>JASDDO010000028.1:24743153-27143153 GCA_030015575.1 Agapanthus africanus | reverse complement strand
GGTATGGATTGGCTCGGAAATTTTTATGCTACCGTCGACTGTCGTCAAAGGAGGGTAGTGTTTGAGATTCCAGACCATCTGGTTTTATATTTCAAAAGTGGAGACCGTACCCTGGAGCCAAGCACATACAAAGCAAAATCGAAGAAGGTAATGATTACAACACTTCAAACGGAGAAAGGATCGAAGCCAGAGGTAGTTCGTGAGCTCGACAATGTATTTCCTGAAGACATATTAGGTTTGCCTCCTGATCGAGCTCTTGAATTCAACATGGATTTAGTACCCGGTGCACAATCGGTGATCAAAGCACCGTATCGGTTAAGTCTTGAATGTTTGAAGGAGGTCCGTACTCAGTTGGACGAATTATTGACGAAAGGATGGATTCGTCCCAGCACTTCAAGTTGGGGATCGCCAGTTATACTTGTGAAGAAGAAGGAAGGTTCATATCGAATATGCATTGATTATAGAGCTCTGAACGAAGTAACTATAAAAAACAAGTATCCACTTCTGCGAATCGACGACCTATTCGATCAGCTAAGTAGGTCTTGCGTTTTCTCCAATTTAGATCTTCGTTCGGGTTATCAACAGGTGAAGGTCAAAGAATCTGATATCCATAAAATGGCATTCAGAACTCGCTATGGACATTACGAATTTCTTGTGATGCCATTTGGAGTGACCAACGCACCAGCTATATTTATGAACCTAATGAATAAAGTTTTCCGAGAGTAACTAGACAGGTTTGTTGTCATCTTCATCGACGACATCCTGGTGTATTCTAAGAGTTGGAAAGAATATGCCGAGCACCTACGAATTGTTTTGGAGACTTTACGACAGTATCAACTCTATGCCAAGTATAGAAAGTGCGAGTTTTGGTTAGATCAAGTCTGTTTCCTCGAACATATTGTATCAGGCAATGGAATCTCTGTAGATCCAGCTAAGGTATCAGCAGTAAGCGAATGGCCGACACCGAAGTCAGTGAAGGACATTCGAAGTTTCTTAGGATTAGCAGGATATTACAGAATATTTATTAAAGGATTTTCGAAGATTGCAACACCCCTGAACAAGCTCACGTGTAAAGATGAAGAATTCGTGTGGTCAGAAGCATGCGAACGAGCTTTCGTAGAACTCAAGTCAAGATTGATGTCAGCACCTATTCTCGTTATTTCGAACCAATCTGGAGGTTTTGAAGTGCATTGTGATGCATCCGATAAGGGATTATGATGTGTTCTACATCAGCACGGTAAAGTTGTAGCTTATGCATCAAGACAGCTAAAGATTCATGAGCGCAACTATTCGACGCATGATTTGGAGTTGGCGGCAGTAATCTTTGCACTCAAGATTTGGCGCCATTATCTTCTTGGTGAACGAGTGGACATATACACAGATCACAAGTGTCTGAAATATGTGTTTACTCAGAAGGAGTTCAATATGCGGCAAAGAAGATGGTTAGAACTTATGGCAGACTTTGACATCAACCTACAATATCATCCGGGGAAGGTGAATGTAGTACCTGATGTACTTATTCGCCAACCATTAGCATTGAATTTCACCCCATAGTGGAAGCTTTAACAAGATTTACATCAAATGGAGATTGAAGTGGTCATGCCAGGTAACGCTTCAAGTTTGATGAACTTATAAGTTCAATCTACCATTGTCAATCAGATCAAAGCAGCTCAAGCAAGCGATGCTAAGTTGCAAAAGTTCATAGAACAAGTAGAAAGTGGATTTAGAACAGACTTCATCATCCATGAAGACGGATCTTTGAGATACGGCAGTAGATTGTGTGTACCAAAAGGTTCTGTGCGGGAAGAGTTGATGAAAGAAGCTCCCAACTTTCCTTATTCAGTACACCCTGGAGGCACAAAGATGTAAAAAGATCTGCATCAAAATTACTGATGGCATGGAATGAAGTGTGAAGTAGCCAGAAACGTCTTTAAATGCTTGGTGTGTCAGCAAGTAAAGGCTGAACATCACAGGACAGCTGGGTTACTTCAACCGTTAGCTATCCCAGAATAAAAGTGGCAACACATCACTATAGATTTCGTGACTGCACTTCCCCGCATCATGAAAGGTAACGATGCGGTATGGGTTATTATAGATCGACTCACAAAGTCGGCTCATTTCATCCCATTTCGAGTTAGCCAATCTACTGAGACACTAGCAAAGAAGTATATGGATGTAAGAATCTAAGTAAAATTTAAACTCTTCAATGTGTACTATTTCTGATACCCATGAACTCATGAAGGAAATCGTGAGATTACATGGAGTGCCAGTTTGAATTGTCTCTGATCGTGACACCAGATTCCGATCGCAATTTTGGCAGAGTCTGCAAGCTAGTTTGGGAACAAGTCTGAACTTCAACATAACTTATCATCCACAAACAGATGGACAGTCTGAGTGAACTATTCAGATACTTGAAGATATGCTAAGAGCGTGTATGCTAGACTTCGGAGGATCGTGGGAAGATCATCTACATCTTGTGGAGTTTTCATACAACAACAGCTACCAAGTAAGTATAGGAATGACACCATTTGCAGCTCTTTATGGAAGGAAGTGTCGATCGCCATTAAGTTGGGACGACATCGGAGAAAGAGAACTCCTTAGACCTGAGATGATAATAGCAACAGTCGATGTAGTTCTCACTATCAAGGAAAGAATGCGCATAGCCTAAGATCGACAGAAGCACTGGGCTGATGCAAAGCGTCGTCACTTGGAGTTCCAACCGGAAGATCATGTCTTTTTGAAGATATCTCCAAACCATGGAGTGATTCATTTTGGAAGACGGGGTAAGCTCAGTCTGAGGTATATTGGACCATTTGACATACTCGAACGAGTCGGAGAAGTTGCTTATCGCTTGGCACTTCCACCTCCATTGGAAGGAGTGCACAATATGTTCCACATATTACAACTCAGAAGGTATGCGAGTGACCCCAGCCATATTCTTGATCACTACGTGTAAGTCTATGTTACCCGTCCCCGGTTCTTTCGAGGTTGCGGAAATGGTAAAAAACGATTTTTTCGGTGAAGGGTAACATGGACTCTAAACCGGATCTTTGCTAAACAAACTATCTAACAACCTAACTAAGAGTTTAGCTACTATGTTAGGGGCTATACCTAATCTTGAACTCCTTCTCTTCGACTCCTTTTAGTGGTCGGATCGGCCTCACCTCGTCGTCTCCTTGTTCCGAAGATGGATCCACCCGAAAGCTTCTACCTTTGGCTCCAACCTCAATCAAGAGGAAAATAAAATACTTGGCTTGCTAGACCTTGTACTCTAGGATGAGTAGAGAAGTATTTTTAGGGTTTTATCTCAATGGTTCTTGTTTCTCAACTCATGAGACAAGAGAACCATGAGCGAGAGGAAGAGGGAGAGCTTGGATGAGAGAGAGTGGAAATGATAGAATGAGAGAAGACTTTTACAACCATGCTCTCAAAAACAAAAATAATCATGATAATAACAATAATTAAGTATTTTGTGATGGTTCATGTCAATGGCATTATCATTTCATGCATTTAATGCATTTTGTAAACAAACAAGCAAGCAAAAGTCATAGCCATGAAATGATAGTCATTGAAATGATGATGGTCAACAAGTCCAAACTAGTCAGCCGGTCAACAAAGTCAACAAGTCAACAAAGTCAAACTTTCAACCCAACCATGGTACAATAATACTTAATTAATATTATTATTAATCATATTTCTTATTCTCATTAGGGTTTAGAAAAAGTCAGCAGTCAACAACCCTAATGAGAATCCTCTGCCTCTGTCTCGGTTAACCGTGCATACACACCCGCATCCGCGTTCTGAGGAACACGAATACAAACGAGATAAAACCAATCCCAAAATGTATACTAGGATCTGGCTTAAACCAAAGCCCGCTAGTAACAACTGCCCGGACACCAAACGTGCACAAGTGCACGGATGTGAACGAACCTTGTCGCAAAACCATGCGACCTCTACTCTGTTTTGCCCAAAGGCGAATAGCTCTCTGTGTAGGACTCTGAAAACTCGACACTACGCTGGCAGTGGGTTTAACCACAGACCGCAAGCGGCTCTAGCTGTGCGTAACGGCCCCCAGGTAGATGCCGATAAGAAGACTAATGAGGTGAAACCCATCCGAACTTCTACTGAGCCTGAATGTGACAGTCTCCGTACAGTCCGGTCTGTTCGTCTGAGAATATTGCATGGCGGGCCTAGGGGGCGGTAAACGTCAGTACCCTAATAGCGGTACAAGTCGTGTCAGAGTGTAGCCCAGAACACCCTGAGATAATACTGGAAACCTACCAATATATCTCGCTTGCCCTGGCCAAGGACGACTATATGTAATGGCTCTCCTTGACACAGCGCGATATCAACTCTCAATACCGGGAAAGACGAATCCTGTCTAACCGTCACTGCCTCCAAGTGCTTCGGGACTACACCCAACTACTACCTGTTTGCACGACTCCTTTGAGCCGTGGTAGGGTAGTAATCAAAGTACAGTGGGAACAATCTCGAGGCGAAGTGACGATGTCAAGTCGGCAGACTAAGCTGTACTCATGTTACCTGGGAACTGATAACTGACGATAGGTATAGTACCAACCAATAGTTCCCGACGAGTCCTGTCCAGTGTACTCGTAACCTAACGAGCACCCGCATACTATCTCAAGTACGACGTACTGAAGGCTGTAGGACAGACCGTCTCCCCTGCTGGGATGAGAAGCGCATATGCTAGTCTACTCCAGAGTATCGATGCCCTGTCTCGATAGTCCTATGACTAGGGACCTGTATAAGGATGTGCTTGTGGATTACCCAGCCCCCACGAGTGTGACTGCCATCACAACGCTGGTAATCAAGCAAAGATCCTAAGGGCTCCACTAATGTGTATAGATGATATGCTAAAAGAAACACATGTACACATTGAAGTAGAAACAAACCAAGTAGCATACTACCATTTCGAGCAAGATTGTCTATACAAATGTGAATATCCCAAGCTTCCATCAAGTAATATACAAACTAGTATGATACAGTAATGGCCTCTAGGGCATATACACTAACACTACGAGCTTACTATACAGCCAGATTTATCTTATAAACAACAACCTGTTGAAATCCTGGATAGAAAGGTGAAGTCGCTTCGGAACAAGGAATTAAACTTGGTTCGAGTGATGTGGAGAAAATACTCACCAGGAGAATCAACATGGGAATGTGAGGATGACATGCGTGCAAGATACCCTCAATTGTTTATAAACTAGTCCTTAAAATAATTGTAAATTTTGAGAACGAAATTTTTGTAAAGAGGGTAGAATGTAACAACTCTGTTTCAGTGTACAGGAAATTTGATTAAATTTTAATGTACAAATGGAGTATTTGCAATCCTGTGTATACTATAAGTATTTGAATTGCTTTTGAACAACAAGAAACACTTGTAGCTCATTGGTAAAGCCCTGCACTGCTGTGACGTAGCCCCTGTGTTCAAATCCCCCAAGCCACATTATTTTTTTGTTGATTTTTCTTTAAACTTTTAGAAGCTCAAAAGTTTGCACGTGCACAACACGTAAAATGAAAAGTCACAAAATAATTAAACACGTGCACTGAAGTATACCAAACGACAGGGACACGTGGCCAAAATCCTAAGCCCATCCCACCGGATAGGACCGGCGAGATTTGAAGGGAAGGCCGGCACCACCGGGTAAATCCGTAGGGGATGCCATTAATTTTTAACCCCAGAACCCCTTTGCCTACCCCACTACCCCCATCCCATTTGATTTCTCTGCACATTTCCAGAGAATTAAAAATGGGCATTAATCCACATTTTAATGCATATTTTAATTCTATTTTTCATTATCCTAAACCCTAATTTTCCCTATAAATACCACACTATATTTCACCCCTCCTCATTCATAATTCCATTATAAAAACTCTCTAAAATTTCCAAGTCCAAAGTTATACAAGTGGAGTTAGCAACATGCAAAGTTCCAGTGACGTTTCGGGAAGAATCCGGCAACAAAACGACCCCCGAAAATTCCAATAGCTTCCTCTCTCTCTCCTTTTGTTTTCCAATCAGTAAGTTCCTACTTTCCCCCTTCTCTTCTATTAAAACGAAATCACTTTTCAAAACTAGTTGAAAGCGGAGTTAATTCGACTTCCGATTCTATTTTAACTAAAAAGAGAATTTTTTATAGAAAAAATCCACCATCTTTATGTATTGTTTAACAAGCATAATACAACATTCACAACAAATTTCATCTCAAAATAATATAAATTGCAGCTTCTATTCTATCTTTACGGTAAAATACCATCATGTTAGATACGACATTGTTTATTCAATTTTACCGTATTAACTTTAGAAACTCATGAGGTAATGTCCTATCTCATCACAACACACATTTTTGACATAGCACGATCACTCTTGGGATAATAGTTTATGGGAAAATATGAGTTTACGATTAAATACCATAAACATTCAAAAACCGTTTTCTTTAAAAGTGTATTACTTAATTCCTTGCAAATACGCCTCTACAACCCATTTTGGGGAACCCCGATCGGGATGGTGCGGGTTATCGCACATCCTCGGGCCTAGTAGAGCGAGATACAGACCTCCGCAAGGAGCATTTGATCTCAATGGAATTTTTAATGCAATTTTTAAGAAAAATATGATTTCTATTTAATAAATAAATTCTATTTTTTTAATAAATATTATATATATATAACTACTATCAAAATATCTAATTTAAATATATTATATATATTCCATGTTTTCTAAATCAAAGGAATCACAAATTTCATGAAACTACCTTTATAATTCAATATCATTCCAAAATTACACTAAAATACCATATACAATGAAATCTAGGTTATATCCACTAGAATATTTTACTTTATAAAAATTACAATTATGAAAACCCTAAACACGATAATTAAATAATTGAGGTGTATTTTGGAAATATATCAAAACTATTTTTACATAAACCCCCTCAAGTTATATTAATTTACAATAAGGATACTAGTAGATATAGGTTTAAGCGGGACCATTTCTCTCGAGCCTCAGGGAGCCGGAGAATATAGGTGCTTGCCTATCTAAGGTAGACAACCTAACAATGGTGTTATCAACACGGTGTTGGGGTCAAAAATTACAACCCGGTTGACCCAGTCAAAGTCAAAGTCAACCCCAAGTAAGCGGGCCCAAGTCCAGATCAAGTGGGCCCATACCCAAGTCGAGCCCCGCAGCCGGCCTCCCCCATACCAAAATGAAATCATGTAATATATAATTTTTATGTAATTTTTTATGCATGAATGTAAGAAAAATGGGTATAAAGCCAAATTTTTGTAAAGTCCATGGCTCATGTGCAAAAGAAATGAGCACATGAGGCATGGGATGGACAAAATGCCATTTTGTAAAGCCCAAGGGGTTATGTGTAAATTTGTAAGGCTATAAAAGACAACATGATAATAAAATAAAGGATAACTTTTCATTCCCCTCAAAATCTAGGGTTTCTGTGCCTGCTCCTCCTTCCTCAAGGTTCTAAACCTTCTCCTCTCTTTTTGAATTAAATCAAGAGTTTAAGTCTTCCTTTTCCAAAAATAAACAGTTTTCACCATCAAACCCTTGAAAGGGAACTCAGATCTTCTATCAGATCTCAAAAAGGGAAGATTTTTAAATCTCACCCCCTTTTTCTCCAAGATCCGGCCAACATAAATGGAAGAAGAAAGAGAGCCATCTCCAAAAATCCCATCTTGGGAAGATTCAGGGCCAAAGGGGAGAAAAAAAGGGGTCCCCTTTGATCATTTCCAAAGATTTCTAGGAGTTTAACTCCATTCAAGATCTGTTGGAGTTTAACTCCATAAATTAATCTCTTTTTAGGAGTTTAACTCCATAAGTCAAATTAGGAGCACAGCTCCCAGTGCAGGGACCAAGTCCCCTCTTCTGCGGGCGCCCAATGCCCACACACTAGGCACGTGAGGTGCCCAGCGCCCACGCGCCCTGTGTTAGTTATGTATATGCCCTATAGGCCATTATTGTACATATGATGTATATTATAGTGGATGCTTGGATATATATAGAGAGGACTTTCTTGATCGATATGATAGTATGCTATCTGGTTGCTCTTTATCTTAACATGTTGACTTGTATTGTGTTACTGTCTTGCTCTCACATATTGATAAAGCCCTTAGGATGTGTACTTCACTACTAGGACTATGATGGAGATCATACTAGTGGGGCCAGGATAGTCCACAAGTACATCATATAATTGTTCCTAGTCGAGGGTGTATCGAAACAAGGCATCGATACTCCAGAGTAGTCTAGCGTATACGCTTCTTGACCCATATGATGGGCGATGGATAATCCCACATCCATTGGTGTTTGACATCAAAGATGGTATACGGGTGCTCAGTGGAGACTGGGTACACTGAACAGACTTGCCGAGAACTCCTAGTTGGTATTATACCTATCGTCAGATAGCAGTTCTCTGGTGATACTGGTACAGGTTAGTTTGTAGACCCGAGATTGTCATAGAGTCTTCTGTGATTCCCACTGTGCTTTGATTTCCACCTTACCACGTTTAAGAGAACGTGCAAAATGGTGGCTTTTGGGTACAGTCCCAAATCACATGGAGGCAATGAGCGATAAGAGGGGTTTCGTCTCTCCCGGTATTAGGGGTTGATGTTGCGCTGTGCTCGATTGGCTATAACTGGAAGTCCCTGGTCAGGGCTGATATGGAGATCTACCGGTAAGTTTTATCAGTAGTTTCTCGACCCGTTATGAGCCTCACATCGGCACGACTTATCGGTTACTGAGGTCTGACGTTTACCACCCTTAGACTGGATATACGACATATCAGACGAAGAGACCGGACTGTACGGTAGTGTTACTGATTGGATTCGTAGGAGTATGTACATGCTTGCTTGTTGATCTTCTGATCGCTCAATACCCGGATGGCTGTTACGTTTAGCTGACCGCTTGCGGCTTGTGGGTGTTTGATATGATTATCACCTACTGCCGGCGTATTGACGAGTCTTTAGAGTCCTACATAGAGGTTTCCTGGCTCAGGCGAAATGGAGTAGGAGCACATATATGATATATGCGGGACCGAGAATAATACGTGTATGTGATATCGTATTCTATTCTCGCGATATGTGATATCGGACGGTTGTATGTGATATAGCCGGGTTATCGGATCAAGTGTTGATTCGATAAAATGATACATATTATATTAGTCGGTTGTATGTGATATAGCCGGATTATTAAATCAAGTGTTGATTTAATAATTTAATGTATAATTATGTATTTGATATATTAAATTACACTAACTAATATATACTCACTTAAGTATTTCTTTTTCTCACTTTTGAATACAGTTAACATATATATGATATATGTTTATTGTATTATTTTCTTTATCACACATAAATATATATGTGATATATATTAATGTGTCATGCTAGGTTACACATGCAACATCTATGTATGAGACTTATACCATGCTAGGTTTTATGTTATGGTTTTATTTATCTTTTTAAGTAATTCACAAATGATATGGAACATGCCGGTTTTCCTTGCTCTGTGGCCGGCCAAAATCCGAGGTCTAGGGTTCAATTTTGTACCGTGTCCATCTTGCATCTTATACAACATTCTGCTGTCGTTTAAAAAAAAATTTGACTCTCAGAAAATTTCGACAGAAACTTTCGGAGTTGTTTCGGTTTCGTAATCCTACACAATCCGTCTAATTCTCTAGCTAGGCTCTGATACCCGAGATATGTGATATTTAGGGTTTATGATGTCTAAGGTGATTATTGATTCCAAATGTTATAGTTTGACATTTTCTTTTCTGCGACCGTAAGTGTAATATGTGGTGTATCACCGTTTTTGTTGCTATATGTCAACGACAATTGTGATACGCATATTTACTTATGTTGATGACAAGTGATATTATGTGTTGCTATGATATGTTTGTTTTATAAAAAGGAGAGTAGAACTCTTGATTTAATTCAAAAGAAAGAAGAAGGTTTTGGAACCTTGAAGAAGGAAGAAAGATCTCAGATCGGATCTGCCCATTTTTCTTTTTCACTGGGACTACGCATGCGATCCAGTCTGCATATTTCTCTTCCCTGATGAAGCCGGCATCGATGAGTTTCTTGGTTTCCTCGGTGACCTTTTCTTCCAACTCCCTTCTCATTCTTCGAGGAGCTTGTTTGACTGGCTTAGCATCAGAAGATATAGCCAGCTTATGCACGGCTACCTCAGGGGAAAGGCCAGGCATTTCTTTGTACGTCCACGCGAAGCAGTCGACGAACTCACGCAGCAAGGCAATTATCTGCTCTTTCATTTCCTCCGACAAGAGTGAGCTGATGTAGGTCGGCCTTGGATTACCGGACGTTCCTAAGTCAATCTCGGTTACCTCATCAAAGGTTGCTTGTCCGCCATCGTCAACTTCCACTCCGACACCGCAAGAAGCGGAGCAAGTCGAGTCTACCCCTGACATTGCAAGAAGCAGAGCAAGTCAAATCAAGAACCGACCGTCCAAGTCGCTAAAATGGCAGCAACGACCGTCCACGTCGCTAAAATGGCAGCACCGACCGTCCACGTCGCTAAAAGGGCAGCACCGACCGTCCAAGTCGCTAAAATGGCAGCAACGACCGTCCACGTCGGTTGTTGGGATATTTCATTATCCTTGCCTTTATAGGCCATACATTTTATACATAGCCCCTTGGGCTTCACAAAATGGCATTTTGCCTATCCCATGGCTCATGTGCCATTTCTTTTTGCACATAGCCATGGGTTTTACAAAAATTTGGCTTTATGCCTATTTTTCTTACATTTATCCGAAAATAAAATAAAAGAAATACAACAAAATTATTTATTACAAAATTTTTATCTTGGCATGGGGGGAGGCCGGCCGCTTCATGTTCGGGCTCGACCCGGGCATGGGCCCACTGGATCTGGGCTCGGGCCCACTCGGCTTGGGGTTGACTTTGATTTTGACTTGGTCAACCGGGGTGTAAATTTTTACCCCAACAATGTTATATTGGATCGTCGTGTTTTGAATAGCCGGGGTTTTATGTGAGATGAGATATTTTATTTTCATTCATGTAAAATTCATTGTATGTAATATTCTTTTATTGGGGCACTTCCGGGTTGAGGATGATGTCACCATTGTTGTATATTATTTACTTTTACGCATTAGGATAGACCCAAAGAGGGGAGCACAAGTAACCGGGTTCTAGAGTCCAGTGGGAGACCAACTCGAGGAGTCGAGTCCGGGTCTCCTAACTCTAGAATTGGTAGGGTTGCTTGTCACTCTTGTAGCGGTCTAGGGATGTGGGTTTGGCTATTCATCGCGACCGTGGAATCCGTATTTTATACAGGCTCAAAATAAAACACGGACCTCCTAGTATATCCAATATTTCACATGTTATCTTCTGCTGCTGATATTCTGTGATGTGATCACTTTATATGCGTGAGACGAATGCTTTACTATTGTACATATGATATATAATAAACGTTGCTTATATTTTGCACCCGCGCTAGTCCCGTCCCGCTATGCCGTTAGTTAAGTAATCTAACGGTGCATAACGGGACACCGTGGTGAATGCGGATGGCATAAGCGTACATTGTATTTTCGTTTCTTCTGTGATACTTAGGAAGAATAAATGATAGGACTTCATTAATGAGATTAATGAAAGATAAGAAACCTAAAAAGATTGTTTTAAATCAAATTTTTAAAATGGGTAGCTCTAGTTTTTGCTTTGCATAGCGGTATTCCTTGTAGAATATCCAGCACCTTATTCGATAAGGAAAGAGCCGAGATCCCTTCACCGGGAGTGACCTCTTTAGCGAAACTAGCAGATATGGAGATCTACTGGTAAGTATCATCAGTAGTTTCTTGACCCGTTATAAGCCTCACATCGGCACGACTTATCGGTTACTGGGGTCTGACGTTTACCACCCCTAGACTGGATATGCGACATATCAGACGAAGAGACCGGACTGTACGGTAGTGTTACTGATTGGATTCGCAAGAGTATGTACAGGCTTGCTTGTTGATCTTCTAATCGCTCAGCACCCGGGTGGCCGTTACGTTTAGCTGACTGCTTGTTGTGGGTGTTTGATATGATCATCACCTAGTGCCGGCGTATTGACGAGTCTTTAAAGTCCTACACAAAGGTTTCCTGGCTAAGGCGAAACGGAGTAGGAGCACATATGTGATATGTGCGGGACCGAGAATAATACGTGTATATTATACCGTATACTATTCTCGCGATATGTGATATCGGCCGGTTGTATGTGATATAGCCGGGTTATCGGATCAAGTGTTGATTCGATAAAATGATACATATTATATTAGTCGGTTGTATGTGATATAGCCAGATTATTAAATCAAGTGTTGATTTAATAATTTAATGTATAATTATGTATTTGATATATTAAATTACATTAACTAATATATGCTCACTTAAGTATTTATTTTTCTCACTTTTGAATACATTTAACATATATGTGATATATGTTTATTGTATTATTTTCTTTAGCACACATAAATATATATGTGATATATATTAATGTGTCATGCTAGATTACACATGCAACATGTATGTATGAGACTTATACCATGCTAGGGTTTATGTTATGGTTTTATTTATCTTTTTAAGTAATTCACAAATGATATGGAATTAGTCATAGTTGAGCTTCATGGAAGCTAGTAGAACATTGACTACAGTCCACCTCTTTTGTTTTTACTTAAGATATTTCTTAACCTAACCTTTAACCCTAGCTCATGGTTTATTCTCTATATGGGTTAGCTATAACATAAACTAATCCAAGGTTGCATTTCTAAGCTCATCTCAATTCATTCATCACTTCATCTTCTTCTTCCTCATGAAAGCTTGCTAGCTTTTTCTTTGTGATGAAATATTGTGAGAAAAAGAAAACTAAAGAGGGCCCATTTCCTACTTCATCATCATCTACTATTAGCCATTTAGTTAGGGTGTTTGCTTCACTAAACCCTAAATTAGTGAGGAGATAGCTTGAGTTTATGTTTCCTCGAAGTAGATCATCTTGGATTTCAAAGACTACAAGCAAGCATGCATCATACACCGTGTGGAGCCTCTCAAGAGTCCGGGAGCTCGATGATCGTAGCGAAGGGACCACTACTTGGAGCTAATGAAGTGAAGGAACAGACTACAAAGGTTATAATCCCTAATCACTTAGGAATAAAGTTGTTTGCTTTATGTTTCCGCATGATTCTCTAGTACAAGATCTAGGTTAGGGTTCTTTTAAGCATGGCAAAATTTTAATTTGGCATGGATGATACCACCCGAAACCTTTCTGTTGTGCTTAAAAACCCTACACCCGGCACGTAAGGCGCTGGCACCTAGCTCCATGCACGCGTCTTTAAGATGCTTCCCCCCTCATTTTATATGCACTCCACACTAAATTTACCTCCCCCGCTAGAAATTTTTTTCTAACGGGGCGCTGCCCCGCATCCCGTAAGGGGGTTGCTAGCCCTCTTGACCCCCAGCCCGCTATCTGGGTAGCAGGACCCCCGTAAACTCTACGGGGCCCCCGATATATCCAAAACCTCTCACTGCACAACACATGCACACCGTACATTGAGTTCGCATGACCAGTTTGACCCGTCAATCGGAGGTTCCTTCGCTCCAAAAGCGAGGGGTAATTAACGGCAGCTTAGTCTGCGGCTGCTGGAGGTTCGGATCCCCATAATTAATAAACCTCCGCCTACCTTAGACAGGGGGAATCTGTAGTACGCCTGACAAGCGACGCGTATTCCCATCTCAACGGGGTGACGAAAAACACCCTACAGATTCTGGCACGTTCAGTGTGACCCATCTTTCCTCACATATTTCGGGTTAAATATCCATGCAAACTCAATCAACATATACATTGATTGCCTGTACTGAAATCATGCTTCTATTTGCAGGTTAATGACTTTCGACTGCAATCTTCGAACGCAACAAAATGTCTCCAAGGACAATCTCAGCTCTCGATACAATTCCCATCTCCTACACGATGAAGATGGACGCCAGGACGGTCCTCCCGGCCAGTCTCGGGCGACAGTGGGAGGAGCCCCTGCTACCATTTGGCTCTATGTTGTTCGTGCCAGCTAGTGCCATCCCAGCATCTCAAGCTCCGGTGACAGAAAAACCGGCCTCGAAAGGCAAGAGGCCAAATGTGGTGGTCTCGAAGGCGCCGAACCCAACCGTAAGCCGGTGTTTGAACGAATTTCCTTAGCCCTAGCTAGGGGCAAGGCCATCAACACCAATAAAGAAACAAGGCATCTCGGGCAAGCTCCAACGGTGCCCCTGACAACTGCTCGATCGGGTATCTTCTCTAAGCTCCTTATCAATCGACTCACGGTGGCTTCCCAGAAAACGGATGTCCGCCAAGCCCTCAAAATTGAGAAGCTAAGAAAGAAAAGGCTCAGATACAGAGCCAATAAAAGGACTAGGGCTTATGCTAGGCTGAACTTCATGAGGTTCCAAGAACAGGGTTACCCCGTGTAATGACCCCAAAATCCCATACCTTCGTATTATTTTTCTTCAATAAAATACTGTAATTATTTGTTTGGGGGTATTTTCCGCATATTTTGTTTTTTTATTAAATATATTATTTATTTATGTCTATTTTATCATTCCATCAATTTTTATTTTCATATTATTTTTTTCAAGACCCAAATTCTCTTCTCATTCTCATTTCTTTTACTATTTAACCCAAGCCCAAAACCTATACCAAAACAAATTCCCTTTTTAAACAAAATCCATAACTCAAAATCACTTATCATTCTCATGTTTCCCCCGCTTAAAACCCAGCCAGTCCATCTTTTCCCTTCTCCATTCCTTTCCACCTTATTCTAAATGAAACCTCCCTCACAGTTCAATTTCCACATATTTATTTTAACTTCTAACCCCATATTAAAACCCCCATATTCAATTAAACCTCATATTCAATTCCATTATTCACCTCTTCCCCCCATGTCTGATCCCATTCTCCCCACTCCCTCTCTCAAAAATTCCTCGCCCTCTTTCTTCTCTCTTGTGCTATTTAATATCTAAGTCCCTCTCTCTCACACCCTCAACTTCCCCTTTCTTCTCCTTCCTCGTCTCACCCATGGCCAAGATCCCCTTCACAAAACCCAACACCCAAGCATCGTCTCCATCAACCTTGTCACCGTCGCTTCACCCGCGTCTTCGGATCTTGCAGGGGGTGGCTCCTTGCCCGCATCGTCTGCGCCGCCGTTGTGTGCCTCGCTCATGCCTCCGACCACGAGATCGCCGTCGACATCGACCGCACCGAGCTCTTATGCTGCACCTGCATGGATAGATCAACGATCGCGACTTCGACGCCACCGTTCTTCTCGCCCTGACAACTCTAGCATGTTGTTCGATGAAATGCCCATAAGAAGATTTTCCGTCGATTCTGTCGTTCTAACCTCGAGTAAGTCACTTCCCCTACCTTTGCTTCCATAAATCTTTTCAGATTCCTTCCATTTACATATATATGACCAGTCTTCATTTTACTAGAAGTCTTAATTATGTTTATGCTGATATTATTTTATTTATCATTATTATGTAACAATTTTAGTTATACAATGTCATGTATATAGTGGCAATTAGTTTAGAATAAACCTTGATGTATATGTAATTCAAAATCAAATATTCTTGTTAAGGTTGCTGTAGCGATAATTTTGGAGAAGATAAAAGGTTTACAGTGTGCAGAGCCCATTGGAAGTCATTAAAACATACATTTTATAGTATTTTTAGCAAGTGATTTATAATAAGTATATATGTTATGATTGTTACTTGTGCCCATGATATTTATGTGTTTATTATGCTTAGCATAGCATTTTCACTGTTACAGTGGTTCACTTTCCTTCATAGGTAAAATTGAAATATATTTGTATCCTAAATATCAATCTCTTATATTTTATACATTATCGGTCGTTATAGCATGTAGATTAATAGCATACATGATAATCAAGAAGTAGTATACCTATCTTGCGTAATTCTTTTTTCGTATTGAAATACCTTAGAGGTTGTTAAACATTATTGTAGAAAACTCACGGGGTAACGACCTATCCCACTCACAAACACTATGGTTTCATAGCACAAGATTTTAAAATATGTTTAATTTGAAGAATACAAATTACATTAAAATACCATATACAATGAAAATTAGGTTTTATTCACTAGAAATTTCACTTTTATAAAATATACATCTATGAAAATCCTAAAAACGATAATTAAATGCTTGAGGTGTATTTTGAAAATTATATCAAACTATTTTTACATAAAACCCCTCAAGCTATGTTAAATTACAATAAGGACCCTAGTAAACACAAGTTTAAGCTGGACCAGTCTCTTGAGCCTCAGGGAGTCGGAGATATAGGTGCTTGCCTATTTAAGGTAGACAACCTAACAAAAGGTGTTATCAATACGGTAATTGTTTTGGAAAAAACACAAATCTTGCCGTCCATGTGCAGCAGTTACCGATAACATCAAAACCTAACTTAGGACTTCAATTTCTTTTCTAATTGTCTGACTTAGGCTGAGTAAATATAATCAATCCGACTTGAATGTGATTCAAGTACAAACTACAATACAACATGATTCAATATGAATCCATCTATTTAATCTATATCAATTTGTATTGACCGAACCGAACCATGGATATATTCCATTTACATGTTCTTCCATTATATCCGTTCTATTACTGATATCATGCTTTCGACAAATCATCCATCTATACAATTTACAATACAAAACAATACAAACAATACAACCAAGACAACGTGGGGTTTATAAGGGGTAGGTTAGTACGGAAGGTGTTAAAAGTGGCACGAGATTGCAACCATAAGACACCTAACCCGAATCTCCATTATCGTTGTACCGTGGCTGAACGGTTCCTTGTACTCCGTATACCTTAGTCTCCAGGATAGTGAGACTCCTCTCGTATACACTGGCATCTTCTGGACCAAGCTACAAACAACAGCGTTAACACTAAATAACAACATTAAATAACTATACACTATTTTGTCTATTCTATTCTTATCTATCTACGGGACTTACCGAGCGACTTGTTCGCTGAAGACATTCTCTTTCTTCTTCTTTGGAATGTCGTCAGGTGTTTCGGACTCACTGGTGATCAAACCCAGAAGCGAAGACTTGGATCAGTTTACTGAAGACCCGGAGTTTTAGATTCACTTGTATATTACATTTCATTTTCATTCCTGTTATGCCATTGTTTAGGCATTGCTTTCATTCCATGTATTTTCATTTCAGTTGTATTGTAAAAAGAATGTTTAATAAATAAAGTTGTTGTTTATTTATATTTTGTCTCTTGTGTATATTTTATTTTATATTGATTAGATACGCTTAGCGTGTTTACTTCTCAGTAAATACGTAGAGGCCTCATTGCGTCCTCTGCCCGTATATTGGAAAGTAGGGCGTGACACCCCGCCAAAGATAAAGAGACGGCTGGATATGTGGTCCACACTGTCTATATGGTGGGCATGCGCAGCAAGAGCAAGGACGGGGCCACTACATCTCAAATCCAATCCGGTGTGAATGTGGCTGCTACTTCTCAAGACCAGCCTCCTCTGAAAGGTAATGAAAACCCTTCCAGTGAGGCTGATAAGCAGAGAATCCCTCGGTTCATGAGGAGTCGGGCTTGGAAAGCGAAGATGGGCCAATCTTCCGTCCCAAGAACGCCGAGCAACAACTTCTCTAAGAGCTCTGAAAATAGCTCAGAAGTAAGGACAAGGAGATGGCCAAACTTTACTCCAAGATTGACGACTTGACAAATTTCATCTCACAACTCACGGCCCGACTTGCCTCTAAGCCGCCCAATCAAGCACAGGGCTATGCTCATGAACCAGAAAACAGTGTCCCGAGACAGCCGACGCCTATTCCTTCAAATTCAAAGGTGGGCGAGCTGCATGAAAGTCGGCCGCATCCCATCTCGGGAAATGTCTTGGCTATCGATGACAGTAGCCCGCTAACTCAATATCAAATCATGGATTTGGTTGCCAACAAAGTCAAAACATTGATAGCCGAAGACAAAGCGCAAAAAGATATCATCAGTAGTGGGAGACCGTATCCTGCTTAGTATGATCTGGTAGAGTTTCCTGGCGGCTATGTCATCCCCAAATTCGGAAGATTTGATGGGACGGGAAATGCGAATCAGCACATCGCCCACTTTAAAGCCTCGTGCGGGAATACTGGGGGAAATAATGCGCTTCTCCTCCGCCAGTTCGTTAATAGCTTAACCGATGTCGCTTTCGACTGGTACGGGAGCGCACCGGATGGCTCCGTTAGCCCTTTCATCCAAATTGAATCTCTGTTCCGAAAAAGGTTCATGAGTGTCAGCGAGAAGATCACCATTGCCGACCTCATAAGGACCAAGCTATAGAACAATGAAAGAAACACGAATTTTATAACCCGATGGAGCAATCTCTCCGTCAAATGTGAATCGCCGATAGAGCATGACCAATCTGTCAGCCTCCTCGTCGGAAATCTCAATAATTGGATGTCCTTATTTCTATGCACCGCAGGTCTCAAAACATTCCAAGAGCTGACCAGGAAAGTTCAGATGTTGGAGCGTTCAAAGCAGAAGTCCTCCTCTGATTCCCAAAATAACAATAGGTCCTAGAGAAACCGAAAGGACGATAATCGCAAAAGCGGAAGTTCCGACGATGCTGAATCTTTTAACACTTCGGCTAACCGAAATAAGCGAAGGATGAGCGGGCCTAATGCCAATCAATCTCGAAGCCAGTGTTCGGAGAGGGAGGAGAATCTTCACTGAAAGAGAAGTTGGATAAGGTCTATTCCTTCAGAAGGGATAAAGTCTATAAAATATTCAAAGACGCCCTAAGAAACGGTCTATAATTGCCAGAATCAAAAAGACCGCAAGAAGCGAATATGATCGACGACCCCAAATATTTCCCCTATCACAGAGTGATAAGTCATGCTATTGAGGACTGCTTTGTCTTCAAAGATTGGATTGAAAAACAATACAAGGCAGGAGAGATAGAACTGTCTAAAGACGTGTTAGCAAACAGTCAAGCTGCGACCGCCAATTTCATACAAACGGAGACCGAAGTCCTTCGGGAACCTGATTATCTCAGACATCTGCCTTTCCATGAAAGGAGAGGACCACCACGTTGTTTAACTGGGAACACACAACCCTTAAATCGTTAAACCGGGAATGTAAAAAATGCGTGTAATTAAAAAAATGTGTGTAAAAAATGTCGAAATGATGGGGTAACTCGCAATAAAAATCAGCGTGTAAAAAAAATGAAAATAAAGCCGAAATGATGGGGCAACCGCGAATAAATAGCCAAAATAATAGGGCAATCGCGACCTTCGCGATAAGAAAAGTTGAAATGATAAAGCAATCGCGGTAAAAAAACGGCGAATAATGAGTCGCTCCTGGTACCATATTCTAGTGCAGTGATGCAGATGCCAACCAAATTCCAAATCCCCAAACGGCGAATGATGAGTCGCTCATGTTACCATATTCCAGTGCAGCAATACTGATGTCAACCAAAATCCAATTTCCCAAAATTCTCCCAACCCTACGGTTGATCCCAAGTTGACTACCGTATACAATCCATGGCTCAAATAATTCTCATCACAACCATACCCTACCGCAATCAACAGTCATGCGGCCGGTCTCCGCCCTTGAAATTATGCTCCATTTAGTAAGACCCACTCATATGTTCTCATGATACATAAGGAGAAAAAACTTATGAGATCCTATCGACTCGTAAGAAAACACCTTCGTAGGATCCTTACGACTCACGAAGGAAAAACATACTTGGGAGTCCTCACGACTCCTAAGAAGAAAGTACACCTACGAGATCCTTTTGACTCGTAGGGAGAAAATGCTTTTATGGGACCCTTACGGCTCATAAAATTGAAAAGTCTTAGGTGATAGGGACCTAAACCTGTCTTGTAAGCTATCGCTCTACAATAGGGAAAAGCAAATGATGAATTGCTCCTGGCACCTGTACTTCAGTGTTAGCAACGCTGATGCCGACCCTAACCCCAAATTTCTAAATTGATCCAAAAGACCCGTAAGTCTTTAAACTGGGAACAGATGACCCCTAAGTTGTTAAACTGGGAACAGATGACTCCTAAGTCATTAAATTGGGAATGAGGGAAATCCCCTCATGGCAAACGATGATTCTCTCCTGGTACCAGATTCCATTGTAAGCAGTGCTGATGCCAAACCAAAGCCAAAATCCCCAAATCCTCTGATGGCAAATGATGATTCGATCCTGGTACCATATTCCAGTGTAGTGATGCTGATGTCAACCTAAATCATATCAAATCAGCGAGTCAACTTCAACCCTGACACCGCAAGGAGCGGAGAAAATCAAATCAAACACCGACCGTCCAAGTCGCAAAAAGGGCAGCAACGACCTCCCCGTCGGAATTATGCTCCGACTCGGAATCAAGTCAACCAATGACCTCCCCATCGGAATTAAGCTCCGCCTTGGAATCAAGTTGACCAACAAGCTCTGCTTCGGAATCATACTTCGTCTCAGAGTGTACCCCGTATTGAAATCATGCTTCGCCTCGGTGTATCTGCCTTCCCTGTCGAAATTATGCTTCGTCTCGGAATCAAGTCAACCAACAACCTCTCTGTGGGAATAAAGCTTCGCCTCGTAATCAATTCGACCAATAAGCTCTGCGTCGGAATCATGTTTCGTCTCAGAGTGTACCCCGTGTAGAAATCATGCTTCGCCTCGGTGTATCTGTCTTCCCTGTCGAAATTATGCTTCGTTTCGGAATCAAGTCAACCAATGACCTCCCCGTCGGAATTATGCTCCAACTCGGAATCACGTCAACCAACAACCTCTGCAACGAAATCATGCTTCGTCTCAGAATGTACCCCTTGTCGAAATCAGGCTTCGCCTCGGAGTATCCGCCTTCCTTGTCGGAATTATGCTTCGCCTGGGAATCAACTTCTGCATCGAAATTATGCTTCGATCTGAATGTCTGCCGCTTGTCGGAATTATGCTCCGACCCCTTGGAATCATGCTCCACTCGTCGGAATTATGCTCCGACCCTTTGGAATCATGCTCCGCTCGTCGGAATTATACTCCGATCCATGGAATTGTGCTCCGCTTGTCGGAATTATGCTCCGATCCCTGGAATTATACTCCGCTCGTTGGAATTATGCTCCGATCTCGGAATTATATTCCGATCACCGGAATCATGCTCCCAGAATGACGCTCTGCTCTTCGGAATTATGCTTCGATCCTTGGAATCATGCTCTGGTATCCAGAATTATGCTCCGATCCCAAGAATTATGCTCCCGGAATGAAGCTCCACCCCGGAATGATGTTCCACCTTGAAGTCCAACTCCAAGATCCATCAATTTCATGCACACAACTCATATATGCGGTGTGCATTTATTGATGGGGGGCGCTTTGTTAGGGTCAAAAATTACACCCCGGTCAAAGTCAAGTCAAAGTCAAAGTCAAGCCCAAGTAAGCGGGCCCAAGCCCAGATCAAGTGGGCCTATGCCCAAGTCGAGCCCCGCGGCCGGCCTCCCCCATGCCAAAATAAAATCATGTAATAAATAATTTTGATGTAATTTTATATGCATGAATGTAAGAAAATAGGAATAAAGCCAAATTTTTGTAAAGCCCATGGCTCATGTGCAAAAGAAATGAGCACATGAGGTAAGGGGGGCACTTTGTTGGGGTCAAAAATTGCATCCCGGTTGACCAAGTCAAAGTCAAAGTCAACCCCAAGCCAAGTGGGCCCAAGCCCAGATCAAGTAGGCTCATGCTCAAGTCGAGCCCGAACATGAAGCGGCCGGCTTCCCCCATGCTAAAATTAAATCATGTAATAAATAATTTTGATGTAATTTTTTATGCATGAATGTAAGAAAAATGGGTATAAATCCAAATTTTTTTAAAGCCCATGGCTCATGCACAAAAGAAATGAGCACATGAGGCATAAGATAGGCAACATTCCATTTTGTAAAGCCCAAGAGGGTTTGAGTAAATTTGTAAGCCTATAAAAGGAAACATGATAATAAAATAAAGGATAACTTTAATCCTCTCAAAATCTAGGGTTTCTGTGCCTCCTTCTCCTTCCTCAAAGTTCTAAACCTTCTCCTCCCTTTTTGAATTAACTCTTCCTTTTCCAAAAATAAACGGTTTTTCACCATCAAACCCTTGAAGGGGAACTCAGATCTTCCATCAGATCTCAAAATAGGAGATTTTTAAATCTCACCCCTTTTTTTTCCAAGATCCGGCCAACAGAAAAGGAAGAAGTAGGAGTCCCGTCTCCAAAAATCCCATCTTGGGAAGATCCAGGGCCAAAGGGAAGAAAAAGGGCCCCCCTTTGATCATTTCCAAAGTTTTCTTAGAGTTTAACTCCATTCAAGATCTGTTGGAGTTTAACTTCATAAATTAATCTCTTTTTAGGAGTTTAACTCCAGAAGTCAAATCAGGAGCACAACTCCTAGTGCAGGGACCAAGTCCCCTCTTTTGCGGGCGCCCAGCGCCCACGCGCTCGGCGCGTGAGGCGCTAGCGCCCGGCACACCCGGCTCCATGCACGCGTCTTTAAGACGCTTCCCCCTCATTTTATATGCACTCCACACTAAATTTACATCCCTCGCTAGAAATTTTTTTCAATCGGAACAGCCACCCCGCAAGGGGGCTGCTAGCCCCCTTGACCCCTAGCCCGCTATCCGGGTAGCGGGACCCCGTAAACTCTATGGACCCCCCGCTGCACAACACACGCACACTGCACATTGAGTTCGCATGACCAGTTTGACCCGTCAATCGGAGGTTCCTTCGTTCCAAAGGCGAGGGGTAATTAACGGCAGCTTAGTCCGCGGCTGTCGAAGGTTTGGATCCCCAGAATCAATAAACCCCCGCCTACCTTAGGTAGGGGGAATCTGTAGTACGCCTGATAAGAGAAGCGTATTCCCATCTCAATGGGGTGATAAAAACACCCTACACACGGTAATTGTCTTGGAAAAAGACACAAATCCTGCCGTCCATGTGCAGCAGTTACCGATAACATCAAAACCAATTCAGGACTTCAATTCTGTTTAAAAGTCTGACTCAGTTTGAGTCACGGTCAAATATGAGATCAATTTGAATTGAATTCAATTCAAGTATAACTTCAATTCAATATGAATTCATTTATACCAGAATTAAATCTATATCAACATGACTTGACTGAACCGAACCATGGATATACTCTGATTATATGAATATCCATTTATATCCATTCTGTTTACATGATATCATGGTTTCGGAAAGTCGTCCATTTATAAAACAAAACAATACAATCAATACAAAATACATTACGGGGTTTTTAAAGGGGTAGACTGGTATGGAATGTGTTAAAAGTGGCACGAGACGGTCACTTTAATACACCCAACCTGAATATCGATTGCTGTTGTACCGTGGCTTAATGGTTCCTTTTGCTCCGTATACTTAATCTCCGGAATAGTGGGACTCCTCTCGTATGCACTAGCATATTCTGTACCAAGCTACAAACAACTGTGATAACAGAACAAAAGATTACATTATACAACTGTATTCACTTTTCTGTCTATTCTACTTCTCTCTTTCTTTGGGACTTATCGAGCGATTGTTCGCTGACGACATTCCTTTTCTTCTTTCTTTGGAATGTTGTCAGGTGGATCTGACCCACTAGAGATCAAGTCCAGTACTGAGGACTTGGAGCAGTTTGCCATCGACCCAGAGCTGTAGGCACTTGTATATACTTTTCATTTCAGTTATGCCATTGTTTAGGCATTGCTTTCTATTCCTGTATTTACATTTCCAGTTGTACTTGTAAAGAATTGTTAAATAAATAAAAGTTGTTCATTTATATTCATGTCTCTTGTGTACATTTTACTTTATATTTCTTAGTTACGCTTAGCGTGTTTACTTCTGAGTAAATACATCGCGTGACCCGTCGTGTCTCCTTACCGTACATCGGGAAGCGGGGCGTGTGATCAGTCGAAAATACTGTATTTCTAACACGGCAATTTCCCTACCTTTTGCAGTGAAGTAGAGGTATCCGATATTCGTATCACACATATTTGCAAAACACATGTAAAATACTGGATTACTTGCACTGTAGACTAAAAGCGGCACTTTTTAGGGAAATTGTGTGTTTTTCATGGCATCGCATCATCCTTGTATTGCGCAGCTCTTGTCTGGGGTCTAATGCAGGAAATCACAGAAGCAGAGCCCAAAATTGGGAAAAGATCTGATAAAAGATACGCCAACTCAAAGGCTGAAGATCTGGTAGTGATACAGAAGGCCAAATAGAAATTAAAATATCAAAAAAAGGCCCATATGACAGCCCAAGATCACACCAGGAAAATGAAGCTCCAAGTCCACTAAAGGGCCGTGGATCCGCGGCCCAAACCCCCTTGGCGCCGCGGATCCGCGGCCTTTTGAGGAGATTAAAGTGCCCAATTTTTTCACATGCTTATTTGTAACGGCTAAACCTTCCAGAAGACCCCAGAAGCTCCACATTGTACATCTAGAAGGCTCGGCTTAACAAACTCTTGGAGGGAAATTCAAATTTTGGGCTTAACTAACTTTTTGGAGGGAAATTTAATCTTTTGGCTAACTAACTTGTGGAGGGAATTCAAATTTCAATCCTAGATCTAGAATTTGGAGGTCTATAAAAAGGAGCCTAGATCTAGGGTGCAAAATGTTCAAGAATCATCACCATCTTCAACCCACAAGTTGAGTGACACGACTTGTGCCTCAAATTCAAACCCCAATTTAAAATCAAGATCAAGATCCCGAGAGAAATTCAAGCAAGAGAGCCTTCAACCTTTAGAAGCGACGCCGGATTCTAACGGAGCAAGAGATCCACGCCGATCCGCGACTCAAGGAGCCGAGCGAAGCCGAAATCGACGATCTAGTTCCTTCCTTTTATAAATTCAAGAGAGTTGTAACGAAATTTGTCGATAAATAAAAGTGAATTTTCTATATTCTTGTTTATCTTTTAATTCAAGCATAATGATTAGATCTCAATTTTTGATTGTGTTTGTGATCATAATATTTGAGTAATCTCCGCTCGTGTAGGAGTTGTGACGATCTTTAGATGATGATGAATTAGATATTTTTACAATTCTTAAATCTTATAATGTTTGGAAATTCTAGTGAATCAAATGATTAATGACCTAGTTTTGAGATGATGCTTCTTGATCGTGTTCACTCGAAACTAGGGAACAACTATTGACCATTTGATTAACTGGAAACTAGAATTTGAATGCGATCCATTGAAAGGACAAAGGATGAGTTGCGGAATCCCTAATTTCCTCACAAGATCCTTAAACCTCAATGAATTTGCATCGATCTAGTATCAATTCATTAATGGATAAGAATTAGTAATCTTTAGATCTCATCACATCTATAGATCCGATCTACTCCTAGGAGCTATATTTCTAATCTTGATTGTTGGTTGGAAATTATCACACATCTCAATTTTTGTTTTTAATGTCTTTTCTAGATCTAGATTTTTCTTATTTCTTGATCTTCAAATGCAAATCATGAATTGTTTTCTTTTCTTTGCCTTAAATTTTCAACTCATCTAATTCGAAAATTGAACGGAACTCACTTTCCCTGTGGACGATCCGCACTTACTAACGCGCTATATCCGACACCGTTATTGATTGCGGTCAAAATATTTTTGGTTGTGATTTCTAAATACTATTTTCTCAAAACATCCACAATCGGAAATCAAACATTCAATCAAATGGCGCCGTTGCCGAGGATCGTATGCTATTTGTTCATTTTTTGAAATTTGAGTTGAAAAGTTTATTCCATCAATATTTTTTAGATCAAAACTCACGCAAAATACTAATACGTGTTGTTGTGGTTGATTGCAAGGAGATCTGGAGCTTGCTGTGAAATTGGAAAATTATTTGAAGAATTCCAGAGGACTAAGGAAGTGATCAGAAGCTCTCTGTAAAAATCTTGTGCAGTGATCTCACTGTAGCACCGCGATTCCGTGGCAATAGAGCCCATATCCGGCGGAACCGCGGCCTTGTTGAGGGTTCTCTGTAAAAGTTTTCTTCCAGGTGCTTTCTTACCTTCTTCTTTCTCCTCTTTTTAGCTCCAATTAACATTTTGTGCAGGTTTCTTTGCAAATATTCGCAGCACGTAAATTACAAAAAATTAAATTGTGCTTGTTTTGATTTTTGTGGTTATTTGCATAATTAATACGGATATTAAGGGGCACGACCAAATCCAGATTAGGTGGGGAGTTCATTACCCTTCCTAAGCCCCTAAAATCATGAACCTGCATCCGCATTACCCTCATTAATTAAAAAAATATCTAGAGATGACTCTAAGGACCGTCGCGCTCATTTAGGACAGAAGAAGGCTGTGGGTAATTCATTGCTTATCCATGTTTTCTTGTGGTGTCTAAGGCAAGTGTGTCGAAGGCTAGTGGTTATTAATTAGGCACACTACTTACGTAGTGGAGTACCTTCCCACTTACCTGGCACTTACCTGGCCACAGGAGGACAAAGCGGCAGTGGAGGATTTTATCCTGCGACTTGTCTTTTGGAAGTTAGGAGCGGTCTAGAGCCGGACCTAGGTGACCATAAATTTTAGGGTATTGCTTGTTGCATTTGTTGTGATCGCATCATATTTTCAAAATCCGTATCACTTTTCAAAACAAACACCGCATTCACTTCATTCCCCTAATTATAAATCACGCTGCCACTTGTACTAACCCCTTTTAGTGCAAGATAGGCTGGACACGGGATTTTAGTGCCCGTCTTGTCCGCGTCCCCTCGATCAACTCCATTTCTCCATTTACCTTTCTTTTACCCCTCACCACACCCACTCCGATGGATCAGTCTCCATCAAACCTCTTTACCGCTACTCTGCCGCCGTCCGTTGGTGCGTAGAATCCTCCCCGCATCTCTCTCCAAGAGAGGTGCTACCCTTTGCGAGGTCCTCTCTCGACCTGCTTATCCATTCCACCAGCCAACGGGGATAACTTTGAGATTAAGCCCCACTACATCAACCTTCTACCCAAATTCCACGGTCTCGAGACTGAAGACGCTTACGTTTTTATTACCAAATTTGAAAACGTATGCGCAATGATGGGTACATCACAACTTTCTGTGGATGCCATGCGTCTACGACTTCTTCCATTTACTTTGTGCGATACAGCCGAGAAGTGGCTGTATAACACCACCGCACATTCCATCACAAATTGGGAAGAATTCGTTGCAGCATTCCTTAAGAAATTCTACCCTATGCAAAAGACAGCTCGAATCCGTAGCAAACTATATCAATTCTCCCAGCTTCCTGTTGAACCATTCTCTAAATACTTTGAACGATTCAAGGATCTTTTAGTTCAATGCTCACATCATGGCATCCCGAGATGGGAACTTTGCCGAATCATATATGAGGGCAGTAACCCTACCACTAAACAAAACCTTGAAAACATGTATCAAGGCACCTTTATGACCAAGGATGATGGTGAAGCATGGAAATTTTTAGAAGAGTTCGCTGAAAAATCACTACAGTGGGAGACCGGAACCCAGCCATCGAGTAGGGGTGGCGTACACCAAATAGACGTGTCCATAGGTGTTCGAGCTGAGATGGCAGCAATGCAAAAGAAGCTCGACGCTATGGAACACAAATTCTTAGCAGCCTCCCTAAACCCAATGTCGCTCCCCAAAACTGTATGTGGGTGTTGTTCTGATCCTTCTCACTTGACGGAAGAATGTCCATTAAACTCTCAGTTTCGAGGTCTCGAGCATACCAATGCCGCATTTCAAAGACCTGGAAACGACCCTTTTTCTTCCACATATAATCAGGGTTGGAGGAATCACCCGAATTTTTCTTGGAACCAATCCCAAAACACGGTTCCAAACCCTAATCATTTCCAACGGGTCCCTCCACCACAACAGCAACCACTTCAACGCACCCAGCACCCCTACCAGTCACAAAACTTCCAAAACCAGGTCAACACTCCTGCACCTTCTAATCCTATGCAGTCGACCTGTTCTGACGAGTTCTCTCAATTCGCTCAAACCATGAAATCACTCTTGTTAAATTTCATGGATGTGTCGGCCGAGCTTAGGCCTTCCGTTGGTGAGATAAAGAAAAACTCAGCGTCCCAAGCTGAGAGTATCAAAACGATGGAAGCTGAGATTGCACAACTTAAGGCCGAAATGAGTGCGAGAGAAAAAGGGAAACTCCCAGCTCAACCTGTACCCAATCCTGGCTATTCACATCATGTGAATGCAATCACCACGTTGAGATCTGGTAAAGTGCTGGATAACCAGGTTGGGGAAGAAGTTGATGATATTGAGATCCTATCAACACCCCGGCTGAGACCTTTCCTCACACACACACTTCTGCTTCTGATTCTTGTTCTTCTACCCCACCGCCTTCTCACGAGTCTATTCTCCATTTCCCACTAGGCTCGACACCTCAGCCCACCTCTTCTACTCCTCCACCGACGATCCCCACTCCTCTTTCGGGATCATGTCTACCCCCACTTCCTTCTCCTATGCTAGACCCAGCGCTCATTGCTAAAGCACCTTACCCGAACCGGTTAAGGGCTAACACATCGAGTCCACATATGGAGAAGATCATGGAAATGTTTAAGCAAGTTAACATCAACATCCCTCTCCTAGATGCGATTCAACAAGTCCCCGCTTATGCGAAAATTCTTAAGGACTTGTGCACTAGGAAGAGGAAGACTCAAGTGCCAAAGAAGGTCTTCATGTCCAATAGCATTAGCACTGCTTTTATCCATCCGCTGCCAAAGAAACGTAAGGACCCAGGATGTCCTACGATATCGATTTCTATTGGGGATAAACACATCAATCGTGCTCTTTTAGACCTTGGCGCAAGTGTTAACCTGCTTCCTTTCTCAGTCTATGAGCAACTAGGGATCGGAGAATTGAAACCAGCCCATTGCACTCTCCAGATGGCTGACCGATCAATCACCAAACCTAGGGGTGAACTGGAGGATGTGTTAATAAAAATCGGGGAATTCGTATTCCCTGTGGATTTTATTGTACTTGATACACAGCCTGTAGAGAACCCCCGGAATCAAATTCCGGTGATTTTAGGTCGCCCCTTTTTGGCCACTTCCAACGCTATCATCAACTGTCGTAATGGTTCTATAACCTTATCTTTCGGGAATAGGTCAATAAAGCTGAACATTTACAAGTTAGGAAGTGTACCCTCCGAACCTACTGCTCATGTCTGTTTTGTCGACTTAATGGATGTCGACAGCAGCGAATTTGATGATCCTCCTGATACCGATCTTGACTCTTTTCATACGTTGTTGTTTGACCCAACTATGTATCATACACATACGGACTCTTCCACCGAGATGTCTGGGTCAACAAGTAACACTGATTATGAACCGTTCTTAGAGTCTGAAGATCACCCCGCACTTTGTGATGACATTATTCTTCGGGGTATTGATGAAACTTTTGAGGAGATCTGCGCTGATGAACTCGCATTTCTGAATAACACGGGTATTGAGATGAATCATGTCCCAATCACTGAAATTGAACCTCCACCCCTTCCTCTGAACTGTAAAAAGAATGCGAGTTATCCATCACATTCACTGCTTCGTCTCTCCAAAATGAGACGCACACACACTCTCTTCCACCCCTTATCCTTTCCCCACTTCTTCTTCCACCAACCCGAGCACTGCATTGATAAAATCTTCGAATGGTTGGTGTTGATCTTCGGTCTTTGCAAAGCTTGGCATCGACCAATGATTCTTGACCCCCTCATGTGATTTTCAAAGCTTAACATTGCATAACTCAAGTTTAGGGGGGGAACAATTTTTCTGGCTCTTGAAAAGAAAATTTTTACAAAAATTTCGAGTCAAAAATAAGTTTGGGGGAGGGTCTTCACTTATATATTTTGTCCCCATTAATAAATTCCTCTCAGGCTTATAGGTTTTGTAGATATAGCCATATGGCAACAGTGAGGACACTGTTGAAAACAAGTTTGGGGGAGCTTTGTGCTTAGTTTTGCATCATGTGCATATCATTTGCATAAGCACAAAACATTTCTTTAAAAACTATAAAAATTTAAAATTTTTCAAAACCCATAAAGATTCTGTGTACATATTTTTGGCTCATCATTTTTTGTAAATAATTTTTCAAAACTCATAAAAACCTATAAAAATTTAAAAAATTTCAAAATCTATAAAAAGTCAAAAATATAAAAATTTCAAAATTTTCAAAATATAAAAATATTTAATATTTAAGATAATAAAAGATTAGATAGTGAACAATTACATCCTTGAGATTAGAAAAATTTAAGAAAACTAAGAAAATTAGAAGTTTCCTTATACGAACTAGTAATAAATAGTTATGAGCCGTTGTCCCAAGGGTTAATAAGATAGAGGAAGTCACTAATCTGAGGATAAAAATAAGTCTGAAAAATAGTTTCTATTCTGGAAAGCCAAACATTTTGAACGTTGATACCCTGCTATTCGCACTTACACACGTCTTAAAGCCTGGGATAGTAGAGGATACCTTGAAATGCTCTTATCTTAAAGTCGATGTATGAAAAAAAATGAATGAAGTGGTGAGAAAAAAAATGGACACTGGTTTTGTTATCACGAAGGGCAATAATAAAAAAATTATATAGCGAGGGTGCCTTTTCACCTAGTGCCCTAAGGCCAACTGGTCTGGGAGTCACTGCTATACCTGAGGTGGTGCACCTCGAGAAAAATACACCAAATAAGCAAGCACATGAGTAATCGGTCAGTTAGTACCTCAAGAAGTATTAACGGTCGCATGAAAGTGTGTGAGCACATCTAATTAAAAAGTACTGAAGCTGATGGGCAAGAGTATGATAGCTTGAATTGAATTCTCCGGGTGTAGGGATGTCCTTTACACACACGCAGGGTGATATGATCGATGTTTGGAATAAAGATAGGAATGAAGAATAAGACGATGTTTTATTGAGGGAGGACGTGATTTCTGACATCTTTTCATGACCATTAAGATAGGGTTCATGACAACCGAAAAGCTAGCTTAGTTGGAAACCCTAATTTTCAAGGCTTTTCTTTTACAATTCTTTTCTTTAAATGTAATATTCATGGTCTACCTTTTATTATTGGATTTTGTGGGTGCAATCCGCTGAAAACCTTCAGGAGACAACACTCATCCTATTAGGGACACCTAGAGTTTTAAAGGCTTGTTGCACGTGCTCAGTGCAATCGTGTTGCCTACGAAAGTGTGCTTTTCTCTTTCTTTATTTTTTCCTTCTCTTTTTAATAAAACAGTTTGATCGAGACGATCGAAAATAAGTTTGGGGGAATTTGATCAGTCGAAAATACTGTATTTCTAACACGGCAATTTCCCTACCTTTTGCAGTCAAGTAGAGGTATCCGGTATTCATATCACACATATTTGCAAAACACATGTAAAATACTGGATTAATTGCACTGTAGACTAAAACCGGCACTTTTTAGGGAAATATTGTGTTTTTCATGGCATCGCATCATCCTTGTATTGCGCAGCTCTTGTCTGGGGTCTAATGCAGGAAATCACAGAAGCAGAGCCCAAAATTGGGAAAAGAACTGATAAAAGATACACCAACTCAAAGGCTGAAGATCTGGTAGTGATACAGAAGGCCAAATAGAAATTAAAATATCAGAAAAAGGCCCATATGACAGCCCAAGATCACACCAGGAAAATGAAGCTCCAAGTCCACTAAAGGGCCGCGGATCCGCGGCCCAAACCCCCTTGGCGCCGCGGATTCGCGGCCTTTTGAGGAGATTAAAGTGCCCAATTTTGTCACATGCTTATTTGTAACGGCTAAACCTTCCAGAAGACCCCAGAAGCTCCACGTGGCACATCTAGAAGGCTCGGCTTAACAAACTCTTGGAGGGAAATTCAAATTTTGGGCTTAACCAACTTTTTGGAGGGAAATTTAATCTTTTGGCTAACTAACTTGTGGAGGGAATTCAAATTTCAATCCTAGATCTAGAATTTGGAGGTCTATAAAAATGAGCCTAGATCTAGGGTGCAAAATGTTCAAGAATCATCACCATCTTCAACCTACAAGTTGAGTGACATGACTTGTGCCTCAAATTCAAACCCCAATTCAAAATCAAGATCAAGATCCCGAGAGCAATTCAAGCAAGAGAGACTTCAACCTTTAGAAGCGACGCCGGATTCCAACGGAGCAAGAGATCCACGCCGATCCGCGACTCAAGGAGCCGAGCGAAGCCGAAATCGACGATCTAGTTCCTTCCTTTTATAAATTCAAGCGAGTTGTAACGAAATTTGTCGATAAATAAAGGTGAATTTTCTATATTCTTGCTTATCTTTTAATTCAAGCATAATGATTAGATCTCAATTTGTGATTGTATTTGTGATCATGATGTTTGAGTAATCTCCGCTCGTGTAGGAGTTGTGACGATCTTTAGATGATGATGAATTAGATATTTTTACAATTCTTAAATCTTATAATGTTTGGAAATTCTAGTGAATCAAATGATTAATGACCTAGTTTTAAGATGATGCTTTCTTGATCGTGTTCACTCGAAACCAGGGAACAACTATTGACCATTTGATTAACTAGAAACTAGAATTTGAATGCGATCCATTGAAAGGACAAAGGATGAGTTGCGGAATCCCTAATTTCCTCACAAGATCCTTAAACCTCAATGAATTTGCATCGATCTAGTATCAATTCATTAATGGATAAGAATTAGTAATCTTTAGATCTCATGACATCTATAGATCCGATCTACTCCTACGAGCCATACTTCTAATCTTGATTGTTGGTTGGAAATTATCACACATCTCAAATCTTGTTTTTAATGTCTTTTCTAGATCTAGATTTTTCTTATTTCTTGATCTTCAAATGCAAATCATGAATTGTTTTCTTTTCTTTGCCTTAAATTTTCAACTCATCTAATTCGAAAATTGAACGGAACTCACTTTCCCTGTGGACGATCCGCACTTACTAACGCGCTACATCCGACACCGTTATTGATTGCGGTCAAAATATTTTTGGTTGTGATTTCTAAATACTATTTTCTCAAAACATCCATAATCGGAAATCAAACATTCAATCAGCGTGCCATACATGAACTGTGAAAAAGATAACTAATCTAGGACCGGGTCATGATATGTTCATGCTCTTCCTCGGTAGTGTCCACCTCCTCAGTCTCCACGATATCTGACGAACATTCTAAGAAAATAAAGAAGGGTGGAATGCCTGTCAGCGAACTTTCGCTCGGTAAGTCCCCGAGAAATGAAGTGAATATAAAGTGTAATGATAAATAAAAATGTATATCATGAACAATTGATTATGAAGTATGTTTTGGGTTACGCCAGCGCCCCGGCTATCAATCCGTGGCCAAATGCGAAACAAAAACTTTTAGAAATCCGGTGCTAACGGAACCCGATTCCCGGATCGACCATTAACCCTACACTAACTATGTATGTAAAGGAGTTTAGAGAGGTTATACCAAACAATCTGAGTCCTTCGGTCTTCAACCTCTGTCCTAAGCTCCTCGCGGCTTCCTCGATCAAGTTTGATCTCTGGTCTCTCTCCATCGAAGAAGATCCATGTCGAAGGTTGGTAATACGGGCTCCCACCTCAAAACCGAAGCAACTCGGGTATCTAGTTTGCTAGCCTAGATAGCCAAGATGAAGTAGAGATTTTATGTGAATACTTTGTCTCAATACACCCATGGATTCTCAACTTATGAAACAATAGGGTGGAGGTTGAAGAAGATGCCTAGAAGTGAAGAGTGTGAACTCAAGAAAAAGAAAAGGAGCAAGTGAAGAAAAAGTAAGTGGCTGCTCTTTTTCTTGAGTTCTTTTGGCTTTGCTAAACGTGTGTGATATTTCGTAAGCTCTTGAAGAAAAAAATTCTCTAAAAAATGAGCAGCCATCTTCTGACAAAAAATCCCACACCAAAATATCTTAGCAAAAACAAAACAATCCACGTCACAATGAATCAACACATGACCCAATACCATGAGTCACCAAGTGCATGTTCTATGAATCAATTCACAAAGCCAAGACTTGCAGTCACACTTTCCACCTCACAATAAACATTTAAACTAAATGTTTAATCCAAAAAGAAAATGGCATCAACTAAAGAAATCTTGTAACGAATTACAAGAATACCCCTCATCCGTATATACATACCTGTATCCGTATTCCAACTGAATACGAATACAACGAGACGAAAGTAATCCAACAATATAATACTAGGATTCGGCTTAAACCAAAGCCCACTAGTATTATCCGTCCGATCATGATCCGTGCAGAAGTGCATGTATATGATCGAACCCTGCTATAAAACCATACGGCCTCTATAACGTTTCGCCCGAACCAGGGAAACCTTCTGTGTGGGACTCTAATGACTCGTCAATACGCTGGCAATGGGTTTAACCACAAGCACGTCAGTGGCACTAGCTGTACGTGACGGCTACCCAGGTATTGAGCGAAAGGGAGGCTGACGAGCAAACTCATCCTGAAACCCCTACTGAGCCTGACAGTGATAATATCCATACAGTCCAGTCCGTTCGTCTATGAGTATCGCATATCGGGTCTGGGGGGTGGATAAAGTCAGATCCTTAATAACGCGATATTTAGTGTCAGTATGAAGCCCATCACCACCTGAGAAACTACTAATCCTTGATCAGTAATTCTCGACTACCTTGGCCAAGGATTTCTGATGATGGCCATCCGTGCACACCGCGACATCAACCCCTAATACCAGGAGAGACGAATCCCCTGACGATCCGCTCACTGCCTCCATGTGGTTCGGGACTGTACCCAACTAAAACATGTTTGCACGAATCCTTTGAGCCGTGGTAGGGTAGTAATCAAAGCACAGCAGGAACTCACACGAGACAAATGATGATCTCAGGTCGATAAAATAGCCTATACACATGTCACCAGAGAACTGCTATCTAACAATAGATATAATACCAACTAGCATGTTCCCGGCGAGTCCGTCCGGTGTACTCATAACCCAATGAGCACCTGTATATATCTTAGGTGAACCAACTGACACCAATGGCTTGTGAGACCGGCCACCGCCCCTCGTCGGGGTCTCGATCCGTATACACTAGTCTACTCTCGGAGTATCGATACCCAGTCTCGAAACTCCCATGACTAGGGACACTTTAAGGAAGTTCTTATAGACCACCCAACTCTCACGTATATGATCGCCATCATACTGCTAGTAGTCAAGCAAGAATCCTATGGGCTCTATCAACATGTAATAGTGATCTGTAATGTCACCTGAAGCATATACACGATGATAAAGACAAACCAGATAGCATACTATCATCTCAAGTAAGATTGTTCTACCGGTATAGGTCCTCCCTCAATCATTGCAATCACGTGCCTGTGACCCAATAATTGAATTGAGGGCACTATAGCCAACAATCTCCCACTTGCACTTAAGGCTAATTATTGCGGTGTCACATACTCACAGCCCATGTGATACTGAACACCCAACTTCTCTACTAATCAGTTTCACAAAGCTCGTTTGTAAAACTATTGCGTTCGAGAAATACCCTTAGTGAGTGGATCCGCTCTGATGTATCTTTCTCTGTCTCTCTTTATCTCAAGTTCGTGGAAAAAGCCATCTCCCGAAATGAGCAATACCTGTCTTAGAATATGTCTGGATATCTGATGGGACCCAGTTCACAAATGAACTCCAAATCCAGCAAATTTCTTAGACTGTGTTTTCAACTGAATTTAATCAGTATCCTGCGCTACGCCACCCTCAGTATCCACTTGGACCACCTGTCCAAACTACTGCCCCTCGTCAGAGGGAAAACTATAACTCTGACAGTCACTCTGTCATCCAGGTCACCTTTGAAGCCTGGAATGATAACCGTCTCCCGAAGGAGGCTGCCGTTACCATATCCCTAGAACATCCACTTATGTTCATAAACTGCTTCCGATCGTTTCTCCATGATTGGATTAAATTTAAACTTATTGCATATAGTGCAAAAACAACATCTGGTGTGGTACTTGACATCTCATGATTGACTCAATTGTCTAAACAAGTGATATGCCAATCATGCACATCCCTTTCCCCTTTAGTCTGTAAGACACCTTTAGAGAGGGTGACTCCATCATCTGCAGGTAAACCACCATGCCAGGAGTCTTCTATTCTAAAACACCTTTAGAATACTGTCTAAGTACCCAGATTGGGAAACTACCCAAATCTAGATCTAAAACGATAGATCTAGTAACCGGAATGCTTGATATTATATCTATATCCTATGTGGAGAAACCACTATGTGACAACTACAGTATAACCGACTGTGGTATAGGAATTTCACTTCCTACAAAGTGTATGTCATCCAAATACCAGGACATCAGACCCTACTACCTTCTTAACAGATCCATCCCCTATTCTGATGAAGTCAAAAAACCTATGACCGTCACATCAAAAATAGATGATCTATCTCCGCCATACTTGCTTCAGTCTATAAATAGACACACGCTACTTGTCCACTATGCTTCCGTTGCTCTCACTGACTACAACAACCCTCTGGCAGAGTCATATACACGTGCACTTCTAAAGCTAGTTTAGAACGACGCTATACTCATCCTCCTGCCGGGTCTCATAGTCTAGAACAACAGTAATGGCAAGTCTGGGTAAATAAGAACCTCCCTGTCACCGTCTTTGAGGATACCGAAGTACCTCTCCGGTGCCTGAGGTTACCCACCATATCTGCGCAGTGGCTAATGAAATGTCAAGCTAGATTGAATTTTTAGGTTTTATTAAATTTTCAGTAATCATTTGTGGTTCTGGAATCACTTCCAGTTCTACCGTACTCCCACTACTGTTTTATGAAAAATTCCATTTTACTAAAACTGTGGCGAGTCAAGAACAATATCGCTATTGATCTTCCAGATGGTAGAAAGTTAACCCTCTTCATAGCCTGGGATAACCCACAAACTGCCATTACCGAAACGTGCATTGAGTCATCCAGAGTCTGGTTTTAAGCATAAGCCGGACAACTCTATATACCTTAATATCGTTAAGATATGAACCATTCTATATACAATATAGAAACATAGGCACTGATTTAATTGGAACCCGATTCAAATCATGCAGCTGTCTCTAGTGCATGTCAACTAAATGGAAGGAGGCCGATCAGCATTACTCAACTTAGGAGTGCATCCAGATATGGGTGACTTGAAAGAGAAGCAAGTTCTCAAAACCATTACTATCAACTGAATACCAAACACAAGTATCTACATCTTCGATCATCTTGAACAATCCTGATACTTGCAACACATGGTTCTCTACTTTATTCTTGTACCTATAACTTCTCAAAACTTGGACCTTGTATTTCTACGAAATACTTGTTTAATACTGTAGAAGTCACAAGTAAACAGAACATAGCACGACCACCAACCCCTTTGTCCTAATGGACACTGGACAACATACAATACTTTGTATAAATTCCCTGAGTTTAATGACTCAAACCCTGTGCGTCATAGGTTGAAAACTGTACTATGGTTAAGAAGAATTACACCGTTGTTTAATGTTGCTTACCTAACCATCAACTGATATAGGTAAATGTCATGGACATAATTTCAAAAGGTTATATCTCACTTTATAAAATAAACGTACGGATATATCAGCTTGAAATTGGTGCATAACAACGAATATTCAAAACCAAATATTTGTCATCCGGCAAAAACCCAGGCGATTTCCTCAAATATCACCAATTACAACGAATTCTGATGTAATAAGGATATAATCACTTAATTCCCAATAACTTACTCCCACTCATCATCTGTAAAACCATACAGATGTGAGAATAATACCTGGTAAATACATACCCTGAAATAAGGATCTAATTGGGAAATCAGTTTTCTATTAACAATGCACAGTGAAACTGAAACATGAAAATATTTCGAAGGGGTAACCGAGTATTCCTAGTAATGCCTCTTCCATTATCCAGATTCATGACTATAACCTTATATTTCTTTGTCATCTCTTCAAATCTCTTTATTTGTCTTTACTCATTACCTTATGTACACCATCCTTAGGCAAAATGGTTTTCTTCCTTCCCTACCGTTCGACACCAGCCTATGGTTTCGAAGAAGACTATCCAATAAGCGTAATAGGTGTACTCTCCTAATTCTAGGAGCTCTCGCAACCTGAGAGAAGGTAAAGATAAAAGACAACTGAATAATCCTTATTCTATTTCTCCTGAACCAGAATCTATTCTCGAACTGGAACAAGTTCCTTCGAGTATGATGGATTATCCAATAACTGTGGATCTTCGTAGTGATACGGGGTGTTCTGGAGAAATTCAAAGGTGAAGTAGGAGTGGCGATGAAATACGCGGATTGGTCGTGGAGGATAGCAGTCGTAGTTTACTTTGCCCTCTTTCTAATCCCTTTATTTTGTTTTTACTTATTATCTTCTGTACACCACACTTAGGCTAATCGGTTTTCTTCCTTCCCCACCTTTCGACACCTGCCTATGATTTAGAATAAGACTATCCAATAAGCGCAATAGGTGTACCCTCTCCTAATCCTGGTAGCCCTCACAACTTGAGAGAAGGTAAAAGGAAAAGATAACAGAATAGTCCTATTCAATTTCTCCAGAACCGAAAACCATCCTCGAATCTGAAACAAGTTTCTTCGAGTTCGTATCTAACTATACGATGGTCATATCCAATAACCGTGGATCTTCGTAGTGATACGGAATGTTCCGGAGAAAAGCAAAGGGTAAAAGTAGGAGTGGCAATGAAGTGTGCAACTTTAACAATCCAAAAGCCAGTGTTTTAAAAAAGTTCGGTTAACTTGGTTACTGAGTTATAGTCTAGGTCGGGACATGGTCACTGCCAAAGAGAGAGAGAACAGAAACGCTCTACGTGCACTCTAACTTAGATCAAAATGGTTAATCACATTATCTAATCAGGATGTCTTCCACTGTATCCTCAAATTCTCCTCCAAACCTGAAAGAAGAATTAGTCGGGATCTTCTAAAATCACCTGAGGAGTAAACCAACTCATCAGTGGGTATCGGGATCCAACTATCATCGCATTATAACCTGATGGAATCCAGTCACGTTATCACACTCCAGAAGGTATGCGCATGCCTGGCAAGTTTCCTGTATGTTTGAAACTCCCGATGTGATTTTTATCCATCCTCTTATGATCTTGACTAAGGACAACAAATCATAAGTCATATGTTAAGTTCTACCTATCATTGTCCAGGTTAATTTGAACTCACCCGTACTCGCCCTTGACTAAGGCCAACAAGGCTGTACGACTGTCCCAAACCAACACATCTACCTATGCAACAGAAAAGTAACAAATAGATACTATACACTATGCCTTGACTAAGGACAACAAACATAGCATGAATACTAGGTGCTACTCATCTGAAATGACGGAGGGCTACGGCTGGTTTTTAGCGAAAAACCTTTGACGTAATGAACTTGATATCGTTGAAGAAACTTGATAGCTTTTTACAGATATATAGTGACGAAAACCTTTGCTAAAGAGATCACTCCCGGTGAAGAGATCTCGGCTCTTTCCTCGTGGAATGAGGTGCAGGATATTCTCACTGAATACCGCGATGCAAAGAAAAAAGCAATCGACTATAGTGAAGTTATTACCCTGACGCAAACTTCTGCCCAAGAGGTCACTCTCGGTGAAGGGATCCCGGCTCTTGCCTCGTCGAATAAGATGCTGGATATTCATAACCGAATACCGCTGTGCAAAACAAAAAGAAAACGTCCTTGTAATAACAGCTTTTGAAAATTTGTTCCAACAACATCAAATAAGTTTGTTTTCCTTGCATTGATCTTAATCAATGCAGTCCCATCAATTAATCGCACCACAAAAGAACGAAAATATGATGTACATATATGCCATCCACATTCGCCACTGGGTCCCGTCATCACCCGTTAGGTTAGTTAACTAACGACAAAGCGGGGATTGGACTAGCGCGGGTGTAAAATATATACAACATCTACTAGTATATATATAGCAATATATAATAATTGCTCCAGGCATGATAAATGAAACATCACAGACAAGCGATAAGCATCACAGAACAATACAGATAATCTGTGAGCCCCAGGTTTCCTTTGAGCCGCAAGTGAAACCCGACGTTCCCCTGGTCGTGTGGATAGCTTGTGCAATGAAAACCTAGACCCCTACGAGCGCGGCAAGTTACCCTTCAAAACCAGAAGCGAGGCATCCCCCTTCATCAAAGTGAATAGGCCACCCGGCACTTCACGGAATCCGGTAACTTGAGCACCCCACCTTGGGTCAACCTGTACCCCCTACGAGTGCGGCGAATAGCCTGCCAATTCTATAGTGAGGCCCCCTCTTTCTCAACGCCATGAGATGCGGACCCGTTGCCCTCCAGAACCCGGATATCCGTGCACTCCATTGCGGTGTAATCCTAGTACAGAAAAGAAAATATGTACAACGGTGACATCGACCTCAACCCGGTCGTGTCCCAAACGAATAATATACAAACAGGCAGTGACGACAGTCCACACGTCAGACGCTCGCCCCACGATATCAAATGTACAAATAAAATTAAACTGTGCTAACATTGCACCCAGGCTATCCACCACGACGATCCAGTCAACACACAGCACAACACAAAATATCAACGTGAATTTCACGTTCGCAAACCCGTCTAAAAGAACTATAGCAATTAGACAAGTTGTATAGCTCTGATGACATTCACGGTCGCAGATAGTAATGTATGTACTGTAAACTGCGACATTAGAATTCCGCATGCAATTAGAAAACCAAACCAATTTCCAAAACTATGGAAAAAATAGTGAGCTAAAGTTCCAAAAACCGACCGTTTAAAACCAATTCGGAAGTTCGAATCAAAATGAAACGCGCCGGAACCTTCGCGGGGAGTTAGAGAACAAAATTAACTTCAAGTCGGGGGTCCTAGAGAGGGTACCCCACCCCCGAGGCCACTACGAGGTATCCATGGGGTGAGGCAGACTCGAAACTGCCCAAGATGGGGCAGTTTCGGGTCCCCATCGCCAAGACCACCTTGTGGTGGTCTTAGGGAGTGGGCCTAACATTTAGGTCCCCCTCGGGGATTTCCCGGGGTGCCCATACACCACCCCGCGGCTTCTCAGTTCAAACCGTGAGCCCGCGGGTGTGCAAACATCTCAAATTTTCAGTTTTTGGAACGCTTTTTGTCGGCAGTTTTGCACGACAAAAACGACGGATTTCAAATGTCGCAATGTGTTAGTATGGGGTTAATGGGTTGGCTCTGATACCATATTGGGTTACGCCAGCGCCCCGGCCATTAATCCAAATGCGGAACAAAAACTTATAGAAATCCAGCGCTAACGGAACCCGATTCCCGGATCGACCATTAACCCTACACTAACTATGTATGTAAAGGAGTTTAGAGAGGTTATACCAAACGATATGAGTCCTTCGGTCTTCAACCTCTGTCCAAAGCTCCTTGCGGCTTCCTCGATCAAGTTTGATCTCCGGTCTCCCTCCATTGAAGAAGATCCACGTCGAAGGTTGGTAATACGGGCTCCCACCTCAAAACCGAAGCAACCCGGGTATCTAGTTTGCTAGCCTAGATAGCCAAGATGAAGTAGAGATTGTGTGTGAATACTTTGTCTCAATACATCCATGGATTCTCAACTCATGAGACAACATGGTGGAGGTTGAAGAAGATGCCTAGAAGTGAAGAGTGTGAGCTCAAGAAAAAGAAAAGGAGCAAGTTAAGAAAAAGTAAGTGGTTGCTCTTTTTCTTGAGTTCTTTTGGCTTTGCTAAATGTGTGTGATATTTTGTGAGCTCTTGAAGAAAAAAATCCTCTAAAAAATGAGCAGCCATCTTCTCACAAAAAATCCCACACCAAAATATCTTAGCAAAAACAAAACAATCCATGTCACAATGAATCAACACATGACCCAATACCATGAGTCACCAAGTGCATGTGCTATGAATCAATGCACAAATTCAAGACTTACAGTCACTCTTTCCACCTCATAATAAACATTTAAACTAAGTGTTTTATCCAAAAAGAAAATCGCATCAACTAAAGAAATCTTGTCACGAATTACAAGAATACCCCTCATCCGTATATACATACCCGCATCTGTATTCCGACTGAATACGAATACAACGAGACGAAAGTAATCCAACAATATAATATTAGGATCCGGCTTAAACCAAAACCCACCAGTATTATCCGTCCGATCATGATCCGTGCACAAGTGCACGTATATGATTGAACCCTGCCATAAAACCATCCTCTACAACGTTTCGCCCAAACCAGGGAAACCCTCTGTGTGGGACTCTAAAGACTCGTAAATACGCTGGCAGTGGGTTTAACCATAAGCACGTCAGTGGCACTAGCTGTAAGTGACGGCTACCCAGGTATTGAGCAAAAGGGAGGCTGATGAGCAAACTCATCCTGAAACCCTTACTGAGCCTGACAGTGACAATACCCGTATAGTCCAGTCCGTTCGTCTATGAGTATCGCATATCGGGTCTAGGGAGATGGATAAAGTCAGACCCCTAATAACACGATATTTAGTGTCAGTATGAAGCCCACCACCACCTGAGAAACTACTGATCCTTGATCAGTAATTCTCGACTAGCTTGGCCAAGGATTTCTGGTGATGGCCATCCGTGCACACCGCGACATCAACCCTTAATACCGGGAGAGCCGGATCCCCTGACGATCCGCTCACTGCCTCCATGTGGCTCAGGACTGTACCCAACTAAATCCTGTTTGCACGACTCCTTTGAGCCGTGGTAGGGTAGCAATCAAAGCACAGCGGGAACTCACACGAGACAAATGATGATCTCAGGTCGATAGACTAACCTGTACACATGTCACCGGGGAACCACTATCTGACAATATGTATAATACCAACTAGCATGTTCCCGGCGAGTCCGTCCGGTGTACTCATAGCCCAATGAGCACCTGTATACATCTTAGGTGAACCAACTGACAAAATAGCTTGTGTGACCGGCCACCGCCCCTCGTCGGGGTCTCGATCCGTATACACTATTCTACTCTCGGAATATCGATACCCAGTTTCGAAACTCCCATGACTAGGGACACTTTAAGAATGTGCTTATAGACCACCCAACTCTCACGTATATGATCGCCATCATACTGCTGGTAGTCAAGCAAGAATCCTATGGGCTCTATCAACATGTAGTAGTGATCTGTAATGTCACCTGAAGCATATATACGATGATAAAAACAAACCAGATAACATACTATCATCTTGAGTAAGACCGTTCTACCGGTATAGATCCTCCCTCAATCATTGCAATCACGTGCCTACGACCCAATAATTGACTTAAGGGCACTATAGCCAACAGTATGGTGTGTCAGCATTTCGTTTAATGTAAATATGGCAAGTTTATTTAGCATGCAGTTATTTATATCATGGTAACTAACATGAGCAGAGTATAACATGGCTGTGTAGTGTAGGTATAGTGTAGGTATAGTGAACATGAAGTGAATGTAAGTATCTTAACGGTCTCTACTTGGGTATACTAATTTAACGTAATTTCAAGGGTGAATGTCAACCAATCTCAAGAGTGTTCTCGAACACAACAGGCTGTAATCCCGGGGTAAAGAACCACGGGCCCGAATCAAGTGTTAGTAACGGGACTTCAACTTAGTGTTGAAGTATTCCAAACTCAACAGGCTGTAATCTAGGAGTAAGAAAACACGGGCCCTCATGATAGCATGCTTGTGTTAGTTGACATGGATTCATGATCTAGTGGGACTCCTGAGATTTCATTGGATTCATGCATGCACTACCCCAACACCCCGTGTATGCTAAGTTACAGTTAAAATTACCAGCCTTGCTCGAATCCATGAATACATCAAGTTGCAAGATTGGTTTTATGTCTATATCAAGTATTCATGTTAAGTTGTATTCATGGTACGAGTCAAGTCATAGTGTTCAAATATTCATGTTTTGCTTTAGTCAAGTTCAAGTGTTCCGATTCATGATCAATGGTCAAGTATACCTGTTTGAGTTCGATATTGATTTCGTGTGTTCAAGTTCATGATCAAGTATTCCTGTTTGTTTGAATTCAAGTATTCATGATCAAGTATTCTGTTTGGTTTTAGATTCAGGTTTGAATTAGACTCAGATTGAGTGTCATGATTCGGAAAAGGCACATGACGAACACTTGAATCATGTGAAGTCTACAGGACCCCACCTAATTCAAGTAAGTCAAAAACCCAGAAGTCTAAACCTTTTAGGGAAAATAATGGAGGTGAAGTTTTGAAATAAAGGTTTAATGAAATCAGGTTCTTTCTTTAAAACATAGTAAATCGTATGAAGAATAATGTTTTGTAGCTATCTTGAAAACATGTTTCGTCGTTAAAAATTTGGGCAGCACCTCCTTTGTATATTTTAACCCGAAAACAATACAAGTAATAATAATATGCATCCCCAAGCGGGAGCTGGCTTTTCGTCAATTGGTAGAAACAACCACGCAAGCAATATAAATATATGACGCCAAAGGCGAAGATCAAAACAGAGAAGTAAAGTAAAGAAACCAAAGCATCATCAAGAAAACATAATTCAGAATAGATACAAGAGCGTGGCTCTAAGTCCGAAAGAATATACAACTGTGGTTTCTAAGTATACAAATATACATAGTCTGGTTGATAGTGCTTTTAACTAGATACAACTGAAATAAATATACAAGTACAATGACGGTTATAATGCAAGTGAACCCCACCTACCAAAACAATCAACTGGAAGAAAGGCGGTGTGCCAGCAAAGCCGCTACGAAAACCTGTGTGGTCAAACCTGCAAGAAACTATGGCACAACGGGAGTGAGTTTCCAACTCGTGAGTAGAAGACATCACTAAGAAGAAACCGAATGTATGACTATCTCCTAGGTCATACAGTACGGTACAATAAATAAATAGTAACGCGATAATATCGAGTAGTACCAAGGGTAATAATATAAGCATATGTGAAATATCAAGTACTCGTGTCCATGTCTCAAAGTAACTACATGTCATGTGTATCATGTATAAATGCATCATCCAACGTGTGTCCAGCAACGACATAAAAAATCATGATAGAACCTGAGTGCCAAGTATCGACACTCAAAAACAAACCGTGTCCATCAGCGACACATAAACCTCATATCTTGGGCTTCGTCGGTCTAAATCGGCCCATATCACCTGAATCTCGGGCTCTGTCAGTCCGGATCGGCCCATATCATCTGAATCTTACGACTATGGTCGGTATCCTCTAGATATCCGCCGTGCTAACTATCTCGAGCTCCGTCAGTTCAGATCGGCCTAAACTATCACCGGTCGGTAGTGCTCCCCTACCGGGCTCAACGTCTCTATCTCTCTACATACATCAATCTTGCCCCAGTGTACCGCACCGGTCCCACCATGTACCCGCAGACGGTGTCTCCCTCGCTCCTCATGACGGGTAACCATATATCATATATGCTCCAGAACTGAGAAATCTCATGGTGGACGTCACACATCATATCAAGGGAAAAACCGCATTTTTTCCTTTTAAAAGGAGCATAAGTTTTCAATTACACATGGTTTCCCTAAAATCCAGAAATCTCATGAAATCAGAATATCAAATTATGAGCTAATAATGAACAATGAATATCGGCATAGAGCCCAACTGCAGTATATAACCGGAATGTATGTATGTGAATGCATGTGGCATCTAAATAAGAAATACAAAGTCTAAACTAGCATATGATATCATGAATGCAAAATAGTATTACTTAGCTACGATTTATCAAGATATATGCATGAAGTAACGGTTACTAAAGTGTATGTGATATGGAAATTACCGATGCTGATGTGTGTGAGCCGGCAAGCAAGTGTTCATGCAACATACGCATCATCGGTAATGGTGCAGGTGTCCTAGCAGACGAGATCATAACAGAAAGTAAACGGTAAAAGCAACAATAAGGTATATAAATCTATATATGAGCCGTACAGTTATAGTATTGGAAATAGCGCAAATCATTGTTTTGGAAAGTAGGAGCTATGGTTTTTTGAGAAATGAGATATCATTTTGAAAATCCGTAGCGTCCCTCGGATTGTCTTTTGAAATACATACGATTCGTTAGTTTTGGAAATAGGTATGACTCGAGTCTAATCTAACATCTACCCAAGCAACTAAAAGACTAAACTAAGAACCGAGTCGAAAGTAAATAGAAATCCAAAGCATATCCGAGTCGATATATCTAGTAGTCGGCGATCTATCCTCATAGCATCACGTACGGTAATATCCATCGTACGGCATTCTCGAGTCAAGAGTGCGGATTAATCATCATATATAAATATCTCGTATGATATATTCCTTCATACGGCATCCTCAAAATCGAGGGTACGGGTCAAATATCATATATAAATCAAATAGTTCGTACGATATCAATCGTCGTACAGTATCATAATCAGGGTACGGATCTAAGGTCTCGTACAGTCTATTATTTCATCAAGTCACATGTTATCGCATGTTTTGTATATAACGCCCAACGATCCTTTAATATATCGCATCATAAACGATGTCTCATCTCAAATTATATATCATAATCTCTTGACATCCTGCTCGATCGTATCGACTCAAAACCATAATATAAATCATATCCTCATCTTACACGTATATATACTATATATATATATATATATATATATATATATATATATATATATCAACACATCCATATACATACATACATACATACATACATACATACATATATACATATATATACCCACCTATCAAACCAAGTGTGTGTGCGTGCGCGTGAGCGACGATGTAAAACAAACGGCTCACAACTAAAGAAAATTGACTAAGGATAAACCTTCCTACAAATACGCTTAGTCTAATCCTACGGTCTCCTAGAATCCTATTGTTATGTATCCATAACTCGCAATGCTACACACACACACACACACACACACACACACACACTATAGATAAATAACCTATTCTAGGTTGCGGGGGTGCTATACGCCATCCACCCGACTTCCCCCGTAGATATACATCTACTCACTTTCGATCCTCTCTTGCCGAAGTCGATGACGCCTTGCTCTTCCTTGTCGTCCCGAAGTCCATGCGGGGGTACCTACAGTTCAAATACATCATATTGTAAACACGAATCGAATATGAAAACCAAAACGGCACACAAAACACATATAGATTAGAACCTATGGTCTACGCACGCAAGAATAGTCAAACAATTCTCGACGTTGTCGTACAAACGTCAATCGACTTAGATAAAACCCAATTACCAAAATCCAAGTTAGCAAAACTCGCAAAACAAAATCAGAAACTTAGAAAAACATCTCCAGATTTTGCCTCAGGTCAAATTGGGACATTTTGCATAGATAGGTCTAATTTACAGATAAAAGAGCGATGGACCCAACCTGGGGCCCATCACTCAAACCCAGGCCGCAATTTGCGCCCAGAAATTGGAACAGGGGTCCCATGTTTTAAGGTTAGCTTTTTGGTCACCTGCTTATCTCACAGTAACTGCTAAATAATTTTCTAAGTTTCCGGGGCATAGCAGATCTCAAAAAAGTCATCACAATTCCCACAAATTCCGATATCGAGGATTTCCAAGTTCATGTTTTGTGGTTTAGGTCTCAAGTTTAGTCCATAAATCAGACACTACGAGGTTTTATGGCCTCTACTAAACCTCAATTGCACTTCACAAATCATGAAATCCCCTAAACCTTAACTTGGAATATTCAAAGATCTCTAAACTACACTTGATCAACTCTAAACTACTATAGGATATAAGAAACACTAAAAACTTAACTAGAGTGTAGGGATTATCTCATTTGGCAACTCAAGAAAATTCTTGGGTTGCCCAAAGTGCTCAAAGTACAAACTTGATTCCACCATGGGTTTTGTAGTGAGTTTTGGAGTGATTTTTGTGAAGGGAGCATGAGGTTTAGTGGTGGTTTTGGAGGTGTTTGAGGGAGGTAGAGGAGATGGAGGATGAGGGAGAAGGAGGAGGAGGAGATAAATGAAGAAGAACAATGAGAAATGTGAAGGAGCCATGTGATGAGAAGACTTCCCCCCCCCCATGACACAAGTCCCATCACTCACTCTCTCATCTTTATCTTTTCCCCTTTTTTTTAAAACAAAACAAAACCATTTAAATGAAATGAAGCATGGTTTAAAATATGTAACAAGTGTTTTGCAACATGTTGCATGTCGCATACTTAAGCAAGATAAATACATAATTAGTGAAATATTAATCGAGTTTAATATTAATTTATATACAATTAATTGTATGATAAATTGTAAAATGCCCAAATCACATAAATTCTTTCAAAATCAATATTCATATTAATTTTCCAAATATTTTCCAAACTATCGGTATATAGTTATACCATTTCATTAAAACCAATCTCCATACTTTTAAAATCTCCATAATATTTATTATTTATTTATTTAAACTCCGAAAATAATATTTTATTTTCCTGAAATGTTACACTGAGTCAGACACTTGTAACTGATTTAGATTCTAAATAGGTTCGGGAGTCATCGGCAACTGCTGCACATAAACGACAAGATTTGTGTCTTTTTCTAAGAAAATTACCATTGATAACCCCGTTAAGTTTTTTACCTTAAATAGGCAAGCACTCACTTTCTCCGGCTTCCTGGGACTCAAGAGAATTGATCCCGCTTAAACCTATATTTACTAAAGTCCTTAAATATTATTTTATATAACTCGAGGGAATTTTATGAAAAATAATTTTAATAAAACTTCAAAATAAATCTCGAGTATTTATATATATTATTTAGGGTTTTCATGGATATGAATTTTAAGGATTTGAGGTATTTTAGTGATAATTCCTTAGCTTGGAAAGTTCATGATATTTTACTGTAAAACTTGTCGTTTGTTGGTATCTTGATGGTATTTTGGTGAAACTTATAATTATTTCATTTTAAAAAATATAAGTTTATTATATTTTGAAAATATATGGATTTTTTAATTTTATATAATTATTAAAATTAAATTTTATTTAAGTATAAAATGCGTTTTTCTTAAAAACTGTGTTTAACACCTTTCGAGACCGAATGCTCTGTGAGGAGGTCTGCATCTCGCTCTTCTTGCCCAAGGATGTGCGATAATTCGCACAATCCAATACCGGGTACCCTAAAGAGGGTTGTAGAGGCATATTCGCAAAGGAATTTAAAATACTGTTTTAAAAGAAAACCGTTTTTAAAGTGAATGGTATTTTAATGTAATATTTTCTTCATAACCAAAAATTCACACAAAAGGCATCGTGCTATGGAACAAGAGTGTACGTGAGGGGTAGGTCGTTATCCCGTAAAGTTTTCCTAAAGTATGTTTAAGCGGTACTAAAAGAGGTGATATTTAAAGTTCATGGTATTTAAATGAAAAACTTAAATTAAAGTTATTTTACATGAGAATTATTAGTTAAAATTTATTCTAAACATTTATAATTAAAATTACAAGTATTTTGTAAACTTTGGATGAACAATTTGTAAGAAAAAGGGGAGTTTTTAGGGTTTAGCAAATAGATATCGGTATTAACTCCACTTACCGATATTCGTTTTAAAATGCATTTTTAAAGAAGAGAAATGAAGATTGGAAGGGACTTACAATTAGAATAGCTCAAAGAAAGGTTGAAGAAAGGGAGTTGAACTTCGTGGCATCGCGGGATCGCCGGATTTGCTTCGATCCTCGCCGGAAGTTGATCGCTTGTCAACTCCTCTTTTACTCCACTTGTACTTAAGAAATTTTGAGAGTTTTGGCTAGAATTTTCAGAATGATATTGAGCCAAAGGTGGGGTGGTATTTATAGTGTAGAATTAGAGTTTTGGAATTAAAATGGTGAATTAAAATGCATTAAAAAGATGATAAATGGTGTAATGAAGGGTCTCTGTTTGATTGCAGGAAAATCAAACAGTGCAGGGGAGTTAGGGATAGGTCAAGTGTCAAGTGTGCAAAGCCCGGGGACAATTGGGTTCACCCAAGCCGTCGGTGCCGATTTTCTAGGGCTTTTGGCCGGTCGAATTAGGGCTTTGGGTGTCTGGATTGATGCCACGTGTACCACTTAGTGTTTAAACCCTTTTGCACTTGTTTGATTTTTCTGACTTTTCATTTTTATGTGTATTGCACGTGTAAACTCTTGGGCTTCCAAAAAGTTAAAAAGAAAAATCAGAAAAAATATAATGTGTCTGATGGGGTTTGAACACAGGGGCTACGTCACAGCAGTGCAAAGGCTTACCAGTGAGCTACAAGTTGTTTCTTGCTGTTAGTTAGCAAAAATAACTTATAACTCCAACTCAGGCTGTGAAACTCTATTCTGTATATTAACAGAAAAATTTCCGTGCTAAGATTTCAGAGTCGTTACATTCTACCCCCCCCCTTATAAAAATTTCGCTCTCGAAATTTATACAAGGAAGTTGTAACAAATTCAAGAAAAATTTGATCACAGCGGTGGTGAAATAACTACTGATATTGTACCGGAAGTTCATGAAAATGTTGGAGGAACGAAAGGATGCAAGAATTTGAAATATCTGAAAAAGATGGGAGTGGATTTACCAGTATTATCTTGACCTATGGATTTGGCTTCTATGACCGCCAAAGTAAAAGCCTGACGTCTCGGCATATTTCTCTGTGCATGCTGATATATCGATGGCTGACGAGATAAAGGTGGTCCGTGTGGAGGTGGTGCAGGAAGAGCTAACCGAATAATTGGATCTTGAATAGCTGGTCTAGCTGCGGGGATTGGGCCAGTTCGGTTGTGTGGGCAAGTTCCTATAGTGTATGAGGATGATCCACATATCAGACAAAGGCCATTCGCTCGACGGCAATCCTTGACTTGGTGTCCGGTCCTCTTACAATAAATACAGAAATTAGGTTCAATCTCGGAAAATGATCCTCCTGACTTCATAGCTGGCGCTGGGAGAGTTGGCATAGAAAAGGATCCTCCAGTAATATGATTTGTGGGACGTTTTATACCGACTGACTGTGGCCTTCCCTTCTTCCTAACGACAGTTTCATAGCGACGTGCTGACTTCAAAGCTGCTTCGTGTGTTAGGTATTCCCCTATTGCTAGGGCAGCCTGGATCTCAGGGTCTAATCCTTGCTGGAAGCGCCTAGCTCTGATTTCTGCAGTAAGAATTAGATGGGCGGCGAATCTGCCGAGCATGGTGAATTCGGCATCGTACCCACCCACCGACTTATCCCATACGGATCCTTGTTGCAGGTGAATGAACTTCTGTTCCATTTCGAAGTGCGCGGTTTCCGGAAAATACTTGGCATCAATGAGATTAAGAAAAGTCTTCCACTCAATTGGTTGCTCAAGACAGCTCTCCTCGGCCATCCATCAGACTCTGGCATTGTCCGTAAGCTGGAGTTTTGCTATTCTTACCCAAGCCACTTCTGGAACTTGAGCCACGGCTAGGTCGTCTCCAATGCTCTGTGCCCATTCCTCGGCCTCAAGTGGTTTCTCCTTCCCTGAGAAGTTCTTCGGGTGTAACGCTCGAAATTGTTTCACTCTTGGTACTTCTGCTTCAGAGCGGATGAAACTCTATTGAAGGAGAGCAGTTTGCTCCTGCAAAATCGTGCTTTGAGCCTGCTGACCTTCAAGTAGGCTTTTGATAGCCTCCAGAAGTATCGTATGTTCCGTGAGTGGAGCGGCTACGGTAGGTGGAGGTGGTAGAATGGTAAAGATAGTTTTCGCTGGTGTACTTCCATCGTTGGTGCTAAGCTTGCTGGGAGAATCCATCACCTTAGATAGAGAAGAAAGATTAGGATAGATTCAACAGAAATTGAATTGTAAGAAATGTAAAATTGTTGAATCTCATATTTCTTATTATATATTGCTTATGATTTCATGCAGAACTAACATGCATGGGCCACCAACAAAACCTGTCACGTCCCGCTTCCCAGTGTACGGAAACGGTGATGTGGCAAGCCGCGGCGTATTTATTTCGAGAAGGTCATTTCCCAGAATAAATATACTAAGCGTAAAATAAGCAATATAAAATGAAAATAAATAAACATGAGATTTAAAATTTCAAAAACTTTATTTACATTCAACTTGATTCATTTACAACTTTATTTACATTCAACTTGATTCATTTACAATACATGATTTCAACTGAAAGAAAATACAAGAAGGGAAATGCCTAAACATGTGGCATACATAAACTGAGAAAAAGATAACTAATTTAGGTCTGGGTCATGATCTGTTCGTGCTCTTCCTCGGTAGTGTCCATCTCCTCAGTCTGCACGATATTTGACGAACATTCTAAGAAAACAAAGAAGGGTGGAATGCCCGTCTGCGAACTTTCGCTCGGTAAGTCCCCAAGAAATGAAGTGAAATATAAAGTGTAATGATAAAGAAAAATGTATATCATGAACAATTGATTATGAAGTACGGTGTGTCAACATGTCGTTTGATATAAATATAGCAAGTTTATTTAGCATGTAGTTATTTATATCATGGTAACTAACATGAGCAGAGTATAACATGGCCGTGTAGTGTAGGTATAGTGAATATGAAGTGAATGTAAGTGTCTTAACGGTCTCTAATTGGGTATACTAATTTAACGTAAGTTCAAGAGTGAATGTCAACCAATCTCAAGAGTGTTCTCGAATACAACATGTTGTAATCCAGGAGAAGGAACCACGGGTCCGAATCAAGTGTTAGTAACGTGACTTCAACCTAGTGTTGAAGTATTCTAAACTCAACAGGCTGTAATCTAAGAGTAAGGAAACACGGGTCCTTATGATAGCTTGCTTGTATTAGTAGACATGAATTCATGATCTAGTGGGACTCCTGAGATTTCATTGGATTCACGCATGAACTATCTCAACACCCCGTGTATGCTAAGTTACAGTTAAAATCACCAGCCTTGCTCGAATCTATAAATACATCAAGTTGAAAGATTGACTTTATGTCTATATCAAGTATTCATGTCAAGTTGTATTCATGGTTCGAGTCAAGTCACAGTGTTCAAATATTTATGTTTTGCTTTAGTCATGTTCAAGTGTTCCGATTTATGATCAATGGTTAAGTATACCTGTTTGAGTTAGATATTGATTTCGTGTGTTTAAGTTCATGATCAAGTATTCTTATTTGTTTGAATTCAAGGATTCATGATCAAGTATTCGTATTTGGTTTTAGATTCAGGTTTGAATTAGACTCAGATTGAATCAGACACTTGTAACTGATTTAGATCCTGAATTAGGTTCGGGAGTTATCGGTAAATGCTGCATATGAACGGTTGAATTTGTGTCCTTTTCCAAGACAATTACCATTGATAACTCCGTTAAGTTTTCTACCTTAAATAGACAAGCACTCACTTTCTCCGGCTCTCTAGGGCTTAAGAGAATTGATCTCGCTTAAACCTATATTTACTAAAGTCCTTAAATATTGTTTTATATAACTCGAGGAAGTTTTATGAAAAATATTTTTAATAAAACTTCAAAATAAACCTCAAGTATTTATTTATTTTATTTAGGGTTTTCATGGATATGAATTTTAAGGATTTGAGGTATTTTAGTGATAATTGCTTAGCTTGGAAAGTTCATGGCGTTTTACTGTAAAACTTGTCGTTTGTTGGTATCTTGATGGTATTTTGGTGAAACTTGTGATTCTTTCATTTAAAAAAAATGCAAGTTTATTATATTTTGAAAATATATGGATTTTGTAATTTTATATAATTATTAAAATTAAATTTTATTTAAATAGAAAATGCGTTTTTCTTAAAACCCGTATTTAACACCTTTTGAGACTGAATCCTCCGTGAGGAGGTATCCATCTCGCTCTTCTAGCCCAATGATGTGCGATAATCCGCATCATCCAATAGCAGGTCCTCTAAAGAGGGTTGTAGATGCATATTCGCAAAGGAATTTAAAATACCGTTTTAAAAGAAAACCGTTTTTAAAGTGAGTGGTATTTTAATGTAATATTTTCTTCGTAACCAAATATTCACACAAAAAGCATCGTTCCATGGAACAAGAGTGTATGTGAGGGGTAGGCCGTAAAGTTTTCCTAAAGTATGTTTAAGCGGTAGTAAAAGAGGTGATATTTAAAGTTCATGGTATTTAAATAAAAAAACTTAAATTAAAGTTATTTTACATGAGAATTCTAGGTTAAAATTTATTTTAAACATTTATAATTAAGATTACAAGTATTGTGTAAACTTTGGATGAACAATTTGTAAGAAAAAGGGGAGTTTTTAGGGTTTAGCAAATAGATATCGGTATTATGTCCACTTACCGATATTCGTTTTAAAATGAATTTTTAAAAAAAAGAAATGAAAATTCGAAGGGACTTACAATTAGATTAGCTCAAAGAAAGGTTGAAGAAAGAGAGTTGAACTTCGTGGCGTTGCGGGATCGCCGGAATTTTCTTCGATCCTCGCCGGAAGTTGATCGCTTGCTAACTCCTTTTTTACTCCACTTGTACTTAAGAAATTTTGAGAGTTTTGGCTAGAATTTTCAGAATGATATTGAGCCAATGGGTGGGGTGGTATTTATAATGTAGAATCAGGGTTTTGGAATTAAAATGGTGAATTAAAATGCATTAAAAAGATGATAAATGGTGAAATGAAGGGTCTCTGTTTGATTGCAAGAAAATCAAACAGTGCAGGGGAGTTAGGGGTAGGTCGAGAGTCAAGTGTGCAAATCCCGGGGACAATTGGGTTCATCCATGCTGTCGGTGCCGGTTTTCTAGGGCTTTTGGCCGGTCGAATTGGGGCTTTGGGTGTCTGGATTGATGCCACGTGTACCACTCAGTGTTTAAACCCTTTTGCACTTGTTTGATTTTTCTGATTTTTCATTTTTATGTGTATTGCACATGTAAACTTTTGAGATTCCAAAAAGTTAAAAAGAAAAATCAGAAAAATATAATGTGTCTGATAGGGTTCGAACACAGGGGCTACGTCACAGCAGGGCAAGGGCTTACCAGTGAGCTACAAGTTGTTTTTTGCTGTTATTTAGTAAAAGTAACTTATAACTCCAACTCAGGCTATGAAACTCTATTTTGTATATTAACAGAAGAATTTCCGTGCTAAGATTTCAGAGTCGTTACATTTATAATTCTAGTGATCATATAATCACTGTAAGCATAAATTTGTTCTTTATGGAAGACCAAATTGTTGGTCAAGGAGATGTATCTCTTGATGAAGAGTCGTATATTCCAGTGGGAGAAAATCCTAATTTGTTAGAAGATTCTACAGATTCAGTGGGAGATGCAAGTGCTAGTGGAGACATGGATCCGCCACTAGAAACTGTTGTCGTTGATGCACCTGTTGCAATAAGAAAATCAACTAGAATCATTCGTCTTCCTGTAAAGTACGGACTTAGTGATCAATTGATTCTATTGTGTTCGTAATACTCTATTTAGATGACATACTATTCATTGGGAATGATGTAGATTTGATAACATCTATTAAATTATGTCTTTCAGACAAATTCTCTATGAAAGATCTTGGTCAAACTTTTTATATTTTGGGTCTCAAACTTTATAAAGATAAAGAAAGAGACGTATATGATTGTCACAATCTACTTATGTGGATAAGATCTTTAAAAGGTTCAATATACAATATTTTAATAAGGGAATGCTTCCTGTTAGACATGGAATTTTATTTTCTAAGGAAATGTGTCCTAAAACTGAGAATGCGATTGAGCGCTTCAAATGTATACCATATGCTTCGGCAGCTTGTAATTTGATGTATGCTATATTATGTATCAGACCCGACATAGTCTATACAGTGGGCCTTATAAGTAGCTTTCAATCCAATCTTTTTGAGGAATATTAGACTGCTGTAAAAGCCATATTTAAGTATTTGCGTAGAACTAAAATTACTGTTTAGTTTACGATGCAAATAATTTGAGTATCGATGGTTACAGATCCCGATTTCCAATCTGATCCTAATGATAGAATGTCTACATCGGGATACGTTTATGTCATTAGAAGCTGCTAAGGAGGAAGTGCAGATAAATAATTTATGCGTAAGCTTGGTGCCGTTCCTCCACACGTGTTTCCTATTCTACTATTTTGTGACAATAGTGGAGCAGTTGCGCAAGTGAAGCAACCGAGAGCACTTCAGAAGTATAAATCGGGAAATACCATATCGTTAGAGAGATTAACAAAATGTAATATGTGTAAATTCAGAAAATGAACACTCATGACAACATAGCTGACCCATTCACTAAACCGTTGTCTCAAAAGGTTTTTGACATACATTTAAATAAGATGGGAGTTAAAATTGTAGCTGAATGGATGTGAGGACAGGTGGGAGATTACCAGAGTAGTAATATATATGACCTTGAACATCCATTACAATTCATGTAATATTAACGGAATACTAATAAAGTTTTATAGTTGCACTTAATAATTTATAATTTGGATATTCTTATTTATTTATAATTGTTATAATATCCTTAGAAATTATATTCTTAGATCATGCACTGTGATGGGCCACTTGCATGGAGATATGATCTAATTTAGTAATTTCTTAAATTGAGTAGTAATTTCTTTAGTTGAGTACTTAATTTACAACCAGTAAAGAATAGCTAGAGTTGTGAAAGGTTATCATGTATGACACTGACATGCGGGATGTAGTTATGTGTCTCAACCACCTAGAATGGAGATTCTCCAGGTATATGTCATGAGCGCATATAATGATATGTGTAGTACAAGACCATGTTTGAATTCTCTAGAATATGTCACCTATATAGATGGAGAATTCAAACCGTTACATATTCCTTTTGACTTGATGATATTATAGTTTTTGATTTGTTAATAAGTAAGTTTTGGTATGATGGAAAATTTTGTCGTTTAGACAGAAATTGGGCTGTTTCAATGCATTTAGGAAAACTATGGATGTCTAGATAGAATCCAACATTCTCATACCGATGAGAATAGGCTTGTTCAATTCCATGAAAACGTCAAAACCTGATCATGTATTTTGGAAATTGTTTTTTCAAAATTATATTTATTTTCGAAATGAATTTATCGTGTTCATAGGCAATTAAAGATTTGGGTTTGAGCGATTAGGTGATTTTATCCCACTCAGTTAAAGGAGCTAAAAAAGGAATTTAATAGCGGAAAGGGTTGCATGTAAAGTAATATTAATTATTCTCTCACATTAGGAAGAACTTTTATGAACAATTGATTTGATAGGAGTTTGGTTATTAAATTAAAATTGTCAATCAATTAATTATGAATTAATTGAGATTGACAATTGGTTATAGATGTGAAACTTAATTGGTCCGACAACAAAGCCTTAAGATAAAAGAGCAAACAAAACAAATAAGAGAAGAAATTATATAACACAACATGTTGTGTTATCATGTTAGAGAGTTTAGTCCCACATCCGTAAAATAGGAAAAATGTATTGTACCACAACCCTATAAAAAGATGACTATAGTAAACCATATAGAATGATGAGATGAAATAAGTAATTTCAAAAGAAAAATACTTAAGAATTATTTTTAAACTTCTTCTCTAAAATAAAAGGGTTCCTATCGGTCTGCGCAAATGTTTTTACGATTCATATTGATGAATAATCGGAGATCATATGCACCGCTTCCGCTGCTGCACGTGTGTTTTGCCTAAAGAGAAGTCTTTTCATGACAAAATTAATTATGAGTCAAATTAATAGTGCTTAAAAAAATCGGTCAGTTTTTCTGTCTCTATATAATATATATAAATTTTAAAGAAAAAGTTAAGATAGGTAAATGGGTTATGGATGAGTTTTAATTTCATAGTGACCCGGAGAAAAATATCCTAACTCATGATCCATGCCATCTAAAGTTAGTTGGTCCCATGTTTTTCAAGATTGGCAAGTTAGTGCCAATCACTTCTCAAATCTCGTCGTGTCCAAGCATGATTGTAATCATGGGATGGTCAATGAAGTCTACAGCTCATGAGTCATGACCAGCCGAGGCCTCGATTTAGAGAAATTTCATAGCGGTAACATCATAATTAACTAGTTTTTTGATGACTAAACGGTTTTATATTTGGATCAAATATCACCATATTAATAATTGATTGAAGTTTGTAGCCAAACCTTATCCCTTCCTTTATACGGCTGCAAGCCCACATCAAAGAACTACATCTTGGGTTGAGATGGACGGAAACCCTATCGAACGATGGATTGGCATCGGAAGAAGGCCTTGGGACCTTGAATGGTGGCTTCCATCAACCATGAACAATCCGGTCGAATAACATGCTTCAATTTTATGTTTGTTTATTTTTTATGGACCCAACCCAAAAATTTACCTAACTGGGCCAACAAAATAAATTTACTAATATAATCAAATCAGATACATTTACTTGCACCCATTTATCTACATTTTATTTTATAGCTATGTAAAGCAAAGAATATGTAGTTTACAATTAAAAGAATAGCATGGATGACATACATTTGAACATGACAACATACGAAGTTCAAATGCAATTTATAGTACATTATATAACTAAAAGAAAACGGGTTTGGATGTCATAACCAAAAAGAGTCGTACCTAACCGTTATGAATCATCCAAATGGGTCTGGAGTAGGTCTGGGCCTACACATATCCATAGCAGACCTGGAATTTATCATTGAGAATCAGTCCAGTTTGGATCCATATCCGACTAACTAACAGGCTTTCTAGGTTTGTTCTATACAAAATATGGTTAACTTCAGGAACTATCCCCAACATATACAACAATTGTAAAAAATGCCCCTAACGTTTTAAAACCAGCACTTTATCACTCAATTTTAATTGATCCCAAAATGTCCTTTATTTAATTATTTATTTTTTTAACCATCTTTCCCCCCTCTTTTTGCTATATAATTAATTACATCTTCTTTTCTCCTAGTTAACATTTTAACCCCTTCTTCGTCACTGCTAGAAAACGTAAGTATTAGGGACGGGATGTTAGAGACTGTTAATTTTTAAATGGTCTCTAATAAAGTATTAGAGATCATTTAGGTATCAGTGACCGTTTATGTATTAGAAAATGCCTCAGGTATTAGTGACCGTTCATGTATTAGAGACCGTATAAATACCTACGAAAATAAACAGCGGGAATTCTCAAAATTTTCATAAATTTAAACACATAAAAAATCTTTTTCTCCTTCAATTTTTTTCCTTTCTAAATTTTTCTCCTTCTTCGAAAAGTTTCAAAGACGGCTGCTTATGATGAAGGCCAAGAAGATGATGATATAAGGAACAACGGAGAGAGGCACAAGAATTGAAGCGGACGCTAGCGCCGCCGTCATTCGAGTGTGAAAAAGGGTAACTTTTTAAATTTATTTTGAGGTTTTGTCAATGGATTATAATTGAAAGATTTTGATGAAATTAGGTTTTTTTTATTCAGCATGCAGGTGATGGAGAATGTGGAATTGACAGTAACAAATGAGAATTTGGCGTATCTATGGAAGCTTGTAGAAGAGAATGATGGAGGGCCTCTTTGGCAACACGATGAGGTGAAGGGTATCATGATGATGATGTTGATAGAGAAAGCGAGGAGGAAGGGGAAGAGCAGGTGGTGCCATGGTCGGCGGGGGAGGAGGTGCCGTCGGTGTCGAGCAGCGAGGAGGAGGAAGACATGAATTAGGGAGGAGGAGGAAGAGACCTCCGATTTATGTTTTTTTTATAAAAATTATAATGCATTGGCAACCGTTTGGATGCTATGCTCGCCGATACTATTAATTTTAATTTTTTTAGTATTATGGCGCGCGTATTAGCGACCGTATAGACGGCCGGTAACACGCTTATTTGCGACTAAATTTTCTGCTACCGGATATTAGCGACCGTATAAAATTTGGACGGTTGCTAATATCTATTAGAGACCGTGTGCTAAGTATTAGAGACCGTTTAATACGGTCTGTAATATTCACAGTTTGTTGTGGTGTTTTTTTTATTCTTAACGTTTATAAAATCCAAAAGAGATCTCATGTTGGACAAGCTTGGATAAAATCTTGATAGAGATTTCCCTTTTTTATTTGGTTCATTATGGATGTAAAACAAAGAAAATTGAGAGGAAAAGATGATTTAACGGTAATGGGAGGATTTCCTCATTTCGTACAGAATGCTGGGCTCCTAAGAAGCATCATACACAGAAGATGCACGTAGCGGAGATGCGCATGCTTCGTTGGATGTGCGGTAACACTAGAAAAGACAAGGTACGAAATGAGGATATTCGTGCAAAAGTTGGTGTAGCACCCGTGGAGGAGAAGATGCGGGAAAACCGGCTTAGATGGTTTGGTCATGTGCGACGCAGACCTATGGAAGCACCGGTTCGACGAATAGATACTCTCGATATGGGTAATGGCAAAAGGGCAAAAGGGAGACCGAAGAAAACATGGATGGAGGTGATACGAAACGATATGGTTGCCAAAGGACTCAATGAAAGTATATTGTTCGATAGATGTGAGTGGAGACAGAGGATTCATGTGTTGGACCCGGCGTGATTCTCATGTTGGTTCATGTAGCCTACCCCTTATGCTTGGGATAAAAGGCTCAGTTGTTGTTGTTGTTGTTGTTGGGAGGATTTTACCCACCTTTAATTCGATAAAAGATATTTAGGAAACATTTAGATGGAATTATAATATTGAATAAATGGAAAGAAGAATTTTTTTATCTAAATATTTAAATAAAAGATATTTTAGAAATAAATTATAAATGAGAAGGCTTGAGATATTTTCTATTATTGAAGCAATTCATACCACAACTTTTGAGAGCATATGCTTCTCCAATAAAAGGTTACGAGTGCACGATTTTTGCACAGCACAGCCTGCGGTGAGGTGTGGGGCCCACACTCTTAAGGGTGGGCCCTTGCGTGTCATGCGTGTCGTGTAGTTAATTCAAGAACAAACGGTTGACCCTTTCCTCAGAATTCTTTTTTAATATTATCATTACAACAGCAAGGTTCCAATGTTGGGATAGAGATATTGAGCCAGTCTTGCATCGTTACATGATCAAACTTTCTCGATTAACGAGCATTGATTTGGGAAAGCAAAAGGGCTCGGCGCAAATCTTTGGGACCCTTGGGCGCGTGTGTGACGTGTGCACGTTAGATTTAACAGTTCATTTTCAAAAAAGAGTTCAAAATAAAAGAAAATAAAAAGGGTTATTTGCACAACACCAGTCCTTTTACCTGTATGGCTTTTAATTATACCCTTCAAGAATTTTTTTTGACACAAAACACTCAGGCTCAAATTTAAATCTACACAACAAAAACAAATTTCAAAGAAAAATCGGACAATCATTAGACCTAAGTTAAAGCTGAATTTGTGCTTGTAAAACTAAGATTAATACCAACATTTCTTGATATTTCCTAGATTCGATGAGCTTGTATTTAAACTCGGCTCAAACCACATACTATAAACATGTGATCTTTCTCCTCTTCATATTCAGCGGATCTCCCATCCGCCCAACTATAATAGCACACCTCTCCTTTGCAAGACTTCTTTGATCCCAGCTCTCGTATTCGGAAACAATTTCTTTGAAACGAAAAAGATTTGCCTTTCAGAAATCTTCATGTCATCAATTATCTCCGCATCGCCATGAATCTTGGTAGTGCATGTTCTGTTCTCCATTCCTCATTTCAAAGTTGTCGCTAACCTAAAAATATAGTTTGATTACCACTGCTGGCACTAATCTCCCATCTCTTCCTTTTCATGTCGAGACGGAAAATATCTACTTCTAAGTTGCGCACGCCCATGCGAACCGTCAGAACCTCAGCCATTCATTTCAAACCAAAACAACAAAACATCACAAGTTCCATTGGCCCTTTTCATATATGTAAATCCTACATTCCGTTTCCAATAAGCAAATGATAGCAAAGATCTTGAAACCAATATCATAAGGGCATCCAGAGAATGCAGCGCCATTGATGTCACATGGGCACGGCAAGTTCATAGGGAATTTATGCAATATATCGGTAACGGGATTCACCATAACGATTTCAGAATCCTTATATAGCACCAACCAGCCATTCTTGGCATAATAGAACTTGCAGCCTAATATGCCGTTGAAAGAGCGGCCCACCGAAAACTTTTTCTTGTACACGGGGCTGCAGTAGAAAAAAGTATTATCCCCGAAACTTTTGATGTAGACCAATAATGGGCACGTATCGACACGATATACAAGGGACGGTATTTTTCCACTGCCTGCAAACCAAGGAGAAGTTTTTGTGGCTTCTAAGGGTAGATGTCATATGACGAGCGCAAGAATCTCTGGAGGGAGATCGGACCGGGTCTCAATTCGATCGGTAAATTCTCCTTTTATGGGGCCATATGAAGATTAAACCTAACCACCCTGCACCAATCAAAGATGTATAGTTTTACAAGCCTTTTCAAAAAGAAATCGATAAGAAGACTAACGGTACAAGGAAAAAAGAAGACTTAATTGCACAAAGATATTATGAACTTTCATGTTTTTTGCGATTGATGTCATGAACTTTCATAATTAGAGATATATACCATGCACTTTCATAAGCAGTTCAATATTTTGCAAATAGGTACCATGACGTGGCATAAAATGGTATTAATTTGCAAACGGAAGTGGAGTTCATGGTGGCTATCTCTAATTATGAAAGTTCATGGTATCAATCGCAAAAAAATATGAAAGTCCATGGATAACTTTGTGCAATTAAGCCGAAAACGAAAATCAATTACATCCAAAAGCAAACTAATTTGCAGAACTCATGACATTAATGCACAACGAACTTCAATATATATGATTTCATTGAATTCTCTTTCATTTTCTATATTTATTACGACAAGAATTTAAGTAATTGTGTCCAACTCCAATATTACTCGCAAATCAGACCCAATTTTTTTACTCAATGAATCTAATATTTCAATATATGATTTCATTGCATTAAGTTCTTTGACAATTTAGAAATGACAATAGGAGCTCTATTCCGGCCGAATGGGCCATCCTGCCTATGGATGGGGTCGACAGATAATTTGCTGAATCGTTGCCTGGCATCATCATTTAGAGGCTCTATGGAGGCTCCAAGGCACAGATTTTAGCAGTTTCCTAGTTTGGCTTTCCTTAAAAAAAGTTTAACCTTTAAATAAGAGACTTTGAAGTAATTTACCATTATTAGGTCTAGGCTATTCTTAGATTTTAGAGCTTCCTTTCATACACATGTTTTGATTGATTAAATTTTGAGGTTCCAACTTCTACAAGATTAGGATTGTTGTTCAACACGTCATCAGGAAGAGTCCTGCGATATTCTTTCGCTTTTACCGAGTCTCGTATAAACAATGAGGCTGAGTATGAAACACTGATAGCCGGTCTCGAACTCGCCATAGAAATGGGGATCACCTGATTGCGTGTTTACGGAGATTCTCAGTTGGTCGTCAACCAAGTAAATGGCGACTGCCAAGTATACCGGCCGGAGTTGGCTCGATAAAGAAGCCGGGTCGTGGAACCCATGAAACAGTTTGTCACCATCGAATTGATGAAAAACCCAAGAGCGTTGTAAAAGCTGACGTGCTTGCTCGTCTAGCAAAAGAACTGGCTGATCTCGATATGGAAGAAATCCTAATTACGGCTCAAAGCAGCCAAATTCTACCTCCGACTTACCAACATGAAGAAGAAATGCTGGAACAAGTAGATTGTCCTGCCGAAGAAGTCCCGACCATTCAAGAAGAGCATGATTGGAGAGAACCTTTCGTAGAATTTCTCCGATATGATAAACTGCTAGAAGAGAAATTTGTGAGGGTTCAGTTAGAGAAGAGAGCTCTCCGATACGTATTCGGAAACAACACGCTATACCGAAAATCATATGACCTGTTATGGTTCAGGTGTCTGTTCTTGGCCGAAACCCAAAAAGTTATGAAAAAAGTTCACTCCGATGTCTGTGGTGCACACCAATCTGGTCCCAAAATGCGCCTTCAAATCAAAAGGCTGGGATATTAATGGCCCACAATGATACGGGATTATGAAGAGCATGCGAAGAAATACCACATATGTCAAATACACGGCAACTTCATACATAAGCATTCCAATTCGCTACATCCTATTGTAGCGTGGTGACCTTTCGAAATGTGGGGCACCGATATAGTTGGACCAATTGACCCTCCATCATCTAAAGGTCATAGGTTCATACTGGCGGCCACTGACTACTTTTCTAGATGGCCCGAAGCCGTCCCTCTAAAAGAAGTCAGAACAGAGGATATTCTGATATTCTTCTGATATAATATTTTATATCGCTTCGGCATACCGAAGCGGATCCTTTCAGATAACGGTCCTTCTTTCAAGAACTTCAAAATCTCAAGATTCAATACTCAACAAAAGATAAACTGAAGATATTCTTCTATTTATAATCTAAGAGCCAACAGGTTGGCCGAAGCCTTCAACAAAACCCTATACAAGCTTTTGAAGAAAAATACATCAGTTAATAAACGAGACTGGAATCTGAAGCCCCGTGAGACGCTGTGGGCATATCATACCTGTAACGACTGTAATTTTCATATGCTGAATAAAATCTTTTTTAGTCATCAATTATTTTCTAAGTTGTTTTGATAGAAAAGTTTGGAAAATGGTTACTTTGATTTTGAGTTTATAAATGATTAATATAATTTTTGGGAGAAAGAAAAGAATTTAAAATACTAATTTTAGTATTTCCTAAGATTTATTTAGAAAATGGAACTTTTGAAAATATCTTCGAGGAGAGTGAATAAGATAATTATAATATCCTATTGCAAATTTAACAACTTAATTACTATATTTTAGAAGATTACCGAGTTTCTGCAAAAATTATTTAACATAAGTTTTAAACAAGAAACATAATGCGGTAATCTACACAAACACAGAAAAATAAAAGAGTAAAGACAATCGCAAACACAATGATTTGTTGATTAGGGTTCACCACACTTCTGTGGCTAGTCCACGCTTAAGACACCTTCTCAGAATTTCTGTACTATTGTTGTAAAGAACACGAATCTCTCTTTACAGGGATGTGAAGAACAAAAATCACTCTTCACAAGGGTCATACCCTTGAGCTTGTGATTCTCTAAGAAACATGTTTTCTTCCTCTCTAGCCTGTGATTCTCTAGGAAAGCCACACTTTCCTTTTTAATCTATGCCTCTCTTGGAAGATCTCTTTTTACACTTCAAATCCATACAATTCAAGCGATGAGAGACACTCCCTCTCATGGGTTGAGAAACACTCTTTGTCGTGGGTTGAGAGACACCCTTTCTTGTGGGTTTATAATCGTTTTACAAACAAGAAATTTACTTACTCTCAGTACTACGATCTTAATAGATTATAACCAGTGTGAAATAAGGATTGATTTAAGAGATTAGAATAGGTTTTGGCTCTGAGGAAATGAATTTGGCAAGTGAAGCACGAGAAGAATAAGAAAATTTCTCAATATATTTGCAATGAATGTTTGATGAAAATGTGAGATTTCATTGGTATTTATAGAAATTGATATGAGAAGTTATACTAACTACCCATAACTTTGAAAAACAGTCATAAAACAGTTAATGACCGTTGGAGGTTATTACGACTGAAAACGGCGTAAGTGTCCAATCGATTTAAAATTCAAATTTCAAATAAACCAACAAAACTGCCCTTGGAGACGTCTGCTCCAGGAATAAACTCCTTATAGAGACGTCTGTATAGCCGTCTCTGAAAAATATACAGAATGAAGAATTTTGAAGTTTTTTCTACAGACGTCTGCGGTTTCAAAATATCTCTTCAGACGTCTGTAGGAGACGTCTATTTTCTGACATGAATGAAAACTGTTTTGAAATATTGGCAGTTTGAATTTCAACGGATATGTTAGACGTCTCTAAAAGAAAAGAAGACATTTTGAGCATTAGAAATAGTTTGGAATGGGGTTTATAACCTTATGAGATCATTACTAAGTACATATATAATGCTCATAACTTCTATCTTCGTTTTGGTTCTTCGATTAGGATCATTTCCTTGGTTACGTTGAGACGTGATTGAATCTTGATTTGGCTTGCATCACATTGTTGCTTGTATCGAGTTGTCATGCCATATCACCGTTTGAGTGCGTATCACATTATAGGCAACAATGCTTGATTTTTGATATATCGTCATGCTGTATTCAAGATATAAACTTGGAAACGTCATCAGTAACTTATGAATTCATTTAAATAAATGTTTGAACTAAATAATCGAACTGAGAATCGTATGACACGGATACCAATAATCTCTCTCTTTTCGATATTTAGAAAAACTTATTTAAAGAATTCATGATATATAAAAAGTATAAATTCGATTTAAATACTCTCCCTTAATTCATGCTCGGTTGAAAAAATATTTGAACTCATATCGGTGTCCCATACCGCTGATACTATTTTTCAAGAAGTATGGCATTAATACGAGTGAGATAATTCAATTTTTATGACCATTAAAGCATAATTAAGGATATTCATGAATATTTTCTCCCATTTTTTGAAAAATATCAAAAATTTTGAAAAATAGAGCAAAGGGTACGAAACTAAACATGAATATTGAAATTTAAGTTTGTGGAAAACAAAATGAGACAAGTTAAGTTATATCCCATGAACAAAGTTTATATTAATGAATCGAGTAGGAATAACCGTACAAATTAAGCATATGATTCATAAGAACTTAACACAAAATTAATCTAAAAGGTAGGTAGTTAGTAAATGAATAAAGTGTATTTTGATTGAATCAAGTATGATTTAATAGTCATTTATAGCGCATGATTCATAATAAGAAATGAAAATAGTAATGAGATACGATATATACACGAATTAATGAAACAAAATGCATAAAGCTATAGAAACATGAAGTTCAAGAAACACACAAACTAAGAACTCAACATACTACAAGCTACACCAGACTAAACTTAAACACGCTAAACACATTAACATCCATAAAATTCAAGCAAACAAAGAACACAAAATGAAAAACTAAACTAGGACCTAATCTTTAGGTTCCTAATCTATTCTTTTGGCGGCGGCGGCGGCGCATTGGACGGAAACTTGGAAAACAAAACGGTCATTTGCTCGGTAAGATGATCGATTTGGATGGAAAGGTGATCGATGCGGCCAGTAAGTTGACCGTGAGATGAAGTGATGCGATCAACGATGCGGGTTTCAAAGGCGGCGAATTCAAAGACTTGTGTCGGAGGAGGAAGAGGAATATTAATAGGTTCTTGATTGGTTGAGATGAAATTGAAGGTTGGGTCGACGTTGATGAACAAGTTTGCATCGGGGGATTGATCGGTAGGATTCGACTTCCTTTTCTTTGTGGCAACGGCCTTCTTGACAGGCTTGGGTGCTATGGATTATGGGGTTAGAGTGAAATTGGAATATTTTGGGTGGAATTTAGGGTTTGAATGGAGTTTGAGAGAGATTGGAGAGAGAGAGAGAAATGATCGGTAGCCTATGGAGACGTCTAGGATTAGGAAATGAGAAAGGAAGAGATTGTAAGTCAATCTGATGTTGGGTTCAGACGGTTTAAAATTTGAAATTTAAATGAACACACATAGATTTTATTGATAGAAAGCACACATTACAACATTTAAAACAATATAAGAAAATAAACATGCAATCATAAAAACTACACTAAAACAAAATATCCTAATATTCTTTCTTGAACTTCTCGACGACGTCGGTAGTCTGTGTTGGGGGTGAAAAATTACTTCCCGGTTGACCAAGTCAAAATCAAAGTCAACCCCAAACCAAATGGGCCCAAGCCCAGGCCAAGTGGACCCTGACCAAGTCAAGCCCCGCCGCCGGCCTCCCCAATGCGAAAATGAAAATTATGTAATAAATAATTTTGATATAATTTTTATGAATAAATGTAAGGAAAATGGACATAAAGCGAAATTTTTGTAAAGCCCATGGTTCATGTGCAAAAAGAAATAAGCACATGAGTATGGGATGAGAAAAATGCCATTTTGTAAAGCCTAATGGGTTATGTGCAAACTTGTAAACCTATATAAGACGACATGATAATGAAAAAAAAAGAAGAATTCATTCTCCTAAAAAATTAGGGTTTTTGTATCTCCTTCTCCTTCCTTAAGGTTCAAAAACTTCTTCTCTTTTCTGAATTAAATTAAGATTTTAACTCTTCTTTTCCCAAAAAAAAAATAGTTTTTTACCATAAACTCTTTGAAAGAGAGTTTAACTCTCATATCCAATCAAATAAAATGAAGATTTTCGCTAATTTCTTCTCGCTTCTCAAGATCCAATTTGAGAGAGTGAGAAAAAGGGAAACCTACCTCTTGAGGCTCCATCAAGAGAAGAAAAATGGTCTCTTTTCATCACCCAATATCTAAATCTTGGAGTTTCAAGAGAATCCATTTGAGTTTCTTTTCAAAAAGAAATGAGGAAATTTTTTGGAGTTTAGCTCCACAAAAAAAAAAATTTGGAGTTGAATTCCACAATAAAAATCCTTTTAGGAGTTTAACTCCATTTAAAATCTTTTAGAGTTTAACTCCATAATAAAAAAATTCTTTTGGAATTGAACCCCACAGTAAAAATACTTTTAGGAGTTTAACCACATTTAAAATCTTTTGGAGTTTAACTCCATAATAAAAATTCTTTAAGAGTTGAATTCCACAATAAAAATACTTTAGGAGTTTAACTTCATAATAAAAATTCTTTTTGAGTTGAACTCCACAATAAAAATGATTTTGTGGAGTTTAAATCTGTTCCCGCCAAAATTTTCGGCCAAGAGCTATTTAATTTGTTCCCTTATAAAAATAATAATAATAATAAATAATGAATAAAAAGCGATGGGAAGTACAACCCCAAATGGAGCATCACGTGCCCATACGTGATGCGCCTTGAAGCAAAGAATATAGGCATTGGGCTTAACAAATAAGGCTGAAATTGAGCCTCACGTGCAGGCACGTGAGCATCTATATACAAAGTATATAGGCGCCTTCCCAAAACAAATAACAGGCCAGAGAAGCTCACGTGTTAGCACGTGATTCTCTTTACTGGACTTAACTTCATGGGGGTCACGTGCCACACGTGACATTCCTGAACATTAGCTCACGTGCCAACACGTGATACCTTTCTCTGGGACTGCTACATAAAAGCAAACCAGTTTAATGCCATAGGGGTTACTTGCTACACGTGAGGGTTCCTAATGCCTTCTGAACCGATAGAATTAAATTCTAAATAAGAGGGATGAAAACCCTATTTGGAAAATATTTTCTCAGATCTTTCTAAACAAGAAGGATTACGCTCTGTAAAACAGAGCACCGTTGGATTAAAGATCCAATGGGGATTAAAAATCACCAAGCTATAGAATAAGCTCTGTATGGGAAAATATTTTCTCAATCTTTCTAAATAAGAAAGATTACTCTCTGTAAAATAGAGCGCCGTTGTATTAAAAATCTAATGGTGATTAAAAATCACCAAGCTACAGAATAAGCTCTGTATGGGAAAATATTTCCCCAATCTTTCTAAATAAGAAAGATTACACTCTGTAAAATAGAGCACCGTTGGATTAAAAATCCAATGGTGATTAAAAATCACCAAGTTACAGAATAAACTCTGTATGGAAAATATTTTCCCAATATTGTTAAAAACAAGAAAAATATCTTCTGTAAAACAGAAGTGCTTGGATCAAAAATCCAGCGGTGGATAAAATCCCCGAATCAATCAGAAAATCTCTCAATAAGAGATTTCCTTAACTAAATCAAAAAACTTGCCTCTACTATATAAATGACCCGAAACTGAAAGGAACAAGAGAGGAAACCCCCCATAAGATTTGAGAAAAAAAGAGGAGTATTTCTCTTTGAAGAAAAGAAACTCTAGGTAAGAAAAAAGGACCTAGAGATCATTTTATCTCCTTATACAAGAGTTTAACTCTTCCAAACATGAACTTAGGTCTTTCTCTGGTTGAGGTCTGCAGAAGCAGATCTCCCCACAAGTTGAGAATTTAATTCTCATCGGGGAGATTCTGTCATGCAGTTCCAAAATTTAGAGGAAATAACTAAGTTTGAAGAATTTAATTCTTCCAAAAGATATAGGAATTTAATTCCTCTGACAAAACTAGAGTTTAACCCTGCATAGAAAAAGAACGACTGAGATCGAGTCACGTGATTCCACCTGACCCGCCTAATAATGCTTAGCACTTTCAAAAGGAAAAGGGAATAAACCCAAAGATGGTCCCTGTTTTAGGGCGCCTCACGTGCTCCCATGTGACCCCCAAATAGTTGTTCAATACTCATATGAAAAAGGGGGAAATTCCAAAGACAGTTCCCATTTTAGGACGCCTCACGTGCTTCCACGTGACCCCCAAACAGTTGTTCAACACTCATATGAAAAAGGGGGAAATTCCAAAGACAGTTCCCATTTTGGGGCGCCTCATGTGATCCCATGTGACTCTCTAATATTGCTTAGCACTTTCAAAAGAAAGAGACAATAAACCTAAAGACAATTCTCATTTCGGTGCGCCTCACGTGATCACACGTGACCTCCAATAGTGCTAAGCACTTAGAAAAGAACAGGAGGATAAATCCAAAGGAGGCAGTGCCCAACTCGGGGGCGCCTTACGTGTCCACACGTGATGGCCATGAGTGTTTAACACTTATATACATAGATGGGGATTTGAACCCAAGGATACCACACCAACTCTTGGGTGTCTCACATGCCATACGTGAGCGCTCTAAATTACAGTGTTTAACATTGCTTTAGAGCCTCACGTGGGAGCACGTGAGCGCCAAGAAAATATCAGCATGTAATACTGTGAGAGGCCAACCTTAGCCCAAATTAGCCAAGTCTCCCGAGGCTAAAACCTTTTGACCATCAATCAACCGAGTCCTCCTATACTCAGGTCTCCCCAAATCGATCTTAGTTCCAAAGATGACCAATGATTTCCTGACATATGGCACTAAAATGATGTTCGTTCCACCATGTTCCCTCCCTTCAATCTGGAGTTCGGTTCAAAGGTACATCTCTCCACACCTCTGATACATATTGTTGTAATTCTTCAACGATATCAAAGAGGTGGAGGGTCCCGACAACCAACAGCTCTTGGATGCACTCCCAAGCCCATGAGCATATCCCTATGGACTATAATGTCCTTAAACTAGCTGTGGACCGCAACGTCCCTAAAATAAACCCTCATACCAAAAATGGTGATCTAGGGACCATAACGTCCTTAAACTAAAGCAATAGAGCCCAAATGCTCTTTTGTTGGGTCTGAATGATCTAAAACCTCTGCTGAGTAGATCTTAGTCTAAAATTATACTAACGTATCCTCAACAAACATTCAAGTTGATCTTAATTTCAAACGAGATTAATGATCCTTAAATCAAACCAAACCCAAATCTAAGAAAATACGGATTTAGATTAATTCATACCCTACGGGCGACAACACAAATTAGTCTCCGTATACAATCCACGGGCAGCCAAAAATAAAACAAACACACACGACACGAAGTGAACATCTGGAGCAGGAGAAAGTGGTTATCGCTATGCGATAACGTAATTAACTGCAGGGGTTTGCGCCTGCAGGGAAGAGCATCCCCACAATAAAAAAAAACCTCACAGTGAGGGGGAATCTGACGAAGTTCGCTACAACGGCCGCATCCATCTAAACCTCCGAAAAACGGGGCCATAAATCAACTTAGCATCTTCGGAGAGGTGGACGGATAAATCCAAAGTGCATCTGCCCCCAAATTCAGGCAAGACGACCTACGCGGTTTCGTCTCTGTTTTCGGCGGTAAACAGATTCTGGCACGCCCGGTGGGACCTCTTCCTTTTTCCACTCCACACTTCGTGTGTCTTGTTCACGAACGAATCACGGTTTAATATGGTTGCCCCTGAATTTGAGGTACTAAGATTTGGTGTCTTGCTCCATTCAGAAGAGAAGATGGCATCGATGGCTTTCAATTGCACCAATTGCAACAGCAACTCCCACTCCGTCCCTGCTGGAGGAGTGACTTATGGGCCTCAAGCGGCCTCCATATTTGCAATGCCAGTAGAGCAGGTGACTCAAGACACCACTGGATTTTTCTTCGGGACCATGCTCCCGCCAATGAGCTTCAATACTTTAGTGACATCACATGAGGCTCCAAAGAAGTCGATCTTCGATCTGCTTGCAACTAACACGGCCCCTCTCAACGGGTCATACAATTCTAACGCCTCAGTCTTTAACAGACTGGGCCAAGGCTTCAGTGGGCCCGTAAAGAGGCCTGCAATACCTAAAGGGTTTATACCGAAAAGGATAGCCATTCCAGCTCCGGTAGACGAAGTCGTCAAAGGGGCTTCTCTTGCTAAGGGATCGGTCTTCGCGAGACTGACCGTTCCAACTCCTACTACGAGTGAGGTTATTACAAGTGCTTCCCCTATTCGAAAGTCAGTCTTCGACAGGTTAGACGTTCTCTCTCAACGGACGTCAGTTTTCGACAGGTTGTCACCAACAGCAGCCTCTCATCAAAGAAAGGGGCATGACGAGGTCGCTTCTACAACTGAGGTGATCCCATCCGCAAGTCATGCTCGACGTCACCACTGGCGCCGAGTGAGAAAAGCTGGGGGCAACTCCTTCTGGACTTACCCCACCAGCTCCAACGGTGGAAACTGACACTGCTGTTCCAACTGGGAATAGCTTCGAGCTACTCAAAAGGGTGCGCAAGAACTCTCCAACCGTCCTACTGAAGAAGTCTCCTCCACCTACTGAAAGCATGATACAGGTGAAGCCGGAACAGCCTCTTCAGCGGTTGTCCTCCAAGATCCATAGAGTTTGGCGGAAAGTCCAAGACTCTGTAATTGACAAAGATTACTCTCGCATGCTGAAGAAGACGAAGGCTTGGCAAAAGGAGGACCATCCAACTGCCATACCACAAAAGGTATCATCTGCATGGGTGCCTGCCGCAACGACCCCCTCAACCTCGACCTCCCACAAGAGGAGAAGGCCGGAGAATATCCCCGTGCCCGCGGTAAATTTCAAAGGCAGTGGACCCAAAGCCCCAAGTCTGGGGGCATGGTTGTGCATACCGTCTACATGGCATCCGGAAAAGAGGATATTCGTGCTTCCGTAAGTCATCGACCACTCACACGGTCTGTAACAAAAGCTCAGGAGCAACAACAAAAGCTCCAGGAGATGTTGAGAAGGATGACTGCACTTACTGGGCAGAAAGAAAGCCCGGAAGTATCGTCGGAACAACGCCAGGAGCAAGAGAGCGACACTGAATTCCTACGGAGGGTTCTTGAAAAGAAAAACAAAGAGGCCGCGGAACCAGTGGCTAATATAAAACAAATGGTGCATCTGTTCCAAGACATGGTGGGGATGATGATCCAGCCAGATCCTCTGGCTGAAGACCCTCCAATAATCATTGAAGACGACATAGGGAAGACATCAAACCCTCCTCCAGCTTTATCAGCAGCCAGGGAGGAGATGATCTCCAAAGCTACCCTTGATGACTACATAGCTCAACAAATATGAGCTCATCAAGCGAACGAAGCGGCATGACAAGTCGTCAGAATTGGATGACCTTATCTAGGCTGGTGCGACCAAATTAAGTACCCTCCAGGATATACGATCCCCAAATTCCATGTGTATAAGGGGACGGGCAATCCGCATCAGCACGTTGCTTAATTCAGAGCTTTGTGCGGTAATACTGGGGGCGATGACAAACTGTTGCTTCGCCAGTTTATTGGCAGCTTGTCGGAGACGGCATTTGAATGGTACTCCGAGCTCCCAAATGACTCTGTCAAGACATTTACGGAGATGGAACTACAGTTCGCACAGCGGTTCGCAAGCCAAAGCGAGCGCACCCCAATCACGACATTAATCAATGCCAGAGTGAAACCGGGAGAGACTGGGTTCAAAACGCAATTCAGTGGCGTAACCTATGGTCAAAGTGCGAACATCGCATAGAAGAAGCTCCTGCTGTAGGCATGTTCGTGGGGACCCTTGATCCTCAAGCAACTATATCCCAGTTTATGATGTTCTTCAAGCCGACCACCTTCCAGGCCTTGACTGACAAACTAGCCCAAATGGACCAGATGGGCCATAGGCCGTCCTCTTCAAAGACAGATCTTCGGAATGAAAAAAGCAAAGGGAAAGCGACCTTCGTCGCCAACGCTCAACAACAACCGAGTGACCCGAAACCGATTGTTCGCCAAAACAACAAACCAAGATCTCTCGAAGAAAAGTTGAGACGTCTTTACTCGTTCCCCCAAGATAAAACGAGGAGATTATTCGAATTGACGGCGCGCAACAGGCTCATCACTCTACCGGATCCGAGATGCCCACTGCAATCGGGTGACGTCAACAATCCCAATTACTATCCCTACCACCGAATAGTGGGCCACCCAATCGAAGATTGCTATGTCTTCAAAAACTAGATTGAAGACCAGTACCAACAGGGCAAGTTCGCGCTGTCCGAAAACTGGAAGCTAAACCCGCCACAGCAGCACGCTCCTAAAAAGGTGGATACACCGGGGGCATCATGCTTATTTGTAAAGGAAGCTCCATGGGAAGTTTTCCTTTCGGCTAAAACTAAAAGAATGTTGAAGGATCTTCAAGCATGTCCGGCGATTAGGTGGAAGCCCGTTGAAGCCTGAAATTATTGACGGAATGCTGAAACCGTGCCCAATGCCAAAAGTTGGTAACGATGGACAAAACCTATAGGCCAAGCCTCCGAAGTCCTCAAACAAAAAGAAGAAGGCCAAGAAGCCCGTCCAGCTTGATGGTAATCGTACGGGTCTGTAAAAATACATCGATGCACTGGAGGAATACAACCAAGAGGCACGGACCCTATTCACACTGGAAGAGTTCTTCAAGCATGTTCTTGAGGATGGAAACAGTGACACTGATGAAGGAGACGATTCTTCGGAAGAACCCGAGGATTATGTAGCGAGTTGCCACATGATCTCTCACTCATCGATAAATGGCAAAGAAGCTCCTGATGCAGAAAAACTGGGGGCAGATCCAGAACTAAAATCCATGGAACCGTCAGATGACCTCATCAACAAGCTGCTGAACGAAGCTCTTCAAAAGAGCAAAGCTGATCGAGAATGTGAAGCGGCCATTTACGAAAAGGCTAAGCGTCGGTGTCAGGCCGAAAAAGCTCCGGTGATGAGAAGCCATAAAGTACCTCAACCGGATCAAAGTGCCCTTACCAACAGCAAGAGCAGAATCAAGATAAGGAAGCAGTTCGTCAAAGCTCTGTCAGTGGGAATGAAGCTGCCACCTTTCAAAGAAAATAATTCCGGGAGTACCTACCCCGACGAACCGAATGCACATCCGAACTACTGCTTATACCATCTGAAGGTCACGCACCCTACCGAAGAGTGCAATGCCTTCAAGAAGTGGTGGCAGGGATACGTTGCCCATCGACAACGATTCAAGCAAATGAAGCGCAAAGCCCATCGGGAGCAGAGAAGCGTGAAAGACAAGCGTGAAGGAACGGCTGGCAACTGTCATATGGTTGGTACCGGTTCGACAAGAGCAAAATCTCAAGTTCTTACCTTCGGGAGCGATTTTGAAGAAAAAATAACCCTCGGCCCTCTCTTCAAGGGATCTACCTCCGAAAAAGAAGAAGAGATGAGGAACTGTGAGAACATTCAGCTGCGTAACTGTACGTTGCCTGAAAAGAATCTCGGACCCTTAAACAAAGGCTTAGGCAAAAAAGACAAAGGGAAGGAAAAAGTCCCTGAGGAGATTACTCTCGATGATAGAGTCGTCGAAGAGCTCACAGCCAAAGACCCGCCCAAGAAGAACAAGGTAGATTATAATGTACTGGCACATCTGAGGAAGATACCCTCATAATTAAGCATTTTGGATGCCCTTCTCCTGTCTAAAGAGGCACGGGATTCTCTGATCAAGATGTTACAAGAGCCCGACCAGTTTCAAGCCTTCCTGGCGAAAGAAAAGATGAAGGACGAACTGGAAGAAATCCATACGGCTGATATCACCTTCAGCGATGAAGACCTTCTTCTCGGAACGTGCGAGCACAACCGTCCACTGTATGTAAGCGGGTATTGTCACGATATCAAGATAGGAAAGATCCTGGTCAACAATGGGTCCTCCGTCAACCTTCTCAATGTAAGGGTGTTGAAGGAGATTTGCATGAACGTGCAACACCTAGCTCGGGATAAAATTACTATCTCCGGTTTTGACTCCTAATCATCACAAACTCTCAGGCCTTGGTTACATGAGTACAATATCATCCCTTCTACACAACATCAGTGTATGAAGTATTTCAAGGATGGCCTCGGGTTCACAGTTACAGGGGAGTTGAACCCATTCTCCGTAAATGAATTCCGCAAATATGAAGACGCCAAGTACTTCTTACCAGACTTTGAAGACATGGAAAGATGTCGCAAACCGGAGAATAAACGAAAAGCCATCGCCACTACCCCGATCTTTGGGAGCGATACCGAGGAGGAATACGAGATGGTCTACTCCGGACAACCCCAAGGCAATAGACCAGGACCATCTACTCCTATTCTAGTCTTTGGCAGTGACTCTGAAGACGAGGCCAACATAGTGTTCTCTATCCGCCCATCAATACAGACCTTTGCTGGAGCTGACCAGAGTTTACAAATTACCATGGTTCCGCCGCGGCATTACAAAGAACTTGATACACTTGATACGTACAGCATGCAAGAGCTGCAAACCTTCTACGTCCCTCCTAAGAAAAAAGGTGAGAAGGCGATCCTTTTCTATCAATCCATGGAGACCAAGGTGGAGAAATAAGTATGGCACGGTGCTGAACCTGCGCTCGACAGACTTCAACTAATGTGTCTTCCCAAATACTACGCAGAGGGACTGAAAAGGTTATTAAGATGCCAAGGCATACCCTTCTGATAGACTGCTCGACAAGCCCAGTTCTATAACAAGATTTGGGACGTTCCCGAGACTCAGCGGAAGATGCCCAACCGAAGATGCCCAACGGAAGAATGGAGATGAATGGCCTTGGATACGTTCGGTCCAAGAAACGAGAGCGATTCCATGGCTGCCATGTCATAAATCACTCCGGTGGAGAAGCAAATTCATTTCCAGATAGCGTTGATGTCAAACCAGAGCGAGATCCCCCCATGAGAATACCAAGACCGTCATTCGAAGGACAGAAGCGGGCCAAAAGGTTCGGGATGACTATAGCATCGAAATGGCCATTTATGAGAAAGCCAGGACGTAGCGTATCATTCAACATGCTATGGAAGGAGAAGACGACAATGCCCTTCACCCTCAGCACACTGTGCGCTCTCGCGGAAAGGAAAAAGTCCAGCGCAGAAGCAATGACAAGATCAAGAATGGGGACGGCGTTCAAAGACAGCGAAGGAATCCAAGAAGCCACGCGAGCGAGAAAAAGTCAGCTGGAACTCATCTTTTATGAAGAAAATGGGCCGGGAATACTCTTTCCGTCAAGACAAGACAAGGAAAATATTCAACCTTGTCATGAAGTATCAAATGATGACACTCCCGGAGTCTCGATACCCCGAACAAATAAACGAGGTCCATCACCCAGATTATTGCTCCTATCACCGAGTAGTGGGACATCCTCTTGAAGACTGCTTCACCTTCAAAGACTGGGTTGAAGATAAGTATTAGCAAGGCAAATTTGCTCTATCCGACAGTTGGAGAGTAGCCCCACCACGAAAGCATGAGCCGAGAGCAACCTACACTGTAAGGGAAAGTCTAGATCAACATTAAGCTTGGAAACGAGCTCGTACCTGCCATATGATAACATTCTCAAAGGAGGGAGAGCACGAGAATATGGACGACATCTCCTAATGCTTCACAAATGAAGATGAGAATGAGGTGATTTTAGAATTTCCACCGGCACAAAAAGAGCTGGAAGATGGAATACACACCACAGCAGACAACCTGAGAAAAATTGACTTGGGGACGGCAAACGAGCCAAGGCCAATGTTCGTCAGTGAGCTGCTATCTGAGAAACAGGTGGCTACGTTAAAAGACGTGCTTATACAGTATAATGACTGCTTCGCATGGAACTATTCCGAAATGCCGGGATTAGATCCAGAGATAGCCGTGCATAAACTGGTGATATCGCCGGACGTCAAGCCAGTCAAACAGGTGCCAAGAAGAATGCGGCTTGAGCTTAAGATGAGTATAAATGCCGAAGTCAAGAAGCTAATCGACTCCGGCTTTATCCAAGAAGTTCAATACCCTGACTGGATCGCCAATATCGTTCCGGTAATGAAGAAAAATGAGACTGTACGCATCTGCGTAGATTTTCGGGATCTCAACAAAGCTTGTCCGAAGGATGACTTCCCAATGCCTGTTACCGAGCTGATGATCGGCAACACATCCACCCATGCAGTCTTCTCCTTCATGGACGGATCCTTAGAATACAACCAAATCAAGATGCATCCTGAAGACCAAAAGCACACTGCTTTTCGGACTCCGCTGGGCATATTTTGCTACAAAGTGATGCCCTTCGGTCTGAAGAACGCTGGCGCCACCTACCAGAGGGCCATGAAAAAGATCTTTGATGACCTCATACATGAGATTGTCGAATGTTATATTGACGACCTCGTGGTGAAAAGAAAATCGTACGAGGAGCACTGGGAGCATCTGAAGATAGTGTTCCAGCGCCTTCGGAAATACAACCTGAAGATGAACCCTCTGAAATGCGTGTTTGGAGTATCCTCAGGCAAATTCCTGGGATTCATCGTACGACATCGAGGCATCGAAATAGATCCGTCAAAGATCAAGGCGATTATGGAAATGCCTTCGCCAAGAACTCTCAAGCAACCGCGGTCTCTCCAAGGAAAGCTCGCGTATATCCGGTGGTTCATATCTAACCTTTCCGGCAAATGCCGCCCTATAGTCATCTAATGATGAAGGGGACCCCGTTCGTTTGGGATCATAAATGCCAAAGCGCACTGGAAGAAATCAAGCAATATCTGCAGAACCCGCCGGTACTGACCGCTCCAGTCAAGGGAAAGCCCCATCATCCTGTACACAACAGCCCTTGAAGGTTCTTTAGGCGTGCTATGGGAACAAGAGAACGACTAGGGGAAGGAGAGGGCTCTCTACTATTTGAGTCGAGTTCTTCTGGGGGCAGAAAAAAATTACTCCTCCATCGAAAAGCATTGCCTAGCACCGATCTTCGCGGTGACGAAGCTCCGACATTACGCCTTGGAACATGAGGTCTATCTCATATCAAAGGTGGATCCTCTCAAATATTTGATGTCAAGAGCCATACTAATGGGAAGGCTTGCCAAATGGGCCCTCCTCTTAATGGAGTTCTCGATAGTATATCGACCCCTCAAGGCAATAAAAGGCCAGGCCATCGCTGAATTTCTCGCTATGCATCCGATACCAACTAATTCTCCCTTAAACTGCGAGTTGTCGGACGAACACGCGTTTGACGCAATCGACGGAGAGAAAGAAGGAAGTGATACCCGATGGGAACTCTACTTCAATGGGGCATCATCTATGAAGAAGCGGAAGCAAAGAAACCCCATAATCAAAGCCGGAGTATGCCTTATCTTTGTGACTCCACAAGGAGGGATAATGCGTTTTTCCCTTTCCTTAACGGAGCTAAGAACAAACAATGAAGCGGAATATGAAGCTTTGATAGTAGGTCTCGAGATTGCCATTGACATGGGGATCAAAAACCTTCTCATATATGGAGACTCCCAGCTGGTCGTTAGCCATGTAAATGGCGACTACCAGACGTGCAAGCCAGAACTGATCAGGTATGGTGAAAGAGTGTAGCAATTGCTGACGCAAATTCCCTCATACACCTTGGAAAGCATACCGCGTGTGGAAAATATCAAGACGGATGCGTTAGCCAAGCTCGCTAAGGAACTGGCCGACGAAAACCTCGATGACGTAAGGATCATTATGCAAAGCCGCCAGATTCTCACGCCAGCAGAAATATCTCTGAAGTCGTATGAAAGAAGAGGAGTGACTGAACAAGCGGTCTTCCGAATAGAGGACGAAGAAAAGGCTAAGGATTGGAGAAAGGTTTTCATAGGCTACTTCAAATCCCATCGAACGCCGGAAGAAGCGTCATCAAGACATCAGCTTATGAAGCGAGCCCTGTCCTTCGCCTTCATCAATGATACTCTATATAAGAGATCGTTTGACTGTCTGTGGCTGAGATGCCTGGGACTAGAAGAAGCAAGGAGGGTCGTCCAAGAAACTCATGACGGACTCTGCGGTTCCCATCAAGTCGGGACAAAGATGAAGCCGAAGATCAAAAGAATGGGCTATTATTGGCCCACGATGATTCAGGACTGCCTCGAATATGCGAAGCAATGTCGCTCATGCCAAATTCACGGGGACTTCATCCACCAATATCTGAATCCTCTACACCCAACATTGGCTAGCTGGCCATTCGAAATGTGGGGAACCGATATAATCGGGCCTATCGAACCAGCATCATCCAAGGGACATCGATTCATATTAGCAATGACCGATTACTTCTCTAAATGGGCAGAAGCAATACTGTTAAGAGAGGTGAAGACGGAGAACATCCTCCATTTTTTCAAGACATATGTCATCTACCGGTTTGGCACTCCGTGACGGATCATCTCGGATAATGGGCCAGGCTACAGAAGCCACAAAATCAGCCGCTTCGCACAGCAGCATAAAATAGACTGGAGATATTCTTCAGTCTATAACCCCTGAGCTAACGGTCTAGCTGAGGCTTTCAACAAAACCTTGATGATGATCATAAAGAAGAGGGTGGCCAGAAACAGAAAAGATTGGCACAATAGATTGCATGAAGCTCTTTGGGCTTATCAGACCACATTCAAGACGACCACGAATACAACGCCATTTGCATTGGTATTTGGCACGGAAGCAGTACTTCCTTTGGAGATAGAGCTACCCTCTTTACGAGTGGCGGTCCGACATGAACCGACGGATGAAGAAAATGCCCATCTTCGGCTTGAGGAGCTCGACGCCCTTGATGAAACTCGTCTCATGGAGGAAACAAAACCTAGAAGCTTACAAAGCAAGGATGACGCGTTCATACGAAAGATTGACTAGGCCGAGAACATTCCGCCAAGGAGAACTCGTGCTAGTCGTAAAAAGACTTATGATCCCCAATCGTGCTAAACAGGGGAAATTCGAGCCGAACTATGAGGGCCCATACATCATAGACAAGGTCTACCAAGACGGGGCCTACTTACTCATGGATATGCATGGCGAAAGAACTTTCCGGCCAATAAACGGCCGGTTCCTTAAGAAATACTACGCCTGACAAGTCACGGCTCAGGTTAATGATGGATGATGACGCTTGTGTCCGCTCGCTATCTCCCTGAGTCCAAACTCTATAAGTAGTATCCAGCGAAACCTCGCCTCAAATTCCCAACGAACCGAGATGTCCTTAAACTAGCTATGGACCGAGATGTCCTTAAACTAGCTACGGACCGAGATGTCCTTAAACTAGCTACGGACCGAGATGTCCTTAAACTAACGATGGACCGTGATGTCCCTAAACTAAATACGCCGCCTCAAAACTTGGAGACAGTGGAATCCAGGTTCACAAGTCCTAGCAGCGAGGATTGCAACTTAAGTCCCTCTGGCTTCGCAGCTACCCCGGTTGGCGAAGTACCATTAAAAAAATAAAAAAAATGGTACATTCAAAAGCAAAATTGGCACGGATGAAAACCCGAAAGGGCTCCGTGAGTAAAAACAGCAGGATTGCCGACGTGTTCATGAAAACCCGAAGGGCGCAGACTCGTAAAAAAAAGTTCATGCACACTTGCGAGGTCCTCTCGACCTTGTGAGTAGAAAACACCCGCGTGAGATCCTTACGACTCAAAAGGGAGCAACACACTTAGGGATCCCCATGATTCCTAAGGAGAAATTACACTTACGAGATCCTCATGACTCGTAAGGAGAATCCCTCTTATGAGACCCTCACGGCCCATAGGATTCGAAAGCCTTAAGCTACAGGGATCTGAACCTGTACTTAAGCCATCACATCCCCCATATTGCCCTACAAGCGGTTAAATATTGACCCTTGTATACAATCCACGGGCACAAATAAACGTTTCCCCCACCAAGTCCCACCAACGACGAGGAATGTCTTCATGTGGTGAATGACACTTGTAAGTTCTCTCGACTTATAAGTAGAAAACACTCTTATAAGATCCTTACGAATTATAAGAGAACATACACTTATGAATTCTCATGACTCATAAGGATAAAACACACCTACGAGATCCTCACGACTCGTAGGGAGAAACGCCCTTATGAGACCATTACGGCTCATGAAGTCAAAAGCCTTAGTCGACAGGATCTTAACCCTGTTTGCTAAGCCACCTTTGTTCGAATCGACAAAGGCAAATGATGATCCACTCCTGGAAATGTCCCAGTGGTAGCGATACTGATGCCTAAATCGGTATCAAATTCTAGTTCTTTTCACGGCAAATGATGATTCACTCCTGGCAATATTCCAGTCGTAGCGATGCTGATGCTAAGATTGGTATCGGATCTTGAGTTCCATACCCGCAACAAAAATCAGTGAGTAAAATATATGCATATAAAAATAGCCGAAATGATTGGGCAACTCGCAGTAAAAAACAGCGAGTAAAGAAAAGAAAAATAACCGAAATGATTGGTCATCGCGAAAAATAGCCGAAATAATTGGGCGATCGCAACTTTCGCGAATATAAAAAGCTGAAATGATAGAGTATCGCGGAAAGAAATAAAAAATGAAATAAAATTTCTGCCCTGCAGGTGAAATCACATCGACCCCTGTATATAATCCATGGGCACAAACGTAAAGGGAACCACATTGTCCCACCAGGCTTCGTCAAAGGGAAGTTAGATCTCGATGGCTACATCTATAGCCTAGAAATCAACAACGACGTTCCTTCTCTTTCCAACCAGAAGCAGATACAACGTCAGCAAAATGGAGCTACGACAAAGTCCCCTAGTTCCAAATCTCGAAGGTTCATAGACAGCCTAGAGACTACCTCGGAGCCATGGCAAAGTCCTTTAGTTCTAAATCTCGATGGTTCATGGATAACCTAGAGACTACCTTAGAGCCATGGCAGAGTCCCCTAGTTCCAAATCACGACGGTTCACAGACAACGTAGAGATAATCTTGACATTCGTTGCAATATTGCAGACACAATGTCAACAAACGAAGCCAAGGAAAATCCCTCGCTTCAGGGTCTTGACGGCAACTCAAATGAGACCTGAAAAGACTATCGGAGATCATCCCACACCAACGCGGAGTGGTCATGACTCATCGGGGCTCCTAAACTGAGCCTAACCTTAAGTAAAAAGCGATATGGAATATCCCTAACGCTTGCTCTTTCGACAGTAATATCACCTGGAATATGACTTGAAGACGACTTGTCTAGCCCCCAAAGGGATCAGAGACACGACAGTCGCGGGGCTACTCGAACAACAAGACTGCGTATCGAGGAATACACCGGCCAACGCGGCGGTACGGAGGGTATAAAACCCTAGTACCACAGACCCTAACGGACTTCTATTAGCAGGAGTTAACTATGACGTTAGGACATCCTTACGAGAACTTCTCGATTCGTCTCGACTCGTAAGAAAATTAGCGTCCTTGCGAGAAATTCTCGATTCGTCTCGACTCGTAGGGAAAAGCCGTAGGCAATGGGGATAAGGACATGTTTTCTAAGCACTGGGGCCCTGCAAATCGGTTCAAGATGGACTATTGCATACTATTCATGGGCCACACTCTCCAAAGTCGAATATCGACAAGGAGGGAAACAACCACTTATGAGTCCTTTCGAATTGTAAGCGGGAAAATTCTTTTGTGAGATCCTTACGACTCTCAAGAGAAAACGCACTTAGGAGTCCTCACAACTCTTAAGAAGAAAATACACCTACGGGATCCTCTCGACTCATAGGGAGAAAAGTCTTTATGAGATCCTCACGGCTCATAAAATTGAAAAGTCTTAGGCGGCAGACCTGAACCTGTTTCCTAAGCCATCGCTGCCCTACAAGCAGGTCCAAACTGACTCTTGTATACTATCCATGGGCCATCTTCTCCAAAGTCAAATATCGACAAAAAAACCCACTTACGAGTCCTCTCGACTTGTAAGGGGGAAAATTCTCTTGTGAGATCCTTACGACTCTCAAGAGAAAATGCAATTAGGAGTCCTCATGATTTCTAAGGAGAAAATACACCTACGGGATCTTCACGACTCGTAGGGAGAAAAGTCTTTATGAGACCCCCACGACTCATAAAATTGAAAAGTCTTAGGCGGCAGATCTGAACATGTTTCCTAAGCCATCGCTTCTTGATTCGTCTCGACTCGTAGGGAAAATAATGTTCCTGCGAGAACTTCTCGATTCGTCTCGACTCGTAGGGAAAATAATGTTCCTGCGAGAACTCCTCGACTCATAGGGAAAACAATGTTCCTGCGAAAACTTACGGCTCATGAAGGTGGAAAAAGTCTTAGGCTTCAAGGACTCCAAACTTGTCCCCTAAGCCCTCAATTCTATGGCCATGCATAACTCTGCACTACTTCACCCATGTACATGCTTACGTGAGCAAAGTAGTTGGGGGCATTTGTTCCTGCCAAAATTTTTGGCTAAGAGCTATTTAATTTATTCCCATATAAAATAATAATAATAATAAATAATGAATAAAAAGCGATGGAAAGTAAAACCCCAAATGGAGCATCACGTGCCCACACGTGATGCGCCTTGGAGCAAAGAATATAGACATTGCGCTTAACAAATAAGGCTGAAATTGAGTCTCACGTGCAGGCACGTGAGCATCTATATACAAAGTATATAGGCGCCTTCTGTAACAACTATAAATTTCCTGTACAACTTTCTGTACAATTTTTTCAAAAAAAATACAGAAAGGGGTATTTTTTCCTGAGCACAGGTTATAAGTTTGTTTAGCTTTTTAATAGCAAGAAGGAGTTTGTAGCTCATTGGTAAGACCATCCACTACTGATCCAAAGTACCAGAGTTCAAATCCCATCCTCCACATTATTTTTAATATTGTTTTATTTTAAATTTTTAGAAGTCCAAGAGTCTACACGTGCTAAACCCGTAAAACCCCACTACACATGTAAAACAAACTGGACCGGGGGGAAGACCAAACGACGACGGACCCACGGCGACCGACCCCGGCCTGACTCAGCCCGAATCGGCCGGCGACTCGGCCGACTCGGCAGCCGCCGCCGGCCGAACTCGGCCGGATAGCCGTTTCCCCAACACAAAAGTTATGTCTCTTGATCTCCCCAGTACCCCTGTATAGTTTAATTTTCCTGCAATTTAACAGAGTTCTTTAAAATCCCATTAAATCTTATTTTTAATACAATTTTTCTCACACCCCTTCACATAACTCTAACCCTAGATTTACCCTATAAATACCACCCTAGACACACACCCGTCACTCATAATTCTGTCCAAACTCTCAAGAAATTCCTTTAGAAATTTTAGTGTGCAATTGAAGTTAGCGAAAGGCAAAACTCCGGCGATCTTCCGACGACGACCCTAGGAGCCCCCGGCGATAAAACGACGCGCCGACGCCTCCTACGTCTTTCTCTCCCTCTTCTATATACTAAAAAACCGTAAGTCCCACATCTCTCTCCTCCTTTCTATTCTTAAAACACTAATAACTAAAACCCGACGGAAGCGGAGTTAAATCTGACTTCCGATTCGGTTTTCTTTATAAAGTTCAATTTTAATTGACACAACCATGTTAAACTCTAACATCTTAACTATTAATCATTAAAAAAACACGTTGAACAAGTTTCATAGCAAAATATTTCATTTTGTAACTTTTACCGCTCTTTTTCACTAAAATACCATATAGTTTACTTTCTACTTTAAAACATCATAACTCTTGCTAAACCTTTAATTACACCACGAGGTAATGACCTACCTCCTCACAACACTCATATACAACATAGTATAATATCTTTCGGGAACATAGAATACGGAAAAACGAAACTTTACATATAAATACCATTTACTATTAAAACCGTTTTCTATAAGATTGCGTATTTTTATATATCTTTGCAAAGCGCCGCTATAACCCATTTTGGGGAACCCGATCGGGATGGTGCAGATTATCGCACGTCCTCGGGCTTAGTAGTGCGAGATGCAAACCTCCGCAAGGAGCATTCGGTCTCGAAAGATTTGAAATACAAATATCTTAAGAAAATGAGATTACTAGAAATATAATATATATTAAAATTACTTATATATATATATGTGTGTGTATCATTAAAATATCTATTTTTTTAAATTTCAATATTCCAACTTTTCTAAGTCAATATAATCACCTTACATGAAAATACCATGCAATTCCATACATGTTACCTTGTATTATGAAAAATAGGTTTATTCACTAGAAATGTCACAAATATAAAATCTACAGCTATACTAAAGACGATAATTAAATACTTGAGATGTATTTTGTAAATTATACAAAATTATTTTTACATAAAACCCCCTCAAGTTCTATAAATTACCCTAAGGACCCTAGTAATTATAGGTATAAGCGGGACTAATCTCCTGAGCCTCAGAGAGCCAGAGAAGTGGGTGCTTGACTATCTAAGGTAGAAAAATTAACAAACGGTGTTATCAACACGGTAATCGTTTTTGAAAAAGACACAAATCCCGCCGCCCATGTGCAGCGGTTACCGATAATATCAAAACCTAATTCAGGACTTCAATTTCTTTTATAATTGTTCTGACTCAGACTGAGTCTCATTATAATAATCTGAATTGAATATGATTCAAGTATAATCTACAAAACTACAATTCAATATGAATCCATGAATACACATATTCAATCTATCAATCTGTATTGACTGAACCGAACCATGATATACTTCCATTTATATGATTCTCCAGTTACATCCCTGATTCCCAAGTTACATTCATTTTACTGATATCATGGTTTCGGAAAGTCATCCAATTATACAATCTATATTACAAGATAATACAAGTTGCAATACAATATAAACAATACAAACAAGATATCACGGGGTTTAAGGGGTAGATTGGTACGGAAGGTGTTAGAAGTGGCACGAGACTGCAAGATTTAAGAAACCTAACCTGAATACCACGCCGTTGTTCCGGGTTTTCTAACGGATCCTTGTACTTCTATTTGCTCTAGTCTCTGGCATATAGAGACTTCTCTCGTATACACTGCCATCCTTCTGTACCAAGTTACAAACAATAACGTTAACCATATAATACAACATTAAAAACTACTCTCTCTCTCTCTTAGTCTCTGTCTATTCTACTTCTCCCTTATCTGCGGGACTTACCGAACGACTGTTCGCTGACGACATTCTTTCTTTTTCTTCTTTGGAATGTTGTCAGGTGATCTGGACACCCAGGAGATCGAGCCTACTAGCGAGGACTTGGATCAGCTTGCCTACGACCCAAAGCTCTAGCTTAATTGTACATATTTTTATTTCAGTACTTTTCATTTCTGTTATGCCATTGTTTAGGCATTGCTTTCATCCAGATGTATTTACTATTCCATGTACTGTAAAAGAATGTTAATAAATAAAGTTGTTGTTTTATTATATCTTGTCTCTTGTGCATTTATATTGCTTAGATACGCTTAGCGTATTTACTTCCGAGTAAATACGCAGCGGCCAGTCACGTCCCCTTCACAGTATTCCGGGAAGTGGGGCATGACACCTTCCCAAAACAAATAATAGGCTAGATAAGCTCACGTGTCAGCACGTGATACTATTTGCTGGGCTTAATTTCGTGGGGGTCACGCGCCACACGTGACATTTCTGAACATCAGCTCGCGTGCCAACACGTGATGCCTTTCTCTTGGACAACTGCATAAAAGCAAACAGTTTAATGCCATGGGTGTCATGTGCTACACATGAGGGTTCCTAATGCCTTCTGAGCCGATAAAATTAAATTCTAAATAAGAGAGATCAAAACCCTATTTGGAAAATATTTTCTCAGATCTTTCTAAACAAGAAAGATTACGCACTGTAAAACAGATCACCGTTGGATTAAAAATCCAATGGTGATTAAAAATCACCAAGCTATAGAATAATCTCTGTATGGGAAAATATTTCCCCAATCTTTCTAAATAAGAAAGATTACGCTCTGTAAAACAGAGCGCCGTTGGATTAAAAATCCAATGGTGATTAAAAATCACCAAGCTACAGAATATGCTTTGTATGGGAAAATATTTCCCCAATCTTTCTAAACAAGAAAAATTACGCTCTATAAAATAGAGCACCGTCGGATTAAAGATCCAATGGTGATTAAAAATCACCAAGCTACAGAATAAGCTTTGTATGGAAAATATTTTCCCAATCTTGTTAAAAACAAGAAAAATATCTTCTGTAAAACAGAAGTCCTTAGACCAAAAATCCAGCGGTGGATAAAATCCCCGAATCAATCAAAAAATCTCTCAATGAGAGATTTCCTTAACTAAATCAACAAACTTGCTTCTACTATATAAAAGACCCGAGACTGAAAGGAACAAGAGAAGAGACCCCCCCATAAGATTTGAGAAAAAGAGAGATGAGTAGTTCTCTTTGAAGAAAAGAAACCCTAGGTAAGAAAAAAGGACCTAGAGATCATTTTATCTCCTCATACAAGAGTTTAACTCTTCCAAACAAGAACTTAGTTCTTTATCTGATTGAGGTTTGCAGAAACAGATCTCCCCACAAGTTGAGAATTTAATTCTCATCAGGGAGATTCTGTCATGCAGTTCCAAAACTTAGAGAAAATAACTAAGTTTGAAAAATTTAATTTTTCCAAAAGATATAGGAATTTAATTCCTCTGAAAAAACTAGGGTTTAACCCTGCATAAAAAAAGAACGACTGAGATCGAGTCACGTGATTCCACGCAACCCCCCTAATAGTGTATAGCACTTTCAAAAAGAAAAGGGAATAAACCTAAAGATAGTCCCTATTTTAGGGCGCCTCACGTGCTCCCACGCGACCCCCAAATAGTTGTTCAACACTTATATGGAAAAAAGGAAATTCCAAAGATAGTTCCCATTTTAGGGCGCCTCACGTGCTCCCACGTGACCCCCAAACAGTTGTTCAATACTCATATGAAAAAAAGAGAAATTCCAAAGACAGTTCCCATTTTGGGGCGCCTGACGTGATCCCATATGACCCTCTAATAGTGCTTAGCACTTTCAAAAGAAAGTGGTAATAAACCCAAAGACAATTCTAATTTCGGGACGCCTCACGTTATCACACGTGATCTCCAATAGTGCTTAGCACTTAGAAAAGAACAGGAGGATAAATCCAAAGGAGGCAGTACCCAACTCGGGGGCGCCTCATGTGTCCATACGTGATGGCCGCGAGATTTAAGTGTTTAACACTTATATGTATAGATGGGGATTTGAACCCAAGGATACCACACCAACTCTCGGGTGCCTCACATGCCACACGTGAACGCTCCAAATTGCAGTGTTTAACATTGCTTTAGAGCCTCACGTGGGAGCACGTGAGCGCTAAGCAAATATCAGCGTGTAACACTGTGAGAGGCCAACCTTAGCCCAAATTATCTAAGTCTCCCGAGGCCAAAACCTTTTGACCATCAATCAACCGAGTCCTCCTATACTCAGGTCTCCCCAAATCGATCTTAGTTCCAAAGATGACCAATGATCTCCTGACACATGATATCTAAAATGATGTTCATTCCACCATGGTCCCTCCCTTCAATCTGGAGTTCAGTTCAAGGGTACATCTCCCCACACCTATGATACATATCGTTGTAATTCTTCAACGATGTCAGAGAGGTGGAGGGACCCGACAACCAACAGCTCTTGGACGCACTCCCAAGCCTATGAGCATACCCCTATGGACCGTAATGTCCTTAAACTAGCTGTGGACCGCAACGTCCCTAAACTAAACCCTTATACCAACAATGGTGATCGAGGGACTGTAACGTCCTTAAACTAAAGCAATAGAGCCCAAATGCTCTTTTGTTGGGTCTGAATGATCCAAAATCCATGCTGAGTAGATCTTAGTCTAAAATTAGACTAACGTATCCTCAACAAACATTCAAGTTGATCTTAATCTAAAACGAGATTAACGATCCTTAAATCAAACCAACTCAAATCTAAGAAAATACGGATTTGGACTAATTCACGCCCTACGGGCGACAACACAAATTAGTCTCCGTATACAATCCACGGGCAGCCAAAAATAAAACAAACACACAAGACACGAAGTGAACATCTGGAGCAGGAGAAATTGGTTATCGCTACGTGGTAACGTAATTAACTGCAGGGGTTTGCGCCTGCAGGGAAGAGGGTCCCCACAATCAAAAACCCTCACAGTGAGGGGGAATCTGACGAAGTCCGCTACAACGGCCGCATCCGTCTAAACCTCCGAAACATGGTGCCATAACTCAACTTGGTATCTTCGGAGAGATGGACGGATAAATTCAAATAGCATCTGCTACCAAATTCAGGCAAGACGACTTACGCGATTTCGTCTCTGTTTTCGGCGGTAAACAAAATCCTCTTAAAATATTTTGGAGTTTAACTCCATATAAAAACTTTTGGGAGTTTAACTCCAAATAAAACTTTTGGGAGTTTAACTCGAATAAAATCGCTTTAGTAGTTTAACTCCATTAAAAAAAAGAAAAGAAAAGAAGTCTTTTGGAGCCCACTGAGGGGGATCCCTTCCCTACATGAGGGAGAAGCTCCCACTTAGTGGGAGCCCCTGCTCCTTTTTGTAGGGGGGGGGAGTGGGAGCTTTCCCCCTCACGTAAGGGAGAGGCTCCCACTACACTTAGTGGGATCCCCTGCTCCCTCACATGGGGGGAGGAGTGGGAGCTTTCCTCCTCACGTGCGGGGGATGCTCCTACTAAGTGGGAGCCCCTGCTCCCTCTCACATGGGAGGGAGTCCCAATAAGTTAGAGCCCCCCACTGAGTGGGAACCCCTGCTCCCTTCACGTGAGGGGGAAGGAGCTCCTACTAAGTGGGACCTTCCCACTCCCCTTCACGTGAAAGAGAGGCTTGTAGGGTGTTTTTCGTCACCCCATTGAGATGGGAATACGCGTGCGCTTGTCAGGCGCAGTACAGATTCCCCCTGTCTAGGATAGGCTGGGGTTTATTTGATTATGGGGATCTGAATCTCCGGCAGTCGCGGACTAAGCTGCCGTTAATTACCCCTCGTCTTTGAAGCGAGGGAACCTCTGATTGACGGGTCAAACTTGACATGCGAACTCAATTCGATGCGTTGGTGTACGTGAATTTTTTTTGTTTTGTTCCATTTGTTAAAGAAATATATATATATATATATATATATATATATATAACAAAAATAAATAAGTAAATAAATATTTAAAGAAACGTTTTTTAATTTTAATTTACTATTTTTTTATTTTAAAATACTATTTATAATTTATTTAATATTTATTTTATTTTTTTAAATAAAAAAATGATTAAATAAAGAAAAGAAGGAAGAAAGAAGAAAAGAAAGGAAAAAAAGAATTTAAAAAAAGGGAAAGAACCTAGGCTCTCATTTAATGGGAGCCTCCCCTCACATGCTAGCATGTGACCCCCTCACATGCATGTGAGGGTCACATGCTAGCATGTGACTCCTCACATGCTAGCATGTGAGGGGGGCCATCACATGCTTAGCATGTGACCCCTCATGTGAGGGGGGGGGGGTGAGGGGGGGCATCACATGCTAGCATGTGAACCCCTCACATGCTAGCATGTTAGAGGAGCCAAAAGGGCTCCCATTAAATAAGAACCCCCCCTCACGTGCTAGCATGTGATTGGGGCAAAAAAGAGATTTTTTTTAACATGGAGCTGAACTCCAAAAGAATTTTTTTTTGGAGTTAAACTCCAAAAGAATTTTAAATATGGAGTTCAACTCCGAAAAGATTTTAAATGGAGTTTTAACTCCAAAAAGTTTTTTATTGTGGAGTTAAACTCCAAAAAGAGTTTTAAATGGAGTTCAACTCCAAAAAAGATTTTTATTGTGGAGTTAAACTCCAAAGGAATTTTTGTTTATGGAGTTAAACTCCATACAAATTTAAATGGAGTTGAACTCCGAAAGAATTTTTATTGTGGAGTTGAACTCCGAAAGAATTTTAAATGTGGAGTTAAACTCCGAAAGAATTTTATATGGGGTTAAACTCCTAAAAAGATTTAATGTGGAGTTAAACTCCCCAAAAAAAGATTATTACTGTGGAGTTAAACTCAAAAAGAATTTCTGTAGTGGAGTTAAATTCCAAAATAATTTTATTTGTGGAGTTAAACTCCAAAAGATTTTCCCCTTTCTCTTTTGAGAAGAAATCCAAAATGGGTTCTCCTGAAACTCCAAGATCTAGATCTTGGATGATAAAAAAAGACCCTTTTTCTTCTCTTGATGGAGTCTTGGAAGGTGGGTTTATGGTAGAACTTTATTTAGTTTTAAAAAAAGAAGAGCCAAGCTCTTGATTTAATTAGAAAATGAAAATGAAGAGGAAGAACTTGAAAAAGAGAGAGTGGAGGTACAAACCCTAGTTTTTGAGAGAATGAAAAGTATATCCTTTATTCATCATCATATTACCTTATATAAACTTATACATTCACACATAGCCCTTTGGGCTTTACAAAATAGCATTTTGCTCATCCCATTCCTCATGTGCTATTTATTTTTGCACATAAGCCATGGGCTTTACAAAAGTTCGGATTTATGCCCATTTTGCTTACATTCATGCATAAAAAAATTACATCAAAATTATTTATTACATGATTTTTTACTTCGGTATGGGAGAGGCCGGCCGCTTCATATTCAGGCTCGACTCGGACATGAGCCCACTTGATCTGGGCTTGGGCCCTTGGGGTTGACCTTGACTTTGACTTGGTCAACCGGGGTGTAATTTTCGACCCCAACAAAGTGCCCCCCATCAATGAATGCACACCACATGCATGAGTTGTGAGCATGAAATTGATGGATCTTGAAGTTGGACTTCGAGGTGGAACATCATTCCAAGGGCGGAGCATCATCCCGGGAGCATAATTCCAGGGATCGGAGCATAATTCCGATGAGCGGCAGACATTCTGACCGAAGTATAATTTCGATGCAGAGGTCGATTCCCAGGAGAAGCATAATTTCGGGGATCGGAGCATCATTCCGATTTGCGGAGCATAATTCCAGGGATCGGAGCATCATTCCAAAGAGCGGAACATGATTCCAGGGATCGGAGCATCATTTTGAAGAGCGGAGCATGATTCCAGGGATCGGAGCATAATTCCAAAGAGCGGAGAATGATTCCAAGGGGGTCGAAGCATAATTCCGACGAACGGCAGACATTCTGACTGAAACATAATTTCGATGCAGAGGTTGATTCACAGGCGAAGCATAATTCCGACAGGGAAGGAAAATACTCCGAGACGAAGCATGATTTCGACACGGGGTACATTCTGAGACGGAGCATGATTCCGGCGCAGAGCTTGTTGGCTGACTTGATTTTGAGACGAAGCATAATTTCGACAAGGAAGGCAGGTACACCGAGGCGAAGCATGATTTTGACACGGGGTGCACATTCTTAGACGAAGTATGATTCCAACGCAGAGCTTGCTGGCTGACTTGATTCCGAGGCGGAGCATAATTCCGACGAGGAGGTCGTTAGTTGATTCCGAGCCGAAGCATAATTTCGACAGGGAAGGCAGATACACCGAGGCGAAGCTTGATTTCGATGCGGGGTACACTCTGAGACGAAGTATGACTCCAACGCAGAGCTGGTTGGTTGATTTAATTCCGAGGCGGAGCATAATTCTGGCAGAGAAGGTAGATATCCCGAGGCGAAGCATGATTTCGACACGGGGTAAATTCTGGGACGGAGCATGATTCCGCCGCAGAGGTTGCTGGTTTGATTTGATTTGGGTTGACATCAGCATCGCTATACTGGAATATGGTACCAGAAGCAAATCATCATTTGCCATGAGAGGATTTGTGGATTTTGGTTTTGTTCTGCATCTGCATTGCTGCACTGGAATAATCCCAGGAGCAACTCACCATCTGCCCCGGTAGGATTTGGGAATTGGCTTTTTGGATCGACATCTACATTGCTGCACTGGAATAATTTCAGGAGCAACTCATCATTTGCCCCGGGAGTACTTGGGAAGCGATGGCTTAGGAGACAGGTTTAGATCCCTATCACATAAGTCTTTTCAATTTTATGAGCCGTAAGGGTCTCACAAAGCATTTTCTCCCTACGGGTTGTAAGGATCCCGTAAGTGTATTTTCTCCTTAGGAGTCGTGGGGACTCCTAAGTGTGTTGCTCCTTTATGAGTCGTAAAGATCTCACGCGGTAATTTTCTCCTCACAAAGTCGAGAGGACTTTGCGAGTGCATTTCATCTCTTTTTCATGAGTTTGCGCCCTTTCGGGTTTTCACAAACTCGCCGGAAGTCCTGCTGTTTTTACTCACGGAGCCCATTCGGGTTTTCATCCGTGCCCATTTTGCTTGTGGACATACCTTTTTTTTTTGAATCTTCATCGCCGGTGGGACTTTGAATGTGGTCTCGCCGGTAGAACTTGGGAGTGATTGGGATCATTTTATGCCCATAGATTGTATGCGGTTTTGCAGGATGTATGATCCAGATCGTAGGGCCGGAAAAATTTCGGGACCTTGTTGGCGTCTGCATCGCTACACTGGAATATGGCACCAGGAGCGACTCATCATTCGCCGTTGGGGGTATGGGAATTGGAATTTGGTTGGCGTCTGCATCGCTGCACTGGAATATGGTACCAGGAGCGACTCATCATTCGCCGTTTTGGGATTTGGAATTTGGTTGGCTTCTGCATCGTTACACTGGAATATGGTACCAGGAGCGACTCATCATTCGCCGTTTTGAGATTTGGAATTTGGTTAACATCTGCATCGCTACACTGGAATATGGTACCAGGAGCGACTCATCATTCGCCGTTGGGGTATGGGATTTGGTTGGTGTCTGCATCGCTGCACTAGAATATAGTACCAGGAGCGACTCATCATTCGCCGTTTTAAGATTTGGAATTTGGTTGGCATCTGCATCGCTGCACTGGAATATGGTACCAGGAGCGACTCATCATTCGCCGTTTTGAGATTTGGAATTTGGTTGGCGTCTGCATCGCTACACTGGAATATGGTACCAGGAGCGACTCATCATTCGCTTTTTTTTAAAATTTTTTTACCTTGATTGCTCTATCATTTCAGTTTTTCTTATCGCGAAGGCCGCGATTGCCCTATCATTTCGACTTTTTATTCGCGGTTGCTCCATCATTTCGGCTTTATTTTCATTTTTATTTTTACTCGCTGATTTTTATTGCGAGTTGCCCCATCATCTCGGCTTTTTATTTATATACATATATATATTTTTTTATTTACACATTTTTACATCCCCAGTTTAATGACTTAGAGGTCGATTATTCCCAGTATAATGACATGGTGGTCAGCTGTTCCTAGTTTAACGACGTGGTGGTCAGCTGGATCAAAAGCTTAGAGAAGATACCCGATTGAGCAGTTGTCAGGGGCACCGATGGAGCTTGCCCGAAATGCCTTATCACTTTATAGGTGTTGATGGCCTTGCCCCCAGTTGGGGCCAAGAAAAGTCGTTCAAATATTGACTTGCGTTCGAAAATGGCAATTGAAAGTCATTAACCTGCAAATAGAAACATGATTTCAGTATAGACAATCGATATGTACATTGATTAAGCTCGCATGAACGTTTAACCCGAAATATGGGAGGAGAGATCGGTCCCATCGGGCGTGCCAGAATCTGTAAGGTGTTTTTCGTCACCCTATTGAGATGGGAATACGCGTGCGCTTGTCAGGCGCAGTACAGATTCCCCATGCCTAGGATAGGCTGGGGTTTATTGATTGTGGGGATCCGAATCTCCGGCAGCCGCGGACTAAGCTGCTGTTAATTACCCCTCGCCTTTGAAGCGAGAGAACCTCCGATTGACCGGTCAAACTGGACATGTGAACTCAATGCGATGCGTTGGGGTGTGTGTATTTTTTTGTTTTGTTCCATTTGTTAAAGAAAAATATTATATATATATATATATATATAAAATAAGTAAATAAATATTCAGAGAAACGCTTTTTTAATTTTAATTTACTATTTTTTTATTTTAAAATATTATTTATAATTTATTTTTATTTATTTAATATTTATTTATTTTATTTTATTTTTTAAATTAAAAAATGATTAAATAAAGAAAAGAAGGAAGAAAGCAAAATAGAAAGAAAAAAAGAATTTAAAAAAGGGGGGGGGAGAACCTGGGCTCCCATTTAATGGGAGCCTCCCCTCACATGCCAGCATGTGAGAGGTCTGCGAGGGTCATATGCTAGCATGTGACCTCTCACATGCTAGCATGTGAGGGGGGCTATTACATGCTTAGCATGTGACCCCTCATATGAGGGGGGGGGGGGCATCCTCACATGCTAGCATGTGAGAGGGGCCAAAAGGGCTCCCATTAAATGGGAACCCTCCCCCTCACGTGCTAGCATGTGATGGGGGCAAAAAATGGATTTTTTTCTTTTTAACATGGAGCTGAACTCCAAAAGAATTTTTTTTATGAAGTTAAACTCCAAAAAAATTTTAAATATGAAGTTCAACTCCGAAAAGATTTTAAATGGAGTTTGAACTCCAAAACGATTTTTATTGTGGAGTTAAACTCCAAAAAGAGTTTTAAATGGAGTTCAACTCCAAAAAATATTTTTATTGTGGAGTTAAACTCCAAAGGAATTTTTGTTTATGGAGTTAAACTCCAAAAGAATTTAAATGGAGTCGAACTCCGAAAGAACTTTTATTGTGGAGTTGAACTCCGAAAGAATTTTAAATGTGGAGTTAAACTCCGAAAGAATTTTATATGGAGTTAAACTCCTAAAAAGATTTAATGTGGAGTTAAACTCCAAAAAAAAAGATTTTTACTGTGGAGTTGAACTCCAAAAGAATTTCTATAGTGGAGTTAAATTCCAAAATAATTTTATTTGTGGAGTTAAACTCCAAAAGATTTTCCACTTTCTCTTTTGAGAAGAAACCCAAAATGGGTTCTCTTGAAACTCTAAGATTTAGATCTTGGATGATAAAAAAAGAGACCCTTTTTCTTTTCTTGATGAAGTCTTGGGAGGTAGGTTTATGGTAGAACTTTATTTAGTTTTAAAAAAAGAAGAGCCAAGCTCTTGATTTAATTGGAAAATGAAAAGGAAGAGGAAGAACTTGAAAAAGAGAGAGTGGATGCACAAACCTTAGTTTTTGAGAGAATGAAAAGTATATCCTTTATTCATCATCATGTTGCCTTATATAGGCTTACACATTTACACATAGCCCCTTGGGCTTTACAAAATGGCATTTTGCTCATTCCATACCTCATGTGCTATTTCTTTTTACACATAAGCCATGGACTTTATAAAAAATTGGCTTTATGCCCATTTTGCTTAAATTCATGCATAAAAAAATTAAATCAAAATTATTTATTACATGATTTTTTACTTCGGCACGGGAGAGGTCGGCCGCTTCATATTCGGGTTCGACTCGGGCATGAGCCCACTTGATCTGGTCTTGGACCCACCTGGCTTGGGGTTGACCTTGACTTTGACTTGGTCAACCGGGATGCAATTTTCGACTCCAACAAGGCTCCCACTTAGTGAGAGCCCCCTTCTCCCTCTCACGTGAGTGGGAGGGGGCTTCCCCTTCCTTTTTTAATATTTTTTTTAAAAATATAAAATAAATAGAATAAATAAAATAAAATATAAATAATAAATAAAATAATTTTTAAAAAATGTTTCTTTGAATAATTTAAAAAAAATTCATTTGTCACAAATAGAATAAAAAAAATGAACACGTCCCTATTATTAAAAAAACACACCAACACACAATATTTTTCGCATGACTAGTTTGACCCATCAATCAGAGGTTCTCTTGCTCTAAAAGCGAGGGGTAATTAACGGCAGCTTAGTCCACGGCTTCCGGAGATTCGGATCCCACCAATCATAAACCCCAGCCTACCTTAGGAAGGGGGAATCTATACATGCCTGATAAACGCGCACATTTCTATCTCAATGGGGTGATGAAAAACACTTTACAGATTCTGGCACGTCCGGTGGGACCTTTCCTCTCATCCTATTTTCCGGGTTAAATATTCATGCAAACTCAATCAACATATATATCGATTGGCTGTACTGAAATCATGCTTTCTTGTGCGGGTTATCATTTTCAAATTGCAATTTTCGGACGCAACAAAATATCTCTAAGGACAAGCTCAGCTATCAACACAGCTCCCATCTCTTACACGATGAAGATGGACACTGGGACGATCCTCCCGACCAGTCTTGGGCGACAGTGGGAGGAGTCGCTGTTACTATTTGGCTCTATTCTATTCATACTAGCTAACGCCATCCCTGCTCCTCAAGCTCCGGTGATAAATAAACCGGCCTCAAAAGGGAAAAAGGCCAAATGTCAAAGTCGCGAAGGCACCTTAGCCCAAGCACAAATCCATTTCCGAATGAATCTTCTTTTCTCCAGCTGGGGGCAAAGCCATCAACACCAACAAAGCGATAAGGCATCTCGGGCAAGCTCCAGCGGTGCCCCTGACAATTGCTCAATCGGGTATCTTCTCTAAGCTCCCCGTCAATCGACTCACGATAGCTTCCTGGATAACAGATACCCACCAAGCCCTCAAAATCGAGAAGCTAAGATAGAAAAGGCTCAGATACAGAGCCAACAAAAGGGCTAGGGCTCCTGCTAGGCTGAACTTCATGGGGTTCCAAGAACAAAGTTACCCCGCAACAACAGCTGAATCGGCCGTGAAGCTCGCTAATTCTTTTGAACCGCTGAAATTGGTTCAGAAGAATGCCATGACCGCAAAAGTCAAGAAACTGCAATCCAGACAGCACCACCTAAGGACCCAGTTAGGCCAACCGTCTTCAGTCGCCTGTCCTTTCAAGAAGAGGAATGGCCACGACGACGGTCCGAAAAATCAGCCGCAAAGATAAAGAGACGGCTGGATATGCGGTCCACATTGTCTACATAGTGGGCACACACACCAAGAACAAGGATAGGGCTACCACATCTCAAATCCAATATGGTGTGAATGCGGCTAACACTTTCCAAGACCAGCTTCCTCTGGAAGGTAATGAAGACCCTTCCAGTGAGGCTGATAAGCAGAGAGATCTCTCAGTTCATGAGGAGCCGGGCTTGGAAAGAGAAGAGGAGCCAATCATCCGTCCCAAGACCGCAGAGCAGCAACTTTTCCAAGAGCTCCAAAAGCAGATAAAAAACAATGACAAGGAGATGGCCAAGCTCTACTCGAAAATTGATGACTTGACAAACGTCGTCTTACAGCTCATGGCCCAAGCTGTCTCTCAGCCGCCCAATCAAGCGCAGGGTTCTGCTCATGAACCGAGAAACGGTTTCCCGAGGCAGCCAACGCCTATTCCCTTAAATCCAAAGGTGAGCGAACCGCATGAAAGTTGGCCGCATCCTATCTCGGAAAATGTCTTGACTACCGATGACAGCCGCCCGCCAACACAGGATCAGATCATGTATTTGATCACCAACAAAGTCAAAACATTGGCGGCCAAGGCCGAGACGCGAAAAGAGGTTGGCAGCACTGGGAGACCATACCCTACACAATACGATCTTGTGGAGTTTCCCAGTGGCCATGTCGTCCCCAAATTCGAAAGGTTCGATTGGATGGAAAATGCGAACCGACACATTGCCCAATTTAAAGTATCATGTACGAATACTGAGGGCAATGATATGCTCCTTCTCCTTCAGTTTGTCAATAGCTTGACCGATATTGCTTTCGATTGGTATGCAAGAATACCAGATGATTCGATTACGACGTTCACTTAAATAGAATGCCTGTTCAAGCCAAGGTTCATGAGTGTCAGCGATAAAATCACCATTGCCAACTTTGTAAGGACCGAACCAAAGAAAAACGAAAGCAGCATTGATTTTATAGTCCGATGGCGCAATCTTTCTGTTAAATGCGAACCTCCGTTAGAACAAGACCAATCCGTCAGTCTTCTTATAGAAACTCTGAACAATTGGATGGAATCTTTCCTGTGCATCGCAGGCCTCAAAACATTCCAAGAACTGACCAAGAAGGTCCAAATATTGGAACGCTCAAAACCCGAGTCCACTATGGATCTCCAATTCAGACCGAGACATCGGTGGGATGAAAACCGAAAAGGGGAAAGTTCCAACATCACCAATTCTCTCAATAAGCAGAGAGTGGGCAGAGCGAAGACTAACAAACCTTGAGAGCCAAATTTAGAGGAAAGGAGAAATAAGTTCTACCCTTTCTGCAGAGACAAGGTTCACAAAATATTTAAAGATGCTCTGAAAAATGGCCTGCGGCTACCAGAAACAAAAAGGTTAAGTGAAGCGAACAAGGCTGATCATCCCAATTATTTTCCATACCACCGAGTGTTGGGACACATTATCGAAGACTGCTGCATTTTCAAGAATTGGGTCGAGAAACAATACAAGGCTGGAGAAATCTCGTTGTCCCCTGACGGGTTGACAAACGATCAAGCGGTGACCGTCAGTTTCATACAAACAGAGACCGAAACCCTCCAGGAATCTGCTTCTCTCAGTCTGCCCTTCTTTGAATGGAACAGACTAAGGCAACAAGCTAAAAGCCCAACGAGCAACATTACCAATGGAGAAGCGACAGATGGGTACACAACCCACATGGTCTACATGGTAGAGCCCAGAAGAACAAGTCCTCCTACGCCTCATACCCATGATAATGACGTGGTTGTTGCTACCCAACACCGGCTCGGTCTAGATGATGAGGAGCTTTCTCAGGCCATTAAGCCAAAGGAGACCATGTTTCTTGCAGAATCGAGCTCAGGCAGTAAGAATGACCCGGTTATCATACCCGGAACTATAGAACAAATATTATTTCAATGGCTTCAAAGGCAGCTTCAGGACATGGATGAGAAGATGGCCAAGGTTCGTTCAAAAGTTGACAAGCTGGAAAATGTCGTGGCAGATCTCACGACTCAAGTCGTCCGATTGCAATTACAGCAAAATCAAATTTTGGTTCATGAGCCGGGGATTGATGTTCGGAAGCAGCCAACTGACACTCTATCTAGCCCAAGAGCGGAACACCTTTGCGAAAAACGGCCGTGATCTGCTTCGAGTCCCTCCGATACGTACATTGAATGGGGTAAGCAGACAACAAGCGAACCAAAGACTGATCAGCCTCGAGGACCAGTATCAGGAAAGACACCGACTCTAATGGATAGAAAGAAGAAAGCATACTCTTTCAGGAGGGACGAATTCCGCAAAATATTCAAGGACGCCTTTGAAAATGTTCTGCAACTTCCTATTCCAAAGAGGCCACATGAAATGAACAAGACTGCCGATCCCATGTACTGCCCATATCATAGGATGGTGAGTTATACCATCGAAGATTGCTATGTTTTCAAAGATTGGGTAGAGAACCAATACAAGGCTAGGAAAAACCTACCGTCCTCGAATATTTCGGCAAACCACCAAGTTACGGTCATCAACTCAGCCCTGCCAAGATCAAAGTTCAAGAGTCTTGGATAAGTAGACATCCTTGACCACCACGTCGTTAAACTGGGAACAGTCGACTCCTAAGTCGTTAAACCGGGAATGTAATTTTTTTTTGTGTAAATAAAAAGTGCCGAAATGATGGGGCAACTCGCAATAAGAATCAGTGAGTAAAAATAGAAAAACAAGAAAAAAAAGCCAAAATGATAGGACAACTCGCAATAAAAATCAGTGAGTAAAAAAAGCCGAAATGATGGGGTATTCGCGAATAAATAGCCGAAATGATAGGGCAATCGCAACTTTCGCGATAAGAAAAGCTGAAATGATGGAGCAATCACGGCAAAAAAAGTGTGTATATAAATAACTATTTCAGACCCAACCCAAAAATTCTAAACTTTTGACCCGGTAGACCTCTAAGTCATTAAACTGGGAACAGATGACCTCTAAATCATTAAACTGGGAAATAAAAGAAAAAAGATGTAAAAATAAATAAATAAATAAATAAAACAAAAAAATTAAAAAAAAAAAAACGGTATGTCCGCAAGCAAAACGGGCACGGATGAAAACTCTAAAGGGCTCCGTGAGTAAAACCAGCAGGACTACCAGCGAGTTTGTGAAAACCCGAAAGGGCGCAAACTCGTGAAAAAGAAACGAAAATACACTCGCAAATTCCTCTCGACCTTGTGAGAAGAATATTCCCGCGTGAGATTCTTACGATTTACAAATGAGCAACACACATAGGAATCCTCACGACTCCTAAGTAGAAAATATACCTACGAGATCCTTTTGACTTGTAGGGAGAAAATGTTTTTATGAGACCCTTACGGCTCATAAAATTGAAAAGCCTTAGGTGATAGAGATCTAAACCTGTCACATAATCCATCGCTCTCCAACGGGCAACGACAAATGATGAGTCGTTCCTGGCACTACACTTCAGTGTTAGAGATGATGATACCGACCTGATTGGTAGAGATTTTCTGTGTTTAAATTTACCGCAATCAAGACGGTGTCGCTTGGTAGCTAGCCGGTTGAGTACGGGTCGACCCACAGGGAGAAGAAATCCTTTTCTTTATGTTCTAATGAGTTAAGTCCAATTAAATTGGGTTTTGTTTTAAGATCTGTGAATAAAGGTGTTAGGGTAATCGGCAACAACGGGGATTAGCACGACTGGGAAGAAACTTAGTTTCTTCCTTTTGGTCCTTGTCCATCCGTTCTTGGCTCTTAGCCCTAACTTCCGGTTAATTCAACCACAACCGGTTTAACTAGGAAATCACCGCTATCATGTAGGATAGGATGCCGTAGTGAGCGGATTATGGTTGAATTAAAGGGAGTCCGTATTTAAAATTATTTGGGCAAAGAAAGGAGTGAGAGAGATTTCCTTCTCTCAAACCTTCCCTCTCCTTCCCTAACAAGTGAGGAATTACTCACTCATTAGAGAGATAACAATAAAATTCATTATAAGGAAAAAACAGATAAATTTCTATTACTGGATTAATAATAAAAAATTACATGTACGATAAAAAGAATGCGAGATAAATAAAAAGCTTATTTTATTGATGCCCTCTAAAAAGGCATTACAATGGAATTTAAATTTACATCTAGAAATTGAAAAGAAGCAAAAAAATAAAGAGAGGCATCGTCCAAAAAGAGGCACACATAATTTGGCTTTGAGCTCTCCTATTTATAGATAGGAAAACACTAGGTTTATATTCTGATCCATACACGAAATTACAAAACTACCCCAAAAGAGCCGAGTCAAAGCACCGACACGTGCATTGCACGACCGCGGAACCGCGGCAGAAGTGCCTGTTTGGCCGCGGTTCCGCGGCCATATGGTGGAATCTTGGGTCCATCTTTTCAGGTCTTCTACCAGTTGCTTTTATCTTTTGTTTGGTACACTTGGTTTCTAAAAAGCTCTTCTGTTCTCTTTCAGATATTCAGCAGTGGAATTTTGCCTTGAACTCCGCTTGAACTGGTATGCGGCATCATGCGGATCGGTATTCATCTGTTATTGGTCGTAGTCCCACATTTGTTGCGACTTTTCACGAATCTCACTGTAAAGAGCTGAGGACCTGTAACCCGCAACTATTTAGCAGATATGGATCAAAAGCACCTATTTATATGCAATGTGATTAAGAATGGGCGATATAAAAATGCAAAAATCTGATATGAACAAATACCCCCAAACTTATCTTTTGCTCGTCTCGAGCAAAACCAATTTTATTCTCAAAAAAATCCTAACCTCACTTTCGCAGGGAACGCGATTGCACCGAGCTCATGAAACAAGCCGTTAAACCTCTAGGTGTCCCTAGTAGGAGGAGTGTTGTCTCCTGAGTGTTTTCAGTTGATTACACCCACAAAATCCGATCAATTTGGCCGTTGACTCTAATTTTTCAATTCAGTATTCTAGCAAGAAAATCTATCATCTTCAACTTAGAAATTATCAACCCGTATTTTTCACACTTCCTTTTCATTTAACTTAAGATCATATACGTTTTGCAAGTTTATAAAGCTTTCAGCATCTCCTAAATTGTCCTTCTAAGGTGCAATCTTAACTCAGGAATTTTTATCATCTCTACTGAAGATATAAGCTCTATCTTTTATTCATATCTCTCCTCCAAACTCCAATTATATACCCCTACTTGTGTGTAATTATCACCCCTACACTTGGAAATTCAATTCAAGCTATCATACTCTTGTCTATCTTCCAAAATACTTTTAGTTGGTGAATTTTAGATGAAATTGCTCACACATCCTTCATGCGATCATTAATACTTCTTGAGGTACTAAACGACCGATTACAAAAAGTGCTTGCGCATTTAGGCGTAATTCCCCGTCTTGCAACACCTAAGGCTTAGCAGTGACTCCCAAACCAGTTGGTCTAAGGCACTAGGTGATAAAGCACCCTCGCTATATTTTTTTTATTTATGCTGCGCCTTAAGCAATTACAAAACCAGTGTTCATTTTTTTTCTCTTTATTCAACACTTATACTTTTATTTTATTTTCCTTCATACTAAGGATTTTAGATAAGAGCATTTCAAGGTATCCTCTACTATCCCAAGTTTCAAGATGTGTGTGAGTGCATAAAATAGGGTATATACTTTCAGAATTTGGACTTAAGGTTCAGAATTATTTTTCAGACTTATACTTCAATTAGAGCTTTCAATACTCTTCCCTTATTTCGATTTATCCCAAGAACTGAACTCAAAATTTGCCTATTTCTAAATAAACTATAAGGACGTATATTTTCTACAGTTAAATTTTAAGAAAGGTTATTTTTAGGGTTTTTAATTTACTAAGTTTAGGATATAGTTTTTCCTAACTAGTCAACCGTCATGTTAAACTTAAGTCAAATATGGTCAAAATTGAACTTTTCAATTTTTATTTTTTAATTTTTTGATTTTTATGGGTTTTAAAATAAGTATGCAAATGCAAAAATATACATATGAATGCAAAGGAAGAAAGCTTACTGAGCACACCCCCAAACTTAAACTTGACAGTGCCTTCACTGTCGGGCAACACCAAGAGGGTCAAAATTGTCGGTATTCCCCTGTTTGTTTATTTATTAATTTTTTTATTAACAGAAAAAGAAAACAAAATATATATATACACAAAAAGGCCCCCCCAAAACTTAAGTGAAACAGTGTTTCCATTGTTGCCATCTGTTAAATCTCAGAAACTTGTAACTTGGGAGGAAAAAAATTTGTTAACGGGGACATGAAATATGATTGTGAAAATCACCCCTAAACTTATTTTTGACTCACCACTTTGAGTAAAAAAAATTTATTTTCAAGAGCCAAATTATACCCCCCCAAACTTGAGTTAAACAATGTTAAGCTTTTAAAAAGGGGGTTGAAAGTTATTGGTCAATGCCAAGCTTTGCAAAGACCAAAAGTCAACACCAACCATTCGAAAATTTATCAGTGAAACGCACTGGTTGGTGGAAGAACATGTTGTATGGAGCCAGGAAGAAGTGGGGAAGAGATAAGTGGTGTAAAAGAAAAGGTTTACGTCTCGATTTGTAGAGACGAAACAAAAATGGTGAACGGAAAAGAGAATGTGGATGATTAGGAATGGGAAGAATGGTCACATTCTCGTATGGGATAAGAAGAAATGGTGGTGGTTCGACTTCTTCAGGTGGAGATTGATTAATCACAAAATCCGTGTCGTTTAGGAATGCGATTTTGTCGGCAAAAATATTTTTGAAACTTTCATCGATGGTCCGATTGAACGTTTCAATGTCAATAAGTGTCGCGCCAAAACTCAACACACTTGATTTTTCAAAAATTATGGAGGTAGTAGACTCGCAAGGCTCATCTACCTTATTCTCAAAAGAGTTTAAATCAAGTTGTTTTTCTAGAATTATCGAACTCAAAATATCGGATTGTGATTCATTAACACTCGCTATCATTAAAGGAAGATTAGAAGAAGAACCAGAGAAAGTGGGAGAAAGAAGTTGAATACGAACTTAAGAGTGGAGATGGAGTGTATAATTAGCAAAATTTGTAATGACCGATGTGTAAAAAGCGATTGTGCTAATCTATCAACCCACTGAGAAATGAGGTCAAATCCCTCAAGATTCGTGAAAAATATGGGTACGTCGAACTCGGTAAACCAGACATTGAAAATGAATGTGTAACGGTTTCTTGCAAGGTCGGAACGAGGATGGAGGGAAGTGATTGAGGAAGGGTATCGGTTAAAGATTCAGGAGGGTGTGCGCAGTCAATGAAAGAGATAGAATGAATTGGAAAATCCGACTCCTTAAGTAAAACTGCTTCATCCTCAATAATTTCCTCAATACTCTCCGCAAAATTTAGCTTATCCATGCAATTCTCATCAAAATCAAGACGCATATGAAGTTCGGGAGAAACATTTAATGACCCGGGATGATGAATTGGAGAGAAAAATTCAGTCAGATCTGCGGGTTCATCATCCAAAATATTCCCAGCGTCCATATCCTCAATCAAGTGAAAATCAATTTTCTTAGACACCTCATCAAAAGCATGAATATTAATCAATTCAGGTTTTTGAGTGGAGGTGTAGAGGTCAAAAGGATTGGTGATGGTTTCACTCGAAAGGGACCCTTCACAATCATGTAAATCAAACACTACAAAGTCGCACAACTCATTACTCATTCTATTTTCAATTAATGAATCACATGGGATACTTGATAGACATTCAAAACCGGAGTTATGGGATTCAATTGGGGATGGGTAGGTTTGATTTGGAAGGGTGCACAGCTCACTCTCTCCACTCAAATTATCAATCTTTCCAACCACCTCATCATACATTGGAAAATTTGGAGCTAGTTGGAAACTAGCTATCGGGTCACTAGGTTGTATGAGGGCGGCCATGGACGCATTCAAATCCATCATCTTTTAGAATGACACTACCTTAAAGTCTTCCGACGCCTGTTCCAAACTAGACATGGGTTGTGAAGGAGTTTCAGTAAAAAATTCAAAGTTGTTTGGATACTGAAAACTCCCAAATGGCTGTGTAGAAGCAATGTCCAGGGAAGGTGTAAAAGTTGGGTAGGATGGATAGGAATAGAATGGCTGGATAGTGTTAGGATCAACATTTGGATAAGAAGATGAATGAAATTGTTGATCCACAGAATTCGCAGTGGTGAAAGGAGTGAAAGTCGGTTACGAGATTGTTCAATATGTTCAGCAATAAACATGGGTTTCGGAGTTACAACAAGACTCGAAAAAGGAGTATCAACGTAAGAAGGTGGTGAAGGTTGAAATGATTGATACAAGGTGGATTGCGGAGTCCAATTGGTTGTCCTAGACGCGTTTATCCGATCTTTCAAAGAAATTTTGGGCATGGAGGGGTCGTTCGAAATTCGACCAAAACAAGAACCGTAGGAAGTAATGTCTGGTTGTGGGTACCAAAGTTCGGCAAGAGTTTTACGAGGTGGGGTACCTATGATCTAATGAGAGAAAGGAGAAGAAAAAGAATGTTTTTTTTGTTTTTGTAAATTTTTATTTTTGGAGTTTAGAATTTTTTTTTGAAAGTGTCTTTTTTTTAGAAAGAGTTTTTGAAAGAATTGTACGGACTTACTTCAAAAAATCACAGTTTAAAACATGCACAATCAAATCTAGAGTTACGGTCTTTTAAGTCAACTAGACTTCTCCTAACTGTTCCAAAATGACAAGTTGTGAGATAACCCTCAAATCGCCTCTTCACTGCCAATTGTGACCAGGTAAGCACAAATGAAGAAAGGAGGGTTCCGCTCACTAATCATGGTGAGGCAGGCCTTTTAAAGTTACCTTTCTCACTTGTCTAGCCTAGGCACCACAAAGTCAAGTTTAGATAAACGATTGAATGCCCACAAACTTCCTCTGTCCTAATGAGCATGACAGTCATTAGTTGGCCGAGTCTAAATATTTTTTAATTAATTCAAGGATGATGCATATGCTTTTAGTGATTTTTGGGGTCTTAGGAAGAATAATGAAATCCCCACCCAATCTTGATTGGTGTTATAGCCCCTTAAATTCCGTATTAATTATGCAAAGCAGTTAACACACCAAAAATCTAAAACACTTACAAATTTTTTTTTATTTGACAGCGCAAAGAATTCTGCACAAAAATAATTTATTGGATAGGAGAAAGAGAATCTGTGCAAAGAAACCTGCAGGAAATTTTTTTCAGTGGAGTGCAGAGGAGAGTAGATAAGAAATGAGATACTCACAGAGATTTTTGGGTTGCTGGTGTCACCCTTTAACCACGGTTCCGCGGTCAAACAAGCGCTTCTGCCGCGTTTCCGCGGCGGATCAGTGAGTTTGGATTTTCAGAATTTTTCTCTGTGCTGAGCTGGTTTTCCTTTTTCTGTTTAGATCCCCTGTTTCTGGATTTGTTCACTGAGTTTGCTCCAGATCTGAAACAGAGTTTGTTCCAAACCTGCACACTTGCACAGAAACCTTTCAAAAATAACAAGATAATTTTTATTTTATTTTTTTTGTTTTAAGATTTTTCAATTTTTATAATTTTTTAATTTTTTTTATTAACCGAAATTACACAAAGAAAGAGACTTTCGTCTCCCCGGCAACGGCGCCATTTGATTGGTAGAGATTTTCTGTGTTTAAATTTACCGCAATCAAGACGGTGTCGCTTGATAGTTAGCCGGTTGAGTACGGGTCGATCCACAAGGAGAAGAAATCCTTTTCTTTATGTTCTAACGAGTTAAGTCCAATTAAGTTGGGTTTTGTTTTAAGATCTATGAATGAGAATAAGTTGATAAAAACCTTGCTAGGGTTAGGATTAAGTTAGTTCGAAATAGGGATCTACTCATTTCTTTCAATGCCTTAGTTGTGAATAAAGGTGTTAGGGTAATCGGCAATAACGAGGATTAGCACGACTGGGAAGAAACTTAGTTTCTTCCTTTTGGTCCTTGTCCGTCCGTTCTTGGCTCTTAGCCCTAACCTCAGGTTAATTCAACCACAACCGGTCTAACTAGGGAATCATCGCTATCATGTAGGATAGGATACCATAGTGAGCGGATTATGGTTGAATTAAAAGGAGTCCGTATTTAAAATTATTTGGGCAAAGAAAGGAGTGTGAGAGATTTCCTTCTCTCAAACCTTCCATCTCCTTCCCTAACAAGTGAGGAATTACTCACTCATTAGAGAGATAACAATAAAATTCATTATAAGGAAAAAGCAGATAAATTTCTATTACTGGATTAATAATAAAAAATTGCAGGTACGATAAAAAGAATGCGAGATAAATTAAAAGCTTACTTTATTGATGTCCTCTAAAAAACGCATTACAATGGAATTTAAATTTAGATCTAGAAATTGAAAAGAGGCATAAAAATAAAGAGAGGCATCCTCCAAAAAGAGGCATACATAATTTGGCTTTGAGCTCTCCTATTTATAGATAGGAAAACCCTAGATTTACATTCTGATCCATACACGAAATTACAAAACTACCCCAAGAGAGCCGAGTCAAAGCACCGACACTGCCACCGATACGTGCATTGCACGGCCGCGGAACCGCGACAGAAATGCCTGTTTGGCCGCGGTTCCGCGGCAATATGGTGGAATCTTGGATCTATATTTTCAGGTCTTCTACCAGTTGCTTTTATCTTCTGTTTGGTACACTTGGTTTCTCAAAAGCTTTTCCGTTCTCTTTCAGATATTCAGCAGTGGACTTTTGCCTTGAACTCCGCTTAAACTAGTATGCGGCATCATGCGGATCGGTATTCATCTGTTATTGGTCGTAGTCCCACATTAGTTGCGACTTTTCACGAATCTCACTGTAAAGAGCTGAGAAACTGTAACCTGCAACTATTTAGCAGACATGGATCAAAAACACCTATTTATATGCAATGTGATTAAGAATGGGCGATATAAAAATGCAAAAATCTGATATGAACACGACCCAAAACTCAAACCCTAAGATTCCCAAACGGCAAATGATGAGTCGCTCTTGGCACTACGCTTCAGTGTTAGAGGTGCTGATATCGCCCCAAAACTCAAACCCCAAGATTCCTAAACAGCGAATGATGAGTCGGTCCTGGTATCATATTCCAGTGCAGCGATGCAGATACCAACTAAAATCCAAATCCCCAAATTCCCAATCGGTGAATGATGAGTCACTCCTGGTACCATATTCCAGTGCAGCGATGCAGACGCTAACCAAAATCCAAATTTCTAAATTCCCAAACGGCGAATGACGAGTCACTCCTAGTACCATATTCCAGTGAAGCGATGTGGACGCCAACCAAAATCCAAATCCCCTAAATTCTCTCGGCCCTACGGTCAGTCCCCAAATTAACTACTGTATACATTACACGGGCTCAAATGATCTTCATTACACTCATGCCCCACCGTAATCACTAGTCCCGCAGCCGGTCTCCACTATCGGAATTATGCTCCATTTGGGAAGACCCACTCATGTGTCCTCACGATACATGAAGTGAACAGAGCTTACGAGATCCTTTCAACTCATAAGAAAAATACCTTCGTGGGATCCTTACGACTCACAAGAGAAAATCACACTTGGGGGTCCTCACGACTCCTAAGAAGAAAATGCACCTACGAGATCCTCTCGACTCGTAGGGAGAAAATGCTTTTATGAAACCCTTACGGCTCATAAGATTGAAAATCCTTAGGTGAAAGGGGCCTAAACTTGTCTCCTAATCCATTGTTTCCCAACGGGCATTACAAACGATGATTCGCTCCTAGTAGCACATTTTAGCGTAGCGATGATGATGCCAAACTAAAACCAAAATCCCTAAATCCTCTCACGGTAAATGATGATTCACTCATGGTACCACATTCCAGTGTAGCGATGCTGATGCCAAACCAAAACCAAAATTCCTAAATTCTCTCATGGTAAATGATGATTTGCTCATGGTACCACATTATAGTGTAGCGATGCTGATACCAAACCAAAGTCCAAAGTCCAAATTCCAAATCCCATGCTGCAATGCCTCAAATTCAAGGGTCCCGCCAAACAAGGCAGGAATTGGACAAATCAAACTAAAGTCCCATCCGGAAGCACTTCCAAGATGAAAAGTCCCGCTGGACAGATTGGAGCCTCCCCAAAACAAATCAAAACCAACCAATTCCAACAACGACCGCTACGTTAAAAACAATGACACTTCGCTTTAAGGATACGTCGGCCAGCGACACTCCGTGCCGGGGACACGTCAACCAGCGACACTCCGTGACGGGGAAACGTCAAACATACACTTTTTCTCGGGGACACGTCAACTAGCGACACTTCGTACCGGGGAAACATCAAACAGACACACTGTGCCTAGGAAACGTCAAACAGAAACTCCTCCTTGGGGATATGTCGACCAGCAACACTCCGTGCCGGGGAAATGTCAAACAGACACTCGGTCTCTGGGAAGCGTCAACCAATGACACTCCGTATCAGGAAAACGTCAAACAGACACTCTGTGCCGAGAAAATGTCAAACAGACACTCCGCCTCGGGGATACGTCGACCAGCGACACTTCGTACCGGGGAAACGTCAAACAGACACACCGTGTCTTGGAAACGTTAAACAGACACTCCGCCTTGGGGATACGTCGACTAGCGTCACTCCGTGCCGGGGAAATGTCAAACAGACACTCTGTCTTGGGGACACGTCAACTAGTGACACTCCGTAGCGGGGAAACGTCATACAGACACTCCGCCCCAGGGATACGTCGACCAATAACACTCAGTGCTGGGGAAATGTCAAACAGACACTCCGTCTTGGGGACACGTCAACCAGTGACACTCCTTGTCGGGGAAACGTTAAACACACACTCTGTGCTAGGGAAACATCAAACAGACACTCCGTATCGGGGACACATCCACCAGCGACACTCCGTACCGGGGAAACGACAAACAGAAACTTCGTGCCGGGGAAACGTCAAACATACACTCCGCCTCGGGGATATGGCAACCAGAGACACTCCGTCTCGGAGACACGTTAAGCATCGACCATCCATGTCGTAAAAAGGGCAGTGCCAGCCTCCCAAAAGCTGGAACCAAATCAAGTCATACTACCCTAAAGAAGATCCATCAATTTCATGCACACGACACACACACGTGGTATGCATTTATTCATGGGGGGAATATTGTTGGGGTCAAAAATTACAAACCGGTTGACTAAGTCAAAATCAAAGTCAACCCCAAGCCAAATAGGCCCAAGCCCAGGCCAAGTGGGCCCATGCCCAAGTCAATCCCTGCAGCCGGCCCCACCCATGCCAAAATGAAAACTATATAATAAATAATTTTGATGTAATTTTTATGAATAAATATAAGGAAAACGGGCATAAAGCAAAATTTTTGTAAAATCCATAGCTCATGTGCAAAAAGAAATAAGCACATGGGCATGAGATGGGCAAAATGCAATTTTGTAGAGCTCAAAGGGCTATGTGTAAACTTATAAGCCTATATACGGAAACTTGATAATGAAAAAAAGAAGAATTCATTCCCCTAAAAAATTAGGGTTTCTATGCCTCCTTCTTTTTCCTCAAGGTTCAAAACCTTCTTCTCTTTTCTGAATTAAATTAAGAGTTTAACTCTTCCTTTCCCAAAAAGAAATAGTTTTTCAACATAAACCCATTGAAGAAGAGTTTAATTCTCATATCCAATAAAAAAGAAGAGATGATTTTCGCTACCTTCTTCTCCCTTCTCAATATCAATTTGAGAGAGAGAGAAGAAGGGAAACCCACCTCCCAAGACTCCATGAGAAGAAAAAAGGGTTTCTTTTCATCTCCCAAGATTTAAATTTTGGAGTTTCAAGAGAACCCATTTGGGTTTCTTTTCAAAAGAGGAAGGAGGAAATCTTTTGGAGTTTAACTCCACAAAAAAATTCTTTTGGAGTTGAACTCCATAATAAAATTCGTTTTAGGAGTTTAACTCCATTTAAAATCTTTTGGAGTTTAACTCCATAATAAAAAAATTCTTTTGGAATTGAACACCACAATAAAAATCCTTTTAGGAGTTTAACTCCATTTAAAATCTTTTCGAGTTTAACTCCATAATAAAAATTCTTTTGGAGTTGAACTCCATAATAAAAATACTTTAGGAGTTTAACTCCATTTAAAATATTTTGGAGTTTAACTCCATAATAAAAATTCTTTTGGAGTTGAACTCCACAATAAAAACTATTTTGTGGAGGTTAACTCCACTTAAAATCTTTTGGAGTTTAACTCCATATAAAAACTTTTGAGAGTTTAACTCCAAATAAAACTTTTGGGAGTTTGTAACTACTTTGAATTTACTGTACAAAAATTTTCAGTTTAATATACAGAAAGGAGTTTACAAGCCTGAGTACAAGCTATAAGTTAATTTTTGTTTAAGAACAGTAAGAAAAAACTTGTAACTCACTGGTAAAGCCTTAGCACTGCTGTGACATAGCCTTTGTGTTTGAATCACATCAGACACATTATATTTTTCTGATTTTTCTTTTAAACTTTTTGGAAGCCCAAAAGTTTACACGTGCAATGCACATAAAAATGAAAAGTCTGAAGAAATCAAACATGTGCAAAAGGAAGTTAATACTGGTGTGAATACGTGGCACCAATCTTACAACTCCACTCCCGAAATCGACCGGCCAAAATGGCTTTATAGCCAGCACCTTCGGTCCCCTCGAGCCCAATGAGACCCGGGCTTTGCACACACAACTCTTCCCTTACTCCTAACTCCCCTACACTGTTTGATTGCTCTGCAATCAAACAGAGACCTCTCAATTCCCTATTTATCATCATTTTGATGTATTTTAATTCACTCTTTTAATTCTAAAATCCTAATTTCACACTATAAATACTACCCCATGCCTTAACCGTTCCTCATTCTGAAAATTATAGCCAAAATTCTCAAATTTTCTAAGTACAAAAGGAGTAGAAGAGGAGTTAGCAAGCGAGCAATTTCCGGCGAGAATCGAAGCAAATTCCGGCGATCCCGCGATGCCACGACGACAACAATCTCTTCTCCTGCCTCTTCTTAATATAATCAACTAGTAAGTCCCTCTCAATCCCTTTTCTTCTTCTTGAAACATCTCTTTTCAAAACATATGTCGTAAGTGGAGTTAAAACCGACATCTCCTTCTAAAACTTTATAATTCCACTTTTTCTTACAATTCTTCATTCATATTTCTATACCATACTTGTTAACATAAAACCAATACTTAGAAACAACTTTTAATCAAAAATATCATGCAAAATAACTTTAAATTAACATTTACATTAAAATACCTTGAAATTTGTATATATCATTTTTATTTGTTTTGCTTAAATATAACTTTAGGAAAATTCATGAGGTAACGACCTACCTCTCACATACACACATGGTTCCATAGCACGATACTCTTTGAACGTATTTTTGTGACGAATATAATATTACATTAAAATACCATTTACTATAAAAACCGGGTTTCTTTTGAATTGTATTTCAAAACCTTTTGTGATGATGCCTCTACAACCTTTTTTAGGGGACCCTCTATTGGATTGTGGATTATCGCACATCCTTGGGCTAGTAGAGCGAAATGCAGACTTTCTCACGGAGCATTCGATCTCGAAAGGTTTTAAATACGGTTTTTAAGAAAAATGCATTTTTCTAATTTAATAAAACTTAATTTTTTATAATTATATAAAATATTACAAATCCATATATTTTCAAAATATGGCAAACTTGCATTTTTTCTAAAGATGAAAGTGTACAAGTTTCACTAAAATACCATCAAGATACCAATACAATGCAAGTTTTACAATAAATACCATGAACTATTCAAGCTAAGTATTTATCAATAAAATACCTCAAACCCTTAAAATTCACATCCATGAAAACCCTAAATAATATAAATAACTTCTCGATGTTATTTTGAAACTATATAAGCAATATTTTTCATAAAACCCCCTCGAGTTATCTAAAATAACATTTAAGGATTTTAGTAAATATAGGTTTAAGCGGGATCAATTCTCTTGAGCCCTAGGGAGCCAGAGAAAGTGAGTGCATTCCTATTTAAGGTAGAAAACTTAACGGTGTTATCAATGATAATTGTCTTGGAAAAATAAATAAATCCTGCCGTCCATGTGCAGCAGTTACCGATAACTTCTGAACCTAATTCAGAATCTAAATCAGTTACAAGTGTCTGGCACTAGTCTGAGTCTAAGTTTAAACCTGAATCCAATTCAAACATGAATCCAAAGTCTAATATGTATACTTGAATATGAACCTGAATACCTGAATTCAAATATAAATATCAAACCTGAACACATGACTTGACTTCACCGAACCATGGTTATAACTTGACTATTTGATTACTTGACTACATCATGAACCTGACTACTTGAACAAATTGTATCCATAGTTTCGGCAAGCCTTGTAACTATAATCTATACAATACATTACGCGAGGTTAACGGGGTAGATTGGTACGGAATGTATTAACGTGACACGGGATGGTTACTAAAAGATACCTACATGAACTCTCGTGCCGTTGTCCCGTGGGTTTTGACGGGGCCTTGTACTACATGTTACCATGGGGTAAGATGGACTCCTCCTGTATACACAAATACCTTATGTACCAAGCTACAAACAACTACGTTAGTATAACAAACATATACCAGTACATCTTACCAGTTCCATTTCATACTATTTGTTATATTCCATTCTTTCTTTTGGGACTTACAGAGCGCTAGTTCGCTGACAACATTCATGTCTATTTCTTGCTTTGGAATGTTTGTTAGGAGGATCAGACTATCAGGAGATCGAGCCCAGCCAGGAGGACTTGGACCAGTTCACCGAGCAGCAGGACTTCTAGTTCATCTTGTACTTATTTCAGTTTGTATGTCACTGTTTAGGTATTTCTTTATATCATTGTACTTTCCTTTTCAAAATAGTTGTATGTAAAGATAAATGTTAATAAAAGTTGCTTTTCATTTTATATCTCTTGTTATTCTTGTGCATTATATATATTGCTTAAATTATGCTTATCGTATTTATTTCTTAGTAAATACGTTACGGGACCGCCACGTCACCGTTTCCATATACTGGGAAGTGGGGCATGACAGGTTTTGTTGGCGGCCCATGCAGGTCAGTTCTGCATGAAGTCTTAAGCAATATATCACAAGAATTATAAGAATCAGCATCTATAGATTACTTACATTTCTAATTTCTTGAATCTATCCAACCTTCTTTTTTTTTTATCAAGGTCATGGATTCACCAAACAACACAAGCACCAACGTCAATGGTAACACTCCACCGCTTACCTTACCACCACCATCACCACCTACCGTTGCAGCTCCCATCAACGAGCAAATGGTACTTCTTGAGGCAATCAAGAGCCTCTTGGAGGGTCAGCAGCATCAGGCTGCTATCCTCATGCACCGCCCAGAATCCGAAGCACCCAGAGTCAAGCAATTTCGGGCATTGCACCCGGAACATTTCTCTGGGAAAGAGAGCCCACTGGTGGCCGAAAAATGAGCTCAGTCTATCGAAGATGATCTGGCAGTAGCACAAGTGCCAGAGATTGCTTGGGTGAGAGTTGTGAAGCTGCAACTAACAAAAAAGCCAGAGTCTGGTAGAAGGATGAAGAAAGCCGTCTCACCCAACCGATTGAATGGAAGACGTTTCGCGATATGTTCGACATGAAGTACTTCCCTGAGACCGCCCGTTTCGACATGAAACAATAGATCATCCACTTACAACATGGCTCGATGTAGAGAAAGTCTGTGGATGAATACGATTCTGAGTTTATCATGCTTAGCAGGTAAGATTTGTCTCAATATTTAATTTCTTGATATCACTCATTACACTGATAACACAAGACCGTAACAGGTTCGCGGCACACCTCATTTCGACTGCTGAGATCCATGCTCGGCGATTTCAGCAAGGGTTGGACGTAGAAATCCAAGCTGCACTCACTACAGAGGATTTGCCAACCCATGATCTTGCTATGAAAGCTGCCCGATGTTATGAGGCAGTGGTGAAGAAGAAGGGCGGACTACAGACTGCCGGTGTGAAACGTCCTGCTACACAGATAGAAGGAGGAGCCTTTTCTAGGACAACTTTTGCACCCAGGAGACCGGGAGGAACATTTAACCGGCCAAGTCCAAATTTTTACTTCTATTGCAAAAGGAATGGACACCTGGCGAAGGACTGTAGGCATACAAACGGTCTGTGCTTAGTTTGTGGCGCATCCACTCACACCATAGGAGCATGTCCATACAGACTCAACCCAGCTCCAGCCCTTAGACTAGCTATCACTCTTCTGCAGCGGACAACCATTCAGGCTCTTGCACCTCGTCTTGCTCTACCTTCTCCATCTCCACATGGACCTCCTGCACAAACACCTCGTCAATTCCATCAAGCACAGAGGAACATGCCTTAAGGGCAAAGAAACGTGCCCCAGGGACAGAGGAATGTGACTCCAGCAAGGAGGAATGTACCCAGGCGTCAGGCTTTCACAATGACAGTTGCGGAAGCCGAAGCCACCGGCCAAGTAATAACTGGTAATTCCTAATTATTTCACATCTAAAATCCTTGTACATCCCTATATTTTTCCTGTATCTAAACCACACCTCACGCAATTTAGGTACTATACTAGTAGCCACCCTTCTTGCATTCGCACTCTTCAACACTGGAGAATCACACTGCTTCATGTCGCAACGATTCGTGAGAACGCATGCGATTCCCGTGAAGCTACTCATTTCAAGATGGAATGTAAGTTCCGGGAATGGAGTCTTGAAGGCAACTATGGGATTTGATTAGTGTCCATTTGTAATTTTCGGACGAGAATTCTACACGAATTTCAAAGTACTGGACATCCCAAATTTCGATGTTATGTTGGGAATGGACTGGCCGGGAGTTTTCTATGTTACGATTGACTGTCGTCAAAGGAGGGTAGTATTTGAGATACCAGATCATCGGTCTTTTACTTCAAGAGTGGAGACAGAACGTTGGAACCTGGAATCTTTTGTGCTAAACCAAAGAATGCAGAAGTGTTTACTCTATAGGCGGAAGAATAAAAGCCAGAGGTAGTTCGAGAGTTCGAGGATGTATTCCCTGAAGAAATCTCTGGTTTGCCTCTCGATCGAGCTCTTGAATTCAGCATTGATTTACTACCTGGTGTGCAACTAGTGATCAAAGCTCTGTACAGGTTAAGTCCAGAAGGATTGAAAGAGAACTGTACTCAGTTGGAAGAACTTCTGAAGAAAGGTTGGATTCCTCTGAGTACTTCAAGTTGGGGATCTCCAATTTTGCTCGTGAAAAAGAAATAAGGTTCATACAGGATGCGTGCAGACTACCGAGCTTTGAACGAAGTGACGATAAAGAACAAGTATCCACTATCTCGTATCGATGATCTTTTCGATCATCTAAGTGGGTCTTGTGTATTTTCGAAGCTAGATCTTCGTTCGGGTTATCATCAGGTGAAAGTCAAAGAGTCTGATATTCCGAAGATGGCGTTCATGACTCGCTATGGTCATTATGAGTATCTCGTGATGCCATTTGGAGTGACCAATGCACCTGCTATATTCATGAATCTGATGAACCAAGTTTTCTAAGAGTACTTACACAGGTTTGTTGTCATCTTCATCGATGACATTCTGGTGTATTCAAAGAATTGGAAAGAACACGCCGAGCATTTTCGGATTGTCCTAGAGACATTGCGACAATATCAGCTCTATGCCTAGTATAAAAAGTGTGAATTTTGGTTAGATCAAGTCGGATTTCTCGGACATATCGTTTCAGGCGAAGGAATTTCAATAGATCTAGCAAAGGTGTCAGCTGTCAGCGAATGGTCGACACCAAAAATGGTAAAAGATATAGAAGTTTCTTAGGATTAGCAGGATACTACCGAAGATTCATCGAAGGTTTTCGAAGATTGCAGCACCCCTGACCAAGCTTACACGTAAAGATGAAGCATTCATTTGGTCAGAAGCTTGTGAAAACGCTTTTGTAGAACTCAAATCAAGATTAACTTTTGCTCCTATTCTCGTAATACCAGATCAATCTGGAGGATTTTTTGTGCATTGCGATGCGTCCGGTAAGGGATTAGGATGTGTTCTACACCAGCATGGAAAAGTTGCAGCCTTTGCATCAAGATAGCTAAAAGTTCATGAGTGCAACTATCTAACACATGATCTTGAGTTGGCAGTCGTTATCTTTGCACTTAAGATTTGGCGCCGCTATCTTCTGGGAGAACGAGTGGATATATACACCGACCATAAGAGTTTAAAGTATGTATTTACTCAGAAGGAGTTGAACATGCGGCAGAGAAGATGGCTAGAACTCATGGCGGATTTTGACATCAACCTACAATATCATCCTGGGAAGGTGAATGTAGTTCTTGATGCACTTAGCCGCTAGCCATTAGCAATGAATCTCACCGCTCAGTGGAAGCTACAATATGAATTACACGGATTGGCGATCAAAATAGTTATGCCACGTAACGCTTCGTATTTGATGAACATACAAGTTCAGTCTACTATTGTTAATTAGATCAAGGCAGCTCAAGCAAATGATACTAAGCTACAAAAGATCCGAGAACAAGTAGAAAGTGGACTTAGAACCGACTTCATCATCCACGAAGACGGATCCTTGAGATATGGAAGTAGATTATGTGTACCAAATGACCCAGATTGAGAAGAGTTGATGAAAGAAGCACATAGCTCTCTTTACTCAGTACATCCCGGTGGTACCAAAATATACAAAGATCTACGGCAACACTACTGGTGGCATGAAATGAAGCGCGAAGTAGCCAGAAGTGTAGCCAAATGTTTGGTGCGTCACCAAGTGAAGGCTGAACATCACAGAACTGCTGGTCTATTTCAGCCGTTACCAATCCCAGAATGGAAATGGCAGCACATTACCATGGATTTCATGACTGCCCTTCCTCGCAGCACGAAGGGTAACGACGCAGTATGGGTTATTGTGGATCGACTCACCAAATCGGCTCACTTTATTCCCTTTCGAGTTGGCCAATCTACTGAGACGCTAGTAAAGAAGTATATGGAGGTAAGAATGAATCTAAAGTAATATTTAACCTCAAAGTGTAAAATATTTGATACCCATGAACTCATGTAGGAGATCATAAGATTACATGGAGTACTAGTTTGCATCATCTCCGATCGAGATACCAGATTTCGATCACAGTTTTTGCAGAGTCTGCAAGCGAGCCTGGGAACGAGTCTGAACTTCAGCATGGCTTACCATCCATAAACGGACGGACAGTCTGAGAGAACAATTCAGATTCTAGAAGACATGCTAAGAGCTTATATGTTAGACTTCGGAGGTTTGTGGGAAGATCACCTACACCTTGTGGAGATGATCGTGGCAACTGTGGACGTAGTTCACACGATCAGGAAAAGAATGCGCAATGCCCAAGATCGACAGAAACATTGGGCAGATGCAAAGCGCCGACACCTTGAGTTCCAACCTGGAGACCATGTTTTCTGTAACGACTCTAAATTTTCTGGACAAAATTTTTCTTTTTAATGTAGAGAAAGAGGTTTCTTAGCCTGAGTACAAGTTATAAATAAATTTAGCTAAAGAACGGCAAGAAACAACTTGTAGGTCACTTGTAAAGCCCTTGCACTGTTGTGACGTAGCCCCTGTGTTCAAACCCTCTCAGGCACTTTATATTTTTTATGAGTTTTCTTTTAAACTTTTTGGAAGCCCAAAAATTTGCACGTGCACTGCACATAAAAATGAAAAGTCTGAATAAATAAACATGTGCAAAAGGGTATGAATACAGACCTGGACACGTAGCCAAGATCCAATGGGCTCCCTCCACATTTTGGCCGGCGAGATGACTATATGGGCCGATGGGGACGGGCACCCCGTAGCCAATAGAATCCGTACTTTGCACACAAAACCCTTGGCCTAGTCCCATCACACTTGCACTGTTTGATTTTCCTGAAATTAAACATAGACTTCAATTTCACCTTAAAATCAAATTTAAATGCATTTTAATTCATTATTTCAATTCCAAAACCCTAATTCCACACTATAAATACTACTCCATGCCCTAGCCCTTCCTCATTCTGAAATCCCTAGCCAAAACTCTCAAAATTTCTCAAGTACAAGTGGGGTAGAAGTAGAGTTAGCAAGCTAGTAACTTCCGGCGAATCGAGGAGAATTCCGGCGATCCCGCGATGCCACGATGACCTCAATCTCCTCCTCTCACTCTTCTTAACAAAATCCAACGGTAAGTCCCTCCCTATTCTTCTCTTTCTTCTAAAAAAGTTATTTGTTTCAAAATATGTCGGTAAGTGGAGTTAACACCGACCTTTTATTCTAAACCCTAAAAACTTCACTATTTCTTCCATAGCTTTCATTCAAATTCTTACCCTATGTTTATAACCATGAAACTAATGTTTAGAACCAACTTTCACTCTAAAATATCATGTTAAATAACTTTAATCAAACTTTTACATGAAAATACCATGAACTTTAAATATCACCTTTTAGTATGTTGTTAATACTTTACCTTTAGAAAGCTTCATAGGGTAATGACCTACCGCTCATATACACACATGTTTCCATAACACGATGTATCTTGAACATATTTTTGTTACCATATTTCATCAAAATACCATGTACTATACAAGCGGTTTTCTTTTAAATAGTATTATTAAACTCTTTGCGATTATGCCTCTACAACCCATTTGGGGAACCTGTTATTGAATGGTGCGGATTATCGTATATCCTAGGTCTAGTAGAGCGAGATGCAGACTTTCTCATGGAGCATTCAGTCTCGAAAGATTTTTAATACGATTTTTAAGAAAAATGGAATTTTCTACTTAATAATAAAATTAATGTTTAAAAATTATATAAATATTATTAAACCACATATTTTCAAGATATAATAAAATTCCATGTTTTCTAGAAAATAAAAGAATGACAAGTTTCATCAAAATATTCTCAAGTTATCCAAAAGTCAAGCTTTAAAGTAAAAAAATCTTAAACTATCCAAGCTAAACTATTATCACTAAAATATTCCACATTCCTAAAATTCACAATTATAGAAACCTTAAATAAAATAAATATATTCTCGAGGTAATTTTGAAACTATATTAAAATACTTTTCATAAAACCCCCTCGAGTTATATAAAACAATATTAAGGACTTTATTAAATATAGGTTTAAGCTGGATCAAATCTCTTGAGCCCCAAGGAGCCGGAGGAAGTGAGTGCTTGTCTATTTAAGGTAGAAAACTTAACGGTGTTATCAATGGTACTTGTCTTGTAAAAAGACATAAATCCTGCCGTCCATGTGCAGCAGTTACCGATAACTCCAGAATCTAATTCAGGATCCAAATCAGTTTAAAGTGTCTGACTCTAGTCTGAGTCAAACTCATGTCTAAATACAAACTCAAACCTGAATCTAAAACCAAATATGAATACTTGATCATGAACCTGAATCCAACTCAAATCAGATTCTAATGCAAACATGAACTCAAGGTCTAGCATGCATACTTGAACCTAAACCTGAATACCTGACTTGACTTGACTCGAACCATGGATACAACTTGACCAGAATACAAGTATACTTGACATGAATACTCTATATCGACATGAACTCTATCTTGCCACTTGATGTATTCATGGATTCAAGCAAGGCCTGTAAATTTAACTGTAATGTAGAATACACGGGGTGCTGGGGTAGTTCATGCGTGAATCCAATGAAATCTCAGGAGTTCCACTAGATCATAAATCCATGTCTACTAACACAAGTAACCTATCATGAGGGCCCGTGTTTTCTTGCTCTTGAATTATAGCCTGTTGAGTTTAGAATATTTCAACGCTAGGTTGAAGTCCTGTTACTAACACTTGATTCGGGCCCGTGGTTTCTTACCCCTGGATTACAGCCTGTTGGATTCGAGAACACTCTTGAGATTGATTGACATTCACGCTTGAACTTACGTTAAATTAGTATAACCCAAATAGAGACATGTTAAGACACCTACATCCACTGCATGTTCCCATACTTGCACTACACGGCCATGATATACTTGTTAGCCATGCTCATGCTATAATGCTATGCTTACCTGTTTGTCACATATTATCATACTGTTCACATATTACAATAGAACTGCATGCTAAATAAACTTTCCATGTTTACATTAAACGACAAGCTAACATATTATAATTCACAATCCATTTTTCATGATATACATATTCCTTATCATTACACTTTATATTTCACTTCATTCCTTGGGACTTACCGAGCAAAAGTTCGCTGACGGGCATTCCACCCTTCTTTATTTTTCTTGGAATGTTCGTTAGATTCCGTGGAGACTGAGGAGGTAGACATCTTAGAGGAGGAGCATGATTGGTAGAGTTTTTGCGTGCTTAGTTAATTACCACAATCAAGACGGTTTCGCTTGTAGCTAGCCGGTTGAGTACGGGTCGTTCGCAGGGAGATGGAAATCTTTTTCTATGTGCTTTAACGAGTTAAGTCCAAATGTCTAGGTTTGTTTTGAGATTAACTATGTGCTAAAATGATATATAAAGAGAGCTTGTTAGGGTTAGGATTAGGTTAGTTTGAGTTAGGAGTCGCTCACTTCTTTCGTTGCCACTCTTAATATCGGTGTTACGGTAATCGGCAACAACGGGGATTAGCACGACTAGGAAGGAACTTGCGAGTATAAGCTAGGCTTTCCAACGCTTAAGTTCTTCCTTTTGGTGCTTGTACGTCCGTTCTTGGCTCTTAGCCTTAACCTCCGGTTAATTCAACCACAACCGGTCTCACTAAGGAATCACCGCTATCATGTAGGATAGGGTGCCGTAGGGAGCGGATTGTGGTTCAATTAACGGGAGTCCGAATTAAGATGTTGGGCAAGGAAAGAGTGAGAGAGATTTCCTTCTCTCAAACTTTCCTTATCCTACCCTAACAAGTAAGAAAACCACTCACCCATTATAAGAAAAAAGAGAATACAACAAAAGGAGGAAGATAGAAAGAAGGAGGTTAGAAGATTACAACTAGCTATTTGAGACCTCACCTTGGTAAGGATCAAGCTTAAGCATCATTGTTGTTAAGGATAAAGAAAAAGAGAACAAGAAAGAAACAAACAACAAATAACAACAACTAGATTAGCAAATGAAAAATACAAGCAATTATCATTAGCAACATAACAAGACAAGCATGGTAACAACAAGAACTCTTTTATTCATCACTTCACTCACAAAAGCTTACTACAAGGTTTTAATGGAGAAGAGATGAGAAGAGGAAGAAGAACAACATATATCCTAAAATCTAAATACAAGAATAAGCATCCTTGGCTTTGGCAAGTTCTGGACTATTTATAGGCAGGCAACAGAAACTCTAGGGCAACATTCAGAACAAAAATGAAATGACCAAAAAGCCCCTAGAAAAGAATCTTCTGCCGACTTAATCAGGCCGCGGTTCCGCGGCCTAAGCGTGCTTATGCACGGAACCGCGGCCTTAATAAGGATTTGGGCCTTCAGTTTTGGTGATTTTCCCTGGTATGCAGTACTCTTCAGTGTGGTATATGTTGTTTCTCAGAAGCTCTTCACATTTCTTCCATAATTTCAGTAGATCAAAAGGTGATGTGATGTGGATCTTTTGCCATGATTTCCTTGAGCTCCGCGTAGATATGTTGGATCTTGTGTTGACATTGCGCTTTGTGCATGAAAATGACATCGATTTGCCATTTTGTCCTTTAAACTGGTGTGCGACAACATACGGATAGAGAGCGGAGACCCGTGTTTTATCTGTGGTTGGCAGTAATCCGGAATTTGTCGTGCTTTTCTATGAATTTCACTGTTTAGAGCTGAGAACCTGTATCCTGCAATTAACTAGCAAACACGGCTCAAGAGTACCTACCGATAAGCAATGTGATAAAAATTGGGCGGTATAAAAATGCAAAAATCTGATATGAACAGAGCATGATCAGACCGAGACCCAAGCCTAGACTATTTATATTTTCTCAGTTTATGTATGCCACATGTTTAGGCATTTCCATTCTTGTATTTTCCTTTCAGTTGATACCATGTATTGTAAATAAATCAAGTTGAATGTAAATAAATTTGTTGAATTTTAAATCTCATGTTTATTCTCTTGTCATTTTATATTGCTTATTTTACGCTTAACGTATGTATTCCGGGAAGATAACATTTTCGAAATAAATACATTGTGGGCTTGCCATATCACCGTTTTCGTCTACCGGGAAGCGGGACATGACAGGTTTTGTTGGTGGCCCATGCAGATCAGTTCTGCAGAAGTCGTAAGCAATATATAACAAGGAATATGAGAGTAAACAACTTTATATTTCTTGCAATTCAATTTCCGTTGAATCTATCCTAATCTTTCTTCTCTATCTAAGGTGATGGATTCTCCTAGCAACCCTAGCACCAACGATGGAAGTACACCACCACCTATTCTTACCATTCTACCACCTCCACCTACCGTAACCGCACCACTCACTGAACAGACGATACTTCTGGAGGCTATCAAAAGCTTACTAGAAGGTTAGCAGGCTCAAAGCATGATTTTGCAGGAGCTGACCGCTCTCCTTCAATAGAGTTTCATCCGCTCTGAAGCAGAAGCACCGGGAGTGAAACAATTTCGAGCATTACACCCGAAGAACTTCTCAGGGAAGAAGAAACCACTTGAGGCCGAGGAATGGGCACAGAGCATTGAAGACGACCTAGCCGCCGCTCAAGTTCCAAAAGTGGCTTGAGTCAGAATAGCAAAACTTCAGCTTACTGACAATGCCAGAATCTGGTAAAAGGCCGAGGAGAGCCGCCTTGAGCAGCCAATCGAGTGGAAAACTTTTCGTGATCTCTTTGATACCCCAGAAACCGCACACTTCGAGATGGAACAGAAATTCATCCACCTGCAACAAGGATCCATGTGGGATAAGTCAGTGGACGAGTATGATGCTGAATTTACCATGCTCAGCAGATTCGCCGCCCATCTAATTCCTACTGCAGAAATTAGAGCCAGGCGCTTCCAGCAAGGATTAGACCCAGAGATCCAGGCTGCCCTAGCAACGGGAGAATACCTGACACATGAAGCAGCTTTGAAGTCAGCCCGTCGCTACGAGGCTGTTATTAAGAAGAAGGGAAGGCCACAGTTGGTCGGTATGAAACGTCCCGCCAATCAGATTACTGGAGGAGCCTTTTCTAGGCCAACTCTCCCATCGTCACCTATGAGGCCAGGAGGATCATTTTCTGAGACTGATCCGAACTTTTGAATTTATTGTAAGAGGACCGGATATCAAGTCAAGAATTGCCGTCGAGCAAACGGTCTTTGTCTGATATGTGGATCATCCTCACACACCATAGGAACTTGCCCACACAACCGAACTGGCCCAATTCCTACAGCTAGACCAACTATCCAAGCTCCACCAATTCGTTTAGCTCTTTTTGCACCACCTCCATGCGGACCACTTTTATCTCGTCTGCCATCGATGTACTAGCATGCACAGAGAAATGTGCCAAGATGTCAAGCTTTCACTTTGGTGACTATGGAAGTCGAGACTATAGGTCAAGGTAACACTGGTAAATCCCCTCCGATCTTTTTTTCATCCTTTTCAAAACCCTTGCATCCTTTTGTTCTTTCAAACATTTTTCATGCACTTTCGGTACAATATCAGTATTTCTTTCCCACTACTGTAATCAAACTTTTCTTAATCTGTTACAACTTCTTTCTATAAATTTCGAGGACGAAATTTTTACAAGGAGGGTAGAATGTAATGACTTTAAATTTTCTGTATAAATTTTTTCTTTTTAATATACAGAAAGGATTTTCTTAGCCAGAGTACAAGTTATAAATAAATTTTGCTAAATAACTGCAAGAAACAACTTGTAGGTCACTTGTAAATCCCTTGCACTGCTGTGACGTAGCCCCTGTGTTCAAACCCTCTCATGCACTTTATATTTTTTATGATTTTTCTTTTAAACTTTTTGGAAGCCCAAAAGTTTACACGTGTACTGCACATAAAAATGAAAAGTCTGAATAAATAAACATGTGTAAAAGGGTATGAATACAGACCTGGACACGTGGCCAAGATCCAACGGGTTCCCTCCACATTTTGGATGGCGAGATGACTATATGGGCCGGCGGGGACGGGCACCCCATAGCCAATAGTCCCCGTGCTTTGCACACAAAACCCTTGGCCTAACCCCATCACACCTGCACTGTTTGATTTTCCTGAAATTAAACATAGACTTCAATTTCACCTTAAAATCAAATTTAAATGCATTTTAATTCATTCTTTCAATTCCAAAACCCTAATTACACACTATAAATACTACCTCATACCCTAGCCCTTCCTCATTCTGAAATCCCTAACCAAAACTCTCAAAATTTCTCAACTACAAGTGGGGTAGAAGTGGAGTTAGCAAGCTAGCAACTTCCGGCGAGGATCGAGGAGAATTCCGGTGATCCCGCGATGCCACGACGACCTCAATCTCCTCCTCTCTCTCTTCTTAACAAAATCCAACGGTAAGTCCCTCCCTATTCTTCTCTTTCTTCTAAAAAAGTTCTTTGTTTCAAAATATGTCGGTAAGTGGAGTTAACACCGACCTTTTATTCTAAACCCTAAAAATTTCACTATTTCTTCGATATCTTTCATTCAAATTCTTACCCGATGTTTATAACCATGAAACTAATGTTTAGAACCAACTTTCACTCTAAAACATCATGTTAAATAACTTTAATCTAACTTTTACATGAAAATACCATGAAATTTAAATATCACCTTTTAGTTTGTTGTTAATACTTACCTTTAGAAAGCTTCATGGGGTAATGACTTACCGCTCACATACACACATGTTTCCATAGCACGAAATATCTTGAACATATTTTTGTTACCATATTTCATCAAAATACCATGTACTATACAAGCGGTTTTCTTCCAAATAGTATTATTAAACTCTTTGCGATTATGCCTCTACAACCCATTTGGGGAACCCGTTATTGGATGGTGCGGATTATCGCACATCTAAAGGCTAGTAAAGCGAGATGCAGACCTCTTCACGGAGCATTCGTTCTCGAAAGATTTTTAATACGATTTTTAAGAAAAACGGAATTTTCTATTTAATAATAAAATTAATGTTTAAAAATTATATAAATATTATTAAACCACATATTTTCAAGATATAATAAAATACCATGTTTTCTAGAAAATAAAAGAATGACAAGTTTCATCAAAATATCCTCAAGTTATCCAAAAGTCAAGCTTTAAAGTAAAAAAATCTTGAACTATCCAAGCTAAACTATTATCACTAAAATACTCCACATTCCTGAAATTCACAATTATAGAAACCTTAAATAAAATAAATATATTCTCGAGGTTATTTTGAAACTATATTAAAATACTTTTCATAAAAACCCCTCGAGTTATATAAAACAATATTAAGAACTTTAGTAAATATAGGTTTAAGCTGGATCAATTCTCTTGAGCCCCAGAGAGCCGGAGAAAGTGAGTGCTTGTCTATTTAAGGTAGAAAACTTAATGATGTTATCAATGGTAATTGTCTTGGAAAAAGAAACAAATCATGCCGTCCATGTGCAGCAGTTACCAATAACTCCAGAATCTAATTCAGGATCCAAATCAGTTTAAAGTGTCTGACTCTAGTCTGAAGCTAACTCATGTCTAATTCCAAACTCAAACCTGAATCTAAAACCAAACATGAATACTTGATCATGAACCTGAATCTAACTCAAATCAGATTCCAATGCAAACATGAACTCAAGGTCTAGCATGCATACTTGAACTTAAATCTGAATACCTGACTTGATTTGACTCGAATCATGAATACAACTTGACATGAATACAAGTATACATGATATGAATACTTGATATCGACATGAAATCTATATTGCCACTTGATGTATTCAGGGATTCGAGCAAGGCCTGTAAATTTAACTTTAATGTAGAATACACGGGGTGCTGGGGTAGTTCATGCGCGAATCCAATGAAATCTCAGGAGTTCCACTAAATCATGAATCCATGTCTACTAACACAAGCAAGCTATCATGAAGGCCCGTGTTTTCTTGCTCCTGAATTATAGCCTTTTGAGTTTGGAATACTTCAACGCTAGGTTGAAGTCCCGTTACTAACATTTGATTCGGGCCCATAGTTCCTTACCCCTGGATTACATCCTGTTGGAATCGAGAACATTAGATACCTGTTAAAACACCTACATCCACTGCATGTTCCCATAATTACACTACACAGCCATGATATACTTGTTAGCCATGCTCATGCTATACTGCCATGCTTACCTGTTTGTCACATATTATCATACTGTTCACACATTACAATAGAACTGCATGCTAATTAAACTTGCCATGTTTACATTAAACGACAAGCTGACATATTATAATTCACAATCCATTTTTCATGATTTACATATTCCTTATCGTTACACTTTATATTTCACTTCATTCCTTGGGACTTACAGAGTGAAAGTTCGTTGACAGGCATTCCACCCTTCTTTGTTTTTCTCGGAATGTTCGTCAGATTCCGTCGAGACTGAGTAGGTAGACATATCAGAGGAGGAGCACGATCAGACCGAGACCCAGGCCTTTGCCATTTATATTTTCTCAGTTTATGTATGCCACCTGTTTAGGCATTTCCATTATTGTATTTTCCTTTCAATTGATACCATGTATTGTAAATGAATCAAGTTGAATGTAAAAAAATTTGTTGAATTTTAAATCTCATGTTTATTCTCTTGTCATTTTATATTGCTTATTTTAGGATTAGCGTATGTATTCCGGGAAGATAAACTTCTCGAAATAAATATGTCGCGGGCTTCCCACATCACCGTTTCCGTCTACTGGGAAGTGGGGCATGACATTTTCTTAAAAATCTCTCCAAACCGAGGAGTGATTCGCTTTGGCAAGAGGGGTAAACTCAGTCCCAGATACATAGGACCGTTCGACATACTCGAATGAGTCGGAGAAGTGGCATACCTTTTGGCACTACCACCCTTATTAGAAGGAGTGCATAACGTGTTCCACATATCCCAGCTTCGAAGATATGTGAGCAACCCCAGTCACATCCTTGATCACTCAAAGCTCACTGTACAGACAGACCTAACTTGTGAGCAACAACTCGTTGAGATCCTAGATCGAAAGGTGAAGACGCTTCGGAATAAGGAAGTAAACTTCATCTGAGTGATGTGGAGAAAAGATTTGCCAGGAGAATCAACTTGGGAACGAGAAGATGACATGCGTGTAAGATATCCTCACTTATTTTTAAATTAGTCCTTATGTAATTGTAAACTTCAAGGACGGAATTTTTATAAGGAGGGTAGAATGTAACGAATCTGAATTTACATTACAATTTTTTTCAGTTTAATATACAGAAAAGAGTTTACAAGCCTGAGTACAAGTTATAAGTTAATTTTTGTTTAAGAACAGCAAGAAACAACTTGTAACTCACTGGTAAAGCCTTAGCACTGCTGTGACGTAGCCCTTGTGTTCGAATCCTATCAGACACATTATATTTTTCTGATTTTTCTTTTAAACTTTTTGGAAGCCCAAAAGTTTACATGTGCAATGCACATAAAAATGAAAAGTCTGAACAAATCAAACATGTGCAAAAGAGAGTTAATACTGATGTGTACACGTGACACCAATCCTACGGCTCCACTCCCAAAATCGACCGGCCAAAATGGCTTTATAGCCGGCACCGACGGTCCCCCCGTGCCCAATGAGGCCTGGGTTTTGCACACACGACCCTTGCCCTACCCCTAACTCCTCTACACTGTTTGATTGCTTTGCAATCAAACAGAGATCTCCCAATTCCCTATTTATCATCATTTTAATGCATTTTAATTCTCTATTTTAATTCCAAAACCCTAATTCCACACTAGAAATACTACCCAATGCATTAGCCCTTCCTCATTCTAAAAATTATAGCCAAAATTCTCAAATTTTCTATGTACAAGAGGAGTGGAATAGGAGTTAGCAAGCGAGCAATTTCCGGCGAGGATCGAAGCAAATTCCGACGATCCCGCGTCACCACGACGACAACAATCTCTTCTCCTATCTCTTCTTAATATAATCAACAAGTAAGTCTCTCTTAATTACTCTTCTTCTTCTTCTTGAAACATCTCTTTTCAAAACATATGTCGTAAGTGGAGTTAAAACCGACATCTCCTTCTAAAACTCTATAATTCCACTTTTTCTTATATATTCTTCATTCATATTCCTACACCATATTTGTTAAAATAAAACCAATACTTAGAAACAACTTTTAATCAAAAATATCATGCAAAATAACTTTAAATTAACATTTACATTAAAATACCTTGAAGTTTGTATATATCATTTTTATTTGTTTTGCTTAAATATAACTTTAGGAAAATTCACGAGATAACTACCTACCTCTCACATACACACATGGTTTCATAGCACGATACTCTTTGAACGTATTTTTGTGACGAATACAATATTACATTAAAATATCATTTACTATAAAAACTGGGTTTCTTTTGAATTGTATTTCAAAACCTTTTACGATTATGCCTCTACAACACTTTTTAGGGGACCCTCTATTGGATGGTGCGGATTATCGCACATCCTTGAGCCAGTAGAGCGAGATGCAGACCTCCTTATGGAGCATTCGATTTCGAAAGGTTTTAAATACGTTTTTTTAAGAAAAACGCATTTTTCTAATTTAATAAAACTTAATTTTTTATAATTATATAAAATATTACAAATCCATATATTTTCAAAATATGACAAACTTACATTTTTTCTAAAGATGAATGTGTACAAGTTTCACTAAATACCATCAAGATACCAATACATTGCAAGTTTTATAATAAAATACCATGAACTATTCAAGCTAAGTATTTATCACTAAAATACCTCAAACCCTTAAAATTCACATCCATGAAAACCCTAAATAATATAAATAATTTCTCGAGATTATTTTGAAATTGTATAAACAATATTTTTCATAAAACCTTCTCGAGTTATATAAAACAACATTTAAGGATTTTAATAAATATAGGTTTAAGCGGGATCAATTCTTTTGAGCTCCAGGGAGCCGGAGAAAGTGAGTGCTTGCCTATTTAAGGTAGAAAACTTAACGGTATTATCAATGGTAATTGTCTTGGAAAAAGACACAAATCGTGTCGTCCATGTGCAGCAGTTACCGATAACTGCCGAATCTAATTCAGGATCTAAATCAGTAACAAGTGTCTGACTCAAGTCTGAGTATAGTCTAAACCTGAATCCAATTCAAATATGAATCCAAAATCTAATATGTATACTTAAACATGAACCTGAATACTTGAATTCAAATACAAATATCAAACCTGAACACATGACTTGACTTGACCGAACCATGGCTATAATTTGACTACTTGATTACTTGACTGCATCATGAACCTGACTACTTGAAAAACTTGTATCCATGGTTTCGGCAAGCCTTGTAACTATAATCTATACAATACAATACGCGGGGTTAACGGAGTAGATTGGTACAGAATGTATTAACGTGGCACGAGATGGTTACTAAAAGATATCTACATGAACTCTCGTGCTGTTGTCCTGTGGGTTTTGACGGGGCCTTGTACTACATGTTACCATAGTCTACGGGGTAAGACGGACTCCTCTTGTATACACAAATATTTTCTGTACCAAGCTACAAACAACTTCGTTAGTATAACAAATATATACTTGTACATCTTACCAGTTCCATTTCATACTACTTGTTATATTCCATTCTTTTTTTTGGGACTTACTGAGCGCTAGTTTGATGACGACATTTTTTTCTATTTCTTTCCTTGGAAAGTTCGTCAGGAGGATCGGACTCTCAGGAGATCGAGCCCAGCTAGGAGGACTTGGACCAGTTCACCGAGCAGCAGGACTTCTAGCTCATCTTATACTTATTTCAGTTTGTATGCCACTGTTTAAGCATGCTTTATATCATTGTATTTTTTTCAAAAAAATAGTTGTATGTAAAGATGAATGTTAATAAAAGTTACTGTTAATTTTATATCTCTTGTTATTCTTGTGCATTATATATATATATTTCTTAAATTATGCTTAACGCATTTTTTCTTAATAAATACGTTGCGGGCCCGCACGTCACCATTTCTATATACTGGGAAGCGGGGCATGACAGAGTTTAACTCTGAATAAAATTGTTTTAGGAGTTTAACTCCAAATAAAATCTTTTGGAGTTTAACTCCATTAAAAGAAAAGAAGTCTTTTGGAGCTTACTGAGGGGGTTTCCTACCCTACATGAGGGGGAGGCTCCCACTTAGTAGCAGCCCCTGCTCCCTCGCATGAGGAGAGTGGGAGCTTTCCTGCTCATGTGAAGGGGAGTGATCGCACGCTTTTGGCGTGTCGGATGTTCAAAGTTCTAAAGTATAACCGCGATCAGGACGGTGTCGCTATGCAGCTAGCCGGTTGAGCACGGGTCGATCCACAGGGAGATGGTTGTATTTCCGTTCTTATTTTAGACGAGTCAATAAAGAATGTGTATGTGTTTGTTCAAACTAACCTATGTGTTTTATATGCAAGTATGAAGTTGTTAAGAAAAATATACGAAATTGTAAGCTAAAGAAATCCGTACTCAAAACCTTTGAGCCGAGTCTTGACCAATTGAAGCTAGAGCAATCGGCAACAACATGGATTAGGGGATTTAAGCGCGGTATTCGTGGAATCCGGCTTATTTACCCTTGTCCTTCCGTTCTTGTCTCTTGCTTTTGCCTCCGGCCAAACCGAACGCAACCGGTCGCGGTTAGAAATCACCGTTACCTTGTTAGGGTAGGGTGCCTAACGGAGCGCTTGCGTATCGTTTGGGCGGAGTTCAATGGAAAATACGGGAAAAGGAAATGAGCAAAGAAACGTTAACTTATAATATCATATTTCTTCTTAACAATAATAATTACAATCATTCACAAAAAGAACCAAAAAGAGAGAACAAAAAAAACAAAGAAAAGAAAAGATTATAAGCAAGTAATTAAAGTGCATGGTAATAAATTGCAAGTAATTAAAGACAAGAATGAAAAATGCAAGAAAGTAATTACAAGAACCATAGAACTCAAAACAAGCATGGGATCAATAGCCAACTCTTAAACTTGCAAGCTCAATCAAGAGGTTGCAAGATCAAGAGAAGGGTAAAGAACTCATGTGAAATGAAGCACTAAAGAGAGAACAAAATGATACAACCCCTTGAGACCAATGACCAAAACTTAAACTTGCAAGCTCACTTAAGAGGTTGCAAGATCAAGTTAAGGTAGAGAGCTCAAGGGGGAAGCTAAGCAAAAAGAATAATACAAAAAAAACCCTCATCTTCATCGATCTTCCACTCAAAAAGCTCCCACTACAATTTTCATGGAGGAAAGAATGAAGAAGAAGAAGAAGAAAACTAAAACCTAACAAAAAGAGGCTAAAGAATTTACACCTTGGCTTGGCTCAGTTCTGAGGTATTTATAGGATAGGAATGGGAAACCTAGGGCAACAATCTGCCCCAAGATGAAAGTACAAAACTACCCCAGAAAAATGACAGAGAGAGGAGACAGAACGGCCGCGGAACCGCGGCCTAGACCCCCTATTGGCCGCGGTTCCGCGGCCATCTTGGTGAGTTGGGTCATGGGATTTTGTCGTATTCCCTGGTTTACTTTTTCCTCGTGTTTGAAAACTTCAAACTGCACAAAATCTTCCAGAATATCTTCAGAATTCTTAGTCCAAGATTGCTATCTTTTCTTCACTTTTGACTTCTATCTCTCTCGAGCTCCGCGCACCCATTGATTCTTGTGCTGCCCCCCTCGTGCTCTGTGCTTGTCCGAGACACGAATGACCACTGTCATATGTCTTGTCTTTGGAACTGGTACTCGGCACTGGACGGATATGGATGACCGGAACCCGGCTTTTATCTGCTGTGACAGATGTTCTGTATTTGGTGTAACTGTGGAGATTTTGTCTTGATTTGCAATATTTGGACTGGAAACCTGTACTCTGTAAATATGTAATAAACACGGATTAAAAGCACCTACCTATAAACACACGAGCATAAGAATGGGCGGTATAAAATGCAGTATTCTGTTATGAACAAATACCCCCAAACTTAACTTTTGCCCGTCCCGAGCAAAACCAATTATTCACAAAAATAAAATCCTAACCGCACTTTCGCAGGGAACGCGATTGCACTGAGCGCGTGCAACAAGCCGTTAAACCTCTAGGTGTCCCTAGTAGGAGGAGTGTTGTCTCCTGAGGGTTTTCAGCGGATTACACCCACAAAATCCCGTCAAGCTAGTGTCATAAGTTAACATCGATTCTACTCCTACAGTTTAGTATTTATGTTAGAAACTCTATCATCCTAAGTTAGAAATATCCAACCCTTATTTTTCACACCTCCTATCTATTTAACCTTAGGTCTTATACGTTCCAAAAAAGTTTAGAAAGATGTTGGTTCTCCTGAGTTTTCCTTCTAAAGTGCGGTCTCAAATCAGGGATTTTTATCAACTTTACAGAAAACACAAGTCTTATTCTTTATTTCTATCTTTTATCCAAACATCGATTGTATACCCCTACGTGTGTGTATATTTGCACCCCTACACTTGAGAATTCAATTCAAGCTATAGTACCCTTGCCCTAATTCATAATACTACTTCTTTTCATTAAGGATGGACGGATTTGCTCACACACCTTTCATGCGACTATTAATGCTTCTTGAGGCACTAACGACCGATTACTGAATGTGTGAACTTTAAAGCGTAAATAGCAGTTTTCAGGTCTTGACTTTATTCTATTTTTCTTTTTCTTTTTCTTTTTCAAGACCGGATATTTTTTTAATATGCTCTTTTGGTGTTTAGCTTTAAATACCGTTTTTTCTTTCATACTAGGCTTTCAGGCAAGAGTATTTCTAGGTATCCTCTACTATCCCAAGTTTCAAGGTGCATGTAAGTGCAGTTTGTAGGGTATATACTTTCTAAATTTGAACTCAAGAAAAGAAACTATTTTTCAGACTTATCCTTCAGTAAAGCTTCAATACTTTCTCTTCATCTTGACTTAACTCAAGAACTGAACTCAAGATTACCTATTTCTCAAAAAAAATTATAAGGACGTATACTTACCATAGTTAGACAGAATGAGGGTTATTTTTAGGGTTTTCAAATCCTAAGCCTAGAATTTAGTTATTTCTATCATATCAACTAAACTTTCAGAATAAAAACCTAAGTTACCCTATTAGCTAACTTGACGACAAAGTTTTTATATTTTTTGGAAAATTTTCAATTTTTGTGGGTTTTTAATAGGGTATGCAAATGCAAAATATACAAATGAATGCGAAGGAAGAAAGCTTACCGAGCACACCCCCAAACTTAAACTTGACAGTGCCCTCACTGTCAGGCTATACCAAGAGGGTCAAAATTGTCGGCGCTCCCTAAAAGCAAATTATATACAAAACAAAAAAGGAAAACAAAAAATATATACAAAAAAGGTGTCCCCCCCAAACTTAAGTAAAACAGTGTTTCCACTGTTAAGCGTTGAAATTCAGGATTAGGGGGGAAAGAGAACAGTATCAAGCTATACAAGGCCTTACACAGGCCAAAAGTTAGTACCAACCATTCAAAGATCTTATCGTGATAAAGCAGTGGCTGGTGAAAGAAGGTGAAGAGGATAGAAATGGAAAATACGCGAGACCGTATGGAGATAGAAGTGGTATACATTCTCGGTATATAAGAAGAAGAATGGCGGAAGGGAGAAAGAAGTGGAATACGAACTTGAGGGAGGAAATGGAGTGAATAGATTAGCACAATGTGTGATGACCGATGTGTGAAAAGCGATTGTGCTAATATATTAACCCGTCGAAAAATGGGATCAAATCTCTCAAGAGTCGTGAGAAACCATGGGTACGCCGAACTGGGTAAACCAAACATATGAAATGAAAGTGGTACGGTTTCTTGCATGGTCGAAACGATGGAAAGGGTGGGGGGAGGTGATTGAGGAAGGGTATCGGTTAAGGTTTCGGGAGGGTGTACACAGTCAATGAAAGGAACAGGATGAATTGGAAAATCTGACTCATCAATTAAAACTGTTTCATCCTCAGTACTATCCTCAATATTCTCCTCAAAATTAAGCTCATCCATGCATATTTCATCAATATCCAGACGCATATGAGGTTCGGGAAAAACAGTTAATGACTCGGGATGATGAGTTGGAGAGAAAAATTCAGCTAAATCTATGGGTTCATCATCCAAAATATTCCCAGCGTCAATATCCTTAATCAAGTGAAAATCAATATTCTCAGATACCTCAAAAAAACATGGATTTCAATTGATTCGGGTTCTAGAGTGGAGGTGTAGAGGTCAAAAGGATTGGGGTTAGTTTCACTTGGAATTGACCCTTCACAATCGGGCAAATCAAACACCACAAAGTCGCACAACTCATTCATCATTCTATCTTCAATTGATAAATCATGTGGGACACTCGATAGACTTTCAAAACAAGAGTTGTGGGATTCAATTTGGGACGGGTAGGTTTGATTTGGAAGGGGGTACATCTCACTCTCTCCACTCAAATTCTCAGCCTGTCCTACCGCCTCTTCATACATTGGAAAATTTGGAGCTAGCTGGAAACTAGCTACCGAGTCAGTAGGTTGTATGAGAGCGGCCATGGACGCATTCAAATCCATCATCTGTTGGCTTGACGCTACCCTAAAATCTTCCAACGACTGTTCCAGACTAGACATGGGTTGTGAAGGGGTTTCAGTAAAAGATTCAAAGTTGTTTGGATACTGAAAACTCCCAAATGGCGGTTCTGATGCAATGTCTAGGGAAGGTGCCAAAGTAGGGAAGGATTGGTAGGAATTGAATGGCTGGACAGGAGCAGGATCAACATTTGGATAGGAAGGTGAATGGAATTGTTGATCCCAAGAATTTGAAGTGGTGAAAGGAGTGAAAGATCGTCTACGAGATTGTTCAATACGTTCAGCAATAGACATAGGTCTTGGAGTTGCAACATGACTCGAAGAAGGGGTATCAACGTAAGAAGGGGTGAATGTTTGAAATGGTTGATACGAAGTGGATTGCGGGGTCCAGTTGTTCGTCCTAGACGCGTCTATCCGATCTTTCAAAGAAATTTTGGGCATGGAGGGGTCGTTCGAAGATCGACCAAAACAAGAACCGTAGGATGTAATGTCTGGTTGTGGGTACCAAAGTTCGGCAAGAGTTTTGCGAGGTGGGGTACCCATGATATGAAGAGAGAAGGAAAGAAAGGCAGAGAAAAGGAGGGGAAAAAGAATGTGATTTTTTTTTATAGTTTATATATTAACAGAAGAATGAAATATACACACAAAAAGAATATGGACAAAAATAATCACGACACAAAAATACCACACACCTAATCGTTCTAGGGTTCACCTAGGTCAACTAGACCTGCTCCAGAACTTGATTGTCGAAGTAAAACTGTGTCGAGAAACGGGCTCAAGATACACTGATCACGAGGCCAGGTAAGTATAGAGATAAGTGGAGGTTTCCAACGCTTTTGCGAAGTTCCTTAATTAAATAACCCTTTCTCTTTTGGCGGTTTCACCGTTAACACTTTCCTAGACACCCCGTAAGCAATATACCGTTAAGTGAGGTTCTAAACACTGTTAACTTCTCCTAGTGAGCGCGAAGTCCTTAAGGCTTAAAGTCTAGTTTTTTTTAAATTTTGTGCGGGTAAACGTTATGCTCAAGTTCGTGATTTGTGGGCCACGGAAAAGGTGATGAAATCCTTTACCGTATATTGTGGGGTTCGCTTGCCCTTAAGTCCGTATTAATGTATGCAATGCGCAATTCAATAAAAATTCTATAAAGAATCAAACAATCGTTTTTTAGTTTAAGCACAGTACTGCAACAAATACAGGTTAGTCAGTTTTTAGCGTTTGCTAGCGAACTTGCAAAGAATCCTGCAAAGAATAGTATATTGGATGCGTCGGATTTGAGAAGAAGGTGTTAGTAAAGTACGTACCGTTACGTTTTTGGGTTAAGAAACCCCCGTTGAATCAAATCCGGTAAGCTTGAAAAGTTCGCTTGCGCGGATCAAACTACCCGGATCTTTGGCACTGTACTTTGCAATCACCTTAGCCTTGAACGTACACTTTGCTCCCCACAATCGCAGTTTGCAAATACGCAAAAATCTGCACACTTGCCCACAAAAATTATCAAAAATAACAAAAATATTTTTATTTTTATTATTATAAATATATAAAAAAAGAATATTAACCCGAATAACAAGAAAAAAATACGCTACCGTCTCCCCGGCAACGGCGCCATTTGATCGCACGCTTTTGGCGTGTCGGATGTTCAAAGTTCTAAGTATAACCACGATCAGGACGGTGTCGCTATGCAGCTAGCTGGTTGAGCACAGGTCGATCCACAGAGAGATGGTTGTATTTCCGTTCTTATTTTAGACGAGTCAATAAAGAATGTGTATGTGTTTGTTCAAACTAACCTATGTGTTTTATATGCAAGTATGAAGTTGTTAAGAAAAAGATACGAAATTGTAAGCTAAAGAAATCCGTACTCAAAACCTTTGAGCCGAGTCTTGACCAATTGAAACTAGTGCAATCGGCAACAACGTGGATTAGGGGATTTAAGCGCGGTATTCGTGGAATCCGGCTTATTTACCCTTGTCCTTCCGTTCTTGTCTCTTGCTTTTGCCTCCGGCCAAACCGAACGCAACCGGTCGCGGTTAGGAATCACCGTTATCTTGTTAGGGTAGGGTGCCTAACGGAGCGCTTGCGTATCGTTTGGACGGAGTTCAATGGAAAATACGGGAAAAGGAAATGAGCAAATAAACGTTAACTTATAATATCGTATTTCTTCTTAACAATAATAATTACAATCATTCACAAAAAGAACCAAAAAGAGAGAACAAAAAGAACAAAGAAAAGAAAAGATTACAAGCAAGTAATTAAAGTGCATGGTAATAAATTGCAAGTAATTAAAGACAAGAATGAAAAATGCAAGAAAGTAATTACAAGAACCATAGAACTCAAAACAAGCATGGGATCAATAGCCAACCCTTAAACTTGCAAGCTCAATCAAGAGGTTGCAAGATCAAGAGAAGGGTAAAGAACTCATGTGAAATGAAGCACTAAAGAGAGAACAAAATGATACAACCCCTTGAGACCAATGACCAAAGCTTAAACTTGCAAGCTCACTTAAGAGGTTGCAAGATCAAGTTAATGTAGAGAGCTCAAGGGGGAAGCTATGTAAAAAGAATAATACAAAAAAAAACCCTCATCTTCATCGATCTTCCACTCAAAAAGCTCCCACTACAATTTTCATGGAGGAAAGAATGAAGAAGAAGAAGAAGAAGAAAACTAAAACCTAATAAAAAGAGGCTAAAGAATTTACACCTTGGCTTGGCTCAGTTCTGGGGTATTTATAGGATAGGAATGGGAAATCTAGGGCAACAATCTGCCCCAAGATGAAAGTACAAAACTACCCCAGAAAAATGACAGAGAGAGGAGACAGAACGGCCGTGGAACCGCGGCCTAGACCCCCTATTGGCCGCGGTTCCACGGCCATTTTGGTGAGTTGGGTCATGGGATTTTGTCGTATTCCCTGGTTTACTTTTTCCTCGTGTTTGAAAACTTCAAACTGCACAAAATCTTCCAGAATATCTTCAGAATTCTTAGTCCAAGATTGCTATCTTTTCTTCACTTTTGACTTCTATCTCTCTCGAGCTCCGCGCACCCATTGATTCTTGTGCTGCCCCCCTCGTGCTCTGTGCTTGTCCGAGACACGAATGACCACTGTCATATTTCTTGTCTCTGGAACTGGTACTCGGCACTGGACGGATATGGATGACCGGAACCCGACTTTTATCTGCTGTGACAGATGTTCTGTATTTGGTGTAACTGTGGAGATTTTGTCTTGATTTGCAATATTTGGACTGGAAACCTGTACTCTGTAAATATGTAATAAACACGGATTAAAAGCACCTACCTATAAACACACGAGCATAAGAATGGACGGTATAAAATGCAGTATTCTGTTATGAACAGGGAGGCTCCTACTAAGTGGGAGCCCCCTGCTCCTTCTCACGTGAGGAGGAAGGAGCTCCCACTAAGTAGGAACTCCCCACTCCCCTTCATGTGAGAGGGAGGCTCCCACTTAGTGGGAGCCCCCTCCTCCCTCTCACGTGAGTGGGAGGGGGCTTCCCCTCCCTTTTTTTATTTTATTATTTTAAAAAAATATAAAATAAATAGAATAAATAAAATATAAATAATAAATAAAATAATTTTAGAAAAAATGTTTCTTTGAATAATTAAATTTTTTTTTGTCATAAATAGAATAAATAAAAAAATGAACACGTCCCTATTGTTAAAAAAACACACCAACACACCAGATTGATTTCGTATGACCAGTTTGACCCGTCAATCGGAGTTTCTCTCGCTCCAAAAGTGATGGGTAATTAATGACAGCTTAGTTCCCGGCTGCCGGAGATTCAGATTTCCACAATCAATAAACTCCAGTCTACCTTAGACAGGGGGAATCTGTACATATTTGACAAACGCGCGCATTCCTATCTCAATGGGGTGACGAAAAACACTTTACAGTCTGTTTCTTTATGATCATGTCATCTTCGGGATCAAAGAAAATACATGTGTCGTATAAGAATATTTTGCGAACTAGCAGCACGATTCCAGCAGTCCTGGGAAGATTCGGGTTTGGTGGTGGTGGATAAGGGGAGAGAGGAATTGAATCCTCACTTGGTTTTTCCTCCAATTTAGAACTCGGAAGTTCCTCCTTAGGCTTCTTTGAATTATGACCTTCTTCCACTTTGGCCTTCCTCATATACACATTTGTGTTCTCCATTTTTCTCAAATTATAAGAATGACCAATAGAAGGGAAATCGGTTCCTATTTATAGAAAAATGAAAGGAAAGTTTAAAAATAACCATTAAGGAGTTTTGAAAACTGATAAGAAGTTTTTAAAATTCCCTATAAAAATTTGAATTTGGGTAATGAACAATTGAGAGGGAAGTTTAAAGTTTTGAATCTTAATTAATTTGAATTTCATGAACTGACTAAGTGTCAATTGATAATTTTAAGTGATTAAGAAAAATTAAAGTTATCAAATATTGACTAAATTGATTAAGCAGTCAACTATCAGAACAGACGGCACCATAGACGTCTGTACATATGTGACAGACATCTTTAATAGACGTCTGTTACACAGACATAAGTAATACATATATGTTTGAACTTTTGTTTATGGTTTTTGATTTTTATGTTGTAATTAATTCGATCATATTCAATTCTCCTCTTAAATGTGAGGATCTAATCTTATTTAACGGCTTGGTGAATATATCGGCTAATTGACTTTCAGTAGACACATATTCTAATATGATATCTCCCATATGAAAATGGTCACGACGGAAGTGATATCATATTTCAATGTTCTTAGTACTAGAATGTTGATCGGCGTTTTTAGTCATGTGAACTGTACTTGTGTTATCACAAATTATAGGAATTTGTGAAATACTTTCTTGATAATCTTCAAGTGTGTATTTCATCCATAAAATTTGGGCACAGCAAGCACCGACAGCAATATATTCTACCTCGGCTGTCGAGAGAGCAACAAAGTTTTGTTTCTTGGAAATCCAAAAGACAAGACAATTTCCTAGGAAATGACAAGTGCCACTTGTGCTCTTTTGATCTTTAAGACTTCCAGCGTAATCAACATCAGAATAATTTGTCAAATGAAATAAGTTGTTCTTAGGATACAATAAGCCAAAGTTAATGGTTCCTTTCAAATATTTAAGGATTCTTTTGACTGCGGTCAAATGTGATTCCTTAGGATTTGCCTGGAATCTCGCACACAAACAGGCACTGAATATAATATCTGGTCTACTAGCAGTCAAATAGAATAGACATCCTATCATGCTATGACAAAGTCTAATGTCAACATTATGACCCTCTTTATCGTCAATGAGTTTAGTGTTAACAGCCATAGATGTTTTTTCACATCATAAAACTGCATATTAATACCACTCTGTTTACCGCCGAATACAGACAAAGTCTTGCCTGAATTTGGGGGCATATGCTATTTGGTTTTATCCGTCCACCTCTCCGAAGATGCCAAGTTGATTTATGACACTATGTATCAGAGGTTTAGACAGATGCGGCCGATGTAGCAGACTTCGTCAGATTCCCCCTCATTATGAGGGGTTTTGATTGTGGGGACGCTCTTCCCTGCAGGCGCAAGGCCCTGTAGTTAATTACGCTACCGCATCGCGGTAACCACTTTCTCCTTCTCCAGATGGTCACTTCGTGTCGTGAGTGTTTTTTTTATTTTTTTTCCTGTGGATTGTATACGGAGACTAATTTATATTATCGCCCGTAGGGCGTGGATTAGTCCAAATCCGTATTTTCTTAGATTTGGGTTTGGGTTGGGTTTAAGGATCGTTAAATCCATTTGAGACTAAAATCAACTTAAACGTTTGTTAAGGATACACTAGTCTAATTTTAGACTAAGATCTACTCAACATGATCATTTAGATCTAACAAAAGAGCATTTGGGCTCTATTGTTTTAGTTTAGGGACATTACAGTCCATTGGGTTTAAGGACATCATAGTCCGTGACAGTTTAAAGACGTCATAGTCTGTAATGTTTAAAGACATTATAGTCTATGAGTTTAAGGATCTCACATTCCATAAAGTTTAAGGATATCATAGTCCATGAGTTTAAGGACCCCACAGTCCGTAAAGTTTAAGGACATCATAGTCCAGTTTAAAGACTTCATAGTCTGTATGGTTTTGGTTGCACCAAAAGTTATTGGTTATTGGGACCCTCCATCTTTCTGAAGACGTTGAAGAATTACAACGACATATATCAGAGGTATGAAGAGATGTACCCTTGAACCAATGTTGGTTGGGAGATCTGTAGTCAAGTTTAGGACTAAGATCAGTTAAAAAGATTTATAAGCATATGGGCTCAATTAATCTAAATTAGAGATCTGTGGCCAACTTGGGCTCGACCCACTCAGTTAAAATGTTAGACATTTAATTAGGTTCAGTCCTTTTTCATTTAACAATGCCGAGCATTGATTTGGGTTCTGACAACCTTTTTTTCTTTTATTGAGTGTTGAGCCCTCACTATAGCTCTGGGACTTTATTTAAAGAACAGTATATGTCCCCTCAGCGCACACGTGAGGAGCACGTGGTGCGCTTGGCGCTGAGCGCCAGATTTAGAGCGCTAAGACGCTTCCTGTGAGATAGCGCACACGTGAGAAGTATGTGGCGCGCTTGGCACTGAGCGCCAATCAATGAGTGCGGAGCGCTCTTTATAAAATAGAGCCCACATGAGGAACACGTGGTGTGCTTGGCGCTGAGCGCCAACCTTGAAGCACTGTGCGCTTCTTTCAGAATAGCGCTTGGAGCGCTGGGCGCTGAGCGCCAGACTTGGAGTGCTGAGGCGCTTCTTTAAATTGGAGCGCTAGGAGCGCTGTGGTGCTGTACGCCAGTCTTGGAGCGCTAAGGCGTTTCTTTTTAATTGGAGTGCTAAGGCGCTTCTTTTTAGGCAGCTTTGATCAGTTTTGCGCTCTGAGAATTAAACTCTCGTTTATAAGAGACTTTGTCTCATGGATATGAGAACTATGTTCTTCTCTTTTTTATGAAATATTATGATCTCTCTGTTTTTGTGAAAGACTTCGTCTTTATCTTATAGATCTATGATCTAAAGAGAATTAATTTTTTTCTCCCTCCCTTTTTATGATGAGATGCTCCAATCTCTTCTTCTTTTATGAAAGACTTCTATCTTTGTAGATCTATGATCTAGAAAAAGAACTAAGTTCTTCTTCCCTTTATGAGATACTTTTATCTCTCTGTTTTATTTACCATGAAGAAATTCTTCTTCCGAGAGCTTGCTCTTCTCTTTAAAAATTTCTCGAAGTTTGGGGGGGGGGGTTCTCTCTGTGCAAGACTTGAAGTCTTGGGTCCTTTATATAGGGGAGGATGATTTGTTGAATCAGTTAAAGAAATCTTTCCTCTGATTGATTTGGGGATGTTTCCCACCATTGGATCCGTGATCGAAGGGCTTCTGTTTTACAGAAGGCAATTTTCTTGTTTTTAACAAGATTGGGAAAATATTTTCCCATACAGAACTTGTTATGTACCATTGGATCTTTGATCCAACGGTACTCTGATTTTCAGAGGTAATTTGATGATTTTCAGTCATCTTTGTTAGATCTTTGATCCAAGGTTGGGGAACATTTAGTTCCAGCGCTTGTGCTCTCGTGCTTTGCACGTGAGTGCTGCATCAGAGTCTTTAACTCTTAGCGCTGGCGCTCCTGGCACTAGCGCTCTCGTGCTTTGCACGTGAGGCACTGCCTCAGAGTCTTTGACTCTTTAGCGCTGGCGCTCAGCGCTCTCTTGTTTTGCACGTGAGGCGCTGCCTCAGAGTTTTTGACTCATGGCGCTGGCGCTCAGCGCTCTCGTGCTTTGCACGTGAGGCGCTGCCTCATTACTGAAGGTGTCTTTTCACCTTCCTTCTCCACTTTTCCTGAGTCAAGCTTCTATTTCCCAGAGCTTGGAAATAATTCCATCAAGCACAACATTTTCTGTGCCTAGACTTAAATGTCTCCCTTCATAATCTGAAGCAATGCTTCTTTTCTCACTCATTTTCAGAGAATCATTTTAACAGAGAAGAGCTATGGCTTGTAATCGCCCACATGCTCGCCGTCAGCCATGGGAGGTGCCCATTGAGGAAATTGTTCCTCATTTTGCTGCGCCTTGGTGAACCCTACTCTTACGGATGACCAATGCGATACGGTGCTGCACGAGCTCTTGACTCGTATAGGATCTCCTCTCCCTATCGGCTCATTTGGCTCCGGATGATTTTCTTATCTGTGATCAATGATATTCTTCCTCCTCCGGCGGAGATGACTCCGGAAATGCTCGACGCCGTGGAAGACAAGATCGAGTGCTTCCACGAGGCAGTTTTGATCACCACTGCTCTGAAAGATCGCTCTGTCCGGCTGCTAAGCCAGATACGGGCTCAGCGGGTCGTCATGTCTGCCTTTGCTGATGGATGCGGTGCTGACTGATGGGTAGCTACTCTTCGTGAAGATCGCCGCTTTGTCATGGTGGAGAAGGCAGAGAGGGAGTTAGATAATTTTATCCATAGTTTTGTAAATCCCTGTACTTTCGATCCCATGTTTGATGATCTAATTCCTGTAGAATAAAATGTTCAATTAAATACTTTGTTTTTGTCATTGAACACCTGTTCTTCCTCTGATATGTGCATGTGCGTATATGAATGAGCCTAGTTTCACACATATCTGTAAACGAAACTTAAGCTGGTATAAACAGGAACTAATAGCTCTTGGCCGAAGATTTTGGCGGGAACACACTCATTCTTTATAATATTGCCTGTAATTTAGTGCTTTTAATTCTTGTTTGTTACATAATTATAGTGGAACAAGTTTGGAGCTGATGACGGGCTTTTCAAGTTAAAACCAAACCGATTCAAACCCGGTAAAAGTCAAAGTCAATAGAATAAACCTGCAAATTTTTTGTCAGCAAAATCAAGATATTATGTTCTGAAGGACCCTCTAAAATAGCGTGAAGGCAATACAAAAAGTTTAGAGGCCTAAAGCCCAATTCTTACCGCGGAACTGCTACGGACCAAGTGTAACATGCAGCGGATCCGTGGCCAAAAGAGTTGTCACGACCCGCTTCCCAAAATACGAAAACACGGCACGCGACAGAGCCAACCATGATACCTATGGCTAGGAATCATCTCTCCATAGTCACATTACGACTGTCAATCGGATATCAAAAACAATAAAATAAAATCTTGCTAGTATATGTCCATCTGCCACAATAAATAAAATCAAGAAATGCATATAGCGGAAATAAATCAAGATCCAATAAACAATAGTATCTGAATCACGTCCCATATGGGCTCACATCAATAAAAATAACACTACAAAAATAAATAAATTAGGCATTTCTAAACTAAACATCTAACTCCTCATTGCTCGGCCTGCTTGCTAAAATACTCCTGATCTGCCTACGATAATGTCAAAGGAACCGGGTCATGCAAAACCCAGACGATAGTGTGTCATAATATCAAAATAATAGTAATAACCAGGATAAGATGATATGATTAAACAAGAATGTTAATAATAAACACATGTATAATTAGTGAGCTATATGTATGTGATGTGTATCTTAAAATCTGTGCTTCTAGATTATCTATTCTACAAGTCTTTGAAATCAATTAATGTAATCCTCATTATAACTCAACAGTATATATCCCGTTCAAACCCCCACGGGACCATGGCACAATATATCCCGTTCATTCCCCACGGGATCACGGTACAATAAACAATGATTATTCCGTTCATGCCCGGAATCAAGGCAAATAATAATAATATCCTCTTGAGTTACGTTTCGGTTGCATTCTTGATTTCCCCTTTTCCCCAGGTTTTGTGTTCAAGTCAGGTATTGATGATATAAATCTAATACCAACACAGGATCAAGCAGGTACATATCTTGTCTATGTAGACAACAAGTCATATCCGTCAGGACAATAAATCATGATTATCGGCATTAGCAATAAGATCCAAGTAACAAGTCAGGTAGTGTGTCGTGAACATGTCATGCAATGTATATTAACCAAAATATATACCAAAGGTGAAACTGTAACCAATATCGAAATACGGTAAACACAACTAATACCAGGATGCATATGTATCTATCTGTAATAACCGTTATACGTCTATTACTACATATATTGCAATCTAGATAAAAATACCGAACTTATATTGTTGTATGATAATATTGTGATGATTCGGCATGCAACTAGATAAACTATTATCGGTACGGATAAAGACGGACACTATAAAATGTAAATCGCTACTACTTGCTGAATATTAAAACGTATGTACTATAGTTAAGCATATAAATATCAATATAATCAAATTAGCATGTTGCAAGTTTAGAACTTGCCTGATCGAATCTCACGTCGAAATACGGATGTCACGATCCGACGCCGAAATAAAGTCACGACGCAAAACTTACGCACACAGGACTTGACCTGGCTGCGTGATGTGGTGACTGGGCTAGACGATGACGATAACTGGGTCATCTGGATCGTCGGCGACGTGCGCAAATTCGGCGAGAAGATCGGAAAAGAAAAGAAAAGAAAGAAGAAGAAGAACATGAGAAGAAGGTAACAGCTGTTGGAGTTGCTAGGTTCTGGGATTCTCTGGATTTGGCGAGGGTGGCGAGAGGGAAGAGGCGGTTGGCGGAGAGGTGGGTGGCCGATGAGGGTTGATGGTGTTTGGGGATGTGCAGTAGAGGAGAAGAGGGTGTGGTGGTGGTGGTATAGGATTGCTAGGGAGACGAGGAGGAAGGTGACGGGGTGATGGTAGTGGTCGGGTTCCGGTGACGGGGTCGGAGGCGAGGGGGTGATGGGTTCTTGCTGTCGGGTTAGGAGCTTGGGGTCATTGGGAAAGGAGGAGGAGAGGAGGAGGTGATGGCGAGGCAGGGGAGAGGACGGCGACGACGCTAGGGCGGCGATGATGAGGAGCGGTGATGAGGGTTAGGGTTTGGGGTCGGCGTGAGAATGGGGAGAAGAGGAAAATGAGGAGGAGAGAGAAGGTGTTATGAATTTTATATATTATATAATATATAAATATATATAGGGATAAAAGAGAGTGGGGACGGGGGAGAGAGAGACATGGAGAGAATTAGAGATTCAGGGGGGAGAGAGACAGAGAGAGAATTAGAGATTCAGGAGAGAGAGAGACAAAGAGAAAGAGGGAATTGGAGAGAGAGAGTGAATTTGTTTTTTTAAAATAATTAGTATTATATATATATATATATATATATATATATATATATATATATTGGTTATATAAACTATATATATGATAGGATTTTACAGATAATACTGGATCTCTCCAAATATTACCCGTATCCCTTTAAAAATCCAGTTTTTAAATATGAAGAATATACGTAAGAATTTAAACCATAATGCAATATCCTGTACTTAAAAACACATACCCCCAAAAACAGATCTACGTAAATATATGTAGCGATCAAATAATCGGTTTGTCTAACCCTCAGGATACGAAGATGATATATGGGCGCCACCACACGATATGGGGTACTATGGCATGAAAAGCTAGATAAGAAAATATATTGTTTGATTTTATATTGTATTATAAAAGATATGCGAATTCTAAAATATATTATATATGTATATATATTCTAGATTTGCATGGATACAATGTACTAGTAAATATTTGTTATAATCTCAAACCATGTTGGGTTTCTAATATGCGGGTCAGGTCGGATAATAACCACAGCTAGTAATTGCGTCATTCGCACCTTAATAGCAACAATAGTAAAGAATTTTCCCGCAAGTTTTGAAATACCCCAAAATATTTAGTATAAATATACCAGGGTGTTACATTATACCCAACTAAAAAAGAAATTTTTCCTCGAAATTCACGGAACAAGAAAAGAAAAGAAAACACAGATCTGAGAAAAGAGGTGTGGAAACTTTTGTCGAATATCGTCTTCATGTTCCCAAGTAGATTCTCCGTGCGAACGATTCCCCCATGAAACGAGTACTAGTAGGATAACTTTATTCTTGAGGACTTTTTCTCGTCGATCCACAATCTCCATTGGTCGCTCTTCATACGTTAAATCTTCCTTTAATATCAGTTCCGAGTGATCTAGAACGTGCGTCTCATCTCGAATATACTTGCGGAGTTGAGATACAAGAAACATGTCATGAACACCCGCCAAGGATGGTGGTAAAGCCAATCGATAAGCTACCTCTACAACACGCTCGATAATATCGAAAGGCCCCACGAATTGAGGACTAAGCTTGCCTTGACTACCAAATTGGATCACTCCTCTGGTCGGTGATATTTTCAAGAATACAAGATAACCAACTGCGAACTCCAGAGGTCTTCTTTCAGTATCAGCCCAGCTTTTCTGCCGATCCTGTGCCACCTTCATATGATTTCGGATCACGTTAACCTTCTCCACCTTTTGCACAATAAGATCCGGTCCCAACAATCTTTTTTATCCAACATTGTCCAAACAGAAAGGCGACCGACACTTACGACCGTATAGTGCTTGAAACGGAGCCATCTGTATAGCCGCCTAAAAACTGTTATTGTATGAAAATCCACTAAGTGCAAATGATCCTCTTATGAACCTTTGAAATCTAACATGCATGCTCTCAACATATTTTCAAGAGTTTGGATCATTCTTTCAGACTGGACATCCGTCTGAGGATGATAGGCCGCGCTAAACTTCAAGCGAGTTCCCAAACTTTCCTGTAGGCTCCTCCCAAAGTGAGATAGAAATTGAGTATCACGATCCGAAACGATGCTCACGGGTACTCCATGCAATCTCACAATCTCCTGCATGTACCGCTCTGCCAAAACCTCCGTCGACTGATCAATTCAAAATGGTATGAAATGAGTTACCTTGGTCACTCGATCGACAATCACCTAAACTGCGTTATTGCCCTTTGGATTCCATGGTAAAGCTATTACGAAATCCATGGTTATGTGTTCCCACTTCCATTGAGGAATCGAAAGTGGTTGCAACAAACCAACTACCCTTTGATATTCAGCTTTGACTTGTTGACACACCAAGCACTTCGATACGTAGCAAGCAATCTCCCTTTTCATGCCTTTCCACCAGAAATGTTGTTGCAGATCTCTGTACATCTTCTTGCCTCCCGGATGCACTGAATACGCGGAACTATGAGCCTCCTTCATGAATTCTTCACAAACATCTCCCTTGTGCATGCATAAATGGCTCCCATATCGTAACGAACCATCTTTATGATTAACAAATCTGTTTGAAGTCCTGCTTCTACTTGTTCTCGAAACTTTTTCAATCTTGGATCGTGCGACTGCGCTGCTCTAATGTTATCGATCAAGGAAGACTATACTTGCAACTGCATCAACTGTCCCGAAGAATTTGGTAGTACAATCTCCAATTCAAATCTCTGAAGATCAGCTATAATCTCATTCTGTGCAGTTAACATCCGTATCGCTGGCAACCGACTTAGAGCATCCGGTACTACATTAACCTTTTCCGGATGGTATTTTAGATCAAGATCATAGTTATCCATCAACTCTAACCATCTACACTGTCTCATATTGAGCTCTTTCTATATGAACACATACTTTAAGCTTTTTTGATCGGTAAATATTTCTACCCTTTCGCCCAATAAGTAGTGTCTCTAAATCTTTAGAGCAAAAATCACTGCTGATAACTCCAGATCATGAGTTGGGTAGTTCTTCTCATGAGTCTTCAATTGTCTCGACACATAAGCTATGACCTTCTTGTGCTGCATTAGAACACATCCCAAGCCTTTCCTAGATGCGTTTCTATGAATAATTAGTCCTCTGGAACCATATTGCACTGTCAAGATAGGAGCGGTTGTCAATATTTGCTTTAGCGCTTCAAAAGTAGACGCATACTTCTCGGTCCATACGAACGGTACCTCCTTTCGTATTAGCTTGGTCAATGGTTCTGCTATTCGAGCGAAGTTCTCCACAAACCTTCTATAGTATCCGAAAAGTCCAAGAAAACATCTGACCTCTCCCTTACATTCTTCGGAATTGGTCAATCATGAACAGTTGCAATCTTTTCATGGTCAATGTCAATTCCATCTCCGGATACGACATGACCCAAGAACTTCACTTCTTCGAGCCAAAACTCGCATTTGCTCATCTTAGTATATAATTTTTCTTGTCTCAATGTTTGCAGTGCGATCCTCAAGTGTTCTGCATGCTCTTCTTTTCTCCTGAAATAGACCAGAATATCATTAATAAACACCACTACAAACTGATCTAGGTACAGTGAAAAGATTCGGTTCATCAAGTCCATAAATATTGCCGGTGCGTTATTAACTCCAAATGACATCACCAAGTACTCGTAATGCCCATATCGAATTCGGAACGCCGTCTTGCAAACGTCTTCTGATTTCACCCGAACTTGATGATACCCAGATTGCAAATCCAACTTCGAGAATACCCTCGCGCCACTGAGTTGATCGAATAATTCGCCGATACGAGGGATTAGGAACTTATTCTTAATAATCACCCGATTTAATTCTCGATAATCGATGCACATCCTCCACGTGCCATCCTTCTTCTTGATTAGAAGAACTGGAGCTCCCCATGATGAACTACTGCTGTGATCCAACCCTTTTCTAGTAATTCAGCAACTTGTTTCTTTACCTCTTCCAGTTCCACTGGCGCCATTAGATAATAAGCCTTTGAAATCGACGCTGCTCCAGGAATAAGATCAATCGTAAACTCCACATCTCGTTTTGGCGGTAAACTCGATATGTCCTCGAATACATCCATAACATCCCGAACTACTGCTGGCGTTTCTTCCTTGTTTACTTCCATCGACGAAAAAATGACACTTGTCGGCTTAGCCCTAAATTCGACTGGCCCGAAAGATCTGCTACCTCCCAAAAATATGAACCCCGGATGTTCGGGAATCTGGAAAATCACTTTTTTTTGCCTTACAATCAATGTGTGCGTGGAAAATGCTAAGAAAATCCATTCCTAAGAAAACATCATAGGTGTAGTATCAATCACCAAGAAATCCGCGAATTACTCTTGTCCGCAAATAACAATCGAGCAACCCTTGCACTCACTTCGGGATACAATTCTCCCATTCCCAGTGTGTATGTCCCAGCAACTAGATAAGGCCGTATGTGGAATAGAGTGTGCACTAATAAACTTGGACGACATGAAACAGTGGGATGCACCTAAATCGAATAATGCCAATGCGGGAAAATTATAAACAAATAGGATACCTAAAACAACATCGTCTGAAGCTTTGGACTCCTTAGCCGTCAAGTTGAAGGCCCGTGCTTGATTAGGTCTCTGAGTAATCTGCTTCTGCTGTGCTCTCGGAGCATCACCCTTAAACTGAACTCTCAATTGACAAGTATTAATTTGATGATCAACAGCTCCGCAAATCAGACACTACCTAAGCCTCATTCGGCACTCCCTCCGGAAATAACCTGGTCATTGGCAGTAATCACAAATCACATCCTTCTTCGGTGTTGAAACATGGGCCCTTTTCATAGGTATTGTCCTATGTTTATTTATCGGAATGCCTCTACGTACAGGAGCTCTAGTTGGTGCATATAGAGTCTTTCGCACCACAACAGCTTGCTGTTGAGTACCCTTTATTCTCACTGATAAACTCTGTTGTTCTCTAACCGCCTTGAGAACTTGGGAGAAGGTGGTCAATCCCAGAGATATGATATATCTCTGAATCTCCACGTCCAAACTACGCATAAACCGCCGTGCCCTATCTGCTTCATTGGCAACCAAGTGCCCTACAAATCGACTGAGCCGGGGCCACTCAGCCGCATGTGCATCAACGGATCCGCCATTCTGCTTCAAGATAATGAACTTCTCTTCCATTTCCTCCCGAGCAGACCGCGAAAAGAACTTCTCCAAGAAACTTCACGAAAAAGTTGCCCAACTGATCAACTTGGTCATACGGGTCTCCTCTACGAGCCACCTGATTGATGTGAAAAAGTGTTTTTGTAAAGTAACCGCAATTAATAATGGTGTCACGTGTAGCTAGCCGAGATGAGTACGGGTCGTCCTCAGGGATGCGTAGAACTTTTAATCTTGCTTTAGACGAGTTGATTGAAAGGAGAGAGTGATTCTAGATCTATATTGAACACAGATGTAGAATATATAAGAAGAGAGATTGTAGGGTTCGCTAGATTTTAGTAGTAATGGATGATTAAATAAAGATGACTCATTTTATTTTTTAATAGATTTAAAACTAGATCGATAGTGATGAATGAAGATTAGGTTTTTTGAAAGGAATAGGGTTCCCACTCTTAACCCTTATATTTTTATTGACCTCTATTCATGTTTAGTCTCTACCAAAAGAATTGTTAATCTGATCTCAAATCGCGGTCGAGACTATAAATAAATCGATAGCGCACCCGATAAAGATGTTAACATATATTTTTCTAAAGTTTATAAACTTTATAAGAAGTAAAAGAATTTAAGAGATTTTATCATCCATTGATCTACCATAATCCTACAAACCTTAGAAAGCTAGGAATTACTCACGCATGGTTTGAGAAGAAGAAGAAAGGATAGAGAAGGAAATCATAATGTAGAAATTTAAATGCGGAAAGTAAATGCGAAATAATTAAACAAATGATCTACCTTTATTAATCAACGTTACAAGTACAAATCCTTCGAATTTAGATTACAAGAGGAAGAAGTTGCTCTCGATCTCTGCCTCGTAAGAAGTATTTGCTCTGTCAATATTCACGTCGCTCTTTCACGTCGAATCGTGGACCTGTCGTGGATCTCATGTTCTTTGACGGTGATTTGCTTTGTGTTAAAAGTGATGGATTTTAACTTTAGCCCTCAGTCCTTTATATAGCCCTCAAATCAGAAACCCTAAATCTCATAGGTTTAGACTTGCTATAAAGATCCACTTTCCAAGTTTTCAGATCCTACGATTTTATTGGCAGATTTTTGATCCTGACATCTTGAATATCTTGATCTCTTGACCTGAGCCAAATCCGCACTAAATCTCCACGAATAATGTTAGTAATATTTATTAAATTAGAGAGAGTATCTTAATTACTTTATATGGTAATAAATTTTTAAGAAACTTGATTAAGAATATTTGATATGCTATCCATCTTTTAATTACTAAAATATTATATAAATATAAAATGCATATATTTTCCTTCATAATGTTAATTATAATATATAAACATATGGTAAATAATATTTTGCAGATAAACCCAAATATGTTCTATATTTATAATAAACACCTTTAAATATTTAAGAAAATTAAGGGAAATATTATATCAAATGTGCAATATTTTCGACTAAACAAATACCCCCAAACTTAACTTTGATCATCCCGAGCAAACTAGTTATTCAAGAGAAGGAGAAAAAGAAAAAGAAAAACCTAAGTCCGGATCAATGAGCAGACGGTACTGAATCCGTAGCCTCCTGGAAGGACAGCAGCAACAGACTGCTATTCTAATGAATCGTCTAGAAGCGGAAGCGTCCGGAGTGAAGCAATTCTGGGCATTGCACCCAAAACAATTTTCAGGAAAAGAGAGCCCTATAGAAGCTGAAGAATGGGCTCAGAGTATTAAGGATGACCTGGCAGTGTCACAAGTGCCAGAGATCGCTTGGGTTCAAGTTGCGAAGCTGCAACTCACTGACAACGCCAGAGTCTGGTGGAAGGCGGAAGAAAGTCGACTTGCCCAACCTATCGAATGGTGGACTTTTCGCGACATGTTCGACGCGAAATACTTCCTAGAGACTGCCCGATTTGATATGGAGCAGCAATTTATTCATCTACAACAGGGTTCGATGTGGACCAAGTCCGTGGATGAGTATGATGCCGAGTTTACCATGCTCAGTAGATAAGATATGTATCAATGTTCGATTTTCAAATATCATATATTACACAACTAACACAAGACCTTAACTGGTTCGCACACATTTGATACCAACTGCTGAGATCATATCCAGAAGATTTCAGTAAGGGTTAGATCAGGAAATCCAAGCTGCCTTAGCTACAGGGGATTTCCCAACCCATGAGTTGACCCTGAAAGTTGTCCGCCGATATGAGGCAGTGGTGAAGATGAAAGGCAGACCCCATTTCGTCGGGATGAAGTGCCCTGCCACTTAGATGGTAGGAGGAGCCTCTTCAAGGGCACAATTTGTCCCCCGGAGACCGGGAGTACCGAACAACCGGCCGAACCCAGCCTTTTGCACTTACTGCAGGAAAGATGGACATTTGGCAAAAGACTGCCGGTGTGCAAATCACCTTTGCTTTGTCTGCGGCTCAGCCACTCATGATATTGGGTCCTGTCCTCATAGACATAACCCAAATGCTGCACCCAGACCAGCAATTACTTATCAGCAGCGCCCAGCCATCCAGGCACCTGCTCCAAGACTAGGTCTCCCTGCTCCACCTCCTCGTGGAACAACTACACCTCCTCCTCATCAGTTCCATCAAGCTCAACGGAACGTACCTCAAGGACCAAGGAACGGATAGAGGAATGCTTCTCCAGCAAGGAGGAATGTGCCGAGGCGACAGGCTTTCATAATGAATGTGGAAGAAGCTGAAGCCACCGGCCAAGTCATCATGTTCATATCAGAATATTGCATTTTATACCGCCCATTCTTACGCTCGTGTGTTTATAGGTAGGTGCTTTTAATCCGTGTTTGTTACATGTTTACAGAGTACAGGTTTTCAGTCCAAATATTGTAAATCAAGATAAAATCTCCACAGTTACGCCAAATGCAGAACATCTGTCGACAGCAGATAAAAGCCGGGTTCCGGTCATCCATATCCGTCCAGTGCCGAGTACCGGTTCCCGATTTAAGACATGTGACAGTGGTCATTCATGTCTGGGACAAGCACAGAGCACGAGGTGGGCTGCACAAGAATCAATGGGTGCGCGGAGCTCGAGGGAGATAAAGTCAAAAGTGAAAAAGATAATGCAATCTTGGACTTGGAAATCTGCAGATATTCTTGAAGACTTCTGTGCAGTATGAAGATTGCAAACACGAGGAAAAACCAAACCAGGGAAGAAGACAAAAGACCAACACCCAATTCCACTGTACGGCCGCGCATGCGCGGCCAATAGGGGCCCTCTCTGCATTATTTTTGGTGGGTATTTAGGTCTTTTTACATGTAGTCTGGTAGTTGCCCTAGAATTCCATTCTCCAGCCCATAAATACTCCAGATCCGAGCTGAGCCAAGGGAGCAATTTTGGAGCTTTTCTTTAGCCTCTTTTTTGTGTAGTTTTGTTCTTTTCTTCTTCTTCTTCATTCTTTCTCCATTAAAATTGTAGTGAGAGCTTTTTGAGTGGAAGATTAATGAAGATGAGGTTTTTTTTATCTTTCTTGTTAGTTTGCTCCCCCTTGAGATTCTTGCTTTCTCTTGATCATTCAACCTCTTCATTGAGCTTGAATGGTTAAGGGTTAGTTATTGATCTCAAGGGTCGTATTTCCTCACGGGACTAGCACTTCATTTCACATGCGTTCTCTATCCTTCCCTTGATCTTGCAACCTCTTCATTGAGCTTGCAAGTTTAAGGGTTGGCTATTGATCACATGCTTGTCTTGAGTCCTAGTTTCGTATTCTTTTTATCGCTTTTTATTACTTGCTTTTTATTACCTTGTCTTTAATTATTTGCAATTTAATTCATGCACTTTCATTCTTGTAATCTTTTCTTTTCTTTGTTCTTTTCTTTTTGTTCTCTCTTTTTGGTTCTCTTTTGTGAATGTTGTATTTATTGTTGTTGTTAAGAATCCATATGATATTGTAAGTTAACATTTCTTTACCAATTCCTTTTCCCGTTATTTTCCATTTGAACTTCGCCCAAACCATACGCAAGCGCTCCGTTAGGCACCCTACCCTGACAAGGTAACGGTGATTCCTAACCGCGACCGGTTGCGTTCGGTTTGGCCGGAGACGAAAGCAAGAGACAAGAACGGAAGGACAAGGGTAAATAAGCCGGATTCCACGAATACCATGCTTAAACCCCCTAATCCACGTTGTTGCCGATTGCTCTAGCTTCAATTGGTCAAGACTCGGCTCAAAGGTTTTGAGTATGGATTTCTTTAGCTTACAATCTCGTATTTTTCTTAACAACTTTATACTTGCAAATAAACACATAGGTTAGATCAAACAAACATACAGATTCTTTATTGACTCGTCTAAGACAAGAAGGTAAAATACCACCATCTCCCTGTGGACCGACCCGTGCTCAACCGGCTAGCTGCAAAGCGACACCGTCCTGATCGCGGTTACACTTTAATTCTTTGAACATCCGACACGCCAAAAGCGTGCGATCAAATGGCGCCGTTGCCGGGGAGACGGTAGCGTATTTTCTTTCTTGTTATTCGGGTTAATATTCTTTTTGTATATATTTATAAATAAAAAAAAATTCTTTTTTTTTTTTGATCATTTTTGTGGGCAAGTGTGCAGATTTTTGCGTATTTGCAAACTGCAATTGTAGGGAGCAAAGTGTACATTCAAGGCTAAGGTGTTTGCAAAGTACAGTGCCAAAGATCCGGGTAGTTTGACCCGCGCAAGCGAACTTTTCAAGCTCACCGGATTTGATTCAACGGGGGTTTCCTAACCCAAAACTTAACGGTACGTATTTTACTAACACCTTCTTCTCAAATCCGACGCTTCCAATATACTATTCTTTTGCAGGATTCTTTGCAAGTTCGCTAGCAAACGCTAAAAATTGACTAACCCGTATTTGTTGCAGCGCCGCGCTTAAACTAAAAAACGTTTGTTTGATTCTTTATAGAATTTTTGAATTGCGCATTGCATACATTAATACGGACTTAAGGGCAAGCGAACCCCACAATATACGGTAAAGGATTTCATCACCTTTTCCGTGGCCCATAAATCACGAACTTGCGCATAACGTTTACCCGCACAAATTTAAAAGAAACTAGACTTTAAGCCTTAAGGACTTCGCGCTCACTAGGAGAAGTTAACTGTGTTTAGAACCTTGCTTAACGGTATATTGTTTACGGAGTGTCTAGGAAAGTGTTAACGGCGAAACCGCCAAAAGAGAAAGGGTTATTTAATTAAGGAACTTCGCGAAAGCGTTGGAAAACCTCCCCTTATCTCTGCACTTACCTGGCCTCGTGATCGGTGTATCTTGAGCCTGTTTCTCGACACAGTTTTACTTCGACAATTAAGTTCTGGAGCAGGTCTAGTTGACCTAGGTGAACCCTAGAACGATTAGGTGTGTGGTATTTTTGTGTCGTGATTGTTTTTGTCCATATTCTTTTTGTGTATACTTCATTCTTTTGTTAATATAAAAAAAAAATTAAAAAATTAAAAAAAAAAATATCACATTCTTTTTCCCCTCCTTTTCTCTACCCTTTTCTCTCTCTCTTCATATCATGGGTACCCCACCTCGCAAAACTCTTGCCGAACTTTGGTACCCACAACCAGACATTACTTCATACGGTTCTTGCTTTGGCCGAACATCGAACGACCCCTCCATGCCCAAAGTTTCACTGAAAGATCGCATAGCAGCGTCTAGGACAAACACTTGCACTCCTCATTCCACTTTGTATCAACCTTTTCAACCTCCCGCACCCGCTTATGTTGATACCCCTTCTGCAAGCCGTCCTTTGTCCATCGCTGAACGAATTGAACAATCCCGTAGCCGATCTTTCACTCCTTTCACCACTTCAAATTCTTGGGATCAACAATTCCATTCACCTTCCTATCCAAATGTTGATCCTGCTCCTGTCCAGCCATTCAATTCCTACCAATCCTACCCTACTTTTGCACCTTCCCTAGACATTGCATCAGAACCGCCATTTGGGAGTTTTCAGTATCCAAACAACTTTGAATCTTTTACTGAAACCTCTTCACAACCAATGTCTAGTCTAGAACAATCCTTGGAAGACTTTAGGGTAGCGTCAAGCCAACAGATGATGGATTTGAATGCGTCCATGGCCGCCCTCATACAACCTAGTGACCCGGTAGCTAGTTTCCAGCTAGCTCCAAATTTTCCAATGTATGATGAGGCGGTAGGACAGGCTGTGAATTTGAGTGGAGAGAGTGAGTTGTATACCCTTCCAAATCAAACCTACCCGTCTCAAATTGAATCCCACAACTCCTATGTTGAAAGTCTATCAAGTGTCCCAAATGAATTATCAGTTGAAGATAGAATGTTTAATGAGTTGTGCGACTTTGTAGTGTTTGATTTGCCAGATTGTGAAGGGACCTGCCAAGTGAAACTACACCCAATCCTTTTGACCTCTACACCTCCATCTTAGAACCTGAATTGATTAAAATCCATGCTTTTGATGAGGTGTCTGAGAATATTGATTTTCACTTGATTAAGGATATTGACGCTGGGAATATTTTGGATGATGAACCCATAGATTTGGCTGAGTTTTTCTCTTCAAATCATCATCCCGAGTCCTTAAATGTTTTTCCCGAACCCCATATGCGTCTGGATTTTGAAGAGAAGTGCATGGATGTGCTAAATTTTGAGGAAAATTTTGAGGATAATCTTGAGGATGAACCAGTTCTAGATGATGAGTCGGATTTTCCAATTCATCCTGTTCCTTTCACTGACTGTGTACACCCTCCAGAACCCTTAACCGATACCCTTCCTCAACCCCTTCCCTCCATCCTTTCCATCGTTCTGTCCTTGCAAGAACCTGTCTCACTCTCATTTCATATGTCTGGTTTACCAAGTTCGGCGTACCCATGGTTTCTCACGAACCTTGAGGGATTTGACCCCATTTCTCGACAGGTTAATAGATTAGCACAATCGCTGTTTACACATCGCTCATCACAAATTGTGCTAATCTATTCACTCCATTTGCACCCTCAAGTTCGTACTCCACTTCTTTCTCCCATCCGCCATTCTTCTCTTCCACCGAGACCGGACGCCACTTCTATCCCCACACGGTCTCGCGTGTTTCTTATTTCTTTTCTCTACACTCCATTCTTTCACCAACCGTCGCTTTATAACGATAAAATTTTTGAATGGTTGGTGTTAACTTTTGGCCTGTGTAAGGCCTTGTATAGATGGATACTGTTCTTTCCCCCCTAATCCTGAATTTCAACGCTTAACAGTGGAAACACTGTTTTACTTAAGTTTGGGGGGGGGCATTTTTTTGTATATATTTTTTGTTTTCTTTTTTTGTTTTGTATATAATTTGTTTTTAGGAAGCACCCGCAATTTTGACCCTCTTGGTATTGCCTGACAGTGAGGGCACTGTCAAGTTTAAGTTTGGGGGTGTGCTCGGTAAGCTTTCTTCCTTCGCATTCATATGTATATTTTGCATCTGCATATTAAATCCATAAAATCCATAAAAATCTGAAAATTTTCTAAAAATATAAAAACTTTTTTGTCAAGTTAGCTTGTGGAAGAACTCTGATTCAACATTCGACGGTTTTTGTTTAAAAAAAATAGGAATAACTAAATCTTATGTTTAGATTTTGAAAACCTGAAAGATAACTCTCCTTTGAAGTTAACTATAGCTGATATACGTCTTTACATCACACTACACGTGTCGTAAGATTTTGGGAATTAGATGACAAGTCTTTCATGTTTAAACTTTTAAACAGATAAATGATTTTCTGAGGATCAAATAGGTTTGTTCTGAAATAAGTAATGTCAAGAATAGTTTATGAAGTAAAGCGAATATGAAGGAATGTTATTGATGCCGTAATTGGAGCTAAGTCTGAAAAATAACCCATCTAAAACTTGATTGAAATGATTACACACCAAACCCACTAAACACGTCTTTTTTCCAAAAAATATTTGAACTGCCGGTTATATCTCCGTTCGTATTAAATCATCTGATTTTCACGACAAACTGTCTTTTTTTTTTGGACCTAGGTAACTTGAGTAATTAAGTCCGCTGGGGTGTTTCTACACCTAATGCCCTAAAACCAACTGGTTTGGGTGCATTGGCCCAAAGCTCGCTAAGAAGCCTAGAAAGTCCAATTTAAAACAAAGTCAAGCAAGTGTTCTCTCCGAGTTAAAATTCCTAACGGTTCTTTGTGTGAGAATAATCTTGATAAAAGACAGGCTTTTATAAAAAAATTTAACGGAGATATGAAGGTTTTATTCTATGATAAAGACTATTGCACGTTCACAGAGGTGTGTATGAAATGAAAACAAGAAAAAGGTGGAGTGAAGAATAAGACCTAGTTTCCTGTTAGGGAAGATAGAAATTCTGAAGTTGAAACCTTACTGGAAAACGAAACTTGGAAAAATGCTTAACTCTTTATAAAACTTATGTGATCCTTTTAAAATTGTTATCTGGGCTTTATTGTGCGACATGATGACTTTAATCGACCTTTCTGGAACTTAACGGCACTATTTGCACTACACGTAAAGACATATAAAACCTGTAGTTAAATAAGAAGCGAGGTGTGAAAAATAAAGGTTCGATGGTCTAGACTTAGGATTATAGAATTGTTATTTACTAAAACAAAACTTTAGGGTTTGAATCTTAGTCATTTTACAAACTAGCTTGACGGGATTTTCTGGGTGTAATCCGCTGAAAACCCTCAGGAGACAACACTCCTCCTACTAGGGACACCTAGAGGTTTAACGGCTTGTTGCACGCGCTCAGTGCAATCGCGTTCCCTGCGAAAGTGCGGTTATCATTTTATTTTTGTGAATAATTGGTTTTGCTCGGGACGAGCAAAAGTTAAGTTTGGGGGTATTTGTTCATATCAGAATATTGCATTTTATACCGCCCATTCTTACGCTCGTGTGTTTATAGGTAGGTGCTTTTAATCCGTGTTTGTTACATGTTTACATAGTACAGGTTTTCAGTCCAAATATTGTAAATCAAGATAAAATCTCCACAGTTACGCCAAATGCAGAACATCTGTCGACAGCAGATAAAAGCCGGGTTCCGGTCATCCATATCCGTCCAGTGCCGAGTACCGGTTCCCGATAAGACATGTGACAGTGGTCATTCATGTCTGGGACAAGCACAGAGCACGAGGTGGGCTGCACAAGAATCAATGGGTGCGCGGAGCTCGAGGGAGATAAAGTCAAAAGTGAAAAAGATAATGCAATCTTGGACTTGGAAATCTGCAGATATTCTTGAAGACTTCTGTGCAGTATAAAGATTGCAAACACGAGGAAAAACCAAACCAGGGAAGAAGACAAAAGACCAACACCCAATTCCACTGTACGGCCGCGCATGCGCGGCCAATAGGGGTATTGGCCGCGCATGCGCTGCTAGATGGGGCCCTCTCTGCATTATTTTTGGTGGGTATTTAGGTCTTTTTACATGTAGTCTGGTCGTTGCCCTAGAATTCCATTCTCCAGCCTATAAATACTCCAGATCCGAGCTGAGCCAAGGGAGCAATTTTGGAGCTTTTCTTTAGCCTCTTTTTTTGTGTAGTTTTGTTCTTTTCTTCTTCTTCATTCTTTCTCCATTAAAATTGTAGTGAGAGCTTTTTGAGTGCAAGATTAATGAAGATGAGGGTTTTTTTTTTTATCTTTCTTGTTAGTTTGCTCCCCCTTGAGATTCTTGCTTTCTCTTGATCATTCAACCTCTTCATTGAGCTTGAATGGTTAAGGGTTAGTTATTGATCTCAAGGGTCGTATTTCCTCACGGGACTAGCACTTCATTTCACATGCGTTCTCTACCCTTCCCTTGATCTTGCAACCTCTTCATTGAGCTTGCAAGTTTAAGGGTTGGCTATTGATCACATGCTTGTCTTGAGTCCTAGTTTCGTATTCTTTTTATCGCTTTTTATTACTTGCTTTTTATTACCTTGTCTTTAATTATTTGCAATTTAATTCATGCACTTTCATTCTTGTAATCTTTTCTTTTCTTTGTTCTTTTCTTTTTGTTCTATCTTTTTGGTTCTCTTTTGTGAATGTTGTATTTATTGTTGTTGTTAAGAATCCATATGATATTGTAAGTTAACATTTCTTTACCAATTCCTTTTCCCGTTATTTTCCATTTGAACTTCGCCCAAACCATACGCAAGCGCTCCGTTAGGCACCCTACCCTGACAAGGTAACGGTGATTCCTAACCGCGACCGGTTGCGTTCGGTTTGGCCGGAGGCGAAAGCAAGAGACAAGAACGGAAGGACAAGGGTAAATAAGCCGGATTCCACGAATACCGCGCTTAAACCCCCTAATCCACGTTGTTGCCGATTGCTCTAGCTTCAATTGGTCAAGACTCGGCTCAAAGGTTTTGAGTACGGATTTCTTTAGCTTACAATATCGTATTTTTCTTAACAACTTTATACTTGCAAATAAACACATAGGTTAGATCAAACAAACATACAGATTCTTTATTGACTCGTCTAAGACAAGAAGGTAAAATACCACCATCTCCCTGTGGACCGACCCGTGCTCAACCGGCTAGCTGCAAAGCGACACCGTCCTGATCGCGGTTACACTTTAATTCTTTGAACATCCGACACGCCAAAAGCGTGCGATCACATCACTGGTAACATTTTCCTTTCAAACTCTCTTTCAGTCTATATACATACCCATATATTTTCCTTTTATCTAAAATCTATCCTACATAACTTAGGTACAATCATAGTAGCCTCACTTCTTGCACTAGCACTCTTCGATACTGGAGCATCTCGTTGCTTTTTGTCACAACGGTTCATCCGAACTTATGCGATTCCAGTCAAATCTCTCGTATCCAGCTGGAATGTCAGTTCAGGGAACGACGTTCTAAAGGAAATAATGGGATACGACTTGTATCCAGTGATTGTCTGCAGCAGAGAATTCTATGCTGACTTCAAGGTGCTGGACATACCGAATTTTGATGTCGTTTTGGGTATGGATTGACTCGGAACTTTTTACGCTACCATCGAATGTTGTCAAAGAAGGGTGGTGTTCGAGATTCCAGACCATCCGGTCTTTTATTTTAAAAGTGGAGATTGTACTCTGGAGCCAAACATATAAGGAAAAACCGAAGAAGGCAGTGATTGCAGTGTTTTAAGTGGAGAAAGATTCGAAGCCATAAATAGTTTGAGAGTTCGACGATGTATTTCCTAAGACATATCAGGTTTGCCTCCCGATCGAGCTCTTGAATTCAGCATTGATTTAGTACCTGGAGCACAACCGGTGATCAAAGCACCATATCAGTTAATCCCTGAAGGTTTGAAGGAGGTCCGTACTCAATTGGACGAATTATTGACGAAAGGATGGATTCGTCCCAGCACTTCAAGTTAGGAATCACCAGTTCTACTTGTGAAGAAGAAGGAAGGTTCATATCGAATGTGCATTGATTATAGAGCTCTGAACGAAGTAACTATAAAGAACAAGTATCCACTCCCACGCATCGACGACCTGTTCGATCAGCTATGTGGGTCTTGTGTTTTCTCCAAATTAAATCTTCGTTCGGGTTATCATCAGGTGAAGGTCAAAGAATCTGATATCCATAAAATGACATTCAGAACTCATTATGGACATTACGAATTTCTTGTAATTCCATTTGGAGTGACCAACGCACCAGCTATATTCATGAACCTAATGAATCATATTTTCCGAGAGTACCTAGACAGGTTCATTATCATCTTCATCGACGACATCCTGGTGTATTCTAAGAGTCAGGAAGAACACACCGAACACCTACAAATTGTCCTGGAAACTCTACGACAGCATCAAATCTATGCCAAGTACAACAAGTGTGAGTTCTGGCTAGATCAAGTCGGTTTTCTCGGACATTTTGTATCAGGCGATATAATCTCTGTAGATCCAGCTAAAGTATCAGCAGTAAGAGAATGGCCGATACCGAAGTCGGTGAAGAACATTCGAAGTTTCTTGGGTTTAGCAGGATAATACAGAAGATTAATTGAAGGATTTTCGAAGATTGCAACACCTCTGACCAAGTGTTCAGTCGAAAATAGTGCACTTTTAACATGAAAATTTCCTTACTTTTCTTAATCATTTAAAGGTATCTGCAATAAATATAACACATATTAGAAGTTTATCTGCAAAATTTCATTTACCATGTGTTATACATTATAATCAATATTATGAAGGAAATTGTATGTTTAATATTTTTACGCATAATATTTTGTATCTCACATTCTTCATTGAGATCTTGTGTAAAGTTAACTCAGATCAGATATCGGGAATCAGGAATCTGCCGATAAAATACAGCAAAGTCGAAGAATCAAATACTGGCAGAAATTCAGAAGAGATAAGAAGATTCCAGATATCACATAAATACCCAAATATCAACACCAGAAGACCAAAGAATTTTGAAGCAACAATCTCAGCAATTGGCCGCGAAACCGCGGCCGATTCAGACCGAGTCGCCGCGGATCCACGGCCGAGTCATAGGATTTGGAGTCGGGAACTTTCTGGAAACTTCTTCTCAACGACCTAGCTTGTTGGGGAAGCCTCTATGTAACAACCTTGTTCTGAAAACTTTTCTATAACATCCTAGCTTATTCGGGAAGCTTGATTAAGGGCTATATAAAGGACCTAAGACTACATTTGAAGGGGTTACCAATTAGTTCCCAATTAGTTCCTAATTTTCCCAAATTCATCAAATCAAATCAAGAAAAGAGCCAACATCAAATCCAAGATCCAAAATCAACAATCATCGAGAAGTTCATCAAGCGATTCAACACAAGATTTTTTATACGAAGCCGATCATTATCAACGAGCACGCGATCTATGACAGGTCTAAGACTCACGGCGATCGAGCGACGTGAAGATCGACGGAAAAATTACCTCTTCAAGGAAGTGATCGAGAGCAATTATTCTTGTAATCTCGGATTGAAGAAGTTGTAATTTGAAGTTGAATAATAAAAGTGATAATTAGTTTCAATTTCGCTTTCCTTAAATTTCGCATTATGAATTCTTCCTCTAATCTTTCTTCGATTTTCATGATGCGTGAGTAAATCTCCGCTTGCTAGGATTTGTAGGATTAGGGTAGATCGATGGATAATAGAATTCTATACTTTTCTTTATTCTTATGAAGTTTACAAACCTTCGCAAAAGAATGGTTAACATTCTCATTGGGTACGATATCAAATTATTGATTATCTTGGCCCCGATGTGAGATAAGATTGACGATCTTTTTGTGAATGGCTAGAAAATGAATGGGATCAATGAAAGGACAAGGGACTATAGTGAAAAAATCCCAGTTTCTTCCAAAAAACCCTAATCCGCATTCATCGCCATTAATCTAGTGTTAAACTGTCAATAGAAAAGACGAGTTACCTTTATTAGTCATCCATGGCTACTAAATCCGATCGATCCTACGAGCCTTTTTCATATTTTCTTGATAATTAGATCTTGACATTTTCTTGATTTCCTTTCTTGAAAACAATTTCTTGAATTTCTTGAAACTATTACTTCAACTAAATCTTGAACTATTTCCTGAATTTCTTTAATAGTTCTTTCGACTCATCTAAAGTAAGAATTTATGAATTTCTCGAATCGCAGAGGAAGACCCGTACTCACTAACACTCGCTACACGCGACACCATTATTGATTGCGGTTACTACTATTACTTCTTTTTGGATCAATCAAATGGCGCCGTTATCGGGGATACGTACGTAATTTGTTCTTTCTTGCTATTTGGGTCGAAATATTATTATTCCATCAAAATCTAAATCAAGAATGCATCGTGTGCTTAACGATTAGTGTATGAATTTTGCAAGGAAATCTGGAATCACTGTAGCAGGGAGATAAATATTCAGATCATTTCATCGAGACCAGAGGAGCAATGGGAGCATCAGAACCAAAAATTGTTCAAAGAACAGTCCAGTTGACCGAGGAACCGCGGCAAGAATCTAGAATTGGCCGCGGAAGCGAGGTGTTCTTGAAGAATTAGGGTTTCAGCTCTCTGTGGTATAATTTCTATCTTCTTCTCTCTCCTCTGAAAAGTCCAATAACCATTTTTCTGCAGGATTCTTTGCAAAAATTCGCCGCTTAAAAAATTATTGTTGCGTGTTTTGATATTGGTTGTTTTTGCATATTGTAATACGGAAAATTAAGGGACAAAGACCAAATTCATATTAGGTGGGGATTTCATTACCCTTCCTAAGCCCCACAAATCAAAAAACCTTTCTTTTAATTTACACATACGCTGCCACTTGCGTTAAACCCGCTTAGTGCATGCTCGGCTGGACACGGGATTCTAGTGCCCGTCTTGTCCGCGTTTCTTTTATCGACTCCGAAGTCTGTATTTCTTCATCTTCTTTTTCTTCACCACCCACAACATCCACCGAGATGGATGGTCCTCCATCAAATTTCAATAACACCAATCTGCCATCACCCACTGGTGCGTAGAATCTACCGCGTATATCTCTCCAAGAAAGATGCTACCCTATACGTGGTCCCCTTCTTACTTGTCTTTCTATTCCACCAGCCAATGAGGATAATTTTGAAATCAAACCACACTTTATCAATCTTTTGCTTAAATTTCACGGTCTAGAGTCTGAAGACGCATACGTTTTTATCACAAAATTCGAAAACGTATGTGCTATGATTGGCACTTCACAACTTTCTGTGGATACTAAGCGTTTACGTTTTCTCCTGTTTACTTTGTGCGATTTAGCCGAAAAGTGGCTTTATAACACAACCGCACACTCTATTTCCAATTGGGACGAATTCGTTATAGCATTCTTTAAGAAATTTTATCCCAATAATAAGACCGCCCGTGTTAGGAGTAAAATCAACCAGTTTACCCAGCTTCCCAATGAACCATTTTGGAAATGATTTGAACGGTTCAAGGATCTGCTTGTCCAATGTCCTCATCATGGAATCCATAGATGAGATCTGTGATGAATTATATATGAGGGCATTAATCCAACGACAAAACAGATGCTTGAAACCATGTGTCAAGGCAATTTCATGTCTAAAGACGATGGTGAAGCTTAGAAATTCTTGGAAGATTTTGCTGAAAACACTTTGCAATAGGAAAGTGTTAGTCCATCATCTAAGGGTGGTATCCATCAACTTGATGTTTCCATTGCCGTAAATGCCGAAATGGCAGCAATACAAAAGAAACTCAAAGCTATGGAAAATAAATTTTTATTAGCCTCCCTAAACCAGGTGACGCTCCCTAAAACCGTGTGTGGATTCTGTTCAGATCCATCACATCTGACGTAAGAATGTCCTTTGAATTCTCCGTTTCAAGGTCAAGAACACACTAATGCTACTTTTCAGTAACGACTTAGAAACGATCCTTATTCTTCCACATATAATTAAGGTTGGAGGAATCATCCTAATTTTGCTTGGAGCCAACACCAAACTCAAAATACGGTTCCAAACCAAAATAACTATCAATGGGCTCCTCCACAGCAACAGCAACCAACACAGAGTCAGCACCCCTTTCAACCACAAAATTTTCAAAATCTGGCCAACAATTCTGCACCTTATAATAATTCTTTCCAAACGGCCGGTATCGAAAACTCATCTGCACTCGATCTGTTTATTAAATTTTCCATGCAAACATCGGCTGATTTAAAGGCTTCTATCAAAACATTAAAGCAGAACTCCGCCTCCCACGGTGTGAGTATAAAATCAATGGAAGCACAAATTGCACAATTAAATGCCGCGATGAGTGCTAGAGAGAAAGAAAAACTTCCATCTCAACCCCTACCGAATCCTGGCTACTCGCAATATCATAATATGAGTGTCGTTACCACGTTGAGATCAGGAAGAGTGCTGAATAATCAAGTCGGTGAACATAATGATAATGATGAATCAATCAATGATACCCCGGCTTCCACTTCTAACCCTATTTCGTTTATTCCACCATCTTCTTCCGAGACTATTCTCCGTTTTCCTCAAGGCTCGAACCCTCCACACACCTCCTTGAGTCCACCTATAACGATCCCCACTCCAATTCTGAAATCCGTTCCACCCCCATGATCTTCTATATTGGACGCAGCTCTTATTGATAAAGCTCCTTATCCAAATAGGTTAAGGGGAAACAGACCAAGTCCACAAATGGAGAAGATTGTGGAAATGTTTAAGCAGGTAAACATAAATATCTCTCTCCTAGATGCTATACAATAAGTTCCGGCTTATGAGAAAATACTTAAGGACTTGTGCACTAGGAAGAGAAGAACTCAAGTACCTAAAAAAGTTTTCATGATGAGTAATGTAAACACAGCTTTTACCCAGCAATTACCAAAGAAACGTAAGGACTCTAGCTTTCTTACAATCTCTATTTCTATTGGAGGTAAAAATATCAATCATGCTCTACTCGATTTAGGTGTGAGTGTTAACCTGATTCCATATTCTGTGTATGAGCAATTGGGTATCGGAGAGTTAAACCCATCGTACTGCACTCTCCAGATGGCAGATCGATCTATCACCCAACCTAGGGGTAAGCTTGAGAATGTGTTGATAAAAGTCGGGGAATTTATATTCCCTGTAAACTTCATTGTTCTAGATACACAGCCTGTAGCGAACCCACGGAACCAAATTCTGGTGATTTTAGGTCGACCCTTTTTAGCGACTTCCAACACTGTAATCAATTGTCGAAACGGCTCTATAAACCCATCCTTCGGGAAGATGTCAATTGAGATTAACATTTACAAGTTAGGAAGTGAACCCTCTGAACCTTCTGCTCAATTATGTTTTGTCGAATTAATGGATGTCGACAGCAGTGAATTTGAACAGTTTTACGATACTGATCTAGACTCCCTCAATACGTTGTTGTTTGACCCCGCAATTTGTTAGACACATACGGACTCATCTATCGAGCTGTCAGGGTCAACATCTAACGCTGATTATGAACCTTTTATGGAGTCTGAGTATCATCCCATTCTTTCCGATGAGATTATTCTTCGGGGTATCGATGAAAGCTTTGAAGAAATTTTCGCTGATGAATCGCATTTTTAGAAAACACGGGAGTTGTGATGAATCAACCCCAAACCAAAGAAGTTGAACCATCACTTCTACTTCTTCACAATAACGAGAAAGCGAGTAATCCATCATTATCATTGTGTCGTCTCTACAAACAGAGACACAAACCCTTTCCATACCATCACTTATCTCTTCTCCACTTCTTCACGTCGATAGGTGACGTGTTATTTTACCAACCAGTGCATTACATTGATAAAATATTTGGATGGTTGGTATTAACTTTTGGTCTTTGTAAAACTTTATATTGACCAATAACTTTACCCCACTCTTATAATTTTAAAAGTTTAATATTGTTTAAATCAAGTTTGGGGGGGGTTATATTTTTGGCTCTTGAAAATAAAATTTGTACACAAAATTGTGAGCCAAAAAATAAGTTTGGGGGAGGTTTTCACGTTCATTTATTCTTGTATCCCGTTAATAACTTTTTCTCCCAAGTCTACAGGTTTTTGAGATTTAAAAGATGACAACAGTGAGGACACTGCTGTAAACATGTTTGGGGGAGGTTTGTGCTTTTTTACACATTACTTTGCATTACAATTTGCATAAGCACAAAATTTTTAAAATTTTCTTTTATAATGAAAGGTTAGAAAGTGAAAAATTACATTTAAAAGATTAGAAAAGTTTAAGAAAACCAAGAAAGTTAGATGTTTTCTTAAACGAAACTAGTAATAAGTAGTTATGAGCCGTTGTCCCAAAAGTTAGTAAGATGAAGGAAGTCACTAATCCGAGGATAAAAATAAGTCTGAAAAAGAGTCCCTATTCTTGAGACCAAACATTTGAACGTTGATACCCTACTATACGCACTTATACACATCTTGAAACTCGGGATAGTAGAGAATACCTTGAAATGCTCTTGTCTAAAAGCCAATGTACAAAAATAAAAAAATAAAAATGAAAAATAAAAGTATAAAATGGTGAAGAAAAATGAACATTGGTTTTGTAATCACCAAGGCAGCATAAAAAAATATAGCGAGGGTGCTTCATCACTTAGTGCCTTAAACCAACTGGTTTGGGAGTCACTGCTAAGCCTTAGGTGTTGCAAGACGAGAAAATTGCTAATTACGCCTAATAAGTGAGCACATTTAGTAATCGGTCGGTTAGTATCTCAAGAAATATTAACGGTCGCATGAAGAATGTGTGAGCAATTCCATCTAAAATATTCACCGACTAAAAAGTACTGAGGTAGATGGGCAAGAGTAAGATAGCTTGAATTGAATTCTCCGAGTGTAGGGATGTCTTTTACACACACGTAGGGGTATTTGATCGGTGTTTAGAGGAAAGGTAGGTATATGATCGGTATTTGGAGGAAAGATAGGGATGAAGAATAAAGGAGATTTCTAATATCTTTTCATGACTATTAAGATATGGCTCATGACAACCGAAAAGTTAGTGTAGTTGAAAACTCTGATTTTTAATTTCTTTTTTTATAGTTCTTATCTTTATATGTAACTTTCACATTATTTATTTTATTATAGGATTTTAAGGGTGCAATCCACTGAAAACCCTCAGGAGACAACACTCCTCCTACTAGGGACACCTAGAGGTTTAAAGGCTTGTTGTACGTACTCAGTGCAATCGTGTTTCCTACGAAAGTGTGCTAGTTAGTGTTTTCTTTTTCTTTCTATTTTTCTCCTTCTCTTGAATAAATAAAGTTTGCTCGAGATGATCAAAGTCAAGTTTGGGGGTAATTGTTCAGTCGAAAATAGTGCACTTTTAACATGACAATTTCCTTACTTTTCTTAATCATCTAAAGGTATTTGTTATAAATATAACACATATTAGAAGTTCATCTGCAAAATATCATTTACCATGTGTTATACATTATAATCAACATTATGAAGGAAATTGTATATTTAATATTTTTACGCATAATACTTTGTATCTCATATTCTTCATTGAGATCTTGTGCAAAGTTAACTCAGGTCAGATATCGAGAATCAGGAATCTGCCGATAAAATACAGGAAAGTCAAAGAATCAAATACTGGCAAAAATTAAGAAGAGATAAGAAGATTCCAGATATCACATAAATACCCAGAGATCGACATTAGAAGACCACAGAATTTTGAAGCAACAATCTCACCAATTGGCCACGGAACCCCGGCCGAGTCAGGCCGAGTCGCCGCGGATCCGCGGCCGAGTCGTGGGCTTCGGAGTCGGGAACTCTTTGAAAACTTCTTCTCAACGACCTAGCTTGTTGGGGAAGCCTCTATGTAACAACCTTGTTCTGCAAACTTCTCTATAACAACCTAACTTGTTGGGGAAGCTTGATTAAGGGCTATATAAAGGACCTAAGACTACATTTGAAGGGGTTACCAATTAGTTCCCAATTAGTTCCTAATTTTCCCAAATTCATCAAATCAAATCAAGGAAAGAGCCAATATCAAATCCAAGATCCAAAATCAAGAATCATCGAGAAGTTCATCAAGCGATTAAACACAAGATCCTTTATACGAAGCCGATCATCATCAACGAGCATGCGATCCATGAAAGGTCCAAGACTCACGGCGATCGAGCGACGTGACGATCGACAGAAAAATTACCTCTTCAAGGGAGTGATCGAAAGCAATTATTCTTGTAATCTCGGATTGAAGAAGTTGTAATTTGAAGTTGAATAATAAAGGTGATAATTAGTTTCAATTTCGCTTTCTTTAAATTTCGCATTATGAATTCTTCCTCTAATCTTTCTTTGATTTTCATGATGCGCGAGTAAATCTCTGCTTGCTAGGATTCGTAGGATTAGGGTAGATCGATGGATGATAGAATTCTATACTTTTGTTTAGTCTTATGAAGTTTAAAAACCTTCGCAAAAGAATCGTTAACATCCTTATTGGGTACGATATCAAATTATTGATTATCTTGACCCCGATGTGAGATAAGATTGACGATCTTTTTGTGAAGGGCTAGAAAATGAATGGGGTCAATGAAAGGACAAGGGACTATAGTGAATAAATCCTAGTTTCTTCCAAAAATCCTAATCCGCATTCATCGCCATCAATCTAGCGTTAAACTGTTAATAGAAAAGACGAGTTACATTTATTTGAATTTCTTTACTAGTTCTTTCGACTCATCTAAAGTAAGAATTTACGAATTCCTCGAATCGTAGAGGACGACCCGTACTCACTAACGCTCGCTACACGCGACACCGTTATTGATTGCGGTTACTACTATTACTTTTTTTTGGATCAATCACCAAGCTCACATGTAAAAATGAAGAATTCGTATGGTCAGAAGTATGCAAACAAGCTTTCGTAGAACTCAATTTAAGATTGACATCGGCACCTATTCTTGTTATATCGGTCCAATCTGGAGGTTTCAAAGTGCATTGCGATACATCCGATAAAGGATTAAGATGTGTTCTACATCAGCACGGTAAAATTGTAGCTTATACTTCAAGACAGCTAAAAATTCATGAGCGCAATTATCCGACACATTATTTGGAGTTTGTGGCCGTAATCTTTGCTCTTAATATTTGGTACCATTATCTTCTTGGTGAACGAGTGGACATATACACGGACCATAAAATTCTAAAATATGTGTTTACTCAGAAGGAGTTGAATATATGGCAGAGAAGATGGTTAGAACCCATGGCAGACTTCGACATCAATCTACAATATCATCCAGGGAAGATGAATGTAGCACCTAATGACCTTAGTCGCCAACCATTAGCATTGAATCTCACCACACAGTGGAAGCTTCAACAAGACTTGCATCAAATGGAGATTGAAGTAGTTATGCCAGGTAACGCTTCAAGTTTGATGAACTTACAAGTTCAATCTACCATTGTCAATAGGATCAAAGCAGCTCAAGCAAATGATGCTAAGTTGCAAAAGATCAGAAAATACGTAAAAAGTGGACTTCGAACAGACTTCATCATCCATAAAGACGAATCTTTAAGATACGACAGTAGGTTGTGTGTATCAAAAGGTTCTGTGCGAGAAGAGTTGATGAAAGAAATCCACAACTCTCCTTATTTAGTACACCCTGGAGGTAAAAAGATGTATAAAGATCTGCGTCAAAATTACTGGTGGCATGGAATAAAGCGTGAAGTAACCAGAAGCGTCGGTAAAAGCTTGGTGTGTCAACAAGTAAAGGCTGAGCATTCATGACTGCTCGATTAGTTCAACCGTTACCTATCCTAAAATAGAAGTGGCAACACATCACAATGGATTTCGTGACTGCTCTTCCTCGCAGCACGAAAGGTAACGATGCGGTATGGGTTATTATGGATCGAATCACAAAGTTGGCTCACTTTATTCCCTTTCGAATTGGCCAATCTACTGAGACACTAGCAAAAAAGTATATGGAGGTAAGAATCTAAGTAAGATTTAAACTCTTCAATGTGTACTATCTCTGATACCCATGAACTCATGCAGGAAATCATGAGATTACATGGTGTACCAGTTTGCATTGTCTCTGATCATGACACTAGATTTCGATCGCAATTTTGGCAAAGTTTGCAAGCTAGCTTGGGAACAAATCTGAATTTCGGCACAGCTTATCATCCACAAACAGATGTTCAGTCTGAGTGAACTATTCAGATCTTAGAAGATATGCTAAGAGCGTGTATGCTAGACTTAGGAGGATCGTGGGAAGATCACCTACATCTTGTAGAGTTTTCATACAAAAATAGCTACCAAGCAAGTATCGAAATGACACTGTTTGCAGCTTTATATGGAAGGAAGTTTCGATCGCCATTAAGTTGGGATGACATCGGAGATAGAGAACTCCTTGGACCTGAGATGATAGTAGCAACTGTAGATGTGGTTCACACTATCAGAGAAAGAATGCGCAAACCCCAAGATCGACAAAAGCACCGGGCTGATGCAAAATGTCATCACTTGGAGTTTCAACCAGGAGAACATTTATTTTTGAAGATATCCCCGAACCGTAGAGTGATTCATTTTGAAAGACGGGGTAAGCTAAGTCCAAGGTATATTGGACCGTTCGACATACTTGAACGAGTCTGTAAAGTGGCTTAACGCTTGGTATTTCCACCTTCATTGGAAGGAGTGCACAATGTATTCCATATATCCCAACTCAGAAGGTATGTGAGTGACCCCAGTCATATTCTTGATCACTCCGAGCTCACTGTACAGCCAGATTTATCTTGTGAGGAACAACCTTTTGAGATCCTGACTAGAAAGGTGAAGTCACTTCGGAATAAAGAAGTCAACTTGGTTCGAGTGATGTAGAGAAAATATTCACCAGGAGAACCAACATGGGAACGTGAAGACGACATGCGTGCAAGATACCCTCATTTAAGTGTAAATTAATCCTTAAAATAAATCGTAAATTTCGAGGACGAAATTTTTATAAGGAGGGCAGACTGTAACAAATCCAATTTCAATATACATAAAATTTATTTAAAAGTTAATTTACAATTGGGATATTTGCAATCTTGTGTATGCTATAAGAATTTGATTTGCTTTTGAACAGCAAGAACGCACTTATAACTCATTGGTAAAGGCTTGCACTGCTGTGATGTAGTACATTATCTTTTTAGTTAATTTTCTTTTAATCTTTTAGAAATCCAAGGGTTTGCACGTGCACTACACGTAAGATGATAAGTTACAAAATAAACAAACATGTGCATTAGGTTATATCAAGCGACAGGGACACGTGGCGATGAACCAACCCCATTCCACCGGATTATGACCGGCGAAACCATCAAAAACCCCGGTACCGCCGGTTCCCCTATAGGTACCGCCTTGAAAATTTCCCCCCTGCACCCCTTGGCCCACCCCACTTCTCTCAAGCTGTATATTTTCTCTGCATTCATCCAGAGAATATTAAATCACCTTTAATCCAATTTTTAATGCATTCTTTAACCCTCTAAACCCTAATTTTCCCTATAAATATCACACTCCATTTTACATCTCCTCACCTAGAAATTTTCTGTCAAAACTCTCAAAAATTCTTAAGTCCCAAGTTGTGCAAGTGGAGTTATCAAAGGACGAAGTTCCGACGAAGTTTCGAGGAAATTCCGGCAATGAAACGACGCCCTGACGATCCCTAAATCTTCTCCTACCTCCCCCTTTCCTTGTAGCCTGTAAGTCCCCTCTTCCCCTCTTCTTTTCTATTCTAAAAACTTTCATTTTTAAAACTCGACGAAAGAAGAGTTAATCCGACTTCCATTTCGTTTTTTAAAAAAATTCCAACTTTTCTTAAACCATCTAATACCACACTCTCATATAAGGTTTAACAATCATTAACAAACACATTAAAACAAGTTTCATCTTAAAAGAATCTTTTATGCAACTTTTATCATATTTTTACGGTATAATACCATATACTTTACATTTCACCATAATTCTTATATTTCGTGTATTAACTTTAGAAAACTCACGAGATAATGACTTACCTCATCACAACACACATATTGGACATACCATAATTTACTTTTTGACAATATTTGTGGGAATATCACGAGTTACAATAAAATACCCTAAACTATTACAAAACCATTTTCTTTAAAAAGAGTATTATCTAATTCCTTGCAATTACACCTCTACAACCCATTTTGGGGAACCCCGATCGGGATGGTGCGGTTTATCGCACGTCCTTGATCCTAGTAGAGCGAGATGCAGACCTCCGCAAGGAGCATTTGATCTCGATGTAATTTTTAATGTTTCTTTAAGAAAATGAGATTTCTAGAAGATAAATAAATTTTATTATTATTATTATATATATATATATATATATATATATATATATATATATGAATATTATCAAAAGATCTATTTTAAATATATTATAAAAATATTCCATGTTTTCTAAATCAAAGGAATCACAATTACATGATAGTACCATTTCAATACAAAACAATTCCAATATTTCAATAAAATACCATATACAATTAAAACTAGGTTCTACTCATTAGAAATTTCACTTTTATAAAATATACATCTATGAAAACCCTAAAGACGATAATTAAATACTTGAGGTGTATTTTGAAAATATATCAAAACTATTTTTACATAAAACCCTCTCAAGTTATACTAAATTACAATAAGGACCCTAGTAAATATAAGTTTAAACGGGACTAATTCTCTTGAGCCTCAGGGAGCCAAAGAATGTGGGTACTTGCCTATCTAAGGTAGACAATCTAACAAACGGTATTATTAACACGGTAATTGTTTTGGAAAAAGACACAAATTCTGTCGTCCATGTGCAGCAGTTACCGATAACATCAAAACTAATCCAGGACTTCAATTTCTTTTCAAAGTGTCTGACACAGACTGAGTCTCAATCTAATCAATCTGATTTGAATATGATTCAAGTATAAACTACAATTCAACATGAATCCATTTATTCAATCTATATCAATCTGTATTGACCGAACTGAACCATGGATATACTTCGTTTACATGACTATCCAATATATCCATTCCATTTACTAATATCATGGTTTCGGCAAGTCATCCATCTATATAATAAAATATTACAATCAATACAAAATACATTACGGGGTTTTAAAGGGGTATATTGGTACAGAAGGTGTTAGAAGTGGCACGAGACTGTAACCATAATACGTCTAACCTAAATATCCATTGCCGTTGTACCGTTTCTGAACGGTTCCTTGTGCTCCGTATATCTTAGTCTCCGGAATAGTGGGACTTCTCTCGTATACACTGGCATTTTCTGTATCAAGCTACAAACAACTGCGTTAACATTATAATAAAACATTACTAGTTATATTTTCTTTCTGTCTAATCTATCTCTACTCACCTTTGGGATTTACCGAGCGATTGTTCGCTGACAATATTCATTTTCTTCTTTCTTTGGAATGTTGTCAGGTGGATCGGACTCACTGGAGATCGAACCCGGTACTGAAGATTTGGAGCAGTTAGCCTTTGACCTAGAGCTGTGGGCACTTGTACATATTTTGATTTCAGTTATTCCATTGTTTATGCATTGCTTTCTATTCATATATTTACATTTCCAGTTGTACCTGTAAAAGAATATTTAATAAATAAATGTTGTTATTCAATTACATCTATTGTCATCTTTCTTGTGTACATTACTTTATATTGTTTAAATACGGTTAGCATGTTTACTTCAGAGTAAATATGTAGCGGACCAGCCGCGTCTCCTTCCCGTACACCGGGAAGCGGGGCGTGAAAGTAATTGTTGGGTAAAAGCAGTGCTTACATTACTCGCTAGGAAAACTTTTTAGGTGCTTGAATTTTCCTATTCCTAGTGAACAAGTCCTTTAGGACGCATAAGACGGAACTTGTTGGATAACATCTAGGATGGGAATATTTATATTAACTTGCTTTAAAATTTCCACAATCTTCTCCATTTGCGGACTTGGTTTGTTCTCCCTTAACCTGTTTAAATAAGGAGCTTTATTAATAATTGTTTGGTCCAACATTGGAGAGCTTTGTGGGGATGGAATGGATCTCAGAATTGGAGTTAGAATCGTTTTAGGTTGACTCGAGGAAGTGGGCGAAGGGTTCGAGCCGTGTGGAAAATGGAGAATAGGCTCGGAAGAAGGTGGTGGACTAGACGAATTAGGAGTAGAAGTAGAAGCCGAGGTTTCAATTGAATCATCATCATCAACCTGCTCACCGACTTGGTTGTTCAGCACTCTTCCCGATCTCAACGTGGTTACGACACTCATATTATAACTTTGTGAGTGGCCGAGATTTGGTAAAGGTTGAGACGGAAGTTCCCCTTTCTCTTTTGCACTCATCGCGGCATTTAACTGTGCAAGTTGTGTTTCTATGGATTTTATGCTTTCATCGTGGAAAGCGGTGTGCTGCACTAACGATTGGATAGAAGACTTCAAATCAGTCGTTGTTTGCGTGGAATGTTTAATAAACATGTCCAAGCTTCGTTCGAGTGCGGAAAATTGTTCGGTACCAGCCGTTTGGAAAGAATTATTAGAGGGTGAAAAATTTTTGGCCGGATTTTGAAAGGATTGTGGTTGAAAGGGGTGCTGACTTTGTGGTGGTTGCTGTTGCTGTGGAGGAACCCTTTGATAGTTATTGTGGCTTGGGAACGAATTTTGAGTTTGAGTTTAGTTTTGGTTCCAAGAAAAATTAGGGTGATTCCTTCATCCCTGATTATATGTGGAAGAATAAGGATCGTTTCTAGGTCGTTGCTGAAAAGTAGCATTAATTTGTTCTTGACCTTGAAACGGTGGACTCAAAGAATATTCTTCCGTTAAGTGTGATGGGTCGGAACAACAACTACACACTGTTTTAGGGAGCGTAACTTCGTTTAGGGAGGCTAATGAGAATTTATTTTCTATAGCATCGAGTTTCCTTTATATCGCGGCCATTTCGGCTTTCACTGCGACGGAAATATCAAGCTGATGGAAACCTCCCCTAGATGAAGTTGATGGTGATCTAACGATTTCCCACTGTAAAGTTTGTTCAGCGAGATCTTCCAGGAATTGCCAAGATTCACCATCGTCTTTAGACAGGAAATGATATTGACAAATGGTTTCAAGCATCTGTTTTGTTGCTGGATTAATACCCTCATATATAATGCGATAAAGGTCCCATCTATTGATTTTGTGATGATGGCATTGTAGAAGAAGATCCTTAAACTGTTCAAAGCATTTCCAAAATGGTTCACTGGGACGTTGGGTAAACTGGTTGATCTCGCGTTGAACGCGGACGGTCTTATGATTTGGATAAAATTTCTTAAAGAATGCTACAACAAATTCATACTATTTGGAAATAAAATATGCGGCAGTGTTATAAAGCCATTTTTCTGCTAGATCGCATAAGGTAAAAGGGAGAAGACGTAATCTTATAGCATCCACAGAAAGTTGTGACGTGCCCATCATTGCACATACGTTTTTGAATTTGTTTATAAAAACGTATGCGTCTTCAGATTAAAGCCTGTGAAATTTGGGCAACAGTTTAATGAAGTGGGGTTTAATTTCAAAATTATCCCCATTTGCCGGTGGAACAGATAGATAAGTAAGACGGGGTCCACGCATAGGGTAACATCTTTCTTGGAGAGAGATGCGCAGTGGATTTTGCGCACCAACGGGTGGTGGTAGGGTGGTGGTGGTAAAATCTGATGGAGAACCGTCCAACGCAGATGTGATGGGTCGAGGGAAAAAAGAAGATGAAGAAGTACCGACTTCGGAGTCGATAGAAGAAACGCGGACAAGACGGCACTAGAATCCCGTGTCCAGCCGAGAATGCACTAAGCGGGTTTAGCGCAAGTGGCTGCGTGTGAGAAACAAAAAGGTTTTTTTTGAAAAGTGTCGGACATGAGACAAATCACACAAAAAATGCAAAATCAACCCTAGAACTAAGATCACCTAGGTGAAGTCACTAGATCGCTCCTAGACTTTCAAAGAACAAATCGCGGGATCAATCCTCTACCACCTCTTTATTACTCTTGTGGCAAGGTAAGTGCCAGGTAAGTGGGAGGTATTCGCTATACGAATCACCGAAAATAGCGGGCTTAATTAAGTAACCACTTCCCTTAGTCAAACTTGCCTAGACACCACAAAATAAATGCGGATAAGCGATAGATTACCCACGATCCTCCTCTGTCCTAATTGAGCGTGACGGTCCTTAGAATCTTGGTCTAGATATTTTTTAATTAATGAGGGTGAAAGTATGCTCGTTTTGTGATTTGTGGGGCCTAGGAAGGGTGATCAAATCCCCACCTAATCTGAATTTTGGTTTTGCCCCTAAAAAGCCCGATTAAAAATAAGCAAAAACAAACCAATAACAAAACACGCAAAAGATTTTTGAGCGGCGATATTTTGCAAAGAATCCTGCAAAAAATCAAATTATTGGATTTCTAGAGGAGAGATAAAGTTCAGAGAAAGATGCCAAAGAAATTTGGGGACACAACACCCCAACTCAGCCGCGGTTCCGCCGCAGAAATTAGGGTTCTTTTGCAAAAAAAATTTAGTCGCATCCTTTGCTCCTCTGGCTTTGATTGATGTCTCTGAATCTCTGTTTCCTCATTTTAGTGACTCCATATTCTCTCGCAAAAATTCGCACAATAATCGTTAAATACACAATATGCAGTTTCGTTTCACTTTTATTTAATTTTATAGTTGTCGGATAAGAATTCAACCCGAATAGAAAGAAAAAAAATTACGCACGTATCCCCGGCAACGTCGCCATTTAATTGATGTGAAAAAGTGTTTGTGTAAAGTAACTGCAATCAATAATAGTGTCGCGTGCAGCTAGCCGAGATGAGTACGACTCGTCCTCAAGAATGCGTGGAACTTTTAATCTTGCTTTAGACGAGTTGATTGAAAGAAGAGGAGAGTGATTCTAGATCTATACTGAACACGGATGTAGAATATATAAGAAGAGGACTCGTAGGGTTCGTTTCCTTATATTGGTTCTCGAGGCCGATCAGTCTTTGGTTTGCCTGCTGTCTACTTACCCCATATCGGAGGGATTGGAAGCTAATCGCGGCCGTTTTTCGCAAAGGTGTTCCGCTTTTGGGCTGGAGGGAGTATCGGTTGCTTTCTTCTGGATATCAATCCCTATCTAATGAACCAAAATTTGATTTTGCCGTAATTGCAATCGGGTGACTTAGGTTGTGAGATCTGCCACTACGTTTGCCAGCTCGTCAACTTTGGAACGGACTTTGGCCATCTTCTTGTCTCTGTCGTGAAGTTTTATTTGAAGCCATTCGAATAATATTTGTTCTATAGTTCCGGGTATGATAACCGGGTCATCCTTACTGCCTGAGCTCGATTTTGCAAAAACCACGGACTTCTTTAGCTTAATGGTCTGAGTGGGCTCTTCATCATCTAGACCGAGCCGGCATTAGGTAGAAACAACCACGTCATTGCCATGGGTATAAGGAGTAGGAGGAATTGTTCTTCTGGGCTATACCATGTAGACCGTGTGGGTTGTGTATCCGTCTACCGCTTCCCCATTGGTAATGTTGCTCGTTGGGCTTTTAGCTTGTTGCCTTGGTCCGTTGCTTTTAGAGAAGTGTTGACGACTGAGAGCAGCAGTTTACTGGAGGGTTTCAGTCTCTGTTTGTATGAAATTGGCAGTCGCGGCTTGATCGTTTTTCAACACGCTGGGGGACAATGAGATTTCTCCCACCTTGTATTGTTTCTCGACCCAATCCTTGAAAATACAGCAGTCTTCAATAGTGTGTCCCAACACTCGGTGGTATGGGCAAAAATTGGGGGGACCGGTCCTGTTTTTTCTCACTCGGCCTCTTTGGATTCGGCAACCACAGGCCATTCTTCAGAGCATCTTTGAATATTTTGTGGACCTTGTCACTTCTGAAAGAGTATATCTTATTCCCCATTTCCTCCAAAGTTGGCTCCCTGTGTTTGTTGGCCTTCGCTCCACCCGCTCTCTGCCTATTGAGAGAATAGGTGCTGTTGGAACTTTTGCCTTTCCGGTTCTCGTCCCTCCGATGTCTCGTTCTGTTTGTGAATTGGAGATCCTGAGTGGATTCAGGCTTTGAGCATTTCAATATTTGAACCTTCTTGGTCAAGTCTTGGAATGTTTTGTGATCTGCGGTATACAGGAAATGTTTCATCCATTTGTTCAGATTTTATATAAGAAGACTAACGGATTAGTCTTGTTCCAACGACGGTTCACATTTAACACAGAGATTGCTCTATCGGAATATAAAATCTTTGTTGCTTTCGTTGTTCTTTCGCTCGGTCCTTATAAGGCCGGCAATAGTGATTTTATCACTGGCACTCATGAACCTTTGCTTGAACAGAGATTCTATTTGAGTGAACGTCGTAATCGAGTCATCCGGTATGCTTTCATACCAATCGAAAGTAACATCGGTCAAGCTATTGAAAAACTGACGGAGAAGGAGTACATCATCCCCCCAATATTCGTGCATGATGCTTTAAATTTGGCAATGTGCCGGTTCGCATTTCCCGTCCTATCGAACCTTTCGAATTTGGGAAGACATAGCCACTGGGAAACTCCACAAGATCGAATTGTGCAGGTATGGTCTCCCACTGCTGCCGACCTTTTTCTGCGTCTCGGCCTTGGCGACTAATGTTTTGACTTTGTTGGTGATCAAATCCATGATCTAATCCTGCGTTGGCGGGCGGCTGTCATCATCGGTCAAGACATTTCTTGAGGCAGAATGTGGTCAACTTTCATGTGGCAGCCCACCTTTGGATTTGAGGGAATAGGCGTCGGCTGCTTCGGGACACCATTTCCCGGTTCATGAGCAGAGCCCTGCGCTTGATTGGGCGGCTGAGAGGCACATTGGGCCGTAAGCTGTAAGAAGGTGTTTGTCAAGTCATCAATCTTTGAGTAGAGCTTGGACATCTCCTTGTCTTTGTTTCTGAGCTGCTTCTAGAGCTCTTGGAGAAGTTGCTGCTCTGCGGTCTTGGGATGGAAGATTGGCTCCTCTTCGCATTCCTAGCTAGACTCCTCATGAACTGAGGGATCTCTCTGCTTATCAGCCTTATTGGAAGGGTTTTCATTATCTTCCCGATGAGGTTGGTCTTGGGAAGTGGCAGCCGCATTCAAACCAGATTGGATTTAAGATGTGGTAGCCCCGCCTTTGCTCTTGTTGTGTGTGTCCTCAATGTAGACAGTATGGACTACATATCCAGCCATCTCTTTATATCTGGCGGTTGATCTTTCGGACCGTTGTCACGGCCCTTCCTCATCGGGAAAGGACAAGCGACTGAAGACGGTTGGCCTGGATGGGTCCTTGGGTGGCGCTGTCTAGATCACGGTTTTCTTGACTCTAGAGGTTATGGCGTTCTTCTGAACTAATTTCAGCGGTTCAAAAGAGTTAGCGAGTTTTAAAACCGATTCAGCAGTTGTTGCGGGGTAACCATGTTCTTAGAACCACATGCAGTTCATCCTAATAGGAGCCCTTGCTCTTTTGTTGGCTTTGTATCTAAACCTTTTATGACTTAGCTTCTCAATTTTAAGGGCTTGGCGGGCATCCGTTTTTTGAGAAGCCACCGTGAGTCGATTGGCGGGGAACTTGGAGAAGACACCCGATCGAGCAGTCGTCAAGAGCATCGCCGGAGCTTGCCCAAGACACCTTGTTGCTTTGTTGGTGTTGATCGCCTTGCCCACAGGAGGAGCAACGGAAAGTCGTTCGAGGCCGGTTTATATATCACTGGGGCTTGAGGAGCAGGAATGGTGTTAGCTGAGACAAATAAAATAGAGCCAAATTGTGACAGTTGTTCTTTCCACTGCCGCCCGAGACTTGCCGGAAGAATTGTTCGAGCGTCCGTCTTCATAGTGTAGGAGACAGGAGCTGCCTAAAAGCTGAGTTCATCTTTGAAGACATTGTTGAGAATTGATTGCTTGAAAGCCTGCATGAATGAGCATTATTTTAGTTTAAACATTGATATGTATGTTGATTGAATTCGCATGAACGTTTAACCCGAAATATGGGAGGAGAGAAAATGTCCCACCGAACATGCCAGAATCTTTAGAGTGTTTTTTGTCATCGTATTGAGATAGGAATGCGCGTCGCTTGTCAGGTGTCATATAGATTTCCCCTGTCTAGGATAGGCTGGAGTTTATTGATTGTGGGGATCATAATCTCCAGCAGCCGCGGACTAAACTTCCGTTAATTGCCCCTCGCTTTTGGAGCGGAAGAACCTTTGATTAACGGGTGAAACTGGTCATGCGAACTCAATTTGAGTTGTTGGTATTTATCAAAAGTATAGGGGTATGTTCATTTAATTTTTTTATTCTATTTGTGACAAAATATTTTTTCTCAAAGAAACACATTTTTTTTTTATTTTATATTATTTTATTTTGATTTTTTTTAATTTTTTTTGTTTTATTTTATTCATTTTTTTCTATTTTTTTTAAAAAGGGGAAAGCTCCCAAAAAATGGGAGCCTCCCCTTCACATGAAAGGAGTGGGGGCTCCCACTCACGTGAGGGGGAGTGCTTCCACCGCACCCCCCTCACGTGAGGGCCCCCTCACGTGGGTGGGAGCTCCCATCCTCACATGAGAGAAAGGGAACCCCTTCACGCGGGGGGAGCGAGAGGCGGCAAAAAAGGGGGGAGCTTTTGCTCTCGGATTTGGAGCTGAACTCCTAAATGAATTTATTATGGAGTTAAACTCCAAAGTTTCTTTAAATTGAGTTAAACTCCCAAAGGAATTTTTATTATGGTGCTTAACTCCAAAAGATTTTAAAACGTGGAGTTGAACTCCTAAATTTTTTTAATGGATTTAAAATTCTAAAAGAATTTTTATTATGGAGTTAAACTCCAAAAGGATTTTAGATGGAGTTAAACTCCCAAAGTAATTTTTATTATGGAGTTAAATTCCAAAAGATTTTAAAACGTAGAGTTGAACTCCCAAAATTTTTATTATGAAGTTAAACTCCAAAAGATTTTAAAGCGTGGAATTGAACTCCCAAAATTTTTTATGGGGTTAAGCAATCAAAAGAATTTTTATTATGGAGTTGAACTCCAAAAAACTTCCTCTTTTCTTTTTTAAGAAGAAACTCAAATGGGTTCTCCTGAATCTCCGAGATTTGGATTTTGGGTGATGAAAAGAGCTCTTTTCTTCGATGGAGCATTGGGAGGTGGGTTTCCCTTCTCCTCCCTCACTCAAATTGGATCTTGAGGAGAAAGAAGAAGATATCAAAAATCTTCTCTTTTGGGGATTTGATGTTAGAGTTAAACTCTCTTTCAATGGGTTTATAGTGAAACTTTACATAGTTTTAAGAAAAAAAGAGCCAAGCTTTTGATTTAATTGGAAATGAATTGAAAGTAGAAGAACTTAAGAAAGAGAAGATGGAGGCACAAATCCTAGAGATTTTATGGGGAATTGATTTTTTTTCTATTTCTTCATGATGTTGTCTTATATAGACTTAGAAATTTACCCATAGCCTCTTGAACCTTATAAAATGGCATTTTGCCCATCCTATACCTCATGTGCTTATTTCATTTTGCCAATGAGCCATGAGATTTACAAAATTTTGGTTTTTTGCCTATTTATTTAAATATTACATTTATTTGTTATACTTTCTTGGCATGGGACAGGTATGGGCTTGGGCCAACCTGCTTGCACTTGGGTTCGAGCGTGGGCCCGGCAAGGGTTTCAGACGTGAGCTCGACATGTGTTCGGGTATAGGCCCGGCTTGGATTCGATAGTAGGGCCCGCCTACTTGTCCACGGTTTGACTTTGACTTTGACTTTTGGTCAATAGGATATAAATTCAACCTCAACAGACAAAGAAAACGGAAAATGGGACTCGACTCAACCAATCACAAAAGTGCACAAACAGTCCCGAAAACTAGGGTCACCTAGGTCAAATCACTCGACCGCTCTTAGAATTCCAAAGGAAAAGACGTAGGATAATTTCTCTTTCATCTCCATATCAATCTTGCAGTCGAGTAAGTGCCAGATAAGTGGGAGGTATCCGCTATACGAACCACCAAAATAGAGGGCCTAATTAAGTAAATCACTTGGCTTAGTCACACTTGCCTTATACACCACAAGAAAAATATAAATAAGCAATATTTTACCCACGACCTCTCTTGCCATGTTTGAGCATGATTTTCCTTAAAGTCTTGATGTGGATATTTTTTAATTAATTTAAGGTGATGCGTATGCTCGTTTGTGATTTTTAGAGCTTAGGAAGGGTAATGAACTCCCCACCTAATCTGAATTTGGGTTTTTTGTTCCTTAATGTCCATATTAATTTATGCAAAGTAATTAACAAATTAAAAATCTAAAACACACAAAAAGATTTTTCTTGGCGGCGCGGTTTTCAAAGAATCCTGCAGGGGAAAGCGATTTATTAGAGCTTCGTAGAAGGTTTTCAGAAGAGAGGAAGCTTACCAGAAAAATGCAGAGTGAGAACTTATCATTTGGCTGCGAAATGGCGGTGCGATATGAAGAGTCAGCGGCGGATCCGCGGTGAAACTTGGGCCTAACTTCCTGAAGCTTTGGCACTGATCTCCTCAACTCTTTGGCTTTTGGTTCCAGCAATTTGGTTCTCTATTGGATCACTCCAGCAGCTCCAGATTTCCTACAAACTTCCACAAGAGCCATTATAAAATACAAGATGCGGTTTTAATTATTTTTTGGTTAATTATTTTTATAAAAAAAACTTAACTCGAACAACAAGAAAATAATGTTACCGTCTCTCCGGTAACGGCGCCATTTAATTGATATGAAAGTTTGTATCATAGTTATCCTAATTACCGCAATCAACACAGTGTCTCAATAGCTAACCGCGGTGAATACGGGTCGTCCACAGGGAGATGGTAACGTTATATTTCTTGTTTTAGACGAGTTAAATAAAAAATGTTTGGATTTTTTGTATTTATTATAAAAAAGATATAAAAATTCAATGATTAATGAACTCATTAGGGTTTTCGGATTGGCTTGAATAAGAGATGTATTAAAAAATACTTTACCTTTACCCACTTGTTGAATTGATGCGAGGATAACAGCAAACAATGGGGATTAGGGTTTAAAGGGGTATTAGAGATTCCCACCATTGACATTTTTCCTTCCATTGTTCACTATTATCTCAAGCCTTCAGCAAAGTTTCCAAAACTTGTCTCGAAAATTGGGTCGCAACTATCATGGAGGGATAGAGCTCTCAAAAGGAGAGATTTGTTTTATCTTTGAAAAAGTTTTAGATTCATTTGTTATGTAAAGAGAAAGTGTAAGGGATTTTTCCATAGCTCAAACTACCATTTTCTAAACCCTAACAAGAGAGAAAATTACTCACTCATTAAAATCAATTAAAACAAAAGGAGAGAATAGGAGAAATAAATTCAAAAGCTATCTTTTGAATCTCTCAAAAAAAATAAGAGGTTTCTATTGAGCATCATCACTTTAAAACAATTAAAAGGAAGAAAGGGGAAAAAGAAAAAATCCATAAAGAAGAAAAATCAAATTTGGATCTAAAATAATAAAAGATATATAATTGCAGAAATTAAAGTGCTGAAAGTAAAAAAGACAAGAAATTAAATTTATCACTACTTTTTATTGATAACTCAAAACTTCATACAAAATATTAATGGTTAGAAAGAAAAGAGGCAACTAACAATTTTCAAACCCTAAACATTAAATCCTAGATAGTCTTCTGTTGTGTGCTCTTACTCTTTTATATATGCTCTGAAATCTGAAATCCTAACTTCGATATTGATCCCCACGAAAAGACGAAACTGCCTAAAAAACCCTAGCTCGTGCGGCGCTCTTGTAACACCCTAGTACATTTATACTAAATGTTTTGGGGTATTTCAAATCTTACGGGAAAATTCTTTACTATTGTTGCTATTAGGGTGCGAATGATGCAATTAGTAGCTGTGGTTATTATCCGACCCGACCCGTATGTTTGAAACTCAATATGGTTCGATATTACATTAAATATTTTCTAGTACAGTATATCCATGCAAATCTAGAATATATATAATATATTTTAGAATTCGCATATCTTTTATAATACAATATAAAATCAAACAATATATTTTCTTATCTAGCTTTGCATGCCATAGTACCCCATATCGTGTGGTGGCGCCTATATATCATGTTCGTATCCTGAGGGTTAGACAAACCGATTATTTGATCGCTACATATATTTACGTAGATCTGTATTTGGGGGTATATGTTTTTAAGTACAGGATATTGCATTATGATTTAAATTCTTACGTATATTCTTCATATTTAAAAACTAGATTTTTAAAAGGATACGGGTAATATTTGGAGAGATCCGGTATTATCTGTAAAATAGTACCATGTATATAGTTTATATAACCAATATATATATATATATATATATATAATATAATATATTAATTATTTTAAATAAAAAGATTCTCTCTTTCTAATTCCCACTTTCTCTCTGTCTCTCTCTCTCTCGAATCTCTAATTCTCTCTCTTTCTGTCTCTCTCCCTTGTCCCGACTCTCTCTACCCCTATATATATATTTATATATTATATAATACATAAAATTCATAACACCTTCTCTCTCTCCTCCCTCGTTTTCTTCTTCTCCCCATTCTCGCACTGACCCCGAACCCTAACCCTCGTCGCCGCTCCTCGTTGTCGCCGCCCTAGCGTCGTCGTCGTCCTCTCCCCTGCTTCTCCATCACCTCCTCCTCTCTTCCTCCTTTCCTGACGACCCTAAGCTTCTAACCTGACACCCGATAGCGAGAACCTATCACCCCTTTGCCTCCGAACTCGTCGCCGGAACCCGACAACCACTATCACCCCGTCACCTTCCTCCTCGTCTCCCCAGCAAACTAAGACCACCACCACCACACCCTCTTCTCCTCTTCTGCTCATCCCCGAACACCATCAACCCTTACCGACCACTCACCTCGCCGCCAACCGCCTCTTCCCTCTCCTTGCCCTCGCCAAATCCAGAGAATCTCAGAACCTAGCAAACCCAACAGCCGTTACCTTCTTCTTCTGTTCTTCTTCTTCTTTCTTTTCTTTTCTTTTCCGATCTTCTCACCAGAGTTGCGCACGTCGCCGATGATCCAGACGACCCAGTCACCGTTGTCGTCTAGCCTAGTCACCACGTTACACATCCAGGTCAAGTCCTTTGTGCGTAAGTTTTGCGTCATGACTTTATTTCGGCGTCGGAACGTGACATCTGTATTTTGACGTAAAATTCGATCAGACAAGTTCTAAACTTGCAACATGCTATTTTGATTATATCGATATTTATATGCTTGACTATAGTACATACGTTTTAATATTCAGTAAGTAGTAGCGATTTACATTTTATAGTATCCGCATATATCCGTACCGATAATAGTTTATCTAGTTACTTGCCGGATCATCACAATATTATCATAGTACAATATAAGTTCAGTATTTTTATCTAGATTGCAATATACATGGTAATGGATGTATAACGGTTATTACAGATAGATACATATGCATCTTGGCATTAGTTATGTTTACTGTGTTTCGATATTGGTTACAGTTTCACATTTGGTTAATATACATTGCATGATATGTTCATGACACACTAGTAGACTTGTTGCTTGGATCTTATTGCTAATGCCGACAATCCTGATTTATTGTCCTGGCGGATGTGACTTGTTGTCTGCATAGACAAGACATGTACCTGCTTAATCCTGTGTTGGTATTATATTTATATCATCAATATCTGACTTGAACACAAAACCTGGGAAAAAGGGGAAATTAAGAATGTAGCTAAAACGTAACTCAAGAGAATATTATTATTGTTTGCCGTGATTCCGGGCATGAACGGAATAATCATTGTTTATTGTACCGTGGTCCCGTGGGGAATGAACGGGATATATTGTGTCGTGGTCCCGTAGGTGTTTGAACGTGATATATGTTGTTGAGTTACGATGAGAATTATATTAATTGATTTCAAATACTTATAGAATAGATAACCTAGAAGTATAGACTTTAGGATACACATCACATACATATAGCTCACTAATTATACCCTGTTTATTATTAACATTCTTGTTTAATCATATCATCCTATTCTGGTTATTACTATTATTTTGATATTATGATGCACTGACGTCTGGGTTTTGCATGGCCCAGTTCCTTTGAAATTATCGCAGGCAGATCAGGAGTATTTTAGCAAGCAAGCCGAGGATTGAGGAGCTAGATGTTTAGTTTAGAGATGCTTAGTTTGTTTATTTTCGGAGTGTTATTTTTATTGATGTGAGCCCATATGGGACATGATTCAGATACTATTTTTTATTGGATCTTGATCCGTTCCCGCTATATGCATTTCTTGATTTTATTTATTATAGCAGATGGACATGTGCTAGCTAGATTTTATTTTATTGTTTTTAATATCTGATTGACAGCCGTAATGTGAATATGGAGGGATAATTCCTAGCCATAGGTAGCATGGTTGGCTCTGCCGCGTGCTGTGTTTACGTATTTTGGGAAGTGGGTCATGACAGGGTTTGTTTGGTATCAAAGACATAAGATTTAGGGTTAGTCAGGTTTGGTTCTTTTGTGGTTGGGTATTGAACCCAATACACTAACCAGGAAACCCGGAATTAGGAACATATCCTGCCACATTACGACCATGCCAGTCTTGAATCCATAGTTGTTAATATCTTGTTTATTGAATCATGATTACCGTTACCAATCCCCTTCAGTATCTTGGCTTTAGAATCATGGCGGATAAAGATTTGCGATCATACCAGAGGTATGTAGATAACACTGTATTGCTTGGAGTTGTACATGGTATACTTGAAAACCAGAAGCGACAAACTGGAGCTAAATCAGCAATAGGCTGAGGCATTCCAGGAGGGTCTGCGGACGGTCCAACAGTCCATGATTACAGCAGCTGCCCCAGGCCAGCACAGCGTGAGGGCACCATGGCAAACTTTAGGAAGCTCGGTCCGTCCACATTTATGGGATTGGAGAAGCCATTGCCAGTGAAGCATTGGCTAGTTGATAAAGAGAACCTACTCCTTATCGCGCAGATTCCAGATGAGAAAATGGTGGATGTAGTACGCATCCAATTAGTAGATTACGCTCGCGAGAGGTGGTGTTCAGTCGAAAATATTGCATATTTAGTATAACATTTTTCTTAATTTTCTTAAATATTTAAAGGTGTTTATTATAAATATAGAACATATTTGGGTTTATCTGCAAAAAATTATTTACCATATATTTATATATTATAATTAACATTATGAAGGAAAATATGTGCATTTTATATTTATATAATATTTTAGTAATTAAAAGATGCATAGCATATCAAATATTCTTAATCAAGTTTCTTAAAAATTTATTACCAAATAAAGTAATTAAGAGACTCTCTCTAATTTAATAAATATTACTAACATTATTCATGAAGATTTTGTGCAGATTTAGCTCAGGTCAAGAGATAAAGATATTCAAGATGTCAGGATCAAAAATCTGCCAATAAAATCGTAGGATCTGAAAAATTGGAAAGTGGATCTTTATGGCAAGTCTAAACCAATGAGATCTAGGGTTTCTGATTTGAAGGCTATATAAAGGACCGAGGGCTAAAGTTAAAATCCATCACCTTTAACACGAAGCAAATCACCGTCAAAGAACAAGAGATCCACGACAGGTCCACGATTCAATATGATAGAGCGACGTGAATATCGACGGAGCAAATATTTCCTACGAGGCAGAGATCGAGAGAAAATTCTTTCTCCTGTAATCTAAATTCGAAGGTTTTGTACTTGTAACGTTGATTAATAAAGGTAGATCATTTGTTTAATTATTTCATATTTACTTTCCACATTTAAATTTTTACATTATGATTTCTTTATCTATCCTTTCTTCTTCTTTTCAAACCATGCGCGAGTAATTCTTAGCTTGCTAGGGTTCGTAGGATTAGGATAGATCAATAGATGATAAAATCTCTTAACTTCTTTTACATCTTATAAAGTTTATAAACTTTAGAAAAATAAATGTTAGCATCCTTATCGGGCGTGCTATCAATTTATTGATAGTCTCGACCGCGATTTGAGATCAGATTAACAATTGTTTTGATAGAGACTAGACATGAATAAAGATCAATGAAAAGATAAAGGTTAAGAGTGGGAACCCTATTCCTTCCAGAAACCCTAATCTTCATTCATCACTATCGATCTACAAAGATAAGGATTAATTTTTCTCAAGACACCCTAGGTTTCTTAACACATGAGACTTGCAGGGTGGAGGAAGAAGAAGAAGCCATTGGAGGATGAGAGTGTGAATCCAAGAAAACTCAAGTGAGGAAAATGGCTAAGTGTTATGAGATATAATAAGTGAGCATATAAGCAACTAAAGTGTAACACCCGAGCCCAATACCACTAATTTCAGTTACCGTTTGAGCGTAGTATGGCACTTATTTCATTTATCTTGCTTAATTGTGACTTATTGTAAATTTTATCCCGACAATTCATTTCTGCATATAACAATTTATGGCATCTAAAATAAAATTAAAAATACCCATCATGGCTTGCTTGACACCCCTAACCCTGTGGTAGCGTCCGTGCATCGTGTTCTCGCCCCGTTCAGTGAAACAGGCGAGTTTGGACGGCTACGCGCACGTACGTGTGTCCGTTTTGGGGGTATGCTTTTTGATCATAAAATACTCCATTTTCACTTTTGGATCCCGCTTAAAATTTTATTATTTCAATTTCAAATTTTTGGACCCGACCCGGACGCGATTTGGAAATGTTTTATTTTGCGCCAAAATCCCAAATTTTAATATTTTTAAAACCACCGTATATTTTCTTAACCTTATAAAATATTCACTGTTCCCTAAATCTTTCGCCAAATTTTCCAATCTCAGGCAATCGCGGCTCTCCAAACCCGTGGGCCCCACTTCTTACTTCTCTCTCTCTCTCCACTATCTCTCTCTCCCGTCTCTCTCTCTCCTCCTTCTCTCTCTCTCTCTCTCTCTCTCTCTCTTCTATATACAAATCTCTTCCTCCCTCCTCTTTCTATTTTCTTTCCTTCAGATGCAGACGCGCAACCCCGCTCCTGCACCTCGCCGCCGACGATCACCTCATCGTCGCCTCCCGCCATCATCCTCGTCATCCTCATCTCCACCACCTCACCTTCATCGCCCATCTTCTTCTACCCTTCTATCCTAACATCTCAACCCAACTCCAAACCCTACCGAAACCAAACCTATCTCCTCCGAGCTCCGGCTCTCGACCCCCATCTCTGTCCATCTCAACCTCAGAACACCCGACCACCACAGCTAACCTCGACAGCAACCCTTCACCAATCGCCGCCGCAGCACTCAACCCTGACACGACTCCATTCGCCATCGCCTAAGCCTCGCCATCATTATCATCTTCTTTACCCTTACTATCTCTTCAACCCCGACTTTACCACCTGCAACCAAAACCCACACATTGAGATCATCACCATCACCGTAGCCCATCATGTCCTCCACCATCCCCTTGCACCACCTTCGAACCCGACAATCGAAAACCAACCAAGACCGAAACAGGTCTATACCTGAGACCCAACTACACCCATCATCCTCATTGAGATTGTCATCTCCCTCATCTTTTCTTCTTTCTTCCCTTCGCTGTTAATATTTTCCGATCTGTAGATTTCTTTATCCATCATCATAGGCCACCGCCGGAGCTCCGTCGACGTGGTCGACCGTCACCACCCCTCCCGCAGACCCTCGTGAGCACCCTCGTCTCTATCTTCATTCTCTTCCCTCTTCTTGATTCTTCTTTTGTTGTTTCATGAATTCTTGAAATTTGTAGATTCACTGTTTTTGCGTTCGCCGGAATCCGACCGTGCCGGCGACGTGTCCCGACGTTCCAGCGCGGTACCCCAACCCGTGTGGTTTCACTGTTCGTTGTTTGGGTTCATTCCGTGAACCGTGCACCCGTCGCGAGTTTTTCCCCGACAACGTTTAACGTCCCGTTTTCCCGATTCGCGACCCGTCGAGGCAAATACCCCTTGCTATATGCTAAACAATATTTACTTATAATTAATGACACCCTAAAACCTGCAATTTAACTTTGGTATTATAATTTCCCATTTTTCGTGTTCAAGATTGTTATATATCATTTATCTTTCAAACTTGGAACCTACCTGTTGTAATTACTAATTGGGAACCTAATAATCACATTTACATGTTTTAATTACACTTTCACTGATGATGTAGCCTATGGCACCTTTTCTACCGTTTTACTTCATCCGGACACTCGTATACATTTAACCTGCTTAAACTGTGATTTCATTCGTGGAACCTATATACACATATAACATTGCATCTATGAAGTCTTAAACTTGTTAACATGATGAAACGGCTATAATTGTCTTACTGCATTCTTATATGGTTGAAATCATCTCTGTGACACAATTGATAACAGTATTGCTAATTGAATGAATCTGCCTATTGCTTAATTCATTACTTATATTTTGTTGTTGATGCCATGCTTGATTATATAACTGATTGTGAGTACACCTATGATATCGATTGCTTCTTGACCTGTCTTGCTACCTACCTATTGATTGACCCGACATGGTACCATATACTGCTTGTCTTGACATGATATACCATGACCTGATCCGTTACCCGATCTTGTGTCTAATGCCAACAAACCTGACATGTAGTCCTCATGGACCGTTCCTGTTGTCTATCCAGACAAACCTGTTTACCTGATCCTGTGTTGGCATTAGTTTCTTGATTTTGGGATACCTGACTTGACATACACATATAACTTAGGGGTATGGGCAAATCAAAGGTGAAACCTGACTTGTAACTCAACGGTTCACTACCTGTCCTGCGTATACACATTCCTGTTTTGTGCCTAGCGGCATGTCTCGGTTTCAGCCGAGAATATTGTGGCCGTGGTCCCGGGTATGTACGGGATACTATTGAGTGTACACATTCCTGTTTGGTGCCTAGCGGCATGTCTCGGTTTCATCCGAGAATATTGAGGCCGTGGTCCCGGGTATGTACGGGATACTATTGAGTTACATCGATGATTCATCAATTTGGTTTCAAAGACTTTAGAACAGAGAACCTGATAGAACAGTTTAGTTTACCCACCGCACACTACCCTGCACTGCTCTGATTTATATGATTTTTACTATTGCTTTATTCATGTTTATATTCGCATTGCCTATTTATTATGTTATTACTTGATGACTTGACGCGCTGACGTCTGGGTTTTGCATGGCCTAGATTCTTCTACCTTGCTGCAGACTGATTAGGAGTTTTGCCGTTGTTAGACGAGCGGTGAGGTTCCTGTCGGTACATAGTTTCACTCCAGGTGTTTCATTTATTGTATCTTTTGGCTTCCGCATATTGTTATCTCTTGACTCTTTTACTCTGGCTTATGGACATGTACTAGGTAGTTAGTTTACTTTTCTGTTCTTGATATCTCCACAGCCGTAATGTGACTGTGGAAGGATTTTTCCTATCCACAGGTAGCATGGTTGGCTATGTCACGTACCCACTTTAGCGAACTTTGGGAAGTGGGGCGTGACATGGTTCTTTTGGTATCAGAGCCATAGGACAGTCGGGTTGATTCTTTTGTAGTTGGGTATTGTACCCAATACACGAATCAGAATACCCGTGTTTAGGAAACATGTCCTGCCACCTTGCCGTTTTAACATTCTTGAATCACATTCTTCCTGATTATATCTTTTACGATGTGCAAACTTCCTTTGCATATCGACTCGAAAGCTGATTCCTTGTTATCTCTAGGACTTAGGCGACTTGGGTGGAGTTATGTAATTGTGGCTATGATACCGCGGCATAGTTACAATGCGGCACTCTATTTAAGTATCTTGGAGTTCTAGCCTTGATATATATTTCGAATCTATCATCATGCAAAGGTTGGGTGTTTGATATGGCCGGTAAGAATTTGAAGACGTACCAAAGGCGTGTGGACGAAGCCGCCATGCTTGGAGTAACAAGGGGAATGCTGGAGAATCAAAAGAAACAGACCGAGCTGATCCAGCAGCAAGCGGACTCGTTTCAGGAAGGTTTGCAGATCGTTCAGCAGTCTGTGAACGATGTTGGAGCTAAGCCAGTTGACCGAGTAGGGACAGTAGTAGATTTCAGACGTTTGGGTCCGTCTACATTTACTGGTTTGGAGGAGCCGTTGCCAGCGGAGCAGTGGCTAGTTGACATAGAGGACTTGCTTTTTGCGGCACAGATTCCAGATGAGAAAAGAGTTGATGTGGTACGCATTCAGTTAGTGGACTACGCCCGAGAATGGTGGCTTGTGGAAGAGAACCGCTTGCCCAAGCCGATCAAGTGGGCGGATTTTTCAAAGAGTTTCCTGGAGAAGTTCTTCCCGCAGACTGCACGGGAGGAAATGGAAGAGGAATTCATCGGGCTAAAACAGAAGGGAGCACCCGTAGATGTGCATGCAGCAGAATGGACAAGACTCAGCAGATTCGCTGGACCTCTGGTTGCCAACGATGCAGACAGGGCACGGGGGTTCATGCGTAGCTTGGACGTGGACATCCAGAGGCAGATTGTCTCCCTGGGTTTGACCACTTTCTCACAAGTACTTGCGGCAGCGCGAGAGCAGCAGAGTTATCCGGGATGAAGGGAGTTTACAGCAGACAGCAGTTGCGGTAAGGAAGCAGTTCTGTCGAGCCAGTCGAGTTTAGGGCTAAGCCGACAAACAATACTCTTGCATCAATGGAAGTGATGAAAGTGAAGAGCCGGCTGTTGTTCGTGATTTTATGGACGTGTTTGAAGATATATCGGGTTTACCGCCGAAGCGAGACGTGGAGTTCGCAATTGATCTTATTCCTGGTGCAGCGCCAGTATCCGAAGCATATTATCCAATGGCGCCAGTAGAGTTGGAAGAAGTCAAAGAGCAGGTTGCTGAATTGTTTGAGAAGGGTTGGATTCGAAGCAATAACTCGCCTTGGGGAGCTCCTGTTCTTCTAGTAAAGAAGAAGGATGGCACAAGAAGGATGTGCATCGACTATCAAGAATTAAATCGGGTGAGTATTAAGAACAAGTACCCTATCCCTCGCATTGGAGAACTTTTGAGCAGCTTAGTGGTGCGAGGGTATTCTCGAAGCTGGATTTGCGATCCGGATATCATCAGGTCCGAGTGAAAACAGAAAATATTTGCAAGACGGCGTTCCGAACTCGGTATGGACATTACGAGTATTTAGTGATGACCTTCGGAGTAGCGAATGCGCCGACAGTATTCATGGACTTGATGAACCGAATCTTTTCACCGTTCTTGGACCAGTTTATCATGGTTTTTATTGACGATATTCTGGTTTACTCGAAGAATTTGAAGAACATGCTGAGCATTTGGAGATCGCACTGCAAACGTTGAGACAAGAGAAGTTGTATGCGAAGATGAGCAAGTGCGAGTTTTGGCTGGAGGAAGTAAAGTTTTTGGGGCATGTCGTGTCTGGCGATGGAATTGCCGTCGATCCAGAAAAGATTGCAGCAGTACGAGATTGGCCGATTCCAACAATTGTTGCGAAGATAAGAAGTTTTCTTGGACTCGCCGGGTATTACAGAAGATTTGTGGAAAACTTTGCTCGTCTGGCGGAGCCGTTAACCAAGCTTACGCGCAAGGAGGTACCTTTTGTATGGACGAATAAGTGTGCGTTAGCTTTTGAGACGTTGAAGCAGAAGTTGATAACCGCCCCTATTCTGACCGTGCCAGACAATTCTGGAGGATTGGTGATTCACAGCGACACATCTGGGAAAGGATTGGGATGTGTTTTGATGCAGCATGGGAAGGTTGTAGCGTACGCATCGAGACAGTGAAGACCCATGAGAAGAATTACCCAACTCATGACTGTTAGTGTTTATGCCTTAGAAGGCCATTACTGTATCATACTAGCTTGTATATTACTTAATGGAAGCTTGGGATATTCACATGTATATAACAGTCTTGCTAAACATGGTAGTATGCTACTTGGTTTTGCTATCTTAATATGTGAGTGTACGTATTGATAGAGCTCTTAGGATCTTGCTTGTCTACCAGCGTTGTGATGGCAGTCACACTAGTGGGGGCTGGGTAGTCTACAAGCACATCCTTATTCAGGTCCCTGGTCGTTGGATTATCGAGACAGAGCATCGATACTCCGGAGTAGACTAGTGTGTACGCTTCTCATCCCAGTTGGGGAGATGGTCTGTCCCACAGCCGTCAGTACGTCATACTGGAGATAGTATACAGGTGCTCGTTAGGTTACGGGTACACCGGACAGGACTCACAGGGAACTGTTGGTTGGTTTGATACCAGTCGTCAGTGAACAGTTCCCAGGTGACATGAGTACAGCGTAGTCCGCAGACTTGACACTGCTACTTCGCCTCGAGTGTGTCCCACTGTTCTTAGATTGCTACCCTACCACGGCTCAAAGGAGTCGTGCAAACAGGTGGCAGTTGGGTGCAGTCCCGAGCACTTGGAGGCAGTGGTGGTTAGACAGGATTCGTCCCTCCCGGTATTGGGAGTAGATATCGTGCTGTGTCAGAGAGTCATTACGCAAAGTCCCTGGCCAGGGCAAGCGAGATTTGCTGGTAGGTTCCAGTAGTTTCTCAGGGTGTAATGGGCTTCACTCCGACACGACTTATACCGCTATTAGGGGACTGACGCTTGCCGCCCCCCTAGGCCCGATATGCGATAGTCTTGGACGAACGGACCGGACTGTATGGAGATTGTCACATCAGACTCAGTAGGAGTTCGGATGGGTTTTCTCATCGGCCTTCTTATCGACAACTACCTGGGGACCGTTACGTACAGCTAGTGCCGCTTGCGGTCTGTGGTTAAACCCACTGCCAGCGTAGTAGTCGAGTCTCTAGAGTCCCACACAGAGAGTTTCCTACACCAGGCGAAACGATATAGAGGTTGCATGGTTTTGCGACAAAGGGTTCGGACGCATACGTGCGTTTACGCACGTACGACTTTCGGACAGTTTTTACCAGTCGGCTTTGGTTTAAGCCAGTTACTGGTATCCGGTTATTGGATTTTTACAGTCTAAAGTTTTTCCGTATTTTTGCGGATCGGAGGGGCGTTCTCGTAATTGTACGAGAAGCTTCTAGAAGATGTGACTAAGGAGGTTACTTTGGATGAGGTTGTGAGTCATTGTGGTGATTCATTCATTTCATTAATGCACATTTATTGCTTAATGACTCATGCTAATGAATCACCACTAGATATTTTATGAAGCATGCTTATTCATTTCTTTTATTCATTATTGATAAATGAGAATGCTTCATAATATATTATGATACACTCTCTCTCCTCTCATTATCTTATCTCATATTCTCTCTCCTCAAGCTCTCATCTTCAAGTGACTAATCCTTAATCCTCATGTGTTGAGATCAAAGGTTTAGTTAGACTTAAGCATCCATAACCATCACTCTATCTCATCCTTTCATCTTTGATTAGCAATCAAAGTTGATTAGTTACCTCAAGTGAGAGGTGTAGCTTGGTGTTTTGCTCTCGGGTGGATCGTCTACTACCTAGAGAAGGTCGAGGAGAACAAAGGAGGACACAAAGACGAAGGACTAGTTTCGATCGGTATAATTCCTTAACACTATAGTTTAGTATAGCTATGTGTTTGGTTATTATTTGTTTAGCTTCGATTTAAGCGGTTAGTCGATGTTCGTTCCTTAAACTTGATCGTTTTTGTAAAATCCGCCTCCCCACAAGTACTGGGGTGTACTACATCGACTTACAATGACTTGGAGCTTGCGGCTGTTGTTTTCGCTTTGAAGATTTGGAGACACTACCTTTTAGGCGAAAGGGTCGAATTCTTTACTGATCATAAGAGCTTGAAGTATGTGTTCGCACAGAAGGAGCTTAATATGAGGCAGCGTAGATGGTTGGAGCTGATGGCTGACTACGATCTTGATCTTAAGTACCATCCGGGGAAGGTTAATGTCGGCCGGATGCGCTTAGTCGGTTACCAGCAATTCAGGTGTTAACTAAGCAGAAGGAGATCGTTGCAGATTTTCGAAGATTTGACTTGGAGGTTATGCTACCGCATTTTACGGGACAGTTGATGCAGCTGCAAGTACAGTCATCGTTGATCGAGAATATTAAAGCAGCACCATCGCAGGACCCTAGACTGCAAAAGTTTCGAGGACAGGTTGAAGCCGGACTACGAACAGATTTATTGGTCCACGAAGATGGTTCGTTGAGATATGGTACCCGTTTGTGTGTGCCAAAGGGAGATATTCGTGAAGAGCTTATGAAGGAGGCACACAGTTCAGCTTATTCTGTACATCCAGGAGGCACAAAGATGTACAGAGTTATTCGACAGCATTTCTGGTGGGAAGGCATGAAACGGGAGATTGCTCGCTTTGTGGCTAAGTGCTTGGTGTGTCAGAAAGTTAAGGCTGAACATCAAAGGGTTGCTGGTTTATTGCAACCACTTCCGATTCCTCAGTGGAAGTGGGAACATATAACCATGGATTTCGTGATGGCTTTACCGAGGAGTCCAAAGGGCAAAAATGTTGTATGGGTGATTGTTGATCGATTGACCAAGGGAGCTCACTTTATTCCTTTTCGGGTTGGTCAATCAACAGAGATCTTGGCAGAGCGGTACATGCAAGAGATTGTAAGATTGCATAGAGTACCGGTGAGCATCGTGTCCGATTGGGACATTCGGTTCCTATCACACTTTTGGCGGAATTTACAGGAAAGTTTGGGGACTCGATTGAAGTTTTGCATAGCTTATCATCCTCAAACTGATGGTCAGTCGAAGAAAACAATCCAAACTCTTGAGGATATGTTGAGAGCATGCATGTTGGACTTCAAGGGTTCTTGGGAGGATCATCTACTTTTGGTGGAGTTTTCTTACAACAACAGTTTTCAGGCAATTATCCAGATGGCTACATTTGAAGCATTGTATGGTCGTAATTGCCGCTCACCTGTTGTTGGGACGATGTCGGTGAACGAAGACTGTTGGGACCGGATTTGGTTGTGCAGATAGTTGAGAAGGTTAACACTATCAGAAATCATATGAAGACAGCACAAGACCGACAGAAGAGTTGGGCAGACACGTTAAGAAGACCTCTAGAGTTCGCTGTGGGTGATTTGGTATTCTTGAAGATATCAGCAACTAGAGGGGTGATTCGTTTTGGAAGTCGAGGAAAGCTTAGTCCTCGATTCGTTGGACCCTTTGAGATCTTGGAGCGTGTTGGTGAGGTAGCGTATCATTTGGCGTTACCGCAGTCCTTGGCGAATGTGCACGATGTGTTTCACGTATCTCAACTACGAAGGTATGTTCGAGATGAAACGCATATATTGGATCATTCGGAGTTAACAGTACGAGAAGACTTGACTTTTGAAGAGCGACCGATTGAAATCGTGGATCGAAGGGAAAAAGTTCTTAAGAACAAGGTGATCCCTCTTGTGCTTGTTTCTTGGGATAATCGCTCACATGGAGAGTCCACTTAGGAACGAGAAGATGAAATCCGGCAGAAGTTTCCTCATCTTTTCTTGTAGTTGTTTGTTTATCTTTGTATTCTTGGAATTTCGAGGACGAAATTCTTTTTGTAGTTGGGTATAATGTAACACCTGAGCCCAATGCTACTAATTTCAGTTATCGTTTGAGCGTAGTATGGCACTTATTTCATTTATCTTGCTTGATGGTGACTTATTGTAAATTTTATCCGGACAATTCATTTCTGCATATAACAATTTATGGCATCTAAAATAAAATTAAAAGTACTCATCATGGCTTGCTTGACACCCCTAACCCTGTGGTAGCGTCCGTGCATCGTGTTCTCGTCCCGTTCGGTGAAACGGGCGAGTTTGGACGGCTACGCGCACGTACGTGTGTCCGTTTTGGGGGTATGCCTTTTGATCATAAAATACTTCATTTTCACTTTTGGATCCCGCTTAAAATTCTATTATTTCAATTTCAAATTTTTGGACCCGACCCGGGCGCGATTTGGAAATATTTTATTTTGCGCCAAAATCCCAAATTTTAATATTTTTAAAACCACCGTATATTTTCTTAACCTTATAAAATATTCACTGTTCCCTAAATCTTTCGCCAAATTTTCCAATCTCAGCCAATCGCGGCTCTCCAAACCCGTGGGCCCCACCTCTTACTTCTCTCTCTCTCCACTATCTCTCTCTCCCGTCTCTCTATCTCTCTCCCCTCTCTCTCTCCCGTCTCTCTATCTCTCTCTCCTCCGTCTCTCTCTCTCTCTCCCTCTCTCTCTTCTATATACAAATCTCTTCCTCCCTCCTCTTTCTATTTTCTTTCCTTCAGATGCAGAAACCCTCGCGCAACCCCGCTCCTGCACCTCGCCGCCGACGATCACCTCATCGTCGCCTCCCGCCATCATCCTCATCATCCTCATCTCCACCACCTCACTTTCATCGCCCATCTTCTTCTTCCCTTCTATCCTAACATCTCAACCGACTCCAAACCCTACCGAAACCAAACCCATCTCCTCCGAGCTTCGGCTCTCGACCCCCATCTCTGTCCATCTCAACCTCAGAACACCCGACCACCAAAGCCAACCTCGACAGCAACCCTTCACCAATCGCCGCCGCTGCACTCAACCCTGACACGACTCTATTCGCCATCGCCTAAGCCTCGCCATCATCATCATCTTCTTTACCCTTACTATCTCTTCAACCCCGACTCTACCACTTGCAACCAAAACCCACACATTGAGATCATCCTGTTGTAATTACTAATTGGGAACCTAATAATAACATTTACATGTTTTAATTACACTTTCACTGATGATGTAGCCTATGGCACCTTTTCTACCGTTTTACTTCATCCGGACACTCGTATACATTTAACCTGCTTAAACTGTGATTTCATTCGTGGAACCTATATACACATATAACATTGCATCTATGAAGTCTTAAACTTGTTAACATGATGAAACGGCTATAATTGTCTTACTGCATTCTTATATGGTTGAAATCATCTCTGTGACACAATTGATAACAGTATTGCTAATTGAATGAATCTGCCTATTGCTTAATTCATTACTTATATTATGTTGTTGATACCATGCTTGATTATATAACTGATTGTGAGTACACCTATGATATCGATTGCTTCTTGACCTGTCTTGCTACCTACCTATTGATTGACCCGACATGGTACCATATACTGCTTGTCTTGACATGATATACCATGACCTGATCCGTTACCCGATCTTGTGTCTAATGCCAACAAACCTGACATGTAGTCCTCATGGACCGTTCCTGTTGTCTATCCAGACAAACCTGTTTACCTGATCCTGTGTTGGCATTAGTTTCTTGATTTTGGGATACCTGACTTGACATACACATATAACTTAGGGGTATGGGGAAATCAAAGGTGAAACCTGACTTGTAACTCAACAGTTCAGTACCTGTCCTGAGTGTACACATTCATGTTTTGTGCCTAGCGGCATGTCTCGGTTTCAGCCGAGAATATTGTGGCCGTGGTCCCGGGTATGTACGGGATACTATTGAGTGTACACATTCATGTTTGGTGCCTAGCGGCATGTCTCGGTTTCAGCCGAGAATATTGAGGCCGTGGTCCCGGGTATGTACGGGATACTATTGAGTTACATCGATGATTCATCAATTTGGTTTCAAAGACTTTAGAACAGAGAACCTGATAGAACAGTTTAGTTTACCCACCGCACACTACCCTGCACTGCTCTGATTTATATGATTGTTACTATTGCTTTATTCATGTTTATATTCGCATTGCCTATTTATTATGTTATTACTTGATGACTTGATGCGCTGACGTCTGGGTTTTGCATGGCCCAGATTCTTCTACCTTGCTGCAGACTGATTAGGAGTTTTGCCGTTGTTAGACGAGCGGTGAGGTTCCTGTCGGTACGTAGTTTCACTCCAGGTGTTTCATTTATTGTATCTTTTGGCTTCCGCATATTGTTATCTCTTGACTCTTTTACTCTGGCTTATGGACATGTACTAGGTAGTTAGTTTACTTTTCTGTTCTTGATATCTCCACAGCCGTAATGTGACTGTGGAAGGATTTTTCCTATCCACAGGTAGCATGGTTGGCTATGTCACATGTCCACTTTAGCATACTTTGGGAAGCGGGGCGTGACATGGTTCTTTTGGTATCAGAGCCATAGGATAGTCGGGTTGATTCTTTTGTATTTGGGTATTGTACCCAATACACGAATCAGAATACCCGTGTTTAGGAAACATGTCCTGCCACCTTGCCGTTTTACCATTCTTGAATCACATTCTTCCTGATTATATCTTTTACGATGTGCAAACTTCCTTTGCATATCGACTCGAAACCTGATTCCTTATTATCTCTAGGAGTTAGGCGACTTGGGTGGAATTATGTAATTGTGGCTATGATACCGCGGCATAGTTACAATGCGGCACTCTATTTAAGTATCTTGAAGTTCTAGCCTTGATATATATTTCGAATCTATCATCATGCAAAGGTTGGGTGTTTGATATGGCCGGTAAGAATTTGAAGACGTACCAAAGGCGTGTGGACGAAGCTGCCATGCTTGGAGTAACAAGGGGAATGCTGGAGAATCAAAAGAAACAGACCGAGCTGATCCAGCAGCAAGCGGACTCGTTTCAGGAAGGTTTGCAGATCGTTCAGCAGTTTGTGAACGATATTGGAGCTAAGCCAGTTGACCGAGTAGGGACAGTAACATACTCACAGCCCGTGTGATACCGAACAACCAACTCCTCTACTAATCAGTCTCGCAAAGATCATTTGCGAAACTATTGTGTTCGAGAAATAGCCTCAGTGAGTAGATTTGCTCCAACGTTTCTTTGTATATCTCTCTATATCTCAACTTCGTGGAGAAAGCTATCTCCCGAAATGAGCAATACCTGTCTTAGAATTTGTCTGGATATCTGATGGGACCCAGTTCACAAATGAACTCCAAATCCAGCAAACTTCTTAGACTGTATCATCCACTGAATTTAATCAGTATCCTGCACCATGCCTTACTCAGTATCCGCTTGGACCACCTGTCCAAACTACTGTCTCTCAAAAGAGGGAAAAGTATAACTCTGACAGTCACTCTGTCATCCAAGTCACCTTGGAAGCCTGGAATGATAACCGTCTCCCGAAGGAGGCTGCCGTTACCATACCCCTAGAACATCCACTTATGTTCATAAACTACTTCCCAACGTTTCTCTAGGATTGGATTAATATATAAACTTATTGCAGCTAGTGCAAAAATAATATCTGGTGTTGTACTTGACATCTCATGATTGAATCAATTACCTAATCAAGTGATATGCTAATGAAGAAAATCCCTCTCCCTTTAGTTTGTAAGACATCCTTTAAAGAGGGTGACTCCATCACCTGCAGGTACACCACCATATCAGGAGTCGTCCATTCTAAAACACCTTTAGAATAGTGTCAAAATACCCAAATTGGGAAACTTCCCAAATTAGATCTAAAATCATATATCTAGTAACCAGAATGCCTAATATTATATCCATATCCTATGTGGAGAAACAACTGTGTGACAGCCACAGTATAACCGATTGTAGTATAGGAATTTCACTTCCTATCAAGTGCATGTCATCCAAATATCAGGACATCATACCCTACTACCTTCTTACCAGATCCATCACTTATTCTGATGAGGTCAAACTCTATGATTGTCACATCAAAAATAGATGATCTATCTCCGCTATACCTGCTTTAGTTTATAAATAGACATAAGCTACTTGTCCACTATGCTTCTGTTGCTCCCACTGACTACAACAACCCTCTGGCAGAGTCATATACACGTGCACTTCTAAAGATAGTTTAGAACGAAGTTATACTCATCCTCCTGCCGGGTAAAATAGTTTAGAACAGCAGCAGTGGCAAGTTTAGGTAAACAAGAACCTCCCTGTCACCGCCTTTGAGGATACCGAAGTAACTCTCGGGTGCCTGAGGTTACCCACCAAATCTGCGGAGTGGCTAATGGAATGTAGAAACCAATTGAATTTTTAGGTTCTGTTAAATTTTTAGTAATCATTTGTGGTTCTGGAATCACTTCCAGTTCTACCATACTCCCACTAATGTTTTTTTGAAAAGAATCAATTTTACTTAAACTGTGGCGAGTCAAGAACAATATAATTATTGATCTTCCAGATGGTAGAAAGTTAACCCTCGTCAAACCCCGAGATAACCCACAAACTGCCATTACTGAAACGTGCTTTGATTTGTCTAGTGTCTGGTTTTAAGCATAAGCCGGACAACTCCATATACCTTAATATCATTAAGATATGAATCATTCTATATCCAATATAGAAATAGAGGCACTAATTTAATTGGAACCAGATTCAAAAGACATGCAGCTGTTTCCAGTGCATATCAACTAAGTGGAATGAGGCCAAGCAGCATTACTCATCAAGGAATGCATCCACTTATGAGTAACCTAAAAGAGAAGCCAGTTCTCAAAACCATTACTATCAACGGAATACCTAGCACAAGCATCTACATCTTCGATCACTTTGATGAATCCTGATACTTTGCAACATATGGTTCTCTATTTTATTCTTATACATATAACTTCTCAAAACATGGACCTTGTATTTCAACGAAATACATGTCTAAAACTAGAGAAGTCATGAATAAATGGAATATAGTACGAGTACCAACCCCTTTGTCTTAGATGACACTGGACAACATAAAATACTTTGTATAAGTCCCCTGAGTTTAATAACCTAAATCATGTGCGTCGTAGGTTGAAAATTGTACTATAGTTAAGAAGAATTACACCGTTGTTGAATGCTCCTTACCTAACCATCAACCGATATAGGTAAATGTCATAGACATAGTTTCAAAAAGTTATATCTCACTTTATAAAATAAACGTACATATATATCAGTTTGAAATTGGTGCATAACAACGGATATTCAAAACCATATATTTGTCGTCAGGCAAAAACCCTGGTGATTTCCTCAAATATCACCAATTACAACGAATTCCGATATAGTGAGGATATAATCACCTAATTTCCAATATCTTACTCTCACTCATCACCTGTAATACCATACAGATGTGAGAATCAAATATGATAAATACATACCGTGGAGTAAGAATATAATTGGGAAAATAGTTTTCAATTAATACTGCACAGTGAAACTGAAATATGAAAATATTTCAAAGGGGTATCCGGGTATTCCTAATAATACCTCTTCCACTATCCAGATTCATGACAGTAAACGTATATTTTCTTGTCATCTCTCCAATCCTTTTATTTGTCTTTATTCATTACCTTCTGTACACCACACTTAGGCTAATTGATTTTCTTCCTTTCCTACCTTTCGGCACCAGCCTATGGTTTGGAAGAAGACTATCCAATAAGCGCAATAGGTGTACCCTCCTAATCTTAGGAGCCCTTGCAACCTAAGAGAAGGTAAAGGGAAAAGACAACTGAATAATCCTTATTCTATTTCTCGTGAACCGGAATCCATCTTCGGACTGGAACAAGTTCTTTCGAGTTTGTATGTAACCATACGATGGCATATCCAATAAATTTGGATCTTCGTAGTGATACGGAATGTTCCGGAGAAATGCAAAGGTGAAGTAGGAGTGACGATGATATACGCGCCTTCGTCGTGAATGACAGCAGCCGCAATTTATTTTGCCTTTTTTCTAATCCCTTTATTTGCCTTTACTTATTACCTTCTGTACACCACACTTAGGCTAATTGGTTTTCTTCCTTCCCTACCCTTCGGCACTGGCATATGGTTTGGAAGAATACTATCCAATAAGCGTAATAGGTGTACTCTCCTAAATACCAGGAGCTCTCGTAATCTAAGAGAAGGTAAAGGGAAAAGACAACTGAATACTCCTATTCAATTTTTCCAAAACCGGAAACCATACTCGAATCTGAAATAAGTTTCTTCGAGTTCGTATGTAACTATACGATGGTCATATCCAATAAATATGGAACTTCGTAGTGATACAGAATGTTCCGGAGAAATGCAAAGGGTAAAAGTAGGAGTGGCAATGATATATGCAACTATGGCAATTGATTGGTTGATTTTTTTAGAGTTGTGTCTGTAGATAAACCGCAATCAATAACGGTGTCGCGTGTAGCTAGACCGAGATGAGTACGGGTCATCCTCAGAGAAACGTTGAATCTTTTAATCTTACTTTAGACGTATTGATTAGGAAAGGAGGAAGAATAAAGAATGGTGAAGAATGGTTGTAGGTTCTAGATCTACGTCAAACACGGATGTAGGATATAGATCTAGATTAACTACGGATGTAGGTTTTATATTAGAAGGGGGCTTGCAGGGTTCGTTAAGATTTAGTAGTCATGGATGATTAATTAAAGATTACTCATTTTATCCTTTAATAGATTTAAAACTAGATCGACAGTGATGCATGTAGATTAGGGTTTCTGGAGAGAAAAGGGTTCCCACTCTAACCCCTATCTTGACATGGATCTCCGTTCATGTCTAGCCTTTACCAAAGCAATTGTTAATCTAATCTCTAATCGTGGTCGTGAATATCAATGAATAGATAGTGCGCCCGATTAGGATGTTAACTATTCTTTTGATAAAGTTTATAAATTTTATAGGACGTAAAAAGAGTTTAAGGATCTTCATCATCCATTAATCTACCCTTATCCTACGAACCCTAACAAGCGGAGAATTACTCGTGCATGTTGGGAAAAGAAAACATAGAGAGAGAAAACATAATGTAAAATGCAAAAAAATAAAATGATATAAGAAAACAACTACCTTTATTAATCAACAAGATTAAGTACACTTTGTTTCCTTACAAAATGATTACAAAACCCTAGTTTACTTCTCGATCTCTTCTAAGGAGGTAGATGAAATGTTGATGATCAGCCTGGATGCGTGAGCCGTCTTGGACATCGTGATCGCATCGGTTTGATGATTTTTCCAAGGGGCTCTCGGTCCTTATTTATGGTCACAGAGCCAGAATCTCCAGTTTCCTAATAAGGTAACTATCTGTTGAGATCCTACCCAAAAAATCCAGAATCCCAACTCCCTCAAATTGCGGCGGAACCGCGGCCATTGTGTAGGTTTGGCCGCGGATCCGTGGTGAGTTAAGGAGATCTTAGGCTCATTTCTCATGTGACTTCTTCTGGTGACACATGGTGATCTTTTGAATATCTAGACTTTGAAAATCTTCTCTACGTTTCTGCCAGAATTGGTTTCTTCAATCTACTTGAATATTTTCGGCAGATTTGATCTCGCCAACTTGGATTTTATTGATTTCAGTCATGATATAATTCCTGCAAAATTATCTCAATAAATGATATTAGTAGAATTTAATTTTATTGAGATATTATCTTAACCATTTGTCATGATATTTTAGTTTTAAGAGAATTGGTCAAAGATATTTAATAAGGTAAGCATATTTAAATAGACCAAATATTACATGAATATTATATGCTTACATTTCCCTTCATAATGTTAATTATAATATATAAACACATGAAAATAGTATTTTTACGGATAATCCCTTATATGTGTCATATTTATAATAAACATCTTTTATTATATATAAATAGTAAGGAAAATGTTATATTAAAAGTGCAGTTTTATCAACTGAATAAATCATCCCAAACTTAACTTTGATCGTCCCGAGCAAACTAGTTTTTCAAGAGAAGGAGAAAAAGAAAAAAAAACTAAGTAGCAAACTTTCGTAGGCAACACGATTGCACTGAGCATGTGCAACAATCCGTTTAACCTCTAGGTGTCCGTAGTAGGAGGAGTGTTGTCTCCTAAGGGTTTTTAGCGGATTACACCCATAAAATCCTATAATAAAAGAAAGATAGTGAAAGTTACATATAAAGATAAGAACAATATAAAGAAAGAACTTGAAAATAAGAGTTTCCAACTACACTAGCTTTTCAGTTGCTATGAGCTCTATCTTAATGGTCGTGAAAAAATGTTAGAAATCACATCATCCCTCAATAAAACATCGCCTATATTCTTCCTCCCTATCTTTCTTCCAAATATTGATCATATACCCCTACATGTGTGTAAAGACATCTCTACACTTAGAGAATTCAATTCAAGCTATCATACTCTTGTCCATCTTCCAAAGTACTTTATAGTTGGTGAATATTTTCGATAAAATTGCTCACACATTCTTCATGCAACCGTCAATACTTCTTGAGGTACTAACCGACCGATTACAAAATGTGCTTGCGCATTTAGGCATAATTTCTCGTTTCGCAACACCCAAGGCTTAGCAGTGGCTCCCAAACTAGTTGGTCTAAGGCATTAGGTGATAAAGCACCCTCGCTATATTTTTTTTATGTTGTCTTGGTAATTACAAAACCAGTGTTCATTTTTTTTTCTTTCATACTAAGGCTTTTAGACAAGAGAATTTCAAGGTATCCTCTACTATCCCAAGTTTCAAGATGTGTGTAAGTGCGTATAGTTGGGTATCAACGTTCAGATGTTTGTCTTCAAGAATATGGACTATTTTTCAGACTTATTTTTATTCTCAGATTAGTAATTTTCATCATCTTACTAACTCTTGGGACAATGGCTCATAACTACTAATTACTAGTTTTGTTTAAGAAAACATCTAACTTTCTTACTTTTCTCAAACTAATCATATCTTTCATATATAATTTTTTTGATTTCTACTCTTTTATTATAAATTTTTTTATGCCCAGTGCCAAAGATAATTCAGTGAATACAAACCTCCCCCCTCCCAAACCTATTTCCAGCAGTGTCCTCACTGATGTTTTTTGAGAGCATAAACCTCCAGACTTGGAGAGATAATAATAGGGGTAAAATAATAGATAAATGAAGACTACCCCCAAACTTGTTCTTTGGCACGCACAGATATTCAGTTAAGTCTTGTTTTTCACTCACCTCCATTCTTTAAGATGATACAATGTTACCGAAATATGGAGGTGAGGCGGAGGAATTTAGTTATGATAAAGCGGCTCCTGTAAAAACAGGAGCTCCTCCGCTGGGTCAGCGGAAAAATACGGTTTCAATCTATACCCATTTACTTTAAAAATTGAACCGTTTTTTATATTTTCAACTTCTACTGCCCCGTGCAGATGTACATACTGCACCACAAAAGGTCCTTTCCAACGAGATTTAAGCTTACCCGGATGAAGATGGAGTTGTGAATCATAAAGAAGGACTTGTTGTCCCGGTGTGAAAGTTTTTCTAAATAGGTTTTTATAGTGGAACACTTTAGTCCGGTTCTTTACTATCACTGCATTATCGAAAGCTTCATCGCGGAGTTCGCTTAGCTCATTCAATTGCAGCTTCCGGTAACTGCTAGCTTGATCAAAATCGAAATTTAGCTCTTTAATAGCCCACATTGTCTTATGTTCGATCTCGACAGGAAGGTGGCATGCTTTGCCAAACACAAGGCGGTATGGAGACATACCAAGATCGGTCTTATAAGCGGTGCGAAATGCCCAAAGAGCATCCGTCAATTTGGTTGACCAATCTTTACGGTTTTTAGAAACCGTCTTCTCGAAAATTTGTTTGATTTGCCTATTCGAGATCTCAGCTTGCCCGCTTGTTTGGGGATGATAGGGCGTAGAAAGTTTGTGGTTGATAGCATATTTCCGCATCAAAGTCTCAAAAGACCGATTACATAAATGCGTCTCGTTGTCGTTAATTATAGCGTGAGAGTGTCCGAATCGTGAAAAGATATTTTCTTTAAGAAACTGAATGACAAATTTGTTGTCATTAGTGCGACACGGTATTGCTTCCACCAATTTTGAGATGTAATCAACCACTGACAAGATATAAATTCCCAAAAGAATTGGGAAAATGACCCATAAAATCAATACCCCAAACGTCAAATATCTCCACAACCAAGATTGGTTAGAGCGGCATCTCATTTCTACATGAAATCCGACCCAAGTGCTGACACCGCGGGCAAGTTTTGCAATGATCATAAGCATCTTTAAATAGTGTTGGCTAATAAAAGCCATATTGCAAAAATTTCTCCGCCGTTTTTCGAGGTCCAAAGTGACCGCCGGATGCCTGATCATGACAAAATGATAAAACACTCTTGAATTCATCGTTAGGGGCACACCTACGAATGATTTGATCGGAACAATACTTAAACAAATAACGTTCATCCCAGTAAAAGTATTTTACTTGGGATAGAAATCGAAGTTTGTCTTGTTTCGACCAATTGCTACGAATAAGTCCCGTCGCTAGATAATTCTCAATATCTACGAACCAAGATTCATAGGATACGGTCAAGAGCTGTTCGTCAGGAAATGAGTCATTTATCGGTACGGTCAATGTTGGTGAAGAAGAGATGCGTGAAAGATGGTCAGCTACTACGTTTTCACATCCACTCCTATCTCGGATGACAAGATCAAATTCTTATTACAACAGGATCCAACATATTAGCCTGGCCTTAGCATCCTTCTTCGATAAAAGGTGTCGCAGGGCGGAGTGATCAGTGTAAACCACAATTGGCGAGCCAATCAAGTAGGGCCTGAATTTTTCTAATGCAAATACAACTGCCAAGAATTCTTTTTCGGTAGTTTGTGCATCGTTCAAGGTCCTACTTGCATATTAAATTACATGTGGCATCTTATCAATGTGTTGTTCTAAGACCGCACCAATAGAAAAATCGGATGCATCACACATAAGCTCGAAAAGGTGGTTCCAATCCGGAGATGATAGAATGGGGACTGTAGTGAGAGATCTTTAAGCGATTCAAAAGCAACCTCACAATCCGAATCGAAATGAAATGTTGTATTCTTGGTCAAGAGAAGAGTTAAGGGTCAAGCAATTTTGCTAAAGTCCTTAATGAATCTCCTGTAAAATCCTGCATGACCAAGGAAGGATCGTATATCTTTGACGCATTTAGGACGAGGGAGGTTATGGATGACATCTATTTTAGCTCTGTTAACCTCAATGCCTTTTCGTGAAATTATATGTCCAAGGACAATACCTTCTTGGACCATAAAATGGCAATTTTCCCAATTCAAAGTTAGGTTCTTATCCTTACAGCGGGTAAGAACCGCGTCAAGATAACGAAGACAGTCCTCAAAGGAGTCCCCAAATATGGAGAAATTGTCCATAAATATTTCCAGAAAAATCTCAACCATGTTTAAGAATATCCCCATCATACACTGCTGAAATGTAGCGGGAGCGTTGCATAACCTAAAGGGCATGCGTCTATAAGCAAGAGTGCCGAAAGGAAAAGTAAATATGGTTTTATCTTGATTCTTTTCGGCGATAGGGACCTGGTTATAGCCAGAGTATCCGTCCAAGAAACAATAGTATTCATGTCCAGCTAATCGTTCTAACATCTGGTCAATAAAAGGTAGAGGGAAGTGATCTTTCCTCGTTGCGGCATTGAGTTTCCTATAATCAATACATATACTCCACCCAGTTTGGGTGCGTGTTTGGATCAACTGATTAGCCTCATTAGTTATGACCGTGATGCCAGACTTTTTAGGGACCACGTGAATAGGACTTACCCATTGGCTATCAAATATAGGGTAAATTATACCAATATCTAAGCACTTGACGATTTCTTTCTTTATCGCCTCCTTCATAACGGGATTTTACCTTCTTTGTGGGTCTCGTGTTGGCTTGGCTTCATCCATCAGATGTATATAATGTTCAACAATTAAGGGATTAATCCCTTTGATGTCAGCCATTGTCCAACCAAATGCTTTCCGATTTGATCTCAATACCGCCAAAAGTGCGTTCTCTTGCTCTAAAACTAGAGAAGTGGATATGATCATGGGTAAAGACTCATTCTTACCTAAATACGCATATTTAAGATAAGAAGGTAGCGGTTTGAGATCTAGTATTGGCGGAGAGACAATAGAAGGTGGGGTAAGGGAATGATGCTCGGACTCCCTAAGAGATTCATAACTTGCATAGGATATTGAATCTGAAAGTGCTGCTGACTTTTGCGATGAGTCAACGGATTCAAATTCGGAGATGGACTCATCGAAGAAATCCTCACTATAAGATCTTTCCAAATCAAACAATGTCGCACTAGTGTTGTCAAGATCATCATAGCAAAGTGCTTCCGCTTCGCAGCTGTCGGAAGCTATCTCGTTGATGGAACAGACATCAAGAAAATGGGTAGAAGGTTCAGATGGTTGACTTCCTAACTTGTAAATATTAAGCTCAATTGTCATCTTCCCGAAGGATAAATTCATAGAACCGTTACGACAATTAATTACAGCGTTGGTAGTTGCTAGGAAAGGTCGATCGAGTATCACAGGGATTTGATTGCGTTGGTTAGCCACAGGTTGTGTATCCAAAACAATAAAGTCCACAGGGAATATGAATTCCCCGACTTTAATTAACACATCCTCTAATTCGCCCTTAAGTTTGGTGATTGATCGGTCTGCCATCTGGAGAGTACAATGGGCGGGTTTCAACTCTCCATTCCCTAACTGCTCATATACGGAATATGGAAGCAAGTTAACGCTAGCGCCAAGGACGAGTAAAGCATGATTAATATTTTTACCCCCAATAGGCATAGAGATGGTAGGACAGCCAGGGTCCTTACGTTTCTTTGGTATTTGCTGGGTAAAAGATGTGCTAACATTACTCGTCATGAAAACATTTTTCGGCACTTGAGTTTTTCTCTTCCTATTGCACAAGTCTATAAGAATTCTTGCATTAGATGGGACTTGTTAAATAACATCTAGGAGAGGAATATTGACATTAACTTGCTTAAACATTTCCACAATCTTCTCCATTTGTGGGTTAGGTTTGTTAGCCCTTAATCTGTTTGGAAACGGAGCTTTATCAATAAGGGTTGGGTCCAACATTGGAGAAGATTATGGGGATGGAATGGATCCCAAAATTGGAGTGGGAATCACTTTAAATAGATTCTAGGAAGTGGGCTGAAGGTTCGAGCCTTGTGGGAAGCGTAGAATAGGCTCGGAAGTAGGTGGGAGACTAGACGAATTAGGGGAAGAAATAGAAGCCGGGATATCATTGGTATCACTAACGTCATCAACTTGTTCACCCAAGTGGTTATCCAGCACTCTTCCCGATCTCAACGTAGTAACGACACTCACATTATGATGTTGTGAGTGGCCAGGATTCGGTAGGGGTTGAGATGGGAGTTTCCCTTTTTCTCTCGCACTCATCGCGGCATTCAACTGTACAATTTGGGCTTCTATTGATTTAATACTCTCACCGTGGGAGGCAGAGTCTTTCTTTATGGAATCAATAGAAGACCTCATATCAGCCGACATTTGGATCGAATGTTTCATAAAAAAATCCAAAGTTTGTGCGAGTGAAGAGGAGTTATCAGTACCGGTCGTTTGGAAAGAATTATTGGTCGGGTTTTAATAGGTTGCGATTAAAAGGGGTGCTGACTCTGTGGTAGTGGTTGCTGTTGCAGTGGAGGAGGTCTTTGGTAATTGCTTTGGAACTGGTTTTGATTTGAGGGTAGGTTTTGGTTCCAAGCAAAATTAGGATGATTCCTCCATCCCTGATTGTATGTGGATGAATAAAGATCGTTTCTAGATCGCTGCTGAAAAGTAGCATTAGTTTGATCATGACCTTGAAACGGTGCATTCATAGGACATTCTTCAGTCAAGTGTGATGGATCGGAACAACAACCACACACGGTTTTGGGGAGCGTAACCTGGTTTAGGGAGACTGATGAGAATTTGTTTTCAATAGCATCGAGTTTTTTTTTGCATCGCTGCCATTTCGGCTTTTACTACGATGGAAATATTGAGCTGATGGATATCTCCCCTAGATGAAGGTGGTCTAACGCTTTCCCACTGCAAAGTGTTCTCAGCGAGATCTTCCAGATATTTCCAGGCTTCACCATCGTCTTTTGACATGAAATTGCATTGACACATTGTTTCAAGCATCTTCTTTGTCGCTGGATTAATGCCCTCATATATAATTCGGCACAAATCCCATCTATGTATTCCATGATGAGGATATTGGACAAGCAGATCCTTGAAACATTCAAAGCACTTCCAAAATGGTTCATTGGGAAGCTGGGTGAACTGGTTGATTTCGCTCCTAACACGGACGGTCTTATGATTTGGATAAAATTTCTTAAGGAATGCTATCACGAATTTATCCCAATTGGCAATAAAGTGTGCGGCAGTATTATAAAGCCATTTTTCTGCCAAGTCGCACAAAGTGAATGGAAGAAGACGTAAGCGCATAGCATCCACGGACAGTTGTGAAGTACCTATCATTGCGCATACATTTTCGAATTTAGTGATAAAAACATATGCGTCTTCAGACTCCAGCCCATGAAATTTGGGCAACAGATTGATGCAGTTGGGTTTAATTTCAAAATTATCCCCGTTGGCTGGTAGAATAGATAAACAAGTAGGAAGGGGACCACGGATAGGATAACATCTTTCTTGGAGAGAGATGCATGGTGGATTCTGCTCACCTACGGGCAGTGGCAGGGTGGTGTTATAATTTGATGGAGTACCGTCCATCTTGGTCGATGTGGTAGGTGGTGGGGGAAAAGAAGATGAAGAAGTACCGACTTCGGAGTCGATAGCAGGAACGTGGACAAGACGGGCACTATAATCCCGTGTCCAGCCAAGTATGCACTAAGCGGGTTTAGTGCAAGTGGAAGCGTGTGTGTGATTTTAAAATTGGCTTTTTTTGAAAAAGTGGGACTTTAGAAAAATCACATAAAAATGCATAAACAACCCTAGAACTAAGGTTACTATTCCCGCCGAAAATTTCTGCGCAGAAGAGTCCAAGGTATCAAATGGCAACGATATGCTTAAGAAAATGCGAACCAGTATCTTTCGGCCTATATTTTCATAAACTCCCGAAGGAGGAACTGTTAAATTCTGATGATATTGGAAGCATCTCGAAAAACCCTTCGATTTGATATATTATGGCCCTCATAATTCATCCGGAATCAAAATTTATGAGGCATCACGTGTCCACACGTGATGGACCTTTAAGAACCCGCTGGAGGAGTTAAAAGATATAATAAAAACTCAGAAAAGACCCCAATGGGGAATCACGTGCTCACACGTGACCATGGGTCACGTGCAGACACGTGATGGGCTCTTAAGGCCTCTAAAATAATGAATAGAATTAAATTCTAAAATCCGTTCCCTGATTAAAAATCAGAAGTTACCTCAATGATGTATCACGTGCTCACACGTGACCAATGGTCACGTGTTGACACGTGATGGTTAAAACAACAACATAAACAAGCGCCTGTTAAAGAAATCAATTTGGGGGTCACGTGCTCACACGTGACCAAGGGTCATGTGCCAGCACGTGACAGGCTTTGAAAGCCTTACAGTTTAATAGAATTAAAATCTAAATTTCTCTAAAATCTTTCGAAATAGAATTAAAATTCTAAATTTCTCTAAATCTTTCCAAATGGAAAATGATTATGGGGACCGTTGGAGTAAAAATCCAATGGTGATTAAAGGTCACCAATTTATGGAAAGATTTGATACAAGGAAAGATTTCCCTAACATCTCACCGAAAATAACAAACAGAATATCTTTGGATTTAAAATCCAACGGTGAATAAAATTCACTGAATGATCTAAAGGATCATATTAATTATGAAATCAAATCAAATCTTTCAATGAGAGATTTACTAAACAAATTGATTCTCTTCCTTCTCCTATAAATAAGAGCCAAGAAAAGAAGAGAAGGGGACCTTTTTTGGAGAGAAAAATAGAGAGAGGAGAATTTAATTCTTAAGAGGGAAGAAAAGAAAGGAGAATATAATTCTCAACAAAGAAAACCCTAGGTGAGAAAAGAAAGGGAATCAAAACTTCAAACAGAGAATTTAATTCTCAAAATCCAAGAGTTTAACTCTTATACAAAAAAGAACTTAGTTCTTCTTCTGGTTGAAGATCTGCACAGAGCACATCTCGCCATAAGTTGAGAATTTAATTCTCATCGGATCGAGATCCTGCCATGCAGATCCTAAACTTAGAAGGGGAATTGAGTTTTGAGAATTTAATTCTCCTAAAACAAAACTAGGGTTTAACCCTAATCAAGAATTTAATTCTTTCACAATAGGAATTTAATTCCTCCAAAAAAAATTAAGGTTTAACCCTAAAGAGAATTTAATTCTTAAATAAAGAGACTTGAAAGATCCCCATGCATATAAAGAATATTGGTCACGTGATGGCACGTGACCCCAATCCGCAGTGATCAGAAAAGAAGGAATAAAACCAGAGTCACGTGTCCCCACGTGACCCCTAAAAAGATCCCCAAAAATAAAAAGGAAACAGCTTTGAGGCAATGCCTCACGTGCTCCCACGTGACTCCCAAAACGCAGAAAGAAAAAGCAAAGGGAATGAAAGCTTTGGGCACTCTCACGTGTTATCACGTGACCCCTCAGCAAATGCTTTAACAATTGGCGCACAGATCCCCATCACGTGCCGACACGTGATGCTCTAAAATAAAAATAAAAGTGTTTAACACTTATTCGCAGATTTGAGGATAAAACAAAAGGGAGATCTGGCTCCACATTTAGGGCGCCCTCACGTGTCCCCACGTGACCCCTATAAAATCCCTTTAATATCCAATGGATGGATGCCTATCACGTTCCCACACGTGATGGCCAGGAAATGAGAAGTGTTTAACACTTAATTGCAGAACGAAGAAAAGGGATCTGTTCCCACCTTTAGGCGCTCTCACGTGTCCACACGTGACCCCTCTTTCTTTAGTGTTTAACACTAATTTGGGGATTATATTTCCAGTGTTTAACACTGATTGTTTCTAGTGTTTAACACTAAATTGAAGATTATATTTCCAGTGTTTAACATTGATTGTCTTTTAGTGTTTAACACTAATTTCAGAGTTCTATCTCCAGTGTTTAACTCTGTTGTTCTTTAGTGTTTAACACTACTTTTAGCCAAATTGGTTAATTTTCCAGAGGCAAAAGTCCCTCCTCCAGATGAATCTCAAAACTGAGAAAATCAAAGATGAAAATGTTTAGCATTGCTAAATAATGTGGGTTTGAACCCAGACAAATGTTTAATGGTCCAACAAGAGCCAATATTTCTAACTTAATTGGACTTAGCCCAAATTGGCCATAAGTCCTCAATTCAGACTCAACTGAGCCAATGTGCTCATAACCTAATTAATTGATCTTAGTTTCCAAATTGGGCTACAGATTACTTAATCCACATTGGTTCAAGGGTACATCTCTGAGCTCCTCTGATATTTGTCGTTGTAATCCTTCAACGTCTTCAGAGAGGTGATGGGTCCCGACAGCCATACATTTTATTGGACCACCATGTCCCTAAACTGGCAATGGACCACCATGTCCCTAAACAGGAACAATAGAGCCTAAACGCTCTTTTGTCGGATCTAAACGATCCCGTTAAGTTGATCTTAGTCTCAAACTGGACTAATGTATCCTTAACAAACGTTTAAGTTGATTTTAGCCTCAAATATGGCTAACGTATCCTTAAACCCTCAAACAGATTTTAGTCCCAAATTGCACTACAGGTCTCCCAACCAACTTTGGTTCAAGGGTACATCTCAGAACTCCTCTGATATCTGTCGTTGTAATCCTTCAACGTCGTCAGAGAGGTGACGGGTCCCGACGACCATACATTCAATGGACCACTATGTCCCTAAACTGGAACAATAGAGCCCAAATGCTCTTTTTTCGGATCTAAACGATCCCGTTAAGTTGATCTTAGTCTCAAATTAGACTAACGTATCCTTAACAAACGTTTGAGTTGATCTTAGTCTCAAATATGGCTAACATATCCTCAAACCAAAACCCCAAACACAAATCTAAGAAAATACGGATTTGGACTAATCCACGTCCTACGGACGACGACATAAATTAGTCTCCTTATACAATCCATGGGCAACCACAAACAAAACAGACACCCACGACACGAAGTGACCATCTGGAGAAGGAGAAAGTTGTTACCGCGATGCGGTAGCGTAATTAACTGCAGGGGCTTGCGCCTGCAGGGAAGAGCGTCCCCACAATCAAAAACCCCTTAAACGAGGGGGAATCTGACGAAGTCTGCTACATCGGCTGCATCCGTTTAAACCTTCGATACATGGTGCCATAAATCAACTTGGCATCTTCGGAGAGGTGGACGGATAGCACCTATTAGCATCTGCCCCGAATCTCAGGCAAGACAGTCCATGTCTTGGCCGCCATTCGGAGGGGAACAGATTCTGGCACGCCCGGTGGGACCTTTTCCTCTTTCCACTCCACACTTCGTGTGTCGTATTCGCGAACCAATCGTGGTTCGCTAATGGTTGCCCTTGGGTTTCGAGGTACTAAGATTTGGCATTTTGCTTGCTGCAGAAAGCAAAAGGATCAATGGCTGGCACCTGCTCAAAGTGTTCCACATGCAACTGCAACCTACGCTCCGCCTCGACTGGGGGCATAACCTACGGGCCCCAAGCGGCCTCTTTGTTCACGATGCCCGTGGAGCAGATTACTCAAGCCACCACAGGGCTGTTTTTCGGGACCATACTCCCACCCATGAGCTTCAAAGCCCCTGCACCGTCACAAGAAGCTCCAAAGAAGTCTGTATTCGATCGGCTTGCTACTACTGCGACCCCTCTCAACGGGTCGCCCAAGTCCAATGCCTCAGCTTTCAGCAAACTGGGCCAAAACTCATGTTGGCTTATGAAGAAGCCTGTGATACCAGAAAAGGTTGTTCCGAAGAGGATAGCCATCCTTGCTCCTGAAGTCGTCAAGGCGGCTTCTCCTGCCAAAGGGTCGGTCTTCATAAAACTGACTATTCCGTCTCCCGTTCCTGCTTTAAGGTCTGTCTTTGACAGATTGGATATCGCTACTCAAAAGACGTCAGTCTTCAAGAGGCTGGCACCAGCGGCGCCTCATCTGAACAGGGGGCAAGACAAAGCCATCCCCATCGCCGAACCAACACCGTCCGCTCGACACGCTCGACGTCACCACTGGCGCTGAGTAAGGAAGGCTGGAGGCAACTCCCCCTCTGGGCTAACTCCACCAGCTCCAACGGTGGAAGTCAATGCTGCTGTTCCGACCGGGAACAACTTTGAACTGCTGAACAAGGTGCGTAGGAACTCGCCTACCGCCATACTGAAAGATCTCCGCCACCGGTGGAGACTGTCACGGAAATAAAGCCGAAGCAGTCCCCTCAACGGCTGTTTTCCAAAGTTTACAAAATCTAGCGACAAGTCCGAGAGTCGGTGATCGATCCAAATTTCTCCCGCCAGCACAAGAAACTGAAGGTCCAAAAGGAATTCAGCCATCCTTCTAAGCCACGAAAAGCTGTCTGGGTGCCCACCTTGACGGCTCCCTCAACTTCGACCGCACTTGAGAAAAAAGGCCGGAGAAGGTCCCTGTGCTGGCGACAAAAGTCAAAGGCACTGAACCCAAACGCCCTAAGTCTGGGGGCATGGTGGTGCATACCGTCTACATGGCGTCCGGGAAAGAGGATAGCCGTATATCCACAGGTCATAGACCGCTTACGCGATTGGTGACTAAAGCTCAAGAGCAGCAGCAGAAGCTCCAAGAAATGATAACTGCGATGGCCGCACTCACCGGGCCAAAAGAAAGCCCAGAAGCATCCTCGGATCAACGCCAGGAGCAAGAAACCGATACTGAATTCCTTCGGAGAATACTGGAAAAGAAGGACAAAGAGGCTGTGGAACAAGCAGCCAATATAAAACGAATGGCCCTTCTGTTCCAAGACATGGTGGGTATGATGATCCGACAGGATCCCCCAGCCGAAGATCCACCGATTATCCTTGAAGATGACAGAGGAGAAACGTCAAATCCACCGCCGACCCTTTCAGCAGCCAAGGAGGAAACCATTTCCAAAGCTGCACTAGACGACTATATTGCTCAACAAATACGAGTTCACCAGGCAACTGAGGCAGCCGGTCAAGTTGTCAAAACGGGACGACCCTATCCGGGCTGGTATGACCAAATCAGTTACCCGCCGGGATATACGATCCCTAAATTCCATGTGTACAAGGGGACAGGGAATCCACATCAGCATTTCGCTCAATTCAGAGCCTTATGCGGCAACACTGGAGGCGACGACAAACTGTTGCTTCGCCAATTCGTCGGCAGCTTAGAAGAAACGGCCTTTGAATGGTACTCGGAGCTTCCCAATGTGTAACACCCGAGTTCACTTATACCAATTCCAGTTCCGTATTTATTTATCCGTGGTCCTTCTTGATTTGGTGTGTTTAGGTGCGAATGGTATTTCTACATATTACTTTGCATTCGACCCGACCCGCTTAATTGAACCTGCGTGACTCTTATTTATAGTTTACCTTGACTGGTTGCATGGATTAGTATATCTCGTAATTTAGTATTTACTGGCATTGTATCTGGTATCGCATCTGTTGCATATAGAAATTTAAATCATGTAAAATAAATTAAAATTGCATTTCATGGCCTGCATGATACCCTTAACCCTGTGGTAGCGTCCTTGCATCTTGTTCTCGTCCCGTTCAGTGAAACGGACGTGTTTGGATGGCTACGCGCACGTACGTGCATCCGTTCTTGAGGGTATACTTTTTCCTTAACTGAGCATTCATTTTGAAATTTGGAAGTCGCTTATATTTTTAATATTTTAAATCTGGATTTTTAGACCCGACCCGGGCCTGTTTTGGAGTAGATTTGTATTTGCCAAAATCTCAATCGGACTAATAGTATATCCTAATATTTATTCACACTATTCATAATCTTTAAAACAAACTATATATATTTTATATATTACAACCCTATCAATCCTAACGTCACCCACTCTAACTGTATAAAAAAATATTTTTTCTATTTTAAAAGATTTGGAAATCTCTCTCTCCCTCCTCTCAATCTCTCTCTCTCTCTCTCTCTCTCTCTCTCTCTATCTATTCCTTCTTTTTCTTTTTATAATAACCCCATAACGCAGGCACCTTGATGAGTACTACCCAACTGTTCGATGATACTATGAAACTGCGTATTCTCCTGTTTACCCTTGGCGATTTTGGGGAGAAGTGGTTTTATAGCACCTTCTCACATTCCATCACCAGTTAGGACGAATTTGTTAAGGCATTCCTTAAAAAGTTCTATCATAATCATAAAACCGTCCGCATTAGGAACGGGATCATTGGGTTTGCCCATCTTCCCATCGAACCTTTTTAGAAATGTTTTGAAAGATTCAAAGATCTCTTTATTCAATGCCTTCATCACGGATTTGAGAAATGACAATTTTGCTAAATTATGTATGAGGGTGTTAATGCAGCAACAAAACAGATGTTGGAAACTATATGTCAATGTCATTTCATATCTAAATCCGACGAGGAGGCTTCGAATTTTCTCGAAAATCTCGCCGAACAAACGCTGCAGTGGGAAAGCACAAGACCAACAACGTCATCTTCATCTTCATCTAGGGTAAGAGTCTATCAGCTCGATGCTTCAATTGCAATGAAAGCCAAGATGGCCGTGATGCAAAAGAAGCTCGAAGCTATTGAAAGCAGATTTTCATCATCCTCCCTTAATCAAGTTTCTCTCCCTAAAAAAACGTATGTGATTGTTGTGCCATTCCATCACACTTGACTGAAGAGTGCCCTTTGAATCTTCCATCTCCTGGTCAAAAGCAAACCAATGCTGCTTTTCCGCAACGATCTGGAAACGATCCTTACTCTTCAACATATAATTCAAGATGGAGGAATCATCCTAATTTTGCTTGGAACCAAAATCAGAACCAGAACCAAAATCAGTTCTAAAATCAAAACAATTTTCAAAAGCCTCCTCCTCAACAACAACAACCACAGTAACAATTTCAGCAAAGCTTCTAACCACAACAACAATTCCAAAATCCGAGAAACAATTTTCCTCCTAATAACACTTCTTTCCCTCAATCAACAACAACTTTGCCCCTCCTCGTAATGATAAGGTCTCTTCGCTCAAGAAAAGCATTGAAGACTTTGTAAAATAATCCACTCAAACTTCTACTACTCTCAGCTTATCAATTCATTCTCTTTTGCAACACACTGCTTTCCACAGTCAGAGCATCAAAGCGATCGATGCACAAATTGTGCAGTTAAATGTGACAATGAGTGAAAAAGAGAAAGAGAAACTTTCATCTCAACCATTATCCAATCTCAGCTGCTTACATAATGCAAATGTCATTCATGAATATTTAAATCATAATGTGAGTGTTGTAACTATATTAAGATCCAGAAGAATGTTGAACAACAAGTTTGGAGAACCAGATTACGACAGTGATGAAGCCTGGCGTCCACTACTTCTTTGTCTTCTTCTTCCATTCCATCATCTTCTTTGGAGCCCATTCTCCATTCTCCACCGAGCTCTAGTTCTCTTTCTACTTCTTTGAATGGACCCCCTTCTCACTCCAATCAAACACCAATTTTGGGATTCATTCCACCTTCATAACCTTCTCCACAAAAGTTGGGTCCAACCACTTTAATAAAGCACCTTTTTCAAACCGGTTGAGGCCTAACAAACCAAGTCCACAAATGGAGAAGGTCGTGGAGTTGTTTAAACAGATTAATATCAATATTCCTCTCTTAGATGCCATCTAACAAGTCCCGTCGTATGCGAAAGTTCTTAAAGACTTGTGCACTAAGAAGAGGAAGAAACAATTGCCCAAGAAGGTTTTCTTAGCGAGCAATGTGAATGATGTTCTTTCTAGTTTCCTACCCATCAAATCCAAAGATCATGGGAGTCCTCCAATTTCAATTAAAATTGAGGAAAAGAATTAAACCGCACTCTCTTGGACTCGGCACTAGTTTGAACTTGCTTCCTTATTCTTTTTATGAACAACTTGGTATATGGGAGTTGAAACCCTCGAGTTGTACACTACAAATAGCTGATCGATCGATTACCAATCCTAGAGGAATGTTAGAGGAAGTATTGATAAAAATCGGGGAATTTATTTTCCCTGTTGATTTCATCGTTTTAGACACAAATCCTGTAGCAAACACCTGGAATCAAATTTCGGTGATCTCGGTCGACCATTTATCAAAATTTCAAATACGGTGATTAATTGTCATGATGGATCCTTATCCTTATCTTTTGGAAACAGAACAATTAATCTCAACATTTTCAAGTTGGGGTATCAACCTTCTGAACCATGTGCTCACCTTCTTGAAGTCTATTCTATTGATGAGATCAATGACAGTGAGTCCGAAAATTCTCTGGATCATGATAATCTAGATGCTGAGAATGTGTCTTTTGAGATTGAATCCTTGGATGAGAGTGATATTTTTGAGAACCCATATTTTGATTTTTCGGCACCCACAACACCCAATGTGTTGAGTTCTTTGAAACTTGAAATAGAACAATTTGACTTCGAATCTTTCACACGCTCTAATGAGTCCGATTTTTCAATCGATAGGGATATCGATTATGATTCCTTCATTTCTGATGAGGTGCTCAATGCTAGGGACATGGACTTCTATAATAACATATTCGAAGACATTTTCGCTGACAAACTCATATTTCTCGAAGAATTAGACGCGATGATGAATCAAGCACCGCCAGCATTTAATGCGTTTCCTTTTCCGACTGAAGAAGTAGAAAATCCACCATTTCCCCCTCATATCACGATTCTTCCATTCATTCCATCTCTTACTTCCTCTCGTTTTCATTCCTACGTTTTTTTCCGCCTACACCAACCAAAGCGGAGAGCCACTTGCCATCATTCTTTCTTATCACACGATGAAAATGACCCGCTGTTTTCTTCCATTCGTCTTTTGTACATCCTAGTCATTCTTCCATTCCTCATCGTGCACAATCACAGCCATCTTTTCGTCTCCACCAACCAACACACAAATTCGGTCCTCAAACCCTTCAATTACACTTCTTATCTTCCCTCTACGCATTCTTCTACTAACCATGGTCTCATTATGATAAAATATTAAAATGGTTGGTATATACCTTTGGTCTTTGTAAAGGTTTGTGTATACTGATGATATTTTCTCTCCCCTCTTACTTTGAACTTTAATGATTAACAGTGAAAACACCATTTTACTTAAGTTTGGGGGGCATTTTTTAGTGTATATTTTTTAAACAAACAAAAAACACATTGTGTACAGTTGTGTGCCAAGAACAAGTTTGGGGGAGGATTCACCATTTTGTCCCCCATCTCCTGGAATTCGAGCTGAAACGACGACAACAGTGAGGACACTGCTGCAAATAAGTTTGAGAGGAGGTTTTTATCTTTACATTCATGTTAAATTTTAGAAAATTCAAAACATTAAAAAAAATGTCATCAAGTTAGCTAGTGGTAAGACTTAGACTCGAAGTCAGACGATGATAGGTTAGAAATAACCAAATCCTAAGATTGGAACCGATAACCCTTAAGATAATCCTCCTTGAGTTTAACCATAGTAAATATACGTTTTCGCACCACACTACACGCGTTGCTAGTTTTGAGAATTAGATGACAGGTTCAAAATGCCTAGAAAACTATAGATATAATTTCTTGAGATCAAGTTAGTTTGTTTGGAAGTGGGCAATCTTGAGTATGATTCATGAGTAAGATTTAGATAAAAGGCAAGTATTGAAGTCTTTAATGGAGATTAATTCTGAAAGATAACACATATTGAGCATGGTTGGAGTGAGTACACATCTTATGTACATAAACACGTCTTTCATTTTGGGATGAAAAGAATAGCTAGAAGTATCTCCGTTGGTTTTTGCTCTGAAAACTTTCATGTATAAAAGACAAGTCCTTATTTTGTGATCTTGATGACTTAGGCAATTGATTCCTAGGGGTGTCTCTACACTTGATGCTGGTTTGGGAGACATTGACCTAAAGCTCACCAAGTTTCTTAGAAAACCAAATAAAACAAGTCAAGTAAGTGTTCTCTCTGTACTCACGGTTCTTTGTGGGAGAATAATCTTGAACAAGGAAAAGTTTAGATTGGAATAATTCGGGGCAGAGATTTAACAGGGATATGAAGGTGAAAATTTATGTTACGAGATTAAAAGACTTTTGCAAAAGCACAAAGGTGTGTAAGAACGAAGACCGGTAAAAGATGGAGTGAAAAATAGGACCGAGAGAGATAATAAAAATCCTGGATTTGAGACCAAGCTGTAGAATGTAGTCTCTAGAGAACTTAGGACTTTACAAACTGGAAAAATACTTTTGAAATCATTAGGAGGCATGAGGACTTTTTATCGAAGTTTTTGAGATAAAACAATGCTATTGCACGTGCATGTAAAGACGTATAGGAGATTAAGTTAAATAAAAAGTGAAAAGTGAAAAATAAGGGTTGGATGTTTCTAACTTAGGGTGATATAGTTTCTAACTTAGATACTGAACTTTAGGATTGGAATCGACTGTTGACTAACGAAACTAGCTTGACGGGATTTTATGGGTAGTATCCGCTGAAAGTCCTCAAGAGACAGCACTGCTTCTACTAGAGACGTCTAGAGGTTGAACGACTTGTTGCACGAGCTAAGTGCAATTGTGACTTCTAGAAAAGTGAGCTAGGTTTTTTCTTTTTCTTTAAAATAAAACGGTTCGCTCGGGACGAGCAAATGATAAGTTTGGGGGTATTTGTTCACATCATAAAATTGCATATTAATACCACTCATTCTTTATAATATTTCATGTAATTTGGTGCTTTTAATTCTTGTTTGCTACATAAGTGCAGGGGAACAGGTTTGGAGCGGATGACGGTCTTTTCAAGTTAAAACCGAACAGATTCAAACCCGATCAAAGTCAAAGTCAACAAAATAAACCTGCAAATTTTGATGTCAGCAAAAACAAGATATTATGTGCTTAAGAACCCTCTAAATTATCATGAAGTCAACACAAAAAGTTTAGAGGCTCCAAGCCCAATTCCTTCAGTGGAACTGCGGCAAGCCAAGTGTAACATGCGGCGGATTCGCAACCAGAAGAGCGCTGCATGAGTTAGGGTTTTTTGGGTAGTTTTGTCATATTGTGTGGATCGATATCGAATTTAGGGTTTCATATTTCAGAGCCTATATAAAGGAGTGAGAGCACCCAACAGAAGGCTATCTAGGGTTTAATGTTTAGGGTTTGAAAATGGATAGTTACCTCTTTCTTTCTTGCCATTAATATTTTGTGATGCTTTGAGTTATCAATAAAAGGTAGCGTTAAATTTAATTTCTTGTCTCTTTTACTTTCGACACTTTAATTTTTGCAATTATATATCTTTTATTATTTTAGATATATATTTGATTTTTCTTCTTTATGGGTTTTTTCTTTTTTCCCTTTCTTCCTTTTAATTGTTTTAAAGCGATGATGCTCAATAGAAACTCCTTGCTTTTGTAAGGGATCTAAAAGCTAGCTTTTGAATTTATTTCTCATCTTCTTTATCTTTTTTAACCGATTTTAATGGGTGAGTAATTTTCTCACTCATTAGGATTTAGGAAAGGGGAGTTTGAGAGATGGAAAAAACCCTTACACTTTCTTTTTACTCAACACATAAATTTAAAACTTCTTCAAAGATAAAACACATCTCTCTCTTTTTGGGATCTCTATCCCTCCATGATAGTTGCAATCCAATTTTCAAGATAAGTTATGGAAACTATGCTGAAGGCTTGAGATAATACTCCCTCCATCCCTTTTTACTCGTCGTTCTTAGGTTTAGCACACAGATTAAGAAACTAATCAATTTACATTAATTCTATATATACATCAGCAGAAATTTGACTGATATTCTTTTTTTCCCTCATAGAAATTTGGCTGATATTCCTTTTTTCCCCTTTGCCCCCTCTCTCAGTCATGACGATCATCAACTCCCCTCCCATCAGCCTTACCTCGCAAATCATCACCGAACAGGGGTTTCATGTTCTTCAACATCATTGGTGTCTTCTTTGGCCCAAGCAATTACCTCCACCATCGAATTTCGATATGGCCTCGGGGATAGTGATTTGCGGAGGAGGCATCCGATGTCGCCAGACTTGGGGGCTTCTCCGGCGCGTGCGAATTCCATGAGGCGACGGTAGATGGCGGTGGTGGGTGAGTACCGGTTCAACTTCAAAATTAAGAGTGGTTGAAATTTCCTGCACCGGTTCAACTAGTCGACCAAGCAAATCCTTCGTTTCAACATTCTCGCACCTATCTTCGACTTTGGAGCTCATTGTGATTGCAATTTCTTTGCCTATAATCAAAAAAATAAGAGATGAAAACTTTTGAACAAATAATTTACCCAACAAAAATTTAAAATTTTAAATAAGTTCAATACTTACAATATGGGGTAAAATAATTTTTAACATATTTGTTATTGTTTCATGCATATCGTTCACCAACGAATTGGCATCTAGTGCAGGTTGATTTAAAACCTAATTTCTTCCTTCAACCTCATCAAAAAGTGGCATATTCAAATTGAAGTTGTCTTCATTGAGGTGGAAAAGAGTTCAAGTCAATGGGAAAAAATTGACATGATTTTTAGAAGAACTAATAAAAGAAAATATAAGGAAGAAAACTTTACAAAACATTCCAAAATCAGATTTTTTTACAAGGAAAATTTTCTCTTCCAGAATGCTAAGATCATGGGAAAGCGGGAGGGAGCGTGGGATTTTGCCGAGCAAGGAAGTAAAGTCTTTTCTGTTATGGGAAATTGAAATAATCATTTAATAGGGGCATATTAGGTATACGATCTGGATAAGCATTAAATCTCCTTAAAATCTTATTAAAAATTGGAAACGACCAGTAAATTAGGATAAATTTATCTCTCCGGAATGATGAGTAAAAATGGACGGAAGGAATAGTGAACAATGGAAGGATAAGGTTCAATGGAGGGAATCCCCAGTACTCCTTTAAACCCTAATACCCATTGTTTGTTATTATCCTCGCATCAATTCAACAAGTGGGTAAAAGTAAAGTATTTTAAATATTTCTCGTAATCAACCTAATCTGAAAGCCCTAATGAGTTCTTTTATCATTGAATTTTTATATCTCTTTTAGAATAAATACAACAAATCCAAACCTTTTTTATTTAACTTGTCTAAAACATGAAATATAACGTTACTATCTCCCTGTGGATGACCCGTATTCATTGCGGCTATCTATTGCGACACCGTATTGATTGCAGTAATTAGGATAACTAAAATACAAACTTTCACATCAATTAGTGTTTCCCAAGTCCTTGCGTTTTCCAAACCAAACTTCTTTATGAGTTCCTTAGTATATTTGGCTTGATTGATGAAGATGTCATCATCTCTTTGCTTAATTTTAAATTCGAGTAAGAAATTATGTTCTCCCATCATACTCATTTCTAATTCATCTTGCATGGATTTGGTAAAATCTTCACAAAGACTTTCATTTGTTGATCCAAAAATAATATCATCAACATATATCTCGACTATTATGATGCCTTGGTTAGGGTTTTAGTGAATAAAGTCTTATCTACCATAACTTTCGTGAATCCTATATTTTCTAAATATGAACTTAAACGTTCATACTAAGCACGAGGGGCTTGCTTCAGACCGTATAGTGTCTTTCTTAACTTATAGACATTATCAGAGAATGCATGATTCTTAAAACCGGAAGGTTGAAATACATACACTTCCTCATCTATTTGACCATTTAAGAATGCACTTTTAATGTCCATTTGAAAAGCTCTGAAATTTTTATAGCAAGCATATGCTAGTAAGATAAGTATTGCTTCTTGTTCCCCTCCGAAAGACGGCCGCACGGGACTGCTGAAGTCCTGGCGCTGAGGTTCGGGGCAGATGCTATTTGGTTTTATCCGTCTATCTCTCCGAAGATACCAAGTTGATTTATGGCACTTTGTATCGGAGGTTTAGACGGATGCGGCCGATGTAGCAGACTTCGTCAGATTCCCCCTCAGGGTGAGGGGTTTTTGATTGTGGGGACGCTCTTCCCTGCAGGCGCAAGCCCCTGCAGTTAATTACGCTACCGCGTCGCGGTAAAAACTTTCTCCTTCTCCAGAATTTCACTTCGTTTCGTGTGTGTTTGTTTTGTTTGTGGTTGCCCGTGGATTGTATACGGAGACTGAGTAATGCCGTCGCCCGTAGGACGTGGATTAGTCCAAATCCGTATTTACTTAGATTTGGGTTTGGTGTTTTTAGTTTAAGGATACATTAGTCGCGTTGCGACTAAGATCGACTTAAACGTTCGTTAAGAATACGTTAGTCTTGTTTTAGACTAAGATCAACTTAACATCATGATTGATTTAATTATCCGGCCGTCGGGACTCGTCACCTCTCTGACGTCGTTGAGGGATTACAACGACAAGCGTCTGAGGAGTTCAGAGATGTACCCTTGAACCAAAGTTAATTTGGAGTTTTATCGTTTATTTAAATACCTAAGGACACGTTAACCGTATTTGGGGTTAAGATCAACTTAGACGGGACCGTTTAGATCCAACAAAAGAGCGTTTGGGCCCTATTGTGCCAGTTTAGGGACATGGCGGTCCATCGCCAGTTTTAGGGACGTGGTGGTCCAATATTAGTTTAGGGACGTTCCGGTCCGTCGCCAGTTTAAGGACGTAGTGGTCCAATGCCATTTTAAGGACGTAGTGGTCCGATGCTAGTTTAGGGACGTTTCGGTCCGATATTAGTTTAGGGACGTTTCGGTCCGATATTAGTTTAGGGACGTTTCGGTCCGTCGCCAGTTTAAGGACGTAGTGGTCCAATGCCATTTTAAGGACGTAGTGGTCCGATGCTAGTTTAGGGACGTTTCGGTCCGATATTAGTTTAGGGACGTTTCGGTCCGATATTAGTTTAGGGACGTTTCGGTCCGATATTAGTTTAGTGGTCGCTGGGACCCGTCACCTTTTTGACGTCGTTGAGGAATTACAGCGACAAATGTCAAAGGAGTTCGGAGATGTACCCTCGAACCGGTCGTGAGTTGGTTTGGGAGAGCCATTTTGCTCAATCAATTTAATTTAAGGACTTGCAGCCAGGATTGGGTTAAGTCCAATTTTTTTATTTATTTTAGGCTTTGCCTGACTAAAAGAATCAGTCCAAACAGGGCTCTGCCCCTTTATTATTTTGCAATTTGGTTTGGGCCAGGCCCTTTTAAATAATGAGTTGCAGAAACTCAAGAATTTTCAAACAGGGCTTTGCCCTTTTATTATTGCAATTTAATTTGGGCCAGGCCCTTTTAAATAAGGAGTTGCAGAAACTCAAGAATTTTTAAACAGAGGTCTGCCCTTTTATTATTGTAATTGGGCTAGGCCCTTTTAAATAATGAGTTGCAGAAACTCAATAATTTTCTTGAGTTGGGCCAGGCCCTTTTAAATAATGGGCTGCATTTGTGCAGAACCCCAAGAAATTTTCAGGTTTAAGAACACAAGTGCATGGCACTTTTGATCTGAATTTGGATCAAAGGAAAACAAGTTCTTCTTCTTGTTTTCCCTGATTTTACAGAACCAAGGGTTCATATCAAGTGCAAGGCACTATTTTTCTTTTGTTTTATTATTAACTTTTTGATCTTCTTTTCTTCAGAAATTTTACCTTCTCTTTTTTTTGTTCTTGATTAATCTTCAAGAGCTCTTTCTCTTTTTCTTTTTTTTTCCAGAAGTTTTTCCTTCTCTTGATGATGATTGATGATTATGCCTTTTGAATGAGGCTTGGGGTCTTATTTATAGTGCCCACAAATTTGTTGGATTTGTTAACAAAATCTTTCCTGAATAATTTTGGGAATTTTCCCACCATTGGATCTCTGATCCAAGGGTTCCTGTTTTACAGGAGAACAGAAAAGATTTACTTAAATTTTCATTCAGTTGCTGCGCAACTCACCAGCGCGTGACACGTGTCGCGCATCCGTGCGCTTGCGCAGTTGCGATTGCGCAACTGCGCAGACACGTGTCGCGCATCCGTGCGCTTGCGCAGTTGCGATTGCGCAACTGTGCAGACACGTGTCGCGTATCCGTGCGCTTGCGCAGTTGCGATTGCGCAACTGCGCAGACACGTGTCGTGCTGCCATGCGTTTGCGCAGTTAAGTCTTAATTATGTTTTCTGAAGAGCCTTGCTCTGATGGGACGCACTATCTCGGGCGTTACGCTGCCGAATCAGCTCCTGCCATGTGGCAAATTGCGCGCTGCGCACGGGAACCGAAGCGTTGTTTCAAATTTTGAATTTTAAAAATTTAAGTAGAGCCTTGCTCTGATTGGGGGAAACAGATGCCCCCCACCGTTGCGCTCACGTGGCGCGCACGTGAGTGCTGCGGTGGCAAGATCCTGACCGTCGTATCGAAGGGTCAAATGAACAGGCGCAGGTGCCTATAAATAGGACCCTTGGTCCTTGGTAATTCTTTACCATTATCAAGAATTGAATTTCAGAGCCTTGCTCTTACTTGAGAACTTCCAGAGCCTTGCTCTTGTGATTTCCTTAAGAACTTCCAAGTTCTATCATTAGAACCATTCTAGGTAAATTAAATTAATTTAATTTAAATTAAATTTAATTAATCAGAGCCTTGCTCTTATAGATCTTTGATCTAAAGGAAACCCCTTTGGGGTTTTTATTCACAGAGCCTTGCTCTCAAAATTTACAGATACTCTGTTCTTAGGTTTTAACCCATGAACAGAGCCCTGCTTCATAGATCAACTAGAAAACTTTTCAAAAGTTTCCATGGATCTTTAAGATCCCAAAATTTTAATTCTTAGGATTTATAAATTTTTATTACTACTGCAGAGCTAGGCTCTTTTTTAAGAAGTTTTATTCCTTTGAAACAGGAGTTTGACAAATGTCACTCTGTGGCAGAGCTTTGCTCTGAAAAGAGGAGACCTTCTCCTTGTCTCTAGGGGTCCCCCCCAATGAGGATATTCTCTTGGAGGTTTTTTTTTATTGACTGATAGTCTCATCCAATGGTGGGATTGTCTCATCAAATGATGCGCCGTCATCTTGATTTTGTGGGTCCCCCTTTGGTCCCCTACCCACTGCATCACAGTGTGGAGCCAGATTTCTATTTATTATTATCATTTTTTTTTAATATCTATATTATTTTTATTAAATGTTAAGCGTCAGGCCACTAATGATATATATATATTTTATGCAGGAAAGATGTCTGACGACTTGTCTTTTCCCTTCGTTCGTTTAGAAGGAGGGTTCCCACACGCACCAGTGGACCGGGTAGTGTTCGCCTTGATTAAAGATCAAGATCCTTAGTGCAAGAGACTTCATCTATGGGGAAGGTGGTACAGCCAGATTATCCAAGGCCGCCGCAGTTTTAGTTCCGCCTCGCCCTACGAACCTATAGTTACGATCCCCTATGCGGACAAACCCCCGGTGGAGTATGCCGTGGAGGTTAAAAATTGGAATTCAGACGACCTCCTCCAGCCTGCAATCGGCGCTATTCCGGTGCAGCCGCCGCCAGCCATAGATATCCTGGGAAGGCGAATCTGTCAGGGTGAAGCATGCCCTTGGGGACAGGCTTACAACATTGGATTGAATCCGCGACCGCTTGCTGGATACCTGCCATGGGCCCGGTACATTTTAGCGGCGAAAAGAGCTCACCTGACGAAGATTGGTTTATACTCCGCCGTCTACGTCTCGCTTTTCGAGTATCCTACTCCTCCAACGTGGTGGACAAAGGCCTTCATCGAACAATGGAATATCCCCACTCATACTTTCCTGACAGCGGATAGGGAAGTTTCTATTTCTCTAGAGGAATTCGTTGAGCTTTCGGGTTTACCGGCGAGGGGGGAGCATTATGAGGAGCTGCTTCCTCCTGACGAGTACGTCTTTGCCACCAAGCAGGTGGTACTCGAATTAACTCCGGAAAATGCCATCCAGCATCAACATCCCGGCCTGGTGAGGGTGTTGGAGATTTACGAGAAGCTTCATTTGGAATTGGGCGACCGAGGCGTTAGTTTCGCGGACTTCATTGCTCGTTTTATCCGCCCGGAATTTTTATCAGAGCAAGGTGATAAGTTCGCCCAACTTGCTGACCCTTTTGGTTTCGGCCTGGACCGCCGACCTTCATCAGAAATTGATCAGCGAAGTTTTTACCTTCCCGGCACTGCTAGCGTCCCTTTCTCGGAGATCTCCGTTCCCGGCATGGATGAGGAGACCTTCTTCATAGGGTTCTTAGGTCTGTGGCTGTGCAGCTTCGCGCTCCCCATGCACCCACGCCTCATGCGGTCTTCTGTCTTTTACCCGGCGCATCGAATGGTGGCCGGTCTGCAGTTATCAGTGGGGATCGCCGGGTTGGCTTACCTCTACAATGGACTTAGCGTAGCGGCGGACGCTAATGAGCCTGGGGTACAGCCTGCTAACTTTCCGATGCACTACTTCACTTCTTGGATGGAGCTGCAAGTTCGAGGAGTGTTTGGTGCCCATAAAACTCCTCCATTCTTTGAGAGATTCAAACTTCCAAGAATCATGCGATTGGTCGGGGCTTCCATTGTGTTTGCACCTCCGCGGGAGTCTAGGGGATTGCTTCTGCGTTCGCATATAGTCGGGGCGAAGACCTCTTTTGTGGATAAGGTCATCACCATGGGTTTCGAGACCACTAAGTCGGTGGTGCCGCTGCGTGATGACTTTAAAGGCGGTGTTTCCGTGTTGAAGGCTCGGGAAATCCTTCACCTTTATTCCATTCGGCCGGGCTACTTGGTATTTAGGCAGAATGAAACGACCCTCTTCATGAGGTATAACCCGCATCGATTTGCCCGGCAATCGAGTTATAACCAAGGGGTCCCGTTGGAAGCCTTCTTGGGAACACCTGCAGTCGGTCCAGAGGGGGTACGGAATGCAATGCATCACTTCATCCGGCTCAATACAGGCTCCTACTTTTTTATCAGTGAGCCCAGCTGTACCCCTAAGATACTCAATTCGTATGTGGCCTGGTACGCGCACGCGATGGGCCCAATCATCTTGATGGAGAAACGCTTATTGGTTGATCGTAGGGCTGCGCCTCCCGGCGGCGATCGCAAGGCTCCATTGCAGCCCAGGGTTCAGGTTATCCCTCCGACGAAAGAGGCCGGAGTTGATCGACCACGCGTGTTGGCCCCTCCGCGTGGACTGCCACTGCCTACAACGGCGGATGCCCCAACGGCGCCCCGTGCTCCGACAAAGACGGTTAAAGCGGCATCGCCGGAGTCGGGTGCAGGAGCGGACATCGGGACTCGCCGCCCGAAAATGACTGCCAAAACTGGCAAGCGCAAAGCTGCTCCGAGTGGATCTAAGGCTGGCGAACAGAAGAAGAAGAAGTCCACCTTATCCCTCGACGCGATTCTCAACTTAGAGCCCACGGCTCACCCTGCCGAGGCCATATGCGAGTACGGCAGCAATGAGGGTTTTGTGGTGGACCCTGAGGACACCAATTTAGCTGCCGCCATTGCAGCTTCGGAGCGATCGGCAAGGCTTGAAGCGATGTTGAGCAAACTCGCTGAGTCCGGTAATCATCAGACGCATTATTTATTATTTCATTGCATTTTGTATCATTGTATTTAACTAACATTTGCTCCATTTTTAACAGGCGCTTCTACTGAAGAGGCTATCGCTGCCTCCCTGAAAACCTTCCAGGAGGAGGAGAAGAAGCGTATCCTAGCAAGCGTCGGTATGTTTTACCCCTTTATCTTTTATAAGGAAAGTTTGTTGTCTTTTTATGATAGTCAACCTGACCTTCTTTTGTTTACTTTGCAGGGGTTGTATTAATCGACGCGAGGATCCTTCCTAAGCCCGTCATCGAAGTCCCGGCTTCGCTGCAGTTGCCACAAGAGCCTCAGCTTGATAGAGCGACGAGGGACGCCTTGAAGAATCTAGAGGCATCCCTGTATACGGGCGAAGAAGCCTCCCTTAAGGAGGCTCTGGTGGCATCTGTCTCATCGGCTCGAGAGGAGCGGAAGCGGTCAAGACGCGAAGCTAAGGCGCGCAGGGCTGCTTTGGCCGCAGGAGCGGGCCCTAGCACTATTCCTCATGCCGACACTTCTTCTGAAGAGGCCCCTGCCGCCCTATCTACTGCTCATAGGCAGGCGGCGCGCACGGTCCGGGATGCAAACGATAAATCCTCTTCAGGTAACTTTTCTTTCAGAACTTTGTTGTAAGAATTATCAAATCGTTGACTCATACGCACTCCTATTTGTAGGGCCAAGTCCGACTGAGGGGGAGGCGGAGACCGTCGAACCCCGGGGAGCGGAGGAAGCGGCGCCTGTCGAGCCTGAGCTGACAGTGAGCAACGTCATCGGGGCCACGGCGCCCGAAACAGAAGTTGAAGAATTCGCCGTCGAGAAGGTCATCGATGCCGCATCTGAAATGGCGGCAGGTGAGATGATTGTCGGACCGGAGGCAGTAGAAATCGAGGCGCCTGAGGCTGGAGATATCGCGGTGCCGATGGATGAGGCAACTGTGACCGTAGGACCCGAAGGAGTAGTGGGTGAGGTGGCCACGATTCCTGAGGAGGAGCCAGCCGCTCCTTCTCTGGAATCTGGCAATACCCCAATCATAGCCCTCCCTGCGTATGGTTCCTTCCCGTCTCCCGGGCTTGCGAGCACAACAACGGCTCCCATCGAGTCAGGTGATGAGGCTACGGGTGGTGGCCTGATGTCAGTAGAAGAAGGAATTGCCTCCGTCTCGGTTGGCAGTTCATCGGGTAAGTTTCGGGTTACTATTGTTTCCCCCCCCTTTTTTATATATATCTTGTAATCTCCTCTAACAAGCTTGTCTTTACAGGTGCGGCCCGTGCCGACGCTCCATTGCTTGAGGGAGCGCCGTCAACTACTGCTTTAGCGGTGGTCACTTCCCCGTTTTCCCTCGTGCCGTCACGGATGTTGGAAGGTATGGACCTGTGACTCACAAGTTAATCTCTTAAACGTATAGTTCATGGACTAATGCCATACCATCGTGTCTTTTCAGGAGGGCTCTTTGATCATCTATATCAGGTGTTGCTCCCACACTTCTCCTTCCCCTCCGAGCTTACTTCTCCCTCTAGTGGCGTTGGTGAGTGTACGTTCAATATAGTATCTTCGTTCATTCCCTTTTCCTAGTAATTGAATGATTCTTGACCTTTCCCTTTCTTTATTGCAGTGTCACAAATCGAAGGAGGGGACGCAAGACCTGCCGCGCTACCGGCCCTTCCGGCTTTGCCGTCCGTTGTACCTGGTATAGTAAATTTCCTTTTGGTAACCCTGCAACATCTTTTGAACCATCGTTTAACTCTGTTTTGTTTTGCAGCCATTGTTCCGGCTCCGGTCCCCTTCGAGGCTCGCGTTCTTTCACTGGCAGGCCCCTTTTTGAGACGTCCGTCTTCAAAGGGTGCTGTGATGAGTCTAGGCATGCTGAGCGGGTATATCGAAGAGCTCAGCATGGATGCTCTCCCTTCTGCTGTCGATTTCACTGTGGATGTTAACCCAATGTTAGCGGCGCTCGTAACTTTTCACGAAGAAGGCGTCGTCGAATCTTGGGTTAACCACTGCAGGGAGATCGAGGCCTGTCTATACCGGCTGGAGTTGACTCGCCCTTCTCCCGAAGTTTTAGCTCTGAGCACCCAACGCACAACTTGGCTCGAGCAAAGCACTTCGCACTCCTGCCACTTGGAGCAAGAAGCAGCTCAAAGACTAAGGGAATGCCAAAAGACCTCCAACGAAACGGCCCATCTGCGCGCTGAGGTTGAGGCAAATGCTGCCCAAGTGAAGACTATCTTTGAGGGTCTCTTGGAGCGCATCTCCCATGGGCTAAACTTAAAGCGGAAGCTTGACGTGGCTGAGCGCAATATCCCAAGTCGGGAGGCTGCTTATCAAGCCGTGAGGGAGCAGCTTGCATCGGTCTTGCGGCAACGAGCCCAAGTGGAGGCAGAGTTGACGGTGGTAGCCGAGCAAGAGAGGGTGTGGAAGGACATATGCGAGCGATTGCTACATCTGTGCAAGACGCTTCCTTCTTAATAATTCTCCTTGTATCATTTGTTTTTGTAAAGTATATGTATACGTTTTTTATTCTTTTAGCACAATGTATCCTGTACTCAATCAATATTTATGAATAAAAGATACACATTTTGTAATGTCTTGTGTCATTTCTCCGTCTTTCCTTTCTTTTATTATCAGTATGCCACCTTAATAACCATAATTGACGGACGATTGGGACGAGTATCCCGACCTTCTTAAGAAATAACGATGGCTTAGGCCGCAGGTTCAGATCTGCTGCCTAAGACTTTTCAACCCTATAAGCCGTGAGGGTCTCATAGAGACTTTTCTCCCTACGGATCGAGAGGATCTCGTAAGTGGATTTTCTCCTTAGGAGTCGTGAGGATTCCCAAGTGTGGTTTTCTCTCATAATTCGAAAGGATCCTATAAGAGAATTTCTCCCTCTTACGAGTCGAGAGGGACAGTAAGCGGTTGTTTCCCTCTTTGTCGAGAAACGACTTCAGAGAGTGAGACCCGTGAATAGTATGCAAGAGACCATTTAGGATTGACTTGCAGGGTCCCATTGCCCCCTTACGAGTCGATAGGGCTCGCAAGCGGTTGTTTCTTTCTTTGTCGAGAATCAACTTTAGAGAGTGAGACCCGTGAATAGTATGCAAGAGACCATTTAGGATTGACTTGCAGGGTCCCATTTGTTCAGGAAGCAAGTTTTTGAATCCTTACTGCCTAAGATGTGAGTCAAAGAAGCTCTCGTCACGGAGTGTTTGTATCCGTGAGTTGAGAAGTTTTGCGAGGGATTATTTGTTTCCCAAGCGCCAAGGATTATTTGTGTCCTTGGGGTTTGAAACGAGTCGATGGTTCCTATGGAGGCACTGGTGGCTCTGCGGGTCGACGCGGATCAGGAAGCTCTCGTCAAGGAGTGTTTGTATCCGTGAGTCGAGGAATTTGCCGGGATTATTTGTTTCCCGAGCGCCAAGGATTATTTGTGTCCTTGGGGTTTGAAACGAGTCGAGGGTTCCTACGGAGGCACTGGTGGCTCTGCGGGTCGACGCGGATCAGGAAGCTCTCGTCAAGGAGTGTTTGTATCCGTGAGTCGAGGAATTTGCCGGGATTATTTGTTTCCCGAGCGCCAAGGATTATTTGTGTCCTTGGGGTTTGAAACAAGTCGAGGGTTCCTACGGAGGCACTGGTGGCTCTGCGGGTCGACGCGGATCAGGAAGCTCTCGTCGAGGAGTGTTTGTATCCGTGAGTCGAGGGATTTGCCAGGATTATTTGTTTCCCGAGCGTCAAGGACTATTTGTGTCCTTGGGGTTTGAAACGAGTCGATGGTTCCTATGGAGGCACTGGTGGCTCCGCGGGTCGACGCGGATCAGGAAGCTCTCGTCAAGGAGTGTTTGTATCCGTGAGTCGAGGAATTTGCCGGGATTATTTGTTTCCCGAGCGCCAAGGATTATTTGTGTCCTTGGGGTTTGAAACGAGTCGAGGGTTCCTACGGAGGCACTGGTGGCTCTGCGGGTCGATGCGGATCAGGAAGCTCTCGTCAAGGAGTGTTTGTATCCGTGAGTCGAGGGATTTGCCGGGATTATTTGTTTCCCGAGCGTCAAGGACTATTTGTGTCCTTGGGGTTTGAAACGAGTCGATGGTTCCTATGGAGGCACTGGTGGCTCTGCGGGTCGACGCGGATCAGGAAGCTCTCGTCAAGGAGTGTTTGTATCCGTGAGTCGAGGAATTTTCCAGGATTATTTGTTTCCCGAGCACCAAGGATTATTTGTGTCCTTGGGGTTTGAAACGAGTCGAGGGTTCCTACGGAGGCACTGGTGGCTCTGCGGGTCGACGCGGATCAGGAAGCTCTCGTCAAGGAGTGTTTGTATCCGTGAGTCGAGGGATTTGCCAGGATTATTTGTTTCCCGAGCGTCAAGGACTATTTGTGTCCTTGGGGTTTGAAACGAGTCGATGGTTCCTATGGAGGCACTGGTGGCTCTGCGGGTCGACGCGGATCAGGAAGCTCTCGTCAAGGAGTGTTTGTATCCGTGAGTCGAGGAATTTGGCGGGATTATTTGTTTCCCGAACGCCAAGGATTATTTGTGTCCTTGGGGTTTGAAACGAGTCGAGGGTTCCTACGGAGGCACTGGTGGCTCTGCGGGTCGACGCGGATCAGGAAGCTCTCGTCAAGGAGTGTTTGTATCCGTGAGTCGAGGAATTTGCCGGGATTATTTGTTTCCCGAGAGCCAAGGATTATTTGTGTCCTTGGGGTTTGAAACGAGTCGAGTGTTCCTACGGAGGCACTGGTGGCTCTGCGGGTCGACGCGGATCAGGAAGCTCTCGTCGAGGAGTGTTTGTATCCGTGAGTCGAGAGATTTTCCAGGATTATTTGTTTCCCGAGCGTCAATGACTATTTGTGTCCTTGGGGTTTGAAACGAGTTGAGGGTTCCTACGGAGGCACTGGTGGCTCTGCGGGTCGATGCGGATCAGGAAGCTCTCGTCAAGGAGTGTTTGTATCCGTGAGTCGAGGAATTTTCGTTGGAGTCATTGGCTTCTTCGGTTGAAATGAACCGTGGAGGCTTGGTTTCGTCGTTTGACGGAATCTGCTGGGGAGGTATGGCTCCTTCTTTGTTTACGCCCTTGGATTATATACAGGGATCGATGTGATCTTAACTGTAGGGCCGAAGTTTTATCATTTCTTATTTTTTGTTTTATTTTATTTCCGCGATGCTCTATCATTTCAGCTTTTATATCGCGAAGGTCGCGATTGCCCAATCATTTCGGCTATTTTTCGCGGTGCCCAATCATTTCGGCTTTTTTATTATTTTATTTTTTACTCGTTGCTCTTTATTACGAGTTGCCCGATCATTTCGGCTATTTTGCATGCATACATTTTACTTGCTGCTTTTTATTGCAAGTTGCCCTATCATTTCGGCTATTTCGTATGCATGAGCGGTCTACTGGTTTTCGCCGTCAACCTGAAATTGGACACCGATTTCGGCATCAGCACCGCTGCAACTGGGACATTACCAGGAGCGAATCATCATTTTCCTCTATCGTTGTTGAACAAAGGAGGCTTAGCGACCAGGGTTAGGATCCCGTCGGCTAAGGCTTTTGACTTCATGAGCCGTAAGGGTCTCGTGAAGGTATTTCTCCCTACAAGTCGTGGGGATCTTGTAAGTGTATTTTCTCTTTAGGAACCGTGGGGGTTCCTAAGTGTTTTGTTCTTCTGTAAGTCGTAAGGATCCTACAGGAAGGTTTTCTCCTCATAAATCGAGGGGATTTATAAGGGTTGTTTACCATACGAACGTATTCCCAGTCCTGGATGGACCTTGGTTAGGGAAACGTTCATTCGCGCCCGTGGATTGTATACAAGGGTCGGTATTGAGCCACTTGTAGGGCAATATGGGAAGTTTTTGGGGGTTTGCTTAAGCACAGGTTTAGGTCTCTGTGACTTATGACTTTCAAATCCTATGAGCCATGAGGGTCCCATAAGAGAGTTCTCCTTACGAGTCGTGAGGATCTCGCAAGCGTATTTTCTCCTTAGGGATCGTGGGGATTCCTAAGTGTGTTGTTCTCTTGTAAGTCGTAAGGATCTCATGCGGGTGGTTTCTCCTTACAGGGTCGAGAGGACTCCATAAGGGTTCTTTAACGAAGTTGCGCCCTTTCGGGTTTTCACAAACATTCGCCGGTAGTCCCGCTGTTTTTACTCACGGAGCCCTTTCGGGTTTTCATCCGTGCCCATTTTGCTTATGGACTTACCGTTTTTTTTATTTTATTTTTATTTTTATTATTATTTTTTTATTTATTTTTATTCATCTCGTCAGTCCAAGGATGCTGCAGTATTAGTTTAAAGACGTTTCGGTCTGCTATTAGTTTAAGGACATTTCGGTCTACCGTTGAGAGGGCTGGCTACTACTTATAAAGCCTGAGCTTAGGAAGATAGCGAGCGGACATAGTCGTCGTCATCTACCATTGACCTAGGCTGTGTCTCATTAAGCGTAGTATTTCTTTAGGAAGCGACCGTTTATTGGCCTGAAAGGCCTCTCACCGTGCATGTCCATGAGTAGATAGGCCCCACCTTGGTAGACCTTATCAATGATGTACGGTCCTTCATAGTTTGGCTCAAACTTTCCCCGCTTGGCGCGATTGGGGATCATGGGCCTTTTGACCACTAGCACGAGTTCGCCTTGGTGGAATGTCCTCGGGCGGCTCAATCTCTCATATGAGCGCGTCATCTTTGCTTTATAGGCTTCCAGATTTTGTTGTGCTAGAAGCCGGATTTCATCAAGGGCGTCAAGCTCTTCAAACCGAAGGTGAGCATTTTCTTCGTCTGTCAGCTCGTAGTGGACTGCCACTCGTAGAGAGGGTAACTCTATTTCGAGAGGGAGTACTGCTTCCGTCCCAAATACCAATGCGTACGGCGTTGTGTTTGTGGCCGTTTTAAATGTAGTTCGATACGCCCAAAGAGCCTCTTGCAATCTTTCGTGCCAATCTCTCTTATTTCGTGACACTGTTTTCTTTATGATCTTCGTCAAGGTCTTGTTGAAGGCCTCAGCTAGACCGTTAGCTCGCGGATTATAAACTGAGGAATATCTCCAGTCTATATTGTGCTGCTGTGCGAAGCGGCTAATTTTATGACTTCGGTAGGCTGGCCCATTATCAGAGATGATCCTCCTCGGGGTTCCAAACCGGTATATGACATGCGTTTTGAAGAAATGGAGGATGTTCTCCGTCTTCACTTCCCTCAACGGTACCGCCTCCGCCCATTTGGAGAAGTAATCAGTCGTCGCCAGGATGAAACGATGTCCCTTTGACGATGCTGGTTCAATGGGGCCGACTATGTCAGTTCCCCACATTTCGAATGGCCAACTAGCCACTGTTGGATGCAGTGGGTTGGGATGTTGATGGATGAAATCCCCATGAATTTGACATGAATGACATCGTCTCGCGTATTCCAGACAATCCTGCATCATCGTGGGCCAGTAGTAGCCCATCCGTTTTATCTTCAACTTCATTTTAGGGCCTGCTTGGTGAGAACCGCAGAGTCCGTCATGAACTTCCTAAACGACTCTTTTCGCTTCGTCAGGTCCTAGGCATCTTAGCCACAGAGAATCGAATGACCTCTTGTATAGGGTATCATTGACGAAGGTGAAAGACAGAGCTCGCTTCACGAGCTGATGTCTTATGGACGCTTCTTCAGGCATCCGGTGGAACCTGAAGTAATCTATGAAGACTTCTCTCCAGTCTTCGGTCTTCTCATGGTCTGTTATTTGCAGGGTTGCCTCCTCGTTCGCTCCTTTTTGTTCGGATGGTTTGGGATGTATTTCTGCTGGGGAGAGCACTCGACGGCTTTGTATCACGATTCTAACGTCATCGAGGTTCTCGTCAGCCAATTCTTTAGCAAGTTTGGCCAGTGCGTCTGCTTTGCTGTTTTCCGCGCGGGGTATACTTTCCAACGTGTAGGAGGGAATTTGGGTTAGCAATTGCTGCACTTTTTCACCGTATTTTACCAATTCCGGTTTGCATGTTTGGTAATCGCCGTTCACTTGACTGACAACCAGTTGGGAGTCTCCATATATGAGGAGGCTTTCAATTCCCATATCAATGGCGATCTCGAGGCCTGCTATCATAGCTTCATATTCAGCTTCATTATTCGTTCTCGGCTCTGTTAAGGAGAAGGCGAAGCGCATTATTCCTCCTTGGGGAGTCACAAAGATGAGTCCCACCCCTGATTTGATCGTTGGTATACTTTGTTTGTGCTTTTTCATAGAAGACGCCCCATCGAAGTAAAGCTCCCAACGGGTATCACCACTGTCGATTGCATCAAATGCATGTCTGTCCGGCAAATCGCAATTTAAAGGAGAGTCGGCAGGTATGGGATGCTCAGCAAGGAAGTCGGCGATGGCCTGGCCTTTTACTGCCTTGAGAGGTTGATACGTTATCGAAAATTCCATCAAGAGCAGGGCCCATTTAGTGAGTCGTCCTGTCAATATGGCTTTTGACATTAGATATTTAAGAGGGTCCACTTTTGAAATCAGACGGACCTCGTGCGCCAACGCATAGTGCCTAAGCTTTGTTATTGCAAAGATCAATGCCAGGCAGTGTTTTTCAATGGGAGAGTAGTTGCTTTCTGCCCCCAGCAGAACTCGACTTAAGTAGTAGAGCGCTCTTTCTTTCCCCTGATTGTTCTCTTGTGCCCATAATGCGCCTAAGGAACCTTCGAGGGCGGTTGTATAAAGAATGAGAGGCTTCCCCTTAAACGGAGCAGCCAACACTGGCGGGTTCTGCAGCTATTGCTTGATCTCATCCAGTGTGCCTTGGCATTTTTGATCCCAAACGAATGGGGTTCCCTTCTTCATCAGGTGGCTATAAGGACGGCACTTTCCTGAAAGGTTGGCTATAAATCGCCGTATGTATGTGAGTTTCCCTTGGAGAGACCGAAGCTGTTTGAGAGTCCTCGGCGGAGGCATTTCCATGATCGCTTTAATCTTTGATGGATCTATTTCAATACCTCGGTGTCGAACAACGAATCCCAGGAATTTGCCCGAGGAAACCCCGAACGCACATTTAAGAGGATTCATCTTCAAGTTGTATTGCCGAAGGCGTTGAAACACGGTCTTCAAATGCTCGAGGTGTTCCTCGTATGATTTGCTTTTAACCACGAGATCGTCGATATAGCATTCCACGATTTCGTGTATAAGGTCGTCGAAGATCTTTGTCATGGCCCTTTGATAGGTGGCACCGGCGTTCTTCAAACCGAAGGGCATCACTTTATAACAAAATATACCAAGAGGAGTCCTGAAGGCTGTATGCTTCTGGTCTTCTGGATGCATTTTTATTTGATTATACCCCGATGAGCCATCCATGAAGGAGAAAACCTCATGAGTGGATGTATTGTCTATCATCAGTTCAGTGACTGGCACTGGGAAATCATCCTTCGGGCAAGCTTTATTGAGATCTCGAAAGTCCACGCATATGCGCACTGTTCCATTTTTCTTCATCACCGGGACGATGTTGGCGATCCATTCAGGGTATTGGACTTCCTGGATGAAGCCAGAGTCTATCAGCTTTTTGACTTCGGCGTTGATGCTCATCTCAAGCTCGAGCCGCATTCTCCTCGGCGCTTGTTTGACTGGCTTGATGTCCGGGGATATCGCCAATTTGTGCACAGCGATTTCTGGATCTAGTCCCGGCATTTCGGAATAGTTCCACGTGAAGCAATCTTTATGCTGTAGAAGCACATCCTTTAACGCAGCCACCCTTTCTTCAGATAGCAGCTCGCTGATGAATGTCGGTCGCGGGTCATTTTCCGTCCCCAACTCAATTTTCTTGAGATTATCTGCAGTGGTATGTATTCCATCTTCCAGCTCTTTCGGTGCTGGGGGAAATTCCGAGATTACCTCATCACTGCTGTTTTCGAGGCACCAAGGGAGGCTGTCCAGGTTCTCGGACTCTTCTCTCAATGTCGTTATCATACGACAGGTGTGAATTTTCTGCCAACCCCAATGTGGAACTGGTTTTTCTTTCGCGGCTTCGGGTTCGTGCTTCTGTGGCGGCGCTACCCTCCAGTTGTCAGACAAAGCGAATTTGCCAAGCTGATACTGATCTTCAACCCAATTCTTGAAGGTGAAGCAATCTTCAAGAGGATGCCCTATTACTCGGTGGTAAGAGCAATAATTTGGGTTGGAGACTTCGCCTGCTTGATCAGGGTGTTTGGACTCTGGCAACGTAAGCATTTGATGTTTTAGAGCGAGATCGAATATCTTCCTTGTTTTGTTCCGAGGAAATGAGTATGCTCGACCTATTTTCTTTCTGAGGGCTAAGTCAATAACGCTCGACTCTCGGATGCGTGGCTTCTTAGCACTGCTTTGTGGTTGTCGAGCGCCTCTCTTGCCTTTCGACTTGTTTTCGTTTTCGCGTCGAACCTTTTTTGTAGCGGGTTGACAAGGAGCGGCATCTTCGTTCTTTACTGCCTGTTGAAGGAGATGCTGTGTCTTAGCTTTCTCATAGATTGCCATTTCACGATCGTGATCATCTCGGGCTTTTTGACTCACATCCCTTATAAGTTTGCTCATCTGGTCTTCGGACGATGGACTGGGCGGTTTTGTATCAGGAACTTTTGCTGGTTCAGGATTAGCATCCTCCCATTGAGCGTCCGCCTCTTCATCGAAGTCATACATGGCATAACAGCTGTTTACTAGCTCCCGCTTCTTTGGCCGGATGTACCCAAGCCCGATCGTCTCCATCCTCCCATTAGGTAGCTTATGTTGAGTTCCGGGGACGTTCCAAACCCTGTCGTAGAATCTGGCCTTCCTAACAGTCTGTTCGAAGGGTATCCCTTGGCGCTTTAACAGTCGTTTCAAGCCTTCCGTATAATACCTAGGTAAACGAATGGGTTGAAGCCCGTCCAGCGTTGGATCTGCTCCATACCAGATTTCTTTCTCCATTTTATTTTCTTCAGAGCGGTAAAGCAGAATTGCTTTCTCTCTCTTTCTTCTGGGAGGGATATAGAATGTCCGCAACTCTTCTACACTGTAGATATTAAGTGCATCCAGTTCTTTATGGTATCTAGGCGGCACCATGGCTATTTGTAGACTTCGCTCTTCATCAGCAGAAGTTTATATTGACAGTCGAACAGGGAATACAGCATGAACTTCATCCTCTGAATCACTACCGAAGATCAATGAAGGAACGGATGGTCCTGGCCTGGTAGATTGGGATGGACCTGAATAAATTATATCCTCCTCCTCGGTGTCACTACCGAAGACAGGGATGGTGGCATTAGTTTTGTTCTCCGGTTTGTGACACATTTCCGTGTCTTCGAAGCTCGGCAAGAAGTATTTGGCATCTTCATACTTGCGAACTTCGTTCACGGAAAACGGATTCAACTCTCCGGCCACAGTGTACTCGAGGCCATCCCTGGAATACTTCATGCACTGATGCTGTGTAGAAGGGATGATATTGTACTCGTGTAGCCATGGTCGGCCGAGCAGAGCATTGTAGCACGTCTTGGCGTCTATAACATGGAATTTGATGTCTGTGAAGAGCAATCCGAAGCGTAGCGTCAATATCACAGATCCAAGAGTCTTTGAGGATTGAGAGTCGAAACCGGAGATAGTGATCTTGTCTCGGGCGAGGTGTTGTATGCTCATGCAAATTTCTTTTAACACCCGTACATTGAGTAAATTGACGGACGATCCGTTATCGACCAAGATTTTACCTATCTTTATGTCATGGCAATATCCTGAGACATAAAGCGGGCGATTGTGCTCACACGTCCCGAGGAGAAGGTCTTCATCACCAAAAGCAACGTCGGCTGTGTGCACTTCTTCTAATCCGTCTTTCATCTTTTCTTCGGCTAAGAAGGCTTGAAACTGGTCCGGATCTTGTAGCGCCTTAATCAAAGAGTCTCTGGCTTCCTTTGATAGTAACAAGGCATCAATTATACTGAGCTGAGAGGGCAGTTTCCTCAGATGTGCCAGAACGTTGTAATCCACCTTACTTCTCTTCGGCGGGTTCTTGGCGTTTAGCTCTTCCAGAACTTGGTCATCTAAAACGATGTCTTCAGAGACCTTTTCTTTCCCTTTATCTTTTCTATTCGAGGGTCCGAGGTTCTTTTCAGGCAGTGTCCGATTCCGCAGCCGGATATTTTCGCAAACCACTGGCTCCTCTTCCTTTTCCGAAGTTGACTCTTTAAAGAAAGGGGCAAGCTCTAGCTCCTCATCCGAGTTGCTTCCAAATGTAGGCACTTGTGACCTGGTAGTGTTAACCATGTGACAGTTGCCGGCAGTTCTTTCAAGCACTTTGGTCGTGTTTCTTTGCTCCCGACGAATCTTACGCTTTTCCCGCTTAAAGCGTTGTTGATTAGCGACGTATCCTTGCCACCATCTATCGAACGCTTTGCATTCTTGGGTAGAATGTGAGACCTTCTGATGATATAAGCAATAAGAGGGGTGCATTTCTACCGCGCTAGTAACTTTTTCTTCTGAGGGTGGTAGCTTCATGCCCATCGATATGGCCTTAGCGAACTTCTTTTTTATCTTGAATTGGCTTTTGTCAGCGGTGGAGGCATTTTGCTCCAGTGGGATCATCTCAGCTCCTCCCTCAAGTCGCTGGCGCTTGGCCGTTTCGAATATCGCCGTCTCGCGTTCTTGATCAGCTTTACTTTTCAATCGAGCTTCACTAAGAAACGCGTCAATCATTTCTATTGATAATTCCGGAACCCTTGACTCAGTATTTGCCCCCGGCGTTTTGGTGCCAGAAGTCCCTTCATCGTTCGAGGTCGAGTGAGAGATCATATGACAGCTTGCCACATATTCGTCGGATTCATCCGATGAAGTTTCTTCCTCATCTTCTTTTTGAAAGACGTGATCAAGGAAATCTTGGAGCGTAATGGGAGTCCGCGCCTTTTGGTTGTACTCATCCAGTGCGTCGATCTGCTTCTGTAAGTCCGTGCGCTTGTCGCCGGGCTTTTTAGATTTCTTCTTCTTCTTTTTCGAAGATTTAGACGGCTGGTTATGAACGCTTGAACTACCACCATCGGTCTTCGGAGTCGGACGTGGCTTCAACATCCCCTCTATAACCTGCGGCTCCAAGGGGTTCTTCCACTTGACCGCTGGACAGGTCTGAAGATCATTTAGCATTCTCCTCGTTTTGGCCGATAATATGACTTCCCAGGGAGTTTCTTCAACGACGGAGCATGTTGCCCCCGGCGTATTCGTCCCCTTGGAGGTGTGGGGCTGCGGAGGATTCACCTTCCATTTGTCGGATAGCGCAAATTTGCCTTGGCGGTACTGGTTTTCAAGCCAATTTTTGAAAACGTAACAGTCTTCGTTCGGATGTCCTAGCACTCGATGATAAGGGCAGTAATTAGGCTCGTTGACGTCACTTGGTTGCGACGGGCGTTTTGGATCTGGCAGATTTATGAGCCTGTTGCGCAATGCCAGCTCGAATAGCCTCCTTGTTTTATCACGGGGGAAGGAGTAAGCACGTCCCATCCTGTCTTCAAGGGGTACGTATGGGCGCGTATTGTTTGGACGAGCAACTGGCTTCGAGTCGTTCGGTTGTTGTTGGGCATTAGCGACGATGATCGCTTTTCCCTTTCCTTTATCGTTTCGAGAGTCCGGCTTCGGGAGAGGGGGTTTATGGCCCATCTGGTCCATCTGCGCCAATTTGTCGATCAAAGCCTGGAAAGAAGTCGGCTTGAAGAACATCATAAACTGCGAAATGGTTGCTTTTGGATCGAGGGTTCCAACAAACATTCCCACCGCAGGGGCTTCTTCTATACGCTGTTCACATTTAGACCATAGATTACGCCACCGTATAGCGTACTGGACCCACGTCTCGCCGGGCTTTACTCTGGCGTTGATCAGCGCCGTCATCGGAGTACGCTCACTGGCACTTGCAAAGCGTTGGGTGAAGAGCAGCTCCATCTCTGCAAAGGTTTTAATAGAGTCGTTGGGAGCTCGGAATACCATTCGAACGCCTTATCTGATAGACTTCCAACGAACTGGCGAAGCAGAAGCTTGTCGTCGCCGCCAGTGTTACCGCAAAGCGCCCTGAACTGGGCGACATGTTGATGGGGATTGCCGGTCCCCTTATAGACATGAAACTTGGGAATTGTATAACCCGGCGGGTACTTGATTTGGTCATACCAGCCCGGATACGGTCGTCCCGTTTTTACGACGTGGCCGGCTGCTTCGGCCGCGTGATGAACCTTTATTTGCTGGGCTATATATTCGTCCAGATCAGTTTTAGAGATTGTGTCTTCTTTAGCCGTCGATAGAACGGGCTGAGGGTTTGATGTTTGTCCCCTATCATCCCCAAGGACGATCGGGGGTTCTTCAGTCGGGGGCTCTGGTTGTATCATCATCCCTATCATGTCCTGGAAGAGAAGGCCCATACGTTGTATATTGGCTGCTTGTTCAGCAACCTCTTTGTCTCTCTTTTCCAGTACTCGGCGGAGGAACTCAGCATCGGTCTCTTCCTCTTGGCGTTCATCTAAAGACGTCTCAGGATTCTCTTTTGGCCCCGTGAGTGCAGCCATTGTAGTCATCATCTCCTGGAGCTTTTGTTGCTGCTCCTGAGACTTGGTCACTGACCGGGTAAGCGGTCGGTGACCCGTAGAAGTACGACTTTCTTCCTTCCCCGAAGCCATATAGACCGTATGAACTGCTATGCCCCCTGACTTGGGGCGTTTAGGTTCACCGCTCTTAAACTTTGTCAGCGTCACGGGAGCTTTTTCTGGCCTCTTTCTTTTATGGACCTTTGAGGTTGAAGGAGCCGTTGAAGCGGGCATTCTAGCATTTGTTGCCCCCTGCTGTTTAATGGGGCGGTTCTTGTCTTTTTCCACTTTTGCCCTTTTCTGGCGACGGAAGTGGTCTGAGTCAATCACGGAGTCTTGAACCCTTCGCCAAACTTTATAAATTTTCGACGACAGCCGTTGAGGGGGCTGTTCCTGTTTCGTCTCCGGAGCTTTTTCCATGGGTGGAGGAGACCTTTTCAACGTAGCAACCGGGGAGTTCTTTCTCACCTTCCTCAGCAATTCAAAGCTGTTCCCAGTTGGAACAGCAACATTGACCTCCACCACTGGAGCAGGTGGGGTTAGTCCTGAGGGGGAGTTGCCCCCTGCTTTCCTTACTCGCTGCCAATGGCGACGTCGCGCACGACGAGCCGTTGGGACTGGCTCGGAAATCGAGATGGTTTCCTGCTGCCCCCTGTTTGAACGTGGGGTAACTGCTGATGTCAACCTATCGAAGACTGATGCCTTCTGACCAGCTGGGGGAGGAGTAGGAACCGTTAATCTTGTGAAGACCGACTCTCTAATAGGAGAAGCCGCTTCAACGGCTTCCGAAGCAGCGACCGTTGCCCTCTTTGGGACAGCCACTTTATAGTTCTGACCCAGCCTGGTGAAAACAGAGGCTGTCAGCTTAGTAGCGGGCGACCCGTTAACAGGGGTCGTGGTAGCGATGAGCCGGTCGAACGCCGACTTCTTGTTCGCTTCTGGTGCGGATATCGGCGCAGAGAAGCTTGTAGGTGGGACCATGGTCCCGAAGAATAAGCCGGTGGTGGCCTGAGTCACCTGGCCTACCGGCAGAGTCAGGAAGGAAGCCGCCTGGGGCCCATATGCTACACCTCTCGGTGAGGTGGAACGTCGGTTGCAGTGGCATTTCGAGCAGTTGGTGCAGTTGGTGGCCATTGAATGCTTGAGTTCTGTACCAGACAAAAGACCAAATTTTAGCAACTTGAAATCCGCAGGCAATCATTTAACAAACCGCGATTGGTTCGCGAAGACGACACACGAAGTGTGGAGTGGAAAGAGGAAAAGGTCCCACCGGGCGTGCCAGAATCTATTCCCCTCCGAAAGACGGCCGCACGGGACTGCTGAAGTCCTGGCGCTGAGGTTCGGGGCAGATGCTATTTGGTTTTATCCGTCTATCTCTCCGAAGATACCAAGTTGATTTATGGCACTTTGTATCGGAGGTTTAGACGGATGCGGCCGATGTAGCAGACTTCGTCAGATTCCCCCTCAGGGGGAGGGGTTTTTTATTGTGGGGACGCTCTTCCCTGCAGGCTCAAGCCCCTGCAGTTAATTACGCTACCGCGTCGCGGTAACAACTTTCTCCTTCTCCAGAATTTCACTTCGTGTCGTGTGTGTTTGTTTTGTTTGTGGTTGCCCGTGGATTGTATACGGAGACTGAGTAATGCCGTCGCCCGTAGGACGTGGATTAGTCCAAATCCGTATTTACTTAGATTTGGGTTTGGTGTTTTTAGTTTAAGGATACATTAGTCGCGTTGCGACTAAGATCGACTTAAACGTTCGTTAAGGATACGTTAGTCTTGTTTTAGACTAAGATCAACTTAACATCATGATTGATTTAATTATCCGGCCGTCGGGACTCGTCACCTCTCTGACGTCTTTGAGGGATTACAACGACAAGCGTCTGAGGAGTTCAGAGATGTACCCTTGAACCAAAGTTAATTTGGAGTTTTATCGTTTATTTAAATACCTAAGGACACGTTAACCGTATTTGGGGTTAAGATCAACTTAGACGGGACCGTTTAGATCCAACAAAAGAGCGTTTGGGCCCTATTGTGCCAGTTTAGGGACATGGCGGTCCATCGCCAGTTTTAGGGACGTGGTGGTCCAATATTAGTTTAGGGACGTTCCGGTCCGTCGCCAGTTTAAGGACGTAGTGGTCCAATGCCATTTTAAGGACGTAGTGGTCCGATGCTAGTTTAGGGACGTTTCGGTCCGATATTAGTTTAGGGACGTTTCGGTCCGATATTAGTTTAGGGACGTTTCGGTCCGTCGCCAGTTTAAGGACGTAGTGGTCCAATGCCATTTTAAGGACGTAGTGGTCCGATGCTAGTTTAGGGACGTTTCGGTCCGATATTAGTTTAGGGACGTTTCGGTCCGATATTAGTTTAGGGACGTTTCGGTCCGATATTAGTTTAGTGGTCGCTGGGACCCGTCACCTCTTTGACGTCGTTGAGGAATTACAGCGACAAATGTCAAAGGAGTTCGGAGATGTACCCTCGAACCGGTCGTGAGTTGGTTTGGGAGAGCCATTTTGCTCAATCAATTTAAATTAAGGACTTGCAGCCAGGATTGGGTTAAGTCCAATTTTTTTATTTATTTTAGGCTTTGCCTGACTAAAAGAATCAGTCCAAACAGGGCTCTGCCCCTTTATTATTTTGCAATTTGGTTTGGGCCAGGCCCTTTTAAATAATGAGTTGCAGAAACTCAAGAATTTTCAAACAGGGCTTTGCCCTTTTATTATTGCAATTTAATTTGGGTCAGGCCCTTTTAAATAATGAGTTGCAGAAACTCAAGAATTTTTAAACAGGGGTCTGCCCTTTTATTATTGCAATTGGGCTAGGCCCTTTTAAATAATGAGTTGCAGAAACTCAATAATTTTCTTGAGTTGGGCCAGGCCCTTTTAAATAATGGGCTGCATTTGTGCAGAACCCCAAGAAATTTTCAGGTTTAAGAACACAAGTGCATGGCACTTTTGATCTGAATTTGGATCAAAGGAAAACAAGTTCTTCTTCTTGTTTTCCCTGATTTTACAGAACCAAGGGTTCATATCAAGTGCAAGGCACTATTTTTCTTTTGTTTTATTATTAACTTTTTGATCTTCTTTTCTTCAGAAATTTTACCTTCTCTTTTTTTTGTTCTTGATTAATCTTCAAGAGCTCTTTCTCTTTTTCTTTTTTTTTCCAGAAGTTTTTCCTTCTCTTGATGATGATTGATGATTATGCCTTTTGAATGAGGCTTGGGGTCTTATTTATAGTGCCCATAAATTTGTTGGATTTGTTAACAAAATCTTTCCTGAATAATTTTGGGAATTTTCCCACCATTGGATCTCTGATCCAAGGGTTCCTGTTTTACAGGAGAACAGAAAAGATTTACTTAAATTTTCATTCAGTTGCTGCACAACTCACCAGCGCGTGACACGTGTCGCGCATCTGTGTGCTTGCGCAGTTGCGATTGCGCAACTGCGCAGACACGTGTCGCGCATCCGTGCGCTTGCGCAGTTGCGATTGCGCAACTGCGCAGACACGTGTCGTGCTGCCATGCGTTTGCGCAGTTAAGTCTTAATTATGTTTTCTGAAGAGCCTTGCTCTGATGGGACGCACTATCTCGGGCGTTACGCTGCCGAATCAGCTCCTGCCATGTGGCAAATTGCGCGCTGCGCACGGAAACCGAAGCGTTGTTTCAAATTTTGAATTTTAAAAATTTAAGTAGAGCCTTGCTCTGATTGGGGGAAACACTTCTAACCTAGCGACGGGTGTATATGTTTCATTGCAATCTATTTCTTCTATTTGGTTATATTCTTGGGCTACTAAGCGAGCTTTATTTCTAACTATTTTACCTAGCTCGTTAATTTTAATTTTTTTAAATAAACACTTGGTACCTATTATTTTAGATAATGTATCCAAAAAATTGACTGATAGATTATGTTTCAAACACTATACATACAACATATCATTAATATTAATAGTATTAAAATCATTAATAAGTTAAATGTTAACTATGTTGGATGTATATGCCCTAAAAGCCATTATTGTATAGTACATGATTGTATATTACATATGGATGCTTGAGGTGAAAAACCCTAATTTGAATACTATGAGAGTGATATGAAACCGTAGGGCTATACGGATCCTCAAATAGGGATAAGGAAGTTTGGAGAACAAATAATAAAAAATACAAGAGAATCAACTTGCTAACAACTATGAAAATCAAATCTAATTGATTTGTTGGATGCTGTTGCGTGCCTTCAGAATCTTCGAAAGATGAAACCCTACATCTCATATTAATCTATATAGAAAGAAGATCGTTCCCGTAAAAAATCTCATATAACGGCCCAAAATAGACTACTGATCCATCCCTAATTGACTTAATGCGCCACTGATCCGCCGCCGAATGTTGTTTTTGTGGTCCCAGATTTTTTTATGTGGTTTTATCTTCAATTTAGATGATTTTTGAGCTCATAAAATCTTGAATATCTCTCTGTATTTTTGTAGTTACGTGGATCTCCGAATTGTTCCCAAATTTGGTTTATAATTAGGCAAGTTGATTTGTTGCTTTTGATTTGATTTGGTTTCTCCAACTGATTCGTTGTTGTGATAATTGATTCAACTCTATTTGTAACAACCTTTGCTGATTTATAATGATATTCCCAAATTTGTTCTAAATTTACAAATTTTCTTTTGATTTTCTGAATAATTCCCTTAAGTCTCCATTGTATGCACGTAATCCTCATTTTAGCACAATTTTCCGTCTTTTTGCATCCAAGCCTGTTATCTGTAACAATTCACAAAAGATATCCAGAACAACATAATATATGATAATAAAATTATAAATGAGTTAGAAAAATGTGCAATAAATTGCACCAATCAATTGGCCTTCTAGTTAATAAGCCATTATGGATCTAGAAACTCAAGATGTTAATTTTAAAAAGTGAGCAACCCGCTCTGATACCGATTGAAAATACATCAGAGGGGAGAGGCTGAATAAGGTAATTACAATATCTTATGGAAAATTTAACAACTTAATTACTATATTTTAGATAATTACCGAGTTTCTGCGGAAATTATTTAAAATAAGTTTTAAACAAGAAACTTAATGCGGTAATCAACACAAGCACAAAAAAATAAAAGTAAAGGCAATTGCAAACACGGTGATTTGTTGATTAGGGTTCACCAAGCTCTTGTGGCTAGTCCCCCGCCTGTGACACCTTCTCAGGATTTCTGCATTATTGTTGTGAAGAACACGAATCCCTCTAAACAAAGATGTGAAGAAAAAAATCACTCTTCACAAGAATCACACTCTTGAACTTATGATTCCCTATGAAACAAGACTTCTTCCTCTCTAGCCCGTAATTCTTTAAGAAATCCGCACTTTCCTCTCTTATCCATGTCTCTCTAGGAAGATCTTTTTTTCCGCTTCGAATCCACACAGTTCAAGCAATGAGAGGCATCCCCTCTTGGAGTTGAGAAGCACCCCCTCTCCGGGGTTGAGAAACACCCTTCTCGTGCATTTACAATCGTTTTAAAAATGATAAATTTACTCACTCTCAATCTTATGATCTCAATAGATTATAACCAGTGTGGTACAAGGATTGATTTGAGAGGTTAGAACAAGTTTTGGCTCTGAGAAAATGAAAAAGATTTGGCAAGTGAAGCATGAGAATGTAAAGTGTTTTTCGTCACCCTATTGAGATAGGAATACGCACGCTTATCAGGCATATATAGATTCCTCCTGTATAGGGTAGGCTGGAGTTTATTGATTGTGGGGGTCTAAATCTCTGGCAGTCGCGGACTAAGCTGCCGTTAATTACCCCCCGCCTTTGGAGCCAGGGAACCTCTGATTGACGGGTCAGACTAATCATGCAAACTTAATGTGCAGTGTGCGTATGTGTGTGTCTTGAGGGGTTTTGGGTATATCGGAGGCCTCGCAGATTTTACAGGGGTCTCGCTACCCGGATAGTTGGATGGCACAAGGAGTGTCCTAAGGACGCGTAAGATGGCACATGGGTGCTGGGCGCCAGCGGGCCACGTGCGTAGCGCGTGGGGGCTGGGTTCCAGCGGGTCACGGGCCCTACATACAGGAGCAGGGCTCCAGTGGTTCACGTGATTGGCGCGTGGGCGCTGAGCGCTAGCGTGTCAAGCGCCCTATATGCGGGCGCTGGATGCCAGCGGGTCAAGCGCTCGGCATGCGGGCATTGGGCGCCAGCAGTTCACGTTCATGGCACGCAGGCACTGGGAACCAGCGGATCACGCGCCCTGCACGTGGGCGCTAGGCGCCCGCGAAAAAGGGGGATTAGCCCATGGACAGGGAGTTGAACTCCCGAGTGACTTTTAAAGTTAAACTCCTAAAAAAGATATTTTTATGGAGTTAAACTCCTTAAAGATATAGATTTTGGGGTTCAACTTCTTCAAGGATTTGGATCTTGGAGTTGAGCTTCTCAAAGATTGATTTGGAGTTAAACTCCTAAATAAGGGATTATTTTTCAAATTTAAACTCCCAAGAGATTTTCGGAGATTATGAAAGGGGACCCCTTTCTTCTTCTTTGGGCCCTGGATCTTCTCTTGAGCCTTAGATCATTCTAAAGTAAGATTTTTGGAGATGGGTCTCCTTCTTTCTCATCTCTGTTGGCTGGATCTTGGAGAAAAAAGGGGGGTGAGACTTAAAAATCTCTCATTTTAGAGATTTGATGGGAGATCTGAGCTCCTCTTATGGTGAAAAACAATTTTTTTGGAAAAGAAAGAGTTAAACTCTTGATTTAATTTAAAAAAAAGAAGAAGGTTTAAAAGCTTGAGGAAGGAGAAAGAGGCACAGAACCCTTGAAATTTTGAGAGAATGAAAGTTGTTATTGATTTTCTCATTATGTTTGTCTTTTATAGGCTACACACTTTACATATAGCCCCTTGGGATTTTCTAAATGGCACTTGTACCTCCCCATACCTCAGGTGCTTATTTATTTTTGCACATAATCCATAGGGTTTACAAAATTTTGTTTTTTTTTCCATTTTTCATACATTTATTTCTAAAAATTACATTTAAACTTACTTATTGTCTCCTTTTTGGCATGGAGCCGGCCCCTACTGTGCTTGGTCTTGACTTGGGATTGGGCACACTTGGCTTGAGCTCGGGCCTGCTTGCTTGGCTCGGGCCCACTTGATTGGTGGTTGATTGACTTTGACTTAGTCAACCGGGACGTAATTTTTTACCCCAACTAAGTGTCCCCATCAATAAATGCACACCACGTGTATGTGTTGTGTGTATGAAATTGATAGATCTTGTTCTATATGGAGATTGATTTGGTTTGGTCCCCTGTGGAGGGTCGATACTGTCCTTTTTAGTGACGTGGACGGTCGGTGCTACCATTTTTGCGACTTGGACGATTGGTGTTACCATTTTTGTGACTTGAACGGTCGATGCTGCCATTTTTGCGATATTGACGGTCGGTGCTGCCATTTTTGCGATTTGGACGGTCGATACTGCCATTTTTTGTGACTTAAACGATCGGTACTACCATTTTTGCGAGTTGGACGGTCGATACTGCCATTTTTGTGACTTGGACGGTCAGTGCTGCTATTTTTGTGACTTGGACGGTTGATACTTGATTTGAATTGCTCCGCTTCTTGCTGTGTCGGGGTTTGGATTTGACTTGCTCCGTTTCTTGCAGTGTCAGGGTTGAACTTGACTTGCTCCGCTTCTTGCGGTGTTGGGATTTGATTTAACTTGCTCTACTTTCTGCGGTATCGGGGTTGAAGTTGACTTGCTCCACTTTTTGCGGTGTCAGAATTGATTTGTTTCTGACGTGGAGCTTGATTCCACCTAGGAGGTGATTGGTTGACTTGTTTGATTTGATTTGTTTTGGGAATTCCCTATCCGTCCAGCGGGACTTTTGAGCTTGGAAGCACTGCCGGGTGGGACATTGATTTGATCTGCTTGATTTCTGCCTTATTTGGCGGGACGTTTGAATTTGAGAGGAACTTGGAATTTAAATTTTGTTTAGCATCAGCATTGTTACACTGGAATAATGCCAAGAGCATTTCATCATTTGTCCCAGGAGGACTTGGAATTTGGTTTTTGGGTCGGCATCAGCACCGCTAACACTGAAGCATAGTGGCAGGAGCGACTCATCATTTGCTTTTGGGAAAACTTAGGGTTTGAGTTTTGGGTCGGTATCAGCACCGCTAACACTGAAGCGTGGTGCCAGGAGCGACTCATCATTTGCCTTTGGGAAAACTTGGGGTTTGAGTTTTGGGTCGGTATCAGCACTGCTAACACTGAAGCGTGGTGCCAGGGGCGACTCATCATTTGACTTTTCTGTTGGGGAGCGATGGCTTAGGAGACAGGTTTAGATCTCTACCACCCAAGGCTTTTCAATTTTACGAGTCATAAGGGTCTCATAAAAGCATTTTCTCCCTACGAGCCTAGAAGATCTTGCGGGTGTTTGTTCTCCTTAAGAATCGAGAGAATTCCTAAGTGTGTTTCTCCTTTGTGAGTCTTAAGGATCTCACGCGAGGATTTTCTCCTCACAAGGTCAAGAGGACTTTCCAAGTGTATTTCATCTTTTTTCACGATTTTTCGTTCTTTCGGGTTTTCACAAACTCGTCGGCAGTCCTGCAGTTTTTACTCATGGATCCCTTTCGGGTTTTCATCCGTGCCCGTTTTGCTTGTGGACATATCTTTTTTTTTCTTTCTCTCTCTTTTTTTAATACTTCATCGCCGGTAAGACTTCAAATGTAGTTTCGCTAGTAGGACTTGGGAGAGATAAGGGTCATTTGCATCTGTGGATTGTATACGGTTTTATAGGATGTATGATCCAGACCGTAGGATCGGTGTGCTCAATTCTTCTGCAACTTGGAGCATTCACGCGTAGTATTTCTTAAGATATCTACCATTGATGGATGGCATGGGCTTTTCTCCTTCGGCACTTATTAGTTAGAAGGATCCTCCGTCGAACACTTTCTCGATGATGTATGGCCCTTTCCAATTTGGCTCGAATTTTCCCTTAGCATATCGATTAGGGATGATCGGTCTTTTGAGCACCAACACCAATTCGCCTTTCTTGAAAGCACGGATACGGGCCATCTTGTCATAGGCCCATGATATTTGGGTTCGGTATTGCGAGCCTTTTTTCTTCGAGGGCATCGAGCTCTTCGAGCCAAAGGAGGAATTTTTCTTCCATCTTCAACTCGTACTGGACGACCATTCTTAGTCTTGGAACTTCGACTTCGAGGGGGAGGATTGCCACCACTCCGAAGAGTAATGAGTATGGAGTGGACTGAGTTAGAGTGCGGTGTGTGGTACGATATTCCCACAACGCTTCGTGGAGCTTAAGATTCCAGTCTCTCTTGTTGACTAAAGTATTTTTCCTCAGGAGCTTGTGTAGAATTTTATTGAAGGCTTCGGCTAGCACATTGGCTCTTGAATTATATATGGAGGAATATCTCCAGTCTATCTTGTGCTGAGTAGCGAACCTTGAGACTTTGAAACTCTTAAAAGAAGGCCTATTGTCAGAAATGATTTTTTTAGGTGTACCCAAGCGGTATAGAATATTATACCGGAAGAATGACAGAATATATTCTGTTTTGACTTCTTTTAGCGGGACAGTTTCAGCCCATCTGGAGAAGTAGTTAGTTGTGGCCAATATGAACTGTGACCTTTGGGTGACGGAGGATCAATTGGACCAACTATGTCGGTGCCCTAAATTTCAAAAGGCCATGACGCCACCGTAGGATGCAGCGGATTGGGATACTTGTAAATGAAGTCACCGTGAATTTGGAAAACATGACACCTCTTCGCATGTTTTTCGCAATCCCTTATCATGGTAGGCCAACAATACGCAAGCCGTTTAATTTGAAGCCGCATTTTGGGGCCAGATTGGTGAGCTCCGCAGACGCCCGAGTGAACTTCTTTCATAACTTTTAGGGTTTTGACCGATGACAGACACCTGAGGCAGAGTTGGTCATATGATCTGCTGTATAGCATATTATTTACAAACACGTATCGGAGAGCCCTCTTCTTCAGTTGAACCCTCGCAGATTTTTCTTCGGGCAGCTTGTCGTATCGAAGGCACTCTATGAAGGGATCTATCCAATCGGGCTCATCTTGAATGATCAGAAACATTGGGTATAGCCCAAGACTGACAGAAACATTGGGCAGATGCAAAGCGTCGACACCTGGAGAGCATGTGTTCCTGAAGATCTCTCCAAACAGAGGAGTGATACGTTTTGGCAAGAGGGGTAACTCAGTCCAAGGTATATCGAACTGTTCGACATACTAGAACGAGTTGGAGAAATGCCATATCGTTAGGCACAACCACCATCATTGGAAGGAGTGCACGATATGTTCCACATATCCTAACTACGACGATATATGCGTGACCCTAGCCACATACTTGATCACTCAGATCTCACTGTATATAACGATCTGATTTATGAGCAGCAGCCAGTCGAGATCTTGGATGGAAAGGTGCAGACCTTATGGAATAAGGAAGTGAACTTAGTCCGGGTGATGTAGAGAAAAGACTCGCTAGGAGAATCGACATGGGAGCGAGAAGACGATATGCATGCACGATACCCTCAGCTATTCGAAGATTAGTCCTTTTTGTAAATTTCGAGGAAGAAATTTTTATAAGGAGGGTAGAATGTAATGACTCTGAAATCCCTGTACAAAATTAATTGTTTATTGTATAAAAAAGGTATTTCAGCCTGTTATGGAGTTATAAGTTAAATTTGTTTAGTAAAAGCAAGAAACAACTTGTAGCTCACTGGTAAAGTATCTACACTGCTGTGACATAGCCTGTGTGTTCGAATCCCCTCAGTCCCAATTATTTTTAAGATTTTTCTTTTTAATTTTTCGGAAGCCCAAGAGTTGCACATGTAATTCACGGAGAATCGAAAGATTTCAGAAAAATCAAACAGGCGCAATAAGGAGTAAACACAAATTAAACCACGTGGCACGAATCTCGAGGCATTTAGCAAAAATCCGACCACCTATTTTTCTCTAATTACCGCCGACGACGGTCCACCTTGCACCAATCGTCTCTGTGCTTTGCACACAAGTCCCTTCGACTTCCCTCTACTCCCATGTATTGTTTGATTTCCCTGCAATTAAATAGTGACCATTCAATTCATCCTTTAACACCAATTTTAATTTTTTTAATCCAATTTTAATTCCCAAACCCTAAATTCTTCACTATAAATACCACACCATTTCTCTAGCTCTCCCCTATTCTGAAATTCTATCAAAAATCCTTAAAACTCTCTAAGTAAAAGTGAAGTTAAGACTAATCAAAGAAGAGTTAGCGATCAAGCCTCTTTCGTTGAAGATCAAAGCTATTTCTGGAGCTACCGCGGCACCTCGGAACCCCCTATCCCTTCTTTACTCTCTTCCTAGCATTATTCAACCGGTAAGTCTTTTTATCTCTCTCTCTCTTTTCATTTCAAAATAATTTTTAAAATATATCGACAAAAAGCGGAGTAAACATATATTCTAAACATTTAAACTAAATTTTTTCACTTTGCTATGTTTAAAAGTTCATACGAATTCTCTAATATCACTTCAATGTAATATGCACATCAATTGTCATTTCATATAACGAAAATTTCATGTCCAATGATCATATAAATGAACTTTTTCAGAAAATTACCATGAGTTTTAATATAACCGTATTATCGATAACTAGCATATGTACCTGAAGAACATTCATGAGGTAACGACCTTTCCCCCCCCCCCCCCCACACACACTCTTTTGATTCATAGCATGAGGTTTAGATGTATGGTTAATTTAAGAGAATACGTTTTTCAAATAAATACCATCACTTTTATAAAAATACGTTTTTATCGATATTTTTAAATTCTTGACAATTGCGCCTCTACAACCCTCATTAAGGGACCCGCTAATGAATGGTCCGGATTATCGTATATTTTTAGGATAGTAGAGCGAGATGCAGAGCTCCTCATGGAGTATTCGGTCTCGAAGGAAATACAAATACGATTTTTATTTCCTACGACTTTTCTAAACAAAACAATCTTTGAAAAATTTATATAAAACTACAAATCCGTATTTTCAATAAAAACAACTTGTGAAAATATATTTTTAAAATGAAGATTGAAATTTTAATAAAACACCATCAAGTTTTCAAAAGAGCTAGTTTTCATAAAAATACCAAGAACTTTTAAAAACTAGGTTTTATCACTAAAACACCATCTAAATTAAAATACATGTTCATAAAACTCTAAATATTATAAATCACCCTCTTGTTTTATTTCTAAACAATATTAAAGTATTTTTCACAAAACCCCCTTGAGAAATGCACATAATATAAATACAAAGTAAACAAAAAAAATATTTAAGAACTCTAGATTAATATAGGTTTAAACGGTATCATTTCTCTTGAGCCCCAGAGAGCCGAAAAAAGTGAGTTCTTACCTATTCAGGTTAGACAAGTTGTAACAACTCCAATTTTAGTGTACAAAAATTTATTTAAAAATTAATGTAAACTTAGGGTATTTGCATTTCCTGTGAGTACTATAAGTATTTGTTTTGCTTTTTAATAGCAAGAAGGAGCTTGTAGCTCATTGGTAAGATCTTGCACTGCTGAACCAAAGCACCAGAGTTCAAATCCCATCCCCCACATTATTTTTAATATTGTTTTCTTTTAAATTTTTAGAATTCCAAAGGTATACACGTGTATAACTCATAAAAAACCCATATCACACTAAAAACAAACTGGCCCAGGGAGGTAGACAAATCGCCAAGAAACATAGGGACCCCTGACCCGGCCGGATCGGGCCGGCGGCGGTTGATTCGGCCGACGACGCCGGCCAAACTCGGCCAAATCCGAGTCGAGTCTTCTGTGAACTTGGGACTTTTGAGCTTCTTATAACCCCTGCACACTTTATATCATCTGCACAATAACAGAGAGTCATAAAATCAATTTAAAACTTTTTAATGCAATTTATTTTAATAAAAAAAAATCACAACCTTTCACCCTACCCTAACCCTAGTTTTACCCTATAAATACAACCCCTAAACCCCCCCCACTCACAATACTGTCCAAACTCTTAAGAAAACTCTATAGAATTTTAGTGTGCAATTAGAGTTAGCGAAGGGCAAAACTCCGGCGATTTTCCGACGACGGTCCGAGGAGCTCTCGGCGACGAAACGGAGCACCGGCACCTCCTACGTATTCCTCTCCCTCTTCTCTTGAATCTAAACCCATAAGTCCCATATCTCTCTTCTCCAATCTATTCTAAAACTTCTTTTACTAAAACCCGACGGAAGCGGAGTTAAATCCGACTTCCGATTCGGTTTTTTTTGTAAATATCAATTTTCCTTAACACACCCATACAAAACTCTTACATATTGACTATTAATCATTAACAAAACATATAGAATAAATTCCATTTCAAAAGAATGTATATTTTAATTTTTATCATACTTTTTCAGTAAAATACCATATAGTTTAGTTTTGACTTTAAAACATCATAAATCTTGCTATACGTTTAGGTAGATCACGAGGAAATGACCTACCTCTTCACAACACTCATATGCAATATAGCATAATACCTTTTGGGAAATATGGATTCGAGAAATACCGTTTTACATAAAACTACCTGAAACTTATAAAAAACCATTTTCACAAGATTACGTATTTTTACAAATCTTTGCAAAGCACCGCTACAACCCATTTTTGGGGAACCCGGCTGGGATGGTGCGGATTATCACACATCTTTGGGCTTAGTAGTGCAAGATTCAGACCTCCGCAAGGAGCATTCGGTCTCGAGAGATTTAAAATACAAATATCTTAAAAAAATAAGATTTCTAGAAAATAATAAATTAAAAAAATTATTTTTATAAATATATAAATATATATGTATTATCAAAATATCTATTTTTGTTATAATTCCAACTTTTCTAAGTCAAAAGAATCAATTTACATGAAAATGTCATGAAATTCCATACAAGTCAACACTTTACAATTAAATACCATGTATTATGAAAAATAAGTTTATCTCACTAGAAATGTCACATATATAAAATCTATATCTATAAAAACTCTAAAGACGATAATAAAATACTTGAGCTGTATTTTGAAAATTATACAAAAGTATTTCTTTACATATAACCCCCTCAAGTTCTATAAATTACAATAAGGACCCTATTAAATATAGGTTTAATCAGGACCAGTCTCTTGAGCCTCAGGGAGCCAGAGATATGGGTGCTTGCCTATTTAAGGTAGACAACTTAACAAATGGTGTTATCAATACAGTAATCGTCTTTGAAAAAGACACAAATCCTGCCGCCCATGTGCAGCGGTTACCGATAACATCAAAACCTAATTCAGGACTTCAATTTCTTTTCTAATTGTTCTGACTCAGACTGGGTCTCATTATAAATAATCTGACTTGAATATGATTCAAGTACAAACTACAATTCAACATGAATCCATATATTTAATCTATTCAATCTGTATTAACTGAACCGAACCATGGATATACTTCCATCTACATGATTCTTCAGTTACATCCATTTTACTGATATCATGGTTTCGGAAAGTCATCCACCTATACATGAAAATACAATTTACAATACAATACAACTATACAATCAAGACATCGCGGGGTTTCTATGGGATAGATTGGTACGGAAGGTGTTAGAAGTGGCACGAGACTGCAAGAATTAAGACACCTAACTTGTATTTCCGTTGCTGTTGTACCGTGACATAAACGGTTCCTTGTACTCCAGTTGCCCTTAGTCACTGGCATATAGAGACTCCTCTCGTATACACTGGCATACTTCTGTACCAAGCTACAAACAACAGCGTTAACCATATAATACAACTTTAAAAGCTACTTTCTCTCTCTCTCTATTCTATTTCTCCCTTATCTTAAGGACTTACCGAGCGATTGTTCGCTGACGACATTCCTTCTCTTTCTTCTTTGGAATGTTGTCAGGTGATCTGGACACTTGGGAGATCGAGCCTACCAGCGAGGACTTGGATCGGCTTGCCTACAACCCAGAGATCTAGCTTCATTGTACACATTTTATTTCAGTACTTTTCATTTCTGTTATGCCACTGTTTAGGCATTACTTTCATTCAGATGTATTTACTTTCCATGCATTGTACAAAAGAATGTTAATAAATAAAGTTGTTGTTCAGTTATACCTACTGTCTTTGTGTCTTGTGCATTTTTATTTATATTGCTTAGATACGCTTAGCTTATTTACTTCAGAGTAAATACGTAGCGCCCAGTCGCGCCCTCTGCCCATACACTTGGAAGCGGGGCGTGACACAAGTTAACGGAGTTATCAATGGAAATTGTCTTAGAAAAAAACATAAATCCTACCGTCCATCTGCAGCAGTTGCCCGATTAGTCCCGAACTTAAGAATTCAAGAACTAAATCCTTTCATAAGATTCTCCAACTTGAATCTAAACTCAAACCAGAATCCAAAATCAAACACGAACTTGAATACTTGATTATGAACTTAAACACTCGAATTCAAATATCAAACTCAAATTTGAACACTTAACCTGACTTGACCGAACCATGGTTATAACTTGATATGAACTTGACATGAATACCCGAATACACGATTACATTTTGAACATGAACATGTACATTTTATATCCATGGATTCAGCCAAGACCTGTAATCTTAATCTATACAATACAATATGCATGGATAAAGGGGTAGATTGGTACAGAACGTATATCATAGCACGATGGGTCACTTTAAAAGACACTTACATGAATTCACGTGCCATTATCCCATGGGTTATGACGGGGCCTTGTACTACATATTACCATAGTCCATGGGGTAAGATGGTCTCCTCTTGTATACATGAATACCTTCTTTATCAAACTACAAATAACCACGTTAGAATAACTATCTTATACCTGTAAATGATCATATACAACTTTACCATCCACTGTCCTTTGGTTTCTATTCATATTATATACTATCTTCTCTTACTTCTTTTGGGACTTACCGAGCGCTAATTCGCTAACGACATTCCTCTCTGTTTTCTTTCTTAGGAATGTTTGTCAGGAGGACCGGACTCTGAGGATATAGAGCCGAGTCAGAAGGACTTGGACCAGTCTACTACTTAGCCAGACCACTAGCTTCTTACTATCTGTACTTACATTCATTATGCCATTGTTTAGGCATTTGCATCATTATTGTATCTTTTATTTCCATACAGTTGTATGTAAAATTTAATGTAAATAAAGTTGTTGTTTCATTTTATTACTCTTGCCATTCTTGCTCATTATTATATTGCTTAATTACGCTTAACGTATTTTTATAGTAATACGTCGCGGGCTTGCCACGTCACCGTTTCCGTCTACTGGAAAGCGGGGCGTGACAGGTTTTGTTGGCGGCCCATGCAGGTCTGTTATGTATGAAGTCTTAAGCAATATTTCACAAGAATTATAAAAATAAGCAACTAAATATTCTCTACATTTCAAATTTCTTGAATCTATCATTACCTTTTCTTTTCTATCAAGGTGATGGATTCTCCCAACAACACCAGTACCAACGTCAATGGAAACACACCACAACCTACTTTACCACCTCCCCCTACCGTTGCTGCTCTGATCAATGAATAAACTGTAGGGTGTTTTTCGTCACCCCAGTGAGATGGGAATACGCAAGCGCTTGTCAGGCGTACTACAGATTCCCCCTGCCTAGGGTAGGCCGGGGTTTAATGATTGTGGGGATCCGAATCTCCGGCAGCCGCGGACTAAGATGCCGTTAATTACCCATCGCCTTTGGGGCGAGGGAACCTCCGATTAACGGGTTAAACTGGTCATGCGAACTCAATGTGCAGTATACGTGTGTTTTGAAAGGGGGTTTTGGATATATCGGGAGCCACGCAGCGCCCCGTTAGAAATTTTTTTCTAACAGGGACAGTGTCGTGGAGTACGTGTATGTATAAATTTGTATACATATGTATATATGTATATATGTACACAAAAAGAGGGGGAAAAGACATCCAAGGGATGCGCAGGTGCGCAAGCGCGCGCGCCACGTGTCGGCACGCGGGCGACTTGCGCACTTGATCAGTTGCGCAAGCGCGCGCGCCACGTGTCGGCACGCGGGCGCCTTGCGCAGGTGCGTAAGCGCGCGCGCCACGTGTCGGCACGCGGGCGACTTGCGCACTTGCGCAGTTGCGCAAGCGCGCGCGCCACGTGTCGGCACGCGGGCGACTTGCGCACTTGCGCACTTGCGCAAGCGCGCGCGCCACGTGTCGGCACGCGGGCGACTTGCGCACTTGCGTAGGCGCGCGCGCCACGTGTCGGCACGCGGGCGCCTTGCGCAGGTGCGCAAGCGCGCACGCCACGTGTCGGCACGCGGGCGCCTTGCGCACTTGCGCAAGCGCGCAGGTGAGGCACAACAGGCTTTTAGCCTAAAAAAATTTCTCAGAAGAGAAATCAGAGAGGAGTTGGACTCCTGAATGTGTTTTTCTTCTTTTTTTGGGGGGTTTAGTGAAAGATGTTCTTCTTCTTCCTCCTGTTGCTTGCTGGATCTTGAAGATCAAGAGATGTGAAATCTCAAAATCTCTCCTTTTTAAGATCTGATGACAGATCCAAGTTCCCCTATGTGGGTTTTGTGGTGGAAAACTATTTAGTTTTGAAAAAGGAAGAGTAAAACTCTTGATTTAATTCAAAAGAAAGAAGAAGCTTTTGGAACCTTGAAGAAGAAGGAAAGAGCTCAGCTCTAGAAATTTCTTTTTTTTTGGAGAGAGAAAGTTATGAGATATTTTCATTATCTTTTGCCTTTATAGGCTATACACTTTACACATAGCCCCTTGGGCTTCTCAAAATGGCATTTTGCCTATCCCATGGCTCATGTGCCATTTCTTTTTGCACATAAGCCATGGGCTTTACAAAAATTTGGCTTTATGCCTATTTTTCTTACATTTATCCGAAAATAAAATAAAAGAAAATGCAACAAAATTATTTATTACAAAATTTTTATCTTGGCATGGGGGGAGGCCGGCCGCTTCATGTTCGGGCTCGACCCGGGCATGGGCCCACTGGGTCTGGGCTTGGGCCCACTTGGCTTGGGGTTGACTTGGATTTTGACTTGGTCAACCGGGGTGTAAATTTTTACCCCAACATAAACGATGCTTCTAGAAGCTATCAAAAGTCTTCTGGAGGGCTAGCAGCAATAGACTGCTATTCTCATGAACCGGCCTGAAGCCGAAGCACCTGGAGTAAAGTAATTTCGGGTGTTACATCCTATGAACTTTTCTGGGAAAGAGAGTCCTATCGATGCTGAAGAATGGGCCTAAAGTATCAAGGACGACCTTGCAGCAGTGCAGGTACCAGACCTAGCTTGGGTTCGTGTAGCCAAGCTCCAGCTCACCGACATTGCAAGAGTCTGGTGGAAAGCCGAGGAAAGCTGTCTCACATAACCAATAGAGTGGAAGACATTCCCCGATCTGTTTGATGCGAAATTTTTCCTCGAGACTGCTCATTTTGAGATGGAACAATAGTCCATCCACCTGCAACAAGGCTCCATGTGGGTAAAATCAGTGGATGAATATGATGTTGAATTCATCATACTTAGCAGGTAAAGAATTCGTATCAAATTATGTTCCGTAAAACACATCACTATCCTGACATCAACATCTTAGCAAGTGCACGACACACTTGATCCCGACCGATGAGATTCGGGCTAGACGATTCCAACAGGGCTTAGATCCGGAGATTCAGGCGGCTTTAGCCACAGGCGACCATCCAACTCATGAACTCGCACTGAATGCAGCACGTCGTTATGAAGTTGTGGTCAAGAAGAAGGGTAAGCCTCAAGCAGCGTGAATCAAACGCCCTACTACCCAGATGATAGGAAGAGCCTCTTCTAGGCCGACTTTTACAACCAAGATTCCAGGAGGATCGTTTAACCAGTCCGGTCCAGATTTTTGTTTCTACTGCAAGAGAACTGGACACTTGGCGAAAGACTGCAAGCGTGCAAATGGCCTGTGTTTGATTTATGATGCATCTACTCACGCTATAGGAGCATTCCCATATCGTAGTAACACAGCACTAGCACCCAGACCTGCAATTCCAGCTCCGCATAGGCCGGCCATTCAGGCACCTGCATCCCACCTAGCTCTTCCTGCACCAGCTCCACGTGGGCTACCTGCACAGCCTCAGCGTCAATTCCATCAGGTATAGAGAACGTGCCTCAAGGGTTGAAGAATGTTCCCCCGGTAAGGAGGAATTTACCGAGACGACAGGCTTTTATAATGACGGTCGAGGAGGCCGAAGCCATAGGACAAGTCATCACCGGTAAATTCTCCCATCCTTTCAGCCTTTCAATTTTTGTGCATCATTTTACTTTCCCTATATCTAAACAAAACTTCACACAACTTAGATACTATACTAGTATCCACCCTTCCTGCACTCTCACTTTTCGACACTGGAGCTTCACACTGCTTCATGTCACAACGATTCGTGAAAACGCACGCGATTCCCTTGAAGCCACTCATTTCAAGCTGGAATGTCAGTTCCGGGAATGGAGTCTTGAAGGCAACTTTAGGATATGATCAGTCCCTAGTTTTAGTTTGCGTTCGAGAATTCTATGCAAATTTCAAAGTACTGGACATAAAAAATTTCGATGTTGTATTAGGAATGAATTGGCTGGGAGTATTTTATGCTACCATTGAATGCCGTCAAAGGAGGGCAGTATTTGAGATACCAGATTACCCAGTCTTCTATTTCAAAAGTGGAGACAGAACCTTGGAGCCAGGAAGCTACCGTGCTAAATAGAAAAATGCAGAAGTGTTCCTTCTACCAGCTGAAGAAGAAAAACCTAAGGTAGTTCGAGAGTTCGAGGATGTGTTCCGTGAAGACATATCAGATTTATCTCCCGATCGAGCTCTTGAATTTATTATTGATTTACAACATGGTGCATAACCTGTAATCAAAGCTCCATGCCGATTAAGTCCAGAGGGATTGAAGGAGATCCTTATTCGGTTGGACGAACTACTGAAGAAAGGTTGGATCCGACCCAGTACTTCAAGTTGAGGATCTCCGGTATTACCAGTGAAGAAGAAAGAAGGTTCCTACAGGATGTGTGCGAATTATCGAGTTTTGAACAAAGTGATAATTAGGAACAAGTATCCACTACCGCGCATCGATGAGCTTTTCGATCAGTTAAGTAGATCTTGTGTCTTTTCAAAGCTAGATCTTCGTTCGGGTTTTAATCAGGTGAAGGTCAAAGAGTCCGCCATTCCAAAGACGGCGTTTAGGACTCGTTATGACCATTATGAATATCTCGTAATTCCATTTGGAGTGAACAATGCACCTGCCATCTTTATGAACCTGATGAACCAAGTTTTCCGAGAGTACTTATATAGGTTTGTTGTTATTTTCATTGACGACATCCTGGTGTATTCAAAGAATCGGAAAGAACATGCCGAGCACTTATGCATTGTCCTGGAGACATTACGACAACACCAGCTCTACGCCAAGTACACCAAGTGTGAATTTTGGCTAGATCAAGTCAGATTTCTCGGACACATCGTTTCAGGAAAAAGAATCTCAGTGGATCCAGCTAAGGTGTTAGCTGTCAGCTGTCAGCGAGTGGTCGATACCAAAGACAGTGAAAGATATAAGAAGTTTCTTGGGTTTAGTAGGTTACTACCGATGCTTCATCGAAGGATTCACAAAGATCACAGCACCCCTGACTAAGTTCACACGTAAAGACAAAGCATTCGTATGGTCAGAAGCATGTGAAAAGGCTTTTGTAGAATTCAAGTCGAGGTTAACCTCTGCACCTATTCTTGTAATACCGGATCAATCTGGCGGATTTGATGTGCAATGTGATGTGTCCGGTAAAGGATTAGGATGTGTTCTACATCAGTATGGAAAAGTTATGGTTTTTGCATCAAGGCAGTTAAAAGTTCATGAACACAACTATCCAACATATGATCTGGAATTGGCAGCCGTCATCTTCTCCCTCAAGATTTGGCGTCACTACTTATTGGGAGAGCGAGTGGATATATACACTGACCATAAAAGTCTGAAATATGTATTTAAGCAGAAGGAACTCAACATGCCACAAAGAAGATGGCTCGATCTCATGGCAGACTTCGACATCAACCTACAGTATCATCGTTGAAATGTGGACATAGTTCCCGATGCAATTAGTCACCAGCCATTAGCAATGAACCTCACTGCTCAATGGAAGCTGCAGCAAGAGCTGCATGGATTGGGAATTGAAGTAGTTGTGTCAGGTAACACTTCATCTTTAATGAACATACAAGTCCAGTCCACTCTTGTCAATCAGATCAAGACAGCTCAAGCAAATGATGCCAAGTTACAAAAGATCCGAGAACAAGTAGAAAGTGGTCTTCGAACTGACTTCATCATCCACGAAGATAGATCCTTGCAGTGTGGGAGCCGTTTATGCATGCCAGTTGGATCTGTTCGAGAAGAGTTGATGAAAGAAGCTCACAGCTCTTCTTATTCTATACATCCCGGCGGCATAATGATGTACAAGGATTTACGGCAACACTAATGGTGGCATGGAATGAAACGAGAAGTAGCATGGAGCGTAGCAAAGTGTCCAGTATGTCAGTAAGCAAAGGCTGAACATCACAGAACTGCTGGTCTACTTCAGTCGTTTCCAATCCTGGAATGGAAATGATAGCACATTACCATGGACTTCGTAACTGCTCTCCCTCGCAGCACGAAGGGTAACAACGCGATTTGGGTTATTGTGGATCGACTCACCAAGTCGGCTCACTTTATTCCATTCCGAGTCGGCCAGTCAACCGAGACCTTAGCAAAGAAGTACATAGAGGTGGGTATAAATCTAAAGTATGATTTATACCTTCAAGATGTATTATATTTGATACCCATAAACTCATGCAGGAGATGGTGAGATTATATGGAGTACATGTTTGCATCGTCTCCGATCATGATACGAGATTCCGATCACAATTTTGGCAGAGTCTGCAAACTAGCCTAGGAACGAGTCTGAATTTCAGAACATCATACCATCCACAAACAGACGAGCAATCCGAGCGAACAATTCAGATCCTAGAAGACATGCTGAGAGCTTGTATGTTAGACTTCGAAGGTTTGTGGGAAAATCACCTACACCTTGTGGAGTTTTCATATAACAACAGCTACCAGGAAAGTATTAGGATGGCACCATTTGCAGCACTCTACGGATGAAAGTGTCTTTCCCCGCTGAGTTGGGATGACGTTGGAGATCTGAAGTCCTTAGACTAGATATGATCATAGCAACTGTGAATGTAGTTCGCACGATCAGGGAAAAGATGCGCATAACCCAAGACCGACAGAAACATTGGGCAGATACAAAGCGTCGACACCTGGAGTTCCAACCTGGAGATCATGTGTTCCTGAAGATCTTTCCGAACAGAGGAGTGATACGTTTTGGCAAGAGGGGTAAACTCGGTCCAAGGTATATAGGACCGTTTGACATACTTGAATGAGTTAGAGAAGTGGCATACCGTTTGACACTACCACTATTATTGGATGGAGTGCACAATGTGTTCCATATATCCCAACTACGACGATATGTGAGCGACCCCAGCCAGATACTTGATCACTCGGAGCTCATTGTACAGACCGATCAGACTTATGAACAGCAGTCAGTCGAGATTTTGGATCGAAAGGTGAAAACCTTATGGAATAAGGAAGTGAACTTGGTCCGGGTAATATGGAGAAAAGACTCGCTAGGAGAATCGACATGGGAGCAAGAAGACGATATGCATGCACGATACCCTCAGCTATTCAAAGATTAGTCCTTTATATAAATTTTGAGGATAAAATTTTTATAAGGAGAGTAGAATGTAACGACTCTAAAATCCCTGTACAAAATTAATTATTTATTTTATAGAAAGGGTATTTCAGCTTGCTGTGGAGTTATAACTTAAATTTGTTTAATAAAAGAAAAAAACAACTTGTAGCTCACTGGTAAAATATCTACACTGTTGTGATATAGCCTGTGTGTTCGAATCCCCTCAGTCCTAATTATTTTTAAGATTTTAATTTTTAATTTTTCGGAAGCCCAAGAGTTGCATATGCAATTCAAAGAGAATCAAAAGGTTTCAGAAAAATCAAACATGCGCAATGAGGACTAAACACAGATTAAACCACGTGGCATGAATCTCGAAGCATTTGGCAAAAATTTGACCGCCCAATTTCTTCTAATTATCGTCGTCGACGGTCCACCTTTCACCAATCGTCTCCGTGCTTTGCACACATGACCCTTCGACTCCCCTCTACTTCCCCGCATTGTTTAATTTCCCTGCAATTAAATTCATCATTTAACACCAATTTTAATTCTTTTAATCTAATTTTTAATTTCCAAACTCTAAATTCTTCACTATAAATACCACACTATTTTCTTAGCTCTCCCCTATTCTGAAATTCTATCAAAAATCCTCAAAACTCTCTAAGTACAAATGGAATTAAGACTAATCAAAAAGGAGTTAGCGGTCAAGCCACTTTCGTTGAAGAACGAAATTGTTTCCGGAGCTACCGCGACGCTACGGAGCCACCTATCCCTTCTTTACCCTCTTCCTAACACTACTTAACCGGTAAGTCCCTTCATCTCTCTCTCTTTTCACTTCAAAATAATTTTTAAAATATATCAACAAAAAGTGGAGTTAACATATATTCTAAACATTTAAACTAAATTTTGTCACTTTGCCATGTTTAAAATTTCATACGAATTCTTTAATATCACTTCAATGTAATATGAACATCAATTTCCTTTTCACGTAACGAAAATTTCATGTCCAACGATCATATAAATGAACTTTTTCAGAAAAATACCATGAGCTTTAATATAACCGTATTATCGATAAATAACATATGTGCCTGAAGAACATTTACGGGGTAACGACCTACCCCACATGCATATTTTTGATTCATAGTATGAGGTTTACATGTATGGTTGATTTAAGAGAATACGTTTTTCAAATAAATACCATCACTCTTATAAAAATGCGTTTTTACCGATAGTTTTAAATTCTTGGCAATTGCGCCTTTACAACCCTCGTTAGGGGACCCGCTAATGGATGGTGCGGATTATTACATATTTTTGGGATGGTAGAACGAGATGCAGAGCTCCTTACTGAGTTTTCAGTCTCGAAGGAAATAGAAATACGATTTTTAAGAAATACGACTTTTCTAAACAAAACAATCTTTGAAAAATTTATATAAAACTACCAATCCGTATTTAACAACTTATGAAAATATATTTTTAAAATAAAGATTGAAATTTTAATAAAATACCATCAAGTTTCCAAAAGAGCTGGTTTTTATAAAAATACCATGAACTTTTAAAAACTAGATTTTATCACTAAAACACCATTTAGATTAAAATACATATTCATAAATACTTTAAATATTATAAATCAGATTTATTTCTAAACAACATTAAAGTATTTTCCACAAACCCCCCTCAAGAAATGCACATAATATAAATACAAAGTAAACAAGAAAAAAAATATTTAAGGACAATAGTTTAATATAGGTTTAAGCGGTATCATTTCTCTTGAGCCCAGGGAGCTGGAGAAAGTGAGTGCTTGCCTATTCAGGTTAGACAAATTAACAGAGTTATCAACGACAATTGTCTTGAAAAAAGACACAAATCCTGCCGTCCATGTGGAGCAGTTTGCCGATTAGTCCTGAACTTAAGAATTCAAGAACTAAATCCTTTCATAAGATTCTGACTCCAACCTGAATCCAAACTCAAACTAGAATCCAAAATCAAACACGAACTTGAATACTTGATCATGAACCTGAACGCTCGAATTCAAATATCAAACTCAAACTTGAATACTTGAATCGACTTGACCGAACCATGGTTATAACTTGACATAAACTTGATATGAATACCGGAATACACAATTACATCTTGAACATAAACCTGTACATTTTATATTCATGGATTCGGCCAATACCTGTAATCTTAATCTATACAATACAATACGCGGGGATAAAGGGGTAGATTGGTACGGAACGTATATCGTGGTACGAGAGATCACTTTAAAAGACACCTTTATGAATTCACGTTCCGTTGTCCCGTGGGTTATGACGGGGTCTTATACTACATGTTAGCATAGTCCACGGGGTAAGATGGACTCCTCTCGTCTACATGAATACCTTCTTTATCAAATTACAAATAACTACGTTAGAATAACTATTTTATACCTGTGAATGATCATATACAACTTTACCGTCCACTGTCTTTTGGTTTCTATTCACATTATATACTATTGTCTCTTATTTATTTTGGGACTTACCGAGCGCTAGTTCGCTAACGACATTCCTCTCTGTTTTCTTTCTTTAGAATGTTCGTCAGGAGGACCGGACTCTGAGGACATAAAGCCGAGTCAGGAGGACTTGGACCAGTTTACTACTTAGCCAGACTACTAGCTTCTTACTATCTGTACTTACTTTCATTATGTCATTTTTTAGGCATTTGCATTATTATTGTATCTTTTATTTCCAGAAAGTTGTATATAAAGTTGAATGTAAATAAAGTTATTGTTTTATTTTATTACTCTCGTCATTCTTGCTCATTATAATATTGCTTAATTACTTTTAACGTATTTTCATAGTAATACGTTGCGGGCTTACCACGTCACCGTTTCCGTCTACTAGGAAGCGGGGCGTGACACAAGCAAAGCCGGCCAGCCATCGAATAAGAAAGAAAATAAATTTGTAATAAATAGATTTTGTATGCAAATAAGTGTGAAAATGTAAAGTAAACAGGCAAAAAGGCAATTTTTTTTAAAGCCCCTGGCTCATGTGCAACAAAGTGTGCACATGGATATGGAAGAAGCCAAAAGCCAACTATGTAAAGCATAAGGGGCTAAGTGCAAATTTTAATGGGTATTCAAATCCAACCATAAAAAGAAATGATAAGTTTTTTCTCATTCACATAAAATACTAGGGTTTGTGCCTCCCATTTTCTCTCTATTTAAGCTCTTTATTTTCTCCAATTAAATCTAGAGAGATCTTCTCTTTTCCGAAAAATAAATAGGTTTAGACCACAAACCCATGGAAAAGGAAGGACTTTCTTGCACTAAATCCCAAAACGGAGAGCTTTTTGACTTTCTCCTTCCTCCTCCTTAAGATCCAAAGAAGAAAGAGAAAGAACCCATCACCCAAAACCCTCTCTTTATAAGATCCAAGGCCTAAAAAAGGAACAAGGGACATTCTTTCCCTCGTTCAAGATCCATAGCATAAATTCTCATGAATCAAGAAAAGCCCTTTTGAAAAATTAGAAAGAAGCTTGAGAGTGACCCCACCAAAAGGAGACCTTTACGCCTCTCTCTTGGGGAAACCCTCGGGAATATGGATTTCGTTCCATGCTTCTCTCTTTGAACGTGGATTCTCATCCGTGCTTCACCCAAACACGGGAGAACATAGATTTCGTTCTATATTTCTCTCAAATAAACAATAAAACGACAAAATCTAGCGGTTATGTCGCGAATTTTTGTCGAATCCGAACACTTAATTTTTTTTGTTTAGAAAACCAAATAAATAAATAAAAAGAGTAAATTAAATATTATAAAAATAGCCGGGACTTCCCTGACCCGGGTAACCCTTAACAACGCCGTCGGGTGCCCTGAAAGGGACATACGGACCTTACCGACGGAGCCGATTCCCCCAGGGGGGATGTAACACCCTAGTTCATTTATACCAGTTCTAATTCGAGTATTTCTTTATTTATGGTATTTTCCAGATTTATTGTGTTTTGGGTGCGAATAATGTATTTGACATTTGTATTTGCATCCGACCCGACCCGCATGCTTGAAACCAGTCTTGATTCATGTTTATGATTTATCCCGACTTGTTACGTGGACTCGTGCACTTTCATTTATTTGTACATTGCATACTCGCATTTTATCTAGCATCAGCATTTTAATATAACATTTTAAGTCACATAAAATATTTTAAAAATACATTGCATGGCCTGCATGAACCCCTAACCTTGTGGTAGCATCCGCGCATCTTGTTCTCGTCCCGTTCAGTGAAACGGACTTGTTTGGATGACTACGTGCACGTGCGTGCATCCGTTCTTGGGGTTATGCATTTTCGTTATCCGGATATCCAATTTTAATTTTGGTCGACATGCATATTTTTCGTATTTTAAAACTGAATTTTAGACCCGACCCGGGCATGTTTTGGACTATATTAGTATTTACCAGAATATCAAATTTTATTTATATAATATTAATTTTATAAACCGATACAAATTAAAATTTAGTTAACTAATAAAAGATTTTTTAAATTTAAATCTAAATTAATTTCCTAACAAACTAACAACCCCTTTCTCTTTCTCTCTCCTCTGTATACATATATTTATATATATTTTATTTATTTATTTTTTTCTTTCCTTATTTAATACACAGCCTCTTCTTTTTACTTCTTCTTCTTTCTTCTTTCTTTTTTTTGATCTTGTTTCTTGATTCCGGTGATCACCGCTGGAGCCATACTCGTCACTGACGATCCGAGTGATCCAGTGAATGTACTTTGCCTGTGTGTTCACCCTCTTGCCTTGCCTGGACCCGTCCCGCGTGCCGCGTGTGCGTTGCGACGATTTACCGACGTCGGACGTGCCGTGCTTATCCACCGCGTGATTCGATTGAGGCAAGTTTATCTTGCTACATGCTATGATATATACTACATCCATATTAATAATAACATTTCATGTTTAGTGTATTGTACATCCCCTGTTATCATTTTACTGTTTTACGACGTTCGTTTGCATCCGTATAATTTATTTCGTATCTAGTGCATGCAAATTTATCTTGTTACATACTAGACTACAATATATTGCACCCATTTGAATAATAACATCACATAATGTTTAGTTATGCATCCCACATTACCATTTTACAGTTTTACTTTCTTCGGACATCCGTATGCATCCATATCAATATTTACATATCTAATCACATTTTAATTCATCTTACTGCATACTATGTATCTTATTTTGCATCCATATGAATAAAAATATCACATGTTGATTGCACTGTACATCCATATTAAAGTTTTACCGTTTTCGGATACCCATTTGCATCCATATCATTTAAAATATATATCGTCGTAATATTTCTTATTATTATCTTTATCTAGTTTATAATCTGCATTTTATAATGTTATACAAAATATAGTTTAAAAATATTATAGTTTACACATGAAACGTCGTTGCAAAGCGGATACGACAAATCTGAAATTTACTATACACCTTACCTTATAAAATTCATTATAAATCATAGAAAAATCATTAGTATACGTTCTTTAGTTCGTTACGAAGCTAACTCAGAATAATATAACTCTATGAAATATTTACTTGCAAAATAAATTATTTAAATAACGTAAAATGCAAATGAAAATATCTCTAAACTGTTGTCCAGGGAAATTCCAGCAGCAAACTTTCAATTTCGAATATTCATAACTTTTTGTAGGAACAACCTGAGATTCTTATACTTATAAAAATGAAAACCTTATTGAATTATATATTTTTTGGTATAAGACACGTCCCTTTTGGAGAAATTTTGTTATTTTTAAACTATTTTACAAATCAGGGTGATGCCGAATTTCTGAACGGAACTTTCTTGTGCATGGTTAATCAATACCACTTTTATAATTATTAATCGGTTTGAATATTTTATCCATGTTAATATTATTATATCAATATCTATTTAATAAATAATAGTGCTTGTGTTTTAATATTCAGCAAATTTTACCGATTTACAGTTTTATAGTATCCGTCTGTATCCGTACGGTTTATTACATATCTAGTTGCACGCCGAGACCATATTATTTCATGTTACTGCTGTATTAGTGCACTATGCTTGATAATTGTGCATCCTACTTAGTCATGATATGACCCCTGATCGATATTTGTGCATCCATGCTTTTATTGTACATCCGTACTTTCACCTTAATTCAATACTTGCTACAGTTTGATTATGAGCACCCGTTTGACACCTGTGCACTACTTGACATGACCTGATACACCACTACTTGACATGACTTGATACATGTACACTACCTGACATGACCTGATATATCACTACTTGACATGTTACATGATCCTGTTTCTAATGCCAACAATCCTGACATGTTGTCCCGATGGACATATCTTGTTGTCTGGATAGACAAACATGTTCCTGCTTGATCCTGTATTAGCATTAGCTTCAGATTTATCAATACCTGACTTGAACACATAACTTGGGGGTATGGGGAAATCAATGATGAAACCTGACTTGTAACTCGACAGTTCAATGCTTATACTGATCAGTTTTAGGGGCTAGGCCAGCCCTGGGATGATGTTGCTGACATCATTCATCTATACATGTTTCCTGTTTAGTGCCTAGCGGCATGTCTCGGTTTCAGCCCGAGAATATGGACCATGGTCCCGGGCATGCACGGGATACTATTGAGTTACATCGACGATTCATTAAATTGATTTTTAAAGACTTGAGAGTAGTTAACCCAGTAGTTTAGTTCAGATTACTCACTGCACATCACATATGCTTTTACCCTTCATTATTCCTTATTCGTGTTAATGTTCTACTTTTATTACTGTTCATACTCGTGCCTGCATGTCTTGCTACCCCCTGATTATATTATTGTTGATATTATGATGCACTGACGTCCAGGTTTTGCAAGGCCCAGATCCTCTACCTTTGTCGCAGGCTGATCAGGATTATTTCCACCGTCAGGCCGAGCAGTGAGGATCCTGTTAATATCCAGTTAGTTTAGTTATTTCCGTACTTTCCAGATGTTACTGTTTATTGGATTTATTGCTTCCGCATATTATTTCTTGACTCGTTTATTCTGGCTCATGGACATGTACTAGATAGTTTATTTTATTTCTACTATTCTTGATATCTTATAGACAGTCGTAATGTGACTGTGGAGGGATGTTTCCTATACACAGGTAGCATGGTTGGCTTTGTCACGTGCCTATCTTAGCGCACTCTGAGAAGCGGGACGTGACAGGGGACGACTCCCAAGGAGGGAGCCGGTCCCCTAAGGGGGCTGGCCCTTAGGGGATCCCCCCAAAGGGGGAGCAGGCCCTTTAGGGTGCCCCCCGAGGGAGGGCCGATCCTTGGGTCCCGCCGGAGCATCCGGATCCAGGTTTCCTCCTCCCGGCAGCATCCGGTCCTCTCTCCTTTAAAATAAAAAAAATAAAAACATAAAATATAAATGGAAAGTAAAAAAATGAAATGAAAAAACCAGCATTTCTTTTCAAACACACAGTCTACATTGAGTTCACACGATCCATTAATCAGAGGTTCTCTCGTCTCAAAATGAGGGATAATTAACGACAGTTTTGTCCGCGGCTGCCAGAGATTAAAATCGCCCCAATCAATAAACCCCCGTCTATCCTAAGCAGGGGGAATCTGTACAATGCATGACAAGCGAGCGCATCCATCTAAATAGCATGACAAAAAACACTCTACATTTGGTATAGCCCTTACCGATACCTGAATGGAAGTGCCAGAATATCACAATGTGTCTGCACTCCTTCACAGCATGAAGGGTGACAACGCCGTTTGGGAGATAGCAGACCAACTCACTAAATCCTCCCATTTCATCCCATTTGGCGTCGATCGGTCAACTAAAAGCTTTGCAAAGAAATCATTGAGGAGATTATCATGCTACACGGGATACCGGTATGCATTGTATCTGACCGAGACATCTGATTCCAGTCTCAATTCTGGAAAAGTTTATAAGAGAGCCTTGGCACCAGTATGAGTTTCAGTACGGTCTATCACTCTCAGACTGATGGCCAATTCAAGAGAGTTATCCAGAATCTCGAGGATATACTTCGAGCCTGGATGTTAGACTTCAAGGGATCGTAGGAAGATTGCTTACATCTCATGGAGTTTGCATATAAAAACGCTACTAGGCTAGCATAAGAATGGCATCGTTTGAAGCCTTATATGGGCAGAAGTGTCGATCCCCACTGAGTTTGCACGATATTGGAGGCAGAGAGCTTTGGGGTCAGATATTATTATTAAGACGGTTGGGGTGGTGAGAACAATCAGGAAATAACCATGAATAGCACAAGAACGGTAGAAACACTGGCGAATATAAAGAAGAAACATCTGGAAGTTCAACCGAGTGACCATGTGTTTATGAAGATTTCCCCAAACCGAGGAGTCATATGTTTCGGGAAGCGCAGAAAGCTCGGTCCATGATTCATCGGTCCATTTGACATTCTAAAACGAGTCGGTGAAGTAGCTTAACGTTTGGCCTTACTACCATCCTTGGAAGACGTACACAATGTCTTTCATATCTCGCGGCTACGGAAATATTTCGGTTACCTTAGTCATGTTGTGGATCATTCAGAGATCACCGTGACGGGAGACCTAACCTATGAGCAGCAGCCGGTTGAGATTTTGGATAGGAAATAAAAAAAAAAACTGAGAAACAAAATAGTTCAGCTCGTTAGGATGATGTGGAGAAAGGATTTTCAACAGATCCACCTAGGAACGAGAAGACAAAGTGAGAGAGCGATCCCCCCAACTTTTTGTAACTCCTCTTCTTCTACCCCTCTCTGTAATTTTGAGGACGAAATTGTTTTAAGAAGTGTAGATTGTAATTACCGTAATTTTCATATAGTAAATAAAAGCCTATTTTATTTTATTTTTTTAAATATTTATTTCCTGGTATGTTAACTTTATTTTAAAATTATATTGAAGGAAATGATTAGTTAAAACTTTATTTATTTTTATAAATGTTTGATATATATTTTTGTGTTGAGAAAATAATTTTTAATTATCTCTAGAAAACTTATTTGGATTTTTATAGATTTTTCATAATTTAATTGAAAGGGAAAGGAATTTATTATTTAGAAAAGAATATTGATTTTGGAGATAGGAATTATTTTAAAAGAGAATAAAATTATTTGAAATTTTTTCTATAATTTATTTAAAATTTTTACAATATTTAAAACTGTTTCTAAAGCATTTTTTGATTAAAGAAAAGATTTAATTTGAAGAAAGGGATTTTAAAACAAAGGAATTATTTTTTCATATAAAAAATATTACAAATGATAAAAATATTTATGCAAATTTTTCTAGAATTTATTTGGAATTTTTTATATTTAAAATGATTTTTTATATTTAAAATGATTTTTAAAAGCATTCCCTGCTAAGAAAAAGGTTTTAACACGTTTTATTTAATAAAAAATGGTAAGAAGGGGCATGTGAGCCCTACGCGACTTCATGGGAATGCCACATGCTGCCGCATGGGTGGAAGATTCCCCACGTTCGCTTGGAAGATTCCCCACGACGGTCCCGGGTAATTTAATTGATTTATTTATTTTGGTTTTTCAAATTCGAATTTCCAGCCTTTCCTATTTAAACACCCCTTCAATAATTAATTCTTTTCATCTTCATTTCTTCTGAAACAGATCCGAAAAAATACCCACCTCTTCGTTTCGACCAGCTCTTCGTAACGGTACTGCCCATTTCTGATGATGCTCGATATCGGTGATCTCCCAGATCATGACACGTGGCAGATGACGTGTCTCAGGACATGCAAGAAAGGACCTACAGTTGCCGACCAGACCACTCCTGTGCCCGTCCCACAAACAAACGCTGGCTCACCTCCAATCCCCCAGCACAATTGACCTCTTCGGCTTCACAGCCCGTCTCCGGGCTACCACGGAACTAAGATACCTCGACTCTCCCGCTCGTCCGCGAGCTCTCCCGCCGAGGTCATCTTCCTCGGTCTCATCGATCGACCGACGACACTTCTTACAGGCGCAACCGCCATCCCGCGAATCTCGCCATACACGAGATATTCGCCGGCCACATCCCACGTTCCACGCCATCACGATCCCCCATTAACGAGCATGTCTCGCCATTAATGGGAGATCCCGCTCATCACGCGGGAGTCACGTCGGGAGCGTAATGGTAGGCGTGATTCTCGCGCCTGCCCTGCCTGCTGCCACCGCTATATAAACCCCTTCTTCAGACGGTCCAAGTAAGCCATTTTTACTCCACTAAGCCGTTACTCTGCTCAGATTTCCTCTCTAACTTGACCGTCGGAGGGTCCTCGGTGGTACAACCACCCTGGGACTTCCTTGCAGGTAGCTCGGCGCAAACAGCCTCAAACCCATTGAGATCCACACGCCTCAGGAGCCAGCCTCCAGATCAAATCTTAGCAGTCCATCGCCGCCATCAGCAGACCAACGGAAGGTAACATCTTGACGCGCGGATCCGCCCCACGTCAGCTGGCGCCGTATGTGGGAAACCATGATTCCACAAAAACAAAAGTTCATCTTCCAATCTTAATCTAATGGCGAGCGATCATCACGACGATCCCAGCACCATCCGCCTCCTCCCCCTCAATGGAGACGTGAAGGAACCTCCTCTGCCGAATGCCATCAACGCCCTTGCCGGCCGGACAGACCGACTCGCATCTGTCATGGAGGCGCTCATCCGCGTCCAAACGGCAAAGAAAGATCCCCAGGTCGCCGGTCCCCCGCCTCGGGACCAGGACCCCTACCGAGGAAGAGAAGGCTCCGCTCGTGCAGGCACGGCCGATCGTCGCCTCACCGTTTCCAACAGCCGCAGCCCCCCCGGGCCGACGTGTTCAATAACCCGGTGGGCACCACTTCGTTTTGCCCCGAGGTCTTACGCCAGAGAGTTTCGCCCCGAGTCTCGTCGCACCTTTGTCCCTCCCGAGGCGGTGGCGGTCAGCTCGCCTGTTCGCAGGCATGACCTGCACCCCCTCCCTTGACGGGGTTGCGCACGCGAGACTCTCCCCGGCAGCTCAAAAACAACCCCACCGGAGGGCGTGACGAACCTGACCGAAAAGAACCGAGGCTTATCAAAAATCCTGGTCATGGCGGCGGGGGGTACGTCAAGTACCTACGAGACTCAGCACCCCACGCCAGCCCCGGAGGCCGACAGCTGTCCGAGGAAGAAGGCCAGGGAGACCGAGCCGATCACTTTTGACGACGGGGACTTTCATGGCATATCCTTGCCCCACAACGACCCCCTGGTGATTACGGCCCGGGTCCATCAATAACACCCAAGTGTAGCGGGAGTAGTATGAATCTGCAACTGGTTATGGAAGCTCAGCAGACATTCTATTCTACGACTGCTTCCTGTGCATGGGGCTCACCGCGGCGGACCTGAGACCGACCTCCTACGTCCTTTCAGGATTCACCAACCACTCTATCCTGGCGGAAGGGGTAATCACTCTACAGTTCAATGTTGGGGAGGCCGGCCGTACGCGGACATTGCCGGTGGAATTTATCATAGCGAGAATTCTATCAGCCTACAACATCCTCCTCGGCCACCCCACGCTGAACTCCCTCCGGGCCCAGATATCAACCTACCACCTGGCGATGAAGTTCCCTCTCGACCAGGGAGGGATAGGTCGGGTCTATGGAGACCAGCGAATTGCAAAGGTTTGCTTCACCACAACATCTTCATCAGAAAGGAAGGCCGACGATGTCGAAGGCGAGGGTGACATCAGGGCTTCTCTAGACACTCGAGACAAGAAAAAGAGGTCTGAGGAACCCCGGTGGAGCCTCTGACAGAGGTCCCCCTCGTAGAAGGGGACGACGAAAAACTCGTTCAGATCGGGTCGCTTCTGACAGGAACTCAGCGAGATGACCTGGTTCATTTCCTCAGGAACAACTCCGACGTGTTTGCCTGGGCTCCTGCTGACATGCCTAGGATCGACCCCAAAGTTATATCTCACAAGCTCGGGGAAGATCCTACGGCCCGACCTGTCAGACAGAAAAAGCGAAGCTTTGCCCCGGTCAAACAGAAGGCTATTGAGGACGAGGTAGATCGGCTCCTCGCCGCCAACTTCATTCGGAATGTGCCCTATTCGGAGTGGCTAGCGAATGTGGTCCTAGTCAAGAAGTCAAGCGGGAAGTGGCGCATGTGCGTCGACCTCACCGACCTCAACAAGGCCTGCCCCAAAGACAACTATCTCCTTCCCCGGATAGATCAGCTCGTCGACAGCTCAACAGGCCACGAGCTATTGAGATTCATGGACGCCTTCTCCGGATACAATCAGATCTGTAAGAATTCGGAAAACGAAGATCTCACCGCATTCACAACGGACCGGGGGGCATAATTCTACAAGGTGATGCCATTCGGCCTCAAGAACGCCGGGGCTATGTACCAACGGTTGGTCAACTGCATGTTCAAGCCACAGATTGGTAGGAACATGGAAGTTTACGTGGACGACATGCTCGTCAAGTCAGTCTCGTCGACCGACCACGCCAAGGACCTGGACAAGGCCTTCGAGGTCCTCCGCAAGTTCAAAATGAAGCCGAACCCCGTCAAGTGCGCATTCGGGGTCACCGGGGGAAAGTTCCTCGATTTCATGGTCACCCACCGTGGGATCGAGGCTAACCTAGAAAAAATTGACGCTATCCTCAACATGACCGCGCCCAAGACCAACGTCGAGATCATGCGACTAACAGGGTAGGTAGCCGCTCTGTCATGTTTCATGTCAAGGTCTGGGGAAAAGTGCCTCCTATTCTTCAAAGCTCTCAGGAAAATTTTGAGGTTCGAGTAGTCAGAAGAGTGCCAGACCGCCTTTGACCGGTTAAAAAGGCACCTTGTGACGCCACCGCTGCTCACCCAACCAGTTGAAGGAGACGAGCTATCGCTATATCTGGCGGCATCCGACCAACCAGCGGGCTCAGTGCTCATACGAGAGGTCGATGGAGTGCAGAAGCCAGTATACTACGTGAGCCACGTCTTCAAAGACGCAGAAACGAGGTACCCGATCACAGAGGAGATCATTTTAGCACTCATTGTGGCCTCAAGGAAGCTACGACACTACTTCCAAGCGCACACTATCCTCGTTCTCACCGAGCGCCTACTGGGGGATATCCGCGCCTCACCCGAATCCTCGGGCCGCTTAGAGAAGTGGAAGTGGGAGTTGTCCCAGTTTGACATAAAATACCGCCCGAGGCAAGCCATCAAAGCACAAGCCCTGGTCGATTTCATCGTCGAATGCACCATCCCCAGCAAGGAACCAGAGTCCACGCCGACCCTCGCGGCTCAGCACCCGATCGAAGGGAAACCCTACTCGGTCCCTGAGTGGGTCATTTACGTCGACGGGTCTTCAACCGAGGAAGGCTGTAGCGCCGGCCTCATCATCCGGGGCCCGAACGAGGCGGAAATGGAGTACTCTCTAAAGCTCTGATTCAAGGCCTCAAACAATGCTATGGAGTACGAAGTCCTGCTGGCTGGACTGCGCATGGCCTCTGGGCTGGAGCTGAAGACAATTCGAGTCCGCATTTACTCAGCCCTAGTCATCGGCCAAGTGAACGGCCACTTCGAGGCTCGGGAACCTCTAATGATGAAGTATCTGGCCGAAGTAAGAAAACTTCAGAAGAACTTCGACGAAGTCCAGGTAGAGCAAATACCTATGCAGCTCAATGCCCAAGCCGACGCCCTGAGCAAGCTGGCTTCATCCTACTCGGCCAACAATAAGCGATCTATCCTCTTCGAGACCTTGCCATGGCCCAGCGTGGAAGACGGGGAAACAATACTTCATGTATATATAGCGCAGGAAGATGACCAAGACTGGAGGAAGCCCCTCGTGGAATTCCTAAGGAATGGTATGCTCCCAGAAGATCGGGGAGCAGCCCTCCGTCTCCGAGCCAAAGCCCGTCACTTCGTCTGGAGCAATGGGAACCTTTACAAGAAATCCTTCACTCAGCCCCTGCTCCGGTGCGTCGACCACCACGAAGCCGACTACGTTCTCCGTGAAATCCATGAAGGGGTCGGCGGCGCACATCTAGGGGCTCGAACCTTAATCCAGAAGGCATTGCTCCAAGGGTACTACTGGCCAACTATTCACGAAGACGCCCATAAGCTCGTCAGGAGATGCAAAAGTTGCCAGCTCCACGGAAGCATACCTCGCCTTCCTGCTACTGAGCTGACCGCGTTAACCTCCCCATGGCCGTTCGCCTAGTGGGGATTGGACATGATAGTCCAGTTCCCTACCGGTGCGGGCGGGCACAAATATGTCCTCGTCGCAGTAGATTACTTCACGAAGTAGATCGAGGCCGTCCCCATCAGGAAACCGGATGCCGCCACAACCATCAAGTTCCTGCAGAACAACCTGATACTCCAGTTCGACATCCCAAGGTGTATCATCACCGACCACGGGACGAACTTCGAAAACGAGAAAGTGAAGGATTTCTGCAATGAATATCATATCCTCATGAAGTTTGCCGCGGTCACGCATCCCCAGAGCAACGGATAGGCCGAAGTGGCTAACCGGGACGTCCTCCGAGGTCTCCAGACCCGTATATAGGGACGCCAAGGCAGTTGGGTCGAGGAACTTCCCCGGGTCTTATGGGCCCTGCGCACGTCAAAGAAGACCCCCACCGGGGAAACCCCTTTCATCCTCTGCTACGGGACCGAGGCAATGGTACCAGCGGATATCGGGCTACCCAGCTATCGGGTCGAACACTTCGACGACGAAGCGAACACCACGGCATCTTGTTGGAGAAACGAGACCGGGCTCAGATCAGGGCTACCACCTATCAGCAACAAATTGCCCGATACTACAATGCGCGGGCCAAGTGTCGCTCCTTCAGGACCGGTGATCTAGTCCTACGGCGAAACGAGTTCGTAGATCAAGGCAGGCTGCAAAAGTTTTCCCCAAGATGGGACGGTCCTTTCCTCGTCTCCGAGGTACTTCCCGGCGGAGCCTACCGCTTACAGGACGCGGACGGGCGCAAGTTTCCACGGCCTTACAACGTCGAGAAGCTCAAGCTGTACCAGTGAAATCAATACCTACGAGTGTGCGCCTCTCCTTTCAAAAAGACAATGTAAATTTTTCTAAAAAGTCCTTTCCATTCAAATAACAAGAAGGGAACGTTAGAACATTGAAAAAAGAGGAGTTTTGTTTTTCTGATCAAAGCCCTCGCCAAGAGGCAACTGAGCAGCTTCACTGCTCGGTCAATTCTTAGAAGGCCTCCCATGGCCCCTCCAGCGCTAAGGATCAAAGCCCTCACTAAGAGGCAGCCGAGCGGCCACCCTGCTCGGCTATCCCTGGCTGGTATCTCCTTACCCCACAACGCCAGGGATCGAAGCCCTCGCCAAGAGGCACCGGGCAGCAACCCTGCTCGACCATCCTTAGTAGGCCTCTTACGGCCCCTCCCGCGCTAAGGATCTAAGCCCTCACAAAGAGGCAGCCGAGCGGCTACCCTGCTCGGCTATTCCTGGCTGGTAGCTCCCCTACCCCAAAACGCCAGGGATCAAAGCCCTCACCAGAGGCAGCCGAGCGACTACCTTGCTCGGCCATCCCTGGCTGGTAGCTCCCCTACACCACAACGCCAGGGATCGAAGCCCTCACTAAGAGGAAGCCGAGCGGCTACCCCGCTCGGCTATCCCTCGCTGGTAGCTCCCCTACCTCACAATGCCAGGGATCAAATCTCTCGCCAAGAGGCACCAGGTAGCAACCCTGCTCGGCCATCCTTAAGGATCAGAGCCCTCGCCAAGAGGCACCGGGCAATAACCCTGCTCGGCCATCCTTAGTAGGCCTCTTACGGCCCCTCCCGCGTTAAGGATAAAAAGCCCTCGCAAGAGGCAACCAGGCCCGCCCTTTCTCGGTTATCCCTGGCTGGTAGCTCCCTACCCCAACACACCAGGGATCAAAGCCCTCGCCAAGAGGCACCGGGCAGCAACCCTGCCCGGCCCATCCTTAAGGATTAAAGCCCTCGCCAAGAGGAACCGGGCAGTAACCCTTCTCGGCCCATCCTTAGTAGGCCACTTACGGCCCCTCCCGCGCTAAGGATCCAAAGCCCTCGAAAGAGGCAACCGGGCCCGCCCTTGCTCGGTTATCCCTGGATGGTAGCTCCCTACCCCAACACACCAGGGACCAAAGCCTTCACTATGAGGCACCGGGCAGCTACCCTGCTCGGCCTTTCTTTGGTAGGCCACTTACGGCCCCTCCCGCGCTAAGGATCAAAAACCCTCGAAAGAGGCAACCGGGCCCGCCCTTACTCGGTTATCCCTGGTTGGTAGCTCCCTATCCCTACACACCAGAGATCAAAGCCCTCACCATGAGGCACCGGGCAGCTACCCTGCTCGGCCCGTCCTGGTAGGCTACTTACGGCCCCTCCAGCGCTAAGGATCAAAGCCCTCACCAAGAGGCACCGAGCAGCTACCCTGCTCGGCCCCGTCCTTAGCACGCCTCTCTGTCTCCCATGCTAAGGAACATGACCTCACCACGAGGCATCCGGTCTGCCTACGTCTGAGCGATCTCCACCTCAACTTCGGAGCCATGGAGATACCGTCTTTGCACACTGGGCAAATGAACAGATTCAACTCTATGCGTAATCGCTAAACGAAGAACCAACATAACACAAAGGCAGTACTATGCAACTATAAGTGTTTACCGACAAAGGAAAATACGCGCGCAAATACTACTGCAAAAATTCTTTATTCACAAAGCCAAAAGTCTTTACAAGGGTATTGTGGGCTCCCCAGCCTTATCAAATTACCCGGAAGCTTACAAAAGGGAGAGGAAGAAAATCCAAAAAGTTTGAGTCGCAAGCCCTGCCTAGACCTCGCCTCCTTCATCACCATCGACCGGAGGCATGACCACCGAAAGTGGGACTCGGGCATGGAGCTCACTATCGGAAAACTCTAGAAACTGTTCCTTGAAGGCATCAAGAGCTTTGTTCCATGCAATGGCGGAGGCTTCGACGAGGTCGACGTAAAAGTGGTCCGACCCCTTATAATCGGTCACCGCCTTCCTAGCCCGAATCTTGGAATCCTCCACCGCCTGAAGCGCCTCCTCGGCATCCCGCCTGCTGGCATCCCTCTCCCTCTTCATAGCTGCAAAGCGATCGGCCAGTTCCATCAACTTTGCCTCGATGACTCGGTGGGACTCACTTAGGTGGTGATAGGACTCCCGGTACCTTGAGACGGTGAGTTCCGCGGCGTCCGATCGGGCTTCCAAGAGAGCCATCCTCTTCCTCTCCAGACGCAGCTCAATTCGCTGGTCCTCGACCTCCGAAGAAGACTCTCCCGCTGGCCTCATAGCATGGATAGCCCCTTCGGGTTCTATGCGAGCGACAAGGGCGCAGCACTGAAGGGCCTGACGAGAAACAGTAGAGAGACTTAGAGACACTCGGATTAAAGAAAGGGTGCTCAAAATGACACATAAGAGAGTACGTACCTGCACCGCCTCCTGCGCTATAGCCGCCATTTGGGCCCTCAGTGTCCCCCACGGAATCTTGCACCCGGCCGACTCTTCCATACCAGCAAGCAGGCCGGCAGCAACGGAAAGCCCAGACTGGACAACGAAATGGACGTCCCCCTCCTGCACAGGAATCCCCCCCGGATTCTCCGATGGTGGCACACGAGAGACCATCCTCTTCCTATTAAGAGGAACCCCGTCTTCGCCCTCTCCTGCATCCCTCGTCTGGGGCTCGGAACCCATGGACGCCTTCGGCCGCCGCCAGGAGAATCATCGGGAGCTTATGATGAGGCAGATGGCCCCGCCATCGGCGGCACATTTGGTGCTGGGCTCGGGTCAGCCGGAGGCACAGCCGTACCGCCAACCCCCATCCGGGACTGAGCACCGAGAGCACCAAGAGTCCTAGATCAATCCATTTGCCCTGCCAAAGGGAGAGGTAGACTCGACTCAGAAGGAGAAGAAGCAGAAGAAAGAAAAGGAAGACATCTAACCTGATGAAGAGAAGTCCTCGGGAACGCAGAGATCCGACCTAGAAAGGAGAGCGCCGGGCTAACAAGACCAAAGACGAGGAGATTATGAAGAGGAATGGGCCCTCACGTGGACCCCACCTCTACTTATTGCCACCGGCGTTCTCATCCAGCGGCGAAAGTCATCTCCTGCCGAAGCAGTTCAGTACACTCAACAGCCACGATCGCTCCACCTGTCGCATGCACATTGGCATATCCCCTCAGACGCCAGAGGTCTGCAGCCCGTCGTGTCAGCCAACCAGCACCTGACACATGGACTGTCGCTTCAGTAAACATACACACGATCCGACGCACCCCCTTTAATGCAGAGATCTCTCCCCTGATCCGCTGGCATCATCCAGAAAATACAACAGATTGCACGGGAACACGCCCTGACGATACCTTCGAAAGGAGCTCACCTCGGGTGATCCGGCAGACCACTCTCGCCCCGACTGGTCAGCTGGTCGGGATGGGAGTGGGGGGCTAATGATAATGCTCGTTATCGATGATCTCCCAGATCATGACACATGGCAAATGACGTGTCCCAGAGCATGCAAGAAAGTACCTACAGTGGCCGACCAGACCACTCATGTGCCCGTCCTACAAACAAGCGCTGGCTCACCTCCGAGCCCCCAGCACAATTGGCCTCCTTGGCCTCACAGCCCGTCTCCGGGCAACTACGAAACCAAGATACCTCAGCTCTCCCGCTCGTCCGCGAGCTCTCCCGTCGAGGTCATCTTCCTCGGTCTCATCGACCGACCAACAACACTGCTCACATGCACAACCGCCATCCCGCGAATCTCGCTATGCGCGAGATATCCGTCGGCCACATCCCACGTTTCACTCCATCACGATCCCCCATTAACGAGCCTGTCTCACCATTAATGGGTGATCCCGCTCATCATGCGGGCGTGACGTCGGGAGCGTAACGGCCGGCGTGATTCTCGCGCCTGCCCTGCCTGCTGCCACCGCTATATAAACCCCTTCTTCAGACGGTCCAAGTAAGCCATTTTTACTCCACTAAGCCATTACTTTACTCGGATTTTCTCTCTAACTTGACCTTCGGAGGGTCCTCGGTAGTACAACCACCCTGGGACTTCCTTGCAGGTAGCTCGGCTCAAACAATCTCAAACCCATTGAAATCCACACGCCTCGGGAGCCAGCCTCCAGATCAAATCTCAGACGTCCATCGCCGCCATCAGTAGACCAACGGAAGGTAACATCTTGACGCATGGATCTCCCCCGCGTCAATTTCTCTTGAAAAAATCCAAGGTGAGGTGCTCGCTTTTCCGTCCAACCCGACGTTTCTCCAACATCCTTTCCTTGACCACTTCCAAGATAGGATTCTCACTTCCCCCTCTTATTCTGATCGCCTTCAATGAACTTGCTCAACAAAGCAGCTCTTTCATAATCATCACGTTAACACATCTTTCCTTAATATGGCTAACTAAAACTAATATATTTCGGCGATGTTTTTGACTTGTAATTTGTTAAATCTGCATACTAGAATCATGTAAAATTTAAGTTTGGTAATGACTTATCCCAATCCTTTGTTAATGTTAGACTACTAAAACCTCCCACGCTATTATACTGTCCAATTCCAAGCTAAGAAAACACCGTTTTACAAGCTAAAGAGCTGCCAAAATTAAAAATAACCTTTTACGCTAAAACCCCACTAAGTTTTTCATATAAACGTTTTTTCGTTAAATTACCCCCAAAGTTGCAACTCCATATCTTACACTAGAAAACTCTACAACCCTAAAACGTAATTTCATATAAATACCATAGGTTTTATAAACAGTTATATTTGAAAAATAATACCCCAAGTTTCCCAAAATTTGCACTTTACTTAGAAATACCCTAAGCTTCTAAAAAGAGGTATTTCATTGAAACACCTTAAGTTTCCATAAACTTGTATTCTCAATTTAATACCCCAAGTTTTCCCAAAACCGTATTTAACACAAATACCCTAACTTATTTAAGCCCATTTTTGTTACAATACCATGAACTTTTATGAAAGTCAAAATTTCACTAAAATACCCTAAAGTTTTGTAAAACCCTTCCCTAAAACCCCTCGAATCCCTATAGCCGTATTTCTAAAATAATACCCCGACTTTCTAAAGTCGTATTTTAAATAAATACTTTTGTCTTTCGGAAGACGTGTTTTCAAATAAACCCCTTAACCGTTATAAATTGTTTTTCACAAGTACACTGTAAAACTTGAAAACTCTATTTTGATAAAATACCATGAACTATTGTAAAGTTATAATTTTACTAATACTCCTTGAAATATTGCAAAACCCTAAAACATGAGCATGTTTATACTTACCCCTTGTTATTTGGGAATACAACCTCCCGACTAGAATGAGATACCTAACCTTATGTATGGAATACCATATGACATGTTACTTAGTACAATTAGGATTGGACTCGAGCACCTAGGCATGGTGGTTTATCTATATTCAATCTTACAAATGATCTATAAATTCTATTTTTACGGATGACCTGATGGAACTCTTTGTTGTGACACCGCCTAGTAGTGTCGCGTGCCAGCGATGGGGTAGTTTGGTTAGACAAGGTTGTATTAAGGGTCTCGGATTCCCCTTTATTAACCATGGTTCGGAGAGTGAAACGAATTACTATTCACTCCCAATTGCAGTTGTTCCGTGGCTCCAACGGAATATTTGAGTGTAACTCGCTGATAATCTTTACCACTACACACATATGATATTATGCATCACACACCTTGTTACCTTGCTTTTACTTATCCTTTATGAGATATCTTACCACTAGTAGAAAATGTGCATATTAGGGATGGTCTATTAGCGACCATTTATTTTTAAACAGTCTCCAATAAATTATTAGAGACCATATATAATATACGGTTGCCAATAAACAGTCGCTAATATATTAGCGACCGTTCATTGTACAGTACCGACCGTATAGAACGATCACTAATGTTCTCTGATCTTTTAGCCCGCGAGATGACTTTCTCTCTCCCATTCTTCTCCAAAATTTTCACAGCCCGCGAATTTGACCCTGAGAGGTGATTTCCCTCTTCATTTTTTGCCAATTCTTCTAAAAAATTGCTCTTTTCTTATATAATTTCTTTTAGGTATTGCTACTGCTGGTGTTCAAAATCCGATCAAAGTTAAGGTCCTCCGATTATTATTTTTTCAATTAAATATGGATGTTGGGTTATGAATTGTGGATTTAGGTTATGAACTGTGATGTAATTTTGACATTAGGTTATGAAATTGTGTTGTGGATGTTAGATTATGAATTTTTGAAATTAAATGTGGATGTTAGGGTTTTTCAATTACATGTGAATGTTAGGTTATGAAATTTATGATGATGGGTTGTACAAATTGAAGAATCTATAAACCCTAAAGAAACCTTAATAATAACTTATAAACTTTAATAACAAATTATAAACCTTAATTATAAATTATACCTCACTACTTGGTATTTATGACAATTTTGATGATTGTTAGATTAATTTATGATAAGATGAATTATAAAAAATTATTACATGAATTTGGGGTAAGATGAATTTTAGGTAATTGAGTGTAACGTTTCGAATTTTTTTTATATAATTAATTATTTTATTTTAAAAAATGTTATTTTAAATTTTATATTTTTGATAAAAAGAATTTTTATAAATGGTTATAGTATTTAAGCATTATTGTAATTAGTTTAGGTGACTTTTAGATTATAAAGAAAGTTTTATAGTGAGAAGTTCTTTTATGTGAGGGTTTATATAAAAAATGGATGAGCAAGCAGGGTTAAGATTACCTTATACCTCACATACACCACACCTTGAGTCTACACCTCATCCTTCTCTCATGACACCTCACCCTTCTAACAAAACTCTATACTTAAACTATTTCCAGCATTTCAAACTGAATAAAAACACCTCTCACCAAAATCATCTTTTTCTTCAAAGTTCTTCACAAGTTCATGAAAAAGACTAGAGTTTTCATGTTTCTTGGTTCAAATCACTCAAGTTAGGACTCCTCATCTCTTTGTGCACATCTTAACGATTGAACACATTGGAATTCTTCAAATAGGTATAGCACCCAACTTTTCTGGTTGTTAAGAGTTCTGTACAAATTAACATTTACGATATCGAAAAAAACGTGTTTTAGTTTAGAGTTTTTGCTCTGTTAGTATCTGTTATAGTTATATTAGTCTTTATGTAAATATAACAATGTAGTAGAATGATATTAGAACCTAGATTCCCCAAAGAAACCTGGACCCATTCTTCCACAGTTCAACCGGCGGAATCCATGAAATTCCCGCTACTGCCGGTTTTCCTGAGGAGTTGGGTTTTGAAATTTTGTGGGTATCTCTTTGTAGGTTATATAATGTCTTTGTTATATTTTGATTTTCCTAGATAGTCCGTAAACAAAATCTTGAAGCTAATTGCTTTGCTTTTTATAATATTTTAACGTATGATACGGATATTTCGTACCGCGTTTTTGTGTTTTCTCAAAATACGACGATTCGGGGTAGCTCAAGTTAGCTTTGGGTCTGTATAGCGCACGATATTCAAACGTATCACGTTACGTAAGTTAGTTCACTTAGAATTTACGTATTCTCCGTATCGGAATTTAGCCGCTTATGTACGAAAGTTTCTTTTCGATGTTAGGTTTGACCGCGAGGATTTCAGAGGCAGCGGGGAAGGGGAAAGGAGTGATGGGATCCGAGTAGATCACGACTTGTTCCTGTGAGTAGACTAAATATCTATCAGGAATATTGTATGGATGGCGTATAGCGCCCGAAACTAGAAATTTAGTTATACTTGTTTTCCTTTCATGTTGTTTGCATAATTAGACCTAGTATTGCATTGTATGCATTCAGACCTATTAATCGCTATTGCTTAACACTTGCTAGGGCACTTGAACTATTACCGATGAGTTATGTTGCACTTTCACATGCTTACATACTACACCACACCCCCATCGATAATTAATATGCCACGTACACACTTAGAACTTGCCATGTCACCTATAATCTATTGAGCATTGCTAGCATCATTAATAACTGTTGTCACGCAGCATTGCTATTGTTTTGAAACATATCATATCTCATTGTCATTATTATTACTTGTATCATGAAATATTGAATTATGAAATTTTCCTTGTTTTGAGTTTTTATTCACTACATGTTATAATTTTACGGGTCTTCGTGATTTATATGATACGTCCACTATGAGTTGCTGTTTTTTTAATTTTGTTTTATTCCGAACCGAGTGGGAGAGCAATACGGTTGCGGATTTTTATTTTATCCGGACTGAGTGGGGGAGTATACAGTCGGATAAATGGTGGACCCAGTCGAGACCGAGGGGCAGGAAAGCCGTATTAGAGACGGGGAGCCTAACAAGGACACTCGATACCGGAGATAGTTTGAAAAACATGGCGGATATCTGGAGGATACCGACCAATGTTGTTGGTTATAAAGATCGTTCGGGGAACGATGCCTGCTAAAACTGAAGATTTGTGTCGATATTTGACACTGGATTTGAGGATCGTTTATGAAAATGACCAAGATTTTGGAACACTTGATGAGATTTCGGTTTTCTTTTATACATGCACTATAGTTATATATTCATGTTTCGTATGCTACCATATATCATATCTACCTGATGCATAGTTTTAGTCGCTATTTCGTTATGCATACAATTTCAACTGATAGATATTAGTTTATTCGTTGAGTTGGCAACTCACCCCCGTTGTGCATTAGTTCCTTGCAGGAGACACGTGGACGCATAGCGGCGTTGTGGACATACATATCAGTTTTCGTTGCTTATCTTGCTAGATGGGTTACATATTTAGTAACCGCCTCTTTTGGGTTGTTTGTATTTCGTATCTAGTGACACTCCATTAGACCATGTATATTATTTGACTTATAACGAGGGTATACTTATGTATGTATTTTGGGTCGATTGAGTAGAATCGACTAGTTATGTTTCATTGTGCTTTCTTTTACTTTTATGCATGTGATTTTTCGCTTTTGAGCATCGTATATTATTTGCGTGGGTTGTTTCCGCCGATCGGCGTTGATTTTGCTCCCAAATAGGGGATGCCACTATATTAATGATTATGCACTTGTTTTTCTCAAAAATTACAAAGGAGGTGCTGTCAAAATTTCCAATACTAAAACCAATTTTTTTAACCTCATTTCAAAAACCATTCGACATGTGCTTTAAACTAAACAATCTTTAAATTTAAAATGTGATCTCATTTTCATTAATTTAAAACTGTACCTTCTTATTTCCGCAAATCGGGTTTAAATCTTGGTTTTTTGGCTTACTTGGATTGTGTCGGAATCTTTAAAAGTCGCACAATCTAAGTGCTGGTCATGTGCCAAATTCGGGTCGTGACAAAGTTGGTATCAAAGCCTTAGGATTAACTTTACGGAATCTAGACTCGACTTTAGGAGTAATAGGCTTGCAATTTCGTTATTTAGATTTGCCCTGGTTTGATGGAGTAGGTAATTCAGGATGAGTAACGTATCGTACCTATGTTCTGCGGCATATTTACGATACGATACCCCACCTAAGTAATCTTAGAATGTATGTCTTGATTAATTCTTCCTTTGACTTTCTATATTTGTTTTTTTCATGTTTTTACACCTTACCAACTCTCGTTTCTTGTTCCAGTTGCCATGACTACGCGAGCTAGGTAAGCCGCAGCCAGGGATGCAGCTCGGACAGATCGACCAGTGACGGCGACTGACCTACAGGACATCCCGACGGCACAGTGACATGATAATCCTCATCTTCCCGATCGGATGACTAGACTGGAGGAGGGCATGTTGGGCCTACAGCAGATGATGAGGCAGTTGGCCGAGGCCACCCGTACTCAGAGGCAGGATCAGGCATCGATTATTGTAGAGCCCGTGATACAGCCCATTCAGACAGTCGTACCGGTGGTCGTGAGGTTTATGATGGTATCACTCCTAGATTTCATGAGGTTGAGACCTCCGGTGTTCACAAGGACAGACACATCAGAGGATCCCCAGTCATTTCTTTATAGGATCGGTAGGTCTTTAAGATGCTCAGATACGAGGTCGGTGGAACTGACCAGTTTTCGATTGGAGGGACTTACCCAGATATGGTGTGAGTCGATGGAGAGAGGTCGAGCGGAAGATCTTCCTCCGATGACATGGGCAGAGTTTTTCAAGGTTTTCCTTGCTAGATTCCTTCCGCAGAGTATGAGAGATGCCAGAGCCAGTAGTTGTAAGGCATTGCGAAAACCTGCCGATATGTCTGTAGCAGATTATGATTTACAGTTTACCCAGTTGTCGCGTTATACTCCATATTTAGTTCCCACGGAGGAGCTTAGGATGAAGAGATTTGTGAGGAGCCTGGATACGCAGCTGTTTCTTGCCATGGGCTCCCAACACTTCGATATATATGCATAAGCTATGAACGCGGAGATTCGAGTGGAGGAGCGTCTGAACGAGACGACGGCTGTTCCAGAATCAAAGTGAGCCAGACCTATTAGATTAGCTTCTGGGCAGTTTCGTTATAGGACATGGTAGTGGTCGAGGTTGAGCTCAAGGCCGGATGTATGGCTCGTACCCCGAAGAGCAGAGGCCGCCGTCGACATGTTTCAGTTGTGGGCATCCAGGGCATTTCTCTAGAGATTGTAGACACCAGGGGGGACTGTAGTTCTGCAAGCTTCTTTACCCCTCCATCTTCTTCTTCGATGGCATTATTTCTTCCACCAGCTGCTACTCTATGCCAAGCAGTTGCACCATGAGGCCGTGGTTTTGCGGGACATACTCAGAGAGGACGAGGAAACCGAGGGAGAGGATATCAGGATGCAGGTAGGGGTCAGGCTAGGGGTTTCGCTTTGACTCCCTAGGATGCCCAGGCATCGAATGCAGTAGTTACATGTACTCTTCCAGTATGCTCCCTAGATGCGCATATTTTGTTCGATTCCGGTTCCACGCACTCATACGTGTCTGCACACTTCGCACTTTCTCTGGGGAGAGATTCATCGTTGTTAGAGTTACCGCTAGTTATGATTACTCCGGTTGGAAATTCCTTCATAGCCCAATGCGTATTCAGGTTATGTTATATACATATTGGTGATAGAGATTCGTTAGTCGATTTGATTCTTCTCGATATGTTAGATTTCGACATACTTCTCGGTATGGATTGGCTGGCCGCTTTTCATGCATACGTTGATTTTCGGGGAAAGACGGTTAGATTCTATTTTCCGGATGAGCCGATTTTCGTTGTGCACGGGGACTACAACGTCACTCCTGCCAATCTGATTTCTGCACTTAATGCTAGATGGCTTTTAAGGAAGGGGTCTCATGGGTTCTTGGCATTTATTTAGGATGTGGGAGCCGCAGAGGTCCCGTTGGACCAGGTTCCGATTGTACGGGAGTTTTCTGATATGTTTCCTGCTGAGTTGCCAGGGTTGCCGCAAGAGCGCAATATTGAGTTTTGTATTGACTTGATTCCCGGCACGGGGCCTATTTCTATACCGCCTTATCGAATGGCCCCGATGGAGCTAAAGGAGCTCAAGAGTCGGTTGCAAGAATTGCTTGATAGAGGACTCACTCGTCCGAGTGTATCGCCGTAGGAAGCTCCGGTCCCGTTTGTTAAGAAGAAGGACGACAGCATGAGATTGTGTATCGACTATCAGCAGCTGAATCGAATTACGGTGCGGAATAAGTATCCATTACCTCATATTGATGACTTGTTTGATCAACTGCAGGGAGCCGGCTATTTCTCGAAGATTGATTTGCTGTCCAGGTATCATTAATTACGAGTCCGAAATGATGACATTCCGAAGACTGCCTTTCAGACGCGCTACAGACACTACGAGTTCCTGGTGATGTCGTTCGGACTCACAATGCCCCAGCAGCATTCATGTATCTGATGAACCGGAATTTTAAGCCTTTCCTCGACCAGTTTATCTTTGTTTTCATAGATGATATTTTGGTCTACTCTAGGAGTCAGGAGGAGCATGATCAGCACTTGAGAATTGCATTGCAGATTTTGAGAGAGCATCAGTTGTTCGCCAAATTCTCGAAGTGCGGTTTCTGGTTTGACAGTGTGGAATTCTTGGGTCATATTGTTACGAGAGATGGGATGCAGGTTGATCTGAAGAAGATTGAGGCAGTACAGCATTGTCTCAGACCCGCGTCAGTGACTGAGATTCGTAGCTTTTTGGGTTTAGCGGGTTATTACCGTCACTTTGTACAGGACTTCTCTTGTATTGCGGCACCTATGACCAGTCTGACCCGAAAGGGAGTTCCATTTCTATGGACTGAAAGATGTGAGCAGAGTTTCCAGCTATTGAAGACTCGTCTGACGACTGAGCCGGTTCTATCTTTACCTACAGACTCAGGCGGATTTGCGGTATATTGTGATGTGTCTCGTATGGTCTTAGGTTGTGTATTGATGCAGCATAGCAGAGTTATTGCTTATGCTTCTTGGTGGCTGAAGAAACATGAGCAGAAGTACCCGACCCACGATCTGGAGATGGCCGCGGTGGTCTTTGCATTGAATATTTGGAGACACTATTTATATGGAGAGTCGTGCCAGATCTTTACAAACCATAAGAGTCTGAAGTATATATTCCAGCAGCGGGATTTGAACTTGAGGCAGCGTCGCTGGATGGAGCTGGTGAAAAATTATGATTATGAGATTCTTTATTACCTGGGCAAGGCAAATGTAGTGGCTGACGCGTTGAGTAGGACACCTGGGATTAGCTTGTCTTATTTGGGATCAGTTCGGAGGCGGTCGGATGCTGATCGGCAGATTTTGTGCGACAGTGGTATACAGTTTGAGTTTACCTCTGTAGATGGAAAGTTTTCCCATGTTCGGGCTCATCCACTTTTTCTTGATCGTATCAGGGAGCCACAGTCCGAGGATGCACGTGTTTCAGAGATTTTAGAGCGAGTTCGGCAGTATAGGGATTCTAAGTTTATGATTGACAGCGAGACAGTGCTATGGTTTGGGACCCGATTGTGTATACCCAGCGTTAATGGGCTGAAGCGTATAATATTAGAGGAGTCACATCAGTCTTCCTACAGCATTTATCTAGGGTCTACCAAGATGTATCACGATTTACGAAACATGTACTAGTGGGAAGGGATGAAATGAGATGTGTCTGACTTCGTTTCGAAATGCCTAACTTGTCATCAAGTCAAAACCGAACATTAGAGATCGGCTGGAGAGTTGCAGCCTCTACCCATTCCGGAGTGGATATGGGAGCAAATCTCCATGGATTTCATTGTGGGTCTACCCAGGTCTAGCAGAGGGTATGACTCCATTTGGATGATTGTGGATCGGTTGACGAAAGTAGCTCACTTTCTTCCGGTGAAGACTACTTTAGGATATGCTCATTACAACTAGATTTACATTGATGAGATTGTGCGGTAGCACGGAGTTCTGACCTGTATTGTTTCTGATAGAGGCACACAGTTTACCAGTCTTCTCTGGAAGAACCTTCAGGATGCTTTGGGCACTCGCTTGAGTTTCAGTACTGCCTTCCACCCACAGACCGATGGCCAGTCGGAGCGTATGATTCAGACTCTTGAGAATATGCTCCGAGCTTGTACACTAGATTTGGGTGGCAGTTGGGATCGTCACTTGCTATTGATTGGGTTCTCCTATAATAATAGCTTTCAGGAGACGATTCGGATGGCACCATTTGAAGCGTTATATGGGAGGATGTGTCGATCGCCAGTTTGTTGGACCGAGCTTAACGAGAGCAGCCTTTTAGGGCCTCAGTTGGTCCAGGAGACTACTGAAAAAATCCAGTTGATTCAGGATAGGATGAGAGCAACTCAGAGCAGGAAGAAGTCTTATGCCGATCATCGTCGATGTAGACTTGAGTTCGATGTGAGAGACAATGTATTTCTCCGTGTCTCTTCGATGAAGGGTGTGATACGATTCGGTAAAAAGGGAAAGTTGAGTCCCAGATATGTTAGACCCTATGAGATTCTTGAGAGGGTAGGTGCTGCAGCGTATCGTTTAGCACTTCCGCCAACTTTTCCCGATGTGCATCATGTGTTCCATGTGTCCATGCATCGCAAGTACCTTCATGATCCTTCTCACCCTATTCGGCATCAGACTATACAGCTTGAGCGTGATATATCTTACACTGAGCAGCCGGTAGATATTCTTGACTAGCAGGTGAAGAAGCTACGATCAGAGGTACTTTCATCTGTAAAGCTTTTATGGCGCGGACTAAATAGCGAATAGCTTACTTGGGAAGCCGAGGATGTGATAAGGAAGAAATTTCCGCATCTTTTTGAAGGTATATGGGTTTAAGTTTTAATTCGGGGACCGAATTTTCTTAAGGGAGGGATATTGAAACGTTTCAGAGTTTTTTTTAGATAATTAATTATTTTATTTTAAAAAATGTTATTTTAAATTTTATAATTTTGATAAAAAGACTTTTTATAAATCGTTATGGTATTTAAGCATTATTGTAATTAGTTTAAGTGACTTTTAGATTGTAAAGAAAGTTTTATGGAGAGAACTTCTTTTGTGTAAGGGTTTATATGCAAATGGGTGAGTATGTAGGGTTAAGCTTACCTTATATCTCACATACACCGCATCTTGAGTGCACCTTGAGCCTACACGTTACCCTTCTCTCATGACACCTCAACCTTCCAACAAAACTCCATACTTAAACTATTTCCAGCATTTCAAACTGAACAAAAACATCTCTCACCAAAATCCTCATCTTTTTCTTCAAAGTTCTTCACAAGTTCATGAAAAAGACTAGAGTTTCCATGTTCTCCTTGGTTCAAATAACTCAATTTAGGACTCCTCACCTCTTTGTGCACATCTTGACGATTGAGCTCTGTGGAATTCTTTAAATAGGTATAACACCCAACTTTTCTGGTTCATTAAGAGTTCTATACAAATTAACGTTTACGATATCGGGGAAAAAACGTATTTTAGTTTAGAATTTTAGCTCTGTTAGTATCTGCTATAGATATATTAGTCTCTATGTAAATCTAACAGTGCAGTAGAATGATATTAGAACCTAGAGTCCCCCCTAAAAACCCGGACCCATTCCTCCACAGTCCGACCGGCGGAATCCATGAAATTCCCGCTACCGCCGGTTTTCCTGAGGAGTTGGGTTTTGAAATTTTGTGGGTATCTCTCTATAGGTTATATAAGGTCTTTGGTATATTTTGATTTTCCTAGATAGTCCGTAAAAAAAATATGGAAGTTAATTGCTTTACTTTTTATAATATTTTAACGTATGATACGGACATTTCGTATCACGTTTTTGTGTTTTCTCAAAATACGACGATTTGGGGTAGCTCTAGTTAGCTTTGGGTCTGTATAGCGCATGATATTCAAACGTATCATGTTACGTAAGTTAGTTCACTTAGAATTTACGTATTCGACATATCGAAATTTAGCCGCTTATATATGAAAGTTTCTTTTCGATGTTAGGTTTGACCGTGGAGACTTCAGAGGCAGCGAGGAAGGGGAAAGGAGTGATAGGATCGGAGTAGATCACGACCTGTTCCTGTGAGTAGACTAAACTTCTACCGGGGACATTGTTGTTAGTTATATGTATGCCCTATAGGCCATTACTGTACATACGATGTATATTGTAGTGGATGTTTGGACATATACATAGAGGATTTTCTTGCTCGACATGATAGTATGCTATCTGGTTGCACTTTATCTTAACATGTACACTGATTGTCTCTATGTTACATGTTGATAAATCCCTTAGGATGAGTACTTGACTACCAGGATTATGATGCAGATCATACTAGTGGAGACAGAATAGTCGATAAGTACATCCTTTAAATGTTCCTAGTCATGGATGTATCGAGACAAGGCATCGATATACAAGAGTAGACTAGCGTATAGCTTCTCGACCCATGTAGATGGGCGATGGATGATCACATATCCACTGGTGTTTGACATCAGAGACAGTATACGGGTGCTCAGTGGAGACTGGGTACACTGGACGAACTCGCCGAGAACTCCTAGATGGTATTATACCTCATGTGAGATAGCAGTTCTCTGGTGACACTGGTACAGGTTAGTCTATAGACCCGAGATCGTCATAGAGTCTTGTGTGATTCCCACTGTGCTTTGATTTCCACCTTACCACGTTCAAGAGAACGTGCAAAACGGTGGCTTTTGGGTACAGTCCCGAATCACATGAAGGCAATGAGCGATAGAAGGGGTTTCGTCTCTCCCGGTATTGGGAGTTGATGTTGCGCTTTGCTCGATTGGCTATAACAGGAAGTCCCTGGCCAGGGCTGCTTCAGAGATATACTGGTAAGTGTTATCAGTAGTTTCTCGACCCGTTATGAGCCTCACATCGGCACGACTTATCGAGTTACTGGAGTCTGACGTTTACCACCCTTAGACGAGATATGCGACATATCAGACGAATAGACCGGACTGTACGGTAGTGTTACTGATTGGATTCGCAGGAGTGTGAGCAGGCTTGCTTGTTGATCTTCTGATCGTTCAATACCCGGGTGGCCATTACTTTTAGCAGACCGCTTGCGGCTTATACGTATTTGATATGATCATCACCTACTGCTGGCGTATTGACGAGTCTTTAGAGTCCTACACAGAGATTTCCTGGCTTAAGCGAAACGGGGTAGGAGCGCATATGTAGGTGCTGGACCAAGATTAATATGATATGAGATACCGTATTCAATTCTCGCGATGTGTGATATGATTGGTTATATGTGATATAGCCGGGTTATCGGATCAAGTGTTGATTCGATAAGATGTTACATTTGATATTAGTCGGTTATATGTGATATAGCCGAATTATTAAATCAAGTGTTGATTTAATAATTTAATGTATAATTATATATTTGATATATTACATTACATTAACTAATATCAGCTAACTTAAGATTTCTTTTCTCACTTTGGATACATTGATATATATGTGATATATGTTAAATGTATCATGCTAGGTTACAAATGCAACTAGGGTTTATGAAGATTAAACCATGCTAGGTTTATAAGGATTAAACCATGCTAGTGTTAAGATTAGGGTTTATATTTTATCATTAAGTAATTCAAATATTGTGGATTTTGTCATGGTTGATATTTGTTCAAAGCTTGTGAGCATCTTTGACTTTGTCCACTCTTTTTGTTAAGCTTAAAATATTTTTTGACTTAACCTTTAACTCTAGCTCATGGTAAACTCTCTACAAGGGTTAAGCATGACATACTTAACCCTTGGTTGCATTTCTAACCACAACAATAATTCATCACAACTTCACTTGATCTTCTTCTTCCTCTCAGTTGAAGCTTTCTAGTTTTTGTGTTTGTGATGAAAACTTGTGAGAATATGAAATCTAAAGTGAACAAAATTCCTACTTCATCATCCTCTACTACTTAACATTTAGTATAGGGTGTTTGCTTCACTAATTTCACAATTAGTGAAGAGATAGCTTGGATTAGTGTCTCCTTGACGTAGATCATCTTCGGCCTCGAAGACTTCGAGGTGATCTTGTTCTATTCTTCTTGTGGAGCCTATCTAGAGCCCGGAGTTCATGATCGCGGCGAAGGGACGACTACATGGAGCTAATGAAGTGAAGGACCGGTCTACAAAGGTTGTATTCCTTGCTCACTTTACTTGTAAAGTGTTTGCATTTACATATTCGTCCAATTTCTAGTAGACGATTCTAGGGTTAGGGTTAGCTAAAACGGCAAAATTTTAATTTGGTATGGACGATACCTCCCGAAACCTTGCTGCCGTGCTAGGGAACCCTTCAATTGTATGGATGGCGTATAGCGTCCGAAACCTGAAATTTTGTTATACTTGTTTTCCATTCATGTTGTTTGCATAATTAGACCTAGTATTGCATTGTATGTATCCATACCTATTAATCGCTATTGCTTAACACTTGCTTGGAAACTTGCACTATTACCGATAAGTTGTGTTGCACTTGCACATACTTACATGCTACACTACACCCCATCGGTAATTAACATGTCACGTACACACCTAGAACTTTCCATGTCACCTATAATCTATTGTGCACTGCTAGTATCATTAATAACTATTGTCACGCAGCATTGCTATTGTTTTGACACATATCATATCTTATTGTCATTATTATTACTTGTATCATGAAATATTGAATTATGAGATTTTCCTTGTTTTGAGTTTTTATTCACTACATGTTATAATTTTACGGGTCTTGATGATTTATATGATACTCCCACCATGAGTTGCTATTTTTTTATTTGGTTTTATTCCGAACTGAGTGGGGGAGCTATACGGTTGTGTATTTTTACATTATCCGGAATGAGTGGGGGTGTATACAGTCGGATATATGGTGGACCCGGTCGAGACCGAAAGGCAGGAAAGCCGCATAAGAGGCGGGGAGCCTAGCGACGACACTCGATACCGGAGATAGTTTGAGAAACATGACGGATATCTGGAGGATACTGATCGATGTTGTTGGTTGTCAGGATCGTTCGGGGAACGATGCCTACTAAAACTAAAGATTTTTGTCGATATTTGACGCTGGATTTGAGAATCGTTTATGAAAATGACCAAGATTTTGGAACACTTGATGAGATTGCTGCTTTCTTTTATACAAGCACTATAGTTATATATTCATGTTTCATATGTTATCGCATATCATGTCTACCTGATGCATAGTTTTAGTTGCTATTTCGTTATGCATACAATTTCAACTGTTGGATATTAGTTTATTCGTTGAGTTGACAACTCACCCCCGTTGTGCCTTAGTTCCTTGCAGGAGGCACGTGGACGCATAGCGGCGTCGCGGACACACATATAAGCTTTCGTTGTTTATCTTACTAGGTGGGTTACATGTTTAGTAACCGTCTCTTTTGGGTTGTTTGTATTTTGTATCTAGTGACACTCCATAAGATCATGTGTGTTATTTGATTTAGAACGAAGGTATACTTATGTATGTATTTTGGGTCGATCGAGTAGAATCGACTAGTTATGTTTGATTGTGTTTTCTTTTACTTTTATGCATGTGATTTTTCGCTTTTGAGCGTTGTATATTATTCGCGTGGGTTGTTTCCGCCGACCGGCGTTGATTTTGCTCCTAAGTAGGGGATGCCACTATATTAATGATTATGTACTTGTTTTTCTAAAAAGTTACAAAGGAGAAGCTGTCAAAATTTTCCAATACTAAAACCAATTGTTTTAGCCTCATTTCAAAAACCATTCAACATGAGCTTTAAACTAAATTTTTTTTTGAATTTAAAATGTGGTCTCATTTTCATTAATTTAAAACCGTACCTTCTTATTTCCGCAAATCGGGTTTAGATCTTGGTTTTCTGGTTTACTTGGATTGTGTCGGCATCTTTAGAAGTCACACAATCTGAGTGTCGCTCACATGCCAAATTCGGGTCGTGACATTGAGGGTATGTGTGAGTGTGTGAGCGAGTGCATGCACGCATGTGTATTTGTGCGTATGTGTGAGTGCGCGCGCGTACGTATGTGAGTGTGTGAGTGAGTGTATGTGTGAGTGTGTGAGTGCGTGCGCGTGTATGTGTAAGTGTGTATGTGTGTGTGTCCGCATATAAAATATTTCACAAATATATGCATCTTAATTTCAAACTTATATTTTGTAAATTTAATGATTCGAAATCTTGTTGTCTATGATTTACCGTTTATAATTTTAAATTGTAGCTTCATCTATAAACCAAATTAAAATTTATATCAAATCTTTTAATACCAATTAAACTATACTAGATGCATAAATCAAAATTAAAATCAACCCCATTAAGAAAAATTAACACTAATTAAGCTATAACATTTATTATACTAATTAAGAAATCTTAATAAAAACTAGATATTAGTGAACCGAGACTCTAATTAAAAAACTATTAAATAGAAAAGAGACCACAAGACGAGCTGCTTGGAGCATCTTGATCAACCAATTTTAAATATGAAAATTGATCTTATTAATACAACTATACAGGAACTATGTGTCCTTTTTATCTATGATCATGATACATAGTCTTTTTGTTATCTCCAAACAAATCCTTGCCGGGCAGCTTCCAAATTAACTATTAATGCAGCAATACTTCAAGCTCACAAGATTCATTCAAAGAGCAAAGTTTGCATGTATAGACGGACTTCCAACAAATTAAGGGTTGGCAATAGGGCCAGATCAAATATTTCATGTAATGGAGCTAAATGGATAATTTATGGACTTCATTTTATGTAAAAATATTGAGATATGGTTTCAAAAGTTTAGTCTACATTTTCTTGATTGGACACGTATGAATGTGTGTGATAGCAATCAAAACCTAGCTATTATCAAATTGTTAGCTCGATATTGTCATGCTGCATAGCCAAAAAGAAAAAAGACAGTGTCATGATGTATGCCTTGAGAGCCCTACTGGCCTACAATGAAATTTGATCTGCCAGGAAAGTTGAGCGAACGAATTTTTATATTCTAGTATATCCTGAGAGTTGAGGGTCTTTTGGGCTGTATCTTGCACCAGTAGAAACTGTACATATTACGGACGGTACATTAAGGACCGTAATAATCTAAACGGTCGCGTGAAACATCCGTGCCGCACATCTGGTACGTATGTTACTTCTGTTCGTGTATGCATATATGCTTATGTGTGTCAGTATAATTTTTAAGGTAGTCTGGTGTAAAAATTCATTAAATATCTATGGGTTTGTATAAATTGCAGTTATGCTCAATGTACCCGCTCTGTCTCTGTTGGTATTTTTAGGGTCTGACTTATAAGATAGTTTACATCAAACAAATATTACCTTTCAAACACAAGTTCCTTTTTCTCTTGTAATTTCAGTATCCTTCCCTCAATTGTGCCCTGAATCATAAATCTCACGATTCTAGTAAATATGGATAGAGAGTGAGACACAAGCCACAACACCCGTCGACGCTCGATGATATACTTTCACCTCAATTCCAATTTAGGAATTGTCTACCGATGTAATGCTGGCCGATAACGAGACAAGAACCGTCGCTACTAGAAGTGAAGGGTTACCGTCTCGAATGGGAGTGAAGTCGCACTTCACTCCCAGTCGCTGCGGTTCTTGTCACGTTACCGGCCAGCGCAATATCGGTAAGCAATTCCCAAATTGGAATTGAGGTGAAACTATATCATCGAGTGTCGACGGGTGCCATGCCTTGTGTCTCACTCTCTATCCATATTTACTAGAATCGTGAGATTTATGATTGAGGGCACAATTGAGGGAAGGATAGTGAAATTACAAGAGAAAAAAGAACTTGTGTTTGAAGGTTAATATTTGTTTGATGTAAATCATCTTATAAATTAGACTCATTGATATCCATGTTTTACTGGAGTTTTTGTCGGCCTAAGGTTGCATCAAGGAGTAGATGCGCCAGATTTTCCAGATACTTGGAGCACCTATCCACTGTCCTAAACACCGTAAGCAAAACCGATAAATACGTGCATGTAAGCACTCTTACAATTATAGTATTAGTTAATAATTTTCAATTTATCTTATAAATATGTGCATGTAAATAAAACTGAAAAATATCTAAAATAGTATGTGGTAGGAGAAAATGGATCACGCTCTACTCCTTAAAACTAAGTTTGAGCATAAGCCTATAGGCCTTCACAAGTATATTGTTGACGTGTGAGTGTATGAGTGTGCGCGTGCATGTGATTGTTATCTGTAGGTTACAATCAAGCGTATAAGTTAGGTATCTAATTAGGGAGGAAGCCTTTCAGCATACCGCTTGATACTATTCAAAGAGAGATTCTGATGGTGATAACAGTGGCGGGAGTTAGTGAGGTACGTATCTATATGTGTTAGTGTAGCTAGCATCAGTTTAAAGATTATGATTTGAGTTTATGTATTTATTTATTTTTTTGGATTTACAGGGTTCACAGGATTGAGTGAGTTGGGATTGCGCGTGATTTGGAGAGTTTTTTTTTGTATTGTTGGACAACGCGGATCGATACTTTTCAAGCTGAAATTTAGATAGTAATGACAGCGGTGGAAGTTAGTGAGGTACGCATTTACATGTGTTAATTAATGTAACTAGCGCGTTATTTAATTTCGAAAATTATGATTTGAGTTCATATATTTATTAAACTTGTTTTGGATTTAAAAAGTTTGTAGAGTTGAGTGAGCTAGGATTGTGCGAGCGATTTGAAGAGTTTTTCATGTTGCTGGACATTTAGTAAGTAATGTATTATTTGTATTCAAAACAATATTGTATGTGTTGATTTGGAGAGAGTTTCGTATTTTTCATATTGTTTGAGTTATAGAAATTGTTGAATTTATAATGGGTTGTAATGGAAATGCTATTGGTTTGTGATATATCATATATATATATATATTGGTGATCGAAACGCTATATTTGCATATTATATTGTGATTAAATGCATTATTATATGGGAAAAGGCATTTTCTGTCCAAAAAAATCCAAAAATATATGGGTATTAGTGATTGTTAGGGATTCTGCGTGTTCAAGTTTAGTTAATTACCGCAATCAAGACGGTTTCGCTTGTAGCTAGCCGGTTGAGTACGGGTCGTCCGCAGGGAGATGGGAATCTTTTTCTAAGTGCTTTAACGAGTTAAGTCCGGTTTTCCAGATTTTGTTGTGATTAATTAAGTGTTAAAATGATATGTAAAGAGAGCTTGTTAGGGTTAGGATTAGGTTAGTTTGAGTTAGGAGTCGCTCGCCTCTTTCGTTGCCACTCTTAATATCGGTGTTACGGTAATCGGCAACAACGGGGATTAGCACGACTAGGAAGAAACTTGTGAGTATAAGCTAGGCTTTCCAACGCATAAGTTCTTTCTTTTGGTGCTTGTCCGTCCGTTCTTGGCTCTTAGCCATAACCTCCGGTTAATTCAACCACAACCGGTCTCACTACGGAATCACCGCTATCATGTAGGATAGGGTGCCGTAAGAAGCGGATTGTAGTTCAATTAACGGGAGTCGATTTTAAGATGTTGGGCAAGGAAAGAGTGAGAGAGATTTCCTTCTCTCAAACTTCCCTTATCCTACCCTAACAAGTATGAAACTACTCACACATCATAATGAAAAGAAAACAAAACAAAAGAGGAAGATAGAAAGAAGGAGATTAGAAGATAACAACTAGCTATTTGTGACCTCACCTTGGCAAGGATCAAGCGTAAGCATCATGGTTGTGTTAATGATAAAGGAAAAGAGAAAAGAAAGGAAGAACAAGAAATAACAACAACTAAGTTAACAAATTAAAATTACAAGCAATTATAAAAGAACAAGACAAAATATAATAGCAAAATGAACTTCTTTATTCACCATTCTTCACTCACAAAAGCTCACTACAAGTTTTAATGGAGAAGAGATGAGAAGAGGAAGAAGAACAAGTATTCTAAAACCTAGAAAAAAATACAAGATTATGCACCCTTGGCTTCACAAGGTTCTGGGATATTTATAGGCTAGAAAATGAAAACCTAGGGCAACAATCAGAACTAACATGGAATGACCATTCTGCCCCCAAAAACTATGCACATGCGGCGCCTATATGGCCGCGGAACCGCGGCCTAGACCCCCCTTTGGCCGCGGTTCCACGGCCGTATGAAGGAGTTGGGCTGTCTGCTTTTTTGGGCTTCCCTGGTTTTTCATGTACTTTATTCTGGCATATGATTTTTCTCAGATTTTCTTCACGATTTTTCCAGAATTTCTGTTGAGGAAAAGGTGATTTGATGTGGATCTTTTTGTCATGATTTCCTCGAGCTCCGCGTAGATTTCTTGGATCTTGTGTTGCCATTGAGCCTTGTGCATGAAAATGACATTGATTTGACATTTTGTCTCTTAAACTGGTGTGTGGCAACAGACGGATAAAGAGCGGAGATCCGTGTTTTATCTGTGGTTGGCAGGAACCCGGATTTTGTCGTGTTTTTCCATAAACTTCACCGTTCAGAGCCGAGAACCTGTATCCTGCAATTGACTAGCAAACACGGCTCAAGAGTACCTACCGATATGCAATATGATAAAAATTGGGCGGTATAAAAATGCAAAAATCTGATATGAACAAATACCCCCAAACTTATCATTTGCTCGTCCCGAGCAAAGCCAATTTATTCACAAAAAATTTCCTAACCTCACTTTCGCAAGGAACGCGATTGCACTGAGCATGTGCAACAAGCCGTTAAACCTCTAGGTGTCCCTAGTAGGAGGAGTGTTGTCTCCTGAGGGTTTTCAGCAGATACTACCCAGAAAATCCGGTCAAGCTAGTTTTGTAAAATAACTAAGATTCAAACCCCTAAAGTTTTGTTTCAGAAAATAACAATTCTATGATCCTAAGTCTAGACTATCGAACCTTTATTTTTCACACCTCGCTTCTTATTTAACTACAGATTTTATCTGTCTTTACGTGTAGTGCAAATAATGTCTTTAAGTTTCCAGAAAGATCGATTTAAGTCATCATGTCACACAATAAAGCCCAGAAAACAATTTTAAAAGGATCACATAAGTTTTATAAAGAGTTAAGCATTTTTCAAGTTTCGTTTTCCAGTAAAGTTTCAACTTCAGAATTTCTATCTTCCGTAACAGGAAACTAGGTCTTATTTTTCACTCCACCTTTTTCTTGTTTTCATTTCATACACACCTCTGTGAACGTACAATAGTCTTTATCATAGAATAAAACCTTCATATCTCCGCTAAATTTTTTATAAAAGCCTGTCTTTTATCAAGATTATTCTCACACAAAGAACCGTTAGGAATTTTAACTCGGAGAGAACACTTGCTTGATTTTTTTTTAATCTGGACTTTCTAGGCTTCTTAGCGAGCTTTGGGCCAATGCACCCAAACCAGTTGGTTTTAGGGCATTAGGTGTAGAAACACCCCAGCGGACTTAATTACTCAAGTTACCTAGGTCCAAAAACAAAAGACAGTTTGGCGTGAAAATCAAGATGATTGAATATGAACGGAGATATAACCGGCAGTTCAATTATTTTTTTGGATAAAAGACGTGTTTAGTGGGTTTTGGTGTGTAATCATTCCAATCAAGTTCCAGATGGGTTATTTTTCAGACTTAGTTCCAATTACGGCATCAATAACATTCCTTCATATTCGCTTTACTTCATAAACTATTCTTGACATTACTTATTTCAGAACAAACCTATTTGATCCTCAGAAAATCATTTATCTGTTTAAAAGTTTTTAAACATAAAAGACTTGTCATCTAATTTCCAAAAACTCACGACACGTGTAGTGTGATGTAAAGACGTATATCAGCTATAGTTAACTTCAAAGGAGAGTTATCTTTCAGGTTTTCAAAGTCTAAACATAAGATTTAGTTATACTTATTTGATCAAACAAAACCGTCGAAATGTTGAATCAGAGTCCTCCCACTAGCTAACTTGATAGAAAAGTTTTTATGTTTTTAGAAAATTTTCTGATTTTTATGGATTTTATGGATTTTAATATGCAGATGCAAAATATACATATGAATGCGAAGGTAAGAAATGCGTACCGAGTGTACCCCCAAACTTAAACTGGACAGTGTCCTCACTGTCATTGTATGAAGAGATCATTTGAAGGGTCAAAATTGTCGGTTAGCGATACACAAATTTTTTTTTGTTTTTGTTTTTAAAGAAAAGAAAAAGAATATCCACAAATATATACAAAATGGTGTATACATACCCCCAAACTTATTTGGAACAGTGTCCACTGTTCTTGGCTGGATAACTGAAGTTTGGAGGTAGGCAGAGGAAGATTATGCAGGGTAAACCGGCTCCTGTAAGAACAGGAGTTCCTCTGTTGGTTCGGCGCTAAGGTACGGTTTTAGTCGGTGTCCGTTCACTTTGAAAAATGAACCATCCTTTGGATTTTCCAAATCCACAGCGCCCTGCGGATACACATTCCGCACAAAATACGGCCCTTTCCAGCGAGATCTGAGCTTTCCTGGATGGAAGTGAAGTCTGGTGTCGTAAAGCAGTACCTGCTGACCAGGTACGAAGGTTTTGCGTAAAAGGTGTTTATCGTGAAACACCTTCGTTCGATTCTTAATGACAACCGCGTTATCGTAAGCCTCATCCCTAAGCTCGCTCAGTTCGTTCAGTTGCAGCTTCCGATGGCTGCCCGCATCCTCGAGAGACAGATTCAACTCTTTTATCGCCCAAAATGCGCGATGCTCTATTTCGACCGGTAGGTGGCAGGCTTTTCCGTACACAAGCCGATAGGGAGACATGCCAAGGTCGGTCTTATAAGCGGTTCGAAACGCCCAAAGGGCATCAGTGAGTTTCAGCGACCAATCCTTACGGTTCTTGGAAACCGTCTTCTCCAGTATCTGCTTGATTTGCCGATTTGAAACTTCGGCCTGCCCGCAGGTTTGGGGGTGGTAGGGCGTGGATAGCTTATGATTAATGGAGTATTTCCGCATCAAGGCCTCGAAAGTCTTGTTGCAGAAATGACTTCCATTGTCGCTAATGATCGCTCGGGGGTGCCCAAAACGGGAGAAAATGTTTTCTTTAAGAAACCTAACGACAACCTTGTTGTCGTTAGTCCGGCTGGGCACAGCCTCGACCCATTTAGAGACGTAATCAACAGCTAGAAGGATGTACAAATTCCCAAAAGAGCTGGGAAACGGCCCCATGAAATCTATCCCCCAAACATCGAAAATCTCCACAACCAAGATCGGTTGGAGCGGCATCTCGTTCCTCCGGGATATCCGGCCCAAGTGTTGGCACCGGGAGCAAGTCTTGCAATAGTCATGAGCGTCTTTGAAGAGTTGTGGCCAATAAAAACCACATTGCAAGATCTTCTCAGCTGTCTTTCTGGGGCCAAAATGCCCGCCACACGCTTGATCGTGGCAAAATGACAACACACTCTTGAATTCGTCGTCAGGGACACACCGACGAATAATCGGGTCGGGACAGTACTTGAACAAATAGGGTTCGTCCCAGTAAAAGTGTTTTACTTGGGATAAGAAGCGAAGTCTGTCCTGACTTGACCATTCAGTCGGTAGTAATCCCGTGGCCAAATAGTTCACAATATCTGCGAACCAGGGTTCGCAAGATACTGTCAAGAGCTGTTCATCCGGGAAAACGTCGTTGATCGGAATTGGAAGCGAAGGCGAAGAAGGAAGTCGTGAGAGATGGTCGGCAACTACGTTTTCACATCCTCGTTTGTCCTTAATGACAAGGTCAAACTCTTGAAGCAAGAGGATCCAACATATTAACCGAGATTTTGCATCTTTCTTCGCAAAAAGATGGCGCATAGCAGAATGGTCTGTGTAGACAATGACTGGAGAGCCGATGAGGTAGGGCCTGAACTTTTCTAAAGTAAATACAACAGCTAAGAATTCCTTCTCAGTTGTTGTATAATTGAGTTGTGCGTCGTTCAGGGTTCGGCTCGCATAATAGATTACGTGCGGCATCTTGTTGATGTGTTGTCCAAGGACAGCACCAATGGCAAAGTCGGATGCATCGCATATAATCTCAAATGGGTGCGTCCAGTCAGGTGAAGAGAGAACAGGAGCAGAAGTGAGTGAGCGTTTCAATGAATCGAATGCAGTCACACATCTCGAGTTGAAGTCGAATGGCGTGTCCTTGGCCAGCAAAAGAGTCAAGGGCCTAGCAATCTTGCTAAAGTCCTTGATAAACCGTCTATAGAAACCGGCATGGCCAAGGAAGGCTCGGATATCTCTGACGTATCGGGGAGGAGGCAGATTGGAAATGACCTCAATCTTTGCTTTGTCAACCTCCATGCCATTTTGCGAGATGATATGTCCTAAGACAATACCTTCGCGCACCATGAAGTGGCACTTCTCCCAATTCAAAGTGAGATTCTTGTCCTTACATCGGTTAAGGACAGCGTCAAGATGCAACAAACACTCGTTGAAGGAATCGCCGAAGATGGAGAAATCATCCATGAAAATCTCCAGAAATTTTTCCACCATGTCTGAGAAGATTCCCATCATACACCGCTGGAAGGTAGCGGGCGCATTGTATAACCCAAAGGGCATGCGACGATATGCGAACGTGCCGAAAGGACAAGTTAATGTGGTCTTGTCCTGGTCTTTTTCGGCGATGGGAATCTGATTATAGCCGGAGTAGCCATCAAGAAAGCAGTAGTACTCGTGTCCGGCCAATCGTTCAAGCATTTGGTCAATGAAAGGTAGCGGAAAGTGGTCTTTCCGCGTTGCGGCGTTGAGTTTTCTGTAATCAATGCATACTCGCCATCCAGTTTGGGTACGAGTAGGGATTAACTCGTTCGCCTTGTTAGTGATGACCGTTATACCTGATTTCTTGGGGACAACGTGGATGGGGCTAACCCACTGGCTATCAGAGATAGGGTAAATGATACCACTATCTAGACATTTTACGATCTCCTTCTTCACAGCCTCTTTCATGACTGGATTGAGACGTCTTTGTGGATCCCGGGCTGGTTTGGCATCATCCATCAGATGAATATGATGCTCAACGATCAGGGGACTAATCCCCTTGATGTCCGCCATGGACCAGCCAAAAACTTGCCTGTTGTTGTGCAAGACCGCGAGAAGGGCTTTCTCTTGCTCTGGAGCTAGAGAAGCCGAAATGATGACAGGGAGGGTCTCGTTCTCACCTAAGTAAGCATACTTAAGGTGAGACGGCAAAGGCTTGAGTTCGAGCGTTGGAGGTGAAACGATGGAAGGCAAGATTGGTGCAGAGGTCTCGAACTCAAAGGACTCCAGCAAAGGTTCGAAACGAGTGTAGGCGACCGAGTCGGATGGTTCAGGTAACTCATCCGGAAATTCGAAGGATTCAAACTCGGGTTGCGAGCGGCTAAGATCGTTCAAGAACGTGAAACACTCGTAGTCGTTGTCGGGCGCAGAAACAGCAGCAGGTTCGAGGAGGAACGCACTAGTGGCGTCAAGATTATCGTGTTCGAACAGAAACTCCTCGAATTCACACTCTTCAGGGGTGATCTCCTGGATCGAGCAGACGTCCAGTATATGAGCATTAGGTTCGGCGGGCTGATTCCCCAACCTAAAAATGTTGAGTTCAATCGTCATGTTTCCAAAAGAGAGGTTCATCGAACCATTGCGACAATTGATCACAGCATTTGAGGTTGCAAGAAATGGGCGACCGAGTATCACCGGAATTTGATTCCCGGGGTTAGCTACAGGCTGTGTGTCTAGTACAATGAAGTCAACGGGGAATATGAAATCACCGACTTTTATTAACACATCCTCTAGCTCACCCCTAGGATGGGTGATCGATCGGTCAGCCATTTGGAGAGTGCAGTGTGTGGGTTTCATCTCTCCGACGCCTAATTGCTCGTATACTGAGTACGGAAGCAGGTTAACACTGGCACCAAGATCTAATAATGCGCGGCTGATGTTCTTATCCCCAATAGTAATAGAAATCGTAGGACAGCCAGGGTCCTTCCGTTTTTGTGGTAAAGATTGGATAAGAGCATCACTCACAGCACTAGCCAAGAAAACTTTCTTGGGTACCTGCGACTTCCTCTTTTACGTGCACAAGTCCTTTAAGATTTTCGCGTAGGACGGGACTTGTTGGACAGCATCTAAAAGAGGAATGTTAATGTTAACCTGTTTAAATAACTCCAGAATCTTCTCCATTTGAGGATTTTGTTTATTAGACCTCAACCGGTTTGGAAATGGAACATTTTTAAAATTGGTTGAGTCTAATGCTGGAGGAGGAGATTGTAGAGTTGGAACGGATCCCAGAACAGGTGTTTTCGTGGAGTGAGAAGTGGGTCCGTTCAGCGCAGAAGAAGAAGAAGAAGGAGAGCCTTTTGAAGAATGGAGAATAGGCTCAGAAGACGAAGAAGAAGGAGAAGAAGAAGAAGTAGAAGAAGAAGCAGCGGCCGGGGTGCCTTCGTTGATACGTGTGCCGATGTTGTTTTGCAGCATCCTTCCCGATCTCAATGTGGTCACGGCACTCACATTATGATTTTGTTGTTCAAGAGCAACATGTACATTATGTGGGTGACCGGGATTTGGGAGTGGTTGGGACGGGAGCTTCCCCTTCTCTCGCTCGCTTAAGGCCGCATTCAGCTGGGCAATCTGGGCCTCGATGGTCTTGATGCTTTGCCCGTGAGCGGCAGTGTGTTGCACTAAGGACTGAATGGAAGACTGGATGTTGGCGGTGGACTGAGTCGATTGTTTAACGAACGCTTCCAGACTTCGTTCGAGCGAGGAAACCTTATCGTTGTTTGACGGAACAAAGTTGTTTGGTGGAAAAGAATTGTTGGGTGCAAAGTTGTTCGTCTGATTTTGAAAAGGTTGGGATTGGAAGGGCTGCTGATATTGATGTTGAGTTTGTTGTTGCGCTTGTTGTTGCGGCGGAGGGGCCCTTTGGAAATTGTTGCCTTGGAATTGATTCTGATTCTGATTCCAAGCGAAATTGGGGTGGTTCCTCCAACCGGGATTGTAGGTGGAAGAGTATGGATCATTCCTCGGTCTTTGCTGAGATGCAGCATTAACCTGATCCTGTCCTTGCGAGGGTGGATTGTAAGGACACTCTTCGGTCAAGTGAGAAGGATCGGAACAACAGGCGCAAATGGTACGAAGGGGGAGAACAGGGGCAGGAGCAGGAGAAGAAAATTTGCTCTCTATTGCTTCAAGCTTTCTTATTATTGCAGCCATTTCAGCTTTCATCGCAATAGAGACATCAAGTTGGTGAATTCCTACCCTAGACTGACCGGTAGAAGTGGAGGTAGAAGAAAAAGAAGAAGAAGTCGGTCTGGTGCTCTCCCATTGTAGCGTTTGCTCCGCAAGGTCGTCAAAGAATTGCCACGCTTCCTCGTCAGATTTCGATAGGAAGTGGCCCTGACAGATGGTTTCCAACAACTGCTTCGTTGCTGGGTTCAGGCCCTCGTATAAGGTTTGGCAAAGTTGTCATTTCTCTATACCGTGGTGAGGACACTGAACAAGAAGGTCTTTGTACCGGTCAAAGCACTTCCAGAAGGGTTCAGAAGGAAGCTGAGAGAATTGGTTGATTTCATTTCGAATCCTTGCGGTTTTATGATTCGGATAGAACTTTTTGAGAAACGCTTTAACAAACTCGTCCCAACTGGTTCTGGAATGGGAAGCGGTGCTATACAGCCATTTTTCAGCAAGATCGCATAAAGTGAACGGAATGACCCGTAGACGTATAGCATCGTCCGACAGTTGGGTGGTTTTCATCATGGCACAGACGTTTTGAAATTTATTGATGAAGATATAGGCATCTTCAGATTCAAGCCCATGAAATCGTGGAAGCATGTTGATGAAATGGGGCTTAATTTCAAAGTTGTCCCCATTGGCCGGTGGAAGAGAAAGGCAGGTGGGAAGTGCAGAATGGGTGGGATAGAAACGATCCTGGAGCGCGATTCGCTGCGGCGCTACAACAGGCGGTGGTGGTGGGATATTGGTCTCCGTAGGAGGTGGAGCCAATCCAGCGGTAATCAAAGAGATGTTCGGATTAAATCCCGACATCACGGAAGAAGAGGTTGGTGAAGGTGAAGGTGAAGATGTATGAACAGAATTCCGGTCAACGTCGGAGTTGGGAGGCAAAGGAAGGGGTGAAAGAGGAGTGGACGGAGTTTCAACGTCTGAGTCGATCGCGTAGTCGGTAGCGACTAACGTAACACGGACTAGGCGGCGCTAGTGTTCCGAGTCCAAGCGGACATACACTAAACGAGTTTAGTATAGTCAAAGCGGAGAAGGTGAGGGTAAGAAAACGTCAATGGAGAAAAACGATGGGTGGAGGGTGAAAAATGGATTTGGCGACAAAGGGCAAGTTTTTATAAAAGTTTTTGATTTTTTCCTTTTTTTTTTAGAAAGAGATTTACAGAAATATATACGGACTTACGGCTTTAAGCAATCACAAATAAGATATGCACAATCTCACCTAGATCTAAGGTTACCTAGGTCAACTAGACCTGCTCCTAACTATTCCAGAGGGCTAGAAAAAGGACCTCAAACCGCCTCTTCTCCGTCTAATGCGGCCAGATAAGTGCCAGGTAAGTGGGAGGTTGTCCAACGCTTTCGCGAAGTTCCTTAATTAAATAACCATTTGCCTTCGTCACACTTGCCTAGGCACCGCAAAAGTCAGATAGGATAAACGGCCGATGCCTGTAACTAGTCCTCTGTCCTATTGAGCGCGAAGTCCTTAGGGCTGAGTCTAGTATTTTTTAATTTTAACAATGGTCAATGCATATGCTTTTTGTGATTTTTGGGGTCCTGGGAAGGGTGATGAAATCCCCACCCAATCTGAATTGGTTTCAAGCCCCTTAAGTCCGTATTAATTAATGCAAAGCGATAACAAATCAACTGCAAACAATTTTTATTTTTAGCGCAGCGCAAAGAATCCTGCACAGGAACAGTTTATTGGAAGGGGGAAGAGAGTTTGCGCAAAGAATTCTGCAGAAAACACAATTTATTGGAGTCCAGAGGAGTGGGAGAGAGAAGAGAGAGACTTACAGAGAGTTTGGAACCCTGACTCCACTAAGTGGCCGCGGTTCCGCGGCCTAAGCCAGCTTATGCCGCGGTTCCGCGGCAAGGTAGTGTAGTTGGGGCTTCAGTTTTTGTGTAGGTGCTCTGTTGGGTGTCCTCTGCTTTCCTGGATGTGCTGGATTTTTACTTGCTTACTGTATCTGCTCCAGATTTTTACAGTAGACCGTTTGCTTCGTTTTGATCCGTCGCGGTGTAGCCGCGAAATGTGGGTCTATCTTCCCACGTCTTTGGCACTGAACTCGAACTCCGTATTATCCTGCACACTTGCACAAAAACTAATCAAAAAATAACAAGATGATTTTTTTTACAAAGTATATTTTTTTGTTTTGTTTTTCGGTTGTTTTTATATTCACAAGTTAACCCGAAGTTGCACAAAGAAATAAACTACCGTCTCCCCGGCAACGGCGCCATTTGATTGTTAGGGATTCTGCGTGTTCAAGTTTAGTTAATTACCGCAATCAAGACGATTTCGCTTGTAGCTAGCCGGTTGAGTACGGGTCGTCCGCAGGGAGATGGGAATCTTTTTCTAAGTGCTTTAACGAGTTAAGTCCGGTTTTCCAGATTTTGTTGTGATTAATTAAGTGTTAAAATGATATGTAAAGAGAGCTTGTTAGGGTTAGGATTAGGTTAGTTTGAGTTAGGAGTCGCTCGCCTCTTTCGTTGCCACTCTTAATATCCGTGTTACGGTAATCGGCAACAACGGGGATTAGCACGACTAGGAAGAAACTTGCGAGTATAAGCTAGGCTTTCCAACGCATAAGTTCTTCCTTTTGGTGCTTGTCCGTCCGTTCTTGGCTCTTAGCCATAATCTCCGGTTAATTCAACCACAACCGGTCTCACTACGGAATCACCGCTATCATGTAGGATAGGGTGCCGTAAGGAGCGGATTGTGGTTCAATTAACGGGAGTCTATTTTAAGATGTTGGGTAAGGAAAGAGTGAGAGAGATTTCCTTCTCTCAAACTTCCCTTATCCTACCCTAACAAGTATGAAACTACTCACACATCATAATGAAAAGAAAAGAAAACAAAAGAGGAAGATAGAAAGAAGGAGATTAGAAGATAACAACTAGCTATTTGCGACCTCACCTTGGCAAGGATCAAGCGTAAGCATCATGGTTGTTTTAATGATAAAGGAAAAGAGAAAAGAAAGGAAGAACAAGAAATAACAACAACTAAGTTAACAAATTAAAATTATAAGCAATTATAAAAGAACAAGACAAGATATAATAGCAAAATGAACTTCTTTATTCACCATTCTTCACTCACAAAAGCTCACTACAAGTTTTAATGGAGAAGAGATGAGAAGAAGAAGAAGAAGAAGTATTCTAAAACCTAGAAAAAATACAAGATTATGCACCCTTGGCTTCACAAGGTTCTGGGCTATTTATAGGCTGGAAAATGAAAACCTAGGGCAACAATCAGAACTAACATGGAATGACCATTCTGCCCTCAAAAACTCTGCACATGCGGCGCCTATATGGCCGCGGAACCGCGGCCTAGACCCCCCTTTGGCCGCGGTTCCGCGGCCGTATAAAGGAGTTGGGCTGTCTGCTTTTTTGGGCTTCCCTGGTTTTTCATGTACTTTATTCTGGCATATGATTTTTCTCAGATTTTCTTCACGATTTTTCCAGAATTTCTGTTGAGGAAAAGGTGATTTGATGTGGATCTTTTTGTCATGATTTTCTCGAGCTCCGCGTAGATTTCTTGGATCTTGTGTTGCCATTGAGCCTTGTGCATGAAAATGACATTGATTTGACATTTTGTCTCTTAAACTGTATGTGGCAACAGACGGATAAAGAGCGGAGATCCGTGTTTTATCTGTGGTTGGCAGGAACCCGGATTTTGTCGTGTTTTTCCATGAACTTCACCGTTCAGAGCCGAGAACCTGTATCCTGCAATTGACTAGCAAACACGGCTCAAGAGTACCTACCGATATGCAATATGATAAAAATTGGGCGGTATAAAAATGCAAAAATCTGATATGAACAATTAGCGACCGTTCAAGCTATAGGAACAGTCTCTAATACCAATATTAGAGACCGTTAATTGATAAAGAAAACAGTTAAGAGTCATTGGTTTGTCCATGTGGTATTGCATTAGCCGCCGTAACGAACTATCGCTAATAAATCATTAGCAACTGTTCGTATTAGCGACCGTTACACGTGTCAGAGACAACTCTTTTTGCGGCCGTTTAAAATCAGAACGGTCCCTAATACATTTTAGAGACCGTACCTTAAATATTAGAGACTGTTTAACAAGGTCTCTGATATGTACAGTATCCAGTAGTGTACCCGAATGTAACTCGCTGACGAACACATCTTTTCCTCTTGTTTTCTCTCGGGGTGTCTGTTATACATTACTAGGATTAGTCTCTTTTGCTTAACTTGTTGCCCACCTGTTTAGGGCTCGTTTGCTTTTGCTTGATATAATAAACATTTTGTATTTTGTGCCTGGAATGTAATAATGTTTTAGTTAATGGAATAAATGTTGTTGCATCTTATTGATTGTTTTAGTACATTACATGCATGTTTTACTTTTAACGTATCTGTATCGGGTTAGACCATTCTCGATACAGTTAGATTGCGGACCGAGTCATGTCACCGCTTAAGTACTTTAGGAAGCGGGATGTGACAGTAGAGATAATCTATCCAAAAAACAAAATGATATGACCCACAGCACTTAGGTGATAGTGTTAAACAAGCGGCTTTTAGGTGTTTGTGTCTTTAATAGAGTTTGATGGAAATTTCAAGTGGATATGTTAAGTATTTTTCCATTCAAAAAGCCTAATTTTAAAAGTGGGACCCGAATTACTCCTAGAGGCTCTCTAAATTTGGTACAATTTAGTTAGAAATTATACATTATAAATACTAGTATTTAGCACGTGCGATGCACATTTGTATATTTTAAAACAGGCAAAGATTTGAGAATTTTTTTTGAATAGTTAAAATAATATAGGATTTAACGGTTTTTCGCAGGATTTCTATTTTTTTTAAAAATTAATAAGTTAGTTATCTTAAAAAAAATTTAAAAATCGTTATTGTCTTAACTAAAAGTGTTTAAAATATTTCACAAACAAAAAAAATTAAAAAGATTTAAACTAAAAATCTAACAAATATTTTTTTTCTATATCTTATTAATTTAATTATGTGTGTTTCACGTGTCATATATAAATTGACACGTCATCGCTGCTTAGATGGCGACAAATTAGAAAGGTTTGTTTCGCACGTGCTTCGTAAACTCCTCCTTTGGCATTATTATAGTAGAGATATACTAGTTTTTTTGGCATCTGCTATGCACGAGTATGTATTTCTAATTCGGTAATAAATAGTCATGTTACATATTCATATTATAGCCCTTCAAGTCAATTCAAGCATATCACGAGCCTCCTTCTCAGCTTAAAATTTAATTACAATATTGCATAACATATATAAAACATCAAAATTTTAGAAAGATCAATTCACATAATTATTTTTTACTTATAAAGAGGCCCTTTCTTAATAATAATCGTTAAATCTTTCACTTTTAATTTATAGAGTAAAAGAATATGAATTAATAAATTAATTCCATATTTTATCATAAAAATCTCTTTAGACTCAAGAATATTGGCAAGTAGTTGTAGATCATTTTATATTTTTATTTTGGGTTTTTTTCCGTTAGTCCCCAATACTTCAATATTTTTCTCTGCTTCCCATATTTAGTATTTATCTCTAACACTTCCTATACTTATAAGTTACTCCCGCAGCCCTCCTACATCACTTTTGAATATGATCTCTCCTTCTTTTCGGTCATCGCCGCCATCCCCACCACCGCCACCTTCTCCTTCTCTTCTTAGTCACCGCCACCACCATCTTTACCCTCCTCCTCTTCTTCAACCCATCAACGCCTCCTTACCCTTCTTTCTCTTCAACACCGCTGCCACCACCGCCATCACCACCGCCTTCGTCTTTCTCTTCTTCTTCAACCCACAATCGCCGCTGCCATCCTTCTTCCTCCTCCTCTTCAACATGCCGCCGCAGCTGTCATCATTTTTCCTCCTTTCCGGATATCGGTGATGGCGGCGACGGTTGTGGGTTGAAAAAGAGGAAGGTGGTGGCGATGGTGTTGATGATGGGGACGGTGGTGTTGAAAAGAAGAAGGAGAAGGAAGGAGGCGTTGGTGGGTTGAAGAAAAAGATGAGGAGAAAGATTGTGGTGGCAGTGGCGGTGGAGAAGAAGCGGAGGAGAAAGCGGCGGTGGTGGAGAAGAAGCGGCGATGGCCGGAAATGAGGAGGAATCATATTGAAAAATAGGGGACTGCAGGAGTAATTTATAATTATATGAGGCTAGAAATAAATACTAACCATGGATGGGACAGAAAAAAACCTTTTATATTTTAGCGTATGAGAAATTAAAAATAAATCATTTTAGCTTTTATTTATTATTTTTTTAAAGGCACCTTTTTTAGTTTTAAATTTTGGATTTTTAAATCTTTAAAGCAATTTATATTGCGGGTCCCATCAATCGGTCTGCAATTGGGTCGTGAATAATGCTGCCGATTATCCAATGACCAGAAGTCACGTGTCGGTTTACTCCCCTTTGGAAATCTCACCGGGCTGTTAGGCTGTTTGGCTGCAGGATTATGAAATTTGGAGTCCAAAATAGCACGGTTGAAAGTTTCTGGATTTGGTAATTTATTGTTTGGTTGGTATTATATTTTTAGTATTGGACTTGTAAATCCTTGTGATTCTTGTTTGGTTGGTGGAAGTGGGATTTGGTTTTGACGATTTTAGAAAGAGATAGATAGAGAAATGATTATTAAATAAAAAATACCCTGGACACCATCTAAAAGTACAATGAATAGTGTCAAATCCTTGCAAATTTTCCAAAATTCTTAGAATTCAAGGATCCTTTTTGTTGTGGTTGCCCTCCCATAAAAAACAAAGGAAACCTATCAATCCAAATTGTACAACCAAACACAAAATTGTGGAATTCTCTCACTTTTTCGGATTTCACAATTCAATCCTTTCATAATCTTGCAACCAAACAAGCCCTTAGTACGGTGATATTATCGAATCTCAACCGCCCTTTCCTATCGTTTTAAGATCCTCACCCTACATTGATGTAAACGTGGTCGAATTTGGGAATCAGGAGAAGGAAATTTTTCTCTCGCAGCAATCAAGTGGTTGTCTATTTCGTTCTAAGATCCAACCCAAAGCAAATATTCACATACATGTGCCCTGCATAATTCTCAAAGCAATAAATTATGTTTGCAAAAATAGCCCTTGAAGTGATAAATTAAGATATCACTTAATTAACAAAGCAAAGAACAGGACAGTTAACATGGAGAGAATCAATTAGTCAAGATACATTACAATTAACAAGAGAGAGGCCTCAGCAAATATTCACATACATGCATGCAACAAGCATGTGAAAACGCTAAGCATGCTCATGAAAAAGTATTAGACGAGTGCAAAATATAATTAAATAATTTTTTTTACATGGTGAAACTATTTTTTTCTGCATGTAAACCGAAACCTCGGCAAGTGTAACACCCTAGTTTATTTATATCAGTTCTATTTTTGGTATTTCTTTATTTATGGTTATTTCTTGATTTATTGTTGTTTGAGTGTGAATAGTATAATTGGTATGTGTATTCGCATCCGACCCGCTTACTTGAAACTCGTCTTGATTCCTGTTTTGGATTTATCCCGGCTGATTATAAGAATCCTTACGCTTTCATATTGTTTATACTGCATTTTATCAAGCATCTGCATTTTTTAATAAAACAAATAAAGTCAAATAAAATATTTTAAAAATATCTAGCATGACCTGCATGATACCCCCAACACTGTGGAAGCATCCGTACATCTTGTTCTCGTTCCGTTTAGAGTAACGAACTCGTTTGGATAGCTACGTGAACGCTACGTGTATCCGTTCTTGGGGTATACTTTTTCGTTGCCCGGTTATCGTACTTTGGTTTTGGTTGATACGTATATTATCCGTATTTTAAAACTATATTTTAGACCCGACCTGAGCATATTTTGGAATAAATTTGTATTTTCCAAAATCTCAAAATTAACTAATATTATATTTTTATATTTCTAACTATTAATAAAATTATATATATATAAGTTAAAAAAAAATTTATAACACCCCTCTCTCTCGTGACTAAAATATATTTTTAAAAATTTATAACTAAAATATATTTTTAAATAAAAAAAATCCTAACTAACACCTCTCTCTCTCGTGACTCTCTCTCTCTCCTCTGCATATATATTTATATATTTTTTATTTTTTATCTTTTCTTATTTAATATACAGTCTCTTCTTCTTACTTCTTCTTCTACATTTTCTTCTCATTTCTTGGTTCTTAATTCCGGTGATCACCGCCGGAGCCGTGCTCGTCGCCGACGATCTAGACGACCTAGTGGACGTCCCTAACCAGCGTGGTCGTGTTCTTTCTTTGCCTGGTCCTGTCTCGTGCGCGCGTTGGATATTGCGACATTTACCCGACGTCAGACGTTCCGTACGCATCCGTCGTGAGATCCGATCAGGCAAGTTTACCTTGCTACATGCTATGATACATATTTTGCATCCAAATGAATAAAAATATCACATGTTGAATGTATTGTACATCCATATTATTGTTTTACTGTTTTCGGATATCCGTACGCATCCATATCATTAATTATATATCTGATTGCATGCAAGTTAGCTTGATACATGCTATATTATTATACTTGCATCTATATTAATAAAAATATTGCATATTTATTGTATTGTTGTCACGACCCGAAATGGCAGATGACTGGGACATGAATCATATGAAATCTATAGGATCTCATCTAATTCAAGTATGCCAAAGAAAATCCCAGAAATTTAAACCATTTAAAAATAATGAAGAGGGAAAAGTTTAGTTTTTAAAACAAGTAGTTTAACAATATAAGCCGAAATATGCATTTTTAAAACATCAAGTTTTTTCTGAAAATTTCGGCAGAGTTTCCTTTGTAAATACTGGCCCCAAAATGGTATAATATGCATAATATGAATAAAGGCATCTCCAAACGGAAGCTAGCTCTTCGTTAATTGACGGTCACAACCCCGTAAGCAATATAATATACAACGTCAAGGGCGAGAATCAAAACTCAAAAGGAAACTCAAAAATATCAAGAAAACCATAATAATACAGCGCGGGACTCTAAAATCGAAATAATATACAACTGGTTTTCTAAGTCTGAAATAAATGTACAAGTCTGGTTGATGGAGTTTCTACATACAACTGAATATAAATAAAAGGTACAATGGTGGTCACGATGCGAGTGAACCCACCTACCAAAGCAATCACTCAGAATAAAGTAATGTGCCAGCAAAGCCGCCAAGGAAAACCTGTACGGCCTGCAAGAAACTGTGGCACAACGGGGGTGAGTTGCCAACTCGTGAGTAGAAAATATCACAGAGCTGAAATCGTATGTATGACTCAATTCTAAGTCAATACGATCAATAATATAAATATTATCAAAATGATAAGGCATGAAGCATGATAAGGTGGTAAGGGTAAACATCTATACATAAGTGTAGTACCATGTGCTCGTGTCAGAACCTCAGGTAGCAGCATATCATAAATATGAGGTATGAATGCAATATAATGAAAACAGAATGCATCATGTATGTGAAATTGTTTTCTTAAATTGGTGAGATTTCTGTATATTTATAAATCGAGATATCATCAATGAAATCAATATGAAATCAGTGTCAAGTATCGACACAAAACATAAATCCCAATATCTCAGGCTCCGGCAATCCGGACTGGCCCATAACATCAAATCTCAAAATCTAGGGCTCCGGCTATCCGGACTGGCCCATACTCCGATCGGTATCCTCCGGATATCCGTCGAGTCACAATACAATCACCAGTCAGTAGTGCTCCTCTGTCACAGGCTCAACGCCATCATCTGCGACCTTCTCGCCCCGGGGTACCGCACTGAGTCCACCATACACCCACAGGCGGTTCCTATTCCTCCTCGAATCGGATGTATGATATCGCTCAAGAGCCGAGAAAACTCATGGTGGACATATCTCAAGTCATATCATGAGAAAACCGCAATTTTCATTTTAAAATGATAATCAGTTCATAAAATCCTTGCGGTTTCTCCAAATCCAGAAATCTCATGGAAATCCAAAATCTAAAATCTCAAGGGTAGATAAACAATGAATTCTATAATATTGGGCTCCGGCAATCCGGACTGGCCCATAATGTCATGGCAAATGAATATATAAATATGCATGAAAATCACAGTAATAAATGCAATGTCTAAGCAATCATATAAAGCAAGCTCACTAGCACCATGTCGAATCTATCAGCTAACATTTTATACTAATAAAATGGTATTTTCTAATGTGTATGTGACACGGCAATTACCAATGATGGTGTGTGTGAGCCGGCAGGCAGGTGTACGTAGAGCATACGCATCATCGGTAATGGTGCTGGTGTCCTGACAGCATGGTTTCATAATCACTACAGTACATAATAAACATGCAATGCGATGATAACAATATAGATAAACGAAGAATGAATAATAAAAGAAGCAATACCGAATATACAACAATGAATAGTAAATGCAACAATAAGGAATCTACAATAATGTATATGGGTCATAAAGTTTTGCCGTTTGAAATAACAAGAATCGTGGTGTTTAAAAAATAAGGCTACGGTGTTTTTAAGAAAAGGCACGTCCTTTGAAATATCCGTAGAATCACTTGTCCTGTCTTTAAAATACCCACGATTCATCAGATTGAAATAGGTATGACCCGAGTCAAGTCTAACATCTACAAGTAAACTACTGGACTAAAACTAACAAACTGATCGAAAGAGTAAGAAAAACCACCTAAGTCTGAGTCGATATATAAATATATATATAATAGTCTGTGATTCCGCCTCAATAGTATCACATACGATACAATATATATAATATGACATTCTCGAGTCAAGAGTGCGAATCTATCATCAATATATAGCTCATACGGTAAATCCATCGTACGACATCCCAAATCTGAATACGGGTCGAACATCACATTTATCTCATTATTTATCTGGTATTCTCATCATCACATATCGTGAACTGGGGGTACTGATCTAAGTCTAGTACAATACTGATACCATCTACATATATATGTGTGCGTATGAAAACACATCGCCTAAAGACCCGCTATAACATCATGTCGTATCTCATAATACGAACCAAATCATATCACCAATCTCATGGCACCATGCCCAATCACATCGACTTATCACCTAGTACCATGTACTATCCTCATTATCCATGTATATGTATACGTATATATACACACACACACACACACACATAGTCGCATACCTATGTGTGTGTGTGTGTGTATACATATCCCCATATATGCATAAGAAAGTAAAATGTATGCGAGTGTGTGAGTGTGTGCGTGTATGCAAATCATTACACTAGGGTTCGTGACTACTAAACTACTAAAAATCGTTCTCTACCAATTAAACTATAACTAACACATGCTGTTCTAAAATTTTCTTGCTAATAAGTAACGTTTCACATAACCCGTATTTGTATATATATAAGATATAGCATAGGCTACACTACGAACTGCGGGGGTGCTATACGCCATCCACCCGACTTTCCCCGTAGATATATATCTACTCACTTTGATCCTTGCTTACCGAAGTCGATGACGCCACGCTCGTCCTTATCGTTCAAGTCCACTCGAGGGTACCTACATATATACACACACAGTATCATAAACTGAAATCGCGAATGAAAACCAAAACGGCACGCATATCACGCATAGGTTAAAACCTATGGTCTCGCATGCAAGATACTACCACATAACCCTCGTTGTTGATGTTCAAACGCCATACGAAGGAACACAATAACAAATACCAAATCCCAATTCATTAAAGCCCCCAAAAAAATCAGAAACTATGTAAAACACTTCCAGATTTTATCCTAGGTCAAATTAGCCAATTTTGCACACATGGAGGGTCTATTTTACTGGAGATAAAGCCATGGACCAAGAACGAATCCCAAATTCCCTACTCTGGACGCAAATTACGGCCAGAATGATTAAAATTGCGGCCACAGTGAAGGTATAGGGGCTGGGGTCTTTAGGGTATACTCCAGGTTGCCTGCACGACTCCCGGTAATCGCTAAATAATTTTCAGGTCACTCGGGTTATAGCAGATCACCAAAACACATCACAATTCCCACAATTTTCCGATATCGGGTTTCTAAGTTTGGGGTTTGGGTTTTAATTCTCTGGTTTAGTCTAATATACCATCACTAAAGGGGGTTTAAGGTCACTACTACACTCAATTACACTTCACCACTCATAGAATTCCTAAACTTGATCTTTAAAATTTCAACCATCACTAAATAACACTTAATCACTTCTAAACTGTCATGGATGCTAAAGTGAATGAAAAACTATTCTAATGGTGAAGGAAATACCTTATTTGGCAACTCAAGAAATTTCTTGAGTTGCCCCAAGTGCTCAAAATCCATCCTTTCTTGGTCCAAAGTGCTTGTGATGATCTTGTGCATATTTTTAATGAAGTGAGGATGAAGTTTTGAGGTAGGGATGTGGGTGTTTTGAGGAGGTATAGGGGGAGGGAGAAAGTGGCTGCCATGGGAATGAAGGAGGGAGAGATGAAGATGAAATAATGAAGAGAGCATAGGAAATGACCATGGTCAATGACCCATCACCTCTCTCTCTCTCTTGCCCATACTTCTTTCTTTATCATTTTCTTTTTTTATTTTCTTTTATTTTATTTTCTCTTCTTTTCTTTTAAAACAAAACCAAGCAAAAGAAAAAGAAAAGCCATGATAGAAAAATGTAGCAAATGTGAAAAATGACATGGTGCATGTCATGTGCACAAAACTAGCTTAATGCACGATTAGCGATATTTAACCGCGATTAGCATTAAAATAGTGTATAATTAATTATAAAAATTGTAATTTGCATAAATCACATAAAACACCCTCATTTCAGTAATTCTTATCATTTTCCAAATTTTCCCCAATTTATCGGTATTTAATTATACCGCCATATTAAAATATTCATAATATTAATTATTTAATTATAAAAATTCCCAAAAATAATATTTTATTTTTCTGAAATGTTACATTCTTCCTCCGTTAAAGAAATTCGGTTCCCGAATTTAAATTTAAACATCTCAATATTAAAACATTTCAGTAAAATGATCAAGCCGTCGGGGCTCCAAATTATAAATACACAAATATATCGTAGCGCAATGCATGCGCATAAAAAACGAGTATAAAAACCAAAATCCAAACTCTGTCAAGCATCCCGCAATCATCGGAGTTATGGCGAAGACATCAATGTCAAAGCCCGATATGAAAACCAATATGATATACATCAAACTACACATGTAAACGTCATTAAAACGTCGGAAAGAAATGCATGCCAAACCTTTTTAAGTCGCTGTGCGATGAGCGTATCACTGCACAGTGGCGGACGTTTATTGTAAGAAAATAACTATATATATATATACCCTTTGTTTAATATACACGTCCCGCCGTTTTGAAAATACTTTAGAAGGGTTTCCTTTATTAAAAGTCTTGTGTCATCTCGGACACGTAGGTAAATACTGAGACTATAGCTCCTTTTTGGAAATCCCTTCGATAACTATCAATGCATGCAAAAATATACTCAGGTACTGTTCTCCGACTAGTCCTGCTAAGCTACTATACTAAATAGTAAATATCATAAAATATACTGCTCAAGGAAATCAATTCCAAAATGTGCATAAGAATACCACGTGCGTCTGGTGCGTACGGAAATCGAAATCCATATATGTGCCATACATGTGCACAGAAATAAAATCTGAGTGCAACGGGTGTGTACGAAACACCTGTCAAGGCAACGGGTGTGCCTGACAGCAATATCAGGTGCATCTGATATGCACAAAGAATCCCGATCTAATGCATCTGGCGTACACCAAAATCGCATCAAGCGCCCAAGTATGCGCAAGAATCCAAATCAGGTGCACAAAGTGCACGAAAACAATATCGAATATCACAATCGAAATCGACGGTATACAACACATTTCAATCCAAATCCAAATCAGGTATACCGTGGTATATATAATCTCACAACCATGTGCATCAGCGTGCACAAAATCGAATTCAAAATACTAAGAGTGCATGAAAACTATGCCGAAATCATAAGTCAACTCGCATGCATACTATAGGTATGAAATCAAAATCAACATCTCGAATAACATCAAATCGAAGTCAAGTGCAACTATGGTGAAAAAAATATCAATCATGCAAATAAATCGCCCAAAATATCAGGCATGAAATCAAAATCAACATCTCGAATGATATCAACCGAAGTCAAGTGCAACTGTGGTGCACAAAATCTCAATCATGCAAATAAATCGTCCAAAATATCGAAATCGAAGATAGCGGAAATAGTCCCGCTCTAGCACATCCTCTAAAGATCTCTAGCCAACTGTCATGGCCACTCATAACATGTCTTGTCGACGATGCCGAACTCTGGCCTACTGGGTGTGCGTAACATGACCGATCCTGGGTCTAAGTCTTCTCGTATTGTATTCCAGAAAGGTTCTGTCGAAGTCTCTCCTAAATCTCTTTTCTGCCGAACTGCCCGGAAGTTACCATCTTTTACTAAATCTATTTCTTATTCTGGAACGGCTGCGTACTCATCACGACTCCTTCTAGAAGATATATCCATATACAACGCCTCTACATGCGTATCACATCTCTGATGTCAGCGGAGTGGAACGTCATCTCGTCAAGATCTCATACGAACCTCTTACTCCACTTCTCTCTAATGTCGACTGATTCGGACTCGTTTCTTCGTGGCTGCGTGGACTGCTCTCTAACGACTATACTCGTATGTGGAGTCTCCCAAGCAATGTATCCCATCACATGATAGCCGAATGACGTCGAACCTTCCGATCGACTCGTCAAAATTCCATAATCCCCCAAGAGCTCAACATCTTAAGTACAGTTTAATAGTATTCCAGTACATACCATAATACCTATGGACCAGCCGTAGAAGAGCAAACCCAAGCCTCATTAATGGCACCGCTGAACTGCTGCAAACCCTAAGGTTCCATAGCGTTCTCATGGTCATTATATCGAGTTAGGGTTTCATTCTTTTAGAGGGTCCACGGAATTACTTGCATGTTTTTCCGAATACTTTAAACTTGGAAAAATGGGTTTCTGATATTCGATCGTCTTATATCAACTCTCAACGTACCTGCGTGAAGTCATCTCTAGCTGGAATCAATCAATCTGATGACCTCGCATCGGGGTAGGCAACGAATCTCATGTCCTAGTTATTCCTCCTCAGGAGACTAGCGATCTTCTATCACATCTCTAAATATAACTCGTGCGGCATTAGCTTCAAACATCTGGGGCGATGTCTCGTCATTCGCAGCAACAACTGGCTCATTCGTCTGCACCCTGAATAGTGCCTCAATCATCAAATAATCGGTGCATTGAAGGTCATCATACTCTGACTGGCTTCTAGCAGTGGCCCAATCCTCTACTATTGATCTGCACGTCTGAGAAATCTCGTAAAAGCGATCCATCAAACGCTCATGGCGCGAAAACACAATAACGACACATCTATGCAAATCGTATGTCCCTGGAATCACGCCCTGGTCAGTCCTCGTCCGTGATGAGCTCATGCTGACGCAACTCTAGCCGTAGCTCTCTCTGCCCGCATAATCATGGCAGGAAAAACCATAAACTGATATCGATGAGGATAGATCATAGGAATGAATATAATACTGTGCAATGAAATGTACATCCTAAGGATCCTAAAGCGGAGTAGCGTATCGTAAGTATGCCGTGGAACATACATACGGTACGTCACTCTCCTTAAGTCACCTACTCCATCAACCAAGGTCAACCTACGCAACGAAAGTTCGGGTCTAATACCCCCTCGACCAAGTTTATGTTCCGTAAGGTCAAGCCTAGATTCCGTATATATACAAACGCCCTAGGCTCTACATAGTCAAACATAGACTCGAATTAAGATTAACCTTGCGCTCTGATACCAACTTTGTCACGACCCGAAATGGCATGTGACTGGCACTTGAATCATATGAAATCTATAGAACCCCATCAAATTCAAGTAAGCCAAAAAAATCGCAGAAATCTAAACCATTTAAAAGAATAAAGAGGAAAAAGTTTAGTTTTTAAAGCAAGTAGTTTAACAACATAAGCCGAAGTATGCATTTTTAAAACATCAAGTCTTTTCTAAAAATTTTGGCAGAGTTTCCTTTGTAAATACAGGCCCCAAAAGGGTACAACATGCATAATATGAATAAAAGCATCCCCAAGCGGGAGCTAGCACTTCGTCTATTGACGGTCACAACCTCGCAAGCAATATAATATACAACGCCAAGGGCGAGGATCAAAACTCAAAAGGAAACTCAAAAATATCAAGAAAACCGTAATAATACAACGCACGACTCTGAGGTCGAAATAATATACAACTGGTTTTCTAATTCTGAAATAAATATACAAGTCTGATTGATGGAGTTTCTAGATACAATTGAATATAAATAAAAGGTACAATGGTGGTCACGATGCGAGTGAACCCACCTACCAAAGCAATCACCCAGAATAAAGTAATGTGCCAGCAAAACCGCCAAGGAAAACCTGTACGGCAAAACCTGCAAGAAACTGTGGCACAACGGGGGTGAGTTGTCAACTCATGAGTAGAAAACATCACAGAGCTGAAATCGTATGTATGACTCAATCCTAAGTCAATACGATCAATAATATAAATATCCTCAAAGTGATAAGGCCTGAAGCATGATAAGGTGGCAAGGGTAAACATCTATACATAAGTGTAGTACCATGTGCTCGTGTCAGTGCCTCAGGTAGCAGCATATCATAAATATGAGGTATGAATGCAATATAATGAAAACAGAATGCATCATGTATGCGAAACTGTTTTCTTAAATTAGTGAGATTTCTGTATATTTATAAATCGAGGTATCATCAATGAAATCAATATGAAATTAGTGTCAAGCATCGACACAAAACATAAATCCCAATATCTCAGGCTCCGGCAATCCGGACTGGCCCATAACATCAAATCTCAATATCTAGGGCTCCGGCTTTCCGGACTGGCCCATACTCCGATCGGTATCCTCCGGATATCCGTTGAGTCACAATACAATCACCGATCAGTAGTGCTACCCTATCACAGGCTCAACGCCATCATCTGCGACCTTCTCGTCCCGGGGTACCACACTGGGTCCACCATGCACCCATAGACGGTTCCTCCTCCTCCTCGAATCGGGTGTATAATATCGCTCAAGAGCCGAGAAAACTCATGGTGGACATATCTCAAATCATATCATGAGAAAACCGCAAATTTTATTTTAAAATGATAATCAGTTCATAAAATTATTGCGGTTTCTCCAAATCCAGAAATCTCATGGAAATCCAAAATCCCAAATCTCAAGGGTAGATAAACAATGAATTCTATAATATTGGGCTCCGGCAATCTGGACTGGCCCATAATGTCATGGTGTAACACCCTAGTTCATTTATACAAGTTCTATTTCGAGTATTTCTTTATTTACGGGATTTTCATGATTTACTGTGTTTTGGGTGCGAATGGTATATTTGACATCTGTATTTGCATCCGACCCGACCCGCTTGCTGGAAAGCCGTCTTGGTTCCTGTTTATGATTTATCTCGGCTTGTTATGTGGATCCATGCATTTTCATTTTTAAATATTGCATACTGGCATTATATCTGGCTTTTGCATTTTTTTTAATATAACATTTAAAGTCACATAAAATATTTTAAAAATATCTAGCATGGCCTGCATGATACCCCTAACCCTGTCGTAGCATCCGCGCATCTTGTTCTCGTCCCGTTCAGTAAAACGGACTCGTTTGGATGGCTACGTGCACGTGCGTGCATCCGTTCTTGGAGGTATACATTTTCGTTATCCGGATATCCAATTCTGGTTTTGGCTGACACATATATTTTTCGTATTTTAAAACTGGATTTTTTGACCCGAACCGGGCGTGTTTTGGTCTATTTTTGTATTAGCCAAAATATCAAATTCTTTAACTAATATTTTATTTTAATATTTAGACTGTTTAACGAAAAAAATATTTTTTTAATTTTAAAGAAATATTTTTTTAACTATCCCTCTCTCTGACCTCTCGCGAACACTATTCGCTTCTCGATTCTCGTCACCTCCCACTACGCTACTCTCACCTTCCTTCTTCCTCGCTTCTTCTTCTTTTAAGTGCACACCCACGAGCGCAAGAAAACACCAGAACCCTAAACCTAGCCGCCTCATCCTCGCGGCCACCCTCTCCTCGACCCACACCTCTCCTCTTTCCTCTCCAGACCCGACAACCCATCTTCCCCGATCACGCAACATCAAGAACACCCATAGCCCTCGCCAAAAACCCACTGCCTTCTTGACGTAGACCTCGCCGTCGACGGCCCATCGTCGTCTTCGTCTCCACATCCCCGTCGTCACCTTCTTCATCACCTCGACCTCCTCTCCACTCCCTTGCACCCAGAGCTTTCCCTGCACACCCCAACAACCAAACCCGACCCCACAACCACTAAGAACACCCACTGCCTCGTCGGTGATCCCTTGCCGTCACCTCACACCTTTGCAACCACCCCACCTCCTCTCCCAAACCCCAGCACCATACCTGAGCCACCCCAAACATTTCTTTTCTTTTTCTTCTTCTTCTTTTCTTTCCTTCTCTTTTCGTGATCTCGTTTCTTTTCTGGTGATCACCTGCCGGAGCCGTGCTCGTCGCTGCCGATCCAGGCAATCCAGTGAACGTCCCTTGCCTGTGTGATCACCCTCTTGTCTTGTCTGGACCCGTCCCGCGTGCCGTGTGTGCGTTGTGACGATTACCTGACGTCGGGCGTGCCGTACGCACCCGTCGTGTGTTCCGCTCAGGCAAGTTTATCTTTCTACATTCTATAATACTTATCTTGCATCCATATGAATACAAATATTACATGTTGATTGCATTATACAAAGTTTTACTATTTTCGGATACCCGTATGCATCCATATAATCTATTATATATGTAGCTGCATTTATAGATCATATTAATTCATGTTATTATTGTAGTAACACCCCATACTTAATAATGTGCATCCCACTAAGTCATGGAGTTGTATTTGTAACCCCTGATAGATAATTGAGCATCCATGTTTTATTGTGTATCCATACCATTAATTCTGCATACCTAGTTGCATGTCATATTACATTAATTCATATTATTGTTACATTAGTACCCCATGCTGATAATGTGCATCCTACTTAGTCATGATGTAACCCCTAAGAGATATTTTTGCAACTATGCTTTTATCGTATATCCATACTTTTACCCTGATTCAATACTTGCTACATTTTACTGTTGGGCATCTATTTGTTACACTGTGCACTATTTGACATGACCTGATACACCACTACTTGACATGTTACCTGATCCTGTTTCTAATACCGACAATCCTGACATGTTATCCCGATGGACATATCATGTTGTCTGTATAGACAAACATGTTCCTACTTGATCCTGTGTTGGCATTAGCTTCAGATTTATCAATACCTGATTTGAACACATAACTTGGGGGTATGGGGAAATCAATGATGATACCTGACTTGTAACTCGACAGTTCGATGTTTATACTGATCAGTTTTTATGGGCTAGGCCAGCCCCGGGATGATGATGCTGACATCATTCGTCTGTACATGTTACATGTTTACTGCCTAGCGGCACGTCTCGGATTTAACCCGAGAGTCTTGACCGTGGTCCTGGGCATGCACGGGATACTATTAAGTTACATCGACGATTCATTAAATTGATTTCACAAACTTGAGAGTAGTTAACCCAGTAGCACAGTTTAGTTTATCGCTGCACTTCACATATACCGTTACACTTCACTGTTCTTTATCCCTGCTCACTTATTACATTCATGATACTATTTTATAATTCATGCCTGCATATCTTGTTACCCCTGATTATATTATTGTTAATATTGTGACGTGTTGACGTCTGGGTTTTGCATGGCCCAGATCCGCTACCCTTGTCGCAGGCCGAGCAGGAGTACTTCAGCCGACAGGCCGAGCAGTAAGGACCTGTTAGTATTCTAGTTTAGTTTCCTTTTAGCATTTTTTATTTCCTAATGTGAGCCCGTATTTGGGACGTACTTTTCAGATTGTTATTGTTTTTGGATTTATTGCTTCCGCATATTATTTCTCAACTCTTTTATTCTGGCATATGGACATGTACTAGATAGTTTATTTTATTTCTACTGTTCTTGATATCTTATAGACAGCCGTAATGTGACTGTGGAGGGATGTTTCCTAGCCACAGGTAGCATGGTTGGCTCTGTCACGTGCTGATCTTAGCGCACTCTGGGAAGCGGGGCATGACAGGGTTTGTTTGGTATCAGAGCCATAAGATTTAGGTTAATCAGGTTTGATTTTTTTGTAGTTGGGTGTTGGACCCAATACACGAATCAGAAAACCCGTAATTAGGAACATGTTCTGCCACATTGTTATCGTGATTCTTGAATCACATCTTTCTCTTAACCCTTGTCTTGACAATATGCAAACAATTTTGCATCTCGGCTTGAAATCCTTTTGTTCCTTATTATTTATCCTTTCCTATTCATTTGATTTTGATACTAGAATTTGGGCGACTTGAACGGAGTTATGTGATTGTAACTATGAACTGAAGCATGGTTACAATGCGGTACTCTATTTAAGTAACTTGGAGTCCTAGTCTTGATTTATGGTCATTATTCATCGCAAGTTTTGAATCTTGTTTATCATACTAATCTTTTTCGGTGTTTTGGTTTCAGGAACATGGCGGATAGAAATCTGCGATCGTACCAAAGGCGTGTCGATGACACCACTTTGCTTGGAGTAATTCGTGGGATGCTGGAGAACCAGAAGCGGCAAACCGAGCTGAACCAGCGGCAAGTCGAAGCTTTTCAGGAAGGTTTGCGGACCGTCCAACAGTCTGTAAACAATATTGCGACCAAGCCAGTAAAGCGTGTGGGTACCGTGGCGGATTTCAGGAGACTTGGTCCGTCCATTTTCACTGGTTTGGAGGAGCCATTGCCAGCGGAGCAGTGGCTGGTCGATACGGAGAATCTATTCGTTGCAGCACAGATCCCGGAGGACAAGAGAGTGGATGATGTACGCATCTAATTGGTGGACCATGCCCGCGAGTGGTGGCTTATGGAAGAGACCCATTTACTTAAGCCGATCAGTTGGGCAACTTTCTCGCAGAGTTTCTTGTAGAAGTTCTTTCCGCAGACTGCATGGGAAAAAATGGAAGAAAATTTTATCAGTCTGAAGCAGAATGACGGATCCGTGGATGTGCATGCGGCTGAGTGGACACGGCTCAGTCGATTCGCTGGACCTTTGGTGGCCAAAGAAGCTGATAGGGCACGAAGGTTTATGCGTAGTTTGGATGTGGAAATCCAGAGGCACATTATATCTCTGGGATTGACCACTTTCTCGCAAGTGCTTAAAGCGGCCAGAGAGCAGCAGAGCTTATCAGTGAAGATAGGGGGTACGCAGCAGCAGGCGGTTGTAGTACGGAAGCTGGCGTTTACACCGAATCGAGTGCCTATACGCAGAGGTATTCCAGTGAACCGACGTGGCGTAGTACCGATGAAGAAGCCCGTCGTAGCAGAACAGAGAAAGAGCGTGATTTATGACTACTGCTATTTACCCGGACACGTGCAGAGGGAGTGTCGAAGGATACCGGGATTTCGTTTGGTTTGCGGATCAGCTGATCATACTATCAATACTTATCCGTCGAAGCTTTGTTTGAGGGATGATTTTCAGAGGCCACCGCAGAGGCAGATTCAGGGGAAGAAGCAGATAACTCAGGGACCTAATCAAGCTCGAGCCTTTACTCTGATGGCTGAAGAGGCCAAGGCTTCAGATGAAGTTGTTTCAGGTATCCTATTTGTTCATGATTTTCCCCCATTAGCATTATTCGATTCTGGTGCATCCCATTGTTTTAAATCGTCCAAGTTTATTGCTGCACATTCGATTTCTTGCACGGACCTGTCTAGTTGTTGGGACATACACACTGAAAACGAGAAGATCGTATCTAGTAGCGAGTGCAAGAATTGTTCAGTTGTTATTTGCGGACGAGAATTATTTGCAGAATTCTTTGTGATCGATACCGGCAGTTATGAGGTTGTCTTGGGAATGGACTTTCTCGGCACTTTCCACGCTCACATTGATTGTAGGGCAAAGAAAGTGATTTTCCAGATTCTCGGACATCCGGAGTTTGTTTTTGCTGGAGGTAGCAGTTTTGTCGGGCCAGTCGAGTTTAGGGCTAGGCCGACAAACAATGTTCTTTCGTCGATGGAAATTGATAAGGAGGAAGCGCCAGCTGTAGTTCGAGAGTTCATGGACGTGTTCGAGGACATCTCGGGTTTACCGCCAAAACGAGATGTGGAGTTCGCGATCGATCTTGTTCCTGGTGCAGCGCCAATCTCAAAGGCGTACTATCCGATGGCACCAGTGGAGTTGGAAGAAATCAAGAAGCAGGTTACCGAATTACTAGAGAAGGGTTGGATTCATAGCAGTAATTCACCTTGGGAAGTTCCAGTTCTTCTAGTCAAGAAGAAAGATGGCACAAGGAGGATGTGCATCGACTATCGAGAATTAAACCGGGTGACTATTAAGAACAAGTACCAAATCTCTCGCATTGGCGAATTATTCGAGCAACTCAGTGGCGCGAGGTTATTCTCGAAGCTGGATTTGCGATCCAGATATCATCAAGTTCATGTTAAATCGGAGGATATTTGCAAGACTGCGTTCCGAACTCGATATGGACATTACGAGTATTTAGTGATGCCATTCGGTGTCACGAACGCACCAGCGATATTTATGGACTTGATGAACCGAATCTTTTCACCGTTCTTGGACCAGTTTATAGTGGTGTTCATCGATGATATTCTGGTCTATTCGAGAAGCCTGGAAGAGCATGCAGAACACTTGAAGATCGCACTGCGGACATTGAGGCAAGAAAGATTGTATGCGAAGATGAGCAAGTGCGATTTTTGGCTTGAAGAAGTGAAGTTTTTGGGGCATGTCGTATTCGGAAATGGAATCACCGTTGATCCCGAGAAGATTGCAGTAGTTCAAGATTGGCAGATTCCGAAGAACGTAGCAGAGATCAGAAGTTTTCTTGGACTTGCCGGATATTACAGAAGGTTCGTGGAGAATTTTGCTCGATTGGCTGAGCCTTTGACCAAGCTTACGTGAAAGGAGGTACCATTCGTATGGACGGATAGTTGTGCTTCAGCTTTTGAGGCGTTGAAGCAAAGGTTGATAACCGCTCCTATTTTGACCGTACCAGACGGTTCCGGAGGATTGGTGATTCACAGCGACGCATCCGGGAAAGGTTTGGGATGTGTTTTGATGCAGCATGGGAAGGTTATAGCCTACGCATCGAGACAGTTGAAGACCCATGAGAAGAATTACCCAACTCATGATTTGGAGCTTGCAGCAGTGATTTTCTTTTTGAAGATCTGGAGACACTACTTACTGGGCGAAAGGGTCGAAGTATTCACCGATAATAAAAGCCTAAACTATGTGTTCATGCAGAAAGAGCTTAACATGAGGCAGCGAAGATGGTTGGAGCTGATGGCTGACTACAATCTTGATCTCAAGTACCATCCGGGAAAAGTTAATGTAGTGCCGGATGCGCTTAGTCGGTTGCCAGCAATTCGGATGTTGACTGCACAGAAAGAGCTTATCGAGGATTTTCAGAGATTCGAGTTAGAGATTGTGCTACCGCATTTTTCGGAAAAGTTGATGCAACTGCAAGTACAGTCGTCGTTGATCGAGAGTATTAAAGCAGCACAGTCACAGGACCCAAGATTGCAAAAGTTTCGAGAACAAGTTGAAGCAAGACTTCGAACGGACTTGTTGATTCATGAAGATGGTTCGTTGCGTTTTGGTAGCCGTTTGAGTGTGCCGAAATGAGACATTCGCGAAGAAGTTATGAAGGAGGCACACAGTTCCGCATATTCCGTACATTCAGGAAGAACGAAGATGTACCGTAATCTACGACAGCATTTCTGGTGGGAAGGCATGAAAATGGAGATTGCCCGTTTTGTAGCGAAGTGCTTGGTGTGTCAGCAAGTTAATGCTGAACATCAAAGGGTAGCTAGTTTGTTGCAACCACTTCTGATTCCCCAATGGAAGTGGGAACATATAACCATGGATTTCGTGACAGCTTTACCGCGGAGTCCGAAAGGTAATAATACAGTTTGGGTGATTAGTGATCGATTGACCAAGGCAGCTCATTTCATACCATTTCGAGTTGGTCAGTCAACGGAAGCGTTGGCAGAACGGTACATGCAGGAGATTGTGAGATTGCATGGAGTACCTGTGAGCATCGTTTCCGATCATGATACCCGATTTTTATCGCACTTTTGGAGGAGTTTACAGAAAAGTTTGGGAACGCGATTGAAGTTTAGCGATGCTTATCATCCCCAGACCGATGGCCAGTCGGAGAGAACGATCCAAACTCTTGAAGATATATTGAGAGCTTGCATGTTGGACTTCAAGGGTTCATGGGAGGATCACCTACACTTGGTGGAGTTCCCGTACAATAACAGATTTCAGGCGACTATTCAGATGGCTCCTTTCGAAGCGTTGTATGGTCGCAAGTGTCGCTCACCCGTGTGTTGGGACGATGTTGGCGAACGAAGATTGTTGGGACCGGATTTGATCGTGCAAACAGTAGAGAAGGTTAATACTATCCGAAATCACATGAAGGCAACACAGGATCGGCAGAAGAGTTGGGCCGACACATCGAGAAGATCTCTAGAGTTCGCTGTTGGTGATCTTATGTTCTTAAAGATATCTCCGACTAGAGGAGTGATTCGTTTTGTGAGTCGAGGCAAGCTTAGTTCTCAATTCGTGGGGCCTTTCGAGATTTTGGAGCGTGTTGGAGAAGTGGCTTATCGATTGTCTTTACCACAATCTTTGGCGAATGTTCACGACGTATTTCATGTATCTCAACTCCGTAAGTATGTTCGAGATGAAACACACGTGCTGGATCATTCGGAGCTGACTGTAAGGGAGGATTTGACCTTTGAGAAATGACCGATGTCGATTGTTGATCGAAGAGAAAAGGTCTTCAAGAACAAGGTTATCTCTCTCGTACTTGTTTCATGGGGGAATCGCTCGCACGGAGAATCGACTTGGAAACGAGAAGACGAGATTCGGCAGAAGTTTCCAGACCTCTTCTTGTAGATTCTTGATTGTTTATCTTTTCTTGTTCCTGGAATTTCGAGGACGAAATTCTTTTTGTAGTTGGGTATAATGTAACACCCTAGTTCATTTATACCAGTTCTATTTCGAGTATTTTTTTTATTTATGAGATTTTCCTGATTTACTGTGTTTTGGGTGTGAATGGTATATTTGACATCTGTATTTGCATCCGACCCGACCCGCTTGCTGGAAACTCGTCTTGGTTCATGTTTATGATTTATCCCGGCTTGTTTTGTGGATCCGTGCATTTTCATTTTTAAATATTGCATACTGGCATTATAACTGGCATCTACATTTTTTTAATATAATATTTAAAGTCCCATAAAATATTTTAAAAATATCTAGCATGGCCTGCATGATACCTCTAACCCCGTCGTAGCATCCGCACATCTTGTTCTCGTCCCGTACAGTGAAACAGACTCGTTTGGATAGCTACGTGCACGTGCGTGCATCCATTCTTGGGGGTATGCATTTTCGTTACCCGGATATCCAATTCTGGTTTGGTTGACACATATATTTTCCGTATTTTAAAACTGGATTTTTTGACCCGACCCGGGCGTGTTTTGGACTATTTTTGTATAAGCCAAATTATCAAATTCTTTAACTATTACTTTATTTTAATATTTAAACTGTTTAACGAAAAAAATATTTTTTTAATTTTAAAGAAATATTTTTTTTTAACTCTCTCTCTCTCTCTCACGCAGATCTCTCTTTCTCTATCTCTCTCCCTCTCTCTCTTACCTCTCGCGAACACTGTTCGCTTCTCGATTCTCGTCACCTCCCGTTACGCTACTCTCACCTCCCTTCTTCCTCGCTTCTTCTTTAAGTGCACACCCACGAGCGCGAGAAAACCCCAGAACCCTAAACCTATCCTCCTCATCCTCACGGCCACCTCTCCTCGACCCACACCTTTCATCTTTCCTCTCCAGACCCGACAACCCATCTTCCCCGATCATGCAACATCAAGAACACCCATAGCCCTCACCAAAAACCCACTGCCTTCTTGACGTAGACCTCGCTATCGACGGCTCATTGTCGTCGTCGCCTCCACATCCCCGTCGTCACAATCTTCATCACCTCGACCTCCTCTCCATTCCCCTGCACCCAGAGCTTTCCCTGCACACCCCAACAACCAAACCCAACCCCACAGCCACCAAGAACACCCACTGCCTCAACGGCGATCCCTTGTCGTCACCTCACACCTTTGCAACCACCCCATCGCCTTCTCCCAAACCCCAGCACCATACCTGAGCCACCCCAAACATTTCTTTTCTTCTTCTTCTTCTTTTCTTTCCTTCTCTTTTCTTGATCTCGTTTCTTTTCCGGTGATCACCCGCCGGAGCCATGCTCGTCGCTGCTGATCCAGGCGATCCAGTGAACGTCCCTTGCCTGCGTGATTACCCTCTTGCCTTACCTGGACCCGTCCCGTGTGCCGTGTGTGCGTTGCGACGATTACCCGACGTCGGACGTGCCGTACACACCCGTCGTGTGTTCCGCTCAGGCAAGTTTATCTTGCTACATGCTATAATACTTATCTTGCATCCATATGAATACAAATATTACATGTTGATTTCATTATACATCCATATTAAAGTTTTACTGTTTTTGGATATTCGTATGCATCCATATCATCTATTATATATATAGTTGCATTTATAGATCATATTAATTCATGTTATTATTGTAGTAACACCCTATGCTTAATAATGTGCATCCCACTTAGTCATGGAGCTGTAGTTGTAACCCCTGATAGATAATTGAGCATCCATGTTTTATTGTGTATCCATACCATTAATTCTGCATACCTAGTTGCATGCCATATTACATTAATTCATATTATTGTTACATTAGTACCCCATGCTGATAATGTGCATCCTACTTAGTCATGATGTAACCCCTAAGAGATATTTTTGCAACTATGCTTTTATCGTACATCCATACTTTTACCCTGATTCAATACTTGCTACATTTTACTGTTGGGCATCCATTTGTTACACTGTGCACTATTTGACATGACCTGATACACCACTACTTGACATGTTACCTGATCCTGTTTCTAATGCCGACAATCCTGACATGTTATCCCGATGGACATATCCTGTTGTCTGTATAGACAAACATGTTCCTACTTGATCCTGTGTTGGCATTAGCTTCAGATTTATCAATACCTGATTTGAACACATAACTTGGGGGTATGGGGAAATCAATGATGAAACCTGACTTGTAACTCGACAGTTCGATGTTTATACTGATCAGTTTTTACGGGCTAGGCCAGCCCCGGGATGATGATGCTGACATCATTCGTCTGTACATGTTACATGTTTACTGCCTAGCGGCACGTCTCGGATTTAACCTGAGAGTCTTGACCGTGGTCCCGGGCATGCACGGGATACTATTGAGTTACATCGACGATTCATTAAATTGATTTCACAAACTTGAGAGTAGTTAACCCAGTAGCACAGTTTAGTTTATCGCTGCACTTCACATATACCGTTACACTTCACTGTTCTTTATCCCTGCTCACTTATTACATTCATGATACTATTTTATAATTCATGCCTGCATATCTTGTTACCCCTGATTATATTATTGTTAATATTGTGACGTGTTGACGTCTGGGTTTTGCATGGCCCAGATCCGCTACCTTTGTCGCAGGCCGAGCAGGAGTACTTCAGCCGACGGGCCGAGCAGTAAGGACCTGTTAGTATTCTAGTTTAGTTTCCTTTGAGCATTTTTTATTTCCTAATGCGAGCCCGTATTTGGGACGTACTTTTCAGATTGTTATTGTTTTTGGATTTATTGCTTCCGCATATTATTTCTCAACTCTGATTATATTATTGTTGATATTGTGACGCGCTGACGTCTGGGTTTTGCATGGCCCAGATCCGCTACCCTTGTCGCAGGCCGAGCAGGAGTACTTCAGCCGACAGGCCGAGCAGTGAGGACCTATTAGTATTCTAGTTTAGTTTCCTTTCGGCATTTTTTATTTCCTTATGTGAGCCCATATTTGGGACGTACCTTCCAGATTGTTATTGTTTTTGGATTTATTGCTTCCACATATTATTTCTTGACTCTTTTATTCTGGCATATGGACATGTACTAGATAGTTTATTTTATTTCTACTGTTCTTGATTTCTTATAGACAGCCGTAATGTGACTGTGGAGGGATGTTTCCTAGCCACGGGTAGCATGGTTGGCTCTGTCACGTGCCGATCTTAGCGCACTTTGGGAAGCGGGGCATGACACATGGCAAATGAATATATAAATATGCATGAAAATCACAGTAATAAATGCAATGTCTAAGCTATCATATAAAGCAAGCTCACTAGTACCATGTCGAAACTATCAGCTAACATTTTATACTAATGAAGTAGTATTTTCTAATGTGTACGTGACATGGCAATTACCGATGATGATGTGTGTGAGCCGGCAAGCAGGTGTACGTGAAGCATACGCATCATCGGTAATGGTGCCGGTGTCCTGACATCATGGTTTCATAATCACTACACTACACAATAAACATGTAATGCGATGATAACAACATGGATAAACGGAGAATGAATAATAAAAGCAGCAATACCAAATATACAACAATGAATAGTAAATGTAACAATAAGGAATCTATAATAATGTATATGGGTCATAAAGTTTTGCCGTTTGAAATAACACGAATCGTGGTGTTTAGAAAATAGGGCTACGGTGTTTTTAAGAAAAGGCACGTCCTTTGAAATATCCGTAGAATCCCTTGGTCTATCTTTAAAATACTCACGATTCGTTAGATTGAAATAGGTATGACCCGAGTCTAGTCTAACATCTACAAGTAAACTACTGGACTAAAACTAACAAACGGATCGAAAGAGTAAGGAAAACTACCTAAGTCTGAGCCGATATATGTGTGTGTGCGTGTGTGTGTATGTAATAGTCGGTGATCCCGCCTCAATATTATCACATACGATACAATATATATAATATGACATCCTCGAGTCAAGAGTGCGGATCTATCATCAATATATAGCTCGTACGGTAAATCCATCGTATGGCATCCCGAATCCGGGTACGGGTCGAACATCACATTTATCTCATTATTTATCCGGTATCCTTATCATCACATATCGTGAACTGGGGGTACTGATCTAAGTCTAGTACAATACTGATACCATATATATATGCATGCGTGTGTATGAAAACACATCGCCTAAAGACCCGTTATAATATCATGTCGTATCTCATAATACGAACCAAATCATATCACCGATCTCATGGCACCATGCCCAATCACATCGACTCATCTTCAAGTACCATGTTCTATCCTCATTATCCATGTATATGTATACGTATATATATATATACATTGTCTCATACCTATGTGTGTGTGTGTGTGTGTGTATATATATATATATATCCATATCCTCATATATGCATAAGAAAGTAAAATGTATGCGAGTGTGTGTGTGCGTGTATGCAAATCATTACACTAGGGTTCGTGACTACTAAACTACTAAAAAACGTTCTCTACCAATTACACTATAACTAACACATGTTGTTCTAAAATCTTCTTTCTAATAAGTAATGTTTCATATAACCCGTATTTGTATATATATAAGATATAGCATAGGCTACACTACGAACTGCGGGGGTGCTATACGTCATCCACCCGAATTCCTCCGTAGATATATATCTACTCAGTTTGATCCTTGCTTGACGAAGTCGATGACGCATCGCTCGTCCTTGTCGTTCAAGTCCACTCGAGGGTACCTACACATATACACACACAGTATCGTAAACTGAAATCGTGAACGAAAACCAAAACGGCACGTATATCACGCATAGGTTAAAACCTATGGTCCCGTATGCAAGATACTACCACATAACCCTCGTTGTTGATGTTCAAACGCCACACGATAGAACACAATAACAAATACCAAATCCCAATTCATTAAAGCTGCAAAACAAAATCAGAAATTATGTAAAACACTTCCAGATTTTACCCTAGGTCAAATTAGCCAATTTTGCACACATGGAGGGTTTATTTTACTGGAGACAAGCATGAATCCCAAATTCCCTACTCTGGCCGCAAATTGCGGCCAGAATGATTAAAATTGCGGTCATAATGAAGGTATAGGGGCTGGGGTCTTTAGGGTATACTCCAGGTTTCCTGCACGACTCCCGGTAATCGCTAAATAATTTTCAGGTCACCCGGGTTATAGCAGATCACCAAAACACATCACAATTCCCACAATTTTCCGATATCGGATTTCTAAGTTTGGGTTTTGGGGTTTAATTCTCTGGTTTAGTCCAATATACCATCACTAAAGGGGGTTTAAGGTCACTACTACACTCAATTACACTTCACCACTCATAGAATTCCTAAACTTGATCTTTAAAATTTCAACCATCACTAAACAACACTTAATCACCTCTAAACTGTCATGGATGCTAAAGTGAATGAAAAACTATTCTAATGGTGAAGGAAATACCTCATTTGGCAACTCAAGAGATTTCTTGAGTTGCCCCAAGTGCTCAAAATCCATCCTTTCTTGGTCCAAAGTGCTTGTGATGGTCTTGTGCATATTTTTAATAAAGTGGGGATAAAGTTTTGAGGTAGGGATGTGGGTGTTTTGAGAAGGTAGAGGGAGGAGGGAGAGAGTGGCTGCCATGGGAATGAAGGAGGGAGAGATGAAGATGAAATAATGAAGAGAGCATAAGAAATGACCATGGTCAATGACCCCTCACCTCTCTCTCTCACTTTCCCATACTTCTTTATTTATCATTTTCTTTTTTTCTTTTCATTTATTTTCTTTTCTCTTCTTTTCTTTTAAAACAAAACCAAGCAAAAGAAAAAGAAAAGTCATGGTAGAAAAATGTAGCAAATGTGAAAAATGACATGGTGGATGTCGTGTGCACAAAAATAGGTTAATATACGATTAGCGATATTTAATCGCGATTAGCATTAAAATAGTGTATAATTAATTATAAAATTGTAATTTTCATAAATCACATAAAGCACCCTCATTTCAGTAATTCTTATCATTTTCCAAATTTTCCCCAATTTATTGGTAATTAATTATACCGCCATATTAAAATATTCATAATATTAATTATTTAATTATAAAAATTCCCAAAAATAATATTTTATTTTCTGAAATGTTATAATTTTGCATCCATGTTACAGTTTTACCGTTTTTCCAATATCCGTTCGCATCCGTATCATTTATTGCATATTTGCTGCATGCCATATCATATTATTTCATATTACTGTTATATTAGCACCTCATACTTGATAATATGCATCATGCATAGTCATGGAGTTGTAGATGTAATCCATGATAGATATTTTTGCATTCGTGTTTTACTGTGCATCCGTACTTTTATCGTGCATCCGTACTTGCTACAGTTTTACTATGAGCATCCATTTGATACATGTGCACTACCTGACATGACTTGATATACCACTGCTTGACTTGATACCTGATCTTGTTCTTAATGCCGACAATCCTGACTCGTTGTCCCGATGGATATATCATATTGTCAATTCAGACAAAACCTGTACTTGCTTGATCCTGTCCTGCCACATTGTTGTCATGATCCTTAAATCTTATCTTTCTCTTAACCCTTGTCTTGACGATATGCAAATGACCTTGCATCTCGGCTTGAAATCCTTTTGGTTCCCTATTGTTTCTCCCGTCCTATTCTTTTGATTTTGATAGTTGGATTTGGGCGACTTGACTGGAATTATGTGATTGTAACTATGAACTGCAGCATGGTTACAATGCGGTACTCTATTTAAGTAACTTGGAGTCCTATTCTTGATTCATTTCCTTGATTCATGGTCGTTATATTACCTTGCTTCTCTCGGTTTCACTGCTTACCAGTTTATGTTTTATCGCAACCTTGAATCCTGTTTACCATGCCTATCTTCTTCAGTGTCTTGGTTTCAGATGAAGTCATTTCGGGTATCCTACTTGTTCATGATTTTCCCTCTTTAGCATTATTCGATTCTGGTACATCCCATTGTTTTATGTCGTCCAAGTTTATTTCTGCACACTCGATTTCTTGCACGGCCCGGTCTAGTTGTTGGGACATACACACTGAAAACGGGAAGATCGTATCTAATAGCGAGTGCATGTTCGGTTGTTATTTGCGGACGTAAGTTATTCGCGGATTTCTTGGTGATCGATACTGGCAGTTATGATGTTGTCTTGGGAATGGATTTTCTCGGCACTTTCCACGCTCACATTGATTGTAGGGCAAAGAAAGAGATTTTCCAGATTCCCGAACATCCAGAGTTTGTAATTGTTGGAGGTAGTAGTTCTGTCGGGCCAGTCGAGTTTAGGGCTAGGTCGACAAGCGTCATTCTTTCATCGATGGAAGTTGATAAGGAGGAAGCGCCGGCTGTAGTTCAAGAGTTCATGGATGTGTTCGAGAACATCTTGGGTTTACCACCAAAACGAGATGTGGAGTTCACGATCGATTTTGTTCCTGGTGCACCGCCAATCTCAAAGGCGTACAATCTGATGGCACCAGTAGAGTTGGAAGAATTCAAGAAGTAGGTTACCGAATTGCTTGAGAAGGGTTGGATTTGCAGCAGCAATTCACCTTGGAGAGCTCCAGTTCTTCTAGTCAAGAAGAAAGATGGCACAAGGAGAATGTGCATCGACTATCGAGAATTAAACCGGGTGACTATTAAGAACAAGTACCAAATCCCTTGCATTGGCGAATTATTCGAGCAACTCAGTGGCGCGAGGGTATTCTCGAAGCTGGATTTGTGATCCGGATATCATCAAGTTCGAGTTAAATCAGAGGATATTTTCAAGACTGCGTTCCGAACACGATATGGACATTACGAGTATTTAGTGATGCCATTCGGAGTCACGAATGCACCGACGATATTTATGGACTTGATGAACCGAATCTTTTCACCGTTCTTGGACCAGTTTATAGTGGTGTTCATCGATGATATTCTGGTCTACTCGAGAAGCCTAGAAGAGCATGCAGAACACTTAAAGATCGCACTGCAGACGTTGAGGCAAGAAAGATTATATGCAAAGATGAGCAAGTGCGAGTTTTGGCTTGAAGAAGTGAAGTTTTTGGAGCATGTCGTATCCGGAGATGGAATCGCCGTTGAACCTGAGAAGATTGCAGCAGTTCAAGATTGGCCGATTCCGAAGAATGTATGAGAGATCAGAAGTTTTCTTGGACTTGCCAGGTATTATAGAAGGTTCGTGGAGAATTTTGCTCGTTTAGCTGAGCCTTTGACCAAGCTTACGCGAAAGTAAGTACCGTTCGTATGGACGGATAGATGTACGTCATCTTTTGAGGCGTTGAAGCAAAGATTGATAACCGCTCCTATTTTGACCGTACCAGACAGTTCCGGAGGATTGGTGATTCACAGCGACACATCTGGGAAATGTTTGGGATGTGTTTTGATGCAGCATTGTAAGGTTATAGCCTACGCATCGAGACAGTTGAAGACCCATGAGAAGAATTACCCAACTCATGATTTGAAGCGAGCAGCTGTGATTTTCGCTTTGAAGATTTGGAGACAATACTTATTGGGCGAAAGGGTCGAAATATTCACCGATCACAAAATCCTAAAGTATGTGTTCACGCAGAAAGAGCTCAACATGAGGCAGCGTAGATGGTTGGAGCTGATGGCTGACTATGATCTTGATCTTAAGTACCATCCGGGGAAAGTTAATGTAGTGCCGGATGCGCTTAGTCGGTTGCTAGCAATTCGGATGTTGACTACACAAAAGGAGCTTATCGAAGATTTTCGGAGATTCGAGTTGGAGATCGTGCTATCGCATTCTTCGGGACAGTTGATACAGCTGCAAGTACAGTCATTATTGATCGATAATATAAAAGAAGCGCAGTCACAGGTCCCAAGATTGCAGAAGTTTCAAGAACAGTTTGAAGCCGGACTTCGAACGGACTTGTTGATTCATGAAGATGGTTCGTTGCGTTGTGGTAGCCGTTTGTGTGTGCCGAAAGAAGACATTCGTGAAGAAGTTATGAAGGAGGCGCATAGTTCCGCATATTCTGTACATCCAGGAGGCATAAAGATGTACCGTGATCTATGACAGTATTTCTGGTGGGAAAATGAAAAGGGAGATTGCCCGCTTTGTAGCGAAGTGCTTGGTGTGTCAGCAAGTTAAGGCTGAACATCAAACAATGGCTGGTTTATTACAACCACTTCCGATTCCTCAGTGGAAGTGGGAACATATAAACATGGATTTCGTGACAGTTTTACTGCGGAGTCCAAAGGGCAACAATGCAGCTTGGGTGATTGTTGATCGATTGACCAAGGCAGCTCATTTCATACCGTTTTGAGTTGGTCAGTCGACAGAAGCGTTAGCAGAACGGTATATGCAGGAGATTGTGAGATTGCATGGAGTACCTGTAAGCATCGTTTCCGATCGTGATACCCGATTCTTATCACAACTCTGGAGGAGTTTATATGAATGTTTGGGGACGCGATTGATGTTTAGCATCGCTTATCATTCTCAGACAGATGGCCAGTCGGAGAGAACGATCCAAACTCATGAAGACATGTTGAGAGCTTGCATGTTAGACTTTAAGGGTTCATGGGAGGATCATCTGCACTTGGTGGAGTTTTCTTACAATAACAGCTTTTAGGCGACTATTCAGATGGTTCCATTCGAAGCATTATATGATCTCAAGTGTCGCTCACCCGTTTGTTGGGACGAAGTTGGAGAATGAAGATTGTTGGGACCAGATTTGATCGTGCAAACCGTGGAGAAAGTCAATACGATCCGGAATCACATGAAGGCAGCACAAGATCGGCAGAAGAGTTGGGCCGATACATCGAGAAGAGCTCTAGAGTTCGCTGTTGGTGATCTGGTATTCTTGAAGATATCACCGACTAGAGGAGTGATTCGTTTTGGGATTCGAGGCAAGCTTAGTTCTCGATTCGTGGGGCCTTTCGAGATTATTGAATGTGTTTGAGAAGTGGCTTATCGATTGGCTTTACCACCATCTTTGGCGAGTGTTCATGACGTGTTTCATGTATCTTAACTCCGTAAGTATGTTCGAGATGAAACACACGTACTAGATCATTCGGAGCTGACTGTAAGGGAGGATTTGACATATGAAGAACGGCCGATGTCGATTGTCGATCGAAGAGAAAAGGTCCTCAAGAACAAGATTATCCCGCTCGTACTTATTTCATGGGAGAATCGCTCGCATGGAGAATCGACTTGGAAATGAGAAGACGAGATTCGACAGAAGTTTCCACACCTCTTCTCGTAGTTTCATATTTGTTTCTTTTCTTGTTTTGGGAATTTCGAGGACGAAATTCTTTTGTAGTTGGATATAATGTAACATCCTAGTTTATTTATACCAGTTCTATTTTAGGTATTTATTTATTTATGGCTATTTCTTGATTTATTTTTGTTTGGGTGTGAATAGTATAATTGGCATCTGTATTTGCATTCGACCCGACCCGCTTGCTTGAAACTCGTCTTGATTCCTATTTTGGATTTATCCCGGCTAGTTATGAGAATCCGTGCACTTTCATATTGTTTATACTGCATTTTATCAAGCATCTGTATTTTTTAATAAAATAAATAAAGTTAAATAAAATATTTTAAATATATCTAGCATGGCCTGCATGATACCCCTAACCCTGTGGTGGCATCCGTACATCTTGTTCTCGTTCCGTTTAGAGTAAACGAACTCGTTTGGATAGCTACGTGCACGCTACGTGCATCCGTTCTTAGGGGTATGCTTTTTCGTTACCTGGTTATCGTACTTTGGTTTTGGTTGATACGTATATTATCCGTATTTTAAAACTATATTTTTAAATCTGAGCTGGACATATTTTGAAGTAAGTTTGTATTTGCGAAATTCTCAAAATTAACTAATATTATATTTTTATATTTCTAACAGTTAATATAATTATATTTATACAGTTAATATAATTATATATATACGATTTAAATTTTTTTTATAACTAAAATATATTTTTAAATAAAAAAAATCCTATCTAACAGCTCTCTCTCTCTCGTGACTCTCTCTCTCTCCTCTGCATATATATTTATATATATTTTATTTATTTTTTCTTTCCTTATTTAATACACAGCCTCTTCTTCTTACTTCTTTTTCTACTTTTTCTTCTTCTCTTTTCTTGGTTCTTGATTCCGATGATCACTGCCGGAGCCGTGCTCGTCGCCGACGATCCAGGCGACCCAGTAGACGTCCCCAGCCAGTGTGGTCGTGTTTTTGCTTTGCCTGGTCCAGTCCCGTGCGCGCGTGTGGATATTGCGACATTTATTTAACGTCGGACGTACCATACGCATCCGTCGTGAGATCCGATCAGGAAAGTTTACCTTGCTACATGCTATGATACATATTTTGTATCCAAATGAATAAAAATATCACATGTTGAATGCATTATACATCCATATTATTGTTTTACTGTTTTCGGATATCCGTAGGCATCTATATCATTAATTAAATATCTGGTTGCATGCAAGTTAGCTTGATACATGCCATATTATTATACTTGCATCTATATTAATAAAAATATTGCATATTTATTGTATTGTGCATCCATGTTACAGTTTTACCGTTTTTCCGATATCCGTTCGCATCCGTATCATTTATTGCATATCTAGCTGCATGCCATATCATATTATTTCATATTACTGTTATATTAGTACCCCATGCTTGATAATATGCATCATGCGTAGTCATGGAGTTGTAGATGTAATCACTGATAGATATTTGTGCATCCGTGTTTTACTGTGCATCCGTACTTTTATCGTGCATCCGTACTTGCTACAGTTTTATTGTGAGCATCCGTTTGATACATGTGCACTACCTGACATGACTTGATATACCACTGCTTGACATGATACATGATCCTGTTCCTAATGCCGACAATCCTGATTTGTTGTCCCGATAGACATATCATGTTGTCTATTCAGACAAAATCTGTACCTGCTTGATCCTGTGTTGGCATTAGCTCTAAATTTATCAATACCTAACTGGAACACATAACCTTGGGGGTAAAAGGAAATCAATAATGAAACCTGACTTGTAACTCAACAGTTCGACACTTATACTGATTAGTTTTTACGGGCTAGGCCAGCCCCGGGATGATGTTGCTGACATCATTCATCTGTACATGTTCCTGTTTCATGCATAGCGGCACGTCTTGGTTTCAGCCCGAGAATCTGGACCGTGGTCCCGGGCATGCACGGGATACTATTGAGTTATATCGACGATTCATTAAATTGATTTCAAAGACTTAAGAGTAATTAACCCAGTAGTTTAGTTCAGATTACTCACCACACGTCACATGTGCTTATACACTCCACCGTTCCATATTCGTGTTACTGTTATACCCTTATTACTGTTAATACTCATGCCTGCATATCTTATTACCTGCTGATTATATTTTATTGTTTGATATTATGACGCACTGACGTCTGGGTTTTGCATGGCCCAGATCCTCTATTTTTGTCGCAGGCTAATCAGGAGTATTTCCGCCGTCAGGCCGAGCAGTAAGGATCATGTTAGTATCTAATTAGTTTAGTTTTCTTTCAGCATTTTCATTCCCTGATGTGAGCCCGTATTTGGGACGTACTTTCCAGATGTTATTGTTTATTAGATTTATTGTTTCCGCATATTATTTCTTGACTCGTTTATTCTGGCATATGGACATGTACTAGATAGTTTATTTTATTTTACTGTTCTTGATATTTTATAGACAGCCGTAATATGACTGTGGAGGGATATTTTCTAACCACAGGTAGCATGGTTGGCTCTGTCACGTGCCGATCTTAGCGCACTCTGGAAAGCGGGGCGTGACAGCTAGAGTCCCAGTCAACGGCCTCAAATCAATCATTTCAAATCGACCCTGCTGGCTCATGTGAGAGATCACTGCAGTTTGGACCTGCGGAGATTCTGCAGTCCTTGTTTCCTCTATTTCAAATACCAACTCCAACCACATATCTCCCATTCAAAGAACCACAAGAAGAGATCAGAATCCCAATCTTACATTTGGTTGGCAGATCACATTCATATCAGACCTTAAGGTCTCTTTGCTTGTGTTGGATGAACATGAATGGAGTCAATAGTCAATTTTAACCCTTTGGGATTAATGAAAGGTGCACATTTTTCAGAAGAAAATGCACTAAAAGGCCAGCAGAGGTACATATATGATAATGTTTATTAATCAAACAGGGGATTAGATTAATGCAAACAGCAGCATAATTGTGGGTTAGAGTGCCACAGCTTGGAAACAAAAGCCAGTGGTCCCCAACAATATACTGACACTGTTAAAAGGCTCGTTTATGAGCTAATCTCTTAGGATTAAGATTAAAGATGTTTTGTATATGTTTGTTATCGAATTCTGCTGGTACATGCATGTATTTGGATTGGCCAAAATGACAGAGTCTAGTTTTCAGGCTAAAGATCATCCATCTTAGCACGTCATAGAGATAATACGTTTCTGAAATACAAACGATGAGAATGATTAAGAGGATTTCCACAACATGACATATATACTAGCGTCGTTTGATGGGAGTGTGTCAGAGATAAGGCTTTAGTTATTCCTAGTCTGAATCATTTTGAGACCTTTATAACACAAAGTTATAAATGATCATGATCATGTAGACAAAAATCATTTTGGGAGCATGCACATGTAGCCAAAAATCAAATCTGAATTAAGATATGATCACGATAATTCTAAAATATTTTTTTTCAAAAAAAATATCAATGATATATTAGGGTACCATTAATCAAGTGTTAACTAGGGGTTTGCATTAGATGAATATTCCAGCATTTGCCACCCATATCTCCCAAATCCACAAATTTTGCCTTGTCTTGCATGAGCACAACTTCCTCATCTCAAGCAATCTCTAATCTCCATCCATCATTATTTTAATGCAACATATCTCACACTAACACTCACTTTAAGAAACCCCATGTTCATGATCCTTCTTTTAAAAATTTCAAAAACTCAACTTTGACTCCACATTTTCAGGCAAGGCTAAAGCTCGAACAACTCCCCATTCTGTCCAAATGCATGCTCTCATTCTCTTTTAAATACTTCCAACCTACTCAAAACTAGCTAGTCCTTTGTGTACTATTGCTCTATATTAGTCTCAAGCAAATTACAAAGAGCTAAAGCCTTCTTCAAGTAGTGTTCATATCAGCTTAATAATTATTTTCATGGACGAATCAATGAAGAAGAAGAAGGCCGGCCGAGGATTCACCAGGCGATGCTCGGCTCTTGTAAAGGAGCAAAGGGCAAGAATGTATATTCTTCGCCGATGTGCAACTATGCTTTTGTGTTGGTATATTCAAGGGGATGAGTAGTTGAGGTCTTTTTTGGGCCAAGTTGCTTCATTTTGTATTAGACCAGAGCTTGATGGTGATTTCTTGCTTCTCATTCTCCTTTTTTTTCCCTGTGTTTTTGCCCTGTTTTGGGTTTTGAGAATGAGGGGAGATTAATTTGCACCATGGATATGGTTTTGTAAAATGACGCGCAAGGGCTAAAATATATATATAGTATCATCTTTTTTTTTAAAATTATTTTTGTTCTTTTTCTTTTTTGGGTATAAGACAAAGGATGCACTGTCTTCTGGCTTTGTTATGTGACATGGTAGTAAAAATCTACTATGTACTAAATTTGAGCTTGTTTAGATGTGTGATTTTACCTTTTCCTCATCATAGAAATAGTTTGAAACAATTGACAAAGTTTTTCTTCTATTTATCATGTAAATCTAATCTTAAAAATAAAAAGGTTTGCAAGAGAAAACAAAGGTTGCATTGATTCTAAAGATTAATTGACCTTGTGCATGCCAAGCTATGCACTCCGTTTGTTTCAATAGTGTTATGTTTTTCCCTTAAAACATCTACTGGTTAGAACATGAAATCCCGCCAAGAAGGATATCGAAGGAGAACGCATCATGGTTAAATCTGAAAATTTCTGATTTAGAAAATATGATAGTTTAGCTTAGATCACATAATTGCATTCCTAGTCTCTGACTGAAACCATAGACAGACGGCCATATGTCATGACAATTTATGTGTCCAATCATGGTTAGCTTTTCAAATTTAATGTATTTAAGCATATTTTCGATCAAGATCCTAGTGAGAGACATCCGAAAATACGAGAACGTCCTAAGAGCCTATTAAGGTTGGAGAGGCAGTGGATCGGATGGAGAAACGCAACACAAGCTATGTAAAACGCGCACCGCAAACCCTAATTCGATTCGTGTTTGTTGGGGAGCAATCGGGAAAATGTGTTATGTTTTGCTAAAGAATTGTTTGGTTGCAGAACGGAGTAATTTTTATAGCAAAAATCTAATCTTAATTGTTTCTAGAATCTCATCCCCCTTCTCTCTCTCTCTCTCCATGAATGTCGATTGACATATAATCATGGAATTTTGTATATGTTTTGTGGAGCTTTTGTTTGGTTGATTAGGTGTGATGGAGATTAGAATCTCCCTCAGATATTGTTATCCGCCTATCTTGTCGCCAGCGGGGCTAAACGGTTGAGATTTGGTTGAGGGTTGAGCGTGTGGATCCCAATGGGTTGTTGTTGATGCCGAGCTGCCTGTAAGAGAAGTCCCGGGATGGGAAACCACCGTAGGACCCTCCGACGATCAAATAAGTACCGAGAAATAATGACAAGATAACGGCGTATTGGATTGAGTTCGAGATACCTGAATCGTCTGGAGGAGTGGTTTATATAGGGGTCGCATTGAAATGAGCCGATGCGAGATTCTCGCCTTCCGTTACGCCCCCGTGTCATGTTCGCGTTGATAGCGGGATACATCCATTAATAGCGAGATACACCCATTAATGATGAGATACGCTAGCGTGGGATGCGGGACGTGGAGCGGCGGAGATCTCGTCATGGCGAGATACACGGAGCTGTTACGGGGGCGTTCGAGTTCCGTGCTCCCGGCAAAACAGGGACGCTGAGGAATCTCGGATATATGATAGCACGGAGACGAACAAATAAGCTGAGGAGTCTCAGCTATAGGATAGCTTGAAGACGAGCTATTGGCTGGCGTTCGGCAGAAGTGGGAACGTACTCCGGGGAGGTCTTCTAATAGGTCGGGTGCAACCTCGGAGGCGAGGCGCCGATGAATGTCCCCAATGCATCATACTTATCTAGCTCTGTAGCACTCAGGAATCTAGCAGGCTTTTGTGGATGACACGCCTTCCGCTTTTGTCGTGATTCGTAGAATTCCCACTTATGAGCATCATCATTAGCCTCTCATTCTCGTTTTGACCCATTTATGGGGCGGGTTGAGAGTGGTTTACTCGGCTTTCTCTGCTCAGCTGGGTGCCGAGAATTCTTCGTAGTGGATTATCCGGGAACGACATGGCGTTTAGCGGTTGCATTTCTTCGATCCCCAAATCCACGTGGCGTCTCACTATGCGCATTAATTTTTGCGCGTATCCTTGATGACGTCAGCGGATCACCGAAAGGGCGGCGCCATAATGGAAGCGTTGCTTCGTCTGTTCGGGTCGTCGATCTCGTGCCACGTGGGCGTATTTGGATGGTGGATTGTAAGATGTTGCTTCCACCAGTTGGATCAGCGTGAGGGGAGAAGTGCCCAATGGTTGGCTACCGCGTGGCGCCATCTGGATCATTGGGTGCGACACTTTATTTTGGCGAGAGCGGATCTAGGCCTCTAGATAACCTTTTTCGAGTGTATAAATAGGAGAGGCCTATCCCTAGGAAACACTTTTGTTTCGCTCGCCTTCTGTCGTCTATGGATTGCTCGTTTTTATTTTTACATTACCAAGTGTGGATAGGCTGGTGTCCCCTTATCCCACAGACGTGGTAACTTGAGTCGACGAAACACTAGGCTTATTCATCCAAGTGTATATAGACTGGTGTTCTCTTGAAAACTCTTAAGAACTCGGACTAATCCCAGCAAAGTTCGGTGATATCCCCTCTTCGGGTTCAAGTGGAATTAGAGTTGGCCTGGCTCTCGACCATGGGCGAGCTTTCTTTACTTGGGCTACGCAGGAGTCCGCCTAGCTCGAGTATGCGATATGTGTTCCGGGTGGAGGTATGTTTGCTGGTTTAATGCGAGGTCTTAGGATCTATCGTTTAGGCTGAGCAGGATCTGATCGTTGCAAATTGGCTGGACAGGAAGCTACCCAATGGCCTTTTGAGAGGGCTCCCGAGTGGGAATCTACTTGTGTCGAATTGACCGGGTAGGAAACTACTCGGCGGCCTCGTTGAAGAGCTTCCGAGCATGAGTCTACACGCTATGAGTTGGTCACAGCGGAAAGGAAGCTGTCCACCGGCCTCCTAACTGAGCAGGAGTCTACTCGTGCGAGGGCTTAGGATTCATGAGTTAGGCCGGGCTGGAATTTACCCACCGTGAATGGTTGCGACGGGCAGGAAGCAGTCCACCGACTTTGTGGCAAGGGCTTAGGATTCACGGGTTAGACAGGGCAGGAATCTCCCACCGTGAATGGTTGCGATGTGTAGGAAGCTGTCCGTCTGCCTCATGGCGAGGGCTTAGGATTCATGGGTTAGGCCAGGCAGAAATCTACCCACCGTGAATGGTTGCGACGGGTAGAAAGCTGTCCACCGGCCTCGTAGCAAGGGCTTAGGATCCACAATTTATGTTGGGTAGGTATCCACCCGCTGTGAAAGGTTGTGATGGGCAGAAAGTTGTCTGCCGGCCACGTGGTGAGGGATTAGGATTGATGGGTTAGGCCGGGAAGCATGTTACCCACCATGAATGGTTGCGACGGATAGGAAGCTGTCCGGCAGCCTCATGACGATGGCTTAGGATCTACAGCATTGTTGGGCAGGAAGCTACCCACTGTGGATGGGCCGAGCAGGAAGCTGTTAGGCTATTTCATGATGAGGGCTTTAGATCCATGGCGCTGTTGGGCAGGAAGCTACCCACGGTGGATGGACCAAACAGGAAGCAGCCCGGCGGCCCGTGGTTGTGCTCCACCGCCCGTGGCATCATCACCCGACTCAATGGGAACCGTTGTTGTGCTCGTGAGACCTAAAGACGGCGGTGGACCATAGACGGGGAGGGCTATGACTGGAGCATTGCCAGATTCCAGAGAAGGAGCGGTTGGCTCATCCTCGGGAATCATGGCCACCTCACCCACCACTCCCTCGGGTTCAGTAGTCGCAGTTGTCTCGTCCACCGTCGCCACGAGGTTGCCAGCCTCAAGCGCCTCGTCCGCCACCACCCTGGACTCAGTTATAATGATCATTTCATCTGCCACCACTTCAGGTTCGGCATCAATGACCTTTTCGGCTGCAGCCCCCTCAACCTCCACCTCAGACTCCAAAGCCTCACCAACGTTGCCCACCGTCGGCTCGAGTTCGGCAGGTGCCGCCTCCTCTGCTTCCTTGGGTTCAATGGTCTCCTCCTCCCCCTCGGTCGGACTTGGCCCTATAAGATAAAATATATAAGAACCGATGGCATATAACTCTTACAACAAAATCTTGGGAGAAATATTACCTGAAGTGGATTTATCATTTACGCTCCGAGCTGCGCGTGCCACTTGTCTGCGAGCAGTGGATAGGAGGGCGACAGGGGTCTCTTCAGAAGGAGTATCAGCACGAGGGACGGTGCTGGGGCCCGCTCCCATAGCCAAGGCAGCCCTGCGTGCCTTTGCTTCGCGTCTCGACCGCTTCCGTTCCTTCCGGGCTGTCGCAATGGACCTCTTTGACGCTTCCTTCAGGGCTTCATCGTCCTCGTTCAGAGATGCCTCCAGAGCCTTTAAGGCATCTCTCATCGGCTCTTCAAGACGAACCTCCTGCAGTAACCCTGAGGAAGCAGGAACATCGGCAACTGGTAGAACATCTGCGTCACTTGGCAGGAGCGGCATTGAGGTTCCTGTGATTAAAAGGGAAAGGTTAGATCGACCATAACACAAGGGAAATGAAAACTTGATGAATCGAAACTTACTAAGGCCCATGGACGCTCTAAGACGTTCCTCCTCCTGGAAAGTCTTCAGAGAAGCGGCAATGGCTTCTTCATCAGTGATGCCTGTTGGAAGAAAGGAAAGAAAAGCGTTAGTCAAAGGCAATGAAGAGAATATGTTGCAATAAAGAAAATGCAACTAGTAGTTACCTGATTGCGCAAGCTTAGCTAGCCACGCGTCACGCCTTGCCAACCACGCTGAAGCTTCAAGAGCGGCCTCCAAATTTGTATCGTCCGGCGGCGGCATGACTAATCCTTCGTCAGTCCCATATTCGATCAGGCCCTCGGCATAGGGAGCATGGGGTTCCTGACCGAACACGACGTCTGCAGCGAAGAGCGACTTCTTTTTCTTCTGCCCTCCGACCCTAGGTGCATGTGGGATCGACTTCCGTTTAGCAGCCACCTTGGGACGGCGGGTCCCGATGTCTGCACCCACGCCAGACTCCGGTGAGGCTATAACCACTGTCTCCACTGGAGCACAGGGCGCTGGTGGTGCATCCGCAATATCGGGGAGCGGCAATCCGCTTGGAGGACTCTGCGCACGCGAAGGTCCGGCTCTAGCATCTTTTAAAGGGGGGATTACCGGGGTCCTTGGCACCAAAGGAGCGTTGCGATCGCCACCTGGAGGTGCACCCTTACGGTCGATCAGCAGCCGCCTTTCCTCCTTTCTGACCGCTCCCGTCGAATGACTGTACCATTCTGTATACACCCTGAGGAGTTGTGGGGCACAAGCCGGCTCACTGATAAATAAGTGGGAGCCCGTGTTTAGACGCATGAAATGATGCGGCACTCTCTCCATCCCTTCTTCGGTCGCAACAGGTTCCGATAAAAAAGCCTCCAGCGGTACCCCTTGATTATAGCTCAGCTGTTGGGCGAAACGATGCGGGTTATATTTCATGAAGATCGCTACCCCATCCTGCCTAAACACCAAGAAACCCGGTCTGATGGAATATAAGTGAAGGGTCTCCCGGGCCGTTAAAACTGAAGCTCCATCCTTGAAAGTGTCTTGCAATGGCCGCACTGCAGTAGTGGACGTTTTTCCAATAGTCAACACCTTGTCAATGAAAGACACACCGGCTCCAACAGTGTGGGAGCGAAGGAGTAAACCCCTGGCATTTCGTGGCGATGGATTTACAATTGATGCGCCGATCAGCTATAGAATGAGAGGAAAACTGCACCTTTCGTAGAACGAGGGCCTTTTATGCATACCGAAAACACCCGATGTATGTAGCTCTAACCACGACATAAAGTAGTGCATCGGGAAGAACACGTGCAATACCCCGGGCTCGTTAGCATCCGCTGCTCGGCTGAGGCTGTGATATAGGTGTGCCAAGCCAGCGATTCCAACGGCCATCTTTACCCCGATGGTCATCCGGTGGGCTGGGTAAAAGACGGAACGCCGCATACGGTGAGAGTGCATTGGGAGCGCAAACCAACTCAGCCATAGCCTAAGGAATCCTAAGAAGAAGGCCTCCTCGTCTATCTCGGGGGCTGCGACTTCTGCGAAAGACATGGTTGGGGAGTTAGGAAGAAAAAAAATCCTTTTGGTCTATTTCCTTCGTCGGCAGGTTATCCAAACCTAGACCGAAAGGGTCCTCAAGGGTGGCAAACTTGGCAGCTTCTGCCGAGAGGACGTTTGGGTGAAGGAACCGAGCAATGAAATCCTCAAAACTAACTCCGCGGCTCCCACGCTCAATGAAAAGGGCCTCGTAGATGTTCAACACCTTGATCAGACTTGGAAATTGGTGTTGAACAGCATTCTCCAGCGTGAGCCCCCTTACCACCGGCTTAGCACCAAAGACGTACTCATCCGTCGGGAGCAACTCCTCATGATGTTCCCCCATGACCGGTAAACCGGATACCTCCGTAAACTCTTCCAAAGAGATTGACACTTCCCGATCCATGGCGAGGAAAGTGTGGGTAGGAATGTTCCACTGCTCCAGGAAGGCCTTGAACCACCAGGTGGGAAGCGTGGGATACTGGAAGAGGGAGACGTAGACTGCGGTATACAATCCTAATCTTATCAACTGCGACTTCTTCGTCGACAGGATATACCGGGCCCACGGCAGATAGCCGATTGGGTGGCGGGGATCAGACCGATATTATATGATTGCCCCCAAGGTCGCGCCTCGCCTTGACAGATACGGCGTCCTAGGATATCCAAAACCATGGGACGCTGGACCGGGATTGCATCTATAGCCGGATGAAGAAAGCCCTTCGATGTCCAATCAACCATCTCCATGGCGTACTGCATCGGGGGTGGCCTGGCGTAATGAATCGCCATGATGGGTTCTGACGGCACTGAGCATGTGAAGCTGCGTCGACCCATAATGATCTGGTTATACCACGACCCCCAAAGGTGGAGACTCTTATATTCCGGGTCGTAGTCCCTAATCATAGCCAAGATGTCACGATCCAAGGGCGCTTCAGGAAACCCTTCCTCCGAGCGGACGAATGGGAATGAGGTGTCGAAAGACATGATCGCTGCAAGTGAACAATTTAGCCGTTAGTGTTATAATTCCAACGCTTGGCGTTTAAAAAATGAAAATGCGTTAATTAATTAATTAAATTAAAAATTAATTAAATTAAAATTAATTAATTACGCCACACAGCAGTGCGGCGGGTAGAAGACCGAAGGGGGACCCACAAAATTTGAATGACAATATGTCAGTTAATAAGACAACCTCATCATTGGATGAGATTGTCAGTTGGTCCCCGGGAAAACATTCCCATTAATAATATAAAAAAAAAAAGAATCCCTAGAAATAAGGAGAAAATCTCCTCTTTCAGAGCAAAACTCTGTCACAGAGTGACACTTGTCAAACTCTGATCTCAGGAAAATAAGATTCCTTAAAAAGAGCTGAGCTCTGTGGTGATGATGAGAAAATTTATTTAAAGCTCCTAAAGAAATTAAAACATTTTGAAGACTCTTAGAAGTTCTTCATTTTTAGATCAAAAAAGATCTATTTTTGGATCCATGAGCAAAACACTGCTCATGGGTTAAAACCCATGAACAAGATCTCTTCAGATCTATGGATTCATGAGAGCAAAGCTCTGTTGGTGAAACCCCAATGGGGATCCCTTTAGATCAAAAGATCTATGAGAGCAAAGCTCTATTGGTTAATTAAAATTAATTTAACTCAAGATTAATTTTACCTAAAGTTTTCTAACTTGGAAAATGAGAGCAAAGCTCTAAAGTTCTGGAAACAAGAGCAAAGCTCTGAAGTTCTAAGCAAGAGCAAAGCTCTGGAATCAAAATCTAGAAAATGGTGAAGTTTTCTAAAAGGCCATAGGTCCTATTTATAAGGCGCTTGCGCCCCTTCAGCTCACCCCTTGATCCAACGGTCAGGGGCTTGCCACCGCTGCACTCACGTGTGCACGCCCCGCTTCCCAGAGTACGCAAGATTGGGCACGTGACATAGCCAACCATGCTACCTGTGGGTAGGAAGTATCCATCCACAGTCACATTACGGCTGTAGAGATATCAAGAACAAGATAAATAAACTATCTAACACATGTCCAAATCCATAATAACAAGAGTCAATGATAAATAAATGCGGAAGCAAATGATCCAATACAATAATAAGAAAGTACGTCCCATAATGCGGGCTCACATCTGGAAATAAAATGCAATAAATAAACTAATCACTACAGAACTCACAAATCAGCCTGCTGGCTGAAGTACTCCTGCTCGGTCGGCGACAGTGGTAAAGAATCTGGGCCATGCAAAACCCAGACGTCAGCGCGTCATGTCAACCAATAATATAATATGAACATGGTAATAAGCAATGCAGAAATAAACATGAATAAAGCAATAATATGAAACAACAGTGCAGGGTAGTGTGCAGTGGGTAACGAAACTGTTCTATCAGGTTTTTCTATTCTAAGGTCTTTGAAATCAATTGATGACTCGTCGTTGTAACTCAATAGTATCCCGTGCGTGCCCGGGACCACGGTCAAGATTCTTGGGGCTGAATCCGAGACGTGCCGCTAGGCAGTAATAAGTAGCAGGATGGATGAGTGATGTCAGCATCATCACTCCGGGGCTGGCCTAGCCCGTAAGACTGATCAGAACAGGTATCGAACTGTTGAGTTACAAGTCGGTTTCACCTTTGATTTCCCCATACCCCTAAGTTATGTATGTCGAGTCAGGTATTCAGTAATCAAGAACTAATGCCAACACAGGATCAGGTAAAAGCAGGTTTGTCTGGATAGACAACAGGAATGGTCCATGAGGACCCCAAGTCAGGTTTGTTGGCATTAGGCATGAGATCAGGTAACAGGTCAGGTCATGGTACAACAGGTTGAGTCGATAGTAAAGGGTACCATGTCCGGTACATCGATATATGTATATGTCATGTGTATCAAGGTCAGGTCAATATGTAACGCGATCGAGGGTGTGCTCACAACAGGTATATAATCGAATAAGGAAAAACAGCAGGAAATAAAGTAAACAACAATAAAAGTTCATTTAATCACAATGGTGCATTAATCTAGTGCAGTTGTATTATCATATTAACAGGTTTGAGCACCCTTGGGGTGCAATAATCACAAGGTAGTGCAATATCAATAACAGAAAGTAAAAGAGCTACATGTATACGACTATCGTCCTTTCAACAGTAAAAATGATTAACTGGTAATATCGTTATTAGGGTTAAAGTGGCAAAATGCGGTTTAGGTTAACTGTATCATGATATAAGTTATATTTCGTCCAAATGAGAAAAGTAACTACACTTAGTTAATCTTTGCAAGTTTAATGAGTCAAGCACACTTAATTTGTATAGCATAGCATGTAGCAAGTAATACTTGCCTCGACGGTTTCGCAAACCGGAAAACACGAACGTAGCGTCGGCGGAAAACACGCGACGGTTGCACGGGCCACGGATCGAGTCCAAACAACGAACTGCGGAACCACACGGACCAGAATACTTCGCTGGAGAGTCGGGTCGAGTCGTCGGCACGGCCGGAATCCGGCGAAATGTCAAAATGGCGACGAAGTTAGCAAAACACATAACAAAGCAAGAATCGACCAAAGAAGGAAAAAGGGAAGGGGAGTGGTCAGGAGAACTTACTGTTGTGGGGTTCCGTGGCAGAGACGAGGCGAGGGATGACGACGGGGTCGACGGAACTCCGGCAAAGAGGTGTTGGATGCTAGGGTTTCGGTTAGGGTTAGACTCGGGTGTAAATGGGGTGCCGGGATACATTGAGTCGGGAAATGAGAGAGGTGCTGGAGGTGGAGGTGATGAAAACGAGGACATGGAGACGAGGGGATCGGCGGTGGCGGCGAGCGGCAATGACGAGGTGCTGCCGGTGACTGTTGCGAGGGTGGAGTCTCGGGCAACCAAGGAAAAGAGAGGAGATGGTGAGGAGAGGGGGACTCAGGCGAGGGGAGCACGGCACGGTGTTGGTCGGCGGCGCAGGTGATCGCCGGCGGCGACTCACGCGACTGCAGCGAAGGTTGCAAGTGGTTGCAGTGCGGGGGAGAAACAACGTTGAGATGGAGAGGAGGAGGCGGAGGCGAGGGTGACGGCGACGTTGGCTCCGGCGTCGGGCCGCGGCGGCGATGGTGGAGGTGGCTAGGGCTAACGGGCGACGTGGGGAGTTGGGTTCTCGCGAGGTTTTCTCTGGGAAGGTGAAGGAAGAATATATAAATAGGGGTTAGAGAGAGAGAGAGAGATTAAAGACAGAGAGAGAAAGAGATAGGGAAAAGATTTATGAGAGAGAGAGAGAGAGAGAAAGCGGGCCCACGAGGGATTTAGCCCCTCGTGATTGGCTGTGAGATGCAAAGGAAATTAAAACAGAAAATTTAAAAAAGATTTAAACGTTACTGTGAACAGGAGAATATATATTATATGGTTTAAATATATTTAATTAAATAGGCATTTCGGCGCTAAATGAAACATTTCCAAATCGCGCCCGGGTTGCGCCCAAATGTTTCAAATTCAAATTATAGGATTTTAAGCGAGTTCCAAATTTTGAAATGAGGTGTTTTATGATTAAAATGCATGCCCCCAAGTCGGACACTTGCACGCGCGCGTAGCCGTCCAAACTTGCCCGTTTCGCCGAACGGGATGAAATCTCGACGCGCGGACGCTACCACGCGACTAGTGGCGATGAGTAGGCCAACATGGATATTTTTAATTTCATTTTAGGTGTTAAAATTTGTTATATGCCAAAATGACTTTGTTCCCCTCCGAACGGCGGCCCGGACTTCGCGTCCGTTGCCTGAGGTTCGGGGCAGATGCTATTTGGTTTTATCCGTCTACCTCTCCGAAGATGCCAAGTTGATTTATGGCACCGTGTATCGGAGGTTTAGACGGATGCGGCCGATGTAGCAGACTTCATCAGATTCCCCCTCAGGGTGAGGGGTTTTTTATTGTGGGGACACTCTTCCCTGCAGGCGCAAGCCCCTGCAGTTAATTACGCTACCGCATCGCGGTAACAACTTTCTCCTTCTCCAGAATTTCACTTCGTGTCGTGTGTGTTTGTTTTGTTCGTGGTTGCCCGTGGATTGTATACGGAGACTGAGTGATGTCGTCACCCGTAGGACGTGGATTAGTCCAAATCCGTATTTAGTTAGATTTGGGTTTGGTATTTTTAGTTTAAGGATGCATTAGCCGCGTTGCGGCTAAGACCAACTTAAACGTTCGTCAAGGATACGTTAGTCCTGTTTTAGACTAAGATCGACCTGACGTAGTGATTGATTTAATTATCTGGTTGTCGAGACTCGTCACCTCTCTGACGTCGTTGAGGAATTACAACGACAGGCGTCAGAGGAGTTCAGAGGTGTACCCTTGAACCAAAGTTGATTTGGAGTTTTATCGTTTATTTGAATATCTAAGAACACGTTAACCGTATTTGGGGTTAAGATCAACTTAGACGGGACCGTTTAGATCCAACAAAAGAGCGTTTTGGGCCCTATTGTGCCAGTTTAGGGACGTGGTGGTCCATTACCAGTTTAAGGACGTAGGGGTCCATCGCCAGTCTAGGGACGTGGTGGTCCATCATTAGTTTAGGGACGTTTCGGTCCGATATTAGTTTAGGGACGTTTCGGTCCGTCGCCAGTTTAAGGACGTAGTGGTCCATTATTAGTTTAGGGACGTTTCGGTCCGATATTAGTTTAGGGACGTTTCGGTCAGATATTAGTTTAGGGACGTTTCGGTCCGATTAGATAAGTGGTCGTTGGGACCCGTCACCTCTTTGACGTCGTTGAGGGATTACAACGACGGATGTCAAAGGAGTTCGGAGATGTACCCTCAAACCGGTCGCGAATTGGTTTAGGAGAGCCATTTTGCTCAATCAATTTAATTTAAGGACTTACAGCCAGGATTGGGTTTAGTCCAATTTTTTATTTTAGGCTCTGCCTGACTGAAAGAATCAGTCCAAACAGGGCTCTGTCCCTTTATTATTTTGCAGTTTGACTTGGGCCAGGCCCTTAAGAATTTTCCAAATAGGGCTCTGCCCTTTTATTATTTTTTTTTTATTTGGACCAGGCCCTTTTAAATAATGAGTTGCACTTGTGCAGAAACTCAAGAATTTTCTTGATTTGGGCCAGGCCCTTTTAAATAATGAGTTGCACTTGTGCAGAAACTCAAGAATTTTCTTGATTTGAGAACAAAAGTGCATAGCACTTTTGATCTAAATTTGGATCAAAGGAAAACAAGTTATTCTTGTTTTTCCCTGATTTTACAGAACCAAGGGTTCATATCAAGTGCAAGGCACTATTTATTATTCTCTGATTTTACAGAACCAAGGGTTCATATCAAGTGCAAGGCACTATTTATTATTCAATTCTTTTTATCTTCTGTTCTTCAGAGATTTTTCTCCTGTTCTAAAAGAAGTTTTTACCTCTTTTGTGTTCTTGATTAATCTTCAAGAGTTCTTTCTCTTCCTTTTTTTTTACCAGAAGTTAATTCTTCTCTTTGATGATTGATCCTGATGATGATGATCCTTTGAATGAGGTCTGGGGTCTTATTTATAGTGCTCACAAATTTGTTGAATTTGTTATCAAGATCTTTCCTGAATAATTTTGGGAATTTTCCCACCATTGGATCTCTGATCCAAGGGTCCCTGTTTTACAGAAGAACAGAAAAGATTTACTTAAATTTTCATTCTGTTGCTGCGCAACTCACCAGCGCGTGACACGTGTCGCGCTGTCGTGCGCTTGCGCAGTTGCGATTGCGCAACTGCGCAGACACGTGTCGCGCATCCATGCGCTTGCGCAGTTGCGATTGCGCAACTGCGCAGACACGTGTCGCGCTGCCATGCGTTTGCGCAGTTAAGTCTTAATTATGTTTTCTGAAGAGCCTTGCTCTGATTGGACGCATTGTCTTGGGCGTTACGCTGCCGAATCAACTTCCGCCATGTGGAAAATTGCACGCTGTGCACGGGAACCGAAGCGTTGCTTCGAATTTTGAATTTTCAAAATTTAAGTAGAGCCTTGCTCTGATTGGGGGAAACAGATGCCCCCCCACCGTTGCGCTCACGTGGCGCGCGCGTGAGTGCAGCGGTGGCAAGATCCTGACCGTCGGATCGAGGGGTCAAGTCAACAGGCACAGGCGCCTATAAATAGGACCCTTGGTCCTTGGTAATTCTTTACCGTTCTCAAGAAATTGAATTTCAGAGCCTTGCTCTTACTTGAGAACTTCCAGAGTCTTGCTCTTATGATTTCCTTAAGAACTTCCAAGTTCTAACCTTAGAACCATTCTAGGTAAAATTAAATTAATTTAATTTAAATTAAATTTAATTAACAGAGCCTTGCTCTTATAGATCTTTGATCTAAAGGAAACCCCTTTGGGGTTTTATTCACAGAGCCTTGCTCTCAAAATTTACAGAGACTCTGTTCCTGGGTTTTAACCCATGAACAGAGCCCTGCTCACAGATCAACTATAAAACTTTTTAAAAGTTTCCATGGATCTTTAAGATCCCAAAATTTTAATTCTTAGGAGTTATAAATTTTTATTACTACTACAGAGCTAGGCTCTTTTTTTAGAAGTTTTATTCCTTTGAAACAGGAGTTTGACAAATGTCACTCTGTGGCAGAGCTTTGCTCTGAAAAGAGGAGATTTTCTCCTTGTCTCTAGGGATCCCCCCCAATGAGGATATTCTCTTGGGGGTCTTTTTTATTGACTGATAGTCTCATCCAATGGTGGGATTGTCTCATCAAATGATGCGCCGTCATCTTGATTTTGTGGGTCCCCCTTTGGTCCCCTACCCACTGCATCACAGTGTGGAGTGAGATTTTTATTTATTATTATTTTTTTTATTATATATATTATATATATATATATATTTTTTTTAAATGTTAAGCGTCAGGCCACTAATGATATATATATATTTTATGCAGAAAAGATGTCTGACGACTTGTCTTTTCCCTTCGTTCGCTCAGAAGGAGGGTTCCCACATGCACCAGTGGACCGGGTAGTGTTCGCCTTGATTAAAGATCACGATCCTGAGTGCAAGAGACTTCACCTATGGGGAAGGTGGTACAGTCAGATTATCCAAGGCCGTCGCAGTTTTAGTCCCGCCTCGCCTTCCGAACCTATAGTTACGATCCCCTATGCGGACAAACCCCCGGTGGAGTATGCCGTGCAGGTTAAAAATTGGAATTCAGACGACCTCCTCCAGCTTGCAATCGGCGCTATTCCGGTGCAGCAGCCGCCGGCCATAGATATCTTGGGAAGGCGAATCTGTCAGGGTGAAGCACGCCCTTGGGGACAGGCTTACAACATTGGATTGAATCCGCGACCGCTTGCTGGATACCTGCCATGGGCCCGGTACATTTTAGCGGCGAAAAGAGCTCACCTGACGAAGATTGGTTTATACTCCGCCGTCTACGTCTCGCTTTTCGAGTATCCTACTCCTCCAACGTGGTGGACAAAGGCCTTCATTGAACAATGGAATATCCCCACACATACTTTCCTGACAGCGGATAGGGAAGTTTCCATTTCTCTAGAGGAATTCGTTGAACTTTCAGGTTTACCGGCGAGGGGGGAGCACTACGAAGAGTTGCTTCCTCCTGACGAGTACGTCTTTGCCACCAAGCAGGTGGTATTCGACTTAACTCCGGAAAATGCCATTCAGCATCCGGGCCTGGTTAAGGTATTGGAGATTTACGAGGAGCTTCATTTGGAATTGGGCGACCGGGGCGTTAGTTTCGCGGACTTCATTGCTCGTTTTATTCGCCCGGAATTTTTATCAGAGCAGGGTGAGAAGTTCGCCCAACTTACTGACCCTTTTGGTTTCGGCCTGGACCGCCGACCTTCATCGGAAATTGATCAGCGAAGTTTTTACCTTCCCGGCACTGCTAGCGTCCCTTTCTCAGAGATCGCCGTTCCTGGCATGGATGAGGAGACCTTCTTCATAGGGTTCTTAGGTCTGTGGCTGTGCAGCTTCGCGCTTCCCATGCACCCACGCCTTATGCGGTCTTCTGTCTTTTACCCGGCGCATCGAATGGTGGCCGGTCTGCAGTTATCAGTGGGGATCGCCGGGTTGGCTTACCTCTACAATGGACTTAGCGTAGCGGCGGACGCTAATGAGCCTGGGGTACAACCTTCTAACTTCCCGATGCACTACTTCATTTCTTGGACGGAGCTACATGTTCGAGGAGTGTTTGGTGCCCATAAAACTCCTCCATTCTTTGAGAGATTCAGACTTCCAAGAATCATGCGATTGGTCGGGGCTTCCATTGTGTTTGCACCTCCGCGGGAGTCTAGGGGATTGCTTCTGCGTTCGCATCTAGTCGGGGCGAAGACCTCTTTTGTGGATAAGGTCATCACCATGGGTTCTGAGACCACTAAGTCGGTGGTGCCGCTGCGTGATGACTTTAAGGGCGGTGTTTCTGTGTTGAAGGCTCGGGAAATCCTCCATCTTTACTCCATTCGGCCGGGCTACTTGGTATTTAGGCAAAATGAAACGGCCCTCTTCATGAGGTATAACCCGCATCGATTTGCCCGGCAATCGAGTTACAACCAAGGGGTCCCATTGGAAGCCTTCTTGGGAACACCTGCAGTCGGCCCAGAGGGGGTACGGAATGCGATGCATCACTTCATCCGGCTCAATACAGGCTCCTACTTTTTTATTAGTGAGCCCAGCTGTACCCCTAAGATACTCAATTCGTATGTGGCCTGGTACGCTTACGCGATGGGCCCAATCATCTTGATGGAGAAACGCCTACTGGTCGATCGTAGGGCTGCGCCTCCCGGCGGCGATCGCAAGGCTCCCTTGCAGCCCAAGGTTCAGGTTATCCCTCCGACGAAAGATGCCGGAGCTGATCGACCGCGCGTGTTGGCCCCTCCGCGTGGATTGCCACTGTCTACTACGGTGGATGAACCAACGGCGCCCCGTGCTCCGACCAAGACGGTTAAAGCGGCATCGCCGGAGTCGGGTGCAGGAGCGGACATCGGGACTCGCCGCCCGAAAGTGACTGCCAAAACTGGCAAGCGCAAAGCTGTTCCGAGTGGATCCAAGGCTGGCGGACAGAAGAAGAAGAAGTCCACCTTATCCCTCGACGCGATCCTTAACTTAGAGCCCGCGGTTCATCCTGCCGGGGCCATATGCGAGTACGGCAGCAATGAGGGTTTCGTGGTGGACCCTGAGGACACCAATCTAGCTGCCGCCATTGCATCTTCGGAGCGATCGGCGAGGCTTGAAGCGATGTTGAGCAAACTCGCTGAGTCCGGTAATCATCAGACGCGTTATTTATTATTTCATTGCACTTTGTATCATTGTATTTAACTAACATTTGCTCCATTTTTAACAGGCGCTTCTACTGAAGAGGCTATCGCTGCCTCCCTGAAAACCTTCCAAGAGGAGGAGGAGAAGCGTACCCTAGCAAGCGTCGGTATGTTTTACCCCTTTCTCTTTTATAAGGAAAGTTTGTTGTCTTTTTATGATAGTCAACCTGACCTTCTTTTGTTTCTTTGCAGGGGTTGTATTAATCGATGCGAGGATCCTTCCCAAGCCCGTCATCGAAGTCTCGGCTTCGCTGCAGTTGCCACAAGAGCCTCAGCTTGATAGAGCGACGAGGGACGCCTTGAAGAATCTAGAGGCATCCCTGTATACGGGCGAAGAAGCCTCCCTTAAGGAGGCTCTGGTGGCATCTGTCTCATCGGCTCGAGAGGAGCGGAAGCGGTCAAGACGCGAAGCTAAGGCGCGCAGAGCTGCTCTGGCCGCAGGGGCGGGCCCTAGCACTATTCCTCGTGCCGACACTTCTTCTGAAGAGGCCCCTGCCGCCCTATCTACTACTCATAGGCAGGCGGCGCGCACGGTCCGGGATGCAAACGATAAATCCTCTTCAGGTAACCTTTCTCTCAGAACTTTGTTGTAAGAATTATCAAATCGTTGACTCATACGCACTCCTATTTGCAGGGCTAAGTCCGACTGAGGGGGAGGCGGAGACCGTCGAACCCCGGGGAGCGGAGGAAGCGGCGCCTGCCGAGCCTGAGCTGACAATGAGCAACGTCATCAGGGCCACGGCGCCCGAAACAGAAGTTGAAGAATTCGCTGCCGAGAAGGTCATCGATGCCGCATCTGAAATGGCTGCAGGTGAGATGATTGTCGAGCCGGAGGCAGTAGAAATCGAGGCGCTTTAGGCTGGAGATGTCGCGGTGCCGATGGGTGAGGCAACTGTGACCGTAGGACCCGAAGGAGTAGTGGGTGAGGTGGCCACGATTCCTGAGGAGGAGCCAGCCGCTCCTTCTCTGGAATCTGGCAATACCCCAATCATAGCCCTCCCTGCGTATGGTTCCTTGCCGTCTCCCGGGCTTGCGAGCACAACAACGGCTCCCATCGAGTCAGGTGATGAGGCTACGGGTGGCGGCCTGATGTCAGTAGAGGAAGGAATTGCCTCCGTCTCGGCTGGTAGTTCATCGGGTAAGTTTCGGGTTACTATCGTTTCCCCCCCTTTTTTTATATATATCTTGTAATCTCCTCTAACAAGCTTGTCTTTGCAGGTGCGGCCAGTGCCGACGCTCCATTGCTTGAGGGAGCACCGTCAACTACTGCTTTGGCGGTGGTCACTTCCCCGTTTTCCCTCGTGCCATCGCGGATGTTGGGAGGTATGGACCTGTGACTCACAAGTTGATCTCTTAAACGTATAGTTCATGGACTAATGCCATACCATCGTGTCTTTTCAGGAGTGCTCTTTGATCATCTATATCAGGTGTTGCTCTCACACTTCTCCTTCCCCTCCGAGCTTACTTCTCCCTCTAGTGGCTCTGGTGAGTGTACGTTCAATATAGTATCTTCGTTCATCCCCTTTTTCTAGTAATTGAATGATTCTTGACCTTTACCTTTCTTTATTGCAGTGTCACAAATCGAAGGAGGGGATGCCAGACCTGCCGCGCTACCGGCCCTCCCGGCTCTGCCATCCGTTGCTGCCGGTATAGCAAACACTCCTCCTTTTTTGTAATCCTTAAATATCTCTTGAACCACCGTTTAATTATGTCTTGTTTTGCAGCTATTGTTCCGGCTCCGGTCCCCTTTGAGTCGCGCGTCCTTATACCGGCAGGCCCTTTCTTGAGGCGCCCGTCTTCAAAGGGTGCTGTGATGAGTCTAGGCATGCTGAGCGGGTATATCGAAGAGCTCAGCATGGATGCTCTCCCTTCTGCTGTAGATTTCGCTGTGGATGTTAACCCAATGTTAGCGGCGCTCGTAACTTTTCACAACGAAGGCGTCATTGAATCTTAGGTTAATCACTGCAGGGAGATCGAGGCCTGTCTATACCGGCTGGAGTTGACGCGCCCTTCTCCCGAAGTTTTAGCTCTGAGCACCCAACGCACAACTTGGCTCGAGCAAAGCACTTCGCACTCCCGCCACTTGGAGCAAGAAGCAGCTCAAAGACTAAGGGAATGCCAAAAGACCTCGAACGAAACAGCCCATCTGCACGCTGAGGTTGAGGCAAATGCTGCCCAAGTGAAGACTATCTTTGAGGGTCTCTTGGAGCGCATCTCCCATGGGCTAAACTTAAAGCGGAAGCTTGACGTGGCTGAGCGCAATATCCCAAGTCGGGAGGCTGCTTATCAAGTCGTGAGGGAGCAACTTGCATCGGTCTTGCGGCAACGAGCCCAAGTGGAGGCAGAGTTGACGGTGGTAGCCGAGCAAGAGAAGGTGTGGAAGGACATATGCGAGCGATTGCTACATCTGTGCAAGACGCTCCCTTCCCAATAGCTGCCCTTGTATCAATACACTTGTAATTTTCTTTTTTTGAATAAGATGTATACATTCTTTATTCTTTTGTATGATTCGCCATGTACTTGATCGAATTAATAAATAAAGATACACATTTTTTTTAATGTCTCGTATCATTTCTTTGCTTTCTCCCTTCTCTTATTATCAGCATGCTGTCTTGATAAACATGATTGACAGGTAACAGAGTAAGCATCTTGGTTTCTTCGAGAGATAGCGATGGCTTATGCCGCAGGTTCGGATCTGCTGCCTAAGACTTTTCAACTCTATGAGCCGTGAGGGTCTCATAGAGACTTTTATCCCTACGGATCGAGAGGATCTCGTAAGTGGATTTTCTCCTTAGGAATCGTGAGGATTCCCAAGTGTGGTTTTCTCTCATAGGTCGAAAGGATCTTATGAGAGAATTTCTCCCTCTTACAAGTCGAGAGGGCTCGTAAGCGGTTGTTTCTCTCTTTGTCGAGAATTGACTTCAGAGAGTGAGACCCGTGAATAGTATGCAAGAGACCATTTAGGATTGACTTGCAGGATCCCATTGCCCCTCTTACGAGTCGAGAGGGCTCGTAAGCGGTTGTTTCCCTCTTTATCGAGAATCGACTTCAGAGAGTGAAACCCGTGAATAGTATGCAAGAGACTATTTAGGATTGACTTGCAGGGTCCCATTGTTCAGGAAGCAAGTTTTTGAATCCTTACTGCCCGAGATGTGAGTCAAAGAAGCTCTCGTCACGGAGTGTTTGTATCCGTGAGTTGAGAAGTTTTGCGAGGGATTATTTGTTTCCCAAGCGCCAAGGATTATTTGTGTCCTTGGGGTTTGAAACGAGTCGATGGTTCCCACGGAGGCGCTGGTGGCTCTGCGAGTCGACGCGGATCAGAAGGCTCTCGTCAAGGAGTGTTTGTATCCGTGAGTTGAGAAGTTTTGCGAGGGATTATTTATTTCCCAAGCGCCAAGGATTATTTGTGTCCTTGGGGTTTGAAACGAGTCGAGGGTTCCTACGGAGGCACTGGTGGCTCTGCGGGTCGACGCGGATCAGAATGCTCTCGTCAAGGAGTGTTTGTATCCGTGAGTTGAGAAGTTTTGCGAGGGATTATTTGTTTCCCAAGCGCCAAGGATTATTTGTGTCCTTGGGGTTTGAAACGAGTCGAGGGTTCCTACGGAGGCACTGGTGGCTCTGCGGGTCGACGCGGATCAGAAGGCTCTCATCAAGGAGTGTTTGTATCCGTGAGTCGAGAAGTTTGCCGGGATTATTTGTTTCCCGAGCGCCAAGGATTATTTTTGTCCTTGGGGTTTGAAACGAGTCGAAGGTTCCTACGGAGGCACTGGTGGCTCTGCGGGTCGACGCGGATCAGGAAGCTCTCGTCAAGGAGTGTTTGTATCCGTGAGTCGAGGATTTTGCTGGGATTATTTGTTTCCCGAGCGCCAAGGATTATTTTTGTCCTTGGGGTTTGAAATGAGTCGATGGTTCCCACGGAGGCGCTGGTGGCTTTGCGAGTCGACGCGGATCAGAAGGCTCTCGTCAAGGAGTGTTTGTATCCGTGAGTCGAGGATTTTTGTTGAAGTCACTGGCTTCTTCGGTTGAAATGAACCGTTGAGGTTTGGCTTCGTTGTTTGACGGAATCCGCTGGGGAAGTATGGTCCCTTCTTTGTTTAAGCCCTTGGATTGTATACAGGGATCGATGTGATCTTAACTGTAGGGCCAAAGCTTCATCATCATTTTTTTTGTTTTATTTCCGCGATGCTCTATCATTTCAGCTTTATATCGCAAAGGTTGCGATTGCCCAATCATTTCGGCTATTTTGCATGCATACATTTTACTTGCTGCTTTTTATTGCAAGTTGCCCTATCATTTCGGCTATTTCGTATGCATGAGCGGCCTACTGGCTTTCGCCGTAAACCTGAAATTGGACACCGATTTCGGCATCAGTACCGCTGCAACTGGGATATTACCAGGAGCGAATCATCATTTGCCTCTGTCTTTGTCGAACAAAGGAGGCTTAGCGACCAGGGTTAGGATCCTGTCGGCTAAGGCTTTTGACTTCATGAGCCGTAAGGGTCTCGTGAAGGTATTTCTCCCTACAAGTCGTGGGGATCTTGTAGGTGTATTTTCTCCTTAGGAGTCGTGAGGATCCCTAAGTGTTTGTTTCTCTGTAAGTCGTAAGGATCCTACAGGAGGGCTTTCTCCTTGTAAGTCGAGAGGATTTATAAGGGTCGTTTACCATGCACACATATCTCTAGCTTCATATGCGACTTAGTTAGGGAAATGTTTATTCGCGCCCGTGGATTGTATACAAGGGTCAATATTGAACCACTTGTAGGGCAATATCGAAAGTTGTGGGGGTTGCTTAAGCACAAGTTTAGGTCTCTGTGACTTAAGACTTTCAAATCCTATGAGCCGTGAGGATCCCATAAGAGAGTTCTCCTTACGAGTCGTGAGGATCTCGCAAGTGTATTTTCTCCTTAGGAATCGTGGGGATCCCCAAGTGTGTTGCTCCTTTGTGAGTCGTAAGGATCTCACGCAGGTGGTTTCTCCTTACAAGGTCGAGAGGACCCTATAAGTGTTCTTAACGAGGTTGCGCCCTTTCAGGTTTTCACAAACACTCGCCGGTAGTCCTGCTGTTTTTACTCACGGAGCCCTTTCGGGTTTTCATCCGCGCCCATTTTGCTTATGGACTTACCGTTTTTCTTTATTTTATTTTTATTTTTATTTTTATTATTTTTTTTTATCTCGTCAGCCCAAGGATGCTGCAGTATTAGTTTAAAGACGTTTCGGTCTGCTATTAGTTTAAGGACATTTCGGTCCGCCGTTGAGAGGGCTGGCTACTACTTATAAAGCTTGAGCTTAGGAAGATAGCGAGCGGACATAGTCGTCGTCATCTACCATTGACCTAGGCCGTGGCTCATTAAGCGTAGTATTTCTTTAGGAAGCGACCATTTATTGGCCTGAAAGGCCTTTCACCGTGCATGTCCATGAGTAGATAGGCCCCACCTTGGTAGACTTTATCAACGATGTACGGTCCTTCATAGTTTGGCTCAAACTTTCCCCGCTTGGCGCGATTGGGGATCATGGGCCGTTTGACCACTAGCACGAGTTCGCCTTGGTGGAATGTCCTCGGGCGGCTCAATCTTTCATATGAGCGCGTCATCTTTGCTTTATAGGCTTCCAGATTTTGTTGTGCTAGAAGCCGGATTTCATCAAGGGCATCAAGCTCTTCAAACCGAAGGTGAGCATTTTCTTCGTCCGTCAGCTCGTAGTGGACTGCCACTCGTAGAGAGGGTAATTCTATCTCAAGAGGGAGTACTGCTTCCGTCCCAAATACCAACGCGTATGGCGTTGTGTTTGTGGCCGTTTTAAATGTAGTTCGATACGCCCAAAGAGCCTCTTGCAATCTTTCGTGCCAATCTCTCTTATTTCGTGACACTGTTTTCTTCATGATCTTCGTCAAGGTCTTGTTGAAGGCCTCAGCTAGACCGTTAGCTCGCGGGTTATAAACTGAGGAATATCTCCAGTCTATATTGTGCTGCTGTGCGAAACGGCTAATTTTATGACTTCGGTAGGCTGGCCCATTATCAGAGATGATTCTTCTCGGGGTTCCAAACCGGTATATGACATGCGTTCTGAAGAAATAGAGGATGTTCTCCATTTTCACTTCCCTCAACGGTACCGCCTCTGCCCATTTGGAGAAGTAATCAGTCGTCGCCAAGATGAAACGATGTCCTTTTGACGATGCTGGTTCGATGGGACCGACTATGTCAGTTCCCCATATTTCGAATGGCCAACTAGCCACTGTTGGATGCAGTGGATTGGGATGCTGATGGATGAAGTCCCCATGAATTTGGCATGAATGACATTGCCTCGCGAATTCCAGGCAATCCTGCATCATCGTGGGCCAGTAGTAGCCCGTCCGCTTTATCTTCAACTTCATCTTAGGGCCCGCTTGGTGGGAACCGCAGAGTCCGTCGTGAACTTCTTGGACGACCCTTCTCGCTTCGTCAGGTCCTAAGCATCTCAGCCACAGAGAATCGAATGACCTCTTGTATAGAGTGTCGTTGACGAAGGCGAAAGACAGAGCTCGTTTCACGAGCTGATGTCTTATGGATGCTTCTTCAGGCATTCGGTGGAACTTGAAGTAATCTATGAAGACTTCTCTCCAGTCTTCGGCCTTCTCATGATCTTTTATTTATAGGGTCGCCTGCTCAGTTGCTCCATTTTCTTTATATGATCCTGGAGATATTTCTGTTGGGGCAAGCACTCGACGGCTTTGTACCACGATTCTAACGTCGTCGAGGTTCTCGTCCGCCAGTTCTTTAGCAAGTTTGGCTAGTGCGTCCGCTTTGCTGTTTTCCGCGCGCGGTATGCTCTCCAAAGTATAGGAGGGAATTTGGGTTAGCAGTTGTTGCACTTTTTCACCGTATTTTACCAATTCCGGTTTGCATGTTTGGTAATCGCCGTTCACTTGACTGACGACCAGTTGGGAGTCTCCATATATGAGGAGGCTTTCAATTCCCATATCAATGGCGATCTCGAGGCCTGCTATCAAAGCTTCATATTCAGCTTCATTATTCGTCCTCGGCTCTGTTAAGGAGAAGGCGAAGCGCATTATTCCTCCTTGTGGAGTCACAAAGATAAGTCCTACCCCTGATTTGATCATTGGCGTACTTTGTTTGTACTTTTTCATAGAAGATGCTCCATCGAAATAGAGCTCCCAACGGGTATCACCATTGTCGATTGCGTCAAACGCATGTCTGCCTGGCAAATCGCAATTTAAAGGAGAATCGGCAGGTATGGGATGCTCAGCAAGGAAGTCGACGATGGCCTGGCCTTTTACTGCCCTGAGAGGTTGATATGTTATCGAAAATTCCATCAATAGCAGAGCCCATTTAGCGAGTCTTCCCGTCAATATGGCCTTTGACATTAGATATTTGAGAGGGTCCACTTTTGAAATAAGACGGACCTCGTGCACCAACGCATAGTGCCTAAGCTTTGTTATTGCGAAGATCAACGCCAGGCAGTGTTTTTCAATGGGAGAGTAATTGCTTTCTGCCCCCAGCAGAACTCGACTTAAGTAGTAGAGCGCTCTTTCTTTCCCCTGATCGTTCTCTTGTGCCCATAATGCGCCTAAGGAACCTTCGAGGGCGGTTGTATAAAGAATGAGAGGCTTCCCCTTAACCGGAGCAGCCAACACTGGCGGGTTCTGCAGGTATTGCTTGATCTCATCCAGTGCGTCTTGGCATTTTTGATCCCAAACGAATGGGGTTCCCTTCTTCATCAGGTGGCTATAAGGACGGCACTTTCCTGAAAGGTTGGCTATAAATCGCCGTATGTATGCGAGTTTCCCTTGGAGAGACCGAAGCTGTTTAAGAGTCCTCGGCGGAGGCATTTCCATGATCGCTTTAATCTTTGACGGATCTATTTCAATACCTCGGTGTCGAACAACGAATCCCAGGAATTTGCCCGAGGAAACCCCGAACGCACATTTAAGAGGATTCATCTTCAAATTGTATTGCCGAAGGCGTTGAAATACAGTCTTCAGATGCTCGAGATGTTCCTCGTATGATTTGCTTTTAACCACGAGATCGTCGATATAGCATTCAACGATTTCGTGTATAAGGTCGTCGAAGATCTTTGTCATGGCCCTTTGATAGGTGGCACCGGCGTTCTTCAAACCGAAGGGCATCACTTTATAACAAAATATACCAAGAGGAGTCCTGAAAGCTGTATGCTTCTGGTCTTCTGGATGCATTTTTATTTGATTATACCCTGACGAGCCGTCCATGAAGGAGAAAACCTCATGAGTGGATGTATTGTCTATCATCAGTTCAGTGACTGGCACTAGGAAATCATCCTTCGGGCAAGCTTTATTAAGATCCCGGAAGTCTACGCATATGCGCACTGTCCCATTTTTCTTCATCACTGGGACGATGTTGGCGATCCATTCAGGGTATTGGACTTCCTGGATGAAGCCAGAGTCTATCAGCTTTTTGACTTCGGCGTTGATGCTCATCTCAAGCTCGAGTCGCATTCTTCTCGGCGCTTGTTTGACTGGCTTGATGTCCGGGGATATCGCCAACTTGTGTACAGCAATTTCTGGATCTAATCCCGGCATTTCGGAATAGTTCCACGCGAAGCAATCTTTGTGCTGTAGAAGCACATCCTTTAACGCAACCACCCTTTCTTCAGATAGCAGCTCGCTGATGAATATCGGTCGCGGGTCATTTTCCGTCCCCAACTCAATTTTCTTGAGATTATCTGCAGTGGTATGGATTCCATCTTCCAGTTCTTTCGGAGCTGGGGGAAATTCTGAGATTACCTCATCGCTGCCGCTTTCAAAGCACCAAGGGAGGTTGTTTATGTCCTCGGACCCTTCTTTTAATATTGTTATCACATGGCAGGTGCGAATTTTCTGCCAATCCCAATGCGGAGTTGGTTTTATTCTTGTGTTTTCGGGTTCGTGCTTTTGCGGCGGCACTACCCTCCAACTGTCAGACAACGCGAATTTGCCAAGCTGATATTGGTCCTCAACCCAATTCTTAAAGGTGAAGCAATCTTCAAGCGGATGCCCTACTACTCGATGGTAAAAGCAATACTTTGGGTTGGAGACTTCGCCTGCTTGTTCAGGGTGTTTAGACTCTGGCAACGTAAGCATTTGATGTTTTAGAGCGAGATCGAATATTTTCCTTGTTTTGTTCCGAGGAAATGAGTATGCTCGACCCATTTTCTTCCTGAGGGCTAAGTCAATAACGCTCGATTCTCGGATGCGTGGCTTCTTAGCTCTGCTTTGTGGTTGTCGAGCGCCTCTCTTGCCTTTCGACTTGTTTTTGTTTTCGCGTCGAACCTTTTTTGTAGCAGGTTGATAAGGAGCGGCATCTTCGTTTTTTACTGCATGTTGAAGGAGACGCTGTGTCTTAGCTTTCTCATAGATTGCCATTTCACGATCGTGATCATCTCGGGCTTTTTGACTTGCATCCCTTATAAGTTTGCTCATCTGGTCTTCGGACGATGGACTGGGCGGTTTTGTATCAGGAACTTTTGCTGGTTCAGGATTAGCATCCTCCCATTGAGCGTCCGCCTCTTCATCGAAGTCATACATGGCATAACAGCTGTTTACTAGCTCCCGCTTCTTTGGCCGGATGTACCCAAGCCCTTTGGTTTCTACTCTCCCGTTAGGCAGTTTGCATTGGGTCCCTGGAATGTTCCAAACCTTGTCATAGAATTTGGCTTTTCTAACGGTCTGTGTGAAGGACATCCCCTGGCGTTTTAGCAGTTTCTTCAAACCTTCGGTATAATATCGGGGAAGACGGATAGGCTGAAGCCTGTCGAGCGTGGGATCCGCGCCATGCCAAATTTCTTTTTCTACTTTGTTTTCTTCAGAACGGTAAAATAGGATTGCCTTCTCGTCTTTTCGTATGGGAGGGATATAGAATGTCTGCAATTCTTCTACGCTGTTGGTGTCGAGTGCATCCAGTTCTTTGTAATGTTCAAGTGGCACCATGGTTATCTGCAGACTTCGCTCTTCATCAGCGGAAATCCGTATCGAAGGCCGAGCAGGGAATACAGCATGAACTTCATCCTCTGAATCACTACCGAAGATCAACGAAGGAACGGATGGTCCTGGCCTGGTAGATTGGGATGGACCTGAATAAATTATATCCTCCTCCTCGGTGTCACTGCCGAAGACAGGGATGGTGGCATTAGTTTTGTTCTCCGGTTTGTGACACCTTTCTGTGTCTTCGAAGCTCGGCAAGAAGTATTTGGCATCTTCATACTTGCGAACTTCGTTCACGGAAAACGGATTCAACTCTCCGGCCACAGTGTACTCGAGGCCATCCCTGGAATACTTCATGCACTGATGCTGTGTAGAAGGGATGATATTGTACTCGTGTAGCCATGGTCGGCCGAGCAGAGCATTGTAGCACGTCTTGGCGTCTATAACATGGAATTTGATGTCTGTGACGAGCAACCCGAAGCGTAGCGTCAATATCACAGATCCAAGAGTCTTTGAGGATTGAGAGTCGAAACCGGAGATAGTGATCTTGTCTCGGGCGAGGTGTTGTATGCTCATGCAAATTTCTTTTAACACCCGTACATTGAGTAAATTGACGGACGATCCGTTATCGACCAAGATTTTACCTATCTTTATGTCATGGCAATATCCTGAGACATAAAGGGGGCGATTGTGTTCATATGTCCCGAGGAGAAGGTCTTCATCACCAAAAGCAACGTCGGCTATGTGCACTTCTTCTAATTCGTCTTTCATCTTTTCTTCGGCTAAGAAGGCTTGAAACTGGTCCGGATCTTGTAGCGCCTTAATCAAAGAGTCTCTGGCTTCCTTTGATAGTAACAAGGCATCAAGGATACTGAGCTGAGAGGGCAATTTCCTCAGATGTGCCAGAACGTTGTAATCCACCTTACTTCTCTTCGGCGGGTTCTTGGCGTTTAGCTCTTCCAGAACTTGGTCATCTAAAACGATGTCTTCAGAGACCTTTTCTTTCCCTTTATCTTTTCTATTCGAGGGTCCGAGGTTCTTTTCAGGCAGTGTCCGATTCCGCAGCCGGATATTTTCGCAAACCACTGGCTCCTCTTCTTTTCCCGAAGTTGACTCTTTAAAGAGAGGGGCAAGCTCTAGCTCCTCATCAGAGTCGCTCCCAAATGTAGGCACTTGTGACTTGGTAGTGTTAACCATGTGACAGTTGCCGGCAGTTCTATCAAGCACTTTGGTCGTGTTTCTTTGCTCCCGACGAATCTTACGCTTTTCCCGTTTAAAGCGTTGTTGATGAGCGACGTATCCTTGCCACCATCTATCGAACGCTTTGCATTCTTGGGTAGAATGTGAGACCTTCTGATGATATAAGCAATAAGAGGGGTGCATTTCTACCACGCTAGTAACTTTTTCTTCTGAGGGTGGTAGCTTCATGCCCATCGATATGGCCTTAGCGAACTTCTTTTTTATCTTGAATTGGCTTTTGTCAGTGGTGGAGGCATTTTGCTCCAGTGGGATCATCTCAGCTCCTCCCTCAAGTCGCTGGCGCTTGGCCGCTTCGAATATAGCCGTCTCGCGTTCTTGATCAGCTTTACTTTTCAATCGAGCTTCACTAAGAAATGCGTCAATCATTTCTATTGATAATTCCGGAACCCTTGACTCAGCATTTGCCCCCGGCGTTTTGGTGCCAGAAGTCCCTTCATCGTTCGAGGTCGAGTGAGAGATCATATGACAACTCGCCACGTATTCCTTGGATTCATCTGACGAACTTTCCTCCTCATCTTCTTTTTGAAAGACGTGATCAAGGAAATCTTGGAGCGTAACGGGAGTCCGCGCCTTCTGGTTATATTCATCCAGCGCGTCGATTTGCTTTTGTAAGTCGGTGCGCTTGTCGCCAGGTTTCACGGGCTTCTTAGATTTCTTCTTCTTCTTTTTCGAAGATTTTGACGGCTGGTTATGAACGCTTGAACTACCACCATCGGTCTTCGGAGTTGGACGTGGCTTCAACATCCCCTCTATAACCTGCGGCTCCAAGGGGTTCTTCCACTTGACCGCTGGACAGGTCTGAAGATCATTTAGCATTCTCCTCGTTTTGGCCGATAATACGACTTCCCAGGGAGTTTCTTCAACGACGGAGCATGTTGCCCCCGGCGTATTTGTCCCCTTGGAGGTGTGGGGCTGCGGAGGATTTACCTTCCATTTGTCGGATAGCGCGAATTTGCCCTGGCGGTACTGGTTTTCAAGCCAATTTTTGAAAACGTAACAGTCTTCGATCGGATGTCCTAGCACTCGATGATAAGGGCAGTAATTAGGCTCATTGACGTCAGTTGGTTGCGACGGACGTTTTGGATCTGGCAGATTTATGAGCCTATTGCGCAATGCCAGCTCAAATAACCTCCTCGTTTTATCACGGGGGAAGGAGTAAGCACGTCCCATCCTGTCCTCAAGGGGTACGTATGGGCGCGCATTATTTGGACGAGCAACCGGCTTCGAGTCGTTCGGTTGTTGTTGGGCATTAGCGACGATGATCGCTTTTCCCTTTCCTTTATCGTTTCGAGAGTCCGGCTTCGGGAGAGGGGGTTTATGGCCCATCTGGTCCATCTGCGCCAATTTGTCGATCAAAGCCTGGAAAGAAGTCGGCTTGAAGAACATCATAAACTGCGAAATGGTTGCTTGTGGATCAAGGGTTCCAACAAACATTCCCACCGCAGGGGCTTCTTCTATACGCTGTTCACACTTAGACCATAGATTACGCCACCGTATAGCGTACTGGACCCACGTCTCGCCGGGCTTTACCCTGGCGTTAATCAGCGCCGTCATCGGAGTACGCTCACTGGCACTTGCAAAGCGTTGGGTGAAGAGCAGCTCCATCTCTACAAAGGTTTTAATAGAGTCGTTGGGGAGCTCGGAATACCATTCGAACGCCGTATCTGATAGGCTTCCAACGAACTGGCGAAGCAGAAGCTTGTCGTCGCCGCCGGTGTTACCGCAAAGCGCCCTGAATTGGGCAACATGTTGATGGGGATTGCCGGTCCCTTTGTAGACATGAAACTTGGGAATTGTGTAACCTGGCGGGTACTTGATTTGGTCATACCAGCCCGGATATGGCCGCCCTGTTTTTACAATGTGGCCGGCTGCTTCAGCCGCGTGATGGACCTTTATCTGCTGGGCTATATATTCGTCCAGATCTGTTTTAGAGATGGTGTCCTCCCTAGCCGTTGATAGAGCGGGCTGAGGGTTTGATGTTTCTCCCTTATCATCCCCAAGGACAATTGGGGGTTCTTCAGTTGGGGGATCTGGTTGTATCATCATCCCTATCATGTCTTGGAAGAGAAGGCCCATACGTTGTATATTGGCTGCTTGTTCAGCAGCCTCTTTGTCTCTCTTTTCCAGTACTCTTCGAAGGAACTCGGCGTCGGTCTCTTCTTCTTGACGTTCATCTAAGGATGTCTCGGGATTCTCTTTTGGCCCCGTGAGTGCAGCCATTGTAGTCATCATCTCCTGAAGCTTTTGTTGTTGCTCCTAAGACTTGGTCACTGACCGGGTAAGCGGTCGATGACCCATAGAAGTACGACTTTCTTCCTTTCCCGAAGCCATATAGACCGTATGAACTGTTATGCCCCCTGACTTGGGGCTTTTAGGTTTACCGTTTTTAAACTTTGTCATTGTCGTGGGAGCTTTCTCTGGCCTTTTCCTTTTGTGGACCTTTGGGGTTAAAGGAGCCGTTGGAGTGGGCATCCTAGCATTTGTTGCCCCCTGCTGTTTAATGGGGCAGTTCTTGTCTTTTTCCACCTTCGCCCTTTTCTGGCGACGGAAGTGGTCTGAGTCAATCACGGAGTCTTGAACCCTCCGCCAAACTTTATAAATTTTTGACGACAGCCGTTGAGAGGGCTGTTCCTGTTTTGCCTCCGGAGCTTTCCCCACAGGCGGAGGAGATCTTTTCAATGTAGCAATTGGGGAGTTCTTTTTCACCTTCCTCAGCAATTCAAAGCTGTTCCTAGTTGGAACAGCGGCGTTGACCTCCACCACTGGAGCAGGTGGGGTTAGCCCTGAGGGGGAGTTGCCCCCTGCTTTTCTTACCCGTTGCCAATGACGACGTCGCGCACGACGAGCCATTGGGACTGGCTCGGAAATCGAGATAGTTTCTTGTTGCCCCCGTTTGGGTGTGGGGTAACTGCCGACGTCAGCCTATCGAAGACTAATGCTTTTTGACCAGCTGGGGGAGGAGTGGGAACCGTCAATCTTGTGAAGACCGACTCTCTAATAGGAGAAGCCGCTTCAACGGCTTCCGAAGCAGCGGCCGTTGCCCTCTTTGGGACGGCCACTTTATAGTTCTGACCCAGCCTGGTGAAAACAGAGGCTGTCAGCTTAGTAGCGGGCGACCCGTTGACAGGGGTCGTGGTAGCAGTGAGCCGGTCGAACACCGACTTCTTGTTCGCTTCTGGTGCGGATATCGGCGCAGAGAAGCTTGTAGATGGGACCATGGTCCCGAAGAACAAGCCGGTGGTGGCCTGAGTCACCTGGTCTACCGGCAGAGTCATGAAGGAAGCCGCCTGGGGCCCATATGCTACACCTCTCGGTGAGGTGGAACGTCCGTTGCAGTGGCATTTCGAGCAGTTGGTGCAGTTGGTGGCCATTGAATGCTTGAGTTCTGTACCAGACAAAAGACCAAATCTTAGCAACTTGAAATCCGAAGGCAATCATTTAACAAACCGCGATTGGTTCGCGAAGACGACACACGAAGTGTGGAGTGGAAAGAGGAAAAGGTCCCACCGGGCGTGCCAGAATCTGTTCCCCTCCGAACGGCGGCCCGGACTTCGCGTCCGTTGCCTGAGGTTCGGGGCAGATGCTATTTGGTTTTATCCGTCTACCTCTCCGAAGATGCCAAGTTGATTTATGGCACCGTGTATCGGAGGTTTAGACGGATGCGGCCGATGTAGCAGACTTCATCAGATTCCCCCTCAGGGTGAGGGGTTTTTGATTGTGGGGACACTCTTCCCTGCAGGCGCAAGCCCCTGCAGTTAATTACGCTACCGCATCGCGGTAACAACTTTCTCCTTCTCCAGAATTTCACTTCGTGTCGTGTGTGTTTGTTTTGTTCGTGGTTGCCCGTGGATTGTATACGGAGACTGAGTGATGTCGTCACCCGTAGGACGTGGATTAGTCCAAATCCGTATTTAGTTAGATTTGGGTTTGGTATTTTTAGTTTAAGGATGCATTAGCCGCGTTGCGGCTAAGACCAACTTAAACGTTCGTCAAGGATACGTTAGTCCTGTTTTAGACTAAGATCGACCTGACGTAGTGATTGATTTAATTATCTGGTTGTCGAGACTCGTCACCTCTCTGACGTCGTTGAGGAATTACAACGACAGGCGTCAGAGGAGTTCAGAGGTGTACCCTTGAACCAAAGTTGATTTGGAGTTTTATCGTTTATTTGAATATCTAAGAACACGTTAACCGTATTTGGGGTTAAGATCAACTTAGACGGGACCGTTTAGATCCAACAAAAGAGCGTTTTGGGCCCTATTGTGCCAGTTTAGGGACGTGGCGGTCCATTACCAGTTTAAGGACGTAGGGGTCCATCGCCAGTTTAGGGATGTGGTGGTCCATCATTAGTTTAGGGACGTTTCGGTCCGATATTAGTTTAGGGACGTTTCAGTCCGTCGCTAGTTTAAGGACGTAGTGGTCCATTATTAGTTTAAGGACGTTTCGGTCCAACATTAGTTTAGGGACGTTTCGGTCCGATATTAGTTTAGGGACGTTTCGGTCCAATATTAGTTTAGGGACGTTTCGGTCCGATATTAGTTTAAGGACGTTTCGGTCCGATTAGATAAGTGGTCGTTGGGACCCGTCACCTCTTTGACGTCGTTGAGGGATTACAACGACGGATGTCAAAGGAGTTCGGAGATGTACCCTCAAACCGGTCGCGAATTGGTTTAGGAGAGCCATTTTGCTCAATCAATTTAATTTAAGGACTTACAGCCAGGATTGGGTTAAGTCCAATTTTTTATTTTAGGCTCTGCCTGACTGAAAGAATCAGTCCAAACAGGGCTCTGTCCCTTTATTATTTTGCAGTTTGACTTGGGCCAGGCCCTTAAGAATTTTCCAAACAGGGCTCTGCCCTTTTATTATTTTTTTTTGATTTGGGCCAGGCCCTTTTAAATAATGAGTTGCACTTGTGCAGAAACTCAACAATTTTCTTGATTTGGGCCAGGCCCTTTTAAATAATGAGTTGCACTTGTGCAGAAACTCAAGAATTTTCTTGATTTGGGCCAGGCCCTTTTAAATAATGAGTTGCACTTGTGCAGAAACTCAAGAATTTTCTTGATTTGAGAACAAAAGTGCATAGCACTTTTGATCTAAATTTGGATCAAAGGAAAACAAGTTCTTCTTGTTTTTCCCTGATTTTACAGAACCAAGGGTTCATATCAAGTGCAAGGCACTATTTATTATTCTCTGATTTTACAGAACCAAGGGTTCATATCAAGTGCAAGGCACTATTTATTATTCAATTCTTTTTATCTTCTGTTCTTCAGAGATTTTTCTCCTGTTCTAAAAGAAGTTTTTACCTCTTTTGTGTTCTTGATTAATCTTCAAGTGTTCTTTCTCTTCCTTTTTTTTTACCAGAAGTTAATTCTTCTCTTTGATGATTGATCCTGATGATGATGATCCTTTGAATGAGGTCTGGGGTTTTATTTATGGTGCTCACAAATTTGTTGAATTTGTTATCAAGATCTTTCCTGAATAATTTTGGGAATTTTCCCACCATTGGATCTCTGATCCAAGGGTCCCTGTTTTACAGAAGAACAGAAAAGATTTACTTAAATTTTCATTCTGTTGCTGCGCAACTCACCAGCGCGTGACACGTGTCGCGCTGTCGTGCGCTTGCGCAGTTGCGATTGCGCAACTGCGCAGACACGTGTCGCGCATCCGTGCGCTTGCGCAGTTGCGATTGCGCAACTGCGCAGACACGTGCCGCGCTGTCGTGCGCTTGCGCAGTTGCGATAGTGCAACTGCGCAGACACGTGCCGCGCTGTCGTGCGCTTGCGCAGTTGCGATTGCGCAACTGCGCAGACACATGTCGCGCATCCGTGCGCTTGCGCAGTTGCGATTGCGCAGACACGTGTCGCGCATCCGTGCGCTTGCGCAGTTGCGATTGCGCAACTGCGCAGACACGTGTCGCGCCGCCATGCGTTTGCGCAGTTAAGTCTTAATTATGTTTTCTGAAGAGCCTTGCTCTGATTGGACGCATTGTCTTGGGCGTTACGCTGCCGAATCAACTTCCGCCATGTGGCAAATTGCGCGCTGCGCACGGAAACCGAAGCGTTGCTTCGAATTTTGAATTTTCAAAATTTAAGTAGAGCTTTGCTCTGATTGGGGGAAACAGACTTAGCCGGTTAAAATTTAGCAAAATCACCAAATAAGCAAGATAATTGAAATGAGCAATGTCTAACACTCAACTAGTACCAGAATTAGTATTAATGGGCTCGGGTGTTACATCATACCCAACTACAAAAAGAATTTCGTCCTCGAAATTCCAAGAATACAAGATAGCTAACTACAGGAAAAGGTGTGGAAATTTCTGCCGGATCTCTTCTTCTCGCTCCCAAGTGGATTCTCCATGCAATTGATTACCCCAAGAAACTAGCACAAGAGTGATAACCTTGTTCTTAAGAACCTTTTCTCTTCGATCCTTGATTTCAACTGGCCGCTCCTCAAAAGTTAGGTCCTCCCGTACAGTCAACTCCGAATGATCCCAGACGTGGGTTTCATCGTGAACATACCTCCGTAGTTGAGATACATGAAACGCATCGTGCACTCCTGCCAATGACTGTAGTAACGCCAAACGGTACGCTACCTCTCCAACACGCTCCAATATCTCGAAGGGTCCAACGAATCGAGGACTAAGCTTTCCCCGACTCCCAAAGCGAATCACCCCTCTAGTCGGTGATATCTTCAGGAATACCAAATCACCCACGGCGAACTCTAGAGGTCTTCTTGACGTGTCAGCCCAACTTTTCTGTCTGTCTTGAGCTGCCTTCATATGCTTCCTGATTGTATTCACCTTCTCGACTGTCTGTACCACCAAATCTGGTCCTAGTAACCTTCGTTCACCAACATCATCCCAACAAACAGGTGAACGGCACTTATGACCATACAACGCTTCAAACGGTGCCATCTGAATAGTCGCTTGGAAGCTATTGTTGTACGAAAACTCCACCAGGTGTAGGTGATCCTCCCAAGAACCTTTGAAGTCCAACATGCAAGCTCTCAACATATCTTCAAGGGTCTGAATCGTTCTCTCCGACTGCCCATCAGTTTGAGGATGATAAGCTGTGCTAAACTTCATTCGGGTCCCCAATCTTTCTTGTAAACTCCTCCAGAAGTGCGACAATAACCGAGTGCCCCGATCGGACACGATGCTCACCGGTATTCCATGCAATCTTACAATCTCCTGCATGTACCGCTCTGCCAAGGGCTCCGTCGATTGACCAACCCGAAAAGGAATAAAGTGAGCTGCCCTGGTCGACAATCACCCATACTGCATTGTTGCCTTTTGGACTCCGCGGTAAAGCCGTCACGAAATCCATGGTGATATGTTCCCACTTCCACTGAGGAATCGGAAGTGGTTGCAATAAACCAGCAACCCTTTGGTGTTCAGCCTTGACTTGCTGACACACCAAGCACTTAGCCACGAAGCGAGCAATCTCCCGTTTCATACCTTCCCACCAGAAGTGCTGTCGAATATCTCGGTACATCTTTGTCCCTCCTGGATGTACCGAGTAAGCTAAACTGTGTGCTTCCTTCATAAGCTCTTCACGCATATCCCTTTTTGGCACATACACACGGCTACCATACCTCAACGAACCATCTTCATGGATCAGTAAATCTGTTCGTAGTCCGGCTTCAACCTGTTCTCGAAACCTTTGCAGTCTAGGATCCTGCGATTGTGCCGCTTTACTCTTCTCAACTAAGGACGACTGTACTTGCAACTGCATCAACTGTCCCGTAGAGTGTGGTAGCACAACCTCCAAGTCAAATCTTCGAAAATCCGTAATGATCTCCCTCTGTGTAGTCAACACCTGGATTGCTGGTAACCGACTAAGCGCATCCGGCACGACGTTAACTTTTCCCGGATGGTACTGAAGATCAAGGTCGTAGTCGGCCATCAGCTCCAACCATCTGCGTTGCCTCATGTTCAACTCCTTCTGAGTGAACACATACTTCAAACTCTTGTGATCTGTAAAACTTCGACTCTCTCGTCCAAAAGGTAGTGTCCCCAAATCTTCAAGGCGAAGATCACAGCCGCAAGCTCCAAGCCATGAGTCGGATAATTCTTCTCATGGGTCTTCAGTTGTCTTGATGCGTAAGCTACGACCTTCCCATTCTGCATCAAAACACATCCCAATCCTGTTCCCAGATGCGTCACTGTGAATCACCAGTCCTCCAGAATTGTCTGGTACGGTCAGGATGGGGCGGTTATCAACTTCTGCTTCAACGTCTCGAAAGTCAATGCACATTTATCCGTCCAAACAAAAGGTACTTCCTTGCGCGTAAGCTTGGTCAACGGTTCTGCCAAACGAGCGAAGTTCTCCACAAATCTCCTATAGTATCCGGCTAATCCAAGGAAACTTCTTATCTCAGCTACATTCCTTGGAATAGGCCAATCTCGAACTGCTGCAATCCTTTCGGGATCGACGGCGATTCCATCGCCCGACACAACATGCCCAGAAACTTCACTTCTTCCAGCCAAAATTCGCACTTACTCATCTTTGCATACAATTTCTTCCGTCTCAGTGTCTGCAGTGCGTTCTTCAAATGTTCAGCATGCTCCTCCAAACTCTTCGAGTAAACCAGAATATCGTCAATGAATACCACAATAAACTGGTCCAAGAATGGTGAAAAGATTCGGTTCATCAAATCCATGAATATTGCCGGCGCATTCGTTACTCCGAAGGGCATCACTAGATACTCGAAATGTCCATACCGAGTTCGAAATGCCGTCTTGCAAATATCTTCTGCTTTCACTCGGACCTGATGATATCCGGATCGCAAATCCAGTTTCGAGAATACTCTCGCGCCACTAAGCTGCTCAAAAAGTTCTCCAATGCGAGGGATCGGGTACTTGTTCTTAATACTCACCCGGTTTAATTCTCGATAATCAATGCACATCCTTCTCGTGCCATCCTTCTTCTTTACTAAAAGGACTGGGGCTCCCCAAGGCGAGTTGCTGCTTCGAATCCAACCCTTCTCAAGTAATTCACCAACTTGCTTCTTAACTTCTTCCAATTCCACTGGTGCCATCGGATAATAAGCTTTAGATACTGGCGCTGCACCAGGAATAAGGTCAATCGTGAATTCCACGTCTCGCTTCGGCGGTAAGCCCGATATATCTTCAAATACGTCCATAAAGTCGCGAACAACCACCGGCTCTTCACCACGATCAACCTCCAAAGATGCAATAATATTGTTTGTCAGCCTAGCCCTAAACTCGACTGGCCCGACAGAACTGCTTCCTTCCCGCAACTGCTGTCTGCATCGTTGACAGCTAAAGGTCCAGCGAAACTACTGAGTCTCGTCCATTCTGCTGCATGCACGTCCACGGGTGCTCCATTCCGCCTTAGTCCGATGAACTTCTCTTCCATTTCCTCCCGTGCAGTCTGCAGGAAGAATTTCTCCAGGAAACTCTTAGATAAATCCACCCAACTGATCGGCTTGGGCAAGCGGGTCTCTTCCGCAAGCCACCACTCTCGGGCGTAATCCACTAGCTGAGTGCGCACCACATCAACTCCTTTGTCATCTGTAATCTGTGCCGCAATCAGCAAATTCTCCGTGTCACTAGCCACTACTCGGCTGACAACGGCTCTTCCAAACCAGTGAATGTAGTCGGACCCAAATGTCTGAAATCTGCCACGGTCCCTACCCGGTCAACTGGTTTCGCTCCAGCGTTGTTTACAGACTGCCGAATGGCCTGCAAACCCTCCTGAAACGAATCTGCTTGCTGCTGGATCAGCTCAGTATGCCTCTTCTGATTTTCCAGCATTCTTCTTATCACTCCAAGCATGGCGGCTTCGTCCACACGCCTCTGGTACGTCTTCAAATTCTTACCTGCCATAATCCTGAACTCAAAACACCCAATATTAGCATGATGATAGATTCTGAATATGGATCAAGGCTAGAACTCCAAGATACTTAAATAGAATACCGCATTGTAACTATGCCGCGGTATCATAGCCACAATTACATAACTCCATCCAAGTCGCCTAAGTTCTAGAGATAACAAGGAATCGGGTTTTCGAATCGATATGCAAAGGAAGTTTGCACATCGTAAAAGATATAATCAGGAAGAATGTGATTCAAGAATGGTAAAACGGTCAAGGTGGCAGGACATGTTTCCCAAACACGGGTATTCTGATTCATGTATTGGGTACAATACCCAACTACAAAAGAATCAACCCGACTATCCTATGGTTCTGATACCAAAAGAACCATGTCACGCCCCGCTTCCCAGAGTACGCAAGATTAGGCACGTGACATAGCCAACCATGCTACCTGTGGGTAGGAAGTATCCATCCACAGTCACATTACGGCTGTAGAGATATCAAGAACAAGATAAATAAACTATCTAACACATGTTCAAATCCATAATAACAAGAGTCAATGATAAATAAATGCGGAAGCAAATGATCCAATACAATAATAAGAAAGTACATCCTATAATGCGGGCTCACATCTGGAAATAAAATGCAATAAATAAACTAATCACTACAGAACTCACAAATCAGCATGCTGGCTGAAGTACTCCTGCTCGGTCGGCGACAGTGGTAAAGAATCTGGGCCATGCAAAACCCAGACGTCAGCGCGTCATGTCAACCAATAATATAATATGAACATGGTAATAAGCAATGCAGAAATAAACATGAATAAAGCAATAATATGAAACAACAGTGCAGGGTAGTGTGCAGTGGGTAACGAAACTGTTCTATCAGGTTTTTCTATTCTAAGGTCTTTGAAATCAATTGATGACTCGTCGTTGTAACTCAATAGTATCCCGTGCGTGCCCGGGACCACGGTCAAGATTCTCGGGGCTGAATCCGAGACGTGCCGCTAGGCAGTAATAAGTAGCAGGATGGATGAGTGATGTCAGCATCATCACTCCGGGGCTGGCCTAGCCCGTAAGACTGATCAGAACAGGTATCGAACTGTTGAGTTACAAGTCGGTTTCACCTTTGATTTCCCCATACCCCCAAGTTATGTATGTCGAGTCAGGTATTCAGTAATCAAGAACTAATGCCAACACAGATCAGGTAAAAGCAGGTTTGTCTGGATAGACAACAGGAATGGTCCATGAGGACCCCAAGTCAGGTTTGTTGGCATTAGGCATGAGATCAGGTAACAGGTCAGGTCATGGTACAACAGGTTGAGTCGATAGTAAAGGGTACCATATCCGGTACATCGATATATGTATATGTCATGTGTATCAAGGTCAGGTCAATATGTAACGCGATCGAGGGTGTGCTCACAACAAGTATATAATCGAATAAGGAAAAACAGCAGGAAATAAAGTAAACAACAATAACAGTTCATTTAATCACAATGGTGCATTAATCTAGTGCAGTTGTATTATCATATTAACAGGTTCGAGCACCCTTGGGGTGCAATAATCACAAGGTAGTGCAATATCAATAACAGAAAGTAAAAGAGCTACATGCATACGACTATCGTCCTTTCAACAGTAAAAATGATTAACTGGTAATATCGTTATTAGGGTTAAAGTGGCAAAATGCGGTTTAGGTTAACTGTATCATGATATAAGTCATATTTCGTCCAAATGAGAAAAGTAACTACACTTAGTTAATCTTTGCAAGTTTAATGAGTCAAGCACACTTAATTTGTATAGCATAGCATGTAGCAAGTAATACTTGCCTCGACGGTTTCGCAAACCGGAAAACACGAACGTAGCGTCGGCGGAAAACACGCGACGGTTGCACGGGCCACGGATCGAGTCCAAACAACGAACAGCGGAACCACACGGACCAGAATACTTCGCTGGAGAGTCGGGTCGAGTCGTCGGCACGGCCGGAATCCGGCGAAATGTCAAAATGGAGACGAAGTTAGCAAAACACATAACAAAGCAAGAATCGACCAAAGAAGGAAAAAGGGAAGGGGAGTGGTCAGGAGAACTTACTGTTGTGGGGTTCCGTGGCAGAGACGAGGCGAGGGATGACGACGGGGTCGACGGAACTCCGGCAAAGAGGTGTTGGATGCTAGGGTTTCGGTTAGGGTTAGACTCGGGTGTAAATGGGGTGCCGGGATACATTGAGTCGGGAAATGAGAGAGGTGCTGGAGGTGGAGGTGATGAAAACGAGGACATGGAGACGAGGGGATCGGCGGTGGCGGCGAGCGGCGACGACGAGGTGCTGCCGGTGACTGTTGCGAGGGTGGAGGCTCGGGTAACCAAGGAAAAGAGAGGAGATGGTGAGGAGAGGGGGACTCAGGCGAGGGGAGCACGGCACGGTGTTAGTCGGCGGCGCAGGTGATCGCCGGCGGCGACTCACGCGACTGCAGCGAAGGTTGCAAGTGGTTGCAGTGCGGGGGAGAAACAACGTTGAGATGGAGAGGAGGAGGCGGAGGCGAGGGTGACGGCGACGTTGGCTCCGGCGTCGGGCCGCGGCGGCGATGGTGGAGGTGGCTAGGGCTAACGGGCGACATGGGGAGTTGGGTTCTCGTGAGGTTTTCTCTGGGAAGGTGAAGGAAGAATATATAAATAGGGGTTAGAGAGAGAGAAAGAGAGATTAAAGACAGAGAGAGAAAGAGATAGGGAAAAAATTTATGAGAGAGAGAGAGAGAGAAAGCGGGCCCACGAGGGATTTAGCCCCTCGTGATTGGCTGTGAGATGCAAAGGAAATTAAAACAGAAAATTTAAAAAAGATTTAAACGTTACTGTGAACAGGAGAATATATATTATATGGTTTAAATATATTTAATTAAATGGGCATTTCGGCGCTAAATGAAACATTTCCAAATCGCGCCCGGGTTGCGCCCAAATGTTTCAAATTCAAATTATAGGATTTTAAGCGAGTTCCAAATTTTGAAATGAGGTGTTTTATGATTAAAATGCATGCCCCCAAGTCGGACACTTGCACGCGCGCGTAGCCGTCCAAACTTGCCCGTTTCGCCGAACGGGATGAAATCTCGACGCGCGGACGCTACCACGCGACTAGTGGCGATGAGTAGGCCAACATGGATATTTTTAATTTCATTTTAGGTGTTAAAATTTGTTATATGCCAAAATGACTTAGCTGGTTAAAATTTAGCAAAATCACCAAATAAGCAAGATAATTGAAATGAGCAATGTCTAACACTCAACTAGTACCAGAATTAGTATTAATGGGCTCGGGTGTTACAACGTGCGCGCCACGTGAGCGCAACGGTGGGGGGGCATTTGTTTCCCCCAATCAGAGCAAAGCTCTGCTGGAAATTCAAAATTCAAATTTTGAAGCAACGCTTCAAATCCTGCGCGCAACGCGCCACGTGTCAAGCGCAGACACATCAGCGCAGCGTCCAAGGCAGCGCACCCAATCAGAGCAAAGCTCTAGTTTAAGTAAAATTAAAGGAAGCAACGCTTCAGTTGCGCAAGCACTGCGCTGCGCTACACGTGTCAGCGCAGATGCGCTAGCGCAGTTGCGATGCGCGATACGTGTCAGCGCAGATACGCTAGCGCAGTTGCGCTGCGCTTTGCGCTGCGCGACACGTGTCAGTGCAGACGCGCTAGCGCAGTTGTGCTGCGCTGTGCGCTGCTTGACACGTGTCACATGCTGGGGCATTTGAGCCAAACAGAATTAAAATTCTAAAGAAATCTTTCTGTTCTTGTTAAAACAAGAAGATTTTTTTCTGTAAAACAGAAGCCCTTGGATCAAAGATCCAACGGTGGTGAAAATTCCCCAAATCACTCAGAGAAAGATCTCTTTAACAAATTTATGGGCACTATAAAAGGCCCATAGACCTCAATTCAAAGGGTGGAACATTTCTTGAAAAAAGTTAAGAGCTTCAAACAGAGAGAACTCTGAGAAAATTTCAAGAAAAAGGTAAAAACCTTCACGAGAGAGAAGAAATTTCCTCTAATAGATCATTGATCTAAAAACCAGATCAATGATCTTTACATAATAAACAGTGCTTTGCACTTCTTATGAACCACTGGTTCTTTAAAACAAGAAAAAACAAAAATAAAAAAAAATAGTGCTTTGCACTTTTATGAACCTTTGGTTCTTGAAATAAAAAGAAAAACCTGTTTTTTTTCTTTGAACTAAATCAGATCAAGGAAACGAATAGTGCTTTGCACTTTTATGAACCATCGGTTCTTGAATCTAAAAGATTCTTAAATCATAGTGCTTTGCACTTGTAAATTGCGCTGTTGCGCTCTTGGATTGGCGCAAGCCACCGGAGCGCGCCACGTGTCAGCAGCGCAGGCGTAGCGCATTAGCGCAGCGCACTGCACTTGCGCGACACGTGTCAGCACTATAAGCGCTTGCGCTCTCTGTTTGGCGCAAAGAGCCTGATAAATGCAATGCATTTCCCAAAGGGCCAGGCCCAAGTCAAACCAAGCAGGCCTAATTAAATTGATGCTCTGCATCATTTATAAATGGGCTGAGCCCAAACAAAATAATTAAAATGCTATACATTTTAAAAGGGGCAGAGCCCAAACAAAGTAGATGCCTTGCATCATTCGTAAATGAGCAGAGCCCATAATAAATTGATGCTCTGCATCCTTTATGGGTAGAGCCCAAATAAAAATAAAAAGAAAAGCAATGCAAAAGCAAATAAAATGTTGAACATTTTCAACTGGACTTAGCCCAATTCTGGCCGTAAGTCCTCAAATTAAATTGACTGAGCAAGATTGCTCTCTCTTAAATCAATTTATATCCGGTTTGAGGGTACATCTCCAAACTCCTTTGACTCCTATCGTTGTAATCCTTCAACGACGTCAGAGAGATGACGGGTCCCGACGACCACACATCAATATGGACCGCGGGGTCCTTAAACTCGTGGACCGAAACGTCCTTAAACTAATGTTGGACCGAAACGTCCTTAAACTAACAATGGACCACCACGTCTCTAAACTGGAATATAGACCACCACGTCCTTAAACTGGAACATGGACCATCACGTCCTTAAACTGGAGTATGGACCACCACTTCTCTAAACTGGAACAATCGAGCCTCCAAATGCTCTTTTACCGGATCTAAACGATCCCGTTTAAGTCGATCTTAGCCCCAAACACGGCTAACGTATCCTTAAACATTCAAATGGAGTATAAAAATCCCAATCAACTCTGGTTCGAGGGTACATCTCCGAGCTCCTCTGATACATGTCGTTGTAATCCTTCAACGACATCAGAGAGGTGACGAGTCCTGACGGCCATATATTAAATGGATCACAACGTTAAGCTGATCTCAGTCTCAAACAGGACTGACGTATCCTTAACGAACGTTTAAGTTGATCTTAGCCGCAACGCGGCTAATGCATCCTCAAACTAAAAATACCAAACCCAAATCTAAGTAAATGCGGATTTGGACTAATCCACGTCCTATGGGCGACGGCATTACTCAGTCTCCGTATACAATCCACGGGCAACCACAAACAAAACAAACACACACGATACGAAGTGAAATTCTGAAGAAGGAGAAAGTTGTTACCGCGATGCGGTAGCGTAATTAACTGCAGGGGCTTGCGCCTGCAGGGAAGAGCGTCCCCACGATCAAAAACCCTTCACCCTGAGGGGGAATCTGACGAAGTCTGCTACATCGGCCGCATCCGCCTAAACCTCCGATACACGGTGCCATAAATCAACTTTGCATCTTCGGAGAGGTAGACGGAAAAAACCATATAGCATCTGCCCCGAATCTCAGGCAAGACGTCCTCGCGTCGTCGCCGCCATTCGGAGGGGAACAGACCCGCTCACTTAGTAACTGCTCCATGAAGGGTCTCGTGAGAGAAGTCGCGCAGTATTTTACTGATCCTCCGAGCGAACGAGTGTCACGCCCTGCTTCCCAGTGTATGGGCAGAGGGTGTGACGAGGCTACTACGTATTTACTCAGAATTAAATACGCTAAGCGTAACTAAGCAATATAAAAGAAATATACAAGAGACAAGATATAATAAAACAACAACTTTATTTATTTACATTCTTTTTACAATACATGGAAATGTAAATACAACTGAATGAAAGCAATACCTAAATAGTGGCATAACAGAAATGAAAAGTACTGAAATAAAAATGTGTACAATGAAGCTAGAACTCTGAGTCGTAGGCAAACTGATCCAAGTCCTCACTAGTAGACTCGATCTCCTAAGTGTCCAGATCACCTGACAACATTCCAAAGAAGAAAGAGAAGGAATGTCGTCAGCGAACAATCGCTCTGTAAGTCCCAAAGATAAGAGAGAAGTAGAATAGACAGAGAGAGAAAGTAGCCACATCAGCAGTTGCTACTATCATCTCAGGTCCAAAGAGTTCTCTATCTTCGATATCGTCCCAATTTAATGTGATCGACACTTTCTTCCATAAAGTGCTGCAAAGGGTGTCATTTCTATGCTTGCTTGGTAGCTGTTGTTGTACGAAAACTCCACAATATGTAGGTGATCTTCCCACGATCCTCCGAAGTCTAACATACACGCTCTGAGAATATCTTCCAATATCTGAATTGTTCGCTCAGACTGACCATCTGTTTGTGGATGATAAGCCGTATTGAAGTTTAGAATTGTTCCCAAGCTCGCTTGCAGACTCTGCCAAAATTGCGATCGGAACCTGGTGTCACGATCGGAGAAAATGCAGACCGGTACTCCATGAAGTCTCACAATTTCTTGTATGAGTTCATGGATATCAGAGATAGTACACTATCAAGAGTTTAAATCTTAAGTAGATTCTTACCTCCATGTACTTCTTTGCTAATGTCTCAGTAGATTGGCCAACTCGAAATGGGATGAAGTGAGTCAACTTTGTGAGTCGATCCACAATGACCCATACCACATCGTTACCCTTTGTGCTGCGAGGAAGAGCAGTCATAAAATATATTGTGATGTGTTGCCACTTCCATTCAGGGATAGGTAACGGTTGAAGTAATCCAGCAGTCCTGTGATGTTCAGCCTTTACTTGCTGACACGCCAAGCATTTAGCGACGCTTCTGGCTACTTCACGCTTCATTCCATGCCATCAGGAATTTTGACGTAGATCTTTGCACATATTTATACCTCCAGGGTGTACTAAGTAGGGAGAGCTGTGAGCTTCTTTCATTAACTCTTCCCGAACAAAACCTTTTGGTACATATAATCTACTGCCGTATCTCAAAGATCCATCTTCATGAATGATGAAGTCTGTTCTGAGTCCATTCTCCACTTGTTTTCTGATCTTTTGCAACTTAACATCACTTGCTTGAGCTGCTTTGATCTGATTGATAACTGTTGATTGAACTTGTAAATTCATCAAACTTGAAGTTTTACCTGGCATGAATACTTCAATCTCCATCTAATGCATATCTTGTTGAAGCTTCCACTGAGCGGTGAGGTTCATTGCTAAAGGTTGGCGACTAAGAGTATCAGGTATTATGTTCACCTTCCCTGAGTGATATTGTAGGTTGATGTCAAAATTCGCCATGATTCTAACCATCGTCTCTGCCGCATATTCAACTCTTTTTGAGTAAACATATATTTCAGACTCTTGTGATCTGTGTATATGTTCACTCGTTCACCAAGAAGATAATGGCGCCAAATCTTAAGAGATGCCAATTCCAAATCATGCGTCGGATAATTGCGCTCATGAATCTTCAGCTGTCTTGAAGCATAAGCCAACTTTACCGTGCTGAGGTAGAACACATCCTAATCCCTTACCGGATGCATCACAATGCATTTCGAAACCTCAAGATTGGTCCGGTATAACGAGAATAGGCGCTGATGTCAACCTTGACTTGAGTTCTACGAAAGCTTGCTCGCATGCTTCTGACCACACAAAGTCTTCATCTTTACGTGTGAGCTTGGTCAGGGGTGTTGCTATCTTCGAAAATCTTTCAATGAACCTTCTATAATATCCAGCTAGACCCAAGAAACTTCGAATGTCCTTCACTGACTTTGGTGTCGGCCATTCGCTTACTGCTGAAACTTTCGCTGATTCCACAGAGATTCCTTCGCCTAACCAACTTGATCTAGCCAAAACTCACACTTGTTGTACTTGACGTAGAGTTGATGTTGTCGTAGAGTTTCCAGGACAATTCGTATATGCTCGGCATGCTCTTTCCGACTCTTTGAATACACCGGGATGTCGTCGATAAAGATGACAACAAACATGTCTAAGTACTCCCGGAAAACTTGATTCATCAGGTTCATGAATATTGCTGGTGCGTTGGTCACTCCAAATGGCATCACAAGAAATTCTTAATGACCATAGCAAGTTCTGAATGATGTTTTATGAATATCAGCTCCCTTGACCTTCACCTGATGATAACCTGAATGAATATCTAATTTGGAGTAAACACAAGATCCACTTAGCTGATCGAATAAATCTTCGATGTGCGGGAGTGGATATTGTTCTTTATCGTTATTTCATTCAAGTCTCTATAATCAATGCACATTCTGTATGAACCTTCCTTCTTCTTCACAAGCAGTACTGGGGATCCCCAACTTGACGTGCTGGGACGAATCCATCCTTTCGCCAATAATTCGTCCAACTGAGTTCGGACTTCCTTCAAACCTTCCGGACTTAATCGATAAGGTGCTTTGATCACTGGTTGTGCTCCTGGTACTAAATCAATGCAGAATTCAAGAGCTCGATCGGGAGGCAAACCTGATATATCGTTAAGAAACACATCTTCGAACTCTCGAACTACTTCTGGCTTTGATCCTTCCTCCGCTTGAATTGCTGCAATCACTGCTTCCTTTGGCTTCGCTTTGTAAGTGCTTGGCTCCAGTGTACAGTCTCCACTTTTAAAATAGAAGACTGGATGGTCTGGAATCTCGAATACTACCCTCCTTTGACGACAGTCAATGGTAGCATAAAATGTTCCGAGGCAATCCATACCTAGAACCACATCAAAATTCGGTATGTCTAGCACCTTGAAGTCGGCATAGAATTCTCTACTGCAGACGACTACTGAATACAAACTGTATCCCATTGTTCCTTTTAGAACGCCATTTTCTAAACTGACATTCCAGCTGGATACAAGCGGTGTGACTGGGATCGCATGAGTTCGGAAGAACCGTTGCGACATAAAGTAATGAGATGCTCCAGTATCAAAGAGTACTAGTGTAGGAAATGAGGCTACTAAGATTGTACCTAAGTTATGTGGGATATGTTTTAGGTCTAGGGAAAAATATGTAGGTAGGTGTTAAGACTGAAAGAAAAGCTTGAGAAGAAAGGGTTACCATTGATGACTTGGCCAGTGACCTCAGCTTCTTCCACGGTCATTGTGAAAGCCTGTCACCGTGGTACATTCCTCCTGGCTGGAGGAGCATTCCTCTGAACGTTCCTTTGAGCTTGATGGAACTGACGAGGATGAGGTGCAGTCGGTGATCCTCTAGGTGGTGGAGCAGGAAGAGCGAGTCTTGGAGCATGTGCCTGAAGGGCTGGTCTCTGCTGGAAAGTGATTGCTGGCCAGGGTGAAGAAATTGGGTTGTGTCTTCAGGGACAAGACCCAATATCATGAGTAGCTGAGCTGCAGATTAAGCAAAGACGGTTAGCTCGCCGGCAGTCTTTCGCCAAATGTCCATCTCTCCTGCAGTACGTACAAAAGGCTGGGCTGGGCCGGTTGATTGGTACTCCCGGTCTCCTTGGCACAAATGATGGCCTTGAAGAGGCTCCTCTTGCCATCTGGATGGCAGGGCGCTTAACTCCAGCAGATTGAGATCTGCCCCTCATCTTTACCATTGCCTCATAACGGCGGGCAGCTTTCAGAGCCGATTCATGAGTCGGAAAATCTCATGTGGCTAATGCAGCCTGGATCTCCGAATCTAACCCTTGTTGAAATCGACGGGCTATGATCTCATCTGTCGGTATCAGGTGTGCCGCAAATCTGTTAAAGTATTGTGTTAGCTGTGTAGTATGTGATATATTGAAAAATCGAATCATTGAGACATATCTTACCGACTGAGCATGGTGAACTCATAGTCATATTCATCTACTGACTTGGTCCACATTGAACCCTGTTGTAAGTGGATGAACTTCTGTTCCATGTCGAATCTGGCAGTCTTATCGAAGTACTTCGCGTCAAACATATCGCGAAAGGTCCTCCATTTGATAGGCTGAGTGAGACGGCTTTCTTCCGCTTTCCACCAAACCCGTGCATTGTCCGTGAGCTGCAGCTTCGCAACACGAACCCAAGCTATCTCTGGCACTTGTGCCGCTGCCAGATTATCTTCAATGCTTTGAGCCTATTCCTTAGCTTCTAGAGAGCTCTCTTTTCCTGCGAACTGTTTGGGGTGCAAGGCCCTGAATTGCTTCACCCCAGGTGCTTCTGCCACGAGACGGTTCATTAGAATAGCAGTCTGCTGCTGCTGTCCTTCCAGGAGGCTGCGTATTGCCTCAAGTAGAACCGTCTGCTCGTTGATCGGAGCAGCGACGACAGAAGTGAGTGGTAGTTGTGGGGGAGTGTTTTTTATATCCGTGCTAGTGTTGTTTGGGGATTCTATAACCTTGAAAGAAAATTTTTGGGTTAGGACAGATTCAAAATATATGAAATGATAAGATTCACGAAGTATGAATGGTAAAGAATGTTTTCAGTTGCTGGTTCTTGTGTTATATAGCTTAGGTTGTCTACATGGTGCTGAACTGCATGGTAGAGTTCCATACACTCAGACCTGCATGGGCCACTAACAAAACCTATCACGCCCCGCTTCCCAGTGTACGGGCGGGGGACGCGACTAGGCCGCTACGTATTTACTCTGAAGTAAACAAGCTAAGCGCATCTAAGCAATGTATGTAAAATGCATAAGAGACGGTGACAATAGATATAATTGAACAGCAACTTTATTTATTAACATTTTTTTTACAATACATCTGAAAAGTAAATACATGGAATGAAAAGTAATGCCTAAACAGTGGCATAACAGAAATGGAAAATACAGAATGTAAATGTGTATAAGAAATCTAAAGCTCTAGGTCGAAATCTAGCTGGTCCAAATCCTCGCTGGTGGGCTCGATCTCCAGTGAGTCTGAATCACCTGACGATATTCCAAAGAAGAAGAAAGAGAATGTCATCAGCGAACAAATCGCTCGGTAAGTCCCGTAAATAGACAAGAATGGAATAGACAGAATAGAGTATATATTGTTATAATGTTGTATTTAGTATTAACGTTGTTGTTTGTAGCTTGGTACAGAAGAATGCCAGTGTATACGAGAGGAGTCCCATTGTTCCGGAGACTAAGGTATACGGAGCACAAGGAACCGTTCAGCCATGGTACAACTGCAATTGAATTCAGGTTAGGTATATTATGGTTACAGTCTCGTGCCACTTCTAACACCTTCCGTACCAGTCTACCCCTTATAAACCCCACGATATCTTGATTGTATTGATGTATTGTTTGAATTGTATATTGTATATAGATGGATGAATTACCGAAACCATGATATTAGTAATAGAACGGATATAATGGATGATCATTTAAATGTAATATATCCACGGTTCGGTTCGGTCAATATAGATTGAATAGAGTGAACAGATTGAGTATATGGATTCATATTGAATTGTAGTTTATACTTGAATCATATTCAAATCAGATTTATTATATCGAGACTCAGTCTGAGTCAGACAATTAGAAAAGAAATTGAATCATGAATTATGTTTTGGTGCTATTGGTAACTGCTGTATATGGACGACAGGATTTGTGTCTTTTTCAAAGACAATTACCGTGTTGATAACACCGTTTGTTAAGTTGTCTACTTTAAATAGGCAAGCACCCATATCTCCGGTTCCCTGAGGCTCAAGAGACTGGTCCCGCTTAAACCTATATTTACTAGGGTCCTTATTGTAATTTAGTATAACTTGAGTGGGTTTTATGTAAAAATAATTTTGTATAATTTTCAAAATACACCTCAAGTATTTTATTATTTTCTTTAGAGTCTTCATGGATTTATATTTTATCAATGTGACATTTCTTCTGAATAAAACCTAATTTCATAATATATGGTATTTATTTGTAATATTGGAATTGTATGGTATTTTCTTGTAAATGAGACGTTTTTCTTGAATTTTGGAAATATGGAATATTATAAATATTAAAAATATATATTTTGATATTAATTACACATATATTTATTTATTAAAAATATAAGTTTTATTTATAATAGAAATCACATTTTCTAAAGAAAATTGTATTTTAAATCTTTCGAGATCGTATGCTCCTTGCGAAGGTCTGCATCTCAATTTACTAGGATCGAGAATGTGCGATAATCCGCACCATACTGAACGGGTTCCCCAAAATGGGTTGTAGAGACGCAATTGCAAAGATTTGTTAAAACACACTTATTGTAGAAAAAGGTTTTATAAGTTGAAAATAGTTATATGTAAAGTCGTATTTTCCCAAATCTATATTCCTAAATTCTATCGTGCTATGTTATATATGAGTGTTGTGAGGAGGTAGGTCATTATCTCGTGAGTTATCTAAAGGTATAAAGGTATTATAGAGTTGATGTCGGAAACTAAAGTTTGTGGTATTTTAATGTAAAATTGCGATAAAAGATGCATATAACAATCTTTGGTAATGAAACTTGTTAAAAATGTTTATTAATGTTTAACGAAAAATATATGATCATATGAAGGTATCTTGTTTAAGAAAAATTATAGTTTTTAAAGAAAACCGAATCGGAAGTCGGACTAACTCCGCTTCCGTCGGGTTTTAGTTTTGAATGTTTTTTAGAATAGAGAAAAGAGGAAGAAGTAAGGACTTACTTGTTGATTGACTAGAGGAGAGAAGTAGGAAGAGGTGGGAGTTGCCGGTGCGACTTTTCGTCGTCGGAAACTCCTCGGATTGCCGTCGGAAGTTCGTCAGAGCTTCGCCCTTTTGCTAACTCCACTGGCACACAAAAGACTTGAGAATTTTCTTGAGAGTTTTGGCAGGGATTTGTGAGTGAGGAGGAGTGATTTTGAGGGTGGTATTTATAGGAAGAAATAAGGTTTAGGGTAGTGAAAGGGTGTATTAAAAATTTGTATTAAAATGGATTAAATGTGAGTTTTATTGTGCTCTGTAAATGTGCAGGAAAAACAAATAATGCAGGAGTTATGGGGGAGTTCAAGAGTCGCCAGGGTTGAAGAAAAAATGGGCTTGGACCGAGTTGAACCGGCGGCGGCGGCCGAGTCAATCCTTTCGCCGGCCCGAGTCGGGCGAGTTGAGGCTCTTCTTGGTGCCACGTGTCCCTGACGCTTGGTCTAACCTCGTGGACATGTTTATTTAGGCTGTGACTCTTGGTTTTTACGGGTTGTGCACGTGTATACCTTTGGGCTTCTAAAAGATTAAAACAAAAATAATTAAAAAGATAATGTGGCTGATGGGATTTGAACTCTGGTGCTTTGTAACAGCAGTGCAAGGTCTTACCAGTGAGCTACAAACTCCTTCTTGTTGTTCAAAAGTAAATCAAATTCTTATAGTACTCACAGGAATTGTAAATACCCCAAGTATACATTAACTTTAAATGAATTTTATGTACACTAAAATTGGAATTGTTACATAATATCCGCCCCCAAATACAGCGACAAAGGACTGAAACGTTCTTAAACTAACATTTCGCCTCAAACATGGCGATAATGGAACGCGATGTCCTTAAACTAAAATAATTGAGCCCAAATGCTCATATGTTTAAATTGATCTTAATCTCAAACTAGATTAACGAACCTTAAATCAAGCCAAACCCAAGTCTAAAAATATACAGATTTGGACTAATCTATGCCCTACGGGCGACGACATAAATTAGTCTCCGTATACAATTCACGGGAAACCAAAACCAAAACCAAAAAAAAACACACGACACGAAGTGAACTTCTGGAGCAGGAGAAAGTGGTTATCACGATGCGGTAACATAATTAACTGCAGGGAAGAGCGTCTCCACAATAAAAAAAACCTCGCAAACGAGGGGGAATATGATAAAGTCTGCTACAACGGTCGCGTCCCTCCAGAACTCCGATATACGGTGCCATAAATCAACTTGGCATCTTCGGAGAGGTGGGCGGATAAATCCAAATAGCATCTGCCCCCAGGATTCAGGCCAGACGTCCCAACGTTCCGGTCCATCTTCTGGCGGAGAACAGCAAGATTTGTGTCTTTTTCCAAGACAATTTCCATTGATAACTCCGTTAGGTTTTCTATCTTAAATAGGTAAGCACTCACTTTCTCTGGCTTCCTGGGGCTCAAGAGAATTGATCCCGTTTAAGCCTATATTTACTAAAGTCCTTAAGTATTGTTTATATAACTCGATGGGGTTGTTCCCCTCCGAACGGACACGCGGGACGTCGGGCCGTCTCGCCTGAGGTTCGGGGCAGATGCCAATAGGTGCTATCCGTCGACCTCTCCGAAGATGCCAAGTTGATCCATGGAGCCATGTATCGGAGGTTTAGACGGATGCGTCCGATGTAGCAGACTTCGTCAGATTCCCCCTCGTTTGAGGGGTTTTTGATTGTGGGGACGCTCTTCACTGCAGGCGCAAGCCCCTGCAGTTAATTACGCTACCGCATCGCGGTAACAACTTTCTCCTTCTCCAGATGGTCACTTCGTGTCGTGTGTTTTTGTTTTATGTTTTATTGCCCGTGGATCGTTTACGGAGACCGAGTTATGTCGTCGCCCGTAGGGCGTGGACTAGTCCAAATCCGTGTTATCTTAGATTTGGGTTTGGGGGTTTGGTTTGAGGACACGTTAGCCATACTTGAGGCTAAGATCAACTCAAACATTTGTTAAGGATACGTTAGTCTAGTTTGAGACTAAGATCAACTTAACGGGATCGTTTAGATCCGATAAAAGAGCGTTTGGACTCCATTGTTCCAGTTTTAAGGACATAGTGGTCCATCGTATGTGTGGCTGTCGGGACCCGTCACCTCTCTGACGACGTTGAAGGATTACAACGACGGATGTCAGAGGAGTTCAGAGATGTACCCTCGAGCCAGAGTTAATTAGGGGGATTCATAGTCCAGTCTGCTTGAAGGTTTAAGGATGCGTTAGCCATCTTTGAGGCTAAGATCAACTTAAACAGGACCGTTTAGATCCGACGAAAGAGCATATGGAGGCTCTATGGTTCTAGTTTAAGGACATTGCGGTCCGCTGGTAGTTTAAGGACATTGCGGTCCATGGGTAGTTTAAGGACATTGCGGTCCGCTGGTAGTTTAAGGACATCTCGGTCCGTTGGTAGTTTTAAGACATCTCGGTCAATTGGTAGTTTTAAGACATCTCGGTCAAGGTTAAGGACATCATAGTCCATGGGTTTAAGGACTCCACAGTCCGGTATGTGCTCTGGATGCTTCACACGGGTTCACTGCCGTGCTAGGCGAGGACCAGGCTCCGCTCTGGATGCTTCACACGGGTTCACTGCCGTGTTCCGCGAGGACCAGGATCCGCTCTGGACGTTTTCCACGGGGTCAAAGAGTGACGTTATCCGCGTTCCACGTAACCAGGAATTTTGCGTTAGGCATGGGTTTAAGGACCCCACAGTCCATATCATGAGTGGTCATCGGGACCCGTCACCTCTTTGAAGACATTGAGGGATTACAATGCCAAGTATCAAAGGAGTGAAGAGATGTACCCTAGAACCGGGGTGGATTAAATAGTCCCTGGCCCAATTTGGGTCAAGACTGATCAATTATGTTATGAGACCATTGGCTCAGTTAATCACAAATTGAGGACTTATGGCCAGCTTGGGCTAAGTCCAGTCAGGTCTGGAATATTGACTTTTTGTTGGTCCATTGAGGGAGAGGCTTTGCCTCTATCCCTTTAGCCAATTGGGCCAAAGCCTAGTGTTAAACACTTCAGAGCAATCAGTGTTGAACACTGGGAATAGGGTTGACAAGTTAGTGTTTAACACTAAAAGAATAGTTGGTGTTAAACACCAGCAACAAGGCTTTCAAATTAGTGTTAAACACTAAAACAGATTGGTGTCAAGTACTGGCAACGGAGCCCTCAAATTAGTGTTAAACACTAAGGTAGTCAGTGTTGAACACTGCAAGTAAGGTTTTTGATTAGTGTTGAACACTAAGGCCCAACAGTTGTTTCAATAACTGGATTCGAGGGTTCCAATTTAGTGTTAAACACTAAGGCAAGAGAGGTCACGTGGCAACACGTGAGAGTGCCTTCCCTTCAATGATTCTGCTGAGATTACTGCATCTTTCAGAGCATCACGTGTCAGCACGTGACGGGCATTCATATGCTCATTTGTTAGAGCTTTTGTTAAGGGTCACGTGGGTCACGTGAGGGACTGCCTCAAAGGGTTTTCTATAGATCTCTTGGGGGGTCACGTGGTGGCACGTGACCCTGCCTCTATGTATGTCGTTTTTAGAGGATCTGTTGATCTCTTTTCAGGAATTAAATTTTTAGATTTCAGAGGAATTAAATTCTTACTTCCTTTCGAAGATCTATATTCTGAAATAGAGTTGAACTCTGAATTTTCTGTAGGAATTAAATTCCTCGTATATGTGAAGAACTGAAGAGGGTTAAACCCTTAATAAAAGCTTTCCAGGAATTATACTTCCCATTTTAAAGAATTATAATTAAGGGAATTAAATTCCTGCTGTTTCCACAGAACTATATTCTTAATTAGGGTTAAACCCTATTTCTCTTTGTTCTAAAGGAATTAAATTCCCATGATACAGGGTCAAGCCCTAATTTTATCTTAAAGGAATTAAATTCCGATAGTTCTGCGAGAATTAAATTCTCATGCTTGCATTCCCTCTCTATGTTTTGGATCTGCATGGCAGGATCTCAACCCATTGAGAATTAAATTCTCAACCTAAATGGGAGATGTGCACTTTGCAGATCCTCTATCAAAGAGAGAAGAAATATATTCTTCTGTTTTATATATTAGAGTTAAACTCTGTTGAGAATTAAATTCTCTTTCTTTCAGAAAGCCTTCCCTTTCTTACCTAGGGTTTTCTTTTGCAGAAGATCCAAGTTCTTTCAAGTATCTGAGCTCTCTTCTTTTTTTTTTCTTCCCTCTGCGTATCTCCCTTTTTTGTATCTCTCGGCCCCTATTTATATGAGAAGCAACCGAATAAATTAGTTTTTGATGAATCTTCATTGAGAGATTTGATTTGCATCCATCATTCGTTTTGGACCTTTGGATTATTGGGTGAATTTTATTCACCATTGGATTTTAAATCCAGAGATTCTCCTCTGTTATTTTGGTTAGATTTAAGGGGGAAATCTTTCCAAACCCGAGATTTTCCATAGATAGATGATATTTAATGATCTCTGAATCTTTAATTTGATTGGTTCCAGATAGCCGCTTTCCTTTGGAAAGATTTGAATTTCTTTCAGAATTTAATTCTGTTGACAAAATGGGCCTTGAAAGCCGGTCACATGTGCCCACGTGACCCATGGTCACGTGTGAGCACGTGACCCCCTTCGGAATGAGCCTTCTTCTTCCCTTTGCGCTCTGTCTTCTGATTGCTGCTTGAACGTCACGTGCTACCACGTGACCCCTGGTCACGTGTGAGCACGTGACCACTGTCTGGCGCCTCTTTCTGGAGAACGAGTCTGCTGCCTTGAACGTCACGTGCCAACACGTGACTCTGGTCACGTGGGAGCACGTGACTTCTTCTGAAGCCTTTTCCTTGACTTGATCAGTTAACCGGTGTTCCTTTGACGCTTGCATTTAAATATCACGTGTCGCCACGTGACCCTGGTCACGTGGGAGCATATGACTCTTCCTGAAGCCCCTTTTCTTCCACGTAGTCAGGAAACTGAACCTGCCTTGATGACGTCTTTTAGGCGTCACGTGCCAACACGTGACCGCTAGTCACGTGTAAGCACGTGACCCTCTTCTGAAGCTTTTCACAGAAGCTTTCCTGATTTTAAATCAGGAAACAAATGCCCCCACAGCGTTGTTCTCACGTGTCTGCTCGTGAGTGCAACGCTGTCACCTCTTGCGGCCGTTGGATTCCTTTAGGGATTTGAGGAGATGAAGCATTTCTATTGCTTTCTATAAATACCTCTGTCTCTTCATAGGAGCCTTCACCTTATTCATCTTCTTCCTCTGAGAATTTCCTCTTTGAGAATTTAATTCTCGCTTTCAGAGCTTAGTTCTCTGTCTTGAACATTTCCCAGAGTTTAACTCTGTTCGAAAAGAACCTTTCTTCTCAGGTAATGGTGTTGAACGGCCAAAGCGCCTTCGTCTTTTAAAAGAACTCTTTGGATTTTAAATCCGTATTGAGGGTTTCACAAAGAACCCATTTTTCTTCAAGTTCTTCCATAGGGACAGGAAACCACCTAACTTTCGAACTGTAGATCTCTTAGGGTTTAGGTGTTCTTTGGGGAGATGATGATGGCGTTTCACTCCCATGGAATTTAATTCCATCAAAAATGTTCCTGGGAATTTAATTCCCTTTTCTTAACAAGGAATTTAATTCCTATGAAGAACTCAGCTTCTTCATGCGGAGGCTTCCTGGAGTCTCTTGGCCCTAGGTTGTTCTTTCTGCAATTAATGCGATGGGGGCTTTGTAATGATGTCTTTTGGTAGGAATTTAATTCCTTTGATTTCGCTAGATTCATTGTAGAGCCCGAGACAGCTTTTGTTGGGGGGAAACGCGCATGGTCGTCATTCTTTGAGGATATTCCCTTTGTCTTATTGTAACGCTTTGGCCTCATTATTAATGAGCCGTCATTCAGATTCTGTGGGACCCGTATGTTTTGTAGCTAATGAGTCCAAAAACCATGCTGTTGCTTTCTTCAACTAGTCTTCATGTTTATGCACGAATATACGTTACTGACTTTTCTTCTAACGGTCTTCCTTTATTGGATTTCAGGTGCGATGGCTTCTGTTCCGCGCTTTCCTTTTTCTCGCTCAGAGGCTGCTTTTCCTCAGTCGCCGTCCGATGAGGAAGCGATGGCGATGATTCGGGCCCATGACCCGAACTGCACCAATCTTCTTCAATGGGGACCTTGGTACAATCAGATTATTCAGGGTCGCCGGAGCTTTCTTTGCTCGGTGCCGACGGAGCCCACTTTCCCATTTTTACCGATGGATCCTCCAAGGACAGCTTTTGCTGTGGAAATGCCTAACTGGACTCCAACGGGGAGGCTGGAGCCTTCGACGACCGGCATTCCGAACCATCCGATCCCGGCTATAGACATCTTGGGGCGACGCATTTGCCAGGGTGAGGCCCATCCGTGGGGGCAAATTTATAAGATAGGGCTCATTCCTAGGCATCCTACGGGCTATCTTCTCTGGGCTCGCTACATCCTTTCTGCCCATCGGGCGCGATTGCAGAAAGTCGGGCTTTATCAGGCCGTATACGCGTCGCTATTCCATTACAAGTCCCCGCATGCCTGGTGGGTCAAGGCGTTTTTGAACCAGTGGAATCTTCCTACTAATACTTTTCTTCTGGGAGATCGCGAAGTTTCGATTTCTTTAGCCGAATTTTATGATATCTCGGGGTTGCCGATAAGGGGTAATATGTATGAGGAGTTGCTGCCCCCTGACGAGTACGTTTTTGAACCCGAGCCCGCCCCAGTTGACGGCTTATCTGCTAAGAATGCTGTTCGACACAGGCGCCCTAGTTTAATTAGGGCCATAGGCATTTTTGATCGATTATTCACCGAGTCTGAGGAGCAAGGCGTTACTTTCAAGAGCTTCATTGCTCGTTTCATTCGTGAGGACGCCTTACCGAAGACAGCCCCGAAGTTTGCCAACATTGGGGACCCCTTTGGGTTTGGTCCAAAGAGGTTGCCGACCAACGAATCAGATCTACCTCAGTATTACATCCCTATTATATCGCCGATCTCTTTTGAATCCATTGCTGCCCCAGGCATGGACGAGGAGACGTTCTTTGTGGGGTTTATTAGCGTCTGGCTCAGTTGGTTCGTTATCCCCATGCATCGCCGCTTCATGAGAGCCTCGGTCATCTACCCGGCACATCGTATTGCTGAGGGGACGCGGTTGGCCATTGGCATCCCGGCCCTGGCGCACCTTTATAATGGATTGGGCACTGCGGCTAATACCTCTACGCCTGGCGTGGACGTAGTGAACTTCTCGCTTCATTACTTCACGTCGTGGATCGAAATGCATGTGCTGGGGTCTTTTGCCATGCATCAGAGGCCCGCTTTTTACGACGCCTATACCTTCCCGCGACTTATGCGACTGGTAGGTGCTTCTGCTGCCGATCCAACTCAATTTGGGGCTATTCGGGTGCTGATTTCCCCTCATGCCACCGCCGGCGGGTTAGCTTTTAACGATCGGGTTCTGTCTTCTCCTTCGGGTCCTGTTCAGCAACTTTGGGACCATTCAAAGGACAACGCGCCTTCTCTGAAGCCTCGAGAGGCCACACACTTGTATTCAATTAGACCGGGCTACTTGGTGTTTCGCCAGGATAGTGCAGCTCTTTTTATGCGGTACAATCCTCATCGATTTGCCCGGCAGCTCGGATACGACCAGGGTGTTCCTTTTGAGGCCTTTATGATCGCTCCAATTCCTTCGCTCGATGTTGTTCGTGATGCCGCTCATCATTTCATGAGGCTGAACACCGGCTCTCATTTCATGGTCCCTGAAGCCGAGTACATCCCTCGATGCATGAGTGCATTTATAGGCTGGTATCTTCATCGGGTCACCCCAATTATTGCTGAAGAAAGAAGGGTTCTTCTTGGTCATGACGCCCCTCCTCAGGTCTCGAGAGTTGAGTTGCGACCGAGGGTTCCAGTCCGCTTCCCTTTGAGGGAGATTGGTGCTGCCCTCATTCCGGGGGAGTCAGGGGTAGACCTTACTCCGACCGCTGGTATGCCCTTGGGTTCCCGATCGCGAGGTAGACGGGCTCCAGTAGTAGCACCTCTGCCGGTGGCGGTACCGCCCCCCGCGGCGTCGACGACGTCGTCCTTGGTTGTGGCACTGAGTGAGAGTAACAGGGACGAGGGCGTTGGAGGCGATGTGGGCCAGCGTCGCCCTAAGGCTTCGCGAGGGAGGAAGCGGTCATCTTCAGCGACCGGCTCTGGGTCTAAACGACGGAGGAAAGTGGCTACTACCCCGCTTGATTCTGTGGTGGAATCTGAGCCTATCCTTGAAGACGAACCCTTGGCCTTGCAAGAGTCAGACACTGGGCTTCTCTTCCCGAGTTCGGCTGACGAGGAGGCTGCACAACTGGCTGAGGCCTTACGGCGTTCGAAAGACCCGTCCCATAATGCCAAGGTTCCGAAGAAGTCTTATCCCGCTGTAATTTTTTACGAAGACCCTTCGTGGATTCGGCGGCGATTTATCGGCCTTTTGGAGGAATGGGGGGAAAGGGCTTTGAAGCAGGTCGCTTCAGAAGATGCAGCTGATGCACTTTCTTTATGGACCGACGGTCATGAGTCTACCCTTGAACCTCGGCGAGCTTATCTCCTTGAGAAGGAGAAGCGGCTTGAAGAAGCCATGTTAAGGGCTTCTTTGCGTGTAGGTATGCTGTGCTTCTTCTGTAATCTTTCCGATTATTTATGCTGGTGCATATGTATCATTATTCCTATTCGAATCGTGCAGAACCTTCGACGTTGGGGGAGCTCCCTACGGGCCTATTAAAGCTAAAGCCCACCGAAGCTCTTAATGAAGCCTTGCTGGATGTGGAGGGGGCTGATGAGGCTGCTCCTCTCACGATAGAACCTCCAGCGGCGGTTCTTGAACAGGGAGTGCTTGCCCCTTTGGGGGAGGTTCCCTTTTTATTGAACGCATTCTGCGGATATTCTATCTTGATCTCTTTGCAGGACAGCGATGGCTCAGGATTCAGGGTTAAGATCTGCTTCCAAAGACTTCTGCATTTTACGAGCCACGAGGGTCTCATAAAGAGTTTTTCTCCCCACAGGTCGAGAGGATCCCATAGGTGTAAGTTCTTCTTAAGAATCGTGAGGATTCTTAAGCGGGTTTTTCCTTGAGAGTCGCAAGGATCTCACAAGAGAAATTTTTCTTCCTTACAGGTCGTGAGGACTTGTAAGTGCTGGGTGTGGTCGCCCTTGTCCGTGTTTTACGGAGTCAGGGGTTTCTCCAGGTATCGTAGTTTAAAGATGTCACGGTCAAGGTTAAGGACCTCATAGTCCGTGGATTTAAGGACTCCACAGTCCGATGTTAGTTTTAAGACATCACGGTCAAGGTTAAGGACCTCATAGTCCGTGGATTTAGGGACTCCACAGTCCGATGTTAGTTTTAAGACATCACGGTCAAGGTTAAAGACCTCATAGTCCGTGGATTTAGGGACTCCACAGTCCGATGTTTGGTTGCAGGGACCCGTCACCTCTTTGAAGACGTTGAGGAATTACAACGCCATGTATCAGAGGAGTGAAGAGATGTACCCTTAAACCAAGGCAGAATTCGTAGGGAATCGGGGTGGTTGATCGTTAGTTTTAAGACATCACGGTCGAGGTTAAGGACGTCATAGTCCGTGGATTTTAAGGACTCCACAGTCCGGTGTTTGCTCTGGATGCTTCACACGGGTTCACTGCCGTGCTTGGCGAGGACCAGGCTCCGCTCTGGACGTTTTCCACGGGGTCAAAGAGTGACATTATCCGCTTTCCACGTAACCAGGAAGTTTGCACTAGATGCTTCACACGGGTTCACTGCCGTGCTCGGCGAGGACTAGGCTCCGCTCTGGATGCTTCACACGGGTTCACTGCCGTGCTCTGCGAGGACCAGGATCCGCTCTGGACGTTTTCTACGGGGTCAAAGAGTGACATTATCCGCTTTCCACGTAACCAGGAAGTTTGCACTAGATGCTTCACACGGGTTCACTGCCGTGCTCGGCGAGGACTAGGCTCCGCTCTGGATGCTTCACACGGGTTCACTGCCATGCTCTGCGAGGACCAGGATCCTCTCTGGACGTTTTCTACGGGGTCAAAGAGTGACATTATCCGCTTTCCACGTAACCAGGAAGTTTGCACTAGATGCTTCACACGGGTTCACTGCCGTGCTCGGCGAGGACTAGGCTCTGCTCTGGATGCTTCGCACGGGTTCACTGCCGTGTTCTGCGAGGACCAGGATCCGCTCTGGACGTTTTCCACGGGGTCAAAGAGTGACATTATCCGCTTTCCACGTAACCAGGAAGTTTGCACTAGATGCTTCACACGGATTCACTGCCGTGCTCGGCGAGGACTAGGCTCCGCTCTGGATGCTTCACACGGGTTCATTGCCGTGCTCTGCTAGGACCAGGATCCGCTCTGGACGTTTTCTACGGGGTCAAAGAGTGACATTATCCGCTTTCCACGTAACCAGGAAGTTTGCACTAGATGCTTCATACGGGTTCACTGCCGTGCTCGGCGAGGACTAGGCTCCGCTCTGGATGCTTCGCACGGGTTCACTGCCGTGCTCTGCGAGGACCAGGATCCGCTCTGGACGTTTTCCACGGGGTCAAAGAGTGACATTATCCGCTTTCCACGTAACCAGGAAGTTTGCACTAGATGCTTCACACGGGTTCACTGCCGTGCTCGGCGAGGACTAGGCTCCGCTCTGGATGCTTCACACGGGTTCATTGCCGTGCTCTGCGAGGACCAGGATCCGCTCTGGACGTTTTCTACGGGGTCAAAGAGTGACATTATCCGCTTTCCATGTAACCAGGAAGTTTGCACTAGATGCTTCACACGGGTTCACTGCCGTGCTCGGCGAGGACTAGGCTCCGCTCTGGATGCTTCGCACGGGTTCACTGCCGTGCTCTGCGAGGACCAGGATCCGCTCTGGACGCTTTCCACGGGGTCAAAGAGTGACATTATCCGCTTTCCACGTAACCAGGAAGTTTGCACTAGATGCTTCACACGGGTTCACTGCCGTGCTCGGCGAGGACTAGGCTCCGCTCTGGATGCTTCGCACGGGTTCACTGCCGTGCTCTGCGAGGACCAGGATCCGCTCTGGACGTTTTCCACGGGGTCAAAGAGTGACATTATCCGCTTTCCACGTAACCAGGAAGTTTGCACTAGATGCTTCACACGGGTTCACTGCCGTGCTCGGCGAGGACTAGGCTCCGCTCTGGATGCTTCGCACGGGTTCACTGCCGTGCTCTGCGAGGACCAGGATCCGCTCTGGACGTTTTCTACGGGGTCAAAGAGTGACATTATCCGCTTTCCACGTAACCAGGAAGTTTGCACTAGATGCTTCACACGGGTTCACTGCCGTGCTCGGCGAGGACTAGGCTCCGCTCTGGATGCTTCGCACGGGTTCACTGCCGTGCTCTGCGAGGACCAGGATCCGCTCTGGACGTTTTCCACGGGGTCAAAGAGTGACATTATCCGCTTTCCACGTAACCAGGAAGTTTGCTGATTGTATCCGCATTTTACGGGATGAAGGTTTGGCGATATGTATACCACCGAGCCATGGAACTGGGAGTTGCCGTTGTTCCGCTTAGCTTGATGTTGTGTCTGCTGACGCGAGAAGAACGTCGAGATGATCTCTAGGCTATTGGTGAACCGTCGAGATTTGGCTTCTTCTTATGATGAAACCTGGGGAAGGAGTATGATCCCTTCTTTGATTGCGCCCCTGAATTGCATACAGGGATAGATGTAACATCACCTGTAGGGCGAGGATTTTATTTCTTTTTCCGCAATGCTCTATCATTTCGGCTATTTATTTCATTTTCACTCGCTGTTTTTTATTGCGAGTTGCCCCATCATTTCGGCTATTTTGTCATGCATGCGCGGCTCGCTAGCTTTTTCGCTACAAGCTCGGATTTTGGATACCGGTTTCAGCGTCAGCACCGCTACAACTGGAAGGTTGCCCGGAGCGAATCATCATTTGCCTCTGTCGATATTTGAACAAAGGTGGCTTAGTAAACAGGGTTAAAGGTCCTGCCGACCAAGGCTTTTGACTTCATGAGCCGTAAGGGTCTCACAAAGGTATTTCTCCCTACAAGTCGTGAGGATCTTGCAGGTGTGTTTTCTCCTTAAGGATCGTGAGGATTCTTAAGTGCATGTTCTCTTGTAAGTCGTAAGGATCTTACAAAGAGGATTTTCTCCTTATAAGTCGAGAGGACTTACAAGGGTTGTTCACCATATGGATATATCCCCAGTCACGGGTGGGACTTTGTTAGGGAAACGTTTGTTCGCGCCCGTGGATTGTATACAAGGGTCAGTACGAGCCGCTTGTAGGGCAATATCGAAGGTTGTGGGGGATTTGCTTAAGAACAGGTTTAGGTTTCTGTAACTTAAGACTTTCAAGTCTTATGAGCCGTGAGGGTCTCATAAGAGAATTCTCCTTACGAGTCGTGAGGATCTCGTAAGTGTATTTTCTCCTTAGGAATCGTGAGGATCCCTAAGTGTGTTGCTCCTTTGTGAGTCGTAAGGATCTCACGCAGGTGATTTCTCCTTACAAGGTCGAGAGGACCCTATAAGTGTCTTTTAACGAGGTTGCGCCCTTTCGGGTTTTCACAAACACTCGCCGGTAGTCCTGCTGTTTTTACTCACGGAGCCCTTTCGGGTTTTCATCCGTACCCATTTTGCTTTATGGACATACCGTTTTTTTCTCTTTTTTTTTTTATCATTTCATTTTTTTTATTTTTCTTCCTTTTCTCCCTTTTTTTTTATCTCATCAGCCTAAGGATGCTGCGGTAGTAGTTTAGGGACGTTTCGGTCCGTCGTTAGTTTAAGGACGTTTCGGTCCGTCGCTAGTTTAAGGACGTTTCGGTCCGTTGTTAGTTTAAGGACATTTCGGTCCATCGTTAGTTTAAAGACGTTTCGGTCTGTTGATAGTTTAAGGACGTTTCGGTCCGTTGATAGTTTAAAGACGTTTCGGTCCGTTGATATGGGAAGGCCAGCTACTGCTTGTAGAGTCTGAGCCTAGGAAGATAGCGAGCGGACATAGTCGTCGTCATCTACAGTTGACCCAGGCTGTGGCTCACTAAGCATAGTATTTCTTCAAGAAGCGGCCGTTTATTGGCCTGAAAGGCCTTTCACCATGCATGTCCACGAGTAGATAGGCTCCACCCTGGTAGACCTGGTTTATGATATACGGGCCTTCATAGTTTGGCTCAAATTTCCCCCGCTTGGCACGATTTGGGATCATAGGTCTTTTGACCACTAGCACGAGTTCGCCTTGGCGGAATGCCCTTGGCCTGGTCAATCTTTCGTAGGAGCGCGTCATCTTTACTTTGTAGGCTTCTAGATGTTGTTGCGCTATGAGCCGGGTTTCGTCGAGGGCATCAAGCTCCTCAAGCCGAAGGTGAGCATTTTCTTCGTCCGTCAGTTCGTGGTGGACTGCCACTCGTAGAGAGGGTAACTCTATCTCGAGGGGGAGTACTGCTTCCGTCCCAAATACCAACGCGTACGGCGTTGTGTTCGTGGCCATCTTGAATGTAGTTCGATAAGCCCAAAGGGCTTTCTGCAGCCTTTCGTGCCAGTCTCTCTTATTCCGGGAAACGGTCTTTTTTATGATCTTCGTCAAGGTCTTATTGAAGGCCTCGGCCAGACCGTTGGCTCGTGGGTTGTAAACTGAAGAATACCTCCAATCTATATTGTGCTGTTGCGCGAAGCGGCTAATCTTATGGCTTCTGTAGGCTGGCCCGTTATCGGAGATAATCCGCCGTGGGGTTCCAAACCGATAGATAACGTGCGTCTTGAAGAAATGGAGGATATTCTCCGTCTTCACTTCCCTCAATGGTATTGCTTCTGCCCATTTGGAGAAGTAATCAGTAGTCGCCAGGATAAAACGATGTCCCCGAGATGATGCCGGCTCAATGGGGCCGACTATGTCAGTTCCCCACATTTCGAATGGCCAGCTGGCCACCGTCGGGTGTAGTGGATTTGGATGTTGGTGGATAAAGTCTCCATGAATCTGGCACGAGTGGCATTGCTTCGCGTACTCGAGGCAGTCCTGGATCATCGTGGGCCAGTAGTAACCCATCCGTTTAATTTTTAACTTCATCTTTGGGCCTGCTTGGTGAGAACCGCAAAGTCCGTCATGAACTTCCTGAACGACTTTTTCTGCTTCGTCGGGTCCTAAGCATCTCAGCCATAAAGAATCAAGTGATCTTTTGTATAGAGTATCGTTGACGAAAGCGAAAGATAGAGCTCGTTTCATGAGCTAATGTCTTGAGGATGCTTCTTTGGGCATTCGGCGGGACTTAAAGTAATCCATGAAGACTTCCCTCCAGTCCTCGGCCTTCTCTTGGTCTTTTATTTGTAGGGTCGTCTGCTCAGTCGCTCCCTCTTTATGTAGTTCCGAAGATAGTTCTGCCGGGGTGAGCACTCGACGGCTTTGTACCACGATTCTGACATCATCGAGGTTCTCGTCAGCCAGTTCTTTAGCAAGTTTGGCCAGCGCGTCTGCTTTGCTGTTCTCCGCGCGCGGTATGTTTTCTAAAATATAGGAGGGAATTTGGGCCAACAGTTGTTGCACCTTTTCGCCGTACTTTACCAACTCCGGTTTGCACGTTTGGTAGTCACCATTTACTTGACTAACGACTAGCTGAGAATCCCCGTATATAAGGAGGTCTTCAATTCCCATGTCGATGGCGATTTCGAGGCCTGCTATCAGAGCTTCATATTCAGCCTCATTGTTTGTCCTCGGCTCTGTCAAGGAGAAGGAGAAACGCATTATCCCTCCTTGTGGAGTTGCAAAGATGAGGCCTATCCCCGATTTGATCATTGGGATACCTTGCTTTTGTTTCTTTACGGAGGACGCTCCATCGAAATAGAGTTCCCATCGGGTGCTTCCGCCGCTAATCGCATCAAATGCATGCTCGTCCGGCAAATCACAATTCAAAGGAGAATCGGCCGGTATCGGGTGCTCAGCGAGGAAATCGGCAATGGCCTGGCCTTTCACTGCCTTGAGAGGTTGATATGTTATCGAGAACTCCATCAAGAGCAAGGCCCATTTAGCGAGTCGTCCCGTCAATATGGCTTTTGACATCAAGTATTTAAGAGGTTCCACCTTCGAGATGAGGCAGACTTCATGTGCCAACGCATAGTGCCTGAGCTTTGTTATCGCGAAGATTAATGCCAAGCAATGTTTTTCAATGGGAGAGTAATTGCTTTCTGCCCCCAGTAGAACTCGACTTAAGTAGTAGAGTGCTCTCTCTTTCCCCTGATCGTTCTCTTGCGCCCATAATGCGCCCAAGGAACCTTCGAGGGCAGTTGTATACAGAATGAGGGGTTTTCCCTTGACCGGCGCAGCCAATACCGGCGGGTTCTGCAGGTACTGCTTGATCACGTCTAGTGCACCTTGGCATTTTTGATCCCAGACGAATGGGGTTCCCTTCTTCATCAGGTGACTGTAGGGGCGGCATTTGCCTGAAAGATTTGCGATAAATCGCCGGATGTATGCGAGCTTCCCTTGGAGAGACCGCAACTGTTTGAGGGTTCTTGGCGGAGGCATTTCCATGATCGCTTTAATCTTTGACGGATCTATTTCAATACAGCGGTGTCGAACGATGAATCCCAGGAATTTGCCCGAGGAGACTCCGAACGCGCATTTGAGGGGATTCATTTTCAAATTATATTGCCGGAGGCGTTGAAACACAGTCTCCAGGTGGTTTAGATGCTCTTCGTATGACATGCTCTTTACTACGAGGTCGTCGATATAGCACTCGACAATGTCATGTATGAGGTTGTCGAAGATCTTTGTCATGGCCCTTTGATAGGTAGCGCCAGCGTTCTTTAGACCAAAGGGCATAACCCTGTAGCAGAATATACCCAAAGGGGTTCGAAAAGCGGTGTGCTTCTGGTCTGCGGGATGCATCTTTATCTGATTGTATCCTGACGAGCCGTCCATAAAGGAGAAAACCTCGTGAGTGGACGTGTTATCTATCATTAGCTCGGTTACCGGTACTGGGAAATCATCCTTTGGACAGGCTTTATTGAGATCCCTGAAATCCACGCATATGCGTACCGTCCCATTCTTTTTCATTACTGGGACGATATTGGCGATCCAATCGGGATATTGGATTTCTTGAATGAATCCAGAATCGATCAGCTTCTTGACTTCGGCGTTGATGCTCATCTCAAGCTCGAGTCGCATCCTTCTTGGCTCTTGCTTGACTGGCTTGATATCCGGGGATATTGCTAGTTTATGCACGGCAACCTCCGGATCTAATCCTGGCATCTCAGAGTAGTTCCACGCGAAGCAGTCTTTATGCCGTAGTAGCACGTTTTTTAACGCGGCCACCTTTTCTTCAGAGAGTAGTTCGCTGACGAATGTCGGTCGTGGGTCATCCGCCGATCCCAACTCAATCTTCCTGAGGTTATCTGCAGTAGTATGTATACTGTCTTCCAGTTCTTTCGGAGCGGGCGGAAATTCTGAGATCACCTCATTATCGCTGTTTTCAAAGCACCGGGGAAGGTCGTCTATGTTCTCGGGCTCTTCTTTTAATATCGTGATCGTATGACAGGGGCGAATCCGCTCCCGGGACTGAGGCGGATCCGGTTCTGCTCTTGCGGCCTTGGGCTCGTGCTTTTGTGGCAGCGTTACCCTCCAGCTGTTGGATAAACCGAATCTGCCCCGTCGGTACTGGTCTTCGACCCAGTCTTTGAAGGTGAAGCAGTCTTCGGTAAGATGTCCTATGGCTTGGTGATAAGAGCAGTAGCTCGAACGAGAAGCCTTGTTGGTTTGCTCAGGGTGTCTAGACTTTGGAAGCACGATCATTTGATGTTTTAAAGCGAGCTTGAGTAACTTCTCTGTCTTGTCTTGGGGGAAGGAGTACGCTCGGCTCCTCTTTTCCATGAGGGACGAATCCGAGCCGCGCAGTACCCGTAACCCTCTAATCCGGTGTCCTGGTTGTCGGCTCCTCTCTTCGCTCCTTGACTTACTCCCGTCTCCGCATCGGGCCTTTCGTATGACGGGTTGATAAGGACGAGCACCTTTGCCTTTTGCAGCCTGTTGAAATAGACGTTGCGTCCTGGCCTTCTCGTAGATGTCCATTTCGCAGTTGTGGTCTTCCCGACCTTTCTGACCCACTTTCCTGATAGGCTTGTCCATTCGTTCTTCAAATGACGGACTCGACATCTCAATCGCAGGGTCTGGTTTTGATGAGGGGTCGGCATCTCCTGACAGGGCGTCCTCTTCTTCATCAAAGGTATATATAGCGTAGCTGCTGTGGGCCCGCTCTCGTTTTCCGGTTCTCGCGTATCCAAGCCCAAGTGTCTCCATTTTCCCGTTGGGCAATTTGCGTTGGGTTCCAGGGACATCCCAAATCCTGTTGTAGAACCGAGCCTGTCGAACAGTTTGTTTTAAGGGTACTCCTTGGCGCTTCAATAGCTTCTTTAATCCGTTCGTATAGTATCTGGGCAGACGGATGGGTTGGAGTCTGTCGCATGTAGCATCTGCGCCATGCCAGATCTCTTTCTCTATTTTCGACTCTGAGGATCGGTAGAATAGGATCACCTTCTCACCCCTACGCCTGGGAGGGACGTAAAACGTTTGCAGGTCCTGCACACTGTGAGCTTGAAGCGTGTCGAGATCCTTGTAGTGTTCTCGCGGTACCATGGTGATTTGCAAACTATGGCCATCGCCAAGGGGTGCTTGCATTGAAAGCCGATTGGAGAATACGGCATTGACCTCATCTTCTGAATCACTTCCGAAGACCAGTATGGGGGCGGACGTCCCCCGGTTGTTGCGTTGAGATGGCCCTGTATAAACTATCTCTTCCTCTTCTTCGGTATCGCTTCCGAAAACAGGGATGGTGGCGGCGGCTTTGTTCTCCGAGTTGCGACACCTTTCTGTATCTTCGAAGTCTGGCAAAAAGTATTTCGCATCTTCGTATTTGCGGACTTCGTTCACGGAAAATGGGTTCAACTCACCTGTTACGGTGTACTCAAAACCATCCTTAAAGTACTTCATACACTGATGTTGTGTAGAAGGGACGATGTTGTATTCGTGTAGCCAAGGACGACCGAGCAAGGCGTTGAAGCAGGTCTTGGCGTCGATGACATGGAATTTGATGTCCGTGACGAGAAGTCCGAAGCGTAATGTTAGTATTGCAGATCCGAGAGTCCGTGACGATTGTGAATCGAAACCGGAGATAGTAATTTTGTCACGAGCGAGATGTTGCACACTCATGCAGATTTCCTTCAACACCCGAACATTAAGGAGATTGACGGAGGATCCATTATCCACCAGGATCTTGCCTATCTTGATATCATGGCAGTATCCGGAGACATATAGGGGACGGTTATGGTCGCACGTCCCGAGAAGGAGGTCTTCATCACTGAAAGTGATATCGGCTGTATGCACTTCCTCCAATTCATCCTTCATCCTTTCAGTGGCGAGAAAGGCTTGGAATTTTTCAGGTTCTTGCAACGCTTTAATGAGTGAGTCTCGCGCTTCTTTTGATAACAGGAGGGCATCAAGAATGCTAAGCTGAGAGGGTAGCTTCCTTAAGTGCGCGAGGATGTTATAGTCCACCTTACCCTTTTTGGGAGGGTCTTTGGTAGTTAGCTCTTTCATGACTTGGTCATCTAAAGTGATATCTTCAGTGACCTTGTCCTTTCCCTTATCTTTTCTGCTCACGGGCCCGAGATTCTTTTCTGGGAGTGTGCGATTGCGCAGTTGAATGTTTTCGCAGGCTTCCGATTCCTCATCTTTCCCTAACACGGATTCTTCAAAGAGAGGGCCCAGAGTCACTTCTTCATCAGAGTCGCTCCCAAAGGTGAGAACTTGTGACCCCTCGGCATGAGCCATATAACAGTTGCCAGTAATTCTGTTGAGCCCGTCGACAGTGCTTCTTTGCTCCCGACGGATCTTGCGTTTCATGCGCTTACAATGTTGCCGACGAGCAACATATCCTTGCCACCATATCTTAAAGGCGTCGCACTCCTCTGTGGGGTGTGAGATTTTCCGATGATACGCGCAGTAATCAGGGTGCCTCTCCGCCCCATCGTGTGTGTTTCCTTCCGAGGGTGGTAGCTTCATCCCCATTGACATGGCTTTGGCAAACCTTTTTCTCGTCTTGAATATCTTTTTGTCTACTTCGGACGCCTTTTGCTCTGGCGGGGGTAGTTCAACTCTTTCATTCAGTCGCCTGCATTTGGTTCTTTCTGACGCTGCCATCTCACGCTCCTGATCCGCTTTACTCTTTAGCCGGATCTCGTCTAGAAAGGCATTGATCATTTCATTTGTCAGCCACGCATGCTCTGGTTCAGGTTCTGCCTCCAGCTTCTTAGTGTTAGGAATTTTCTCATCATCGGTAAACGAGTGGGAGATTACGTTACAACTCGCCACATACTCTTCGGATTCATCCGATGAGCCCTCTTCATCATCTTTCTCTTGAAAGATGTGGTTGAGGAACTCTTGCAGTGTGACAGGGGTTCGCGCCTTTTGATTGTATTCTTCCAGCGCGTCGATCTGCTTTTGCAGTTTCGTGCGCTCGTCTCCAAGCTTCGCGGGCTTCTTGGATTTCTTCTTCTTTTTCTTCGAAGCTTTTGACGGCTGGGCGTGAGTATTTGGACCTTTATCATGAGTCTTCATAGTTGGGCGGGGCTTCAACATCCCTTCGATAATTTGAGGTTCAAGAGGGTCCTTCCATTCGATTGCAGGGCACGCATGAAGGTCTCTCAGCATCCTTTTGGTTTTAGTTGATAGTACGACCTCCCATGGAGCTTCTTCAATAAAGGAGCAGGTTGCCCCCGGTGTATCTGCTTTCTTAGGAGTATGCGGTTGTGGTGGGTTCACCTTCCACTTTTCGGAAAGTACAAACTTCCCCTGGAGGTATTGATCTTCAATCCATCCTTTGAAGACGAAGCAATCTTCAATCGGATGACTTACCGTTTGATGGTAAGGGCAATAGTTAGGGTTATTCACCTCGGTGGGTTGTGGCGGTCGCCTTGGATTTGGTAGGTTTATAAGTCTGTTGCGTATTGCCAGCTCAAATAACCGTTTCGTCTTGTCTCGTGGGAACGAGTAGGGACGCTTCATCTTCTCTTTATAGTACCGGCGTCTTTCTTCCAATTGATCTGCCGGTTTCGGGGCGTTAGGTTGCTGTTGGGCATTCGCGACAAAGGTTGCCCTTCCTTTACCCTTGTCATTTCGCGGTTCCGACTTCGGGTGAGGTGGTCTATGACCCATTTGGTCCATCTGAGCCAACTTGTCAATTAAAGCCTGGAATGTGGTTGGCTTAAAGAACATCATGAATTGCGAGATGGTCACGTGGGGGTCTAGGGTACCCACGAACATGCCCACTGCGGGTGCCTCCTCAATGCGTTGCTCGCATCTCGACCACAAATTCCGCCAGCGTATAGCATACTGGACCCAGGTTTCGCCTGGTTTTACCCTGGCGTTAATCAATGCCGTTATTGGAGTGCGCTCGCTGGCACTTGCGAACCGCTGAGTGAATAACAACTCCATTTCAGCGAACGTTTTGATGGAATCGTTCGGGAGTTCCGAATACCATTCGAACGCTGTTTCTGATAAGCTGCCAACTAACTGACGGAGTAACAGTTTATCATCCCCGCCGGTGTTACCGCAGAGGGCCCGGAACTGGGCGACATGTTGATGGGGATTGCCGGTCTCCTTATACACATGGAATTTCGGTATCGTATAGCCTTGCGGGTATTTGATTTGGTCGTACCAGCTTGGATACGGCCGCCCCGTCTTCACGACTTGACCAGCTGCCTCAGTCGCATGATGGACCCGGATTTGTTGGGCTATGTAGTCATCCAAGTCTGCCTTAGAGATTGCCTCCTCCTTGGCCGTCGAGAGGGCAGGCAGTGGATTCGATGTTTCTCCTCGGTCGTCTTCAAGAACGATTGGGGGATCTTCGGCGGGCAAGTCCTGCTAGATCATCATTCCTATCATATCTCGGAAGAGAAGGCCCATACGTTGTATGTTGGCTGCTTGTTCAGCAGCCTCTTTGTCCTTTTTCTCCAGTATCCGGCGAAGGAATTCAGCGTCGGTTTCTTCTTCTTGGCACGCGTCTGAGGACGTTTCTGGGTTTTCTTTTGGCCCGGTAAGTGCGGCCATAGCATTCATCATTTCTTGGAGCTTTTGTTGCTGCTCCTGGGCTTTCGTCACGGATCGGGTAAGTGGTCGGTGGCCTGTAGAAGTGCGGCTCTCCTCCTTTCCCGAGGCCATGTATACGGTGTGGACCATCATGCCCCCAGACTTAGGGCGTCTGGGCTCAGTGCTTTTAGCCGTCGTTGCACGTTGGGGGGTCTTCTCTGGCCTCCTCCTTTTATGAGCCATGGAGGTTGAGGGGGCCGTTGAGGTGGGCGTCCCGACAGCCTTTCGGAGTTCAGCCTGGTGACCAGCTTCCGGTTGGATTTTCAGCTTCTTATGCTGGCGGGAGGAGTTTGGATCGATGATCGAGTCTCGGGCCTGTCGCCAAACCTTATAGATTTTGGAAGACAACCGTTGAGGAGATTGGGGTTGTTCTGGTTCTACTTCCGCAACCTTCTTTAATGGGGGAGGAGACCTCTTCAGCACTGCAGTAGGAGAATTTCTTCGCACCTTGTTTAGCATTTCGAAGCTGTTCCCAGTTGGAACAGCAGCATTAACTTCTGCCACCGAGGCTGGTGGAGTTAATCCAGAGGGGGAGTTGCCCCCAGCCTTCCTTACTCGGTGCCAATGTCGACGTCGAGCGCGCCGAGCAGATGGCGTAGGGTCAGTGCTAAGAATGGTTTCGTCTTGCCCCCTGCGTGGGTGGGGGGTTGTCGTTGGTGTTAGCCTGTCAAAGACCGATGTCCTTTGTGCAGCGGGAGCGGGAGCTGAAGCCGTCAACCTTGTAAAGACCGACTTTGTGGCAGGGGAAGCCACCTTGGCAATTTCGGAGGCAGGAGCGGCCACTTTCTTAGAAGCAGCCTTCTCTGCGATGAATTTACAGGATTTCTGGCCCAATCTAGAGAAGACTGAGGCGTTGACATCGGGCGACTCGTTGAGAGGAGCCACGGCAGGGGTAAAACGATCAAAGACCGACTTCTTGAGAGCTTCCTTTGTCAACACCGGCGCCGTGAAGCTTAATGGTGGGAGTATAGTCCCAAAGAACAATCCGGTAGTGGCTTGAGTCACCTGGTCCACCAGCATTGTGAACAACGAAGCAGCTTGGGGTCCATAGGCTATACCTCCCGGCGAGGCAAAGCGTTGGTCGCAATTGCAGCTTGAGCAGTTGGAGGATTTCGCGGAAGTAGCAGCCATCGATCCTTTGTTTTCTGCAATAGGCAAGGCGCCAATTCTTAGTATCTTGAAACCCAAGGGCAACTATTAGCGAACCGCGATTGGTTCGCGAATCACGACACACGAAGTGTGGAGTGGAAAGAGGAAAAGGTCCCACCGGGCGTGCCAGAATCTGTTCCCCTCCGAACGGACACACGGGACGTCGGGCCGTCTCGCCTGAGGTTCGGGGCAGATGCCAATAGGTGCTATCCGTCCACCTCTCCGAAAATGCCAAGTTGATCCATGGCGCCATGTATCGGAGGTTTAGACGGATGCGTCCGATGTAGCAGACTTCGTCAGATTCCCCCTCGTTTGAGGGGTTTTTGATTGTGGGGACGCTCTTCCCTGCAGGCGCAAGCCCCTGCAGTTAATTACGCTACCGCATCGCGGTAACAACTTTCTCCTTCTCCAGATGGTCACTTCATGTCATGTGTTTTTTTTTTATGTTTTATTGCCCGTGGATCGTTTACGGAGACCGAGTTATGTCGTCGCCCGTAGGGCGTGGACTAGTCCAAATCCGTGTTATCTTAGATTTGGGTTTGGGGGTTTGGTTTGAGGACACGTTAGCCATACTTGAGGCTAAGATCAACTCAAACATTTGTTAAGGATACGTTAGTCTAGTTTGAGACTAAGATCAACTTAACGGGATCGTTTAAATCCGATAAAGGAGCGTTTGGACTCCATTGTTCCAGTTTTAAGGACATAGTGGTCCATCATATGTGTGGCCGTCGGGACCCGTCACCTCTCTGACGACGTTGAAGGATTACAACGACGGATGTCAGAGGAGGTCAGAGATGTACCCTCGAGCCAGAGTTAATTAGGGGGATTCATAGTCCAGTCTGCTTGAAGGTTTAAGGATGCGTTAGCCATCTTTGAGGCTAAGATCAACTTAAACAGGACCGTTTAGATCCGACGAAAGAGCATATGGAGGCTCTATGGTTCTAGTTTAAGGACATTGCGGTCCGCTGGTAGTTTAAGGACATTGCGGTCCGCTGGTAGTTTAAGGACATTGCGGTCCGCTGGTAGTTTAAGGACATTGCGGTCCATGGGTAGTTTAAGGACATTGCGGTCCGCTGGTAGTTTAAGGACATCTCGGTCCGTTGGTAGTTTTAAGACATCTCGATCAATTGGTAGTTTTAAGACATCTCGGTCAAGGTTAAGGACGTCATAGTCCATGGGTTTAAGGACTCCACAGTCCGGTATGTGCTCTGGATGCTTCACACGGGTTCACTGCCGCGCTAGGCGAGGACCAGGCTCCGCTCTGGATGCTTCACACGGGTTCACTGCCGTGTTCCGCGAGGACCAGGATCCGCTCTGGACGTTTTCCACGGGGTCAAAGAGTGACGTTATCCGCGTTCCACGTAACCAGGAATTTTGCGTTAGGCATGGGTTTAAGGACCCCACAGTCCATATCATGAGTGGTCATCGGGACCCGTCACCTCTTTGAAGACATTGAGGGATTACAATGCCAAGTATCAAAGGAGTGAAGAGATGTACCCTAGAACCGGGGTGGATTAAATAGTCCCTGGCCCAATTTGGGTCAAGACTGATCAATTATGTTATGAGCTCATTGGCTCAGTTAATCACAAATTGAGGACTTATGGCCAGCTTGGGCTAAGTCCAGTCAGGTCTGGAATATTGACTTTTTGTTGGTCTATTGAGGGAGAGGCTTTGCCTCTATCCCTTTAGCCAATTGGGCCAAAGCCTAGTGTTAAACACTTCAGAGCAATCAGTGTTGAACACTGGGAATAGGGTTGACAAGTTAGTGTTTAACACTAAAAGAATAGTTGGTGTTAAACACCAGCAACAAGGCTTTCAAATTAGTGTTAAACACTAAAACAGATTGGTGTCAAGTACTGGCAACGGAGCCCTCAAATTAGTGTTAAACACTAAGGTAGTCAGTGTTGAACACTGCAAGTAAGGTTTTTGATTAGTGTTGAACACTAAGGCCCAACAATTGTTTCAATAACTGGATTCGAGGGTTCCAATTTAGTGTTAAACACTAAGGCAAGAGAGGTCACGTGGCAATACGTGAGAGTGCCTTCCCTTCAATGATTCTGCTGAGATTACTGCATCTTTCAGAGCATCACGTGTCAGCACGTGACGGGCATTCATATGCTCATTTGTTAGAGCTTTTGTTAAGGGTCACGTGGGTCACGTGAGGGACTGCCTCAAAGGGTTTTCTATAGATCTCTTGGGGGGTCACGTGGTGGCACGTGACCCTGCCTCTATGTATGTCGTTTTTAGAGGATCTGTTGATCTCTTTTCAGGAATTAAATTTTTAGATTTCAGAGGAATTAAATTCTTACTTCCTTTCAAAGATCTATATTCTGAAATAGAGTTGAACTCTGAATTTTCTGTAGGAATTAAATTCCTCGTATATGTGAAGAACTGAAGAGGGTTTAACCCTTAATAAAAGCTTTCCAGGAATTATACTTCCCATTTTAAAGAATTATAATTACGGGAATTAAATTCCTGCTGTTTCCACAGAACTATATTCTTAATTAGGGTTAAACCCTATTTCTCTTTGTTCTAAAGGAATTAAATTCCCATGATACAGGGTCAAGCCCTAATTTTATCTTAAAGGAATTAAATTCCTATAGTTCTGCGAGAATTAAATTCTCATGCTTGCATTCCCTCTTTATGTTTTGGATCTGCATGGCAGGATCTCAACCCATTGAGAATTAAATTCTCAACCTAAAGGGGAGATGTGCACTTTGCAGATCCTCTATCAAAGAGAGAAGAAATATATTCTTCTGTTTTATATATTAGAGTTAAACTCTGTTGAGAATTAAATTCTCTTTCTTTCAGAAAGCCTTCCCTTTCTTACCTAGGGTTTTCTTTTGCAGAAGATCCAAGTTCTTTCAAGTATCTGAGCTCTCTTCTTTTTTTTTCTTCCCTCTGCGTATCTCCCTTTTTTGTATCTCTCGGCCCCTATTTATATGAGAAGCAGCCGAATAAATTAGTTTTTGATGAATCTTCATTGAGAGATTTGATTTGCATCCATCATTCGTTTTGGACCTTTGGATTATTGGGTGAATTTTATTCACCATTGGATTTTAAATCCAGAGATTCTCCTCTGTTATTTTGGTTAGATTTAAGGGGGAAATCTTTCCAAACCCGAGATTTTCCATAGATAGATGATATTTAATCATCTCTGAATTTTTAATTTGATTGGTTCCAGATAGCCGCTTTCCTTTGGAAAGATTTGAATTTCTTTCAGAATTTAATTTTGTTGACAAAATGGGCCTTGAAAGCCGGTCACATGTGCCCACGTGACCCATGGTCACGTGTGAGCATGTGACCCCCTTCGGAATGAGCCTTCTTCTTTCCTTTGCGCTCTGTCTTCTGATTGCTGCTTGAACGTCATGTGCTACCACGTGACCCCTGGTCACGTGTGAGCACATGACCCCTGTCTGGCGCCTCTTTCTGGAGAACGAGTCTGCTGCCTTGAACGTCACGTGCCAACACGTGACTCTGGTCACGTGGGAGCACGTGACTTCTTCTGAATCCTTTTCCTTGACTTGATCAGTTAACCGGTGTTCCTTTGACGCTTGCATTTAAATATCACGTGTCGCCACGTGACCCTGGTCACGTGGGAGCATATGACTCTTCCTGAAGCCCCTTTTCTTCCACGTAGTCAGGAAACTGAACCTGCCTTGATGACGTCTTTTAGGCGTCACGTGCCAACACGTGACCGCTAGTCACGTGTAAGCACGTGACCCTCTTTTGAAGCTTTTCACAGAAGCTTTCCTGATTTTAAATCAGGAAACAGGGGTTTTATGAAAATTATTTTAATATAGTTTCAAAATAATCTCGAGAATTTGTTTATTTTATTTAAGTTTTTCATGGATGTGAATTTTAAGGATTTGAGGTATTTTAGTGATAATTACATAGCTTGAATAGTTCATGGTATTTTATTGTAAAACTTGTCTTATATTGATATCTTAATAATATTTTAGTGAAACTTGTAAACTTTCATCTTTAGAAAAAATGTAAGTTTGTTATATTTTGAAAATATATGGATTTGTAATATTTATATAATTATAAAATATTAAATTTTATTTAATTATAAAAATACGTTTTTTCTTAAAAACCGTATTTAAAACCTTTCGAGATCGAATGCTCCGTAAGGAGGTCTGCATTTCGCTCTACTATCCCATGGATGTGCGATAATCCGCACCATCCAATAGCGGGTCCCCTAAAAAGGGTTGTAGAGGTATAATCGCAAAGGAATTTAAAATACAATTTAAAAGAAATTCGGTTTTTATAGTAAATGGTATTTTAATATAATATTTTCTTGAAACAAAGATTCATACAAGAAGAATATCGTGCTATGGAATCATGTGTGTATGTGAGGGGTACGTTATTACCCCGTGAAGTTTTCTAAAGGTAAAGTATTAACTAAATACTAAAAGGGTGATATTTGAAGTTCATGGTATTTTAACGAAAAACTTAAATTAAAGTTATTTTGCATGGAATTCTAGGTTTAAATTTATTCTAAATATTATGATTTAAGGTTATAAGTGATGGGCACAAGTTAGATTAAAAAAGATATTAAAGAGAAAGAGTTTTCTAGAGTTTTGAAAAAGATATCGGTATTAACTCCACTTACCGATATATGATTTGAAATGGAATTTCAAAGAATAAGAAGAGGGATTGATAGGGACTTTCCACTTGGTTATATTAAGAAGAGATTGTTGTCGTTGCGGGATCGCCGGAATTTGCTTCAATTCTCGCCGGAAGTTGATAGCTTGCTAACTCCTCGTTTACTCTACTTGTACTTAAGAAATTTTGAGAGTTTTGGCTAGAATTTTCAAAATGATGAAGGGTTAGGGCATGAGGTAGTATTTATAGTATAGAATTAGGGTTTTGGAATTAAAATAGTGAATTAAAATTCATTAAATAGATGATAAATGGTGAAATGAAGGGTCTTTGTTAGATTGCAAAGCAATCAAACGGTGCAAGGAAGTTAGGGGTAGGCCAAAAGTCGAGTGTGCAAAGCTCGGGTCTTATTGGCCACTGTTGGACCGTCGGTGCCGGCCTAGGGGCATTTGGCCGGTCGATCTAGGGCTAAGGGGCTCTGGATTTTGGCCACGTATACTACTCAGTGTTTAAACACTTTTGTACATGTTTGATTTTTCTGACTTTTCATTTTTGTGTGTATTGCACATGTATACTTTTGGGCTTCCAAAAAGTTTTTTAAAAAATCAGAAAAAAATAATGTGTCAGATGGGATTGAACACGGGGGCTACGTTACAGCAGTGCAAGAGCTTTACCAGTGAGCTACAACTGGCTTCTTGCTGTTATTTAACAAAATTAACTTATAACTCAAATTCAGGCTGTATAACTCATATTCTGTACATTAAACTGGAAAATTCCGTACAGTAAATTCAGAGTCGTTACATTCTATCTTCCTTATAAAAATTTTATCTTCGAAATTTGCATTTACATAAGGACTAATTTACAAATAAGTGAGGATATCTTGCACGCATGTCTTCTTCTTGTTTCCAATTTGATTCTCCTAGCGAATTTTTTCTCCACATCACTCAGACCAAGTTTACTTCCTTATTCCGCAGTGTCTTCACCTTTCGGTCCAGGATCTCAATGGGTTGTTGCTCGCAAATCAGATTAGTCTGGACTGTGAGCTCTGAGTGATCAAGGATGTGGCTGGGGTCGCTCACATATCTTCGTAACTGAGATATGTAGAACATGTTGTGCACTCCTTTCAATGAGGATGGTAGTGCTAAATGGTATGCCACTTCTCCAACTCGTTCGAGAATGTCAAACGGTCCTATGTATCTGGGACTGAGCTTACCCCTCTTGCTGAATCGGATCACTCCTCTGTTTGGAGAGATCTTTAAGAAAACATGGTCTCCAGGTTGGAACTCCAAATGTCGACACTTTGCATCAGCCCAATGCTTCTGTCGATCTTGGGCTATGCGCATTCTTTCCGATTCTTTGAATATACCAGGATGTCGTCGATGAATATGACAATGAACCTATCTAAATACTCTCGGAAAACTTGATTCATCAAATTCATGAATATAGCAGGTGCATTGGTCACTCCAAATGGCATTACGAGATATTCATAATGACCATAGCGAGTCCAAAATGCCGTTTTCGGAATATCGGACTCTTTGACCTTCACCTGATGATAACCCGAACGAAGTTCTAGCTTCGAAAATAAACAAAACCCAATTAGCTGATTGAAAAGATCATCGATATGCGGTAGTGGATACTTGTTTCACTTCTTTCAAAGCTCGATAATCTACACACATCCTGTATGAACCTTCTTTCTTCTTCATGAGCAAAACTGGAGATCCCCAACTTGAAGTACTGGGAAGAATCCAACCTTTCTTCAGGAGTTCGTCTAACTGAGTACGGATCTCCTTCAATCCTTCTAGAATTAGCCGGTACAGAGTTTTGATTACAGGATGCGCACCAGGTAGTAAATCAATACTGAATTCAAGAGCTTGATCGGGAGGGAAACCTGAGATATCTTCAGGGAATACATCCTCGAACTCTCGAACCACTTTTGGCTTCGATTCTTCTGCTTGTAATGTTGCAACCAATGCCTTCTTTGGTTTTGCCTTGTAGACACTAGGTTCCAGGGCACGGTCTCCACTCTTGAAATAGAACACCGAATGATCTTATATTTCAAATACTACCCTCTTTTGATTGCAGTCAATCGTAGCATAGAAAACTCCCAACCAGTCCATTCCCAATACAACATCGAAATTTAGGATATCCAGTACTTTGAAATTCGCGTAGAATTATCGTCCGCAAACTACAACTGGACACTGATCAAATCCCATAGTTGCCTTTAATACTCCATTCCCGGAACTGACATTCCATCTTGAAATGAGTGGCTTCATAGGAATCGCATACGTTCTCACGAATCGTTGCGACATGAAGCAGTGCGACGCTCCAGTGTCGAACAGTGCGAGTGCAGGAAGGGTGGCTACTAGTATAGTACCTAAGTTGTGTAAGGTTGGTTTTAGATACAGGAAAGAATATAGTGATGTACAAGGATTGAAAATATGTGAAAGGATTAGGAATTACCGGTGATTACTTGGCCAGTGGCTTCAGCTTCCTCAACCGTTATTATGAAGGCCTGACGTCTGGGTACATTCCTCCTTGCTGGAGGCACAATCCGCTGTCACTGGGGCACATTCCTCTGCCCCTAAGGCATGTTCCTCTGTGCTTGATGGAATTGACGAGGAGGCTATGCAGGAGGTCCAAGTAGAGATGGAGAAGGTAGAGCAAGACGAGGTACAGGAGCCTGAATGGCTGGCCGCTGCAGAACTGTGATAGCTGGTCTGGGGGCTGGAGCTAGGCTGAGTCTATATGGACATGCTCCTATGGCATAAGTGGATGCGCCACAAACTAGGTACATGTCGTTTGCATGCCTGCAGTCCTTCGCCATGTGTCCATTCCTCTTGCAGTAAAAGCAAAAGTCTGGACTGGGCCGGTTAATTGTTCTTCCCAATCTCCTAGGTGCAAATGATGGCCTGGAAGAGGCTCCTCCTGCCATCTGTGTGGTAAGGAGTTTCATACCGGCAGTCTGTAGTCTGCTTTTCTTCTTCACAACTGCCTCATAGAGTCAGGCAACCTTCAGTGCAAGATCATGGGTTAGGAAATCCCCTGTAGCGAGTGCAGCTTGGATTTCCGAGTCCAACCCTTGTTGAAATTATCGTGCCTGGATCTCAGCAATCGGGATAAGGTGTGCCGCGAACCTGTTATGGTCTTGTAGTAGCAGTGTAATAAGTGATATCAGGAATTTGAATTTGAGATAATATCTTACCTGCTAAGCATAGTAAATTCAGTATCGTATTCATCCACGGACTTGCTCCACATCGAGCCTTGTTGTAAGTAGATGAACTGTTGTTCTATGTCGAAATGGGCAATCTAAGGGAAGTATTTCGCATCGAAAAAATCACGAAACTTCTTCCATTCGATCGGTTGGGCGAGACGGATTTCATCAGCCTTCCACCAGACTCTGGCGTTGTCTGTTAGTTGCAGCTTTGCAACTCTCACCCAAGCAATCTCTGGCACTTGTGCTGTTGCCAGGTCATCTTCTATCGACTGAGCCCATTCTTCTGCCTCCAGTGGGCTCTGTTTTCCTGATAAATGTTTCGGGTGCAGTGCCCAGAATTTCTTGATGTCGAGTGCCTCGACTTCTAGGCGGTGCACGAGGATAGCAGTCCGCTGCTGCTAACCCTCCAAGAGGCTCTTGATTGTCTCGAGCAGTACCGTTTGGTCGTTGATGGGAGCTGCAATGGTAGGTAGTGGTGGTAAAGTAGGCGGTGGATTGTTTCTATTGACGTTCATGCTTGTGTTGTTGGGAGAATCTATAACCTTGATAGAAAAGAAAGGGTTAGGATAGATTCAAGGAATTTGAAATGTAAGGAATGTATAGTTGATGATTCTTATTATTCTTGTGATATATTGCTTAAGACTTCATGCAGAACTGACCTGCATGGGCCACCAACAAAACCTGTCATGCCCCGCTTCCCAGTATATGGAAACGGTGACGTGGCGAGCCACAACGTATTTACTAAGAAATAAATACGTTAAGCATAATTAAGCAATATATATATAAAATGAAAAGAATGACAAATGATATAAAATAAACAGTAATTTTTATTAACATTCATCTTACAATACAACTTCTTTCAAATGAAAAGATACAATGATATAAAGCAATGCCTAAACAGTGGCATACAAACTGAAAATAAGTACAAGAGAGCTAGAAGTCCGGCTGTGCAGTAAACTGATCCAAGTCCTCCTGGTTAGGCTCGATCTCCTGAGAGTCCGGTCCTTCTGACAAACATTCCAAAAAAAGAAATATACAGGAATGTCGTCAGCTAACTAGCGCTCGGTATGTCCCAAAAGAAAGAATGAAATAAAACAAGTAATATGAAATGAAACCGGTAAGGTGTACAGGTATATGATTGTTATTGCACGTCCCGTTTCCCAGAATATGCTAAGATAGGCACGTGACATAGCCAACCATGCTACCTGTGGAAAGGAAAAATCCTTCCACAGTCACATTACGGCTGTAGAGATATCAAGAACAGGAAAGTAAACTAAACTATCTAGTACATGTCCATAAGCCAGAATAAATGAGTCAAGAAATAATATAATATGCGGAAGCAAAATATCCAATAAATAAAACACCTGGAAAATAATACTGGATACCACAGGATCCTCACTGCTCGGTCTAACAGCGGCAGTGCTCCTAATCAGCCTGCGACAAAGGTAGAAGATATGGGCCATGCAAAACCCAGACGTCAGTGCGTCATAACATCAAGCAATAATATAAACAGGGGTAGCAAGACATACAGGTATGTGTATAAACAGTAAAACATGTATAACAGTAATATAAATGAGGACAGTGAGGGTAATGTGTAGTGAGTAATCTAAACTGGTCTATTGGGTTAACTACTCTCAAGTCTTTGAAATCAATTTGATGAATCATTGATGTAACTCAATAGTATCCCGTGCGTGCCCGGGATCACGGTGAAGATTCTCAGCCTGAAACCGAGACATGCCGCGAGGCACTAAAAGGAAAAGGGATAACGATGAATGATGTCAACAGCATCATCCCAAGGCTGGCCTAGCCTCTAAAAGGTAGTGGGTAACGATGGATGATGTCAGCCGCATCATCCCAAGGCTGGCCTAGCCTCTAAAACTGATCAGTAAAGGTAGCGAACTGTCGAGTTACAAGTCAGGTTTCATTATTGATTTCCCCATACCCACAAGTTATATGTGTTCAAGTCAGGTATTAAATAATCTGGAGCTAATGCCAACACAGGATCAGGCAGGTACAGGTTTGTCTGGATAGACAACAGGAAATGTCCGTAGGGACAACAGGTCAGGTTTGTTAGCATTAGTAACAAGATCAGGTAACAGGTAAAGCCATGGTACATCAGGTCAAGTTAGGTAGTACATAGGTATCATGTCATGTCAAGAGTTGCACGGTACCATGTCGTGTCAAGTAGTAGGTGTAACAAGTCATGTCAGGGTGTACAAAATGTCATGTGGGTGCTCATAATCAACTGACAGAAGCATGGGTATACAAAACAAGCATGGGGTACTAATGGAACGATAAAATGGAACATTGTAATGTAAAATGCAATCGGGTACAGATTAAGGTATATAGATGCACAATTATGATTAGGGTTAAAGTTAAAGTTCCAATACTAATTAAACCATAATTTATCAAATGTGGAATGTTAATATTATAATGTTATATATTCAAGTGATCTATGGATGCAATAATATGTATACTAGACGAGATGGATGCAAACAGGTGTTTGAACAGTTATAAACTAAAATGGTACTATGGGCTGTACACATAAGCACTATGTGATATAAATATTAGTATGGATGCAAATGGGTAATCTACTATGTAACAAGATCATGAACTAGATCTAAAATGATATAAGCGAATGCAAATGGAACATCGAAACGTGATAAAATGAAACATGTGGTACTAGATGTACACTACAGGTATAATCTATATTTAACTAGGTATAAAACAATTTAAATAGCATGTAGCAAGATTAACTTGCCTCGATGGATCGTGATACGGATACGCACGGCAATGTCCAAAGTCGGTAAAAGTCTCGATGCACGCTCGCGCGTACGGAACCGGACCAGGCAATGCATGAATATGACCACGCAGGTAGGGGACGTCCACTGAATCATCTGGAATGGCAGTGACGGTCACGGCTCCGGCGATCTCGGATACGAACACACGAACGAAACGATAATGCAGACACGAAGCACAACACGACTTGATGCGCGATCACGTCTAGAACTTGGGCCCGGTTAAATACTTGCTCGAGACGACGGTCACGACGACGATGGATGCAGTCATGAAGACATGGCATCTAGACGATCGGCGCGGCGACTGCAGCTGCGGCTGGAACTCCTGTGACAAAACTGCAGCGACGACAATGAGGTGATGGCAACGATGACACGTTGCTCGGTGGTTGGGTCGGAGGTTGATTGCTGGGTTGTGGGTTTTCCGGCAAGGGTAACGTGATGTGGGGTTTTCTGCCGTCGTTGGTCTTGGTGCTCGGGGTTGTAGGCGTCGGCGAGTGATAAAGGGAAGTGGAGAAGAGTGGAGGAGGTGGAGGTGATGAAGACGAGGGCGTGGAGACGAGGGAGAAGGTAGTGACGGCGATGGAGAAAATGAGATGAGGAAGAGTGTGCAGTGATGAGTGTCCGATGGTGGCGAGATAAAGTTGACAAGGATGGTGAGGTGGGGACTCTCAGATGATAGCCGGTGCGAGGAGATAGGGATGGTGACGACGAGAGGTCGGGGGTTGGATGGGAGGCGATGAAGGCGATGGGGAAGGAAGGAGATGAAGGCGAGATGGGTTTTTGGTCAGGGCGAAGGTCTGGGTTTGTGAGGAGGTGATTGATGGAGATGGAGATGAGGTTGGGTTCGAAGACAAGATGAGGATAGGGTGCGGTGATGGCGAGGTGCTGATGGCGAGCTGAGCACGGCGAGGTATGTGCATGATGGGTTCTAGGGCTCGGAACGAGGAAGATAGGGAGAGATAAGAGAGAGAGAGAGAAACAGAGAGAGAGAGAGAGAGAGAGAGAGATTTTGTTTTTATTAGGATTAATTAAAATATATATAGGGGAAGAGAGAGATAGGCAGTGGAGAGAGAGAAAGATAGGATGAGAGAGAATACGAGAGGAGAGAGATGGAGGAGAGAGATTGAGAGAATGAGAGTGATCGAGAGGGGGAGAGATGAATAAGAAGGAGCGAGAAGTTTGTTTTATTTGGGGAGAGAGAAAGAGATAGCGGTGAGGGAGAGAGAGAAAGAGAAGGGGAAAGAGGAGAGAGAATTGGAGAGAGAGAGAGAGAGATTTGTTAAAATTAGATTTAGAAAAAATATTAAAATATATTTTTAGAGAGAGGCAGAGGGAATTGCTGTTATAAGAAGAATATAAAATATATTTCAGTTAAACGTATATTAAAAGTTATAAGGAAATAAGGAATATAATATTAGTCCGTTTTGAGATTTTGGCAAATTCAAATTGACTTCAAAACACGTCCGGGTCGGGTCAAAAAATTCAGATTTTAAATACGAAAAATATATGCGACCTTCAAAATTTAAAATGAATGCTCAGGTAATGAAAATGCATGCCCTAAGAACGGATGCACCTACATGCGCGTAGCCATCCAAACACGTCTGTTTCACTGAACGGGACGAGAATAAGATGCGCAGATGCTACCACGGGGTTAGGGGTATCATGCAGGCTATGAAATGAAATTTTAAATTATTTTCTGAGACTTAAAATGTTATATGTAAAATATGCGATATTAGATAAAATGCCAATATGCAATATACATGAGATGCACGTGTCAATTTAACAAGCCAAGGTAGTTTATAAATATGAATCAAACAGGTTCAAGCAAGCGGATCGGGTCGAATGCAATGAAAAAATGTAGAATACCACTCGCACCCAAAACCCGATAAATCTAGAAAATATCACAGATAAGTAATACGGGAACTGTAATTGGTATAACTGAACTAGGTTGTTACATTATACCCAACTACAAAAAGAATTTCGTCCTCGAAATTCCAAGAACTAGAAATGATAAACAATCAAGAACTACAAGAATAGATGTGGAAACTTCTGCCGGATTTCATCTTCTCGTTCCCAAGTTGACTCTCCATGTGAGCAATTACCCCAAGAAACAAGTACAAGAGGGAGAACTTGGTTCTTAAGAACCTTTTCTCTTCGATCCACAATCGACATCGATCGCTCCTCAAAAGTCAAATCTTTACGTACAGTCAGCTCCGAATGATCTAACACATGTGTTTCATCTCGAACATACTTACGGAGTTGATATACGTGAAACACGTCATGAACATTCACCAGGGATTGCAGTAAAGCCAATCGATACGCCACTTCTCCAACACGTTTTGAAATCTCAAAGGTCAAACAAATCGAGGACTAAGCTTTCCTCGACTTCCGAAACGAATCACCCCTCTAGTCGGTGATATCTTCAAGAATACCAAATCACCCACTGCGAACTCTAGAGGTCTTCTCGACGTATCTGCCCAACTCTTTTGTCGATCTTGTGTTGCTTTCATATGATTCCGGATAGTGTTAACTTTCTCAACTGTTTGCACAACCAAATCTGGTCCCAACAATCTTCGTTCTCCAACATCGTCCCAACAAACAGGTGAATGACACTTGCGACCATATAAAGCTTCGAATGGAGCCATCTGAATAGTCGCCTGGAAACTGTTATTGTAAGAAAACTCCAATAAGTGTAGATGATCCTCCCATGAACCCTTGAAGTCTAACATGCAAGCTCTCAACATGTCTTCAAAAGTTTGGATCGTTCTCTCCGACTGGCCATCTGTTTGAGGATGATAAGCTGTGCTAAACTTCATCGAGTCCCCAAACTTTCCTGTAAGCTCCTCCAGAAGTGCGACAAAAATCGGGTATCACGATCAGAAACGATGCTCACGGGTACTCCATGCAATCTTACAATCTCCTGCATGTACCGTTCTGCTAACGTTTCCATTGACTGACCAACTCGAAATGGTATGAAATGAGCTTCCTTGGTCAATCGATCAAGAATCACCCAAACTGCATTGTTGCCCTTTGGACTCCGCGGTAAAGCTGTCACGAAATCCATGGTTATATGTTCCCACTTCCATTGAGGAATCGGAAGTGGTTGCAATAAACCAGCAACCCTTTGATGTTCAGCATTAACTTGCTGACACACCAAGCACTTCGCTACAAAGCGAGCAATCTCTCGCTTCATGCCTTCCCACCAGAAATGTTGTCGTACGTCACGGTACATCTTCGTGCTTTCTGGATGTACAGAATATGCGGAACTGTGCGCCTCCTTCATGACTTCTTCACGAATATCTCCCTTTGGCACATACAAATGGATACCATATCGCAACGAACCATCTTCATGGATTAGTAAGTCTGTTCGAAGTCCAGCTTCAACCTGTTCTCGAAACTTCTGCAATCTAGGGTCCTATGACTGCGCTGCTTTAATATTTTCGATCAACGACGACTGTACTTGCAGCTACATCAACTGTCCCGGAGAATGCGGTAGCACGATCTCCAACTCGAATCTCCGAAAATCTTCGATAAGATCCTTCTGTGCAGTCAACATTCGAATTGCTGGCAACCGACTAAGCGCATCCGGCACTACAATAACTTTCCCCGGATGATTCTTAAGATCAAGATCGTAGTCAGCCATCAGCTCCAACCATCTACATTGTCTCATAATCAGCTCCTTCAGCGTGAACACATACTTCAAGCTTTTGTGATCGGTGAATATTTCGACCCTTTCGCCCAATAAGTAGTGTCTCCAAATCTTCAAAGTGAGAAATTACTGCTGCAACCTCCAAATCATGAGTTGGGTAATTCTTCTCATGGGTCTTCAACTGTCTCGATGCGTACGCTATAACTTTCCCATGCTGCAACAAAACACATCCCAATCCTTTCTCAGATGCGTTGCTGTGAATCACCAATTCTCCGGAACCGTCTAGTACGGTTAAAACAGGTGCGGTTATCAACCTCTGCTTCAACGCCTCAAAAGCTGACGCACACCTATCCGTCCATACTAACGGTACCTCCCTTCCGTGTAAACTTGGTCAAAGGCTCAGCCAAACGAGAAAAATTCTCCACGAACCTTCTATAATACCCGGCAAGTCCAAGAAAGCTTCTTATCTCTGCAACATTCTTCGGAATCGGCCAATCTCGAACTGCTGTAATCTTCTCAGGATCAACGGCGATTCCATCTCCGGACACGACATGTCCCAAAAACTTCACTTTTCAAGCCCAAAACTCGCACTTGCTCATCTTTGCATACAATCTTCCTTACCTCAATGTCTGTAGTGCGATCTTCAAGTGTTCCGCATGCTCTTCAATGCTCCTCGAGTAGACCAGAATATCATCGATGAACACCACTATAAAATGGTCCAAGAATGATGAAAAGAATCGGTTCATCAAGTCCATGAATATCGCCGGTGCATTCGTTACTCCGAAGGGTATCACTAAATACTCGTAATGCCCATACCGAGTTCTGAACGCCGTCTTGCAAATATCTTCTGTTTTAACTCGGACCTGATGATATCTGGATCACAAATCCAGTTTCAAGAATACCCTCGCGCCACTAAGCTGCTCAAATAATTCACCAATGCGAGGGATCGGGTACTTGTTCTTAATAGTCACCCGATTTAATTCTTGATAATCGATGCACATCCTCCTTGTGACATCATCTCCATTACTAGAAGAACTGGAGCTCCCCAAGGTGAGTTACTGCTGCGAATCCAACCCTTCTCAAGTAATTCAGCAACCTGCTTCTTGACTTCTTCCAACTCCACTGGTCCCATTGGATAATACGCCTTTGAGATTGGCGCTGCACCAGGAACAAGATTAATCGCAAACTCCACATCTCGTTTTGGCGATAACCCGAGATGTCTTCGGTCACGTCCATGAATTCTCGAACTATATCCGGCGCTTCTTTCTTATCAACTTCCATCGACGAAAGAACACTGTTTGTCGGCCTAGCCCTAAACTCGACTGGCCCGACAGAACTGCTTCCTCTGGCAAAACAAGCTCCGGATGTCCGGGAATCTGGAGAATCACTTTCCTTTCCTTACAATCAATATGAGCGTGGAAAGTGCCGCGAAAATCCATTCCCAAGACAACAACAAACAAAGGGATGCACCAGAATTGAATAATTCTAATGCGGAGAAAACATGAACAAATAAGATACCGAGATGACTTCATCCGAAGTCAAGATACTGAAGAGGATTAAGCACTGTAAACATGATTCAAGCTGGCGATGAAACAATAACTGGTAAGCGATGAAACAATAACTGGTAAGCAATGAAACTGAGAGAAGCAAGGTAATATAACGATCATGGAATAAGGAAGTGAATCAAGACCAGGACTCCAAGTTACTTAAATAGAGTACCGCATTGTAATCATGCTGCAGTTCATAGTTACAATCACATAACTCCACCTAAGTCGCCCAAATCCTAGTATCAGAATCAAGAAACAGGGAGAAGCAATAGGGGACTAAAAGGTTTCGAGTCGAGATGCAAAGTGGTTTGCATATTGTCAAGGCAAAGGATAAGAGAAATATATGGTTCAAGAATCGTGATAACAATATGGCAGGACATGCTCCTAGTTACGAGTATTCTGATTCTTGTATTGGGTCCAATACCCAACTACAAAAAAAATCAAACTCGATTAACCTATATCCTATGGCTCTGATACCAAAAGAACCATGTCACGTCCCGCTTCATAGAGTACGCTAAGATAGGCACGTGACATAGCCAACCATGCTACCTGTGGATAGGAAAAATCCTCCACAGTCATATTATGGCTGTAGAGATATCAAGAACAGGAAAGTAAACTAAACTATCTAGTACATGTCCATAAGCCAGAATAAACGAGTCAAGAAATAATATAATATGCGGAAGCAAAAGATCCAATAAATAAAACACCTGGAAAGTAATACTAGATACTACAGGATCCTCACTGCTCGGTCTAACAGCGGCAGTGCTCCTAATCAGCCTGCGACAAAGGTAGAAGATATGGGCCATGCAAAACCCAGACGTCAGTGCGTCATAACATCAAGCAATAATATAAACAGGGGTAGCAAGACATACATGTATGTGTATAAACAGTAAAATAGGATAACAGTAATATAAATGAGGACAGTGAGGGTAATGTGTAGTGAGTAATCTAAACTGGTCTATTGGGTTAACTACTCTCAAGTCTTTGAAATCAATTTGATGAATCATCGATGTAACTCAATAGTATCCCGTGCGTGCCCGGGATCACGGTGAAGATTCTCAGGCTGAAACCAAGACATGCCGCTAGGCACTAAAAGGAAAAGGGGTAACGATGAATGATGTCAACAGCATCATCCCAAGGCTGGCCTAGCCTCTAAAAGGTAGTGGGTAACGATGGATGATGTCAGCCGCATCATCCCAAGGCTGGCCTAGCCTCTAAAACTGATTAGTAAAGGTAGCGAACTGTCGAGTTACAAGTCAGGTTTCATCATTGATTTCCCCATACCCCCAAGTTATATGTGTTCAAGTCAGGTATTAAATAATCTGGAGCTAATGCCAACACAGGATCAGGCAGGTACAGGTTTGTCTAGATAGACAACAGGAAATGTCCGTAGGGACAACAGGTCAGGTTTGTTGGCATTAGTAACAAGATCAGGTAACAGGTAAAGCCATGGTACATCAGGTCAAGTTAGGTAGTACATAGTTATCATGTCATGTCAAGAGTTGCACGGTACCATGTCGTGTCAAGTAGTAGGTGTAACAAGTCATGTCAGGGTGCGCAAAATGTCATGTGGGTGCTCATAATCAACTAACAGAAGCATGGGTATACAAAACAAGCATGGGGTACTAATGGAACGATAAAATGGAACATTGTAATGTAAAATGCAATCGGGTACAGATTAAGGTATATAGATGCACAATTATGATTAGGGTTAAAGTTAAAGTTCCAATACTAATTAAACCACAATTTATCAAATGTGGAATGTTAATATTATAATGTTATATATTTAAGTGATCTATGGATGCAATAATATGTATACTAGACGAGATGGATGCAAACAGGTGTTTGAACAGTTATAAACTAAAATGGTACTATGGGCTGTACACATAAGCACTAAGTGATATAAATATTAGTATGGATGCAAATGGGTAATCTACTATGTAACAAGATCATGAACTAGATCTAAAATGATATAAGCGAATGCAAATGGAACATCGAAACGTGATAAAATGAAACATGTGGTACTAGATGTACACTACAGGTATAATCTATATTTAACTAGGTATAAAACAATTTAAATAGCATGTAGCAAGATTAACTTGCCTCGATGGATCACGATACGGATACGCACGGCAATGTCCAAAGTCGGTAAAAGTCTCGATGCACGCTCGCGCATACGGAACCGGACCAGGCAATGCACGAATATGACCACGCAGGTAGGGGACGTCCACTGAATCATCTGGAATGGCAGCGACGGTCACGGCTCCGGCGATCTCGGATACGAACACACGAACGGAACGATAATGCAGACACGAAGCACAACACGACTTGATGCGTGATCACGTCTAGAACTTGGGCCCGGTTAAATACTTGCTCGAGACGACGGTCACGACGACGATGGATGCAGTCACGAAGACACGGCATCTAGACGATCGGCGTGGCGACTGCAGCTGCGGCTGGAACTCCTGTGACAAAACTGCAGCGACGACAATGAGGTGATGGCAATGATGACACGTTGCTCGGTGGTTGGGTCGGAGGTTGATTGCTGGGTTGTGGGGTTCTCCGGCAAGGGTAACGTGATGTGGGGTTTTCTGCCGTCGTGGGTCTTGGTGCTCGGGGTTGCAGGCGTCGGCGGGTGATAAAGGGAAGTGGAGAAGAGTGGAGGAGGTGGAGGTGATGAAGACGAGGGCGTGGAGACGAGGGAGAAGGACGGCGAAGGCGAAAATGAGATTAGGAAGAGTGTGCAGTGATGAGTTTCCGATGGTGGCGAGATGAAGTTGACGAGGATGGTGAGGTGGGGACTCTCAGATGATGGCCGGTGCGAGGAGATAGGGATGGTGACGATGAGAGGTCGGGTGTTGGATAGGAGGTGATGAAGGCGATGGGGAAGGAAGGAGATGAAGGCGAGATGGGTTCTTGGTCGGGGCGAAGGTCTGGGTTTGTGAGGAGGTGATTGATGGAGATGGAGATGAGGTTGGGCTCGAAGACAAGATGAGGATAGGGTGCGGTGATGGCGAGCTGAGCATGGCGAGGTAGGTGCATGATGGGTTCTACGGCTCGAAACGAGGAAGATAGGGAGAAATAAGATAGAGAGAGATTTTGTTTTTATTAGGATTAATTAAAATATATATATGGGGGAAGAGAGAGATAGGCAGTGGAGAGAGAGAAAGATAGGATGAGAGAGAATGTGAGAGGAGAGAGAGGGAGGAGAGAGATAGAGAGAATGAGAGAGATCGAGAGGAGAGAGAGGGGGGGAGATGAATAGGAAGGAGAGATAAGTTTGTTTTATTTGGGGAGAGAAAGAGATAGCGGTGAGGGAGAGAGAGAAAGAGAAGGGGAAAGAGAAGAGAGAATTGGAGAGAGAGATTTGTTAAAATTAAATTTAGAAAAAAATATTAAAATATATTTTCAGAGAGAAGCAGAGGGAATTGCTGTTATAAGAAGAATATAAAATATATTTCAGTTAAACGTATATTAAAAGTTATAAGGAAATAAGGAATATAATATTAGTCCGTTTTGAGATTTTAGTAAATACAAACTGACTCCAAAACACGCCCGGGTTTGGTCAAAAAATTCAGATTTTAAATATGAAAAATATATGCGACCTTCAAAATTTAAAATGAATGCTCAGGTAATGAAAATGCATACTCCCAGGAACGGATGCACGTACGTGCGCGTAGCCATCCAAATACGTCCGTTTCACTGAACAGGACGAGAACAAGATGCGTGGATGCTACCACGGGGTTAGGGGTAGCACGCAGGATATGAAATGAAATTTTAAATTATTTTATGAGACTTAAAATGTTATATGTAAAATATGCGATATTATATGAAATGCCAATATGCAATATACATGAGATGCACGTGTCTATTTAACAAGCCAGGGTAATTTATAAATATGAATCAAACAGGTTCAAGCAAGCGGATCGGGTCGAATGTAATGAAAAAATGTAGAATACCACTCGCACCCAAAACCCGATAAATCTAGAAAATATAACAGATAAGTAATACGGGAACTGTAATTGGTATAACTGAACTAGGTTGTTACAGTTATTCTAATGTGGTTGTTTGTAGCTTGGTACATAAAGTATTTGTGTATACGAGAGGAGTCCATCTTACCCCATGGACTATGGTAATATGCAGTACAAGGCCCTGTCAAAACCCACAGGACAACGGCATGAGAGTTCATGTAGGTGTTTTTTACTTGAGCATCTCGTGCCACGTTAATACATTCCATACCAATCTACCCCGTTATCCCCGCGTAATGTATTCTATAGGTTATGTTTTACAAGTCTTGTCGAAACCATAGATACAAGTTGTTCAAATAGTCAGGTTCAGGATGTAATCAAGTAGTCAAGTTATAACTATAGTTCGGTCAGGTCAAGTCATGTATTCAGGTTTGATATTGAAGTTTGAATTCAAGTATTCAAGTTCATGTTCAAGTATATATGTTAGACTTTGGATTCATATTTGAATTGGATTCTGATTTGAGTTTGGATTCAGGTTTGAGACTGGACTCAGATTGAGTCAGACACTTGTAACTGGTTTAGATCTTGAATTAGGTTCGGAAGTTATCAGTAACTGCTGCACATGGACGGCAGGATTTGTGTCTTTTTCCAACACAATTACCATAATTCCATTAGGTTTTCTACCTTAAATAGGCAAGCACTCACTTTCTTTGGCTCCCTGGAGCTCAAGAGAATTGATCCTGCTTAAACTTATATTTACTAAAGTCCTTAAGTATTGTTTTATACTCGATGGGGTTTTATGAAAAGTATTTTAATATGGTTTCAAAATAAGCTCGAGAAATTATTTATTTTATTTAGGGTTTTCATGGATGAGAATTTTAAGGATTTGAGATATTTTAGTAATAATTACTTAGCTTGAATAGTTCATGGTATTTTATTGTAAAACTTGTCTTGTATTGATATCTCGATGGTATTTTAGTGAAACTTGTAAACTTTCATCTTTAGAAAAAAAAATGTATATTTTGAAAATATATAGATTTGTAATATTTATATAATTATAAAATATTAAATTTTATTTAATTAGAAAAATGTGTTTTTCTTAAACCGTATTTAAAATATTTTGAGATCGAATGCTCCCTGAGGAGGTCTGCATCTCGCTCTACAAGCCATAAGATGTGCGATAATCCGCACCATCCAATAGCGGGTCCCATAAAAAGGGTTGTAGAGGTATACTCGCGAAGGAATTTAAAAGAAATCTTGTTTTTATAGTAAATGGTACTTTAATGTAATATTTTCTCGAAACACAAATTCATACAGGAAGAATATCGTCCTATGTACTAAATGGGTGATATTTGAAGTTCATGGTATTTTAACGAAAAAGTTAAATTAAAATTATTTTGCATGGAATTCTAGGTTAAAATTTATTCTAAACATTATGATTTAAGGTTACAAATGATGGGTACAAGTTAGATTAAAAAAAGTATTAAAGAGAGTTTTTTAGGGTTTTGAAAAATATATCGGTATTAACTCCACTTACCGATATATGATTTGAAATGGAATTTCAAAGAATAAGAAGAGCGATTGATAGGGACTTACCACTTGGTTATATTAAGAAGAGCTAGGATAAGAGATTGTTGTCGGCGTCGCGGGATCGCCGGAATTTGCTTTGATCCCCGCCGGAAGTTGATAGCTTGCTAACTCTTCTTTTACTCCACTTGTACTAAAGAAATTTTGAGAGTTTTGGCTAGAATTTTTAGAATGATGAAGGACTAGGGCATAGGGTAGTATTTATAGTGTAGAATTAGGGTTTTAGAATTAAAATGCATTAAAAAGATGATAAATTGTGAAATGAAGGGTCTCTGTTTGGTTGCAGAGCAATCAAACAGTGCAGGGGAGTTAGGGGTAGGTCAAGAGTCGAGTGTGAAAAGCCTGGGCCTTATTGGCCACTGTTGGACCATCGGTGCCGGCCCAGGGGAATTTGGCCTGTCGATCTAAGGCTAAGGGGCTCTGGATTTTGGCCACGTGTACTGCTTGGTGTTTAAACTCTTTTGCACATGTTTGATTTTTCTGACTTTTCATTTTTTTGTGTATTCCACGTGTAAAATTTTGGGCTTCCAAAAAGTTTTTTAAAAAAATCAAATAAAATAATGTGTCTGATGGGATTCGAACACAGGGGCTATGTCGCAGCAGTGCAAGAGTTTTACCAGTGAGCTACAAGTGGCTTCTTGCCGTTATTTAACAAAATTAATTTATAACTCAAACTCAGGCTGTATAACTCATATTTTGTACATTAAATTGGAAAATTTCGTACAGAAATTCAGAGTCATTACAGGAGGTTAACTTTTTGTGGTGGAAAATGAAAGGAGTAGTTCCCACAGACGGCACCAGCTGATGGAGGTCGGAATCTCCCTCAGATGTTGTCCTCCGTCGATCATGTTGCCAGCAAGGCTGAACGTTGAGATTTAGAATGAGGATTGAACGTGTGGATCTCATTGGGTTGTTGTTGATACCGACCTACCTGCAAGGGAAGTCCCGGGATGGGAAACCACCGTAGAACCCTCCGACGATCAAGTACGTACCGAGAAATAATGACAGGATAGCGGCGTATTGGATTGAGTTCGAGATACCTGAATCGTCTGGAGGAGGGGTTTATATAGGGGTCGCATTGAAGTCAGCCGATGCGAGATTCTCGTCGTCCGTTACGCCTCCGTGTCACGTTTGCATTGATAGCGGGATACGCCCATTAATGAAGAGATACGCTAGCGAAGGATGAGAGACGTAGAGCGGCGGAGATCTCGTCGTGGCGAGATACACGGAGCCATTACGGGGGCGTTCGGGCTCCGTGCTCCTGGCCAAACAAGGATGCTGAGGAATCTCGGATATAGGATAGCTCGGAGACGAACAAGTGAACTGAGAAGTATTAGCTATAGGATAGCTCGGAGATGAGCAATTGGCTGGCGGTCAGCAGAAGGGGGAACGTATTCTGGGGAGGTCTTCTAAAAGGTCGGGTGGAACCTCGGAGGTGAGGTGCCAATGAATATCCCCAATGCATCATACTTATTCCAGCTCTGTAACCTCCAGGAATCTAGCCGGTTTATGTGGATGACACGGCATCCACTACGTGTCGTGGTCTGGAGAATTCCCACTTATGATCATCATCAAGATGATTCTCATATTGAAAAAGAAATATTTATAAGATGATGCATGATTAGATTGTGTATATAAGGAGCAAGAAATTATTATTTCTTGTGAGCAAACAGATTATCCATGTGACACATTTTATGAAAGAGGTCATGAAGACTTATGCCAGCAAATGATTAGCCAAATAGATGGATAAATAAATGATCAGAAAATAAATAAATCCTAATCAAGACACAAAATAAAGCAAGGGGACTCCTTGCTCCAAAGAGAGGAAACATAAGAGATTTGTTTCAATAGAAGAAGATTATAGAAGAGAGATTTAGATTCTATGGTGTGGCATTGAAAATGTGCAAGTTGTGAAGACAAGAGCGCTGTTGGGGTAAAAATTTACATCCCGTTACCAAACTTAAAAATAAAAATCAAGCACAAAATTAGAGCAAAAATTAAAATCAAAAGCCGAGTGGGTCCAAGCCCAAACCCGAGCCCCAGTCAAGCCCAAAAATGAAGAGGGGCCGGCCAAAGAAAAGAAAAGAAAACTAAATGGAATTTTTGTTTTTAATAGACAATAAGCCAATTCTTGTACAAGTTATGGGACTAAATGTAAAAGATTTAAGCCTATAAAAGGACCTCCCATGGAGATTAGGAAAAGCGAACAAAAAATCTTAATCTTGATTTTCCAGAAAAAAAGAAAAAGAAAACAAAATCTTGAGTCTTGAGCAGCTTTTTAGTGCACAGGTCTCTCTTTCACTTTTCCTTTCTTTTTTTCCAAAGTGTGCACATCAGGAGGCCTCAAAAAATGGAAAAAGAGCTCTTTTTTATCTTCAAAAGTCCAAATCTTTGTGATTTTGGAATGTTGCTTCATTGGGTTTCGGCCCTGCGTCCACCATGCTAGGTGTGCACCGTGTTAGGTGCCTATTTGGTTAGGTGCGGACCCTGTTGGGTGCACATCTAGCCAAATGCGCTTCGGCCTAGGTGCGCACCTTGGTAGGTGCGAACTTCCCTAAGTGTGCACCTTACTGGACCTTTTGGCCCATCCTGGAATCTTTAGCCCCCTTCACTCCCTCGCACCTTACCAAGTGCACGTCTCAGCAGGTGCGCACTTATCATGTGCATGCCTTACTAAGCGCTCACCTTGCTAGGTGCGCATCTCGGTAGGTGCGCACTTGTCATGTGCACCACCTTACTAGGTGCATGTTTTGGCAGGTGCGTACTTGTCATGTGTGCACCTTATCATGCGCACACTTGACATATATACACTCATCATCTCTCCCGTTAGAAAAAATTTCTAACGGGGCACTGCCCCGCATCCCGCAAAGGGGCTGCTTGCCCCCTTGACCCCCAGCCCACTATCCGGGTAAAGAGACTCTTGTAAAAACTTTACGAGACCCCCGATATTCCCCAAGCACCCTCAGCTTGTTCCCAAACACAACACGAACATATTGCATATTGAGTTCGCATAACCGGTTGAGCCGTCAATCGGAGGTTCCTTCGCTTCAAAGGCAAGAGGTAATTAACGGCAGTTTAATCCGCGGCTGCCGGAGATTCGGATCCCAACAATCAATAAACCCCAGCCTATTCTAGGCAGAGGGAATCTGTATATGCCTGATAAGCACGCGCATTCCCATCTCCATGGGGTGACGAAAAACACCCTACAGATTCTGGCATGCCCGGTGAGACTGGTCTTTCCTTTCATATTTCGGGTTAAACGTTAATGCGAACTCAATATGAAATATATATATATATATATCGATCGCCTGTACTAAAATCATGCTTCTTTTTGCAGGTTAACAGCTTTCAATTGCAATCTAGAACTCAGCAACCATGTCTCCCAAGACGAACTTCATTTCTGACACATCTCCGGTGACCTACGTGGTCAAGACAAACGCATACGTGATCCTCCCGGCGAGTCTTATAAGGCAGTGGGAGGAGCCTCTACGCCAATTTGGTTCTTTCATCATCTACCCCGCCGGAAGCGCTCATCTAGTAGAGACCCAGGCAAACCAAGTCGCCAAGCCGACCTCAAAGGGCAGGAAGCCGAATCTCCGAGGCACCACAACCTAAACGTAAAGCGGTGCCCTCGACCATTGCACGACCGGACGTCTTCTCGAGATTCTCCATCAACCGACCGACGGCGATTTCCCGAAAAGCAGATACCCGCCAAGCCCTCAAAGCGGAGATATTAAGGCAGAAGCGGCTCAGATATAGAGCCAACAAAAATGTTAGAGCACTAACCAAGTTGAATTTCATAAAATTCCAAGAACCCAATTAACCCGCGACACAAGATGGGCCGGAAGTGAAGCTTGCTAACCCTTTTGAATTGTTGAAATTGGTTCTGAAGAATGCCATGATCGCAAAAATCAAGAAGACTGCGATCCTGACGATATTGAGAAATGACATATCCAAGCCCCAAAGCAGAAAACATGACGCCATCTCATCAAGAGTCTATCAAGTGCTCTGTGCCGTGCAAAAGCAACGAGGGAATCCGTAACAAAGGCACCGGCGCCACTCAAGGATCCAACCGAGCCAACCATCTTCAGTTGCTTGTCCTTTTTCGAAGAGGAAGGGTCACGACGACGGTCCAAAAAATCATCCACCAAAGATAAAGAGATGGCCAGATATGTGGTCCACACCGTCTACATGGTAGGAGCAAGGATGGGGCCACCCCATCTCAAGTCCAACCGGGTTTGAATGTAGCCACCACTTCCCAATGCATGCCTCCTCCAGAAGATAATGAAAACCTCGCCGATGAGGCCGATAAGCAAAAGGACCCCTCTGTCCATGTGAAATCATGCTCGGACAGCGAAGAAGAGCCAACTTTCCGCCTCAGGACTGCAGAACAGGAGCTCCTCCAAGAGCTCCGAAAACGGCTCAAAAGTAAAAACAATGAGATGGCCAAACTTTACTCCAAAATTGATGACTTGAAGAATGTCGTGATGCAGCTCACGACTCAGGCTCCTCGAGTGCCCTCCAATCAAGCGCAAGTCTCTATTCATGACTGTGTGACAACGACCAGAAGTAGCCAATGCTTGTCCCCCAAAGTCCAAAAGCAGACGAACCGCATGAAAGTCGGCCGCATCCTATCTCGGGAAGTGTCTTGACTGCCGATGACAGCAACCCGCTAACGCAAGATCAAATCATAGATTTGGTCACCAACAAAGTCAAAATATTGGTAGCCGAAACCGAAGCGCAAAAAGATGTCAGCAGTAGTGGGAGACCATATCCTGCTCGGTATGATCTGGTAGAGTTTCCTAATAGTTATGTTATCCCCAAATTCGGAAGATTCGATGGGGGCAAGAAATGCGAATCAGCGCATAACCCACTTTAAAGCCTCATGCGGAAATACCGGGGGCAATGATGCGCTTCTTCTTCGCCAGTTCGTTAATATCTAAACCGATATCACTTTCGACTGGTAAGCGATCATACCAGATGGCTCCGTTACTACTTACACCCAAATGGGATCTCTGTTTTGGCAAAGGTTCATAAGTGTTAGCGATAAGGTTACCATTGCTGACCTCGTAAGGACCAAGCTAAAGAACAACAAAAGTAGCATGGATTTTATAACCCGGTGGCGCAATACCTCCGTCAAATGTGAGCCATCTTTAGAACAAGACCAATTCGTCAGTCACCTCATCGAAAATCTCAGCACCTGGATGAATCCATTTTTATGCACCGCGAATCTCAAGACATTCCAAGAACTGACGAAGAAAGTTCAAATGTTGGAGTGCTCAAAGCACGAATCTTTTCGGGTTCCCAAAATAACAATAAATCCTGGAGAAACCAAAAGGATGATAATCGCAAAGGCGGAAATACCGACGATGATGAATCTTTTAACACTTCGGCTGACCGAAATAGGAGAGGGACAAATAGGCCCAATGTCAACCAATCTCGAAAGCCATTGTTGGGAGGAGGAGAAGAATCACCTCTGAAAGAGAAGCTGAATAGAGCCATTTCTTCAGAAGGGATAAAGTCCGTAAAATATTCAAAAATGCCCTAAGAAACAGTCTACAATTGGAAGAATCAAAAAGACCGTAAGAAGCGAATATGACCGACGATCACAAATATTTCCCCTATCACAGAGTGATGGGTCATGCCATTGAGAACTGCTTTGTCTTTAAATATTGGGTCGAAAAACAATACAAGGCAGAAGAGATAGGACTGTTTAAAGGCGTGTTAACAAAAAGTCGAGCTACGACCGCCAATTTCATACAAACAGAGACCGAAACCCTTCGGAAACCTGCTGCCCTCAGTCGCCTGCCCTTCTGTTAAAAGAGCAAACTACGGCTACAGTCTAAGAGCCCAGCAAATATCTTTGCCAATGATGTAGCAATGGACGGGTACACAACTCATATGGTTTACATGGTAGAGCCCAGAGGAACAAGTGCTCCTACGCCTCATAGCCATGACAACGACATAGTTGTTGCTTCCCAATGCCGGCTCGGTCCAGATGATGAAGAGTCCACTCAGGATATTAAGCAAAATAAGCCTGTGGTCCCTGCAGAATCGAGCTCAGGCAGTAAGGATAACCTGGTTATCGCACCCGAAGCGATAGAACAAGCATTATTCCAATGGCTTCAAAAGCAGCTTCAGGACAGGGACGAGAAGTTGGCCAAAGTCCGTTCCAAAGACAACAAGCTGGCAAACGTCGTGGAAGATCTCACGATCTAAGTCGCCCGATTGCAGTTACAGCAAAATCAAAATTTGGTTCATGAGCCAGGAATCAATATTCTGAAACAGCCAACCAATACTCTCTCCAGCCCAAGAGCGGAAAACCTTTGTGAAAAACGGCTGCGTTCAGCCTCCAGTCCCTTCGATACATATACTGAGCGGGGTAAGCGGATAGCGGGCGAACCGGAGACCGATCAGCCTCAAGGACCAGCATCAGGAAAGGCACCGACTCTAATGGAGAGAAGGAAGAAAGTATACTCCTTCAGGAGAGACAAAATCCGCAAAATATTCAAGGACGCCTTGAACAACGATCTGCAACTGCCTATTCTAAATAGACCACATGAAATGAATATGACCGACAATCTCATATACTGCCCATATAATCAAATGGTGAGTCATACCATCGAAAATTGCTATATTTTTAAAGATTGGGTGGAGAACCAATACAAGGTTGGGAAAATCTTACCGTCCTCGGATGTACCGGCAAACCACCAAGTTACGGTCATTAACTCGGCTCCGCCAAGATCAAAGTTCGAGAAGCTCGGATAAGCAAACACATTGACCACTGCGTCTTTAAACTGGGAATAATTGACCACCACGTCGTTAAACTAGGAATAATTGACCCTATGTCATTAAACTGGGGAAAAAAGATAAAAAGAAATAAAGGGTCAGTCCACAAGCGAAAGGGGTACGAATGAAAACCTAAAAAGGCTTCGTGAGTAAAAACGGCGAGACTACCCGCGAGCTTGTGAAAACCCGCAAGAGCGCAACCTCATTAAAAAAATATTAAAAAAAATACCAGACAGCGAATGATGAGTCGCTCCTGGTACCATATTCCAATGCAGCGATGCAGACGCCAACCAAAATCCAAATCCCCAAATTCCCAAATGGTGAATGATGAGTTGCTCCTGGTACCATATTCCAATTGTCACGCCCCGCTTCCCAGAGTGCGCTGAGATAGGCATGTGACAGAGCCAACCATGCTACCTGTGGCTAAGAAACATCCCTCCACAGTCATATTACGGCTGTCTAGAGATATCAAGAACAGTGGAAATAAAATAAACTATTTATTACATGTCCATGAGCCAGAATAAACGAGTCAAGAAATAATATGTGGAAGCAATAAATCCAAATAACAATAACAATCTGGAAGGTACGGAAATAACTAAACTAACTGGATACTAACAGGATCCTCACTGCTCGACCTGACGGCGGAAATACCCCAGATCAGCCCGCGACAAAAGTAGAGGATCTGGGCCATGCAAAACCCAAACGTCGGTGCGTCATAATATCAATAATTCTAAGCAAGCAGGATGTGATGAAATATGCAGGCATGAAGTATGAACAGTAACAAGTCATCAGTAGCAAGTAAACCGTAACATGAATATAGATCAGTGAACAGGATATAAACAGGTGAAGTGCAGTGAGTAATCTAAACTGTGCTATAGGGTTATCTACTCTAAAATTATTCGAAATCAATTAATGTAATCCTCATCGTAACCCATCGGTCTATGCCCCGTTCAACCCCACGAGACCACGGTAACATGATATACTAGCCCTTTGAGTTACGTTCGGCTACATTCTTGATTTCCCCATACCCTCAAGTTATGTGTGTAAGTCAGGTATTGAATAATCTGGAGCTAATGCCAACACAGGATCAAGCAGGAACATGTTTGTCTATACAGACAACAGGATATGTCCATCGGGACAACATGTCAGGATTGTCGGCATTAGAAACAGGATCAGGTAACATGTCAAGTAGTGATATATCAGGTCGTGTCAGGTAGTGAACATGTATCAAGTCAGGTCAAGTAGTAGTGTATCAGGTCATGTCAAGTAGTGCACAGGTATCAAGCGGGTGCTCATAATCGAACTGTAGCAAGTATTGAATCATGGTGAAAATACGGATGTACAATAAAAGTATGGATGCACAAATATCGGTCAGGGGTCACATCATGACTAAGTAGGATGCACAATTATCAAGGATATTGCACTAATACAACAGTAACATGAAATAATATGGTCTCGGCGTGCAACTAGATATGTAATAAACCGTACAGATACTATAAAACTGTAAATTGGCAAAATTTGCTTAATATTAAAACACAGGCACTATTATTTTTTAAATAGATATTGATATAATAATATTAACATGGATAACATATTCAAACAGATTAATAACTATAAAAGTGGTATTGATTAACCATGCACAAGAAAGTTCCGTTCAGAAATTCAGCGTCACCCTGATTTGTAAAATAGCTTAAAAATAAAAAACGTTCTCCAAAAGGGACGTGTTTTATACCAAAACAAAGATAATTCAATAAGGTTTTCATTTTTATAAGTTTAAGTATCTTAGGTTGTTCCTACAAAAATCTATGAACATTCGAAATTAAAAGTTTGCTGCTGGAATTTCCCTGGACAGCGGTTTAGAGATGTTTTCATTTGCATTTTATGTTATTTAAACAATTTATTTTGCAAGTAAATATTTCATAGAGTTATATTATTCTGATTTATCTTCATAACGAACTAAAGAAAGTATACTAATGATTTTTCTATGATTTATAATGAATTTTATAAGGTAAGGTGTACAATAAATTTCAGATTTGTCGTATCCGCTTTGCAACGACGTTTCATGTGTAAACTATAATATTTTCAAACTATATTTTGTATAACATTATAAAATGCAGATTATAAACTAATTAAAGATACTAATAAGAAATATTACGACGATATAAATTTTATAGATATAATTATAGCATGTCGCAAGTTGTAAACTTTCATACATTTTATATTATAAAACTGATTAACGTTAAATAACTACGGTGTATAAATTATATAGACATAGCTGTATGATGATGATGATGATGATGATGATGATACGGAAACATATAAATAAATTACATAAAGCATAGCATGTATCAAATTGTAAACTTGCCTCGATCGAATCACGCGACGGATACGCACGGCACGTCCGACGTTGGTAAATCGTCGCAATGCATACGCGGCACGCGGGACGGGTCCTGGCAAGGCAAGAGAGTGATCGCACAGGCAAGGTACGTTCACTGGATTACTCGGATCGTCAGCGACGAGCACGGCTCCGGCGATGATCACCGGAATCAAGAAACAAGATCAAGAAAAGAAAGAAGAAGAAAAAGAGGTTGTGTATTAAATAAGGAAAGAAAAAAAAAATAAATAAATAAAATATATATATATATATATATGCAGAGGAAGGAGAGAGAGAGAGAGAAAGGGGTTGTTATTAAGGTTTAGATTTTAATTTAAAAAGATTTTGTAAGTTATAAATATTTTAAACTGTTAAATTTTAATAAAGATATTAGATGAAATAAAATTGGATTTTCTGGTAAATACAAATTTAGTCCAAAATACGCCCGGGTCGGGTCTAAAATTCAGTTTCAAAAATATAAAAAAATATACATGTCGACCAAAACTCAAATTGGATGTCCGGCTAACGAAAATGCATACCCCCAAGAACGGATGCACGTACGTGCGCGTAGCCATCCAAACAAGTCTGTTTCACTGAACGGGACGAGAACAAGATGCGCCGATGCTACGACAGGGTCAGGGGTATCATGCAGGCCATGCTAGATATTTTTAAATTATTTTATGTGAATTTAAATGTTATATTAAAAATGCAGATGCCAGATAAATTCCAGTATGCAGTATATGAAAAAAATGAAAGTGCACGGATCCACATAACAAGCCGGGATAAATCATAAATAGGAATCAAAACGGGTTTCCAGCAAGCGGGTCAGGTCGGATGTATATACAGATGTCAAATATACTATTCGCACCCAAAACACAATAAATCAAGAAAATACCATAAATAAAAAAATACATGAACTAGAACCGGTATAAATGAACTAGGGTGTTATATTATACCCAATTACAAAAAGAATTTCGTCCTCGAAATTCCAGGAAAAAGAAAAGATAAATAATCAAGAATCTACAGGAATATGTGTGGAAACTTCTGTCGAATCTCGTCTTCTCGTTCCCAAGTCGATTCTCCATGCGAGCGATTCCCCCAAGAAACAAATACGAGAGGGATAACCTTGTTCTTAAGGACATTTTCTCTTCGATCAACAATCGACATCGGTCGTTCCTCAAAAGTCAAATCCTCTCTTACAGTCAGCTCCGAATGATCCAGCACGTGTGTTTAATCTCGAACATACTTACGGAGTTGAGATACATGAAATACGTCGTGAACATTCGCCAAAGATTGTGGTAAAGCCAATCGATAAGCCACTTCTCCAACACGCTCCAAAATCTCGAAAGGCCCCACGAATTGAGAACTAAGTTTGCCTCGACTCCCAAAACGAATCACTCCTCTAGTCGGTGATATCTTTAAGAACATAAGATCACCAACAGCGAACTCTAGAGGTCTTCTCGATGTATCGGCCCAACTCTTCTGCCGATCTTGTGCTGCCTTCATATGATTCCGGATAGTAATAACTTTCTCTACTGTTTGCACGATCAAATCCGGTCCCAACAATCTTCGCTCTCCAACATCGTCCCAACAAACGGGTGAGCGACACTTGCGACCATACAATGCTTCGAATGGAGCCATCTGAATAACCGCCTGGAAGATGTTATTATAAGAGAACTCCACCAAGTGTAGATGATCCTCCCACGAACCCTTGAAGTCCAACATGCAAGCTCTCAACATATCTTCAAGAGTTTGGATCGTTCTCTCCGACTGGCCATCTGTCTGAGGATGATAAGTTGTGCTAAACTTCAATCATGTCCCCAAACTTTCCTGTAAACTCCTCCAGAAGTGTGATAAGAATCGGGTGTCACGGTCGGACACGATGCTCGTAGGTACCCCATGCAATCTCACAATCTCCTGCATGTACCGTTCCGCCAATGCTTCCGTTGACTGACCAACTCGAAATGGTATGAAATGAGCTGCCTTGGTCAATCGATCAACAATCACCCAAACTGCATTGTTGCCTTTTGGACTCCGTGGTAAAACTGTCATGAAATCCATGGTTATATGTTCCCACTTCCATTGGTTGCAATAAACCATCAACCCTTTGATGTTCAGCCTTAACTTGCCGACACACCAAGCACTTCGCTACAAAGCGAGCAATCTCCCTTTTCATGCCTTCCCACCAGAAATGTTGTCTTAGATCGCGGTACATCTTCGTGCCTCCTGGATGTACGTAATATGCGGAACCGTGTGCCTCCTTCATAACTTCTTCGCGAATGTATCCTTCTGGCGCACACAAACGGCTACCATATCGCAACGAATTGTCTTCATGAATCAACAAGTCCGTTCGAATTCCAGCCTCAACCTGTTCTCGAAACTTCTGCAATCTTGGGTCCTGTGACTGTGCTGCTTTAATACTCTCGATCAACAACGACTGTACTTGCAGCTGCATAAACTGTCCCGAAGAATGCGGTAGCACAATCTCCAACTCGAATCTCCGAAAATTCTCGATAAGCTCCTTCTGTGCAATCAACATCCGAATTGCTGGAAACCGACTAAGCGCATCCGGCACTACATTAACTTTCCCCGGATGGTACTTAAGATCAAGATCGTAGTCAGCCCTTAGCTCCAACCATCTACGCTGCCTCATGTTAAGCTCTTTCTGTGTGAACACGTACTTTAGGCTTTTGTAATCAGTGAATATTTTGACCCTTTCGCCCAATAAGTAGTGTCTCCAAATCTTCAAAGCGAAAATCATAGCTGCTAACTCCAAATCATGAGTTGGGTAATTTTTCTCGTGGATCTTCAACTGTCTTGATGCGTAAGCTATAACTTTCCCATGCTGTATCAAAACACATCCCAAACCTTTCCCAGACGCGTTGCTGTGAATCACCAATCCTCCGGAACTGTCTGGTACGGTCAAAATAGGAGCGGTTATTAACCTTTGCTTCAACGCCTCAAAAGCTGACGCACACTTATCCGTCCATACAAACGGTACTTCCTTACGCGTAAACTTGGTCAAAGGCTCAGCCAAACGAGCAAAATTCTCCATGAACCATCTGTAATATCCGGCAAGTCCAAGAAAACTTCTGATCTCTGCTATGTTCTTCGGAATCGGCCAATCTCGAACTGCTGCAATCTTCTCGGGATCAACGGCGATTCCATCTCCGGATACAACATGCCCCAAAAACTTCACTTCTTCAAGCCAAAACTCGCACTTGCTCATCTTTGCATACAATCTTTCTTGCCTCAATGTCTACAGTGCGATCTTCAAGTGTTTCGTATGCTCTTCAATGCTTCTCGAGTAGACTAGAATATCATCGATGAACACCACTATAAACTGGTCCAAGAACGGTGAAAAGATTCGGTTCATCAAGTCCATAAATATCGCCGGTGCATTCGTGACTCCGAATGGCATCACTAAATACTCGTAATGTCCATACCGAGTTCGGAACGCAGACTTGCAAATATCTTCTGATTTAACCCGGACCTGATGATATCCGGATCGCAAATCCAGCTTCGAAAATACCCTCGCGCTACTAAGCTGCTCGAACAATTCGCCAATGCGAGAGATCGGGTACTTGTTCTTAATAGTCTCCCGGTTTAATTCTCGATAATCGATAAACATTCTCCTTGTGCCATCTTTCTTCTTTACTAGAAGAACTGGAGCTCCCCAAGGTGAATTTCTGCTGCGAATCTAACCTTTCTCAAGCAATTCGGTAAGCTGCTTCTTGACTTCTTCCTACTCCACTGGTGCCATTGGATAGTACGTTTTTGAGATTGGCGCTGCACCAGGAACAAGATCGATCGTGAACTCCACATCTCGTTTTGGCGGTAAACCCGAGATGTCCTCGAACACATCCATGAAATCTCGAACTATAACTGGTGCTTCCTCCTTATCAACGTCCATTGATGAAAGAACACTATTTGTCGGCCTAGATCTAAACTCGACTGGCCCGACAGAACTGCTACCTCCAGCAAAACAAACTCCGGATGTCCGGGAATCTAGAAAATCACTTTCTTTGCCCTATAATCAATGTGAGCGTGGAAAGTGCCGAGAAAGTCCATTCCCAAGACAACATCATAGCTGCCGGTATCAATCACCAAGAAATCTGTAAAACATGAACTGGTAAGCAATGAAACTGAGAGAACCAAGGTAATAAAACGACCATGGAATAAGGAAATGAATCAAGACCAGGACTCCAAGTTACTTAAATAGATTACCGCATTGTAACCATGCTGCAGTTCATAGTTACAATCACATAACTCCGTTCAAGTCGCCCAAATCCTAGTATCAGAATCGAAGGAATAGGAAGGGAGAAACAATAAGGAACAAAAGGATTTCAAGCCGATATGCAAAGTCATCCATCTCGTCAAGATAAAAGGTCAAGAGAAAGATAAGATTCAAGGATCATGACAACAATGTGGCAGGACATGTTCCTGATTACGGGTTTTCTGATTCGTGTATTGGGTCCAATACCCAACTACAAAAGAATCAAACCCGATAACCTAAATCTTATGGCTCTGATACCAAACAAACCCTGTCACGCCACGCTTCCCAGAGTGCGCTAAGAAAGGCACGTGACAGAACCAACCATGCTACCTGTGGCTAGGAAACATCCCTCCACAGTCACATTACGGCTGTCTAGAGATATCAAGAACAGTAGAAATAAAATAAACTATCTAGTACATGTCCATGAGCCAGAATAAACGAGTCAAGAAATAATATGCGGAAGCAATAAATCCAAATAACAATAACAATCTGGAAGGTATGGAAATAACTAAACTAACTGGATACTAACAGGATCCTCACTGCTCAGCCTGACGGCGGAAATACTCCTGATCAGCCTACGACAAAGGTAGAGGATCTGGGCCATGCAAAACCCAGACGTCGGTGCGTCATAATATCAATAATTCTAAGCAAGCAGGATGTGATGAAATATGCAAGCATGAAGTATGAACAGTAACAAGTCATCAGTAGCAAGTAAACCGTAACATGAATATAGATCAGTGAACAGGATATAAACAGGTGAAGTGTAATGAGTAATCTAAACTGTGCTATAGGGTTATCTATTCTAAAGTTATTCGAAATCAATTAATGTAATCTTCATCGTAACCCATCGGTCTATGCCCCGTTCAACCCCACGGGACCACGGTAACAAGATATGATAGACTGTGAGTTTATGTCCCGTTCAACCCCACGGGACTACGGTAACATGATGTAATAGCCTTTTGAGTTACGTTCGCTACATTCTTGATTTCCCCATACCCCCAAGTTATGTGTGTAAGTCAGGTATTGAATAATCTGGAGCTTATGCCAATACAGGATTAAGCAGGAACAGGTTTGTCTATACAGACAACAGGATATGTCCATCGGGACAACATGTCAGGATTGTCGGCATTAGAAACAGGATCAGGTAACATGTCAAGTAGTGATATATCAGGTCGTGTCAGGTAGTGAACATGTATCAAGTCAGGTCAAGTAGTAGTGTATCAGGTCATGTCAAGTAGTGCACAGGTATCAAGCGGGTGCTCATAATCGAACTGTAGCAAGTATTGAATCAGGGTGAAAATACGGATGTACAATAAAGCATGGATGCACAAATATCGGTTAGGGGTCACATCATGACTAAGTAGGATGCACAATTATCAAGCATGGTGCACTAATACAACAGTAACATGAAATAATATGGTCTCGGCGTGCAACTAGATATGTAGTAAACCGTACGGATACTATAAAACTGTAAATCGGTAAAATTTGCTTAATATTAAAACACAAGCACTATTATTTATTAAATAGATATTGATATAATAATATTAGCATGGATAACATATTCAAACAGATTAATAACTATAAAAGTGGTATTGATTAACCATGCACAAGAAAGTTTCGTTCAGAAATTCAGCGTCACCCTGATTTGTAAAATAGTTTAAAAATAAAAAACGTTCTCCAAAAGGGACGTGTATTATACCAAAAAAAAGATAATTCAATAAGGTTTTCATTTTTATAAGTTTAAATATCTCAGGCTGTTTCTACAAAATGCTATGAACATTCGAAATTGAAAGTTTGCTGCTGGAATTTCCCTGGACGGCAGTTTAGAGATATTTTCATTTGTATTATATGTTATTTAAAAAATTTATTTTGCAAGTAAATATTTCATAGAGTTATAGTATTCTGAGTTAGCTTCGTAACGAACTAAAGAACGTATACTAATGATTTTTCTATGATTTATAATGAATTTTATAATGTAAAGGGTACATTAAATTTTAGATTTGTCGTATCCGCTTTACAACGACGTTTCATGTGTAAACTATAATATTTTCAAACAATATTTTGTATAACATTATAAATTGCAGATTATAAACTAATTAAAGATACAAATAAGAAATATTACGACGGTATAAATTTTATAGATATAATTATAGCATGTCGCAAGTTGTAAACTTTCATACATTTTATATTATAAAACCGATTAGCGTTAAATAACTACGGTGTATAAATTATATAGACATAGCTGTATGATGATGATGATGATAATACGGAAACATATAAATAAATTACATAAAGCATAGCATGTAGCAAGTTGTAAACTTGTCTCGATCGAATCACGCGACGGATACGCACGGCACGTCCGACGTCGGTAAATCGTCGCAATGCACACGCGGCACGCGGGACGGGTCCAGGCAAGGCAAGAGGGTGATCGCACAGGCAAGGTACATTCACTGGATCACTCGGATCGTCAGCGACGAGCACGGCTCCGGCGGTGATCACCGGAATCAAGAAACAAGATCAAGAAAAGAAAGAAGAAAAAAAAGAGACTGTGTATTAAATAAGGAAAGAAAAAATAAATAAATAAAATATATATAAATATATATATGCAGAGGGGAGAGAGAGAGAGAAAGGGGTTGTTATTAAGGTTTAGATTTTAATTTAAAAATATTTGTAAGTTATAAATATTTTAAACTGTTAAATTTTAATATAGATATTAGATGAAATAAAATTGGATTTTCTGATAAATACAAATTTAGTCCGAAATATGCCCGGGTCGGGTCTAAAATTCAGTTTCAAAAATATAAAAAAATATACATGTCGACCAAAACTCAAATTGGATGTCCGGCTAACGAAAATGCATACCCCCAAGAACGGATGCACGTACGTGCGCGTAGCCATCCAAACAAGTCTGTTTCACTGAACGGGACGAGAACAAGATGCGCGGATGCTACGACAGGGTCAGGGGTATCATGCAGGCCATGCTAGGTATTTTTAAAATATTTTATATGACTTTAAATGTTATATTAAAAATGCATATGCCAGATAAATTCCAGTATGCAGTATATGAAAAAAATGAAAGTGCACGGATCCACATAACAAGCCGGGATAAATCATAAACAGGAATCAAAACGGGTTTCCATCAAGTGGGTCGGGTCGGATACAAATACAGATGTCAAATATACTATTCGCACCCAAAACACAATAAATCAAGAAAATACCATAAATAAAGAAATACATGAACTAGAACTGGTATAAATGAACTAGGATGTTACACCAATGCAGCGATGCAGACGTCAATCAAAATCAAAATTACCAAAACTCTCCTAGCCCTACGGCCGATCTCCAAATTGACTACCGTATACAATCCACGGGCATAAACAAGCTAAATCACACCCATGCCCCACCGCAATCACCAGCCATGTGGTCGTTCTCCACCATTGGAATTATGCTCCATTTGAAAAGACTCACTCATGTGTCCTCACGATACATGAGGAGAACAAACCTTACGAGATCCTCTCGACTCGTAAGAAAACACCTTCGTGAGATCCTTACGACTCACAAAAGAAAAACACACTTGGGGGGTCCCCATGACTCCTAAGGAGAAAATATACCTACGAGATCCTCTCGACTCGTAGGAAGAAAATACTTTTATGAGACCCTTATGGCTCATAAAATTGAAAAACCTTATGTGGCAGGGGCCTAAACCTGTCTCCTAAGCCATTGTTCCCCAATGGGCAACGGTAAATGATAATTCGCTCCTGACATTACGCTTCAGTGATAGCGGTGCTGATGCCGACCCAAATCCAAATCCCAAATTCCAAATCTCGCACTCGCAAAGTCCTCTCGACCTTGTGAGAAGAATATATCTGCGTGAGATCCTTATGACTCACAAAAGAACAACACACTTGGAGGTCTTCACGGCTCCTACAACAACAACAAAAACAACTGAACCTTTTATCCTAAGCATATAGGGTAGGCTACATGAACCAATATGATAATCATGCTGGGTCCAGCACATGAATCCTCCACCTCCACTCACTCCTATCGAACAATATACTTTCATTGAGGCCATTGGCAACCATATCGTTTCGTATCACCTCCATCCATGTTTTCTTCGGTATCCCTTTTTCTCTTTTGCCATTGCCCATATCGAGAGTATCTATTCGTCGAACCGGTGCTTCCATAGGTCTGCGTCACACATGACCAAGACATCTTAGCCGGTTTTCCCGCATCTTCTCCTCCACATGTGCTATACCAACTTTTGCACGAATATCCTCATTTCACACCTTATCTTTTCTAGTGTTACCGTACATACAACAAAGCATGCGCATCTCCGCTACGTGCATCTTCTGTGTATGATGCTTCTTAGGAGCCCAGCATTCTGTACCATATAATAAGGCAGGCCGAATAGTGTTCCGATAAAATTTCCCTTTCAATTTTAACGGAAAGTTACGATCACACAAAATCCCTATTGCACTCCTCCATTTCAACCAACCAGCTTGGATTCTTTGATTAACATCACTATCGATCTTCCCATCCTTTTGGATGATGGAACCTAGATATCTAAACTGATCACTCGGTGATATCTCTTGCTCTTCCAATATTATACCAATATGGTTTTGACTTCTCTGTTTACTAAATTTGCAATGCATATATGCTGTCTTGGACCTGCTCAATCTGAACCCCCGAGATTCCAATGTTTGCCTCCATAATTCCAATTTGGCATTAACCCCTGCTTTCGTCTCATTTACTAGAACAATATCATCAGCGAATAGCATACACCAAGGTACATCATCTTGGATAGTTCTAGTAAGCTCATCTATCACGATGGTAAACAGGAATGGACTTAATGTGGATCCTTGATGTAAACCAATTGTAATCGGAAAATCACTCGTTAGACCGTCGCAAGTTCTGACATTTGCCACTACTCCATCGTACATATCCTTGATTATGTCAATATACTTGACGGGGACCCTCTTCTTCATCATTGTCCCCCATAATACCTCTCTTGGTATCTTATCGTACGCTTTGTCTAAATCAATAAATATCATATGCAAATCTCTTCTTCTCTCTCGAAAACGCTCGACAAGTTGACGAAGTAAATGAATAGCCTCTGTCGTCGATCGTCCAGGCATGAACCCAAACCGGTTCTATGTTATCTTAATATCCTTCCTTAGCCTGTGTTCAATCACTCTCTCCCAAAGTTTTATGGTGTGACACATAAGTTTTATTCCACTGTAGTTTGAACAACTTTGAATGTCACCCTTGTTCTTGTAGATAGGTACAAGCATACTTTTCCTCCATTCATTTGGCATCTTTTTTGTCTGCCAAATCTTATTAAACAGATCTGTCAGTCATTTAACGCCTATTTCTCCTAAGAATCTCCAAATCTCGATAGGAATCCCGTCAGGACCAACCGCTTTTCTTAAACTCATTCTGTTCAAAGCTTCTTTAATCTCAGGTAGTCTTATTTTACGCATGAAATCACAGTTTATATCTTGAGATTGAATGACAAATCCATCCAAATTCTTAGTAAAGCTCTCATTGAACAATTTGTCAAAATAATCTCTCCACATTTCCTTGATATTCTCATCTCGAACTAAAACCTTCTGATTTTCATTTTTGACACACTTCACCGCACATAAGTCTCTGGTCTTCACGACTACTAAGGAGAAAATACGCATACGAGATTCTCTCGACTCATAGGGAGAAAATGCTTTTATGAGACCCTTACGGCTCATAAAATTGAAAAGTCTTAGGGGTAGGGGTCTAAACCTGTCTTCTCAGCCATTATTCTCCAACGGCAAACAAAATCCAAATTCCAAGTTCCCTTCAGATTCAGAAGTCCCGTCAAATAAGATAAAAATAAAATAAATCAAATCAAAGTCCTACCGGTAGTGGATCCAAGCTCAGAAAGTCACGCGGAACGGACAAGAACGCTAAAACCAAATCAAATCAAAGCAATAAGTCAACCAAAAACCTCCCCATCAGAATCAAGTTTCGCTTCAGAATCAAGTCAACCAGCGACCTCCCCGTTAGAATCAAACTCCGTCTCGGAATCAAATCAACCAACAATCTCTGCGTCGGAATCATACTTCGTCTCAGAATGTGCCCCGTGTCAAAACCATGTTTCGCCTCGGAGTATCGATCTTCCCTGTCGGAATTATACTTCGCCAGGGAATCAACCTCTGCATCGGAACTATATTTCGTTCAGAATGTCCATCTCTGCATCGGAATCATGCTTCGTCTAAGAATGTGCCCCGTGTCGGAATCATGCTTTGCCTTGGAATATCTACCTCCTCTGTCGGAATTATACTTCGTTTTGGAATCAACATCTGTGTCGGAATCATATTTCGTCTCAGAATGTGCTCTATGTCGGAATCATACTCCGCTTCGGAGTATCTACCTTCCCTGCCGGAATTATGCTTCGTCTTGAAATGAATCTCTGCGTCGGAATTATTTTTCGTCTCAGAATGTACCCCGTGTCAGAATCATACTTCGCCTCGGAGTACCTGCCTTCCATGTCGGAATTATACTTCGCCTTAGAATCAACCTCTGCGTCAGAATCATATTTCGTCTCAGAATGTGCCCCATGTCAGAATCATGCTTCGCTTAGGAGTGCCTACCTTCCTTGTCGGAATTATATTTCGCTTTGGAATCAACCTCTGTATCGGAACTATATTTCATTCAGAATGTCTACCTCTGCGTCGGAATTATGTTTCATCTCAGGATATACATGTCCCATGTCGGAATTATGCTTCGTCCCGGAACCCTGTGTCGGAATCATATTTCGTCTCAAAATATACATGTCCCGTGTCGGAATTATATTTCGTCCCGTAACCCTACGTCGGAATCATATTTCTATCAAAATATACTTGTCACGTGTTGAAAATATGCTCCGCACCTCAGAATGATACTCCGATACCCGAAAATATGCTCCGCACCTTGGAATGATGCTCCGATACCTTGAATTATGCTTCGCATCTCGGAAAGATACTCCGACCCCTTAGAATTATGCTTCGCATCTCGGAATGATACTCCGACCCCAGGAATTAGGCTCCCGGAAGGATGCTCTGCCCTCGGAATGATGCTTCACCTCAAAGTTAAACTTCCATGGGATAAGATACATCAATTTCATGTACACGACCCATGTACGCAGTGTGCATTCATTGATGGGGGGCACTTTATTAGGGTAAAAATTTACACCCCGTTGCCAAACTAAAAAATAAAAATCAAGCTTAAAATCAGGGCCAAAATTAAAATCAAAAACCAAGTGGGCTTGGCTCAAATCTGAGCCTAAGTCAAGCCCAAACATGAAGAAGGAGCCGACCAAAGAAAAGAAAAGAAAAGAAAAGAAAAGAAAAGAAAAACTAAATTTAATTTTTGTCTTTAATAGGCAATAAGCCAATTTTTGTACAAGACATGGGGCTAAATTTAAAAGATGTAAACCTATAAAAGGCCCCTCATGATGATTAGGAAAAGAGAACAAAAAATCTTAATCTTGATTGCCCAAAAAAATCTTGAGTCTTGAACTGCTTTTTAGTGCGCAAGTCTTTCACTTTTCCTTTCTTTTTTTTCTACGTGTGCACGTCGGGAGGCCTCAAAAAAAGGAGAAAAGAACCCTTTTTGATTTTCAAAAATCTAAATCTTGATGTTTTTGGACTGTTGCTTCATTAGATTTCGATCCTACTTGCACCATGCTAGGTGCGCACCCCGTTGGGTGCACATCCAGCCAAGTGCGTATCGATCTAGGTGCGCACTTTCCTAAGTGTGCACCTTACGGGACCTTTTGGCTCATCCGGGACCCCTTTGGCCCCTTTCACTCCCTCGCACCTTGTCAAATGCACACCTTTCTAGGTGCGCGTCTCGGCAAGTATGAACTTATCATGTGCGTCCCTTGCAGGATGCGCACCTTGCTAGGTGTGCGTCTCAGCAGGTGCGCACTTGTCATGTGCGTCATCTTGGTAGGGCGTGTTTTGGCAGGTGCGCACTTGTAACATGCACCACCTTGGTAGGTGCGCGTTTTGGCAGGTGTGCATTTGTAACGTGCGCTCCTTACCATGCACGCACTTGACATATATACACTAATCAGCTTCTCCCGTTATAAAAAAATTTCTAATGGGGCGCTGCCCCGCATTCCGTAAGGAGGCTGCTGGCCCCCTTGATCCTCAAGCCGCTATCCGGATAACAGGACCCCCGTAAAAACTCTGTGAGGCCCCCGATATACCCGAAGCACTCTCAGCTTATTCCCAAATACAATACACACATATTGCATATTGAGTTCGCATGACCAGTTGATCCGTCAATCAGAAGTTCTTTCGCTTCAAAGGCGGGGAGTAATTAACGGTTGCTTAGTCCATGGCTGCTGGAGATTCGGATCCCCACAATCAATAAACTCCTGCCTACCCGAGGCATAACAATTTCTTTTTCTTTGCCTTGCTTAGCGCTACGAAGAATGTGCAAATCAAAGAAAACCTCGACTTGACTTTCTAAAGGTATATGCCTGACAAGCGTACGCATTTCCATCTTCATGGGGTGACGAAAAACACCCTACAATCATCAAATCCGTGGAATAATTAATGGTGGCATGTTGTAGGTGGAGTAATCATCATACATTTTTTTGTTAAGTATAAACGAGAGTTTGAGGTAGAAGGCCCCTGAGATTTATGTACTTTGATGATGCTAATTTTTAAATTTGTAAAGAGATAATTAGTCATTTGTTCCAAACACTTTGATGGTGTATAGCTAAGTTGGCCATAGCACTTTTTTTTGGGTGGGTACATGAATCTATACCCGAGAGGAGAAATGCTCACAATTTGACACGTCCAGTCCAAATCCATTGGATTCCTAGATGCGAATGTGAGTTGTTTGCATGTGTTTGACTTACAAGGCCAGTTCCAAAAAAGATAAAAATAAAAATAAACAGACGGCCTGTAGTAGAACTATCATGCCATCAATGACACTTCGCACATATTTATACAAGTCTTTCACAGATTTAAGATATATTGACACTGTAGCCTAGCGGAAAACCTTCTTGCAGTTGAATGTGAGGTCTGGGATTCGAACCCGGTTGTATAATATATTGACACTATAGCCTAGCGGAAAACCTTCTTGCAGCTGAGCGGAAGGTCTGGGATTCGAACCCGTTTGTATGATATTACGACTCATTATTCAAAAAAATAAAAAATAAAGGTTATATCGGCAAAAAAAAATTGAAGATCTGATCTCATCCTTGATTCTGGACTAAATTTGACTTTGATCCATGGAAACTTATACATAATTACATTCTTTTAATTGAAAACAAATAAGAGAAATAAATGTAATCTTGAAGCCTTAATCACAACAATCAAACAAGGTTGCATGACCTAGAATTGGGCCTCCCATTTATGATTGGGCTTTGCACTAGGATTGTAATTTGTTGCCAAATTCTAGTCAGAGTTTAGTGCAACATTATGTTACAAAACTTTTAAGGGAAAATTGTCAATAACCCCGGACAAAGAATCTCGTCAAAAATTCGCTGGCCCAAAGAATCTCGTCAAAAATCCCGTGGAAAAGTTTTATGTTGTCCAAAGCCACTTGCCTACAATATCTGTATAGTTGCATGCAATATCTAGTTTCCTGCATTATGTATACAGTTAATTGACGTATTTGTCTAGTTCCTTGTAATATACATGCGCTAACTAGATATTGCATGCAACTATACAGATATTAAAGGTGGTGCATTTTTGACAGGAAAAAACTTTTCTAAGATGTTTTTACTAGATTTTTTGACAGCAGAAAACTTTTGCCAGGGGATTTTTTTGACAATTTATCCAAAATTTAATCCCTCTCTTGGGTAACTCTGACAATTGACCCAGTCACACAAAGAAAGATAAAAATTGCCGAGGGGCTCATGCATCCCATGCATGAGGGCCTGAGGCTAAGTAAATGAGGCAGCCTGGCCTCTCTACTTTCCAATATGATCTCATCTCTCTTTGCAATTAATGTAGGGTTTTGAATCATTCTGCTCAATTTTTCTTGTCACTGTTGAATCACTTGTTCAGAATCTCTCTGCAAAATGAAGATTGGTATGGAAATTAATATGGTTTTTTTTTCATTTTGTCCACCAAATTGTCAGATGTTTTCAAAAAACCCATTAAATACATGCTATTTATGAAAACAATACCAACAATTTTTAACTTATCTAAAAAGACACTTCCGTTAAATTTACGTCCAATATTAACCGTTAGAAGATTGAAAAGACGAAAATACTTCTGAAAGTCTCAGCAATCTTCTCTCATTTGCTCGGAGAGATCGAAGGTGACGAATTGAGGGATCCGGTAGGGAAGGGGCTGAGGGGGAGGGAGGGGATCGCCGGAGGTGAATTCGAAAGGGGCGAAGGGGAGGAGGAGGAGGAGAAGGGAAAGGGAGATCCAATTAATGTCAGAAAATATATGCTTGTTTCAATAAGCCTTCCAAATTAAAAAGGAGAAGGTGAGGAAGAGGACGAGGGAGGGGAGAGAGAAGCAGGAAAGGATGTGGAGTTTGTTGGGTCTTAGGGTTTTGTGGTTGGATGGAAGAGGAAGGAGTGTGGGTGAGATGGAAGGGGTATTTTCGTTTTTCAATATCATGAAAACAGAAAATTAATATGATATGGATGAGACGAAGGTCTCTGTTTTAGATAATTTCAAAGAATTTGGTGTGTGTTTTAAAAATATGGAAGAAGTCGGTGGGCAAAATAAAAAGCGCTGATCCGAGTTCAACTGTATGTGAATTTCGGTTTATCCAGCAACATTTGGAGTCCATATGACTCAAAACTAATCTAACTGCACAACAATGCTTACTTTAACCGAAAATGCTTTTGACTTGATTTCTAAACTGTTGCACCACTTAAACAAAACTATCTATGCAGGTTTGAGATCTATAGAATACATTTTTAGTTTTGATACACTTCTTTCGGCGCGTTTCTATATATTGTAATGAAGAAAAATATCTTTGTGATGCAACAACTTTTATAGTTTGTTACTTTCTTAAAAGTCGAGCATCTTTTACTTTCATGAATTAGAAATTTCCCCTAAAGATATATTTTTTCAATCAGCCTTTAAATGCACAGCTAGATGTTTTTTTTTACCAAAAATCTAAGGCCTTAAGAATCGAATAAATACGATTGAAATAAGAATATAAAAAATTTGAAATTATAAAATATAAAAGAAAAGAAGAATAAATTAGACTTTGGTTTGGCCTCTTCAATCCAATTAAACAAGCATGCATTAAATTTGGAGGGTTTATTGAAACAGTATTCTTACAGCACCTCTCCTGTCTCTATTCAATCATTGACTCGCTGGTTTCTACCATGAATGATGTTAAAAAAAGAGGGGCATGCAGATGGAGCCTAATGGGATCATACACGTAACACATATATGGAGAGTTGCATGTGTGGAGATGGGGGATGTGGTGACTCACTCACTTACCATCGTGATGCTATCCAATAATAGCTCTTAGCTTGCATGGGCCCAAACCCTTGTTCCATCTCACACGTGCATGCACTTTATTCAATAGCATGGTGTGCATGTGATCCACATATTTATATTTTTCTTTCATGGCTACAAAATCAATTTTGTACCGTCTGAGAGTTGCCCGCCTATAACGTTAGAGAAATATATATATATATATATATAAAATGCATGTTCCCAATTTTCATCATAAGTTCCCAATTTTCATCATAAGTTGAATTATTTGACTCGTTTTCCAGAATCACTACTACAGTTTACCCTTTTGGTAACTGTTTAAACCGTTACCAAAACTTCTTTTGGTCACGGTTATAACTGTTACACAACCATTACGCTAAACCCTGTAATCAGAAGTATGGTAACCGTTTGAACCGTTACCATAGCGCCGTTTTGGTAACTGTTTAAACTGTTACCAATTTAATACAATATGAAAAAAATAGAATTCCCCCTCCCCCGGCCCTACCATCTCAGCCCCAATTTCTCCTTTAACAGCAATCCAGGGTTTCAACAGCAATCTAGGGTTTCCTCTCACGAGAGGGCGATCGCAGCATTCAAACGTTGCATGACCCAAAAAAAATTCACAAATCAACATCATAATTCATGCAAACAACGATCTAGGTGAGAAAATAGAGGAAACAACTCGATTCAATCCAAGTAAATGGCGAACAGAAAAGAAACAAAAATGAGAAGGATACTCATTTGTAAGAGGATCCAAAGGCCATGGAAACAATTGGGGATCTGGAGCTCCTCTTAGGATTTCGATGAGATTGAAGCTTAGGTAGAGATCGCCATCAAAGCTTCATCTGTTAAATCGAGGGAGGGAGATCTCCATAACAGCTTCATCTATTGAAATTGCTGCTAGCGAAACCTTAGGAGTAAAAAAATTGAAATTAAAATTTTACCCAAAAAATTGAAATTAAGCCTAAAATATTTACAAATTAAACCAATTAATATACTTACCTCTCTCGACGTCGAACATGAAGCAGAGCTCGATCGAGACTAGGGTTTCGATTGACGGCGGCGCGAGCTTTGATGAGCTCGATCGGGGAGGCGGGGCTTCGACGGGACCGGACGGGGCTTCGACGGAGGCGAGGCGGCGCGGCGGAGGCGGAGGCGAAGAAGAGAGTAGGACGGAAGAATTGGGGAGAGAGGAGGGAAATTATCACGATTCGTAAATGGCACGTGACCGACACGTAAATCCCTTGACGTCATTCAGACATCACCGCGATCCAAGTAAAGCCAAAACCAATATCTAAAAGTTTTTTATAAGAAAATAATGGAGGTGTAATTTTGAAAAAAGGTTTCTAATATGAAAGTAAGTTTTGTTTATAAATAATGTTTGATTGAAAACAATTTCGCCATTTAAAAATCAGGCAACACCTCCTTTGTAAATTTTGAGTAAAACAAGCACAATAATATATAATATAAAAAGCATCATCAAAGGAACTTAGTTTCCACGCACAACGGTGGAGCAACCACGCAGTTAATATACGACGCTCAATGACGAAGATCAACACAAGTAATAAAACAAAAAATAAGTAAATAACAATTCAAGTCGGCTCCAAACAAATCCGACACCCAAAACAATACATATCTAAATCTCATCTCTAAGTCGTGGATAATACAAATATACAAGTGGTTGATAGAGTTTTAATTAGATCCAAGAATAATAATACAGGTACAAGAGGCGGTTACGATACAACCGGTAACCCCCATACTAAAATCAATCACTGAAGAAAGAAGATATGTTAGCAAGCCGTTACGATCCGAACGGTCAATCCTGCAAGAAATTAAGGCGCAATCATATACGAATATTCATGGAAATAGTGTACGTATATCAAAATCATATATCCTACATACAAGCATGGATAATTCACACGCGAATAAGCATAACCGTTTCTATCGTGTCATGACAATACTAATGATGTGTGGTATAGCATACGAGTCTGTGATCATGTAACATAGCAATCATTAGTAAATATGCAGATGTTCTATCAAGTGTCTTCATACGAAAATAGCTCTTGATTTCCTATCTAGATATCATTATGATAATCGTCAACATGGATATAATTACTACATGAGTAAGCATGACAATCCTAGTAGGGTGTTTTTCGTCACCTCATTGAGATGGGAAATACGCGTCGCTTGTCAGGCGTATACAGATTCCCCCTGCCTAGAGTAGGCCAGGGTTTATTAACTTTGGGGATCCAAAACTCCGGCAGCCGCGGACTAAGCTGCCGTTAATTACCCCTCGTCTTTGAAGCGAAAGAACCACCGATTGACGGGTCAACTAGTCATGCGAACTCCATGTTCAGTGTAAGTATGTGTGTCTTGAGGGGTTTTGGGTATATCGGGGGTCTCGCAGAGTTTACGGGGGTCCCGCTACCCGGATAGCGGGCTGGGGGTCAAGAGGGCTAGCATCCCTTTTGCGGGGTGCGGGACAGTGCCCCGTTAGAAATTTTTTCTAATGGGGGACGTGTTTTGAGTGTGGAGTGTATGAATAAAAAAAGCGGTGAGGAGTATTCTAAGGACACATGAGTGACGCATGGACCTGGACGCCAGAGGGTCACGAGTTCTGCACGCGGACGCTGGGAGCCAGCGGGTCACGCTCCTTACATATGGGCGCTGGGCGCCCGCGGAAAAAAGGGGCTTAGCCCCTATACTGGGAATTGTACTCCCGAAAGATTTTTCGAGTTAAACTCCTCAAAAAAAGGAAGAGGGGCTTAGCCTCTGCACAGGGAATTGTACTTCGTGATTGATTTTTGGAGTTAAACTCCTGAAAAAGGATTTATTATTATTTTTTTTATTTTCGTGTGGAGTTAAACTCCTAAGAGATTTTCGGAGATGATAAAAGGGGATCCCTTTCTTCTCCCTTGAGCCCTAAATTTTCTCTTGAGCCTTAGATCTTTCCAAAGTGGGATTTTTGAGGATTTGTCTCCTTCTTCTTTCTCTTTGTTGGCTGGATCTTGGAGAAAAGAGAGGTGAAACTTAAAAATCTTCCCTTTTAAAGATCTGATGGGAGATCTGAGCTCCCCTTTATGGGTTTTATGATGAAAAACTATTTCTTTTTGGGAAAAGAAGTGTGAAACTCTTGATTTAATTCAAGAAAAAGGAAAAAGGTTTAGAACCTTGAGAAAAGAGAAGTAGGCACAGGAACCTAAACTTTTTTGAGAGAATGAAAAAGTTCTTCTTGATTTTTCATCATGTTTGCCTTTATAGGCTACACACTTTACATATAGTCCCTTGAGCTTTGCCAAATGACACTTGTGCCACCCCATTCCTTATGTGTTTATCTTATTTTGCACATAAGCCATTGGGTTACAAAATTTTGGCTCTTTCCCCATTTTACATACATTTATTCCTAAAAACAAGAATTATATTAAACTAATTTATGACTTCATTATTTTTGTCATGGGGCCGGTTCCTTCCATGCTCGGTCTTGATCCGAGTTTAGACCCACTTAGTTTGGGGTTGAATTTGATTTTGATTTGGTCGACCGGAGTGTAATTTTTTATCCCAACAGGTGCCACATGACAATTATTGGTAGTTGTGCAGTGTTCTATAAGTGTATTCATACAAGCATGATATCGCAACTAATTATATGAAGCACGAGTGTATAACAAGTAAAATAAATGTAACGTGAACAAGCGTAATATATATACGATTATACAGTTTAAAATAGAACGAAACGTTATTTAGAAACGAGGAGGCTGTATTGCTTTTACTATAAATATTCATTTGAAATAAACAGCACATTCTCGGTATTAGTGTTTATAATTGAAAACGAATCGTTGGTTTTAAAAATAGTATAATCAAGCATCATAATAATATCTCAATTAGGATTAAACATCAAGACCTCATGAGGCAAATAATCATAAGCTGCATTCAGCAATCTATCATTATCATATCGAGTACGGAATCTCCATCGTACGATATCAACAATCATCCAAACTATATTAGTACGGACATCTAGTCGCGTACGGCACATACAATAATCATATATATACATATATATTTATATAATCTACTAGTTATGAATTATACGCTAATTGCATAATCTACAAACTATGGACTGATTTATCTTTAAGTGTCCGGGTTACGTATATACGCTTTTTATACTAAGTGTTTCATAGAATTAGTTCGGGGGTGCTATACGTCATCCACCCGACTTCCCCCGTAGATATAAATCTACTCACCGAAGTGCGCCTCACTCTATTCAAAGCCGACGGCCGTCTCACCCTTCCTCGTCGTCTTGGAAGTCTCCGCAATGGTCCCTATAACCAAAACAGTCATAAACATGTAAGGAAACCCCATTAAAACTAATACAAACCCAAACAAACGAAACACGGCGAAAACATTAACTAAATAGCAAAACTGTCAAAAATATTGAAAGGCATACGTCTGAACTTATATCAGGAAGACTTCTGACCAAAAGATCACAGTCGCACAGAAAGAAAGCAGACATCTAAAAAAGGGGTCGTAGACTTCTGACCAAAAGGTCACAGTCATACAAAAAGAATGCAGACGTCTAAAAAACAAATCTCAAAAAATCCAAATCAAAAGCTGACGTCGGGTGGGTTGAACATCAGATGTCTGAAAGTTAACAATCAAACATTCACATATCATCGACAAACGTCTGAAACTTTGGGGGCCAAACGTCTGAATAAGGAAAAACATAAAAATCATATACGAGGCAGACGACTGAAAAAGGATTTTACCGAAACGAATTTGGTAAAAATAGGAAAGTTCCAAAACCTTAAATATCCTTTTTTTTGCGCTAAAATACCCTCTACTTCTCAAAATATGATGTAATCACCAAGTATACCATACTAATACACACCACTGCTAGTGGATCACTTCAAAACCTAAACTTCAATGAATTCAACCCATAAAAATAACATTATCAATATAGATACTATATTTTTCCATGACCAAACATATCAAAACTTGTAGAACTTGAATAAAAGAGAGATTCTTACCATTTGAAGTGATGAAAAGTAGAGATCCAACCCTTAAAAATGTCCACTTGAAGATCTTGGAGGTTGTGGTGGCTTAAGTTGAAGTTTTGATGGGTTTAGTTGCAAAACCTGGCTTCAATCATGGAATTTTGTAAAGAAAAGAAAGAATTTTGGTTTGGGTTTGGATGTTTGAGAGTGATGAGAGCTAGAGAAATTTTTGAGAGATATGATAGATATTTTGGAAGAGTGAGAAATGAGATGGGAGTTATAAGAAAAGGAGAGGGGCATGAGGATAAGGGTATGGTGAGGGTATTGACTCTCTCTCTCTACAATAACACGGATAACACAAAATTATCATATTATTTTCCAAATACAAAATATTTATCATTTTCAAAATATCTTATATTCACCAATTCCCAAAAATAAATATACATACGGATCTCGATCCGAAAAACCCAAATCAATACTCGGTATTATTTCCGTAAAACTCATAATACCCATATTTAAATTATAAAATAATATTTATAATTTTCAAAATGTTGCAATATCCCCCACTTAAAAAAATTCGGTACCCAAATTTAAATTTAACCCCAAAATCATTAAAACATTTTTTCCAATTAAATCCAATCAAATTAATGGGGACCATTTCAAAAGAACATTAGTCCGCTCAAATCAACGGGATTCCAAAATTCCACATGAGCTAAAATTATAATAGCTCAATGCGTGCGCATAAAACCAAAAGTGTGAAACTCAAAATAATCGAAACTCTAGCAAATACTATGAGAGCCACGCAAGCTATGATGAAAGGTACAAAACGAAAATTTAACCGTTTAAATCAAATACACAATCATAACCATAGTCGTAGTGCAATATCTATAGCACACGACCAAGCGAAAATATAATCAAGTTATAATACGTATATAGAATAATATATATCATCAAGTGTAATGGATGAAAATGAAATCAAGCTTAGTGGTTTTGCACAAAAACCAAATCACGTGCAATGGATGTGCACGAAAACAATATCAAGTGCATCGGGATGCACGAAATCAACATCATGTGCAAGAAAACAAAATCAAGTGCATCGAGTGTGCACGAATATTAATATCAAGTGTAACGGGGTGCATGGAAACATCCAGTGTAACGGGGTGCACAAAAATCAATATCAAGTGCAACCGGGTGCACGAAAACAATATCATGTGCAACGGGGTGCACAAAAACAATATCATGTGCAACGGGATGCACAAAAATCAATATCTAGTACAGCTGCGTGCACAAAAACAATATCATATGCAATGGGGTGCACAAAAACATATAATACATCGAAGTGCACATACCCACATCAATCAAGTGCATCAAGTGTGCACGAAAATACCAAGTGCGGCTGATGTGCACAAAATATCAATCAAGTGCAACTACTTTGCACGAAAACATCAATACGTGCATCTAATGTGCATGAAATTATATTCAAGTGCAGCTGCTGTGCATGAAAATAACATGTGCATCTAATGTGTACGAAAACATCAATCATCAAAAACAAGAGTCAAAACAACCGATATCGAAGTATTTTTTTCAATGTCGAAAGTGTGATACTCAAATCACAAAAGTACCAATCAAACCAAATGACATTGAAGTATGCCTCCTTCAACGTTGATACGGTTCGGAGCACCCAAGCCGACAAAGCAAGAAGTCCTACTTACCTTTTGCCCACGGTCTGGCGTCCTCTGCCTCCGGGTTTTTGTCCTTTGGTACAGGACCACCAAATTTATGGCCTTTTAATACAACTGCTGGGTGTGGAACTGCCGTTCCGCTCTGACGCCTCACGGTACAAGCTCCGGACGAAATGACCTGACCTCTCTCATTAGTAACACACTGGTGGCGACCTATGGCTTGCGGATACGAGCTAAACATCTGGCTCTGGGTCCGATCTCTACCAATAATACATCCTGGAAAGAGCTCGCCATGGCCTCCATCTATATCATCCCTGTCAAACTTCCTAGAAACTGGGACATCAACACGAACCCACTTTGGTTCCGGAACAGCTGCAATCTCATCAAGATGTTCCTCCATAAGTATTGCCACATCTGAAGCCTCTGCATACGTATTTAAACGCTGGACACCAATGAAGAGGAACCACTGTGCATCGAGACCTTGTATGAATCTCTTAATCCACTTCTCTTCAGTATCGACCAAGCAGGAGTCGTATCTCGATAACTGCGTAAACTGCAATTCATACTCGGCTACGGTCATATCAGGGTTTTACGCAAAGACTCGAAACTACAATCTCGGGCATCTCTGACGCTCTGTGGAAGAAATCTGGCTAGGTAGATCTTCGAGAACTCATCCCACGTCATTGGAGGAAGAAAACTGCCCTGCTTCTCTTGATCGACTCGCACCGAGTCTGAGCAAGACGCTCCAAACGAAATCTAGCCAACTCCACTGATCTCGCATCAGAGCATCTCATCGAACGGAATATCCTAGCCATCCTAGCCAGGAATGACTGACGATCCTCCTTCATATCCATACCCGTAAACACCGGCGACTTCAACTTCATGAACTCACACCTCAATAATCTCAGCAACGGCTGGTACATTGTCTGTACAGTAGACAACACAACAATCTCGTACAGATCCAGAACGCTCGCCTCCAAATAAGAAATCCTATCAACGAAAGGATGATAAAATTGTTCCTGCATCACCGGCATATCACCATGGTCAGTCATTGTCTCAGACGAGCCTATCCTGACTGTTTCTTAAGCCGCAGCCCTCTCGGCTGACGTAGACATGATGACCGGAACCATAACAAGAATCGATGAGGATGGATCAACTGAAATGAATAGAAGGAGGATCTCAAGATACATCCTGACGTCACTTAAGCGGAGTATCTTATCGTAAATATGTTACGGAACATACGCACGGTACATCACTCTATTTAGTACCTACTCCATTATACCAAGGTCAACCTACGAAAGTTCGGGGCTAATACCCCCAAAGTCAAGTCTAAATTTTGTAAGGATAAGGCTAGGTTCCGAAAATATACGTCATAGATTCCACATAGTTAAACTTAGATTTGAACAAAGGTTAAATCTAGCGCTTTGATACCAACTTTGTCACGACCCGGAAATGGCACACGACCGGCACTTAAATCACGTAACGTCATTCAAACATCACCGCGACTTAAGTAAGCCAAAACTAAGATTCAAATCCTTTTTATAAGAAAATAATAGAGGTATAGTTTTGAAAAGGGGTTTCTAATATGAAATAAAGTTTTGTTTATAAATAATGTTTGATTGAAAACAATTTCGCCGTTTAAAAATCGGGCAGTACCTCCTTTATAAATTTTGAGTAAAACAAACACAATAATATATAATATAAAAGGCATCCCCAACGGGAGTCGCCCAACGGCGGAGCAGCCACGCAGTTAATATACGACACCCAATATCAAAGATCAACACAAGTAATAAAATAAAAGATATGAAAATAACAACTCAAGTCGGCTCCAAACGGGTCCGACACCCAAACCAATACATATCTAAGTCTCGTCTCTAAGTCGCGGATAATACAAATATACAAGTGGTTGATAGACTTTTTAACTAGATTCCAGAATAATAATACCGGTACAAATGGCGGTTACGATACTACTGGTAACACACTTACTAAAAGCAATCACCGAAGAAAGAAAGATGTTCCAGCAATTCGCTACGATCTGAGCGATCGATTCTACGAGAAACTAAGACACAACGGGGTGACTTGTCAACTCGTGAGTAAAAAGATATCACAAGATAGAAATCGAATACATGACGATCTACCTAATCTATGATGACACAAGAAACCTTCAAAAGAAAACCTTCTTTAAATTATTTTCGAAAGACGCGACGTATGCTTTAAATAAATTGCATATATTGCTTATCAATACTTGTAGAACTTGAGTAAAAGAGAGATTTTTACCACTTGAAGTGATGAAAAGTGGAGATCCAAGCCCTAAATATGTTCACTTGAAGATCTTGGAGGTTGTGGTGCCTCAACTTGAAATCTTGATGGGTTTAGTTGCAGAACTTGGCTTCAACCCCGAATATTTGTAAAGAAAAGCTAGAATTTTTGTTTCGGTTTGGGTGTTTGAGAATGATGAGAGTTAGAGATATTTTTGAGAGAGGTGGGATATATTTAGGAGGTGAGAAAAATGAGATGGAAGTTATAAAAGGACGAGGAGAGAGGGGGATGGGGATAAGGGTAGGATGAGGGTATGGGTATAGGCTCTCTCTCTCTCTCTGTGTCATAATAACACAAATAATACAAAAATATCATATCATTTCCCAAATGGAAAAATACATATCATTTTCAAAATATCTCATAGTTACCAATTCCCAAAAATAAATACACATACGGATGTCGATCCGAAAAACCCAAATTCATACTCGGTATTATTTCTGTAAAACTCATAATACCCATATTTAAATTATAAAATAATATTTATAATTTTCAAAATTTAAGAGAAATTTTTTTGGTGAAGGAAAAAATGTTGTCGGGGGGATTTTTTTTGGTGGATTTTGGTGATTTATGGCTCAAGGGTAGTGGGCCCGTCACTTTATCGAATTGGTAACAGTTATAACAGTTACCAAAGACATGTGAACCGTTACGATAAATTGGTAACGGTTATAACGGTTACCAATTCCTCGTTACTCTATATTACCCATATTTGTATTAGTGAATTCATAATGTAACTTCCTTTAGAAGGATGCATTTGAAATGAGCTTTTTTTTAGAAATAAAAAAGGAAAAAGAGCTAGCTGTGTAAAAGTTTAAATTATACTCCATGAGACACGTTTAATTAAATCATGCGATCAAGACGGTTCAAATTAAAATCATTTATTATAAAAGCCTAAGTTAATTTTAGCCCATGGAATACATTCGTCCTGTACATGCATGTTGCGATGTAAGATATCTTTGAACCTACATTATTATTTTGTTGTTAAAGTGTATAGTTAATACAAAAAAGAGTATGATTCAGGAGAAAATATGTTCATGCTCCTACTTTTTTAGTACCATCTAAATTAAGCCCAAATCTGCGATTTTATATCAAGAAAAATTGATCTGCAATTAATGTACATAGCTCGGTCAAAATTGAAGCTAGACCGAATACATTTCTTTAAAGCCGGTCCTGTTATATCGAAACTCCAAAGTTTGGATGGAGAAAGAAAAGGAAAAAATATATATTCTAGCTTAAGGCAATTTATGATTACTATCATAAATCAAGTATTGCTCCCATAGGAGAGCCATTATAGTGAATAACAACAATTGGGTTGATATTATTGTCACCTTTTTCCTTGTTGATCCTCAAATTGCAATAGGGTTTTGATCATTTTCGGAGGAAAGTGACCTTCTCAATTGTATTTATATATATTTTCATGATTAATCTCGTAGAGTTTTGATGCCATGGTCCCCTTGCCTTGAGAGACAAATATCCAAAGGACAAGAGAGAAAGGTTTCTTGCCTTTTTATTGAAAAAGGGTCAAGGCTCCTAGTCTTATTGAACTAAATAATACATAAAAATGCCCAAAATTGAGAATGTCCATCTTCTATATATATGCTTATAACTTATTGATTATGGTTCAATAATAGATTTCTTCTATTTATTTTAAGTAAGCATTGATGTCATTGCAAATAGAAATTTGTCAAATACTCATATATTCTTTTAATGAATATTTTTTATGTAAAATATTTGTATCTAACTTTGATGTCTCTCTCATTAATTTAACTGTTAACATATTTATAACTAGCATCGATATCTGATTTGGTTGCAAAATGTTGCTATCTGAACTGTTATTAGTTGTTTTGAGGAAGAAAGCCAAAAGAAAAGGCATTGACTAGAGAGACACACGCGCGCGTGTGTGTGTGTAAAATTTAAAAAGAAGAAGCCTATTTGGTGGCAATGAATGATTATTCTCACTTAATTGATATCGATACAAGCATTGACTTGAGAAAAATCAATAGTTAAAGATCATGTAGCAGTAAAAGTTACGTAGCTCAACAACATTGTACATCACATAAAACCAAACTTGAGACCATATATGCACACATGTCAACTTGGAACAGTGTCATGCATCATTAATGAATTATGAAGAGTTATATATTGCTATCCAACGTATGCAAATATTAATACATGAAATATCATTTGATGCATATGTTTTCTTGCCACAAATGTAAGGAGTGAGATTCTTCAAACCAAATCCCATTAGATATTGTTTTAATTAATTTTTTTTTAATTTTAAATGGTACCAATTTATGTCACCTGAGATTTTGAGTCGATCATTATACTTCGAATAATATAAGTTAGATATATGTTTCTTTATTATTTGAAGAAGGAGAATAAAAAGCCAATGGCAGATTCGGAAGTTGGGGCAGTCGCCCCCGTGAAAGAGATTGAGAAAAAAAGCTTTGGTTGGTCAACAAGAGAATATTATAAATAAAATAATTAAGTTGTTTTTACCTTTACAATCTGTAGGATGCTTTTCGTCACCCCATTGATATGGGAATACGCGTCGATTGTCAGCGCATTACCGATTCCCCCTGTCTAAAGTAGGCCGATATTTATTGATTGTGGGGATCCGAACTTCCGGCAGCGGCGGACTAAGCTGCCGTTAATTACCCCTCGCTTTTGAAGCGAGATAATCTTCGATTGACGGGTCAAACTGGTCATGCAAACCCAATATGCAGTGTGCGTGTGTTGAGTTTTGAGGGATCTTGAGCATATCAGGAACCTCGCAGAGTTTACGGGGGTCCCGCTATACGGATAGCGGGCTGGGGTCAAAAGGGCTAGCCTAGCCCTCTTGCGGGATGCGAGGCAACGCCGCGTAAGAAATTTTTTTTAAACGGGAAAGTGTTGTGGAGAGTAAAATAAAAAAAGTGAATAGCGTCCAAAGGACGCTGGGTGCCGGCGCCTCACGTGCCCGGCACGTGGACGCTGGGCGTCCGCGCCACACGTGCCCGGGACGCGAGCGCCCGGGTGCCGGCGCCGACGTACCGGGCGCCGGGACGCTGGACGCCTGCGGAAAAAAAAGGCCAGCCCCGTACTGGGAGTTGTAATCCCAATTGACTTTTGGAGTAAACTCCTAAAAAAGGATTTATTATTTTATATATGTATTTTTTTGTGGAGTTAAACTCTTAAGAGATTTTCGGAGATGATGAAAGGGGACCCGTTTCTTCTTCCTTAAGTCCTGGATCTTCCCAAAATGGGATTTTTGGAGATGGACCACCATCTTCCTCCTCTCTGTTGGCTGGATCTTGAAGAAAATGGGTTGAGACTTAAAAATTTCCTCTTTTAGACATTTGATGGGAGATCTGGATTCCCCTTCAAGGGTTTTATGGTGAAAAACTGTTTCTTTTTGAAAGAAGCAGAGTTAAACTCTTGATTTAATTCAAAAAAAAAGAATAAGGTTTAGAACCTTGAGGAAGGAGGAGACACAGAAACCCTAAATTTTGGGGAGAATGAATTATTGTCCTTCATTTCATCATCATATTGACTTTTATAGGCTTATAAATTTAGATAAGCCCTTTGGGCTTTACAAATATGGCATTTTTCCCATCTCATGCCTCATGTGCTCATTTGTTTTGCACATGAGCCATGTGCTTTACAAAAATTTGGTTTTTTGCCCATTTATTTTACATTCATGCATGAAAATTAAATCAAACTTACATAATTTTCTTCTTGGCATGGAGGAGGCCAGCCGCTTCATGTTCGAGACCACTTGGCCTGGGCTTGGGCCGTTTGTTTTAGGGTTGACTTTGATTTTGATTTGGTCAACCGGGGTATAAATTTTGACCCCAACAAAGTGCCCCCATCAATAAATGCACACCGCGTATATGGGTCGGGTGCATAAAATTAATGAATCTTCTTTCGTGTGGAGATGGCTTGATTTGGTTCCTGCTTTTGGGGAGGCTAGCACTGCCCTTTTTACGACATGGACGGTCGATGCTTGACGTGTCTCCAGACGGAGTGTCGCTGGTTGACGTGTCCCCAAAACGGAGTGTCTGTGTTGGACGTTTCCCCGAGATGGAGTGTCTGTATGTGACGTTTCCCCTGTACGGAGTGTCGCTGGTCGATTTATCCCCGAGGCGGAGTGTCGCCGGTTGACGTGTCTTGAAGACGGAGTGTATGTGTTGGGCGTTTCTCTGAGACGGAGTGTCTGTATGTGACGTTTCCCCGGCACGGAGTGTCGCTAGTCGACGTTTCCCCGGCACGGAGTGTCTGTGGTCGACGTTTCCCTGCACGGAGTGTCGCTGGTCGACTTATCCCCGAGACGGAATGTCGCTGTTTTTGATGCAGAGGTCGTTGTCGAAATTGGTTGGCCTGATTTGTTTTGGGGAGGTTCATATCTGTCCGGCGGAACTTTTGAGCTTGGAAGCGCTTCCGGATGGGACTTTAGGTTGATTTGTCCGATTCTTGCCTTGTTTGGCGGGACTCTTGAATTCGAGGAATATGGTACCAGGAGGGAATCATCATTTGCCGTGGAGAACATCGGATTTGGGTTAGCATCAGCATCGCTACACTGGAATATGGTACCAGGAGGGAATCATCATTTGCCATGAGAAGATTTGAAGGTTTTGGTTTGGCATCAGTATCGCTACAGTGGAATATGGTACCAGGAGCGAATCATCATTTTCCATGAGGGGATTTCCCTCATTCCCAGTTTAACGACTTAGGAGTCATCTGTTCCCAATTTAATGACTCAGGGGTGTATTGGATCGAAAATTTAGAATTTTAGGGTTGGAGTTAGCATCAGCGTTGCTAACAGTGAAGCACAGGTGCCAGGAGCAATTCATCATTTTCCTTTTCCTGTTGGGGAGTGATGGCTTAGGAGCAATTAAATTTTATAAGCCGTAAGGGTCCCATAAAAGCATTTTCTCCCTATGAGTCGAAAAGATCTCGTAAGTGTATTTTCTCCTTAGGAGTCGTGAGGACCCCCAAGTGTATTTTTCCCTCATGAGTCGTAAGGATCCCACGAAGGTGTTCTCTTAAGAGTCGAGAGGATCTCGTAAATTTTGTTCTCCTCATGTATCGTGAGGACACATGAGTGTAAGGTGTTTTTCGTCACCCCACTGAGATAGGAATACGCGCGCGCGCTTGTCAGGCGCATTATAGATTCCCCCTGCCTATGGTAGGCTGGGGTTTATTGATTGTGGGGATCCGAATCTCCGACAGTCGCGGACTAAGCTGCCGTTAATTACCCATCGCCTTTGGAGCGAGAGAACCTCCGATTGATAGGTCAACTAGTCATGCGAGCTCAATGTGCAGTGTTGTGTTTTGAAGAGGTTTTGGATATATCGGGGGCCCCGCAGAGTTTTACGGGGGTCTCGCTATTCGGATAGCGGGCTGGAGGTCAAGGGGGCTAGCAGCCTCCTTGTGGGACAGTGCCCCATTAGAAAAAATTTCCTAACGGGGGACGTGTTTCTGGTGTGGAGTGCATGGAAAATGAAGGGTGAGGAGCGTCTTAAAAACGCGTGCATGGCACGTAGGCGTCGGCCGGCCGTGGGTCACGTTCCTGGCGTGTGAGCGCTTGGCGGCCACGGGTCATGTGCCTAGTGCGTGGGTGCTCGGCGTCAGCGGGTCACATGCACAGCACGCGACCGTTGGGCGCCAGCGGGACACGTGCGTTGCACGCGACCGCTGGGCGCTGAGCGCCCGCGAGTCACGTACCCTACACACGATCGCTGGGCGCTGATCGCCCGCGGGTCACGTGAGGCGCACATGGGCGCTTAGCGCCCGCGGGTCATGTGCTCTGCACGCGACCGCTGGACACACCAGCGGAAAAAGGGGCTTAGCCCCTAGGTTAGGAGTTAAACTCCCAGGGATTATGTATAGAATTGAAGTTAAACTCCTAAAAAGGGGGTTTGATTTATGGAGTTAAACTCCAACAGATCTTGAATGGAGTTAAACTCTTAGAGATCTTTGGATCTTCTTTTAATCCTTGGATCCTCCAGGAATGGGATTTTTGGAGATGGGTCTCCTTCTTCCTCCTCTTCGTTGGCTGGATCTTGAAGGAATAGGGTGGTAAGATTCAAAATCTCCCTTTTAGAGATCTGATGGGAGATCCGAGCTCCCCTTTGTGGGTTTTATGGTGAAAAACTATTTCTTTTTGAAAAAAGAAGAGTTAAACTCTTAATTTAATTCAAAAAGGGATGAAGGTTTAGAACCTTGAGGAAGGAGAAGGAGGCAGGCACATAAACCCTAGAATTTGAGGGGACTCTATTTTATTTCATCATCATGTTGCTTTTTATAGGCTTACAAATATACACATAGCCCTTTGAGCTTTACAAAATGGTATTTTGCCCATCCCATACCTCATATGCTTATTTGTTTCGCACATGGGCCATGAGCTTTAAAAAAATTATGCCAATTTTTCTTACATTCATGCTTAAAAAATTATATCAAAATTATTTATTACATGATTTCATTTTGGCATAGGGGAGGTCGGCCGCGGGGCTCAACTTGGGCATGTGCCCACTTGATCTGGGCTTGGGCCCGTTTACTTGGGTTGACCTTGAGTTTGACTTGGTCAACCGGGGTGTAATTTTCGACCCCAACAATGAGTGAATCTTTCCTAAATAGAGCTTAATTCCATGGGCGGAGACCAGCCGCGGGGATTGTGGTTGTGGTGAGGTATGGGTGTGATGAGGATTATTTGAGCCCGTGGATTGTATACGGTAGTCAATTTGGGGACTGGCCGTAGGGCTGGGAGAATTTAGGGGATTTAGATTTTGGTTGGCTCCTGCATCGCTACACCAGAATATGGTACCAAGAGCGACTCATTATTCGCCGTTTAGGAATCTTGGAGTTTGATTTTTAGTTGGCGTCTACATCGCTGCACTGGAATGTGGTACCAAGAGCGACTCATCATTCGCCATTAGAACATTCAGGGATTTGAAATTTTGGTCGGCGTCTGCATTGCTGTACTGGAATATGGTACCAGGAGCAACTCATCATTCGCTATTGGAGGTTTTTTTTTACCGCAATTGCTCTATCATTTCAGTTTTTCTTATCGCGAAGATTGTGATTGCCTTATCATTTCACTTATTTATTTGCAGTTGCCTCATCATTTCAGATTTTCTTTTATTTTCACAACAAAATCTTTTTTTACACTCCCAGTTTAATAGCTTAATGTTCCCAGTTTAACGCCGTGGTGGTCCTGTGTGTTTGCTTATCCCGGCTCCTCGAACTTTGCTCTTGGCGGAGCTGTGTTGATAACCGTAGCTCTGTGGCTTGCCGGTACATCCGAGGCCTGTGAGGTTTTCCTAAGCTTGTATTGGTTCTTTACCCAATCTTTGAAAGCATAGCAGCCTTCAATGGTATGACTCACCATTCTATGATATGGGCAGTATATGGGATTGCCGATCATGTTTATTTATGTGGCCTCTTTGGAATATGCAGTTGCAGACCGTTGTTCAAGGCGTCCTCGAATATTTTGCGGACTTCATCCCTCCTGAAGGAGTATACTCTCTATTAGAGTAGGTGTCTTTCCTGATGCTGGTCCTCGAAGCCCGTCAGTGTTTGGTTCGCCTGCCGTCCGCTTACCACGTTCAGTGTACGTATCAGAGGGACTGGAGGATGATCGCGGCAGTTTTTCGCAAAGGTGTTCCACTTTTAGGCTGGAGGGGGTATCAGTTGATTGTTTCCAGATATCAACTTCTGACCCATGAACCAAAATTTGATTTTTCTGTAATTGCGATCGAGCAACTTGGGTCGTGAGATCTGCCACAACGTTTACCAGCTTGTCGACTTTGGAATAGACCTTGGCCATCTCTTTGTCTCTGTCCTAAAGCTGCTTTTGAAGCCATTGGAATAATACTTGTTCTATAGTTCCGAGTATGACAACGGGGTCATCCTTACCGCCTGAGCTTGATTCAGCATGAACCACAGGTTCCTTTTGTTCCCTGATTAAAAATCAAGAATTAGCTCAATGAGGCATCACGTGTTCACACGTGACCAAGGGTCATGTGTTGACACGTGATCTATTTACAGAGTTAAAATTTTAAGCAAGCAGAAGTAAAAACAAGCGGCTGAGGAAAGACCCCAAAGAGGCGTCACGTGCTCACACGAGACTAAGGGTCACGTGCTGACACATGACGGTCTTTAGCCCAGTTAAAATACAGAGTTAAAAGTCTGAATGAGGAGGGGTTACGTGCCAACACGTGATAGGCTTTGAACGCCTTATAAGTTGATAGAATTAAATTCTAATCAAGGGAAACTGAAAACCCTAAATGGGAAAGTATTTCTTTAAATCTTTCCAAACAAAAGAAGACTATGCTCTGTAAAGTGGAGCACCATTGGATTAAAAATCCAATGGTGATTAAAAATCACCAATTTATGGAAAGATTTTAGACAAAGAAAGATTTCTTTCACCAAAAATAACAAACATAATATCTTTTGGAGTAAAAATCCATTGGTGAATAAAATCCACCGAGTGATCTAAAAGATCATATTAGTTACAAAAAAACAAACAAAATCTTTCAATGAAAGATTTATTAAACAAATCGATTATTTTCCTTCTCTTATAAATAGGAACTAAGAAGAGAAGAAAAAGAAAGAATTTTGGGATCTTGAAATTTTATAAAGATAAATAGCAGAAAGAAAAGAAAGGAGAATTTAATTCTCAAGAAAGAAAACCCTAGGTGAGAAAGGGAAAAAGGATTAAAACTTCAAAAAAGAGAATTTAATTCTCAATCTAAGAGTTTAACTCTTCTGCAAAAAGAAATTAGTTCTTCCTCTGATTGAAGATCTGCAGAAGCAAATCTCCCCACAGGTTGAGAATTTAATTCTCATCGGGAAGATTCTGCCATGCATATCCAAAACTTAGAGGAAGAATTGAGTTTAGAGAATTTAATTCTCCCAACTTTACAGGAATTTAATTCCTTCAAGATAAACTAGGGTTTAACCCTATATGAGAATTTAATTCTCCCAAATTTACAGGAATTTAATTCCTTCAAGATAAATTAGGGTTTAACCCTATATGAGAATTTAATTCTCCCAAAACTCACAGGAATTTAATTCCTCCAAGATAAAACTAGGGCTTAACCCATTATGAGAATTTAATTCTATCAAATTAACAGGAATTTAATCCCTCCTAAATGAAATTAGGGTTTAACCCTACATAAGAATTCAATTCTTCCATATACATAGGAATTTAATTTCTCCAAAGAAACCATAATTAGGGTTTAACCCTACAGAGAATTTAATTCTTAAAGAAATAAAGAGACTTGAAAGATCTCCATGCATGCAAAAGACTAAGGTCACGTGTCCCCACGTGACCCCTGAAAAGATCCCCCAAAATGAGAAGGAATTAGCCCTGAGGCAATGCCTCACATGCCCCCACGTGACCTCCAAAACAATGAGAATAAAAGCAAAGGCAGATTCTAACTTGGGCGCTCTCACGTGTTACCACGTGACCCCTTGATGAAAGCTTTAATAATCAGCGCACAAATCTCCATCACGTGCCAACACGTGATGACCAGAAAATCAAAAGTGTTTAACACTTATTCACAGAACAAAGTAAAAGAGATCTGGCCCCACCTTTGGGTATCCTCACGTGTCCCCACGTGACTCCTTCCTCTATACTGTTTAACACTAATTTGAGAGTTCTATTTTCAGTGTTTAACACTGTTGTCTTCTAGTGGTTAAACACTAATTTGAGAATTTTACTTCTAATGTTTAACACTAATTTGACAATTTTATTTTCAGTGTTTAACACTGTTTTCTTCTAGTATTTAACACTAATTTGAGAATATTATTTCTAGTGTTTAACGCTAATTTGAGAATTTTATTTCCAGTGTTTAACACTGTTGTTCTCTAGTGTTTAACACTATTGTTAGCCAAATTGGTTAATTTTCCAGAGGTAAAAGCCTTCCCTTCAACTGAATCTCAAAACCGAGTAAAATTCAGAGGTATAATGTTTAATGCTCAGTCAAAGATAAAAATATTACCAAGGCTCTCAAGCTCTTGTTTAAGTATTGCTGAATGATGAAGGGCTGAACCCAGACAAATGTCTAATGGTCTGACAAAGGGCCAATCTTTCAAATTTAATTGGACTTAGCCCAAGTTGGCCATAAGTCCTCAATTCAGACTAAACTGAGCCAATGTGCTCATAACATAATTAATTGATCTTAGTTCCAAATTGGACTACAGATCACATAATCCACTTTGCTTCGAGTGTACATCTCTTCACTCCTTTGATATTTATCGTTGTAATCCTTCAACGTCTTCAGAGAGGTGACGGGTCCCGACAACCACACATTTCATGGACTGTGGGGTCCTTAAACCCATGGACTATGATGTCCTCAACCTCGACCGTGATGTCTTTAAACTAACATCGGACTGTAGGGTCCTTAAACCCATGGACTATGATGTCCTTAACCTCGACCGTGATGTCTTTAAACTAACATCGGACTGTGGGGTCCTTAAACCCATGGACTATGATGTCCTTAACCTCGACCGTGATGTCTTTAAACTAACATCAGACTGTGGGGTCCTTAAACCCATAGACTATGATGTCCTTAACCTCGACCGTGATGTCTTTAAACTAACATTGGACTGTGGGGTCCTTAAACCCATGGACTATGATGTCCTTAACCTCGACCGTGATGTCTTTAAACTAACAATGGACCGAGATGTCTTTAAACTAACAATGGACCGTAATGTTCTTAAACTAATCGACCGCAATGTCAGTAAACTAAACAATAGAGCCCAATTGTTCTCTTGTTAGATCTAAACGATCCCGTTAAGTTGATCTTAGTCTAAAATGAGACTAACATATCTTTAACAAACGTTTAAGTTGATCTTAGTCTCAAATGAGGCTAACGTATCCTTAAACCCAACCCCCCAAACCCAAATCTAAGAAAGATATGGATTGGGCTAGTCCACGCCCTACGGGAGACAACATAAATTAGTCTCCGTATACAATCCACGGGCAACCAAAAACAAAACAAACACCCACGACACGAAGTGACCATCTGGAGAAGGAGAAAGTGGTTACCGCGATGCGGTAGCGTAATTAACTGCAGGGGCTTGCGCCTGCAGGGAAGAGCGTCCCAACAATTAAAAACCCCTCAAACGAGGGGGAATCTGATAAAGTCTGCTATATCGGCCGCGTCCGTTTAAACCTTCGATACACGGTGCCATAAATCAACTTGGCATCTTTGGAGAGGTGGATGGATAGCACGAATTAGCTTCTGCCCCGAAATTCAGGCAAGACGGACCTGCGCGATCGCGTCTCCGTGTTTCGGTGGGGAACAGATTCTGACACGCCCGGTGGGACCTTTTCCTCTTTCCGCTCCACACTTCGTGTGTCGTGTTCGCGAACGAATCGCGGTTTGCTAATGGTTGCCCTTGGGTTCGAGATACTAAGATTTGGCGTCTTGCTTGGTGCAAAAAGCGAAAGATCAATGGCGTCCACTTGCGCGAAGTATTCCAACTGCAACTGCAACCCACGTTCCGCCTCATCTGGAGGCACAGCTTACGGGCCCCAAGCGGTCTCCCTGTTCACGATGCCGGTGGAACAAGTCACTCAGGCCACCACTGGTTTATTCTTTGGGACCATGCTCCCACCAATGAGCTTCAGCGCCCCTATACCAGCACAGGAAACTCCCAAAAAGTCGGTCTTCGATCGACTTACCACTACAACGGCCCCCTTCAGCCGGTCGTCCAGCTCCAGCGCCTCAGTTTTCGCCAGATTGGGCCAAAGTTCATGTGGGCCCATGATGAAGCCTGCAATTCCAGAACAGGTTATTTCGAAGAGGATAGCCATCCCTGCTCCCGAAATTGTCAAGGCGGCTTCTCCTGCCAAAGGGTCGGTCTTCACAAGATTGACTGTCCCGGCTCCCACTCCGGCTCCTGTTCCTGCTCAAAAGTCTGTCTTTGACAGGTTAAACACTGATGCTCGACGGACCTCGGTCTTCAAGAGGCTGGTACCAGCGGCGCCTCACCAGAACAGGGGGCATGACGAAGTCACCCCTAAAGCTGAAACAATCTCTACGGCTCGACCCGCTCGACGTCGCCACTGGCGCCGAGTAACGAAAGCTGGGAGCAACTCCCCCTCTGGGCTAACTCCACCAGCCCCAACGGTGGAAGTCAATATTGCTGTTCCAACCGGGAACAACTTTGAATTGCTGAACAAGGTGCACAGGAACTCTCCTACCGCCGTACTGAAAAGATCTCCTCCCTCAGTGGAGAATGTGGCGGAAGCGAAGCCGGAACAGTCCCTTCAGCGGCTGTCCTCCAAAATCTACAAAGTCTGGCCGACAGGTTTGAGATTCAGTAAGTGATCAAGATTACCCTAGCCGACAGAAAAAGGTGAAGGTTCAATAGGAAGAGAACCATCCTGCCAGGCCACAAAAAGCTATCTGGGTGCCCGCTGCGACGCCCCCCTCGACTTCAACCACTCAAAAGAAAAGGAGGCCAGAGAAAGCCCCTGTGACTACGGCAGATCGCAAAGGTGTTGAGCCTAAACGCCCCAAGTCTGGGGGTATAATGGTACATACTGTTTACATGGATTCCGGAAAAGAGGAAAGACGCACTTCGACGGGCCACCGACTGCCCACTCGATCAATAACAAGGGCTCAGGAACAACAACAGCAGAAGCTTCAGGAGATGCTGACTGCAATGGCCGCACTCACTGGACCAAAAGAAATCCCGGAGGCGTCATCGGAGCAGCGTCATGAACAAGAAACCGATGCTTACTTCTTATGCAGAGTTCTCGAAAAGAAGGACAGAGAAGCTGCAGAACAAGCTGCCAACATAAAATGAATGGTGCTTCTCTTCCAAGACATGGTCAGGATGATGTTACAGCCGGATTCTCCAGCTGAAGACCCCCCGATCATCATCGAAGACGACAAAGGGGAGACATCGAACCCTCCTCCGGCTCTTTCAGCAGCCAAAGAGGAAACCATTTCTAAGGCCGCTCTGGATGACTACATTGCTCAGCAAATACGAGCTCACCAGGCAAATGAAGCAGCTGGCCAAGTCGTTAAAACTGGGCGGCCGTATCCAGGCTGGTATGACCAAATAAAGTACCCGCCGGGATACACAATCCCTAAATTCCATGTGTACAAAGGGACAGGCAATCCCCATCAACATGTCACTCAGTTCAGAGCTCTTTGCGGCAACACCGGGGGTGATGATAAGCTCTTGCTCTGCCAATTCGTTGGAAGCTTGTCGGAGAAGGCATTTGAGTGGTACTTCGAACTTCCAAACGACTCCGTCAAGACGTTCGTAGAAATGGAGTTGTTATTCACCCAGCGATTCGCAAGTGCTAGTGAACGCATCCTAATAACGGCATTGATTAATGCCAGGGTGAATCCAGGCGAGATGTGGGTTCAATACGCAATCCGATGGCGGAATCTGTGGTCGAAATGCGAACAGCGCATCAAAGAAGCACCAGCGGTAGGCATGCTCGTGGGCACTCTAGAGCCTCATGCAACTATTTCACAATTCATGATGTTCTTCAAACCGACCACGTTCCAAGCTTTAATCGACAAGCTAACCCAGATGGACCAGATGGGTCATAGACCGTCTCCTCCGAAGCCGGAGCCACGGAACAAAAAGGATAAAGGGAAGGCGACCTTCGTTGCGAATACCCAACAGCAGCCCAGTGCTCCAAAACTAACGGATCAACTGGAAGAGAGACGGTGATACTACAATGAGAAAATGAAGCGTCCTTATTCATTCTCTCGGGACAAAATGAAGAGACTGTTCGAACCGTCGATGCGCAACAGGCTCATCAATCTGCTAAATCCTAAGCGACCACTACAACCCGGCGAAGCTAATAGTCCCAATTATTTCCCTTACCACAAACGGTAAGCCATCCAATCGAAGATTGCTTCGTCTTTAAGGGATGGATCGAGGACCAATACCAACAAGGAAAGTTCGTGCTGTCTTAAAAGTGGAAAGTAAGCCCGCCACAATCGTACACTCCTAAGAAGACGGACACACCGAGGGCATCGTGCTCTTTTGTTGAAGAAACTCCATGGGAGGTCGCTTGTTTCCCCCAATCAGAGCAAAGCTCTGCTGGAAATTCAAAATTCAAATTTTGAAGTAACGCTTCAAACCCGGGCGCAACGTGCCACGTGTCAGGCGCAGATGCATTAGCGCAGCGCCCAAGAAGGCGCGCTCAATCAGAGCAAAGCTCTATTTAAACTAAAATTAAAGGAAGCAACACTTCAGTTGCGCAAGCACTGCGCTGCGCGACACGTGTCAGCACAGAAGCACTAGCGCAGTTGCGCTGCGCGACACGTGTCACGCGCTGGGGCATTTGCGCCAAACAGAATGAAGATTTCAAAGAAATCTTTCTGTTCTTGTTAAAACAAGAAGATTTTCTTCTGTAAAACAGAAACCCTTGGATCAAAGATCCAACGGTGGGGGAAATTCCCCAAATCACTCAGAGAAAGATCTCTTTAACAAATTTATGGGCACTACATAAAGACCCCTAAACCTCAATGCAAAGGCATGAACATTTTTTCTTGAAATAATCAAGAGCTTCAAACAGAGAGAACTCTGAGAAAAATTTCAAGAAAAAGATAAAAACCTTCACAAAAGAGAAGAAATTTCTTCTAATAGATCATTGATCTAAAAACCAGATCAATGATCTTCACATAATAAACAGTGCTTTGCACTTCTTATGAACCACTGGTTCTTTAAAAAACAAAAAAAATAAAGAATGGTGCTTTGCACTTTTATGAACCTTTGGTTCTTAAAATAAAAAGAAAAACTTGTTTTTTTTTCTTTGATCTAAATTAGATAGTGCTTTGCACTTCTTCTTATGAACCATTGGTTCTTGAATCTAAAAGATTCTTAAATCACAGTGCCTTGCACTTGCAAACTGTGCTGCTGCGCTCTTGGATTGGCGCCAGCCACCAGAGCGCGCCACGTGTCAGTAGCACAGGCGCAGCGCATTAGCGCAGCGCACTGCGCTTGCGCGACACGTGTCAGCACTATAAGCGCTTGCGCTCTCTAATTGGCGCAAAGCGCCTGATAAATGCAATGCATTTCCTAAAGGGCCAGGCCCAAGTCAAAAGTCTAAACAGACCAAAAATAATGCAATGCATTATTTAAAGGGGCAGAGCCCAATTGAGAGGTCCAATGGACCAAAACAAATGCTCTGCATTATAATAAAAAGGGCAGAGCCCAGTCAAAATGTCCATAAATGCTATGCATCATTCTAAAAAGGGAAAAGCCCTAGACAAAGGTCTAACATGCCAAATGCAAACGAAATGTGGACATTTTCAACTGGACTTAGCCCAATTTTGGTCGTAAGTCCTTAAATCAAATTGACTGAGCACGGCTGCTCCCTAAATCAATTTACGACCGGTTCAAGGGTACATCTCCGAACCCCTCTGACACATGTCGTTGTAATCTTTCAATGTCGTCAAAAAGGTGACGGGTCCCAACAACCACATATGAATATGGACTGTAGGGTCCTTAAACTCGTGGACCGAGACGTCCTTAAACTAATATTGAACCGAAACGTCCTTAAACTTATATTGGACCGAAACGTCCTTAAACTAATGATGGACCACCACGTCCCTAAACTGGAATATGGACCACCACGTTCCTAAACTGGAACAATAGAGCCTCCAAATGCTCTCTTGCCGGATCTAAATGATCCCGTTTAAATAGATCTTAGCCCTAAACACGGCTAACATATCCTTAAGCATTTCAACAGACTACATATTCCATAATCAACTTTGGTTCAAGGGTACATCTCTGAACTCCTCTGACATCCATCGTTGTAATCCTTCAACGACGTCAGAGAGGTGATGAGTCCCGACGGCCATATATTAAATGGATCACCACGTCAAGTTGATCTTAGTCCAAAACAGGACTAACGTATCCTTGACAAACGTTTAAGTCGATCTTAGTCTCAATACGACTAACGTATCCTTAAACTAAAAACACCAAATCCAAATCTAAGTAAATACGGATTTGGACTAATCCACGTCCTACGGGTGACGGCATTACTCAGTCTCCGTATACAATCCACGGGCAACCACAAACAAAACAAACACACACGACACGAAGTGAAATTCTGGAGAAGGAGAAAGTTGTTATCGCGACGCGGTAGCGTAATTAACTGCAGGGGCTTGTGCCTGCAGGGAAGAGCGTCCCCACAATCAAAAATCCCTCAAGCGAGGGGGAATCTCACGAAGTCTGCTACATCGGCCGCATCCGTCTAAACCTCCGATACACGGTGCCATAAATCAACTTGGCATCTTCGGAGAGGTAGACAGATAAAACCATATAGCATCTGCCCCGAATCTCAGCGTCAGGACTTCGCGGTCCTGTGCGCCATCCTTTGGAGGGGAACATCGCTCTTTCAGCCAAAACCAAAAGAATGCTGAACGATCTCCAGACATGCCCGGCGATCAGGTGGAAGAATCTGTTGGAACCGAAGATCATCAAGGGGATGCTGAGGCTGCTCCCAACTCTAAAAATTGGTGGTGATATTCAAAACACTCACACCCAGCCATCAAAGTCTTCGAAGAAGATAAAGAAGACCAAAAAGCCCGTGAAGCCTGGTGACAAGCGCACGGACCTGCAAAAGCAGATTGACTCGCTGGAAGAGTATAACCAGAAGGCGCGGACTCCAGTCACACTCCATGAATTTCTCAGCCACGTCCTTCAGGACGAAGGTGATGACAATGGAGAAGGCTCGTTGGATGAATCTGAAGGTTACGTAGCAAGTTGCTATGTGATCTCTCACTCATCAATAAACGATGAAGAAGTTCCTCACACAGAGAAACTGGGGGCAGATCCTGAGCTGAAACTTCTAGGGTCATCAGACGAAATGATTGATGCATTCCTGAATGAAGCTCTTCATAAAAGCAAGGCTGCTCGAGAGCATGAGATGGCCATATTTGAAAAAGCTAAGCGCCGGCGACTGAACGAAAGGGTTGAAACGCTCCCGCCAAATCAAAGTGCATCCGCCGCCGCAAATAAAAATAGGTTCAAGATGAGGAAGAGGTTCGCCAAAGCCGTATCAATGGGGATGAAGCTGCCGCCCTCCGAAGGAAACATTCTTGGTGAAGCAGAAATGCATCCTAACTACTGCTTATATCATCGAAAGATTGCGCACCCTACCGAAGAGTGCAACGCTTTTAAAAGATGGTGGCAGGGATATGTTGCTCACCGGCAACATTTTAAGCGGATGAAACGCAAAACTCGTCGGGTGCAAAGAAATACAACCGAGGAGCATAAAAGAACTACCGGCAACTGTCGCATGGTTAACGCCGGAGGATCATAAGTTCTTACCTTCGGGAGAAACTCTGACGAAGAAATGGCACTTGGCCCTCTCTTTAAAGAGTCCACTTTGGAAGAATCGAAGGCCTGTGAAAATATTCAGCTGCGCAATCGTACGCTGCCCGAAAAGAATCTCGGACCCATGAATAGAAAAGATAAGGGAAAAGAAAAAGTCTCTGAGTATATCGCCCTAGATGACCAAGTCATCAAAGAGCGGACCGCCAAGGACCCGCCAAAGAAAAGTAAGGTGGACTACAATGTTCTGACACACTTAAGAAAGTTACCTTCGCAGTTAAGCGTTCTCGACGCCCTTCTGCTATCAAAAGAAGCATGAAATTCTTTGATCAAAGCGCTACAAGAGCCAGAGCAATTCCAAGCGTTCCTTACTGAAAGAAAAGATGAAGGACGAACTGGAAGAAGTACACACAGCCGATATCACCTTCGGCGATGAAGATCTCCTCCTCGGGACGTGCGAGCACAACCATCCCCTTTATGTTTCCGGATACTGTCACGATATCAAGATAGGCAAAATCCTGGTCGACAATGGGTCTTCTGTCAATCTCCTCAACGTGCGAGTGTTGAAGGAAATCTGCATGAACGTTCAGCACCTCGCTCGTGATAAAATCACCATCTCCATTTTTGACTCCCAGTCATCACGGACTCTCGGGTCTATGATACTGACGCTGCACTTCGGGCTACTTGTCACGGATATTAAATTCTACGCCATTGACGCCAAGACATGCTACAATGGTTTGCTCGACAGGTCTTGGTCACACGAGTACAACATCATCCCTTCTACACAACACCAGTGTATGAAGTATTTCAAGGACGGTCACGAGTACACTGTGATGGGAGAGTTAAACCCATTCTTCGTGAACGAAGTCCGAAAATACGAAGATGCAAAATACTTCTTACCAGACTTTGAGGACACGGAAAGATGTCACAAACCGAAAAGCAAAGCTATCACCACTATTCCAGTCTTCGGGAGTGATACCGAGGAGGAAGAAGAGATAGTTTATTCAGGGCCGCCACAACGCAACAACCCGGGACCGTCCGCCCCTATGTTGATCTTCGGCAGCGACTCGGAAGATGAGGTTAACGCTATATTTTCTGTTCGGCCGTCAATACAAGCTTTCGCTGATGATATTCAGAGTTTTCGAATTACCATGGTTCCGTGGGAGCATTACAAAGAGCTCGATGCACTTGAAGCTTATAGCGTGCAAGAACTCCAGACATTTTACGTCCCTCCCAAGCGAAAAGGTGAAAAGGCGATCCTATTCTACCGATCCGGGGAAACCAAAGCGGAAAAAGAAATTTGGCATGGCGCGGATTCTACACTTGACAGGATCCGGCCCATCCGTCTGCCTAGATATTATACGGAAGGCTTGAAAAGGCTATTGAAGCGCCAAGGGATACCCTTCAGACAGACTACTCGACAAGCTCGATTTTACAACAGGATTTGGGATGTCCCTGGAACTCAGCGAAAGTTGCCAAACGGGAGAATAGAAACCGTCGGGCTTGGATATGTTCAACCCAGGAAACGGGAGCGAGTCCATGGCAGCTACGTCATACATGACTTTGATGAAGAAGGAGACATTATGTTAAGAGAAGCTGATCCTGAACTAAAACAAGGTCCTGTCATCAAAGCACCGAGTCCGTCATTTGAGGAATGAATAGAAAAGCTACTAAGGGAGCGGGTCAGAAGATCCGGGATGACCATAACCATGAGATGGCCATTTACGAAAAATTCAGGACACAACGCCTCCTTCAACAAGCCACGGAGAATGGTAATGCTCTTCCTTATCGACCCATCATACAAAAAGCCCGACGCAGAGGCAAAAATAAATCAAAGAATGGGAAAAGCGTTCGAGAGAGACAAAGCGGGACCAAGAAGCCACGCGATCGGGAATCGAGCAATCCGGATTCGTTTCTTATAAAGAAGATGGGTCGAGCATACTCTTTTCCTCAGAACAAAACACGGAAGATACTTGATCTTGTCATAAAACATCAGATGATGACACTCCCGGAGTCCAAGCACCCCGAGCAAATAGGCGAAGTCTCTCACCCGAATTATTACTCCTGTCATAGGGCAATAGGATATCCTCTTGAAGACTGCTTTACATTTAAAGACTGGATCGAAGACCAATATCAGCTCGGCAAGTTCGCTCTATCCAGCAGTTGGAGGATAACTCCGCCGCAGAAGCATGAACCAAAAGCCGCGAATACAGCGAGAGTAGAACCATATCAACATCGATCTTGGAAGCGATCTCGTACCTGTTACGTAATAACGCAGTCAAAAGGAGAGCCCGAAAATATGGATGAACTCCCTTGGTGCTTCGAAAACAATGATGACGAGGTGATCTCAGAGTTTCCACCGGCTCCGAAAGAGCTGGAAGATGGAATACATACTACTGCAGATAACCTCAAGAAAATTTATTTGGGGACGGCAAGTGACCGGCGACCGACAATTGTCAGTGAGCTGCTGTCTGAAGAAAAGGTGGCTACACTAAAGGACGTGCTTATGCAGCATAAATATTGCTTCGCATGGAATTATTCTGAGATGCCAGGACTAGATCCAGAGATTGCTGTCCACAAATTGGCAATATCCCCGGACGCCAAGTCAATCAAACAAGCACCGAGAAGAATGCGGCTCGAGCTTGAAATGAGCATCAACACCGAGGTCAAGAAGCTAATCGAATCTGGCTTCATCCAAGAGGTTCATTATCATGACTGGATCGCCAACATCGTCCCGGTGATGAAGAAAAATGGGACGGTGCGCATATGTGTGGACTTTCGGGATCTCAATAAAGCCTGCCCGAAGGACGACTTCCCAGTACCAGTCGCTGAGCTGATAATAGATAATACATCCACTCACGAAGTCTTCTCCTTCATAGACGGATCATCAGGATACAATCAGATAAAGATGCATCCTGAGGACCAGAAGCACACCGCTTTCCGGACCCCTTTGGGCATATTCTGCTACAAGGTGATGCCCTTCGGTCTAAAGAATGCCGGTGCTACCTATCAGAGGGCCATGACGAAGATCTTCGATGGCCTCATACATGAAATCGTCGAATTTTATATCGACGACCTCGTAGTTAAAAGCAAATCATACGAGGAACATCTAGAGCATCTGAAGATTGTATTTCAACGTCTTTGGCAATACAACTTGAAGACGAACCCTCTCAAATGCGCGTTCGGAGTTTCCTCGGGCAAGTTCTTAGGATTCATCATCCGACACCGAGGCCTAGAGATAGATCCGTCAAAGATTAAGGCGATTATGGAAATGCCCCCGCAAAGGACTCTCAAGCAATTGCAGTCTCTCCAAGGGAAGCTCGCGTATATCCGTCGATTCATAGCCAATCTCTCAGGCAAGTGCCATCCATATAGTCACCTGATGAAAAAGGGAACCCCGTTCGTCTGGGATCGCAAATGCCAAAGCGCACTGGATAAAATCAAGCAATACCTGCAGAATCCGCCAGTGCTAGCCGCTCCCACTAAAGGAAAACCTCTCGTCATGTACACAACAGCCCTTGAAGGTTCCTTAGGCGCATTATAGGCACAAGAGAACGACCAAGGGAAAGAAAGAGCTCTCTACTATCTGAGTCGAGTTCAACTGGGGGCAGAAAGCAATTATTCTCCCATCGAAAAACACTGCCTGGCGTTGATCTTCGCAATAATGAAGCTCAGACACTACGCGTTGGCCCATGAGGTCCATCTCATATCAAAAGTGGATTCTCTCAAGTATTTAATATCAAAAGCCATATTAACGGGGCGTCTCGCTAAATGGGCCCTACTCTTGATGGAATTCTCGATAACTTATCAGCTTCTTAAGGCAGTGAAAGGCTAGGCCATCGCCGACTTTCTCGCTGAGCATCCGATACCTTCCGATTCTCCTTTGAATTGCAAACTGCCAGACGAACATGCGTTTGACACGATCGACGGAGGTGATACCCGGTGGGAACTTTACTTCGATGGAGCATCCTCCATGAAGAAGCGCAAACAAAGCACCCCCATAATTATATCAGGGGTAGGCCTCATCTTCGTAACTCCATAAGGAGAGATAATGCGCTTTGCCTTCTCCTTAACAGAGCCGAGGACAAACAATGAAGCCGAATTTGAAGCTTTGATAACAGGTCTCGAGATCGCCATCGACATGGGGATTGAGAACCTCCTCATATACGGAGACTCCCAACCGGTCGTTAGTCAAATAAACGGCGACTATCAAACGTGCAAGCCAGAGTTGGTGAAGTACGACGAGAGAGTACAACAACTGTTGACTCAAATTCCTTCCTACACCTTGGAAAGCATACCGCGTGCGTGCGGAAAATAGCAAAGCGGATGCATTAGCCAAGCTTGCTAAAGAATTGGCCGATGAGAACCTCGATGACGTAAGAATCGTGGTACAAAGCCGTCGGGTTCTTGCACCGGCAAAAATATCTCTGGAGTCGTCCGAGGAAAAGGGAGCGACCGAGCAAATGGCTCTACAAGTGAAAGACTAAGAAAAGGTTGAGGATTGGAGAGAGATCTTTATAAACCACTTCAAATCCCGTCGAACGCCTGAAGATGCGTCCTCAAAATATCAGCTCATGAATCGAGCCCTATCTTTCGCCTTCGTCAACGATACTCTGTATAAGAGGTCATTTGATTCTCTGTGGTTAAGATGCCTGGGGACTGAAGAAGCAAAAAGAGTCGTCCAGGAAACTCACGACGGGCTTTGCGGTTCTCACCAAGCCGGACCGAAGATGAAGTTGAAAATCAAATGGATGGGCTACTATTGGCCCACGATGATCCAGGACTGCCTCGAATACGCGAAGCAATGCCACCCGTGCCAGATTCACGGGGACTTTATCCATCAACATCCAAATCCGCTGCATCTAACAGTGGCTAGCTGGCCGTTCGAAATGTGGGGAACCGACAAAATTGGCCCCATCGAACCAGCATCGTCCAGAGGACATCGATTCATTTTGGCGACAACTAATTACTTCTCTAAATGGGCAGAAGCAGTACCGCTGAGGGAAGTGAAGACGGAGAATATCCTCCATTTCTTCAAGACACACGTTATTTATCGGTTCGGTACTCCGCGACGGATTATCTCTGATAACGGGCCGGCCTACAGAAGTCACAAAATCAGCCACTTCGCACAACAGCATAACATAGATTGGAGATACTCTTCGGTCTATAATCCCCGAGCTAACGGTTTAGCTGAGGCTTTCAACAAGACCTTGACGAAGATCGTGAAAAAGACGGTGTCTCGAAATAAGAAGGACTGGCACGAGAGACTGCATGAAGCTCTCTGGGCGTATCGAACTACGTTCAAAACGGCCACGAACACAACACCGTATGCATTGATATTCGGTACAGAGGCGGTACTCCCCCTCGAGATAGAGCTACCCTCTCTACGAGTGGCAGTTCATTACGAGCTAACAGACGAAGAAAATGCTCACCTTCGGCTTGAAGAGCTCGATTCCCTTGATGAAACCCGGCTCATAGCGCAACAAAATCTGGAGGCTTATAAAGCAAAGATGACGCGTTCATATGAGAAATTGACTAGGTCGAGGACATTCCGCCAAGGCGAACTCGTGCTAGTGGTCAAAAGACCTATGATCCCCAATCGTGCAAAACGGGGGAAATTCAAGCCGAACTATGAAGGCCCGAATATCATTGACAAGGTTTACCAGGGTGGAGCCTATCTACCCATGGACATGCATGGCGAAAGACCCTTCAGGCCAATAAATGGTCGCTTCCTGAAAAAGTACTATGCCTGACGAGTCACGGCCTAGGTCAAGATAGATGACGACGACTATGTCCGCTCTCTATCTTCCTAAGCCCGAACTCTATAAGTAGTAACCGGCTGACGGACCGAAATGTCCTTAAACTAACAGCGGACCGAAACGTCCTTAAACTAACAATGGACCGAAACGTCCTTAAACTAACGATGGACCACTATGTCCTAAAACTAGCTGTTGACCGAGACGTCAATAAGCTATGGTGGATTGCAGGGTCCCAAAGCTGATATAAAAAAAAAAGAAAAAAAGGAAAAAAAAACGGTATGTCCATAAGCAAAATGGGCATGGATGAAAACTCGAAAGGGCTCTGTGAGTAAAAACAAAAGGGCTGCCGGCGAGTTTTGTGAAAACCCAAAAGGGCGCAACCTCGTTAGAAAAGAATAAAAAAAAGAGAAAAAAAGAAAACGGTATGTCCATAAGCAAAAAGGGCACGGACGAAAACCCGAAAGGGCTCCGTGAGTAAAAGCAGCAGGGCTACCGGTGAGTTTTGTGAAAACCCAAAAGGGCGCAATCTCGTTAAAAAAAACTTGCAAAGTTCTCTCGACCTTGTAAGGAGAAACCACCTGCGTGAGATCCTTACGACTCACAAGGGAGCAACACACTTAGGGATCCCCACGATCCCTAAGGAGAAATTACACTTGCGAGATCCTCACGACTCGTAAGGAGAACCTTCTTATGAGACCCTCACGGCTCATAAGATTTGAAAGTCTTAAGCTATAGGGATCTGAACCTGTTCTTAAGCAGCCCCCACAACCTCCCATACTGCTCTACAAGCGGCTCAATGCTGACCCTTGTATATAATCCACGGGCGCGAATAAACATTTCCCTAACGAAGTCTCATCCGTGACTAGGGTTATGTCTATGTGATGAACACCCCTTGTAAGCCCTCTCGACTTATAAGAAGAAAATACTCTTGTAAGATCCTTACAACTTACGAGAAGCCATACACTTAGGAGTCCTCACGATTCCTAAGGAGAAAACACACCTACGTGATCCTCACGACTCGTAGGGAGAAATACCTTTGTGAGACCCTTATGGCTCATGAAGTCAAAATCCTTAGTCGACAGAATCCTAACCCCGTCTACTAAGCTACCTTTGTTCGACATCGACGAAGGCAAATGATGATTCGCTCCTGGCAATATCCCAGTTGTAGCGGTGCTGATACCGAAATCGGTGTCTAATTCCAAGCTTGCATACGAAATAGCCGAAATGATGGGGCAACTTGCAACAAAATTAGCAAGTAAAAAATGTATGCATGCAAAATAGCCGAAATGATGGGGCAACTCACAATAAAAAGCAGCGAGTAAAAATAAAAATATATAGCCGAAATGATTGGGCACCGCGAAAAATAGCCGAAATGATTGGGCAATCGCCACCTTCGCGATATAAAAGATGAAATGATAGTGCATCGCGGAATAAAATAAAAAAAATAATATGAACGAAATTTATGCCCTATAGGTGATATCACAGCAATCCCTGTATACAATCCAGGGGCGCAAACAAAGAAGGGATCTCTCCTTTCCCCCCAGATTTTATCAGAAGAAGAAGCCAAATCTCAACGGTTCACAGATAGCCTGGAGATCATCTTAACATTCGTCTCATTACAATGAACAAAATATCAAGCAAAACGGAATAGCGGCAACCCCCAGTTCCATGATTCGGCGGTGCACAGATGACCGAGAGTCAAACCCCGACTCCGCAAAATGTGGATAAAGTTAAAAATTCCTGGTTACGTGGAACGCGGCTTACGTCAATCCTGACCCCGTGGGAAATGTCCAGAGCGGATCCTGGTCCTCGCAGAGCATGATAATGACCCCGTGTGAAGCATCCAGAGCGGAGCCTGGTCCTCGCAGAACACGGCAGTGAACCCGTGGGAAGCATCCAGAGCAAAATTCCTGGTTACGTGGAACGCGGCTTACGTCAATCCTGACCCCGTGGGAAATGTCCAGAGCGGATCCTGGTCCTCGCAGAGCACGGCAATGACCCCATGTGAAGCATCCAGAGTGGAGCCTGGTCCTCGCAGAACACGGCAGTGAACCCGTGGGAAGCATCTAGAGCAAAATTCCTGGTTACGTGGAACGCGGCTTACGTCAATCCTGACCCCGTGGAAAACGTCCAGAGCGGATCCTGGTCCTTACAGAGCACGGCAATGACCCCGTGTGAAGTATCCAGAGCGGAGCCTGGTCCTCGCAGAACACGGCAGTGAACCCATGGGAAGCATCCAGAGCAAAATTCCTGGTTACATGGAATGCGGCTTACGTCAATCCTGACCCCGTGGGAAACGTCCAGAACGGATCCTGGTCCTCGCAGAGCACGGCATGACCCTGTGTGAAGCATCCAGAGTGGAGCCTGGTCCTCGCAGAACACGGCAGTGAACCTGTGGGAAGCATCCAGAGCAAATTCCTGGCGATGTGGAACGCGGATTATGTCAATCCTAACCCCGTGGGAAATGTCCAGAGCAGAGCCTGGTCCTCGCAGAACATGACAGTGAACCCGTGAGAAGCATCCAGAGCAACTCCTGATTCCGTGAAATGCGGATGATGATAACCTCACCCATCGCTTACGGGTCCTCACGACTCGTAAGGGAGCAAACTCTCTTGTGAGATCCTTACGACTTTCAAGAGAAAACACACTTAGGAATTCTTACGATTCTTAAGGAGAAATTACACCTATGGGATCCTCTTGACCAGTAGGGAGAAAATTCTTTATGAGACTCTCACGGCTCATGAAGTTGAAAAGTCTTAGGAGGCGGATCTTAACCCTGAATCCTAACCCGTCGTTTTCCTGCAAAGAGATCAAGATAGGCTATCCACAGAATACATTTAATAAAAAGGGACGCAAGATCGTGAAGAAAAATATGTCTTTTATTCATGAATCAAAATGAATACAAAGTACAATTCGTGAAAGAACAAAAAAATATACTCTCATTCAGGAGTATGTACAAAGGAAGAATACAAAAGATATATATGTATAATTCTTCAGGTCGGCGGGCGATTTAGCAGATTTGCCAGTTCATCCCTCTTTCACTGGGCCTCGCCTTCATGATTCAGTATCGCCGAAAGACGGGCCTCCGCCTGAGCTTGCTGGGCCTGGTATTATGAATATTTTAATAATGTGGTATAATTAAATACCGATAAATTTGGGGAAAATTTGGAAAACTATAGAAATTACTAAAAAGATGGTGTTTTGTGTAATTTATACAAAATATGAAATTTCATGATTTATTATACACTATTTTAGTGCTAATCGTGATTAAAAATCGCTAATCGCGCATTAAGCTTGTTTTGTGCAAAACATGCACCATGTCATTTTAACACTTGTGTTACATTTTCCTACACAACTTTCTCTTCATTTTCATTCATAGTTTGGGTTTTATGTGAGAAGAGAAAAGAAAATAGAAAAAAAAAGAAAAGGGAAAAGTCAAAGGGACATAATGTTGACAAGGGGGATGGACATGAGAGAGAGAGAGGGTGAGGGGTCAAACCATAGGCACAAGCCGGCCTTCAAGCTCTTTCTCAGTAGCCTTATGAGCCCCAACCATTTCACGAGTGAACACGGCGGCTTTGTCGATGGCTACCACCTCCTTGATGGCCTCTTGAAGCACTTGCCAAAGTTCATACGCTTTATTGGCCTTGGCCGTAAGGTTGGCTTGAAGCTCCCTCAACGCGTTAGAAGCTAGCTCCCTCTTTGAAAATTTGCGGCCGAGCCTCTTCTCACACGATATCATATTCGCTGCACACCGCTCAATTAGGCCCCGCAAACTCGCTTTCGCGGCCACAACCTCCGAACAAAGGCGTGTACATTCTAGCACATGCATGCAAGCCTCCACCTGCCGACAAAACTCAACCCAGACTTGCACCACTGCTTCACTATGATGGTGGAAAGAAAGGGAAGAGAGCTGTTAGCTTCAGCAGCAAACGCTTCGGCCGTGATTAGACCGCCAGCGCGAAGTTCCTCGATTAGGGATGATAGAGAGGCGACGCTTAGTTTTGCCATACGTTCCGAGGCACGCAGAGCATAAGGGCCGGGTGGCATGGCAATGCGTGACTCCAGTGGAGTAAGAACTGGCAGAGCTGTTCAGATTTATAAACAGCCAGCTGAATGTGTAAGCAAAAGAACAAGTGGAACAATGTTGGGACTTTACTTACCCACAGTCATGCAAGAGGGTTCTGAAGGCCCCCCAGGCCCTTTAAGAATCTCGACCTCATCATCGGCCTCCAGAACTGTAAAAGACATCAATATCATTTTGTGAAAATAGTAATAATGCTGTGAAAAGAAAGTAAACGACACTAACCTTTCCCGGAAGAGAGGACGATGCGCTGAGGAGCTATCGCCTGCGGAGCAGCCATCTCCAACAGGCACTGAAAAGACTGCCTGGGAGACAGATCAGCAATAGATGCCGCCAATCCGTGCAACTCTGAAAATACAGAAGGGTTCAGATAATGGAGAGATTACTAATTTAAAATATAGAAGGCTACTTTCGACGCTCCTCCCATTTTGAGTTGAAGGGATAGCAGCTTCAGCGGCTTCCTCCGTAACCGCAGGCATATCATCGGGAACACGGACTGGCGCAGCAGCTTCTGAACGAGGAGCAGCAGATGCCACTGCAGGCTCTAATGAAAGGACGGTAGCCTCGACTACCTGTACCCTAGTCTCCGAGCCAGAAAGATCCATTGGAGCGGCGACCAACGAAGGTTCCTCCCCCGAAGGAGCGAGTGCTTTGGGAGCGGGAACTACCGAAGAAGACTCTGTCGCAAGAGCAACAGTTGCATCAACCCCCTCCACACTGATTGGTGCTTCACTGGGGATATCAGCAGACTCTACGATCAAAGCACGACTTAGAGCCTCCGCCTCCGCCGAAGTCCCTGCAAAGTTTGTACAAAGATAAGGATACATGTATATGTATGCAAACAATATGAAATATTACAAAGAAATATAGGAACATACCGATGCGCAAGGGAGCTTCCAGTATGGCTTGTTCAAGCCTACGCTCCTTCCTAAGGAGATGTGCTCACCGAGGTCCGAGGGTGGACTCGTGGCCACCGGTCCATAGTGAAAGCGCGTCCTCGGCGTCGACCGAAACAGCCTGTTTAAGGGCCCTTTCACCCCATTCTTCCAAAGGGCCAATGAATCGTCGCCGGATCCACGGAGGGTCTTCGTAAAAGATGACGGCAATGTAAGGCTTCTTCGGAATCCTTACGTTCTCCGATTCATCTTGCAAACGTCGTATAGCCTCAGCCAATTATGCGGCTTCCTCGGCAGATGAACTCGGGAAAAGTAGGCCGCCATCCGATTCTTGCATAGCCAATGACTCATCCTGAAGAATAGGCTCAAACTCTATTAAAGAGTCGAGCAGATTAGTAGTCGTCTTCCTTCGTCGCTTGGATCCAGAACCGACCCCCGAAGATGACCGTTTCCTCCCCCGTGGAGCTCTGGCACAGCGCTGACCCATTTCACCTTCAACGCCCTCGCTTCCAATGTCCTCGCTCGGCGGTACTACCGAGGGCAACACGGCCATTGTCGAAGCTACGGACGATGATACTGCTACCGGCGCCCTATTAGCCCTCGATTGAGCCCGAGTACCCAGTGGCATACCAGTCGTAGGAGTGAAGTCCACGTCCGCCGCCTCTGGAATAAGCGCAACACTGGTGTCCCTCAGGGGAAAGCGAACCGGTGCACGCGATCGCGGTGGAACTCCCGGGGCTAGAACGGGAATGGGAGCGCTGTATCCAAGAAGCACCCTCTTCTCCTCAGCAATAACTGGACTGACCCGGTGAAGGTACCATCCCGTGAAGGAGCCCACAAATCGGGGAATATGATCAGCTTCAGGAATTATGATGCGAGAACCAATGTTCAGCCTCATAAAATGATGAGCGGCGTCACGAACAGCTTCAGGCGATGGGCTAGGCGCCACTGTAAATGCCTCAAAGGGGACGCCCTGATCATATCCAAGTTGCCGGGCAAAGCAGTGCGGGTTATACCGCATAAAAGGGGCCGCACTGTTCTGACGAAATACCAGATAACCTGGTCTGATCGCGTACAAGTGCATGGCCTCCCTGGGCTTTAGAGAAGGTACCTCCTCTTTCAACAAGTCACAGAGTTGTTGATTCGAACCTGAAGGAGCAGATAGGACCCGATCAACGAATACCATTCCGCCCATACTAGCATAGGGAGCGATCAACGCGCGAATAGCCCCAGACTGAGTCGGGTCAGGAGCAGAAGCATCCACCAGCCGCATGAGTCACGGAAAAGTGTAGGCATCATAAAATTTGGGTCTCTGGTCCGCAGCAAAGGCCCCCAGCACGTGCATATCAATCCAAGATGTGAAGTAATGAAGAGAAAAATTTACCACGTCCACACCTGGAGTTGAGGTATTAGCCGCGACGTCTAACCCATGATAAAGATGTGCTAGCGCTGGGATGCCTACAGCCAGCCCTGTTCTCTCAGCAATGTGATGAGCAGGGTAGATGACCGAGGCTCTCATAAAATGGCGATTCATGTGAATGACGAACCAGCTAAGCCAAACGCTGATGAAGCCCACAAAGAAAGTCTCCTCGTCCATGCCAGGAGCTGCAATCGATTCGAAAGATACCGCCGACATGATAGGGATGTAATACTGCAGCAAGTCCTCTTCCTTAGTCGGCCGCCTGTTTAAGTCAAACCCAAAGGGGTCATTAATGTTCGCAAACTTCGGAGCCGTCTTTGATAAGACACTCTCGCGAAGGAAGCAAGAGATAAAACTCTTAAAAGTAATGCCCTGCTCCTCTGACTCCGTGAACAGTTTGTCAAAAATGCCCAGGGTCTTGATCAAACTCGGGCGCTTGTGGCGGACGGCGTTCTCGGTAGACAGGCCATCAAGCATTGCAGGCTCGGTTTCAAAGACGTACTCATCGGGAGGCAGCAATTCTTCATAAAATGTCCCCCTGATCGGCAGCCCCGAGATCTCGCGAAATTCTTCCAAGGAAATCGAAACTTCGCGGTTCCCTAGAAGGAAGGTGTTGGTGGGAAGATTCCATTGGTTCAAGAACGCCTTAACCCACCAGACATGAGGAGATTAGTAATGGAAGAGGGACGCATATATCGCTTGATAAAGCCTAACCTTCTGCAGTCGCGCGCGATGGGTGGATAAGATGTAACGAGCCCAAAGAAGGTAGCCCGTGGGGTGTCGAGGGGTAAGCCCTATCTTGTAAATCTGTCCCCATGGCTGAGCTTCACCTTGGTAAATGCGGTGCCCCAAAATATCTACAGCTGGCACCGAATGGTTCGGAATACCAGTTGTTGAAGGCTCAAGCCGTCCCATAGGAGTCCAATGCGGCATCCCCACAGCAAAGGCAGTCTATGGAGGATCCATCGGCAGGAATGGATAGGTAGGCTCCGTTGGCATCTCGCAAAGGAAACTGCGGTGGCCGCGGATGATGTGACCGTACTAGGTCCCCCACAAAAGCAAGTTGGTGTGATTCGGGTCATGAGCCCTGATCATAGCCATTACTTTCTCGTCAGATGGTGACTGTGGAAAAGCAGCTTCCGAGCGAGTGAAAGGAAAGTATGGAACATAAATCATTGTGCCTGAAATAAAAGAAAGGGAAACTGTTAAAGCGAAACCAACAGTGTATATATATATATGTTTATAAATGTATATACATAAAAATACAGTGGAAGAAAGCGACAGGGGACTCATTTTATGGGACCATTGGTTACAAAACACATGGGTCCCACAAAATCAAGATGGCGGCTTGGTAATGATGAGGCAAAACAATTGCTATGAGACAAAAGGAAGATTCTTAATAAATGAACAGTGGATTTCAAATGACCCTACACCTTCCCCAACAAGAAATCCATCTTGGACTCTGTAACAAATCAAATAGAAGTTAGGGAATTAAATTTCCAGAAAACACCATTGCAAACCTTTTCTTCTTCTTGGTCGCAAAGAAACAACTTAGGGCAAGGAAACCCCAAGAAGTACTCTGGGAAGAACTAAGTTCTTCATAGGAATTAAATTCCTTTTGAAAAAAGGGGAATTAAATTCCCAGAAACATTTTTTCAGAGCCAAAACTCTTTGAGATGGAATTAAATTCCATGGAAAAGACAAACACCACCATTGACCCCTGGAGACCAGAGAAACCCTAGCGAGGTCTATTGTTTAAGATTGAATGGTTTTCTTTTTTAAGAACTTAAGAAAAAATGTGTTCTTGTTAAAGGGAAAAACCTTTGGTGTGGATTTAAAATCCAAAGAGTTTTTTTTATATGTATGGAAGTTCTTCGATCGTTCAAAGCCATTACCTGAAGAAAAGGGTCTTTCTTGAACAGAGTTGAACTCTGAAAATTTTCGAGACAGAGAACTAAGCTCTGGGAAAGAGAATTAAATTCTCAAAAGGAAAAAGTTTGTAAGGAAGAAGATGAGCAAAGTGGAGGCGCTTCTGAAGGGACGCTGGCATTTATAGGATGTGATGGAAAACGTTTCATCTCCACTATTCCCTAGAAAGATCCAACGGTCACAAAGGTGACAGCGTTGCACTCACGTGCAGACACGTGAGAGCAACACTGTGGGGGTATTTGTTCCCTGATTTAAAATCAGGAATTACCTCAATAAGGCATCACATGTTCACACGTGACTAAGGGTCACGTGTTGACACATGATCTATTTGCAGAGTTAAAATTTTAAGCAAGCAGAAGTAAAAACAAGCGGTTGAGGAAAGACCCCAAAGGGGCGTCACGTGCTCACACGTGACCAAGGGTCACGTGCTGACACGTGACGGTCTTTAGCCAAGTTAAAAGACAGAGTTAAAAGTCTGAATGAGGAGGGGTCACGTGCCAACACGTTATAGGATTTGAAAGCCTTATAAGTTGATAGAATTAAATTCTAATTAAGGGAAACTGAAAGCCCTAAATGGGAAAGTATTTCTTTAAATCTTTCCAAACAAAAGAAGACTATGCTCTGTAAAGTGGAGCACCGTTGGATTAAAAATCCAATGGTGATTAAAAATCACCAATTTATGGAAAGATTTTAGACTAGGAAAGATTTCCCTAAATTTCACCGAAAATAACAAACAGAATATCTTTTGGAGTAAAAATCCAATGGTGAATAAAATCCACCAAGTGATCTAAAAGATCATATTAGTTACAAAAAAAAAATCTTTCAATGAAAGATTTATTAAACAAATTGATTATTTTCCTTCTCCTATAAATAGGAGCTAAGAAGAGAAGAAAAAGAAAGAATTTTGGGATCTTGAAATTTTCTAAAGGCAAATAGCAGAGAGAAAAGAAAGGAGAATTTAATTCTCAAGAAAGAAAACCCTACGTGAGAAAGAGGAAAATGATCAAAACTTCAAAAAAGAGAATTTAATTCTCAATCTAAGAGTTTAACTCTTCTGCAAAAAGAACTTAGTTCTTTCTCTGGTTGAAGATCTGCAGAAGCAAATCTCCCCACATGTTGAGAATTTAATTCTCATCGAGGAGATTCTGTCATGCAGATCCAAAACTTAGAGGGAGAATTGAATTTAGAGAATTTAATTCTCCCAAATTTACAGGAATTTAATTCCTTCAAGATAAACAAGGGTTTAACCCTATATGAGAATTTAATTCTCCCAAATTTACAGGAATTTAATTCCTTCAAGATAAATTAGGGTTTAACCCTATATGAGAATTTAATTCTCCCAAAACTCACATGAATTTAATTCCTCCAAGATAAAACTAGGGTTTAACCCTATATGAGAATTTAATTCTATCAAATTAACAGGAATTTAATTCCTCCTAAATGAAATTAGGGTTTAACCCTACATAAGAATTCAATTCTTCCATATACATAGGAATTTAATTTCTCCAAAGAAACCATAATTAGGGTTTAACCCTACAGAGAATTTAATTCTTAAAGAAATAAAGAGACTTGAAAGATCTCCATGCATGCAAAAGACTAAGGTCACGTGTCCCCACGTGACCCGTGAAAAGATCCCTCAAAATGAGAAGGAATTAGCCGTGAGGCAATGCCTCACGTGTCCCCACGTGACCTCCAAAACAATGAGAATAAAAGCAAAGACGGATTCTAACTTGGGCGCTCTCACGTGTTACCACGTGACCCCTTGATGAAAGATTTAATAATCAGCGCACAAATCTCCATCACGTGCCAACACGTGATGACCAGAAAATCAAAAGTGTTTAACACTTATTCACAGAACAAAGTAAAAGAGATCTGGCCCCACCTTTGGGTACCCTCACGTGTCCCCACGTGACCCCTTCCTCTCTATTGTTTAACACTAATTTGAGAGTTCTATTTTCAGTGTTTAACACTGTTATCTTCTAGTGTTTAAACACTAATTTGAGAATTTTACTTCTAATGTTTAACACTAATTTGACAATTTTATTTTCGGTGTTTAACACTGTTGTCTTCTAGTGTTTAACACTAATTTGAGAATCTTATTTCTAGTGTTTAACACCGAGAATTTTATTTCCAGTATTTAACACTGTTGTTCTCTAGTGTTTAACACTATTGTTAGCTAAATTGGTTAATTTTCCAGAGGCAAAAGCCTCCCCTTCAACTGAATCTCAAAACTGAGTAAAATTCAGAGCTATAATGTTTAATTCTCAGTCAAAGATAAAAATGTTACCAAGGTCCTCAAAATCTTGTTTAAGTATTGCTGAATGATGAAAGGCTGAACCCAAACAAATGTCTAATGGTCTGACAAAGGGCCAATCTTTCAAATTTAATTGGACTTAGCCTAAGTTGGCCATAAGTCCTCAATTCAGACTTAACTGAGCCAATGTGCTCATAACATAATTAATTGATCTTAGTTCGAAATTGGACTACAGATCACTTAATCCACTTTGGTTCGAGGGTACATCTCTTCACTCCTTTGATATTTGTCGTTGTAATCCTTCAACGTCTTCAGAGAGGTGACGGATCCCGACAACCACACATTTCATGGACTGTGGGGTCCTTAAACCCATGGACTATGATGTCCTTAACCTCGACCGTGATGTCTTTAAATAACATCGGACTGTGGGGTCCTTAAACCCATGGACTATGATGTCCTTAATCTCGACCGTGATGTCTTTAAACTAACATCGGACTGTAGGGTCCTTAAACCCATGGATTATGATGTCTTTAATCTCGACCGTGATATCTTTAAACTAACATCGGACTGTGGGGTCCTTAAACCCATGGACTATGATGTCCTTAATCTCAACTGTGATGTCTTTAAACTAATATTGGACTATGAGGTCCTTAAACCCATGGACTATGATGTCCTTAACCTCGACCGTGATGTCTTTAAACTAACAATGGACCGAGATGTCTTTGAACTAACAATGGACCGTAATGTCCTTAAACTAATCGACCGCAATGTCACTAAACTAAACAATAGAGCCCAATTGTTCTCTTGTTGGATATAAACGATCCCGTTAAGTTGATCTCAGTCTAAAATGAGACTAACGTATTCTTAACAAACGTTTAAGTTGATCTTAGTCTCAAATGAGGCTAACGTATCCTTAAACCCAACCCCCCAAACCCAAATCTAAGAAAGATACGGATTTGGACTAGTCCACGCCCTACGGGCAACAACACAAATTAGTCTCCGTATACAATCCATGGGCAACCAAAAACAAAACAAACACCCACAATACGAAGTGACCATCTGGAGAAGGAGAAAGTGGTTACCGCGATGTGGTAGCGTAATTAACTGCAGGGGCTTGTGCCTGCAGGGAAGAGCGTCCCCACGATCAAAAACCCTTCAAACAAGGCGGAATCTGACGAAGTCTGCTACATCGGTCGCATCCGTTTAAACCTTCGATACACGGTGCCATAAATCAACTTGGCATCTTCGGAGAGGTGGACGGATAGCACCAATTAGCATCTGCCCCGAAATTCAGGCAAGACGAACCAGCGCGGTCGCATCTCCGTGTTTCAGCGGGGAACACCTTTGGCTTAATATCTTGAGCGAGCCGATGTTGGGTAGCAACGGCTACGTCATTGTCATGGATACAAGACGTAGGAGGACTTGTTCCTTTAAGCTCCATCATGTAGACCGTATGGGTTTTGTACCCATTTATTGCTTCTTCATTGGCAATGTTGCTCGTTTGGCTCTTAGCTTGTTATCTTGGTTTACTCTTTTCAGAGAAAGGCAGATGTCTGAGAGAATCAGGTTCCTGAAGGACTTCGGTCTCCGTTTGTATGAAATTAGCGGTCGTAGCTTGACTGTTTGTTAACACGCCATGGGACAATGATATTTCTCTCGCCTTGTATTGTTTCTCGACCCAATCCTTGAAGATGCAACGGTCTGCAATAGTGTGTCCTAGCACTCGGTGGTATGGGAAAAAGTTGGGATGATCAGTCATGTTCGATTCACTTAGCCTTTTTGGTTCTGGTAGCCGCAGGCCATTCTTCAGAGCATCTTTGAATATTTTGGAAACCTTGTCTCTTCTGAAAGAGTAGATCTTATTTCTCCTTTCCTCCAAAATTGGCTCTCGAGATTTGTTAATCTTTGCTCTGCCCGCTCTCTGCTTATTTAGAGAATCGGTGCTATTGGAACTTTCGCTTTTCCGGTCGTCATCCCTCCGATGTCTCGGTCTGTTTGTGAATTGGAGACCTTGAGTGAACTCGGGTTTTGAGCGTTCCAACATTTGAACCTTCTTGGTCAGCTCTTGGAATGTTTTGAGGCCTGCGGTGCACAGGAAAGGTTTTATCCAGTTGTTCAGATTTTCTATAAGAAGACTGACGGATTGGTCTTTCTCCAACGGCGGTTCACATTTGACAGAGAGATTGCGCCATTGCACTATAAAATCCATGTTACTTTCGTTGTTCTTTAGCTCGGTCCATACGAGGTCAACAATGGTGATTTTATTGCTGACGTTCATGAACCTTTGCTTGAACATGGATTCTATTTGAGCGGACGTCGTAATCGAGCCATCCGGTATGCTTACATACCATTCGAAAGCAATATCGGTCAAGCTATTGAAAAACTTACGGAGAAGGAGCGCATCATTGCCCCCAGTATTCGTGCACGATGCTTTAAATTGGGCAATGTGTCGGTTCGCATTTCCCGTTCTATCAAACCTTTCAAATTTGGGGGCGACATAGCCAGTGGGAAACTCCACAAGATCGTACTGAGCAGGATATGGTCTCCCGCTACTGCTGATATCTTTTTGTTCTTCGGCTTCGGCTACCAATATTTTGACTTTATTGATGACCAAATCCATGATTTGATCTTGCGTTAGCGGGTTGTTGTCATCGGTAGTCAAGATATTTCCCGAGATAGGCTGCGGCCGACTTTCATGCGGCTCGCCTACCTTTGGATTTAAGGGAATAGACATCGGCTGTCTCGGGACACCGTTCCCCGGTTCATGAGTAGAGCCCTGCACTTGATTGGATGGCTGACAAGCGACTTGGGCTGTGAGCTGTAAGACGACGTTTGTCAAGTCGTCAATCTTTGAGTAGAGCTTGGTCATCTCCTTGTCTTTGTTTCTGAGCCGCTTCTGGAACTCTTGGAGAAGTTGCTGCTCTGCGGTCTTAGGACGGAAGATTGGCTCCTCTTCGCTTTTCGAGCCCGACTTCTCATGAACCAAGAGATCCCTCTGCTTATCAGCCTCACTGGAAGGGTTTTCATTACCTTCCAGAGGATGTTGGTCTTGGGAAGTGGCAGCCACATTCACACCAGATTGGATTTGAGATGTGCTGGCCCCGTCCTTGCTTTTGCTGCACATGTCCACCATGTAGACAGTGTGGACCACATATCCAGTCATCTTTTTATCTTTGGCGGCTGATTTTTCAGACCATCGTCGTGGCCCTTCCTCTTTTGGAAAGGACATGCGACTGAAGACGGTTGGTCTGACTAGGTCCTTGGGTGGCGCTGTCCGGATCGCAGCTTTCTTGACTCTTGAGGTCATGGCATTCTTCTGGACCAATTTCAGTGGTTCAAAAGAGTTGGCGAGCTTTACAGCCGATTCAGCTGTTGTTGCGGGGTAACCCTGTTCTTGGAACCTCATGAAGCTCAGCCTAGCAGGAGCCCTATCCCTTTTGTTGGCTCTGTATCTGAGCCTTTTCTGTCTTAGCTTCTCGATTTTGAGGGCTTGACGGGCATCCGTCGTCCAGAAAGCTATCGTGGGTCGATTGACTGGAAGCTTAGAGAAAATACCCGATTGAGCAGTTGTCAGGGGCACCGCTGGAGCTTGCCCGAGATGCCTTGTTGTTTTGTTGGTGTTGATTGCCTTGCCCCCAGCTGGGGCCAAGGAAAGTCATTCAAACACCGACTTGCATTTGGGTAGTGGTGCCCTCGAGATCACCACATTTGGACTTTTCCCTTTTGAGGCTGGTTTATCTGTCACCGGAGAGCAGGGATGGCGTTAGTTGGCACGAATTGAATAGAGTCAAAAAGTAGCAATGACTCCTTCCACTGTCGCCGAGACTGGCCGGGAGAATCGTCCCGCCATCCATCTTCATCGTGTAGGAGATGAGAGCCGTGTCGAGAGCTGAGCTTGTCCTTAGAGACATTGTTGAGGCTTGATCGCTTGAAATCCTGCATGAAAGAGCATTATTTTAGTATAAATATCGATATGTATGTTGATTGAGTTCGCATGAACGTTTAACCCGAAATATGGGAGGAGAGAAAAGGTCCCACCGGGTGTGCCAGAATCTGTAGGGTGTTTTTCGTCACCCCATTGAGATGGGAATACGCGTCGCTTGTCAGGCGCATTACAGATTTCCCCTGCCCAGGGTAGGCCGAGGTTTATTGATTGTGGGGATCCGAATCTTCGGCAGCCGCGGACTAAACTTCCGTTAATTACCCATCGCTTTTGGAGCGAGAGAAACCCCGATTGACGGGTCATACTGGTCATGCGAACTCAATGTGCAGTGTGCGTGTGTTATGTTTTGAGGGGTCTTAGGCATATTGGGGACCTCGCAAAATGTACGGGGGTCCCGCTACCCGGATAGCGGGCTGGAGGTCAAGAGGACGAGCAGTACCCTTACGGATGCTGGGCAGCGCCCCGTTAGGATTTTTATTTTAACGGGGAAAGTGTTGTAGAGTGTAAAATAAAAAAATTGAATAGCTTCTAAAGGATACGTGGGCGCTAGCACCTCACGTTCCCGGCATGCGGGTGCTGGGCGCCGACGCCACACGCGTCTGGCAAGTGGGCGCTGGGTGCCGGCGTCTCACGCGTCCGGCAGACGGACGCTTGGCGCCAGCGGAAAAAAGGGCTCAGCCCCCGTACTGGAGTTGTACTCCCAATTGACTTTGGAGTTAAACTCCTAAAAGAAAGATTTTATTATTATTATTATTATATATATATATATATATATATATATATATATATATATATGGCTTAAGGGTCCTGAGCTCAGACTTAGGATTTCTTTCCTGAGCCCGCTCCCAGCCCTCGTAGGGAAAAAAATTCCTTGTTTCCTCCACCCCCACCCACCATCATCACCACTACTGCTCTCTCCACCCCACTCTCAAAACCCAAACCCCCATCAAATTGTTCCTCAATTCCCATCCACCATCATCACCACCACTCTCTCTTCCCCCCCCCAGCAAACCCAAGCCCCATCAAATTGAAACCAATTTTGCGACGACGAAGAGGTTATGGTGATGATGGCGGTGGTGATTCTTGTTATGGGTTTCATCTCCCACGGTAAAACCTCCTTGATCCTCGCCGTTTTTGTCAAAATCTTCACCTCCGGCGGGATCCACAGTTGCGAACTCGCCGCTGCTGTTGATGGGTGCATCGCTGATAATCTCTGGCTTGCCGTTGATGGCTGAGGTCGTTAGATTTTGAAGAAGAGGCCTTTGATCTTGGGGAAGAGAGGCGGGAGCAGCGATAAGAGTGAGGATTTTGGGTTCGATGTCGCCGGCGAAGGTGGCATGTTAGGATGATACTATTGGAGAAGGGAGGCAGGAGCGGTAAGACGGGGAAGGCCCGGATTCGACTTCACCGGCGGTGGTGGCATGCTTCAGCACAAGATTGGTGCTCATTTGTATGTTGGGATGCTGGGATTGGAGAATGGAGGCGGGGAAGCGAGAGGGGGAAGGAGGGTATCGGAAGCCAGAGCAGGGAGGGGTGGGCTCAGGAACTTTTCCTGAACTCAGCCTTAGGACCCTTAAGCCTATATATATATATATATATATATATATATATATATATATATATATTTTGTGGAGTTAAACTCCTGAGAGATTATATATATATATATATATATATATATATATATATATATATATATATATTGTGGAGTTAAACTCCTGAGAGATTTTCGGAGATGATGAAAGGAAACCCCTTTCTTCCCTTGAGCCTTGGATCTTCCTAAAATGGGGCTTTTGGAGATGGGTCTCTTTCTTCCTCCTCTCTGTTGGCTGGATCTTGGAGAAAAGGGGTTGAGACTTAAAGATCTCCCCTTTTAGAGATTTGATGGAAGATCTGGGTTCCTCTTCAAGGGTTTTATGGTGAAAAACTGTTTAGTTTTGGAAGAAGCAGAGTTAAACTCTTGATTTAATTCAAAAAAGAAGAATAAGATTTAGAACTTGAGGAAGGAAAATGAGGCACAAAAATCCTAATTTTTGGGGAGAATGAATTATTGTCTTTCATTTCTTTATCATGTTGCTTATTATAGGCTTATAAATTTACATAGCCCCTCGGGCTTTACAAAAATGACATTTTGCACATCCCATATCTCATGTGCTCATTTGTTTTGCACAGAGCCATGAACTTTACAAAAATTTGATTTTTTGCCTATTTATTTTACATTCATGTATGAAAATTATATCAAACTTACATAATTTTCTTCTTGACATGGGGAAGGCCAGCCGCTTCATGTTTAGGCTTGACCTGGGTATGGGCCCGTTTGGCCTGGGCTTGGGTCCGTTTGGCTTGGGGTTGATTTTGATTTTGACTTGGTCAATCGGGATGTAAATTTTGGCTCCAACAAAAACTATTAGTGTTAAATGTTATATTAGTTTGATTATATTGTTAACCCACAACTCGATCTGCACCGGTTTAAGTTCGTGTGTACATGTGAACAAAAAGAACCATGTTCAATAGGTTTTGGATTCAAACCCCAATACTGTAATTTAGAATTTTTCATCTGTATTCTAGTTTTAAAAGGAATGTTTCTATTGGAGGCCTATCCCTCTTGTCTAAATTAATTCTCACATTAGAGGATGTAATGTGTAACTTTTTTTTTTTTTTTTGGCACTGCCCCTACGTATCCATACACACATCACACATAAGCACACAACACACATACGCATCCAGATGAATCATGAATTTTAGTGTAATAAATACCCTCGAAAGTAGTAACCAAGGAATTTTAGTGCAGCAAGAAAACTTTAAGGTATTCTGGTGAAAAACATTGATGGTTAAGGGTATTTTAGTGTAATTCACCCAATTCGTAAAATGTGATGCTTCCAAAGGCCTCGTGGGCATGTGAATGTGAGGGGGCATGTGTTATCGTATGCGTGTGATGAGTTGTCATGATAATTAATTGGACAATTATTTCTATTCAAGATACAGTATTAACATGTGCGTGTAGGAGCCACATATATGAGAGAGTGTTCTGTTTTATTCTAATCTTCATCCATGTACTGAAGTTCACCAATGATAAATGGAGTAAATGGGGCCGCGTTGCTGTGCTTCCCAGAGTGTAAATCGTACAGCAAGCTCCGTGCAACTTAAACCACGCAGGACTTAGCCCTTCCCATTTTAATCTCGCTGCAGCTCTCTTTGATAGCACAACATCCTAGGAGGCTTTCTTCGCCAAGTGGCGTCAAAGAACTATACCCTCCGATATTTTATTCGATAACGGTATCGTCCATTTTGATCTTTATCGTCTTATATGTCGATACACCAAATTTCTTGTGATTATAACATTTTTTTATCGTTGATTTAGTGGGTGTAAAATAAACAGCTTACAGATAATAGAATTTTTTGCATTACTAAATCAACAGTGAAAAGTTGTTAGAATCACATGAAATTTTATGTATCGTCAGATTAGACGTTGAAAATTAAGATGGAGGGTACCGATCGTCGAATAAAATGATAGAAGTGTAGTTTTCCCCCTATGGCCTCTTTACTCCATTATTCTCATATATGAATAAAATGATAGAAGTGTAGTTTTCCCCCTATGGCCTCTTTACTCCATTATTCTCATATATATATATATATATATATATATATATATATATATATATATATATATATATATATAATGGAAGAAATGTGCCATCGAAGGGAATTTTCTCCTATGGCGTTGAAAGTACAACTTCAACGAATTTTTTCGACGATCGGCACCCATTATCACCATCTTTATCATGTAAGATATGCATACACCAAATTTTATGTGATTCCATCACTTTTTCACCGTTGATTTAGTGGGTGCAAAAATTAACGGTTTACCGACAATAGAACTTTTTACATTGCTAATCCAACGGTGAGAAAATGGTGAAACCGCATGAAATTTGGTGTATCCACATCTTAAATTATAAAGATGATGATGATGATGATGGGTTCCGGTCGTCGAATAAAATGATGGAAAGTGTAGTTTTTTGACGCCACCTGACCAAAATTCATCATAGGGCTTTTTTCTACATTATTCTCATATAACAAATATGTCTCTAATTTTTTTCATCTAAGTTCAAATATGTCAATCAGTCATTTAGTTGACGTCTAATATTAATTTACTATATTAAATAACCATTTAACAAAGAGTTGTCCTCCTGCTGAAAACAGAGCATAAACTTTTGTCAAATCTTTCATATATCTACTGTTATAACGAGAACACACACAGTAAGGAACAAAAATCTTTTTTTCTCTCTATCAGATATGGATAAAAGGAGAGAAAAATCTTTTAGCCAACTCTAAATCCACACATTTCAACATAATACTTTCAAATAGATATTTTTACCTTTTTACGCTTTTCATTGAAATGCTAAAAAAGAGCAATTATTGTCATGGGCTCAACCCCCTCCCCTCCCTCCGCCCTCCCACATGAATTTGAACAGTTTATAGTTTGCTCCTCAAATATTTCATTTTTCATTTTTAAATTTTCCTAATATATACACGTGCATCGCACGTGCAAAACACGTGCATTTTCCCCATATTAAATAATTGCTCTCTTTTAGTATTTTTTATATAAACGATGGTGATTAATGGTATTTTTTTTCCTTCCAATTTCTATGTTCTTAGCATTTTAAAACCAAAATCGTCTGCGCTTGCAAATCTTCTATATATAATGCAAATACCTTTTGGTTAGATGTTCACTCCTTTCCTTTCATCTAGAAAAAAAAGAAGAAAAATTCTTACTCATCAAACCTCCACGTCATCAACTTCAAAAAAAGAAACAAAACAAAAAATTAAAAGTTCCTCTATCTTTTTTTTCCTTCAAAATTTAAAGAAAAACGAGAAAAAAAACTCACCTTAAGGCCTGCACCTCACCTGAGAAAAAACAAAAATAATAATACGTTCAAATGAAATATACACATACATCCTCATTATTTATAGATTTTCATTCTACTAATGAAATATTGAATTCAAATGAAAAGGAGAAAAATATTCAATTTTTAGGCATCATCATCTCTCTCTACTACTAAAAAGATTAATTGTTTATATGTAAAATCCTCTACATCTCTTTTTCCTCCCAAAAAATAATAGAACCCTCAACATCTCTCTTTTTTCTTCTAAAAAAAAATAATTAATTTTTTAATTATTATAATCCTTCATGTCTAATAATTAATTTTTAAATTAACACATGCGATTGCATGTGCACAAATTCTAGGGAAATGTAGTGAGGGTACCTCCTATGTGCTGAAATAAATGTCCACGTGGCGTATGGGCATTAAATTGGAAGGATGTTGCATAAGGACTGCTGCATTAATAACTGCATCATATCACTGTTTGTGAGCCCTCTCTCTCTCATGAGTCTCCTCACGAGGAGAATTTTTAATTTTTAATTTTTAATTTCCTTCAAATCTTTATTTCTATTTCTATTTTTGCTTTATTTATTTTCTTCTCAATTTTATGAAGTGAATATGGAGGCAAGTATAGTCTTTCTCAAGTGGCAAATAGACACTTGTAAAATAAATTTTATTATAGCCTTAAAAAAACCATCATGTGTACAAACAGATCATGCGTTAAATCTTAGCCATCGAACCGAGTATGTCTTGAATATACAAAATAGAAACGAGTCAACTCCACAACTATTTTAGCCGAAATCAATTTAGGATCAATTAAAACTCGAAACATCGAGATATTAAAACGCTAATCAATCTATTTACTGTCGTCATGCCAATTAATTAATCTTCATGATATTTACTCCGGGATATATCCTCTAAATCAGGAGATGCCTGCTAATATGGAACATTTGTCAATTAGTCTTTTTTTTCACTAGACCGTAAGTCCTAATCTATGACACAACACATACAACGTTTGTCAATTAAATGGAAATAGAAGACTCATTTTCTCTACTGAGTGATGGAAGTTAGATCTGTATCCAGAAGACCCTTCCACGAATTTTTGCAATATACGGAGAGTATCTTGATCCATTAATATATTTATAATAGAGGGGGTGAAATACAAAAGATCCTCTGCTAGGGTTAATTAACCGTTACTTGTTAAACAAATGATGATAAACAGATAAAGTAATGATTACTAGGGCTTTAGATACGTAATTATGTACATAAAAGATCATGGGAATAAATAAGGATCTAATAAATGATCTTTCCTAACAAGACAATCATCTCCCTCTCATGAATCCATGATTAGTAATCTTCCATAATTTATCATTTGTTTGACCTTAGTCAAATCACATGATACTTTAAAAAACAAGCTATTTATTGAAATTTTTTTAATCTTTTTTATTAAAACCATTCAAGTGATTCCTTTTCTATGGTTAGTATAGAAAATTCTAGTCATTTCTTTTCAATTCTCAGCATAGAAAATGGCACTCTTTTTATGTGTCCGTTCATCAACATTTCACTTCTAAATTTTCTCGAAAAATTATCTCATACTTAATCCGCTTAGTCGATATCCTCTGCGGTGATTTATTTTGTGCAGAGATGACATGCACTTATAAAATCTAGCTACTCATCATCTGATCAGAACCAGCCGTCTCATACATGCATCAAGTTATAAAACAGTTGGGTTTTATAAGATGAAAAACAGATGTAGAAATCCCAGATTCCACCTTCTTGGCCAGGGCAAGGCTGGGGGTGGTCCTCCCAAGTAATAAACTAATCATCTCTCTTCTTAGAAAAATCATGGAAATAAAAAACAAAAGCTAAATGGGAAATTAAGCCATTTAATTAATGAATCATTAGAGGATTGCTTTTAGGAAAGGCAAGAATAAAGGCACCTCACTGATCCCCTGCAGAAATCCCAAAACACTTCATGTTAAGAGGAGACAGTGAGATATCCTCTGTGTTGCCTGGACTCCTGCCAGTACTCCTGCCAAGTCTTAGTGACCTGTCAGTCATTTTCCTTCTAGGTATATTTTTTGGGTAAATTGTCAAAAAAATCAAGCATTTTTTTCCGCAGTGACTTACCCCTTGGTCTCGAAACAGTATTCGAAAATCTCTTAGAAATTTTTCCTACAACATTTACATAGAAGCCACTACATCTAACTAATTCATACAAATTATTTAGATATCGCAGGAAACGGTTTAGATATCACAGACAATTGCTTAGATATCGCTAGCTACTGCTTCGATATTGCAGAAAACTAGATATATCAAGTAACTACTAGATATCACAGGTAAGGGGTTTCTTAACCAGAAAAAACCCTTTTAGAGGGTTTTGACTAGTTTTCTGAGGCAGGGTTTTTTGACAACATAAAATTATGCTTGGGGTTTTTGACAATTAAACCCATTTTATTTCATTCAACCCCCTTTAGTAGTTTGTCTTTGCATATGTATTGCTGTAATTTTTGTAGTTTTGTGTAGCAGTGACACCTGGAAAGAGCCCAAAAAATCATCTTTCCTTTGGGCTCAAAGACTTGATATAATGGACAATAAATATATCTAGTTGATTTAAGTCTCAATGTTAGAATATTATCCTTGACTTGCGTTTTTTTAGTATCAAATCAACCTAGTTTCGAATGCATATAAATTTGATTAATTTAATTAAAATACCGATGTGCTACGCAAGAGCGAAGGTATTGACTTAAATAGCCCTAGACTTTTGTAGATGCGTTGGAATATAGAAATAAATCTCTCGCCTCTTACCATAAGTTCGGAGTTATGCTGCATTGGAAAGGACGTCTTCTTTTTTGGAATGGGCATTTGAATCTCATGAAAAGACCTACAACAAAACATTAGTGGATATTTAAGGAAAAATAAATATATGTAGATAAATTATCAGAATTTTTCAAATTATTTGAACATGGTAAGCCAATAACTAAATAAATCTACTTTTAGGATATGTATCAAGAACCATGTTAAGCAGAATTTTATATCATGCAATGCAAATTCAAAACCAATCCAATCACAAATTTAAAAAGTGGATAAAAATTGTAAAAAGTCATAAGCTTCAACCTATTAAAAAAAGACCTCAACTTATCTATAGGTGTTAAAATATAAGAAGACGCGGGGAGCTTAAAGATATTTTATGAAATTTCCTATATCCACGATTAAGAAAAACAACCATTTGTATTTTTTAAGACGATCTACACCAGTCATATTGCTCTGTGCATATCGTATGAATACTTTTTATCCATTCTTTTAGCATCGATCTTGAAACGTTTTCTTGTCAAGTAAAACCATCGATTTTGCGATCATCCGATTTAAACAGCAAATGGTATTCAGTTCACATAAAGATCAACATGGCAGGTGCCGACCTTCCAAAAACATTGATAGATGGTTGAATTTTAGAATCATCACTTTTTACATCGTTTCCTCATAATGTTGGAGCGTGAATGTGGCAACGGAGACTTTGAGAGAACGGAATTCTTTTACACTCGTTCATCTTAACATTTTCATACAATTATACAATACTTTTGTTGAAATAGTTTAGAATATTTTGTTATTGGGGTATACCGTACCATGACGATTGGGCATCAAGTAATTGTAATCCTTATATAAAGAAACCATTGGTCATATAATAAAGTATCTCTTTCTCCTCTCTTTTACTTTTAACATAATATCATAGCAGATCTCCTAAACCATAATCCTAATTCTCAAAAAAAAAAAATAGCTGCAGCCCTCCTCGTCCTCCCGCCGCCTCGCCTCATAGCCCTCGCCGCGCCTTCAGCCCTCCCTCTCTCCTCCTTCCGCCTCCAGCCCTTGCCTCCAGCTTCCAGCCTTCGCCTCCAAATCGCCTCGCCTTCGCCTCACAGCCCTCGACGTCGTCGCCTCACCTCGACGCCTTCAGATCGCCTCACCTCCAGCCCTCGACGTCTCCAGATTGCCTCACCTCTGTTCTCGTCTTGTTGGATCTTCCCGCTGACTCAAAATTCCTTGATGACTTGATCTTAAGATGAGTATCTTTCTTGCGCTTTTTATGTACCAGATCTGCGCTTTTTATGTACCAGATCTGCGCTTTTTATTACTTGCTCTCTTTGCGTGCGATGTTCAATACGACGGAAAATAAGATTGATCCTCCTGCTTCCGATTACAAATCGGATCTCCGTGTACTACCTTGACTCTCTCTGGTTCTAATAATTTTTTGGAATAGACGCACGCCATACGGGCCCTCAAAAGTAAGGGTTTTCATCACCATCTCTTTTAGGAAGCTCCACCAACTTTCGATGTGCAGTATTAATCTTGATCTCAACATGACAGCAAGGTCTGCACTTGGCTTACAAATTCTATGTAGCCATCCAGCTATTATCGGGCTATTATGTATCTCCGTACTGCGAAGGAGATGTGGTTCTATCTCAAATGCATATCGGGCTATTATGTATTTCCTTACCACTGATTTCAATTGTTCAATAACTTTATCTTCTAATTACTTTGTGATCCATGAAAACCAAACAAAGGAGCAGATTGGTGGAGGTAAAGAAGTTAATAGCCTGCACTACTTGGATGTGCCACTTTTCGCATTTGCTGATGTTTCTACTATTTGCTGGTATCGAATTCTTGGACAACCACATCTTCCTATACTACGTACCATATTACCCGATTTCTCTTTATCTGATTTTTCATGCGAGTCATGTATTTTCGGGAAACATTCTCATTCATCTTTTCCTTCAGTTAATAAACGTAGTTCTTTGATATTTGAGTTAGCCCATTATGACATTTGGGTTCCTTACAAGTATATTAGCATATTTGGCTATAAATTTTTTGTCAATTTTATTGATGATCACTCTAGAATGATATGGCTGTTTCTTTTACGTTATCGATTTGAATTACATGTGTTTAAAACATTTATTAATAAAGTGCTTAATCAGTAATACTTCTATTAAAACTCTAAGAACTGATAATGCAAAAGAATACATGAGTAGTATTTTTCAAACTCTTTGCCAATCCCGTGAGATTATTCATCAAACTTTCTGCTCATACACACCACAACAAAATGGAATTGCTGAAAGAAAAAACCGTCACTTGCTTGACGTTGTTCGTTATATTATGCTTAACATGCATGTCCCAAAATGAGTTTATAATTTTTCCTTACTTACTGCATGTTTTTTGATTAATCGTATACCTTCCACGATTTTTCAAAACCAAACAATGTTCTCTATTTTATTTCCCGACCAAATCCCTTTTTCCTTTCTTCCTAAAGTTTTTGGGTGTGTTTGATACGTTCATAATCACCGATTAACCCGGGATAAATTGGATCCTAGGGTTGTCAAATATATATTTGTTGGTAATTTTAGGACTCAAAAGGCTACGTTTTCCTGCTTCCTTCTACATCCACTGTCGTAGTCTCTCGTGATGTCGTTTTTATTGAGAATCGGCCAATTTACCCCCCAGTGGAAATTCCTTCTCATGTCCCACCGCCACTGCCGCCGCCAATTTCTATACCTCCAGATGACCAACCAATTCAATCCAAATCTACTATTATCGAAGTTCCTCCTCTTTCTCAAGTTATGCAGTTCTATAATCATCGACCGAGAGCAGTGATAAGTTCAACTGCAGATACTGAACCTCCTACTCCATGTATACAGCCGAAAGCTGACGAGCTTTCATCTTTCCCTATTTTTGATGGTTTGTCCGACGACTTACCAATTGCTTTTCAAAAAGGTAAACGAACATGTACTATTTCTTATCCTCTTATTTCATTTATTTCATATCATCGTTTTACTCCAGCTCTATGTCAGTTTGTCTCTTCCTTGTCTGTTGTTTCCTTTCTTAACTCTGTTAAGTAAGTTATGAGTCATCTAGATTGGTATAGGGTTATGATGGAAGAGTTGCAGATACTGAAGTTTAATCACACTTAGGATCTGATTAGCGTCCCTTCAGAGAAAAAAGTGGTTGGTTGCCGGTGGGTCTTTACTATAAAATATAATCCTGATGACAGTGTATCTCGTTTAAAGGCCCGCCTTGTTGCCAAAGATTAAACTCAGCAATACGACGTCACTATGCAGAAACTTTTTCTCCAGTGGCCAAACACACTACTGTTCATATAACATTTCAAAAAAAAATATAATTTATTTTAGAATTTAATTAATGATATAATGAGTTTTATGAAAACGATAACATTTACCTAATTGGGTTTTCATAATTAATATAATACACGTGTCTATAAAATTTTTAATTATAAAACCAATATTTTTCTTTTCCTAATTAATGTTATTTTGACGTGGCAACTTTGGACATTTTCTTTTTCAAAAAAAATTAGTATGGGAAAATACTTGGGGGGGGGGGGGGGGAAGAGAGGCATGGGCAACGGATTTTAATATTGACAAAGGAGGCATGGAAGAGACATTCCCATTTGCACTATATCATCTTCATTTCTTCTCCCTCTTCTAATTTCCTCCTTCAAAATTCTCTCTCTCTCACACTCATCTCCTAGCTATAGCTATGCCAGCCCTAAATTCCTTTTGCTCATTCTCAACCTCACATAAAGTATAGCTTTCTCCATCCAAACCTTAGCTCTCTCTCAAGTTTCTTCAAAAAAGTCTTCATCGACCTCTTATAGACTCTTTCAAGCTTGGTTCACCTCTTCTCTTCAACTTTAAAGAGGAAAAAATCTATCTTTTAGCAAAGTTTTAAGTTTGGTTGCCATCGAACGTATATAATTTATCTAAAAATCATGTTTTTATGGTTTTGACTTGCAAAACATAGGTTTTCAATGGGTTTTAAGGCTTAGGTTTAGTTGTAGTAGTGTTGGTATAGTTTTCTCGCCGATTACAGCATATTTTGGATAGTAGAAGATATTTTGATGTAAGAGTTTTGATTTTTAAGATTTAACAATTTTTAGAAATTTCGAACTTGCGGTTTTTTTCTATAGACGCCTGGGCCCAAAGCTACAGACGTCTTCCTATAGTCTGTGAATCTTCCGACTTTATTAGTTTGTTCATCAAACGTCTGTACTCAAAGCATCATACGTCTTCCTAAAATCTGTTGTTACTGATTTTTGTTCATTAGACGTCTGGGCTTAAAGCATCAGATGTCTGCTTGAGCTCTGTGATTTCTAGTCGATGTTAACCAGACGTCTGGATGGTATTCACCAGACATCTGGATGGTATTCACCAGACGTTTGCAGTCATTTCCCCTGACAGTTTTGCTTTTTAACTTATGAAATAGATTTCTACTCTTTAATTCAATCTTTTTATGTTTAAACGTCGATTCCGGGAGATAGTTCTATGTAATTAGCACACGTTAATCATAGGTTCTAACATATATACGCTTAGCTCGTCAACGTCGATTACATTTTAGATTCATATACGATTAAGTTGATATTTTAATTATAGGATCGATCGCGGAGACTTTCGAGACGGCAAGGAAGGGTAAGACGGTCGTGGACTTCGATTAGCTCGAGCCACTTTTCGGTGAGTAGATTAGCATCTACAAGTAAGAAATCGGGTGGATTGTGTATAACACCCCGACTACCAGAATTTTTATAAAAAAATTATATTGATTTTAAACTCATATCTCCTATACTTAAATTACCATGTCATGTTTTGCCTATACTTGTTTACGATGCCATATTTCATGTTTTCCTTACTATGCTTGTACGAACACACTTAGTAGAACACTGGCACAACTACCAATGATTGCAATGAGGCACAATCACAGACTCGCATGCTACACGTACACATCATTAATATTGTTATGACACGTGTAGGATTTTCCATGTTTATTTGTATTGTAATTATATCAATGCTAGCATCAATTGCTGTTTATCATGATTTTGTTATGTGAATACCATTGTTTTATATACTTGTGTATTCTAGTTTCCAGCTGCTAAAACAGATGAATTATGCATCGATTGTTCTTACGAACTTGATGTTTTCCATTGGATTTGAGAAACTATGGGGTACTATTTTACAAAAACTTGCTTATGTTTGCAAATTGCGGTTTTCTCTTGAAATGATAGTTTTGAACACGGTAGATATGGCTGGGGTTCGGTGATGGGTTGAACACAGTGGATATGGCCGAGGTTTTATGATAAGTTTTGAACACGATGCATATGGCCGGGGTTCTATGATAAAAATGAAAAGAGGGCTGATCCAAGAAACATCGCCAAATGAAAATGAGATTTCAAGTGTCGATGATTGACATGGAATTTATGATGATTTTATTGATGATGTTTCTATTTGCGCGATCCGTTCATGATGCGCGTACATTTATTTACAATGCATATAATATATATCGTGTGATATTTATTTCTACTCACGAGTTGACAGCCCACCCCCGTTGTGTCATAGCTTCTTGCAAGATCGACCGCTCAGATCATTAGCGGCGGTGTTGGCATCTATTCCTTTTGGGGTTTATCGCTTTTCGGCTAGATGGGTTACGAAGTGTATATTAACCGTCTCTTGTACATATTTCGTTTGTATCTAATGTTACTCCATCTACCATTTGTATATTTGTTGTATTAGATTGAGTCAAAACTTAGATATTATTTTGGGTTGAACTCCTGTGGAGTCGGCTATAAGCTCTTAATTATGCATTCTTATGTTTGCTTGTGTGATTATTCGTCTTTGACGTCGTATATTAACTGCGTGGTTTATGACTCTGTCGTGTGGGTTTTGAGCTAGCTCCGTGTGGGGATACTCTTATATTTATCCATTGTACATGTTATTATTCAAAATTTACAAAGGAGGTGCTGCCCTATTTTTAAATAATGAAAATATTTTCAAATTTTTTTAAACCAACTTTACTTACACTTTCAAAACAAACTTTATTTTATTTTTGTAAACCCTTTCAAAAATTTCACCTCCATTATTCTTTTCTAAAAGGTTTAGATCTTGGTTTTGGCTTAGTTGGGTTGCAACGACGTCCATATGACTTCACATGATTTAAGTGCAAGTCACGTGTCGTTTCCGTGTCATGACAGTTTGTGTCTTGATCTCTCTTGCGGTTACCCATGATTGGCCTCTACATTAACTAGACATCAAAAATGCCTTCCTCAATGGCGATCTTTTCGAGACGGTTTATATGCAGCAGCCTCCTGGTTTTGAGCGTGAAAGGGAGACTCTTGTATGTCATCTTAAAAAATCTATCTCTGGACTAAAACATTCTCCTCAGATATGGTTCGATAAATTCGGTATAGTCCTCAAAAAGATAAATTTCACAAGAAACTCGGCAGATCTATCTCTTTTATATATAGATGGAAAGAAGAAATGGTTATTCTCCTTATTTATGTTGATGACATAATCATCATTGGAGATGATTCTGAGGGTATATCTAAGGTCAAAACTCATTTGGCTTTACATTTTCACATCAAAGATCTTGGTCTTTTACGGTACTTTCTTGATGTATTGGTATCTCAAAATAAGAGATCATTATTTCTCTCACAGCAGAAGTATACTCTCGATCTTCTTAAAAAAGCAGGATTTCTTAGCTGTCGCTCTATTGATACTCCCATAGATATAATAGTAAAGCTATCTCACGTTAGCTCACCTGATGACTAGTCACATTCTGATCCGGGTCATCGATGGTTAGTTGGGAAGCTGATCTATCACACGGTTACTCGCCCAAACATATCCTTTGCAGTTAGCACAGTGAGCCAGTTTATGCAGGTGCCCTTAGTTTCCCATCTTCGGGCCGTTAAGCGCATGCTCTGCTATTTGAAGCATGCACCTGGCAAGCTCTTCTCTATAAATCATGTTCTAATCGCTTTTATAGGCCATGTTAATGCCGATTTTGCCAGATCTGTGGATAAAAGTCGCTTCACGAGTGAATTTTATGTTTTTTTGCGGGGAACCTAGTTAGTTAGGGCCGAAAGAAGCAACATGTTGTTGCACGCTCATCAGCAGAGTCTGAATATAAGGCCCGTGTCGTCTAAGAATTGACGTGGCTCCCCACATTGCTTCGAGATCTTGGTGTTAGTTCTACAACACCAGCATCCTTATTCTGTGATAATAAAACAGCAATTCATATTTCAGAGAATCCAGTGTTTCACGAATGCACAAAACACATTAAAGTGGATTGCCAATTTATCCGGGAGAAAATTGTTGAAAAGAAAGTCAATCTTCATCATGTTTCTTATCACACCCCACCCCCAATACAGAGAGTATTGTCCGCTCTTGCCGAAGCCGCACGATTTTGTCCTTCGGGGCAAACCGGACCCGACCAGGGGCTACTTCCCAGGAGGTCACCCATCCCAGGACTTCCCTGGCTCGAGCGTGCTTAACTACGGAGTTATCAAGCTCCTGTAGTGCCGGTTCACTTAAAAGGCGCCTCTGTATTGAAACCGGCTTGTGTATGTAAGTCCCTTCTCTCTTTCCTTCCATCCATCTCTTTCTTTTTCTCTTTATATTTCTCTTATTTTATATTGCCATTAAAAAACTTCCCTTGACATATCATAGTTCCTAAATAATTAATTAAATGGATACATATATAAATAATGAACACACAAACATACACACATATATAGTTTGTAAAGTCTTTTTCATTACTCTCAATTCACATGTTAAGATTTCATAGTGACAAATTAGGATTGCATGTTTGTTGTTTATTTTAAATCACTTTATTTAAAGTTTGTAAAAAAAAATGAAGTTACAAATAAATACCATTGTTTTCTCATTTCTCACATATGACATATCAATACCTTTAGTTTTAAATTAATTTTTATAAATTAATTTTTAATTCTGAAAATTTCAGGAAATTTACATATGATAGAATATATTATTTTGTACACGCTGTAAAAGTTTTAGATCGAACCGCATAACGGTTTAGGAATTACATCGTTTTTATTCACTGATCGTAAAATAGAAAACTGCAGTTATCAGTCAACTTCTAAGACACATAATTTGGTATACCGGTATCCAAATTGAGCAAACTCGGGTGTTTTTGATATCTACATAGAATGATCTAGATTTTCTTAGTTTTATAGTTTTACTGAAAACCCATCTAAGATAAAGAAAACCGCGTTATAATATTAAGTGACGGATCTGGACAGAATCTGTCCTGATTCGCACACTGTTTTTAAATTAGACATATCTCAAACTCCCGATGTCCGTTCGTGAGAAAATTTAGATGTGTAGATGTACAATTGATAGAACTATAATTTTATGTATACTTGATTACTTAGAAATGCATGAAACATCCCGATATAGGTTTTGCAATATAGCATATAGTTGCTGTCCAGAAATCCGAATTTCTGTTTTAAACGCTGATATTAAAATGATCATAACTAGAGCTTCAGAAATCCAAATCGTATGAATCTTGGTGTTTTGGATAATTAATTCAAAATACCTACAATTTTCTAATAATCTTCGCAACCTGAAACCTGATGGAAATTAACTCAAACTGTATTTTAAAAATATGTCTCTAAGTGTTTTGCATGTGTGAGTTCCAGTTTCACATCAGAACCTGTCACGCCCCGCTTCCCGGTATGCGGCGAAGGGGACACGACGAGGTCCGCTACGTATATACTCAGAAGTACATACGCTAAGCGTATCTAAGCAATATAAAATAAATACACAAGAGACAAGGGATAACAACAACTTTTATTTATTAACATTCTTTTGTACAATGCATGAAAAGGAAATACAACTGAAATAAAACGATGCCTAAACAATGGCATAACAGGAAATGAAAAGTACTGAATGGAAAATGTACAATAAAACTAGAGCTCTGGTTCTTCAGCAAACTGGTCCAAGTCTTCTGCAGATGGCTTGATATCCGCCGGGTCCAAACCACCTGACGACATTCAAAGAAGAAAGAAATAGAATGTCGTCAGCGAACAGGTCGCTCGGTAAGTCCCAAAGATAAGGGAGAAATAGACAGAGAGTAAGAGAGAGAGAGAGAGAGTAGCTTTTAATATTGTATTATAATATTGTAATGTTGTATTAACGCTGTTGTTTGTAGCCTGGTACAGAAGATGCCAGTGTATACGAGGGGAGTCCCACTTACACTGGGGACCTTGGTAACCTGCAGTACAAGGCTCCGTCGATAATACCACGGAACAACGACATAGATGTAATTACGTCTTAAGTGACCACCTCGTGCCACCTTTAACATATTCCGTACCAGTCTACCCCTTAAACCCCGCAGTATTTTGATTGTATTATTTGTCTTGTAAATTGTATTGATTGTATAATTGATTGACTGACCAAAACCATGATATCGGTAAGCGGTTGTAACCATAGGGTCATGTAAATGGAATAACTGAGAATCATGTAAAAGGAATATGTACATCTATGGTTCGGTTCAGTCAAGTCATATAGATTGATAACTGGATTCATGGATTCATGTGTTCATATTGAAGTGGAATAAAGTAGATTGTAGATTTACTTGAATCATATTCAAGTCAGATTAATCAGACTAAAACCCGAGTCAGACAGTTAGAAATGTAAGTCGAAATCTTGATTATTTCTTAAACCTATAATTGCTAGGGTCCTTAGGGTAATTTATAAACTTGAGGGGTTTTTATGTAAAAATAATTTTGTATGGTTTTCAAAATACAACTCAAATATTTAATTATCGTATTTATGTACATACAAAAATTTAATGATTAAGATAAATATGTATACATGTTCGAATAGCATGAAATGAGTCAAGTATATCATACGCGTAACTACCAAAAACAATGCTATAAAGAAATATTATGTATGACTAATTAATCAAGTCAAACGAATGCGGAACATAAACAAAAATATGGCTCTAAGTGTTTTGCATGTGTGAGCTCCAGTTTCACCTAAATACGACTACCGGTTTGAGAGATATATCTGTTTTCGTATCATTGCGCAAAACAGATCAGAATCTGTTCAGCACTGTTACATATTTTTAAAACACAGTTTGAGTTAATTTCCATCAGGTTTCAGGTTATGAAGATTATTAGAAAATTGTAGGTATTTTAAATTAATTATCCAAAACACCAAGGTTCATACGATTTGGATTTTTGAAGCTCTAGTTATGATCATTTTAATATCAGCGTTTAAAACAGAAATTCAGATTTCTGGACTGCAACTATATGTTATATTGCAAAACCTATATCGGGGTGTTTCATGCATTTCTAAGTAATCAAGTATACATAAAATTATAGTTCTATCAATTGTACATCTACACATCTAAATTTTGTCACGAACGGATATCGGGAGTTTGAGTTATGTCTAATTTAAAAACAGTGACTCTCTTGGAGTGTCTTTCCTCTACATCACTCGGACCAAGTTAACTTCTTTGTTCCGAAGTGTCTTCACTTTCCTGTCTAGGATCTCCACAGGCTATTGCTCATAAGACAAATTGGGCTGTATAGTGAGCTCGGAATAATCGAGAACATGGCTGGGGTCACTCACATACCTTCTGAGTTGGGATATGTGGAACACGTTATGTACTTTTTCCAATGAAGGTGGAAGCGCTAAGCGGTATGCCACTTCACCGACTCGTTCGATTATGTCGAACAGTCCAATATATCTCGGACTTAGCTTACCCCGTCTTCCAAACCGGATCACTCCGCGGTTCGGAGATATCTTCAAGAATACGTGATCTCCTTGCTGGAACTCCAAGTGTCGTCTCTTCGCATCAGCCCAGTGCTTCTGTCGATCTTGGGCTATGCGCATTCTTTCCCTGATAGTACGAACCATATCAACAGTCGCTACTATCATCTCTGGTCCAAGAAGTTCCCTATCTCCGACGTCGTCCCAACTTAATGGCGATCGACACTTCCTTCCATACAATGCTGCAAAATGTGTCATTTCTATGCTTGCTTGGTAGCTGTTGTTGTACAAAAACTCCACAAGATGTAGGTGATCTTCCCACGATCCTTTGAAGTCTAACATACATGCTCTAAGCATATCCTCCAAGATCTGAATAGTTCGTTCCGACTGACCATCTGTTTGTGGATGATAAGCCGTGCTGAAGTTCAGACTTGTTCCCAAGCTTGCTTGCAGACTCTGCCAAAATTGCGATCGAAACCTGGTGTCGCGATCGAAGACAATGCCGACCGGTACTCCATGAAGTCTCACAATTTCCTGTATGAGTTCATGGGTATCAGAGATAGTACATTATGAAGAGTTTAAATCTTTACATAGATTATTACCTCCATGTACTTCTTTGCTAGTGTCTCAGTAGATTGGCCAACTCGAAATGGGATGAAGTGAGCCGACTTTGTGAGTCGATCCACAATGACCCATACGGTATCGTTACCCTTTGTGCTGCGAGGAAGAGCAGTCACAAAATCCATCGTGATGTGTTGCCACTTCCATTTTGGAATTGGTAACGGTTGAAGTAATCCAGCTGTCCTGTGATGTTCAGCCTTTACTTGCTGACACACCAAGCATTTTACGACGCTTCTGGCTACTTCACGCTTCATTCCATGCCACCAATAATTCTGACGTAGATCTTTGTACATTTTGGTACCTCCAGGGTGTACTGATTAGGGAGAGCTGTGAGCTTTTTTCATCAACTCCTCCCGAACAGTACCTTTTGGTACACACAATCTGCTGCCGAATCTCAAAGATCCGTCTTCATGAATGATGAAGTTTGTTCCGAGTCCATTCTCCACTTGTTCTCTGATCTTTTGCAACTTAGCATCACTTGCTTGGGCTGCTTTGATCTGATTGACAATGGTTGATTGAACTTGTAAATTCATCAAACTTGAAGCATTACCTGGCATGACTACTTCAATCTCCATCTGATGCAGTCTTGTTGAAGCTTCTACTGAGCGGTGAGATTCATCGATAATGGTTGGCGACTAAGTGCATCAGGTACCACATTCACCTTCCCTGGGTGATATTGCAAGTTGATGTCAAAGTCCGCCATGAGTTCTAACCATCTTCTCTGCCGCATATTCAACTCCTTCTAAGTAAACACGTACTTCAGGCTCTTATGATCTGTGTAGATGTTCACTCGTTCACCAAGTAGATAATGGCGCCAAATCTTGAGAGCAAAAATGACGGCTGCCAATTCCAAATCATGCGTCGGATAATTGAGCTCATGAATCTTCAGCTGTCTTGAAGCATAAGCCACAACTTTACCGTACTGATGTAGAACACATCCTAATCCCTTACCGGATGCATCGAAATGAACTTCGAATCCTCCAGATTGGTCCGGTATAACGAGAATAGGTGCTGATGTCAACCTTGACTTGAGTTCTACGAAAGCTTGTTCGCATGCTTCTGACCACACAAATTCTTCATTTTTACGTGTGAGCTTGGTCAGGGGCGTTGCTATCTTCGAAAATCATTCAATGAATCTTCTGTAATATCCAACTAAGCCTAAGAAACTCCGAATGTCCTTCACTAACTTTGGTGTAGGCCATTCGCTAACTGCTGAAACTTTTGCTGGATCTACCGAGATTCCTTCTCCTGATACGATATGTCCAAGAAAACCAACTTGCTTTAGCCAAAATTCGCACTTGCTGTATTTGGCATAGAGCTGATGTTGTCGAAGAGTTTCCAGGAAAATTCGTAGATGTTCTGCATGCTCCTTCCGATTCTTAGAATACACCAGGATGTCGTCGTTGAAGATGACAACAAACCTATTTAAGTACTCCCGGAAAACTTGATTCATTAGGTTCATAAATATTGCGGGTGCGTTGGTCACTCCAAATGGCATCACGAGAAATTCGTAATGTCCATAGCGAGTTCTAAAAGCTGTTTTGTGAATATCAGTTTCCTTGACCTTCACCTGATGATAACCTGAACGAAGATCCAATTTAGAGAAAACACAAGATCCACTTAGCTGATCGAATAAATCGTCGATGCGCGGGAGTGGATACTTGTTCTTTATAGTGACTTCGTTCAAGGCTCTGTAATCGATGCACATTCTGTATGAACCTTCCTTCTTCTTCACAAGTAGTACAGGTGATCCCCAACTTGAAGTGCTGGGACGAATCCATCCTTTCGCCAGTAATTCTTCCAACTGTGTTCGGACTTCCTTCAAACCTTCCGGACTTAAACGATAGGGTGCTTTGATCACCGGTTGTGCTCCTGTTACTAAATCAATACTGAATTCAAGAGCTCGATCGGGAGGAAAACCTGATATATCGTCAGGAAATATATCGTCGAACTCTCGAACCACATCTGGTCTTGATTCTTCCTCTGCTTGAGCTGCTGCAACTACTGCTTCTCTTGGCTTCGCTTTGTAGGTATTTGGCTCCAGTGTACGGTCTCCGCTTTTGAAATAGAAGACTAGATGGTCTGGAATCTCGAATACTACCCTCCTTTGACGACAGTCAATGGTAGCATAAAAAGTTCCAAGCCAATCCATTCCTAGAACCACATCAAAGTTCGGTATGTCCAGCACTTTGAAGTCAGCATAAAACTCTCTGCTGTAGACGACGACTGGATACAAGTTGTATCCCATAGTTGCCTTTAGAACGCCATTTCCGGAACTGACATTCCAGCTGGATACAAGCGGTGAGACCGGAATCGCATGGGTTCGGACAAACCGCTGCGACATAAAGCAGTGGGATGCTCCAGTATCAAACAATGCTAGTGCAGGGATTGAGGATACTAAGATTGTACCTAAGGTATGTGGGATATGTTTTAGGTATAGGGAAAGTGTGTAGATAAACAAGACTAAAAGAAAAGTTTGAGAAGAAAAGTTTACCAGTGATGACTTGGCCAGTGGCCTCAGCTTCTTCCACGGACATCGTGAAAGCCTGGCGCCTTGGTACATTTCTCCTGGCCGGAGGAGCATTCCTCGGAACGTTCCTTTGAGCTTGATGGAACTAACGAGGAGGTGGTGCAGCTTGTGGTCCTTTGGGTGGTGCAGGTAATGCAAGTCTTAGAGTAGGTACTTGAAGAGCTGGTCGCTGCGGATAGATAACTGCTGGCCTGGGTGCAGCAACTGGGTTTTGCTTTTGGGGACAAGACCCAATATCATGAGCAGCTGAGCCGCAGATCAAGAAAGATGGTTGGCTCGCCGACAGTCTTCCATCATATGTCCAGTTCTCTTGCAGTAGGTACAAAAGGCTGGGCTGGGACGGTTGTTCTGTACTCCGGGTCGCCTTGGCACAAAATATGGCCTGAACGATGCTCCTCCTGCCATCTGGTTGGCAGGACGCTTAAATCCAGCAGATTGAGGTCTTCCTCTCGCCTTTACCACTGCCTCATAACGGCGGGAAGCTTTCAGAGCCGATTCATGAGTCGGAAAATCTCCTGTGGCCAGTGCAGCTTGGATTTCCAAATCAAAACCTTGTTGAAAGCGACGGGCTTTGATCTCATCCGTCGGTATAAGGTGTGCCGCAAATCTGTTAAAAATATTGTGTTAGCTGTGTAATATGTGATATAAAAATTCGAATTATTGAGACATATCTTACCGACTGAGCATGGTGAACTCAGCGTCATACTCATCTACTGACTTGGTCCACATCGAACCTTGTTGCAGATGGATGAACTGCTGTTCCATGTCGAACCTGGCAGTCTTAGGTAAGTACTTAGCGTCGAACATGTCGCGGAAAGTCTTCCATTCGATAGGCTGTTCAAAACGGCTTTTGATCGCACGCTTTTGGCGTGTCGGATGTTCAAAATTCTAAAGTTATAACCGCGATCAGGACGGTGTCGCTATGCAGCTAGCCGGTTGAGCACGGGTCGATCCACAGGGAGATGGTTGTATGTCCTTTCTTGTCTTAGACGAGTCAATAAAGAATCTGTATGTTTGTTTGATCTAACCTATATGTTTATTTGCAAGTATAAAGTTGTTAAGGAGAAAATACGAGATTGTAAGCTAAAGAAATCCGTACTCAAAACCTTTGAGCCGGGTCTTAGCCAATTGAAGCTAGAGCAATCGGCAACAACGTGGATTAGGGGGTTTAAGCGCGGTATTCGTGGAATCCGGCTTATTTACCCTTGTCCTTCCGTTCTTGTCTCTTGCTTTCGCCTCCGGCCAAACCGAACGCAACCGGTCGCGGTTAGGAAGCACCGTTACCTTGTCAGGGTAGGGTGCCTAACGGAGCGCTTGCGTAACGTTTGGGCGGAGTTCAAATGGAAAATAACGGGAAAAGGAAATGAGGAAAGAAGTGTTAACTTACAATACCGTATTGATTCTTAACAACGACGATAATTACAACATTCACAAAATGAACAAAAGAGAGCAAAAGAAAAGAACAAAGAAAAGATTACAAGTAATTAAGTGCAAGGAATTTAAGTGCATGAAATAAATTGCAAGTAATAAAAAGCAAGAAATAAATAAGCAAGAAAATAACAATAAGAACCATAGAACCAAATACAAGACATGGGTTCAATAACCAAATCTTAAACTTGCAAGCTCAATTAAGAGGTTGCAAGATCAAGAAGAGGCAAAGAACTCATGGTGAACGAAGCACAAAAGAGAAGACTTTATTGATTCCAAGATGATACAACCCTTGAGATCAATAACCAACCCTTAAACCTTCAAGCTCAATGAAGAGGTTGAAAGATCAAGAGAAGGCAATGACCTCAAGGGGAAGCTAAGCAAAAGAATGATACAATGTATGGCAAAATTGGACTTCCTTCTCCTTTGCCCATGGTTTGCTTTTATAGGCAAAGAAAGAGACCTTTCCTTTAATTTGAATTTGAATTCATCCAAAATTTGGAGGGAAGTTTGAATTTTTGAATTTTTGAATCACATCAACACTTTATGCATTGAATGCACCATACCCTCTCGTGCTCTGTGCATGTCCCTCTCGTGCTTTGTGTTTGACCCTCTCGTGCTTTGTGCTGCCCCTCTCGTGCTTTGTGCTTGTCTGAGACATGAATGACCACTGTCATTTGTCTTGTCTCTGGAACAGGTACGCGGCACTGGACGGATACGGATGATCGAAACCCGGCTTTTTTCTGCTGGCAACAGATGTCCTGGATTTTAGCGTAACAGTAAAGATTTTGTATCATTTGCGTTATTTTGGACTAGAAACCTGTAGCCTGTAAATATGTAGCAAACACGGATTAAAAGCACCTGCCTATAAACAAACGAGCATAAGAATGGACGGTATAAAATGCAGTTTTCTGTGATGAACAAATACCCCCAAACTTATCTTTTGCTCGCCCCGAGCAAAACCATTTATTCACAAAAGAGAATCCTAACCGCACTTTCGCAGGGAACGCGATTGCACTGAGCGTGTGCAACAAGCCGTTAAACCTCCAGGTGTCCCTAGTAGGAGGAGTGTTGTCTCCTGAGGGTTTTCAGCGGATACTACCCACAAAATCCAGTCAAGCTAGTTTTGTAAAGTAACTAAGATTCAAACCCCTAAAGTTTTGTTTCAGAAAATAACAATTCTATTATCCTAAGTCTAGACTATCGAACCTTTATTTTTCACACCTCGCTTCTTATTTAACTACAGATTTTATATGTCTTTACGTGTAGTGCAAATAGTGTCGTTATGTTCCCGAAAGGTCGAATAAAGTCATTATGTCACACAATAAAGCCCAGATAACAATTTTAAAAGGATCACATAAGTTTTATAAAGAGTTAAGCATTTTTCAAGTTTCGTTTTCCAGTAAAGTTTCAACTTCAGAATTTCTATCTTCCCTAACAGGAAACTAGGTCTTATTCTTCACTCCACTTTTTTCTTGTTTTCATTTCATACACACCACTGTGAACGTGCAATAGTCTTTATCATAGAATAAAACCTTCATATCTCCGTTAAAATTTTTTTTATAAAAGCCTGTCTTTTATCAAGATTATTCTCACACAAAGAACCGTTAGGAATTTTAACTCGGAGAGAACACTTGCTTGACTTTGTTTTTATCTGGACTTTCTAGGCTTCTTAGCGAGCTTTGGGCCAATGCATCCAAACCAGTTGGTTTTAGGGCATTAGGTGTAGAAACACCCCAGCGGACTTAATTACTCAAGTTACCTAGGTCCAAAAACAAAAGACAGTTTGGCGTGAAAAACATGATGATTCAATACGAACGGAGATATAACCGGTAGTTCAATCTTTTTTGGATAAAAGACGTGTTTAGTGGGTTCGGTGTGTAATCATTCCAATCAAGTTTCAGATGGGTTATTTTTCAGACTTAGTTCCAATTAAGGCATCAATAACATTCCTTCATATTCACTTACTTCATAAACTATTCTTGATATATTACTTATTTCAGAACAAACCTATTTGATCCTCAGAAAATCATTTATCTATTTAAAAGTTTTTTAAACATAAAAGACTTGTCATCTAATTTCCAAGACTCACAACACGTGTAGTGTAATGTAAAGACGTATATCAGCTATAGTTATCTTCAAAGGAGAGTTATCTTTCAGGTTTTCAAAATCCAAACATAGGATTTAGTTATTCCTATCTTTTCAAACAAAAACCGTCGAATGTTGAATCAGAGTCCTCCCACAAGCTAACTTGACAAAAAAGTTTTTATATTTTTGGAAAAATTTTCAATTTTTATGAGTTTTTAATAAGGTATGCAAATGCAAAATATACAAATGAATGTGAAGAAAGAAAGCTTACCGAGTACACCCCCAAACTTAAACTTGACAGTGCCCTCACTGTCAGGCTATACCAAGAGGGTCAAAATTGCCGGTGCTTCCTAAAAACAATTTATATACAAAACAAAACAGAAAAAAGAAAAACAAAAAATATATACAAAAAAGGTGCCCCCCCCAAACTTAAGTAAAACAGTGTTTCCACTGTTAAGCGATGAAGTTCAGGATTAGGGGGGAAAGAACAGTATCCATCTATACAAGGCCTTACACAGGCCAAAAGTTAGCACCAACCATTCAAAGATTTTATCTCTATAAAGCAGCGGTTGGTGAAAGAATGGAGTGAGGTAAGAAATGGAGACTACGCGAGACCGCTTGTGGAGAGAAGTGGAATGCGGTCTCGGTAGATGAGAAGAAGAAGAATGATGGAAGGGGAAAAGAAGTGGAACACGAACTTGAGGGTGCAAATGGAGTAAATAGATTAGCACAATTTGTGATGAACGCTGTGTGAAAAGTGATTGTGCTAATATATTTACCCGTCGAGAAATTGGGTCGAATCCCTCAAGATTCGTAAGCAACCATGGGTACGCCGAACTTGGTAAACCAGACATATGAAATGAAAATGATACGGGTTCTTGCAAGGTCGGAACGACGGACATGATGGAGGGAAGTGGTTGAGGAAGGGTATCAGTTAAGGTTTCGGGAGGGTGTACACAGTCAATGAAAGGAACAGGATGAATTGGAAAATCCGACTCATCAATTAAAACTGGTTCATCCTCAACACTATCCTCAATATTCTCCTCAAAATTTATCTCATCCATGCCTTTATCATCAATATCAAGACGCATATGAGGTTCGGGAAAAACAGTTAAAGACTCGGGATGATGATTTGAAGAGACAAACTCAGCCAAATCGACGGGTTCATCATCCAAAATGTTCCCAGCGTCAATATCCTCGATCAAGTGAAAATCTATATTCTCAGACACCTCAACAAAAACATGGATATCAATCAATTCAGGTTCTAGAGTGGAGGTGTAGAGGTCAAGAGGATTGGGTGTGGTTTCACTCAAAAGGGACCCTTCACTATTGGGCAAATCAAACACTACGAAGTCGCACAACTCATTAATTATTCTATCTTCAACTGGACAATCGTTTGGGACACTTGATAGACGTTCAAAACTGGAGTTGTGGGATTCAAGTTGAAACGGATAGGTTTGATTTGGAAGGGTATACAGCTCACTCTCTCCACTCAAATTCACAGCCTGTCCTGCCGCCGCATCATACATTGAAGAAGTTGGAGCTAGTTGAAAACTAGCTACCGGATCACTAGGTTGTATGAGGGCGGCCATGGACGCATTCAAATCCATCGTCTGTTGTGAAGCTACCCTAAATTCTTCCAAGGACTGTTCTAAGCTAGACATAGGTTGTGATGGGGTTTCAGTAAAAGATGCGAAGTTATGTGGATACTGAAAACTCCCAAATGGCTGTGTAGAAGCAATGTCTAGGGAAGGTGTAAAAGTAGGGTAGGATTGGTAGGAGTTGAATGGCTGGACAGGAGTGGGATCAACATTGGGATAAGAAGGTGAATGGAATTGTTGATCCCAAGAATTTGAAGTGGTGACAGGAGTGAAAGATCGGTTACGAGATTGTTCAATGCGTTCAGCTAGAGACATAGGTCTTGGAGTGGCAACATGACTCGAAGAAGGTGTATCAACGTAAGAATGGGTGAATGTTTGAAATGGTTGATATGAAGTGGATTGCGGAGTCAAATTGTTTGTCCTAGACGCGTCTATCCGATCTTTCAAAGAAATTTTTGGCATGGATAGATCGTTCGAAGTTCGACCAAAACAGGAAGCGTAGGAAGTTATGTCTGGTTGTGGGTACCAAAGTTCGGCAAGAGTTTTGCGAGGTGGGGTACCCATGATATGAAGAGAGAGTGAAAGAAAGGTAGAGAAAAGGGAGGGGAAAAGAATATGATTTTTTTTTTTAATTAATTTTTTTTTTAGTTAGTTGTTAGCAAAAGAATGAAATATACAAAAAAAGAATATGGACAAAAATCACGATACAAAAATACCACACACCTAATCGTTCTAGGGTTCACCTAGGTCAACTAGACCTGCTCAAGAACTTGATTGTCGAAATTAAACTGTGTCGAGAAACAGACTCACGATACACTGATCACGAGGCCAGGTAAGTGCAGAGATAAGGGGAGGTTTTCCAACGCTTTCGCGAAGTTCCTTAATTAAATAACCCTTTCTCTTTTGGCGGTTGCGCCGTTAACACTTTCCTAGACACCCCGTAAACAATATACCGTTAAGCAAGCTTCTAAATACAGTTAACTTCTCCTAGTGAGCGCGAAGTCCTTAAGGCTTAAAGTCTAGTTTCTTTTAAAATTTGTGCGGGTAATCGTTATGCTCAAGTTCGTGATTTATGGGCCACGGAAAAGGTGATGAAATCCTTTACCGTATGTTGTGGGGTTCGCTTGCCCTTAAGTCCGTATTAATTGATGCAATGCGCAATTCAAAAAATTCTATAAAAAACAATCGTTTTTTTTAATTTAAGCGCGGCGCTGCAACAAATACGGGTTAGTCAAATTTTAGCGTTTGCTAGCGAACTTGCAAAGAATCCTGCAAAAGAATAGTATATTGGAAGCGTCAGATTTGAGAAGAAGGTGTTAGTAAAGTACGTACCGTTAAGTTTTGGGTTAGGAAACCCCCGTTGAATCAAATCCGGTAAGCTTGAATGGTTCGCTTGCGCGGGTCAAACTACCCGGATCTTTGGCACAGTACTCCGTAATCACCTTGACTTTGAATGTACACTTTGCTCCCCACTATTGCAGTTTGCAAATACGCAAAAATCTGCACACTTGCCCAAAAAAATATTGTCCAAAAAAACAAAAAAAGAATATTTTTTTTATATACAAAAGAATATTAACCCGAATAACAAGAAAGAAAATACGCTACCGTCTCCTCGTCAACGGCGCCATTTGATCGCACGCTTTTGGCGTGTCGGATGTTCAAAATTCTAAAGTTATAACCGCGATCAGGACGGTGTCGCTATGCAGCTAGCCGGTTGAGCACGGGTCGATCCACAGGGAGATGGTTGTATGTCCTTTCTTGTCTTAGACGAGTCAATAAAGAATCTGTATGTTTGTTTGATCTAACCTATATGTTTATTTGCAAGTATAAAGTTGTTAAGGAGAAAATACGAGATTGTAAGCTAAAGAAATCCGTACTCAAAACCTTTGAGCCGGGTCTTAGCCAATTGAAGCTAGAGCAATCGGCAACAACGTGGATTAGGGGGTTTAAGCGCGGTATTCGTGGAATCCGGCTTATTTACCCTTGTCCTTCCGTTCTTGTCTCTTGCTTTCGCCTCCGGCCAAACCGAACGCATTGTCCGTGAGCTACAGTTTCGCTACACGAACCCAAGCTATGTCTGGCACTTGTGCCGCCGCCAGATCATCCTCTATGCTCTGTGCCCATTCCTCAGCTTCAAGTGGGCTTCCCTTTCCGGAGAACTGTTTGGGGGTGTAAAGCCCTAAATTGCTTTACTCCAGGCGCGTCTGCCTCGGGACGGTTCATTAAAAGAGCAGTCTACTGCTGCTGTCCCTCTAGGAGGCTTCGGATTGCCTCAAGCAAAACCGTATGCTCATTGATCAGAGCAGGGACGACATGTGTGAGTGGTAGGGCTGGAGGTGTGTTGTTGACATTGGTGCTGGTGTTGTTCGGGGAATCCATAACCTTGAAGAAAAATTTGGGTTAGGACAGATTCAAAATATTTGAAATGATAAGATTCAATGAATATGAAATTGTAAGATTCAAGGAACATGAATTGTAAATAATATTTTAGTTGCTGGTTCTTGTGTTATATTGTTTAGGTTGTTCACGCAGAACAGAACTGCATAGTATGGTTCTATACAGCTCTGACCTGCATGGGCCACCAACAAAACCTGTCACGCCCCACTTCCCGGTATACGGCGAAGGGGACGCGACGAGGTCCGCTACATATATACTCAGAAGTACATACGCTAAGCGTATCTAAGCAATATAAAAGTAATCACAAGAGACAAGAGATATAAAAATAACAACAACTTTATTTATTAACATTCTTTTGTACAATGCATGAAAAGGAAATACAACTGAAATAAAAATGATGCCTAAACAATGGCATAACAGGAAATGAAAATACTGAATGGAAATGTACAATGTCTAGAGCTTGGGGTCTTCGAGGAACTGATCCAAGTCTTCACTGGTGGGCTCGATCTCTGTTGTGTCCAGATCACCTGACGACTTTCAAAGAAGAAAGAAATAGAATGTCGTCAGCGAACAGGTCGCTCGGTAAGTCCCAAAGTTAAGGGAGAAATAGAAAAGACAGAATAAGAATGTGTCTTTTAAAGTTGTATAGTATTGTAGAATATTGTGTGAACGCTGTTGTTTGTAGCTTGGTACAGAAGGATGCCAGTGTATACGAGAGGGGTCTCTATATGCTAGAGACCAGGGCAAACTGAAAGTACAAAAAACCGTTATGCCACGGTACAACAGCAACATGATTCATGTTAGGTTTCTTAATCTTACTGTCTCGTACCACTTTTAACACCTTCCGTACCAATCTACCCCTTAAACCCCGTAGTGTTTTGATTGTATTGTTATATTGTATTGTATAAGTTGTATAGTTGGGTGACTGACCGAAACCATAATATCAGTAACGGATGTAAACTGGATTCATGTAAATGGAAAGTATATCCATGGTTTGGTTCAGTCAAGTTGAATAGATTGATAACTGGATTCATGGATTCGTGTGTTCATATTGAATTGTAATATTATAGATTAAGAGATTGACTTGAATCATATTCAAGTCAGATTAATCAGACTCAAATCCGAGTCGGACACTAGAAATGTAAATCGAAGTTCTATAATTGCTATGGTCCTTAGGGTAATTTATAAAACTTGAGGGGGTTTTATGTAAAAATACTTTTGTATAGTTTTCAAGATACACCCCAAGTATTTATTATTCGTCTTTAGAGTTGTAATGAATGTGGATTTTATATTGTGACATTTCTAGTGAAAATATCCTAGTTTTTTTTTTTATAAATAAAGGTATTTATCTTTAATATTGATTTATTTGAAGTTCATGGTATTTTAGTGTAAATTTATTCTTGTGATTTTTAGAAAAAAGGTGGAACATTTATATTATAACAAAATATATATTTAAATGATAAATATACATATATTTATACAAAAATAATTTTAATAAATATTTTATATTCCAAAAATCTCATTTTCTTAAGATGTCGTATTTTAAACCTTTCGAGACCGAATGCTCCTTGCGGAGGTCTGAATCTCGCACTACTAAGCCCGAGGGTGCACGATAAAGCGTACTATCCCGAACGGGTTCCCCAAAATGGGTTGTAGTGGCGCTTTGCAAAGATTTTATAAATACGAATCCTTTAGAATACGGTTTTATTAAGTAAATGGTATTTCTTTGCAAAAGTCGATTTTCCGTATTTTAGATTCTAGGGTTTTCTAATTCAACTAGACTATTTCTAAATGATCTAAACAACAAGTTGTTAGATGCCTCAAATCGCCTCTTCACCGCCAATTGTGGCCAGGTAAGTACAAGTGCAGAAAGGAGAGATCCGCTCACGATTCATCGTGAGACGGGCCTTTTAAAATTACCTTTCTCACTTGCCTAGCCTAGACACCACAAAGTCTGGTTTAGATAAACGACCGATGTCCACAACTTATCGTATTTTCCTATTAAAAGATATTTGTTTTAAAAGTGTAACAACCTAAAACTTTTAGAAAAGGTTTTATTAAGAAAATGGTATTTAAATGTAAAATCTTGTTTTATCGTATTCTAAGTTTTCAAGGTAGCGTGTTATGTTTGCATATAAGTGTGTGAGGAGGTAGATCATTACCTCGTGATCTACTTTAAGGTATAGCAATGTTAAGGGGATTAAATGTGAAAACGAAACATTGTGGTATTTAAGTGAAAAAAATACGATATATTGAAAAAGCTATCATTTCATGTGAGGAAACTTGTTCAAATTATTTGTTAAGTGATTAATAGTCAACATAAAGATGTTTAAGCATGACTGTATTGGTGAGAAGTAAGATTTTATAGAAAACCGAATCGGAAATCGGATTTGTTCCGATTCCGTCGGGCTTTGTAAATTCGTATTTTTATGAGAGAAAAGAAAGATAGAAAGGGGGAATTACGGGTTTGGACAACAATGGAGAGTGAGAGGGAAGTAGACGATCCGCCGGTGCGTCGATTCGTTGTCGAGAGTTCCTAGCACGATCACCGGAAGTTCGCCATCGATTTCGTCAGCGCTTCGCCTTTCGCTCGTTTCCAAAGTACCAAAGTTTTCTTGAGATTTTGAGAGAGTGGGCTCAGAATTTTGGGATGAGAGGGCAGGAGGTAGGGGTGTATTTATAGGGTTAGGCTAGGGTTAGGGTAGGTGTAGGGTTTTTAATTAAAAAATGTAAAAATAATAGGAAAATGTATTAAAAATATAGTAAATAGGTGTTAATGGGTTCTCTGGAATTGATCTGCAGAATTAAAGTATGCAGTGGAGGTGGGGAGGTGAAGGGGCACACTTTTGTAGTTGGAGACTCGGCCGTCCGGCCGGCGGCGCCGACCCGAGTCGGCCGGTCCGCCGGCCGACTCGGTCGAGTCAGGCCGAGTCGGGGGTGCAGGAGGTGGGGGGTCGCCTGGGGTAGTTACTGGAGTATTTAAATTTTCATGGGTAATGGGAAAATTTAGAGCTATGGCTGCTGGACTGTTGGGCTTCTATAAAATTTAAAACAAAACAATATTAAAAATAATGTGGGGCATGTGATTTGAACTCTGGTGACTTGGTTCAGCAGTGCAAGGTATTACCAATGAGTTACAAGCTCCTTTTTGTAATTATGGTGTGAAATAAATACATAAAGAGATATCAGCAACATTAAATACTCGAAGTATACTTTGAATATAAATCAATTCTTTGTACATTAAAAATGGAGTTGTTACATTTCTACTCATACACAGACTGCAGATATTTTTGACGAAAGCTCTTCTATGATCCGCATTCGTTCATCTATTGTCCAAACTATATATCACTGATATGTATACTCTAGCTTGAGGGGGAGTGTTAGAATGGTTTAGATTATGTTTTTATTAAGGTGCACCGTACCATGGTTGGAGATCGACGGGTAGAGATCAAAATGGAGAACAAGGCTCGCGACAACATCCAAATCATGCAAACACAATCACGCAATTAAACGACAAAAGAATAATATAAATATGCGAGAATAAAATAGGAAATCAAGCATAAAAAGACAAGAGATTTGTTAATAGGGTTCACCTACTGTATGGCTAGTCCCCGACGGAGCGGAATCTGCAAAGTCTCCACTATAATTTTTGAATCAATTACATAAGCAAACTCTCAGAATTTTCTCTCAAAATTCTCTATCCCTAACTGCCACCCCCTCATACAATGATCTCTCATAATTTTGCTGTAAATAATACATATGAGAGGTTTCTTTAAATAGGCAAAACCTAATCATAATAATTTTTGAAAATAAACAAACTTTCCAAAGTTAGTTACCATCAGAATTTGCCGATGACAGACGTTTGCAGTTCACTTTGGCAGAAGTCTGCCTCCGTCTTGGATTGGGTTTCGTGGCTCCTGCAGACGTCTTCCTTGATGAACTGCACATTTGCCTCCGCTCTGTTGTTTCTCATGTAGATACCAGACGTCTGAACTTGATTTGGCCTGACATCTGAAGTGAAGATGCTTACACCTTCAGATGCCTGCCATTCTTTCTGCTTCAGACGTCTGACCTGAAGGATGTTCTACAATTTCTAAGATTCTCCCACTTGAAAATTCTTCAGCCTCTCAACGCTAGTGGTCTTCACACGACTCCGCTCTACTTATTAGATTTTCGTGGAGATGTTCACCAATCTGCAATAGAGATCCATTTTATCTCTGTCTATGATCTTGGTGAACATATCCACCGGATTCTTCTTTCCAGCGATTTTCTACAATGCTAACTCCTCCTCTTCAATCACTATATGAAGGAAGAGGTGCCGTACTTTGATGTGCTTTGTCTGATAGTGATATGTTGCATTCTTTGCCAAGTGTATCGCACTTTGGTTGTCGCTCCACAAGATATTGAAGTCTTGTTTCTTTACCAATTCATCAAGTAACCCTTGCAACCATATCATCTCTTTACTGCTTTCAGTGATCGACATGTACCCCGCTTCCCTAGTTGACAATGACACCAAATTTTGTAGTTGAGAGACCCAACTCACCACTGTTCCCCCAACCATGAATACGTACCCTGTTGTGCTCTTCTTATTATCTAGATCTTCCGAATAGTCCACATCAACGTATCCTTGCATCTTTAGAGAGTCACCTTCGAAATATAAACAGTCAATAGATGTACCCCTATAATACCATCCATATTGGGGCGTGGGGCGTGACATTTATGGTGGTCCATGCAGGTCCCTCAGTAGTAGGTATGTAGTTCGAGGACGATTCATTGTTCTTGGGTGGGGAGAATGTAATACCGCAGAGCAGTGTGGTTTTTGGACATCATGATGATCTGTTCTATTTACACTCAGTGCGGTCTATTGCGGACACAGTGATCCGAGTGTAGAGCCGCTTCAGAAAATAGGATCGGGTCCATGAAGCACATTTCGAAAGAGACCGAACTGCATTATAAATGTAATGATACCACGCTCAATTACGGAAGTGCCTTTTGGATAAACCGGCACTCCGAACTCCGTAGTTAAGCGTGCTCGGTCTAGGGAAATCCTAGGATGGGTGACCTCTTGGGAAGTAGCCCCTTCTCGAGTCCGGTTTGCTCCAAAGTACAAAATCGTGCGATTTCGACCAGAGCGGACAATACCATCTGTACTGGGGCGTGGGGCATGACAACTCCTAAAATATCTTAGAATGCACTTCACTGTATTCTATGCTCCTTCCCCGGATTTTGCATATACCGGCTAACAACTCCTACTGTATGTGCAATATCAAGTCTCGTATTCACCATCGCATACATCAAACCCCCCACTGAGAAGCATATGGTACTCTTGTCATCCCGTCCTTCTTCTCTTAAGTTGTCGAGCAGAACTCATTCATGAGTTTGAAATGCTTCGCTAAGGGCGTACTTACCGGCTTCGACGTGTCCATGTCGAACCGCTTCTAAACCTTCTCAATGTAGTCCCTTTGCGATAACCACAGCTTCCGCTGCTTCCTATTTCGATCGATCTTCATGCCCAAGATTTTCTTTGCCGCTCCTAAATCATTCATAGCGAATTTCTCGGCCATCATCTTCTTCAAACTTTGAATCTTCTCGTAACTCGGACCCGCTACCAACATTTCACTCACATACAATGACAAAATAATGTAGTCTCCATCCTTGAAAGTTTGAACGTAGATGCGGTGATCTGATTCACTCCGCATAAAATCTGTCTCTAGCATGAATTGATCGAACTTGAGATACCACTGCCTAGAAGGTTTCTTGAGGTTGTTCCCGCCAAAATCTTCGGCCAAGAGTTATTTGTGCCTATTTACACCAGTTTAAGTTTTGTTTACAGATATGTGTAAAATTGGGCTCATTCATATACGCACATGCACACATCAGAGGAAGAACAAGAGTTAGAAAGGGAGCACTTGGCGGTCAACGACAAAAAGAAAGTATTTAATTGAACATTTTATTCTACAGGAAATAGATCACAAACATGGGATCGAAAGTACAGGGATTCAAAAAACTATGGATAAGATTCTCTAACTCCCTCGCTGCTTTCTCCACCATGTCAAAGCGGCGATCTTCACGAGGAGTCGCTTCCCATCGGTCAACGCCGTGCCTATCAGCGAAGGTAGACATAATGGCCCGCTGAGCCCGTATCTGGCTTAGCAGCTGAACAGAGCGATCCCTCAGAGCCTTGGTAATCAAAAGCGCCTCATGAAAGCACTCGATATTGTCTTCCGCTGCGTCGAGTATCACCGGAGTCATCTCCGCTGGATTAGGGGAAATGTCATCGAGCACGGACAAGAAGATCATCTGGAACCAAATGGAGCCGATGGGGAGAGGGGATCCTCTACGAGTCAAGAGCTCGTACAACACCGTATCGCATTGGTCATCCGTAAGAGCAGAGTTCACCAAGCGTGCGGTAAAACGAGGAACAATTTCCTCAATAGGCACCTCCCATGGCTGCCGGCGAGCATGTGGACGATTGCAAGCCATAGCTCTTCTCTGTTAAAATGATTCTCTGAAAGTGAGAGAGAAGAGAAGCATTGCTTCAGATTATGAAGGGAGACATTTAAGTCTAGGCACATAAAATGTCGTGCATGATGGAACTATTTCCAAGCATTGGAAAAGAAAAGTTTGACTCAGGAAAAGCAAAGAAAGAAGATGAAAAGACACCTTCAGTAAAGAGGCAGCGCCTCACATGCCTTGCACGAGAACGCCAGCGCCAAGAGTTAAAAACTCTGAGGCAGCGCCAACAGTTAAAAAAAAAACTCTGAGGCAGCGCCTCACGTGCAAAGCACGAGAGCACCAGCGCCAGAACTAAAAGTTCTCCACCCTTGGATCAAAGATCCAACGAAGATGATAAATCATCAAATTACAGAATTAAATTCTGTTGAGAAAATATTTCTCGAATCTTTCTAAAACAAGAAAGGTTAATCTCTGTAAAACAGAGCATCGTTGGATTAAAGATCCAATGGTGATTAAAAATCACTAAGATAAAGAATAAGCTCTGTATGGGGAAATATTTTCCAATCTTGTTGAGAACAAGAAAAATATCTTCTGTAAAACAGAAGGCCTAGGATCAAAGATCCAACGGTGGATAAAATCCTCAGATCAATTAGGAATCTCTCAATGAGAGATCTCCTTAACTAAATCAACAAATCGACCTCCACTATATAAATGACCCAAGACTTCAAGTCTTGTGGAGAAGAAACCCCCCATAAACTTCAAACTTCAAAGACGAGAACGATTTCACCTCAAGGTAAATAAAAATAAGAGAGATCATAGCATCTCTTTCATATCTAAGAGTTTAACTCTTACATTAGAAGAACTTAGTTCTTTTCCCAGATCTCTGATCTATAAGACAAAGATTTTCACAAGTAAGAATCTAATTCTCAGAGAATTAGATTAAGCAGAACAGAAAACTCAGTACTTAGCACTCAAAGTCTGGCGCTCAGCGCCGAGCGCTCCACATGCTCCTCATGTGGGCGCAACTTAATAAGAAGTGCTTAGCACTCAAAGTCTGGCGCTCAGCGTCGAGCGCTCCACGTGCTCCTCACGTGGGCGCTATTTAATAAAAAGGTGCTTAGCATTTAGTGTTTGGAGCTCAGCGCCGAGCGCCTCACACGCCCTACACGTGGGCGCCATAAATTGTTTAACACTCCATACAAAAGAGTAAAAGTAAAACAAAAACAAAAAGGAGTGTCAGAATCCAAATCAATGCTCAGCAGTGCTGATACAGAAAGAGGATCAAGCCAAAATAAGTAATCAAGTGGGCTGAGCCCAAGGCTGGCCAAACCCCGAATTGACTGAGCCCATATGTCTTCTTCTAAATTGGCCTTAGTCCCAAACAAGATTACCAAGTCCCTGATGAACATTCATCGGTTCAAGGGTACATCTCTTCACACCTCTGATATATGTCGTTGTAATTCTTCAACGTCTTCAGGGAGGTGGCGGGTCCCGGCAACCAGTATCTATGGATCGCAACATCCTTAAACTAATAACGGACCGCAACGTCCTTAAACTAAACCCTCACCCCAAAACAATGGTGATCAAAGGATCGCAACGTCCCTAAACTAAACTGTATGGACTATGATGTCCTTAAACCCAATGGACCGCAACGTCCCTAAACTAAACTCTATGGACTATGATGTCCTTAAACCTAATGGACCTCAACGTCCCTAAACTAAACTCTATGGACTATTATGTCCTTAAACTCTATGGACTATGATGTCCTTAAACCCAATGGACCGCAACGTCCCTAAACTAAACGCTATGGACTATGATGTCCTTAAACCCAATGGACCGTGTTCATATCAGATTTTTTCATTTTTATACCACCCATTCTTAATCACATTGCATATAAATAGGTACTTTTAATCCATGTCTGCTAAATAGTTGCAGGTTACAGGCTCTTGGCTTTTTACAGTGAAATTCATGAAAAGTCGCAACAAATGCGGGACTACGGCCAACAACAGATGAATACTGATCTCCGCTAACCATCCATATGATGTCGCCTACCAGTTCAAGGGACAAATGGAAAATCATTGGGCATTTCAATGCACAATTCACAAGGGCAGCACAAGATCCAAGACTTCAAACGCGGAGCTCAAGGCAAAAGTCGACTGATGAATATCTGGAAGAGAACTGAAGAGTTTTTAAGAAACCAAGTGTACTAAAAAGAAGATAAAAACAACACGGAGAAGCCCTAAAAAAGTGATCCCACAAGTCCACCAATTGGCCGCGGAACCGCGGCCAATCAGGCACTTCTGCCACGGAACCGCGGTCGCGTTCTGCGCATGTCGGTGGCAGTGTCGGTGCTTTGACTCGGCTCTCTTGGGGTAGCTTTGTAATTTTGTGTATGGATCAGAATGTAAACTTAGGGTTTTTCTATCTATAAATAGGAAAGCTCAAGTGCCTTTTGTTAGGGTGCCTTTTTGGAGGATGCCTCTATTTACTTTTATGCCTCTTTTTAATTTCTAGATCTAAATTTCAATTCCATTGTAATGCGTTTTTGAGAGGTCATCAATAAAGTAAGTTTTTATTTTTTTTATCTCGCATTTTTTTTATCATATTTTAAATACCTGCAATTTTAATTTGTTAAATTTAGTGATAGAAATTTTTCTGCTTTTTTCCTTATAATGAATTTTATTGTTATTTCTCTAATGAGTGAGTAATTCCTCACTTGTTAGGATAGGAGAAGGAAGGTTTGAGAGAAGAAAATCTCTCTCGCTCCTTTCTTTGCCCAAATAATTTTAAATACGGACTCCCTTTAATTCAACCTCAATTTGCTCACTACGACACCTTATCCTACATGATAGCGGTGATTCCCTAGTTAGACCGGTTGTGGTTGAATTAACCGAAGGTTAGGACTAAGAGACAAGAACGGACGAACAAGGACCAAAAGGAAGAAACTAAGTTTCTTCACAGTCGTGCTAATCCCCGTTGTTGCCGATTACCCTAACACCTTTATTCACAACTAAAGCATTGAAAGATGTGAGAAAATCCTTATCTCGAACTAACCTAATCCTAACCCTAGCAAGCTTTTTATCAACTTATTCTCATTCGTAGATCTTAAAACAAAACCCAACTCAATTAGATTTAACTCGTTAGAACATAAAGAAAAGATTCCTTCTCTTTGTGGATCGACCCGTACTTAACCGGCTAGCTACCAAGCGACAGTATCTTGATTGCGGTAAATTTAAACACAGAAAATCTCTACCAATCAAATGGCGGCGTTGCCGGTGAGACGGTAGTTTATTTCTTTGTGTAATTTCGGGTTAATTAAAAAAAATTTAAAAATATAAAATTTTAAAAAAAAATCATCTTGTTATTTTTGAAAGGTTATTGTGCAAGTGTGCATGCTTGGAGCAAACTCTGTTTCAGATCTGGAGCAAATTCAGTGAACCAATCAATATTCAGGAGATCTAGACAGAAAGATGAAAACAAACTCAGCACAGGGAACAATTTTGAAGCAGTCAAACGTTTGAAAAGCCGCGGAACCGCGGCATAATCGACAGTTTGACCGCGGAATTGCGGTCAAAGGGTGACATCAGCAACCCAAAAATCTCTGTGAGTATCTCATTTCTCATCTCCTCTCCTCTGCACTCCACTAAAAAAATTTTCATGCAGGTTTCTTTGAACAAATTCTCTTTCTCCTATCTAATAAATTGTTTTTGTGCAGAATTCTTTGCGCTGCCAAATAAAAAAAAAATTGCAAGTGTTTTAGATTTTTGGTGTGTTAACTGCTTTGCATAATTAATACGGAATTTAAGGGGATATAACACCAATCAAGATTGAGTGGGGATTTCATTACCCTTCCTAAGACCCCAAAAATCACTAAAAATCATATGCATCACCTTTGAGTTAATTAAAAAATATCTAGACTCAGCCAAGTAAGGACTGTCGTGCTCATTAGGACAGAGGAAGGTTGTGGGCATTCAATCGTTTATCTAAACTTGACTTTGTGATGCCTAGGCTAGACAAGTGAGAAAGGTAACTTTAAAAGGCCCGTCTTACGGTGATTCATGAGCGGAACCCTCCTTTCTTCATTTGTGCTTACCTGGCCACAATTGGCAGTGAAGAGACGATTTGAGAGATATCTCACAACTTGTCACTTTGGAACAGTTAGGAGCAGTCTAGTGTATTTTGAGGACCATAGCTCTAGGTATGATTGTGCATGTTTTAACTGTGATTGTTTGAAATTTTGCCGTAAGTCCATACACATTCTTGCAAAAACTCTTTCTAAAAAAACACTTTCAAAAATTTAAAAACTCCAAAAACAAACAATTTTTAAAAAAAAAATAATTAAAAAAAACTCGTATTTCTAAAAACAAAAAAATATTTTAAAAAAATAAACCACATTCTTTTTCTTCTCCTTTATCTCATTACATCATATGGGTACCCCACCTCGCAAAACTCTTACCGAACTTTGGTACCCACAACCAGACGTTTCTTTATACGGTTCTTGCTTTGGTCGAATTTCAAACGATCCCTCCATACCAAAAATCTCTTTGAAAGATCGAATAGACGCGTCTAGGACAAACAATTGGACTCAGCAATCCACCTTGTATCAACCATTTTAACTTTCACCACCTTCTTACGTTGATACCCCTTTTTCGAGTCCTGTTGTAACTCTGAAACCATGTCTATTGTTGAACATATTGAACAATCTCGTAACCGAACTTTCACTCCTTTCACTAATGCAAATTCTTTGGATCAACAATTCCATTCACCTTCTTATCCGTATTTTGATCCTATCCCTGTCCAACCATTCTATTCCTATCCATCCTACCCAACTTTTATACATTCCCTGGACATTGCTTCTACACAGCCATTTGGGAGTTTTCAGTATCCAAACAAATTTGAATCTTTTACTGAAACTCCTTCACAACCCATGTCTAGTCTGGAACAGTCGTTGGAAGACTTTAGGGTAGCGTCATGCCAATAGATGATGGAGTTGAATGCGTCCATGGCCGCCCTCATACAACCTAGTGACCCCGTAGCTAGTTTCCAACTAGCTCCAAATTTTCTAATGTATGATGAGGCGGTTGGACATATTGATAATTTGAGTGGAGAGAGTGAGCTGTACACCCTTCCAAATCAAATCTATCCATCCCCAATTGAATCCCACAACTCCGGTTTTGAATGTCTAGCAAGTGTTCCAAATGATTCACCAGTTGAAAATATGATGTTTAATGAGTTGTGTGACTTTGTAGTGTTTGATTTACTCGATTGTGAAGGGACCCTGTCAAGTGAAACCAATCCCAACCCTTTTGACCTCTACACCTCCACTTTAGAACCTGAATTGATTAATATCCATGCTTTTGATGAGGTGTCTGAAAAAATTGATTTTCACTTGATTGAGGATATCGACGCTCGGAATATTTCGGATGATGAACCCACAGATTTGGATGAGTTTCTCTCTCCAATTTATCATTCCGAGTCATTAACTGTTTTTCCCGAACTTCATATGCGTCTGGATTTTGATGATAAATATATGGATGAGATAACTTTTGAGGGGAATTTTGAGGATAGTATTGAGAATGAACCAGTTTTGCTTAATGAGTCGGATTTTCCAATTCATCCTGTCCCTTCCACTGACTGTGTACACCCTCCTGAACCTTTAACTGTTACCCTTCTTAAATCACTCCTCTTCATCCTTTCCATCGTTCCGACCGCACAAGAAACCGTATCACTTTCATTTCTTATGTCTGGTTTACCATGTTCGGCGTATCCATGTTTTCTTATGAATCTTGAGGGATTTGACCCCATTTCTCGCCATATTGATAGATTAGCACAATCGCTTTTTACACATCGGTCATTACAAATTGTGCTAATTTATACACTCCATCTCCACACTCAAGTTCGTATTCAACTTCTTTCTCCTACTTTCTCTGGTTCTTCTTCTAATCTTTCTTTAATGACAGTGAGTGTTAATGAATCACAATCCGATATTTTGAGTTCGATAATTCTAGAAAAACAACTTGATTTAGACTCTTTTGAGAATAAGGTAGATGAGTCTTACGAGTCTCCTACGTCCGTAATTTTTGAAAAATCAAGTGCGTTGAATTCTGGCGCGATACTTATTGACATTGAAACGTTCAATCGGACCATCGATGAAAGTTTCGAAGATATTTTCACCGACGAACTCGCATTTCTAAACGACACGGATTTTGTGATTAATCAACCTCCACCTGAAGAAGTCGAACCACCATCATTTCTTCTTATCCCATACGAGAATGTGACCATTCTTCCCATTCCTAATCATCCACATTCTCGTTTCTATTCACCATTATTGTTTCGTCTCTACAAATCGAGACGTAAACCTTTTCTTTTACACCACTTATCTCTTCCCCACTTCTTCCTGGCTCCATACAGCATGTTCTTCCACCAACCGGTGCGTTTCACTGATAAATTCTTCGAATGGTTGGTGTTGACTTTTGGTCTTTGCAAAGCTTGGCATTGACCGATAACTTTGGCCCCCCTCTTTAAAAGCTTAGCATTGTTTAATTTAAGTTTGGGGGGGGGGTATAATTTGGCTCTTGAAAATAATTTTTTTTAAAATCAAAGTGGTGAGCCGAAAATAAGTTTGGGGGAAATTTTCACGATCATATTTCATGTCCTCGTTAATAAATTTTTCCTCCTAAGTTTACAGGTTTATGAGATTTAAAAAAAAATGGCAACAGTGGAAACACCGTTTCACTTAATTTTGAGGAGGGAGGGGGAGCTTTTTGTGTATATATATTTTGTTTTCTTTTTCTGTTAATAATAATAATAAAAAATTTAATAAATAAATAAACAGGGGAGTGCCGACAATTTTGACCCTCTTAGTGTAGCCTGACAGTGAGGGCACTGTCAAGTTTAAGTTTGGGGGTGTGCTAGGTAAGCTTTCCTCCTTCACATTCATGTGTATATTTTGCATTTGCATACTTATTAAAACCCACAAAAAAAATTTAAAAAAAATAAAATTTTTGGCCATATTTGATTCAAGTTTAACATGACAGTTGACTGGTTAGGAAAAACTAGATCCTAAACTTAGTAAATTAAAAACCTTAAAAATAACCTTTCTTAAAATTTAATTGTAGAAAATATATGTCCTTATAGTTTATTTAGAAATAGGCAAATTTTGAGTTAATTTCTTGGGCTAAATCGAAATAAGGGAAGAGTATTGAAAGCTCTATTTGAAGTATAAGTCTGAAAAATAATTCTTAACCTTAAGTCCAAATTCTGAAAATAAATACCCTACTTTACGCACTCACACACATCTTGAAATTTAGGATAGCAGAGCATACCTTGAAATACTCTTGTTTAAAATCCTTAGTATGAAGGAAAATAAAATAAAAGTATAAGTAGTGAATAAAGAGATAAAAAAAATAAAAAAAATGAACACTGGTTTTGTAATTAGTTAAGGCAGCATAAATAAAAAAATATAGCGAGGGTGCTTTATCACCTATTGCCTTAGACCAACTGGTTTGGGAGTCACTGCTAGGCCTTAGGTATTGCAAGACGAGAAATTACACCTAAATGCTCAAGCACATTTTGTAATCGGTCGTTTAGTACCTCAAGAAGTATTAACGGTAGCATGACGGATATGTGAGCAATTTCATCTAAAATTCACCAACTAAAAGTATTTTGGAAGATGGACAAGAGTATGATAGCCTGAATTGAATTTCTAAGTGTAGGGGTGATAATTACACACACGTAAGGGTATATAATTGGAGTTTGGAGGAGAGATAGGAATAAAAGATAAGGCTTATATCTTCAGTAGAGATGATAAAAATTCCTGAGTTAAGATTGTACCTTAGAAGGAAAACTTAGGAAATGCTGAAAGCTTTATAAACTGGCAAAACGTATATGATCTAAGGTTAAATAAAACGGAAGTGTGAAAAATACGGGTTGATAATTTCTAAAGATGATAGATTTTCTTGCTAGAATACTGAATTGAAGAATTAAAGTCAATGGCCAAATTGAGCTGATTTTTTGGGTAGTATCCGCTGAAAACCCTCAGGAGACAACACTCCTCCTACTAGAGACACCTAGAGATTTAACGGCTTGTTGCACGATCTCAGTGCAATCTCGTTCCTTGCGAAAGTGAGGTTAGGATTTTTTTCTGAGATTAAAATGGGCTTTGCTTGGGACGAGTAAAAGATAAGTTTGGGGGTATTTGTTCATATCAGATTTTTGCACTTTTATACCACCCATTCTTAATCACATGGCATATAAATAGGTACTTTTGATTCATGTCTGCTAAATAGTGCAGGTTACAGGCTCTCAGCTCTTTACAGTGAAATTCATGAAAAGTCGCAACAAATGCGGGACTACGACCAACAACAGATGAATACTGATCTCCGCTAACCATCCATATGATGCCGCCTACCAGTTCAAGGGACAAATGGAAAATCATTGGGCATTTCAATGCACAAAGCACAAGGGCAGCACAAGATCCAAGACTTCAAACGCGGAGCTCAAGGAAAAAGTCCATTGCTGAATATCTGGAAGAGAATTGAAGAGTTTTAAGAAACCAAGTGTACCAAAAAGAAGATAAAAGAAACATGGTGAAGCCCTAAAAAAATAATCCCACAAGTCCACCAATTGGCCGCGGAACCGCGGACAATCAGGCACTTCTGCCGCGGAACCGCGGCCGCGTTTTGCGCATGTCAGTGGCAGTGTCGGTGTTTTGACTCGGCTCTCTTAGGGTAGTTTTGTAATTTCGTGTATGGATCAGAATGTAAACTTAGGGTTTTTCTATCTATAAATAGGAAAGCTCAAGTGCCACATTTTAGGGTGCCTCTTTGGAGGATGCCTCTCTTTACTTTTATGCCTCTTTTTAATTTCTAGATCTAAATTTCAATTCCATTGTAATGCGTTTTTGAGAGGTAATCAATAAAGTATGTTCTTATTTTTTTTATCTCGCATTGTTTAATCATATTTTAAATACCTGCAATTTTAATTTATTAAATTTAGTGATAGAAATTTATCTGCTTTTTCCTTATAATGAATTTTATTGTTATCTCTCTAATGAGTGAGTAATTCCTCACTTGTTAGGGTAGGAGAGGGAAGGTTTGAGAGAAGAAAATCTCTCTCACTCCTTTTTTTGCCCAAATAATTTTAAATATGGACTCTCTTTAATTCAACCTCAATCCGCTCACTGCGGCACCCTATCCTACATGATAGCGGTGATTCTCTAGTTAGACCGGTTGTGGTTGAATTAACCGGAGGTTAGGGCTAAGAGCCAAGAACGGACAGACAAGGACCAAAAGGAAGAAACTAAGTTTCTTCCCAGTCGTGCTAATCCCCGTTGTTGCCGATTACCCTAACACCTTTATTCACAACTAAGGCATTGAAAGATGTGAGAAGATCCCTATCTCGAACTAACCTAATCCTAACCCTAACAAGCTTTTTATCAACTTATTCTCATTCGTAGATCTTAAAAAAAGACGCAACTTAATTGGATTTAACTCGTTAGAACATAAAGAAAAGGATTTCTTCTCCCTGTGGATCGACCCATACTCAACCGGCTAGCTACCAAGCGACACCGTCTTGATTGCGGTAAATTTAAACACAGAAAATCTCTACCAATCATACCACAACGTTCCTAAACTAAACTCTATGGACTATGATGCCCTTAAACTCTATGGACTATGATGTCCTTAAACTCTATGGACCGCAACGTCCCTAAGCTAAACTCTATGGACTATGATGTCCTTAAACTCTATGGACTGCAACGTCTCTAAACTAAACTTTATGGACTATGATGTCCTTAAACCTACCGTGGACTTTAACGTCCCTAAACTAAAACGATACATCCCAAATGCTCTTTCGTTGGATCAAAAATGATCTTGAACCCCCATTAAGTAGATCTTAGTCCAATATCGGATTGACGTATCCTTAACAAATATTTAAGTTGATCTTAATCTCAAACGAGCTTAAAGATCCTTAAATCAAACCAAACCCAAATTTAAGAAAATACGGATTTGGACTAATCCATGCCCTACGAGCGACAACACAAATTAGTCTCCATATACAATCCACGGGCAACCAAAAATAAAACAAACACACACGACACGAAGTGATCTTCCGGAGCCGGAGAAAGTGGTTACCGCGATACAGTAACATAATTAACTGCAGGGGCTTGCGCCTGCAGGGAAAAGCGTCCCCACAATAAAAAAGCCCTCGCAAACGAGTGGGAATCTGACGAAGTCTGCTACATCGGCCACATCTGTCCAAACCTCCGATATACGGTGCCATAAATCAACTTGGCATCTTCGAAAAGGTGGAAGGATAAATCCAAATAACATCTGCCCCCAAAATTCAGGCCAGACATCCTAACGTCCCGGTCGCGTCTTTCGGTGGTAAACAGATTCTGGCACGCCCGGTGGGACTTTTCCTCTTTCCACTCCACACTTCGTGTGTCGTGTTTTTCCGCGATCAAATAATCGCGCTATATTTGTTTGTGGTTGCCCTTGGGTGATGGGATACTGAAGTCAGCGTTTCTTCTCTATGAAGAATAGCGTTTGCTCCCACCCTAGCAATTCAGGCTCTGTTATTTCCGGTGGAGTCAAGTATGGGCCACTTGTAGCCTCAAATCTTTGCAATCCGGCTTTTCAAGAAATCAACGGGCTTCTCTTTGGATCGATACTTCCACCATCGGTACCTCAACGTCGAAGAAGGAAGCCCATAGGAAGTCTGTCTTCCACAGGTTGGTTCCCCACGTTGCAACTTTGCCGACAGAATCAGTCTTCAAACAACTGACACCTACCAAGGACCTAGGTCGACACAGGGGGCAGAATATTAAGCTCCTAAAGGAAATAGGGGGCAGGCTCGACAAAATCATGAAGCTAATCAAATCCCGACCGCAAGAAATGGGTGACGTCGATATCGGCATCATACGAAACGAGCTGTGGGCAGTTCTCCATACGGTCCTTTTTTAATCCCAGTGGTGAACATTGTTGTTCCAACTGGGAACAGCTTCAAACTGTTGCGAAGGTCAGACAAAATTCTCCTTCCGCAATATTGAAGAAATCTCCGCAGCCCATGGAGATCGCACAAGAGCAGAAACCAGTTCGCTCCCTAAAATAACTTTCCCCATCTATATATAAGGTGTAGAAGCAGGTGAAGGACTCAGTCATTGTCTGCGGATCTTCCTCTAAACGTCAGCCAAATTCTGACAAATCCCCTTTTATATACAAGGGGATTCATCCCAAGACGGATCCTGATATAGCGGTTCCTCCTAAAATCAAAGCGTCTTCTCTCAAAAAAGAGAGGTCTATTAAAGATCAAGTGTCCGAGGTAAACTCCAAAGGCCAAAACTCCAAACACCCCAAGCCTGGGGGCATGGCAGTTTATATAGTCCATATGTTGAAATCCAAAGACGAAGTTCGAGCTTCTACTAGTCGCCGACGTCAACTCGGTCCCTGACAAAAGTTCAACTGCAACGTGAAAACCTGCGTGAGATGCTCGCTCAGACGGCAGCAAACGCTAATCCATCGTCTAAGACAAATCCTGAGGACACACTCGAAAAAAGAGTAGAAAAAGAGTTGGATATTGATTTCCTAAAGCGCGCTCTGAAAAAGAGAGATGAAGAAGTGGCAGAAATGTCCACTAACATGAACCGGATGGTCCTTCTGATTCAGAATATGGCTTGAATGATGATTCAATCGGAACCACTGGCAGATGAACTGCCTGTAGTTGATTGTAATGAATTAGCGTGCTTGCGCTTTCGAAAGATGAATCAAAAATATTTATAACCGCAATCAAGAACGGCGTCGCTTGGTAGCTAGCCGGTGAGTACGGGTCGGTCCACAGGGATGTTGTGTATTTCCTAATTTGGTCTAACGAGTTAATTCCGATTGATGTCGGTTTGATTAATCTAGATCTAAATCTTTCTAGGGTTAAGTTTAGGTTAGGGTTGGAGAGTCAATATTTCTCACTGCTTTCTTTACCCAAATTAAGATCTATTAGGTGTTATGGTAATTATTAATAAAGTGTATTAGTACCATCGGGAAGGAACGGTGTTTCTTCCTCTAGGTTTTTGTCCTTCCTTTCTTAATCCTTACCCTAACCTCCATGGAAGACACGCTCAACCGGTTCTTTATACTACGGTATCACCGCTACCTCGTGAGATAGGGTGCCGTAGGGAGCGGTGTGTGCATGTATGCATGGAGTCCTATAAAAACGTGTGATGGGCAAGAAAGGGGTGAGAGATCTTCATCTCTCAAGCCTTCCCCAAATCTAACCCTAACAAGCGAGGAGACTACTCGCTCATTTGGGATTTGAAGAACATCTCTAAACTATCTATCTAGGGCAGAGAATTAAAGATCTAACTAGGACAGATAAGAAAATTTAAACTAAGGCAGAATAAAAATTGACTTACTTTATTGATGGCTCTCTCCAAACATTTACACAGGAATTTACAGATCTGAATAGATGAATAAAAAGAGGCATGACCTAATACAAGTATTTGGGTCTCTATTTATAGGACAAAGAAAACCCTAGGTTTATAATTGCCGCATGTATGCTTTTACAAAATTGCCCCTAGGTAGACTAGTCAACGCGCCGCCATCGCTACAGAAGTTTCTGCACCAACACGGGTACAACACGGCCGCGGAACCACGGCCATAGGCCAGGTTTGGCCGCGGTTCCGCGGCCAAATGAAGGGTTTGGATGCTGAAATTTCTTGTGCTGCTTCTGTGTATTTTTGTCTTCCTATTTCTTTGGTTGGTTCTTTAGAATGTTTTCCATTTCTCTTCCAGATCTCCACAGTGAGTAATGTAGTGGACTTTTACCATTTGCTTCGTGTCGAAGTCTTGAACCTTACGCTGCCTTGTTCTTTGTGAACTGACCTTCGTTTATTCTCCAACTGTAGGCTTGATCAAGATTCTTCCATTTGTTGGTCGTAGTCTCACTTTTGTATCGTCTTTTGTCTTTTTCACTGTTTTTGTTCCGAGAACCTGTAACCTGTAACTATGTAGCAGACATGGGTCAAAAGCACCTGTTTATTTATAAATTGGATAAGAATGGGGAATATAATAATGCAATATTATGATATGAACAAATACCCCCAAACTTATCTTTTGCTCGTCCTCGAGCAAACCTAATTTTATTCTCGAAAAAGACCTAGCCTCACTTTCGCAGGGAAACGCGATTGCACTGAGCTCTTGCAACAAGCCGTTAAACCTCTAGGTGTCCCTAGTAGGAGGAGTGTTGTCTCCTGAGGGTTTTCAGCGGATACTACCCACAAAATCCTATCGACTTTTATTATCCAATTAGGTTTTCTAACAAGAAACTCTATTATCTTCGACTCATAAATTATCCACCCGTATTTTTCACGCTTCCTTATCATTTAACTTAAGATTATATATATTCTGTAGACTTACTTAGCTTTTAGCATCTTTTAAATTTTCCTTCTAGGGTTCTATCTCAACTTAGGAATTTTTATCATCTCTACTAAAGATACAAGTCATATTCTTCATTCTTATCTCTTATCTAAACCCCAATCACATACCCCTACGTGTGTGTATATATCACCCCTACACTTGGAAATTCAAATCAAGCTATCATACTCTTGTCCGTCGTCCAAAGCACTCCTTAATTGTTGAATTTTTAGATGAACTTTGCTCACACATCCTTCATACGATCGTTAATACTTCTTGAGGTACCAACAACCGATTATAAAATGTGTTTGCACATTAAAGCGTTATTCCTACTCTTGTAATACCTAAGGCTTTAGCAGTGACTCCCAAACCAGTTGGTCTAAGGCAGTAGGTGATGAAGCACCCTCACTAAATATTTTTTTATTATTAATGCAGCCTTAAGTAATCATAACAACCAGTGTTCATTTTTTTATTATCTCTTTATTCACACTCGTATTTTATTTTATTTTTCTCTTCGTACTAAGGACTTTAGACAAGAGCATTTCAAGGTCTCTTCTCCTATTCCAAGTTTCAAGGTGCGTGTTTGTGCAATTTGTAGGGTATATATTTTCAGAATTTAGACTTAAGCTTAAGAATTATTTTTCAAACTTATACTTTAATAAAAATATCAATACTCTTCCCTTGTTTTAATTTAGCTCAAGAAGTGAACTCAAAATTTTCCTATTTCTAAATAAACTACAAAGACATATACTTTCTAACGTTAAATTTTAAGAAAGGTTATTTTTAGAGTTTTTAATTTACTAAGTCTAAGATCTAGTTGTTCATAGCTAGTTAACCTTTTTGTCAAACTCAAGTCAATTAGGGCCAAAATTGAATACTTTAATTTTTATAATTTTTTAAAAATTTTCAGTTTTTATGGGTTTTAAAATAAGTATGCAAATGCAAAATAAAGTACATATGAATGCAAAGGAAGAAGGTTTACCGAACATACCCCCAAACTTAAACTTGACAGTGTTCTCACTGTCAGGTTACACCAAGAGGGTCAAAATGTCGGCACTCCCCTGTTTATTTATTTACAAATTTTTTTTTATAATTTTTATGGGTTTTTAAAAAAAATAAAAAAAACAAAATATATACAAAAAGGTCCCCCCCAAACTTAAGTGAGACAGTGTTTCCACTGTCTTAAGCGTTAAAGTTCAGAGTTAGGGAGGGGAAAAATCAAACTATACAAGGCCTTACACAGACCAAAGGTTAGCACCAACCATTCAAAAATTCTATTGTGATAATGGTAGGGTTGGTGGAAGAATGGAGTGTAGAGAAAGGAGTTGAGAAACACACGAGACTGTATGGGAAGAAGGGTGAAATATGGTCTCGGTGGAGGAGAAGAATGGCGGAAAAGAGAAAGAAGTGTTGCACGAACTTGAGGGTTTAAATTGAGTGAATAAATTAGCACAATTTGTGATGACCGATGTGTTAAAAGAGATTGTGCTAATCTATCAACCCGTCGAGAAATGGGGTCAAATCCCTCAAGATTCGCAAGAAAACATGGGTACATTGAACTTGGTAAACCAAACATTGAAAGTGGAAGCGTAACGAATTCTTGCTCGGTCGAAACGATAGGAAGGACGAAAGGGAGCGATTTAGGGATAGTCTTATTCTCACCTAAGCAAACTGTCTTGAACTTGAAGGATTCCATCAATGGTTCAAAATGACTGTAAGCAACCAAGTCTGATGGTTCAATTAACTCATCTGAAAATTCAAAGGATTCAAACTCGGGTGGTGAGTCTTCAAAATTGTCCGAAAAAGTGAAGCACTCGTAATCGTTATCGTCTGTGAGAACTGTGTCAGATTCAAAAAGGTACGCACTAGTGGCATCAATACCGTTGTGATTAAACAGAAATTTTTCAAGCTCACAATCCTCAAGCGTGATCTTTTGCGTGGTCGGAACAATGGAAAGGAAGGGGTTTGATTTAGGAAGTATAACAGTTAAAAGTTCAGGATGATGAATTGGAAAATCTGACTCATCAAACAAAAATGTTTCATACTCAATACTATCCTCAACACTCTCCTCAATACTATCCTCATAATTCTCCTCAAAAGTTAACTCATCCATGCAATTATCATCAAAATCAAGACACTTATGAGGTTCGGGAGAACCATTTAATGACTCGGGATGATGAATTGGAGATAAAATTTCAGTCAAATCTACGGGTTCATCATCCAAAATATTCCCGGCGTCAATATCCTCAATCAAGTGAAAATCAATTTTTTCTGACACCTCATCAAAAGCATGGATATTTATCAATTCAGGTTCTAGATTGGAGGTGTAGAGGTCAAAAGGATTAGGTGTGGTTTCACTCGAAAGGGACTCTTCACAATCTGGCAAATCAAGCACTACAAAGTCGCACAACTCATTAAACGATTTATCTTTAACTGGTGAATCATTTGGGACACTTGATTGAAAACTGGAGTTGTGGGATTCTATTGGGTATAGGTGGGTTTGATTTGGAAGTGTGTACATCTCACTCTCACTACTCAAATTCTCACTCTGTCCAACCGCCTCATCATACATTGGAAGATTTGGAGCTAGTTGGAAACTAGCTACCGGGTCATTAGGTTGCATAAGGGCGGCAATGGACGCATCCACATTCCTTATCATTTGGTTTGTCGCTACCATATAGGCTTCTAACGACTATTCCAAGCAGGACTGCCGGCGAGCTTGTGAAAACCCGGAAGGGCGCAACCTCGTTAAAATAAATACACTTACGAGATCCTCACGACTCGTGAGGAGAATCCCCCCGTGAGACCCTCACGGCTCATAGGATTCAAAAGCCTTAAGTTACAGGGATCTAGACATGTTCTTAAGTCGTCATATCTCTCAAATTGCCCTACAGGCGGTCCATATTGACCTTTGTATACAATCTATGGGCACGAATAAATATTTCTTTGCCAAGTTCTACAAATGGCAAGCAATGTTCCCATATGGTGAATAACACTTATAAGCCCTCTCAACTTATAAGGAGAAAACACTCTTGGAAGTTCCTTACGACTTACAAGAGAAGACATCACTCAGGAATCCCCACAATTCTTAAGGAGAAAATACGCCTATGAGATCCTCATGACTCGTAGGAAGAAACCCTTTATGAGAGCCTTACGGCTCATAAAGTTAAAAGTCTTAGACGACAGGATCCTAACCCTGACTACTAAGCCACCTTTGCCCAAATCGACAGGGGCAAATGATGATTCGCTCCTAGCACTATTCCAGTTGTAGCGATGCTGATATCTAAATCGGTATCAAATTCCGAGTCTTCTCTCAAGGCAAATGATGAGTCGCTCTTGGCACTATTCCAGTTGTAGCGATACTGATGCCTAAACAGGTATCAAACTTCGAGTCAATCTCTCCAGCAAGTGTTGTCCCTACAACCATCTAATGAAGAAGGGGACCCCGTTCGTTTGGGATCACAAATGCCAAAGCGCACTGAACGCAATCAAGCAATATCTGCAGAATCCGCCGGTACTGACCGCACCAGTCGAGGGAAAACCCCTCATCCTATACACGACAGCCCTTGAAGGATCTTTAGGCGCGCTATGGACACAAGATAACGACCAAGGGAAAATGATGGCCCTTTACTATTTGAGTCGAGTTCTCCTGGGGGCAGAAAACAACTACTCCCCAATCGAAAAACACTGCCTGGCGTTAATCTTCACGATAATGAAGCTCAGACACTATACTTTGGTGCATGAGGTCCATCTCATATCAAAGGTGGATCCTCTCAAGTATTTGATGTCAATACTAACAGGACGACTCGCTAAATGTGCCCTCCTCTTGATGAAGTTCTCGATAATTTATCGACCCCTCAAAGCGGTGAAAGGCCAGGCCGTCGCCGACTTTCTCGCTGAGCATCCGATACCTGGTGACTCACCCTTAAATTGCGAATTGCCAGACGAGCATGCATTTGACATAATCGACGGGGAGAGAGAGGAGGGAGTGATACCCGATGGGAACTCTACTTCGATGGGGCATGATTGATCTGTTTTTTAGAGTTTGTAGAAATAACCGCAATCAATAACGGTGTCGCATGTAGCTTGACCGAGATGAGTACGGGTCGTCCTCAGGGAAACGTTGAATCTTTTAATCTTACTTTAAGCGTATTGATTTAAGAAAGGAGGAAGAATAATGAATAATGAAGAATAGTTATAGATTCTAGATCTACGTCAAACACGGATGTAGAATATTAATCTAGATTAACTATGGAGGTTGGTTTTATATTAGAAGGGGGCTTGTAGAGTTCATCGGATTTAGTAGTAATAGACAATGAATTAAAGATTGCTCCTTTTACCTTTTAATAGATTTAAAACTAGATCGACCGTGATGCATGTAGATTAGGGTTTCTGGATGGAATAGGGTTCCCACTCTTAACCCCTATCTTGACACGGATCTCTGTTCATGTCTAGCCTTTACCAAAGCAATTGTTAATCTAATCTCTAATCGAGGTCGTGACTATCAATGAATTGATAGCGCGCCCGATTAGAATGTTAACTATTCTTTTGATAAAGTTTCTAAACTTTATAGGACGTAAAAGGAGTTGAAGGATCTTTATCATCCATTAATCTACCCTAATCCTACGAACCCTATCAAGTGGAGAATTACTCGCGCATGATGGAGATAAAGAACGGATAGAGATCATGATGTAAATAAAGAAAATAAAATGCAATAAGAATAAAACAACTACCTTTATTAATCAACTTGATCAATTACACTTTTGTTCCTTTAGAAAATGATTACAAAACCCTAGTTTGCTTATCGATCTCTTCTTAAGGAGGTAGATGAACAGCTGATGATCAATCTAGATTCTTGAGCCGTCTTGGACTTCGTGATCTCGTCGGTTTGATGATTTTTCCAAGAGGCTCTCGGTCTTTAAATATAGTCATAGAGCCAGAATCTCTACTTTCCAAATAAGGCAACTAGTTGTTAAGATCCTACCCAAAAAATCAAAAGTCCCAACTCCCTCAACTTGCGGCGGAACCGCGGCCATTTGGTGGGTTTGGCCGCGGATCCACGGTGGATTAGGAGGATCGTGGGTTCGTTTCACTTGTGGCTTCTTCTGGTGACACATGTAGACTATTTTGATATCTGGAATCTGAAAATCTTCTCTACGTCTCTGCCAGAATTGATTTCTTCGATTTACTTAAACATTTTGGCAGATTTGATCTCGCCAACTCGAATTTCCTCGATTTCAGTCCTGATATAATTTCTGCACAATTATCTCAATAAATAATGCTAGTAGAATTTGTTTTTATTGAGATATTATCTTAACCATTTGAAATGAAATTATAGTTTTAAGAGAATTGGTCAAAGATGTTTAATAAGGTAAGCATATTTAAATGGAACAAATTTTACATAGATATTATATGCTTACATTTTCCTTCATAATGTTAATTATAATATATAAACACATGATAATAGTATTTTTACAGATAAACCCTCATATGCGTCATATTTATAATAAACACCTTTTATTATATAAAAATAGTAAGAAAAATATCATATCAAAAGTGCAGTTTTATCAACTGAACAAATACCCCTAAACTTTCCAAACAAACTAGTTATTCAAGAGAAGGAGAAAGAGAAAAAGAAAAACCTAAGTAGCACACTTTCGTAGGCAATACGATTGCACTGAACACGTGCAACAAGCCGTTAAACCTCTAGGTGTCCCTAGTAGGAGGAGTGTTGTCTCCTGAGGGTTTTCAGCAGATTTCACCCATAAAATCCTATAATAAAAGAAAAATGGTGAAATTTACATATAAAGATAAGAACTATATAAGGAAAGAACTTGAAAATAAGAGTTTCCAACTGCACCAGCTTTTCAGTTGCTATGAGACCTATCTTAATGGTCGTGAAAAAATATTAGAAATCACATCATCCCTCAATAAAACATGGCCTTTAGTCTTCCTCCCTATTTTTCTTCCAAACATTGATCATATACCCCTACGTGTGTGTAAAAGACATCTCTATACTTAGAGAATTCAATTCAAGTTATCATACTCTTGTTCATCTTCCAAAGTAATTTTTAGTTGGTGAATATTTTATGAAATTGCTCACACATCTTTCATGCGACTGTTAATACTTCTTGAGGTACTAACCGACCGATTACAAAATGTACTTGCGTATTAAGGTGTAATTCCTCATCTTGCAACTCCTAAGACTTAGCAGTGGCTCTCAAACCAGTTGGTCTAAGGCACTAGGTGATAAAACACCCTCGCTATATTTTTTATGCTTCCTTGGTAATTACAAAAGCAGTGTTCATATTTTTATTCATCACTTATATTTCAAGCCATCCTCTACTATCCCAAGTTTCAAGATGTGTGTAAGTGCGTATAGTAGGGTATTAACATTCAGATGTTTGGCCTCAAGAATAGGGATTATTTTTCAGACTTATTTTTATCCTCAGATTAGCAATTTCTTTCATCTTACTAACCCTTAGGACAACAGCTCATAACTACTTATTACTAGTTTCGTTTAAGAAAATATCTAACTTTCTTACTTTTCTCAAACTATTCATATCTTTCATATATAATTTTTCACTTTCAAACTTTCATTATCAAATTTTTTTTGTACTTATATATAGTATAATGCAAAGTAACGCGTGAATAAGCACAAACCTTCCCCCAAACCTGTTTACAGCAGTGTCCTCACTGATATCATCTGTTAAGCTAAAAAAAACTGTAGACCTGGGAGGAAAAGTTATCAAAGGGGACAAGAAATAATGAAAGTGAAATTCTCCCCCAAACTTATTTTTGGCTCGTAATTTTGTAAAAAATTTCTTCAAGAGCCAAAATATCCCCCCCCAAACTTGAATAAAATAGTATTAAACATTTAAAATTATTGGGGGGGTTAAAGTTATTGGTCAAAGTAAAACCTTACAAAGACCAAAAGTCAACACCAACCATTCAAAAATTTTATCGATGAAGCACCAAGGTTGGTGGAAGAACATGTTGCCTATTGACGTGAAGAAGTGGGGAGGAGATAAGAGGTGTAATGGAAAAGGTTTACGTCTCGGTTTGTAGAGGCGAAACAATGATGATGGATTACTCGCATTCTCATTCTTGATAAGAAGAAGATGTGGCGGTTCAAATTCTTTGAGTTGGGGTTGATTCATCACAACGCCCATGTCTTCTAAGAATGCGAGTTCTTTGGTGAAGATTTCTTCAAAACTTTCATCGATATCCCGGATAATAATCTCATCGGAAAGAATGGGATGATACTCGGACTCCATAAAAGGTTCATATTTAGCGTTAGATGTTGACCCGGACAATAACGTAATAGCGGAGTCGAGATCAGTATCGTGAAGCTCTTCAATTTCGCTACTGTCAGAATCTATTGTTTCGACAGAACACACATGAGCATAGGGTTCGGAGGGTTCACTTCCCAACTTGTAAATTTTAAGCTCAATTAACATCTTCCCGAAGGATAGTGTCATAGAGCCGTTTCGAAAATTGATTATTGCATTGGAAGTCGCAAGAAAAGGTCGACCTAAAATCACCGGAATTTGGTTTCGTGGGTTCGCTACAGGTTGTGTATCTATAACGATAAAGTCCACAGGAAATATAAATTCCCTGACTTTGATTAACACATCCTATAGCTCACCCCTAGGTTGGGTGATAGATCGATCGGCCATCTGAAGAGTGCAATGCGCAGGTCTTAACTCTCCGATCCCTAATTGCTCATAAACAGAATACGGAAGCAAGTTAACACTAGCACCTAAATCGAGTAGAGCACGATTGATATTTTTACCCCCGATAGAAATAGAAATTGTAGGACTTCCAGGTTCCTTTCATTTTTTGGGTAGTTGTTGTGTAAAAGCAGTGCTCACATTACTCGTAAGGAAAACTTTTTTAGGTAGTTGAACTTTTCTCTTCCTAGTGCACAAGTCTTTTAGGATATTCTCATAAGACGGAATTTGTTGAATAGCATATAGGAGAGGAATGTTTATGTTAACTTGCTTAAAAATTTCCACAATCTTCTTCATTTGTGGACTTGGTTTGTTGCCCCTTAACCTGTTTGGATAAAGTGCTTTATCAATAAGGGTTGGGTCCAACATTGGAGAAGATTGTGGGGATGGAATGGATCCCAAAATTGGAGTGGGAATCATTTTAGGAAGACTCGGTGGAGGGTTCGAGTCTTGGGGAAAACGAAGAATAGGCTCAGAAGAAGGTGGGAGACTAGACGAATTAGGGGAAGAAGTAGAAGCTGGGGTATCATTGGTATCACTAACGTTATCAACTTGTTCACCCACTCGGTTATCCAGCACTCTTCCCGATCTCAACGTAGTAACGACACTCACATTATAACTTTGTGAGTGGCCATGATTTGGTAGGGGTTGAGGCGGAAGTTTCCCTTTCTTTCTAGCACTCATTTCGGCGTTTAATCATGCAATTTGGGCTTCTATTGATTTAATACTCTCACCGTGGGAGGCGGAGTCTTTCTTTATGGTATCAATAGAAAACCTCATATCAGCCGACATTTGGATGGAATGTTTCATAAACAAATCCAAAGTTTCTGCGAGTGAAGAGGAGTTATCTGTACTGGTCGTTTGGAAAGAATTATTTGCCGGGTTTTGAAAAGGTTGCGATTGAAAAGGGTGCTGACTTTGTGGTAGTGGTTGATATTGCTGTGGAGGAGGTCTTTGGTAATTTCTTTGGAACTAGTTTTGATTTTTGTTTTGGTTTTGGTTCCAAGCATAGTTAGGATGATTCCTCCACTCCCGATTGTATGTGGAAGAATAAGGATCGTTTCTAGGTCGCTGCTGAAAAGAAGCATTAGTTTGCTCGTGACCTTGAAACGGTGCATTCATAGGACATTCTTCCGTCAAGTGTGATGGATCGGAACATCAACCGCACACGGTTTTGGGGAGTGTTACCTGGTTTAGGGAGACTGATGAGAATTTGTTTTCAATAGCATCGAGTTTCTTTTGCATCGTTGCCATTTCGACTTTTACTGCGATGGAAACATCGAGCTGATGAATATCTCTCCTAGAAGAAGGTGGTCTAACGCTTTTCCACTGCAAAGTGTTTTCAGCGAGATCTTCCAGATATTTCCAGGCTTCACCATCGTCTTTGGACATGAAATTGCATTGACACATGGTTTCAAGCATCTGCTTTGTCGCTGAATTAATGCCCTCATATATAATTCGGTATAAATCCCATCTATGTATTCCATGATGAGGACATTGGACAAGCAGATCCTTAAAACGTTCAAAGCACTTCCAAAATGGTTCATTGGGAAGCTGGGTAAACTGGTTGATCTCGCTCCTAACACGGGCGGTCTTATGATTTGGGTAAAATTTCTTAAGGAATGCTATCACGAATTCATCCCAATTGGTAATAGAGTGTGTGGCAGTATTATAAAGCCATTTTTCTGCCAAATCGCACAAGGTGAATGGGAGAAGACGCAAGCGCATAGCATCCACGGACAGTTGTGAAGTACCCATCATTGCGCATACGTTTTCGAATTTAGTGATGAAAACGTACGCGTCTTCAGACTCAAGCCCGTGAAATTTAGGCAACAGATTGATGTAGTGGGGTTTAATTTCAAAATTATCCTCGTTGGCTGGTGGAATGGATAGACAAGTAGGAAGTGGACCGCGTATAGGATAGCATCTTTCTTGGAGAGAGATGCGCGGTGGATTCTGCTCCCCTACGGGTGGTGGCAGGGTGGTATTATAATTTGATGGAGTACCGTCCATCTCGGTCGATGTGGTGGGTGGTGGGCAAAAAGAAGATGAAGAAGCATCGACTTCGGATTCGATAGCAAGAACGCGGACAAGACGGGCACTAGAATCCCGTATCCAGCCGAGCATGCAATAAGCGGGTTTAGTGCAAGTGGCAGTGTGTGTGTGATTTAAAAATGGTTTGTTTTAAAAAGTGTCGGATGTGAGACAAATCACACAAAAATGCACAATCAACACTAGTGTAGGGTGTTTTTCGTCACCCCATTGAGATGGGAATACGCGCGAGTTTGTCAGGCGTACTACAGATTCCCCCTGCCTAGGGTAGGCCGGGGTTTAATGATTATGGGGATCCGAATCTCCGGCAGCCACGGACTAAGCTGCCGTTAATTACCCCTCGCCTTTGGAGCGAGGGAACCTCCGATTGACGGGTTAAACTGGTCATGCGAACTCAATGTGCAGTGTGCGTGTGTTGTGTTTTGAAAGATGGGTTTTGGATATATCGGGAGCCACGCAGAGTTTTTACGGGGGTCCCGCTACCCGGATAGCGGGCTGGGGGTCAAGGGGGCTAGCAGCCCCCTTGCGGGGTGCGGGGCAGCGCCCCGTTAGAAATTTTTTTCTAACAGGGACAGTGTCGTGGAGTATGTGTGTGTGTAAATATGTATACATATGTATATATATATATATATATATATATATAAAAGAAAGAGGGGGAAAAGGCATCCAAAGGATGCGTGGGGACAGCGCATTGAGCGCTGTGCGCTTAGGTGCTGTGCGCTCAGGTGCAAGCGCGCCACGTGTCAGCACGTGGGCATTTTGCACTTGAGCGTAGTGCGCTTGAGCGCAGTGCGCTTGAGCGCAAGCGTGCCATGTGTCGGCACGTGGGCGCTTTGCGCTCGAGCGCAGTGCGCCTGAGCGCAGCACGCCACGTGTCGGCATGTGGGCGCTTTGCGCTCGAGCGCAGTGCGCCTGAGCGCAAGCGCGCCACGTGTCGGGGGCGTTTTGCGCTCGAGCGCAGTGCGCCTGAGCGCAGCACGCCACGTGTCGGCACGTGGGCGCTTTGCGCTCGAGGGCAGTGCGCCTGAGCGCAAGCGCGCCACGTGTCGGCACGTGGGCGCTTTGCGCTCGAGCGCAGTGCGCCTGAGCGCAAGCACGCCACGTGTCGGCACATGGGCGCTTTGCGCTCGAGCGCAGTGCGCCTGAGCACAAGCGTGCCACGTGTCGGCCCGTGGGCGCTTTGCGCTCGAGTGCAGTGCGCTGGCGAGCCAAAGGGACTTTTAGTCCCAGAACCAGAAGCTATGCTTCAGAAAGGAAATATTTATTATATATATATATATATATATATATGTAAATATATGGAGTTAAACTCCTAAAATGTTTTGGTTGATGGAGGGGGTTCTTCTTCTTCCTCCTCTGTTGGCTGGATCTTGATGATCAAGAGATGTGAGATCTAAAAATCTCTCCTTTCTGAGATCTAATGGTAGATCCAAGTTCCCCTTTATGGGTTTTGTGGTGGAAGACTTCTTAGTTTTTGAAAAGAAAGAGTAAAACTCTTGATTTAATTCAAAAGAAATGAGAAGGTTTAGAACCTTGGAGAAGGAGCAGGAGGCACAAAGAACCCTAATTTTTGGGGGAATGAAAAGTATTGCTTTATTCATCATCATGTTGCCTTTTATAGGCTTACATATTTACATATAGCCCCTTGGGCTTCACAAAATGACATTTTGCCTATCCCATGGCTCATGTGCCATTTCTTTTTGCATATAAACCATGGGCTTTACAAAAATTTGGCTTTAATGCCCATTTTGTTTACATTCATGCATAAAAAATTACATAAAAATTATTTATGACATGATTTTGTTGTTGGCATGAGGGAGGCTGGCCGCGGGCTCGACTTGGGCATGGGCCCGCTTGACCTGGGCTTGGGCCCACCTAGCTTGGGGGTTGACCTTGGGTGTAAATTTTTACCCCAACAAATTGCCCCCCATCAATAAATGCACACCGCACATGTGGGTCGTGTGCATGAAATTGATGGATCTTCTTTCACGTGGAGGCAACTTGTTTTGGTTCCCACTTTTTTGGGATGCACTGCCCTTTTTACGACGTGGACGGTCGACGCTTGACGCGTCTCCGAGACAGAGTGTCCGTGGTGGATGTTTCCCTGGCCTGGAGCGATCTGGTTCCTGCTTTGTAAGAAGCCTGTACTGCCCTTTTTGCGACATGGACGGTCGACGCTTGACGCGTCTACGAGACAAAGTGTCCGTGGTAGACGTTTCCCTTACCCGGAGCGATCCGGTTCCTGCTTTGTAGGAAGCCTGCACTGCCCTTTTTGCGACATGGACGGTCGACGCTTGACGCGTCTCCGAGACGGAGTGTCCGTGGTAGACGTTCCCCTGACCCGGAGTGATTTGGTTCCTGCTTTGTAGGAAGCCTGCACTGCCCTTTTTGCGACATGGACGGTCGACGCTTGATGCGGAGCGATCTGGTAGACGTGTCCCCGGCACGGAGTGTCGCTGGCCGACGTTTCCCCGAGGCGGAGTGTCGTTGTTGGACATTTCCCAGATGCGGAGTGTCTATGTTGGACGTTTCTCCGATGCAGAGTGTCGCTTGCTGACGTGTCCCCAGCACGGAGTGTCTGCTTGACGTCTTCCCGGCACGGAGTGTCATTGTTCGACTTTTCCCCGGTACGGAGTGTCTGCTTGATGTCTTCCCGGCACGGAGTGTCGTTGTTCGACTTTTCCCTGGTACGGAGTGTCGCTGATCGACTTTTCCCCCGGCACAGAGTGTCGGGTTGACGTTTCCCCGGCACGGAGTGTCGCTGATGGACTTTTCCCCGGCGTGGAGTGTCGCTGGTTGACTTTTCCCCGGCACGGAGTGTCGCTGATGGACTTTTCCCCGGCGCGGAGTGTCGCTGGTTGACTTTTCCCCGGCACGGAGTGTCGCTGATCGACTTTTCCCCGGCGCGGAGTGTCGGGTTGACTTTTCCCCGGCACGGAGTGTCGCTGATGGACTTTTCCCCGGCGCGGAGTGTCGGGTTGACTTTTCCCCGGCACGGAGTGTCGCTGATCGACTTTTCCCCGGCACGGAGTGTCGCTGATGGACTTTTCCCCGGCACGGAGTGTCGGGTTGACTTTTTCCCGGCACGGAGTGTCGCTGATCGACTTTTCCCCGGCGCGGAGTGTCGGTGGTTGACTTTTCCCCGGCACGGAGTGTCGCTGATGGACTTTTCCCCGGCGCGGAGTGTCGCTGGTTGACTTTTCCATGGCACGGAGTGTCGCTGATGGACTTTTCCCCGGCGCGGAGTGTCGGGTTGGCTTTTCCCCGGCACGGAGTGTCGCTGATCGAATTTTCTCCGGCGCGGAGTGTCGGTGGTTGACTTTTCCCCGGCACGGAGTGTCGCTGATCGACTTTTCCCCGGCGCGGAGTGTCGGGTTGACTTTTCCCCGTCACGGAGTGTCGCTGATCGACTTTTCCCCGGCGCGGAGTGTCGCTGGTTGACTTTTCCCCGGCACGGAGTGTCGCTGATGGACTTTCCCCCGGCGCGGAGTGTCGCTGGTTGACTTTTCCCTGGCACGGAGTGTCGCTGATGGACTTTTCCCCGGCGCGGAGTGTCGGGTTGACTTTTCCCCGGCACGGAGTGTCGCTGATCGACTTTTCCCCGGCGCGGAGTGTCGGTGGTTGACTTTTCCCCGGCACGGAGTGTCGCTGATGGACTTTTCCCCGGTGCGGAGTGTCGCTGGTTGACTTTTCCCTGGCACGGAGTGTCGCTGATCGACTTTTCCCCGGCGCGGAGTGTCGCTGGTTGACTTTTCCCCGGCACGGAGTGTCGCTGATCGACTTTTCCCCGGCGCGGAGTGTCACTGATCGACTTTTCCCCGGCGCGGAGTGTCGGGTTGACTTTTCCCCGGCACGGAGTGTCGCTGATCGACTTTTCCCCGGCGCGGAGTGTCGGTGGTTGACTTTTCCCCGGCACGGAGTGTCGCTGATGGACTTTTCCTCGGCGTGGAGTGTCGCTGGTTGACTTTTCCCCGGCACGGAGTGTCGCTAATGGACTTTTCCCCGGCGCGGAGTGTCGCTGGTTGACTTGATTCCGAGACGGAGCATAATTCCGGCAGGGAAGGTAGATATCCCGAGGCGAAGCATGATTTCGACATGGGGTAAATTCTGGGACAGAGCATGATTCCGCCGTAGAGGTTGTTGGTTTGATTTGATTTGGGTTGACATCAGCATCGCTACACTGGAATATGGTACCAGGAGCGAATCATCATCTGTCTTTGAGAGGATTTGGGAATTGGGGTTTTTGTTTGGCATCTGCATTGCTGCACTGGAATAATGCCAGGAGCAACTCATCATGTGCCCCGGGAGGATTTGGGAATGGGTTTTTTTTCGTTTGGCATCTGCATTGCTGCACTGGAATGATGCCAGGAGCAACTCATCATTTGCCCCGGGAGGATTTGGGAATGAGTATTTTGTTTGGCATCTGCATTGCTGCACTGGAATGATGCCAGGAGCAACTCATCATTTGCCCCGGGAGGATTTGGGAATTGGTGGCTTAGGAGACAGGTTCATATCCCTGTCACCTAAGGTTTTTCAATTTTATGGGCCGTGAGGGTCCCACAAAAGCATTTTCTCCCTGCGAGTCGTAAGGATCGCGCAGGTGTATTTTCTCCTTAAGAGTCGTGGGGACTCCTAAGTGTGTTGCTCCTTTGTGAGTCGTAGGGATCTCACGCGGGAATTTTCTCCTCACAAAGTCGAGAGGACTTTCCGAGTGCATTTCTTTTTTTTTTACGAGTTTGCGCCCTTTCAGGTTTTCACAAACTCGCCGGCAGTCCTGCTGTTTTCACTCACGGAGTCCTTTCTGGTTTTCATCCGTGCCCGTTTTGCTTGTGGACATACCGTTCTTCTTTTTTTTTTCTTTTTTTTTTCTCTTTTTTTTTTCTTTTCTTTTTTTTGGAGAGATGGGGATTGTTTTACGCCCGTGGATTGTATACGGTTTTGCAGGATGTATGATCCAGACCGTAGGGCCAAAAACATTTCGGGACTTTGTTGGCATCTGCATCGCTGCACTGGAATATGGTACCAGGAGCGACTCATCATTCGCCGTTAGGGTATGTGATTTGGAATTTGGTTGGCGTCTGCATCGCTACACTGGAATATGGTACCAGGAGCGACTCATCATTCGCCATTGGGGTACGTGATTTGGAATTTGGTTGGCGTCTGCATCGCTACACTGGAATATGATACCAGGAGCGACTCATCATTCGCCGTTGGGGTATGGGATTTGGAATTTGGTTGGCGTCTGCATCGCTGCACTGGAATATGGTACCAGGAGCGACTCATCATTCGCCGTTGGGGATTGGGGAACGATGGCTTAAGAGACAGGTTTAGATCCCTACCGCCTAAGGCTTTTCAATTTTATGGGCCGTGAGGGTCCCATAAAGGTATTTTCTCCCTGCGAGTCGTAAGGATCCCGCAGGTGTATTTTCTCCTTAGGAGTCGTGAGGACTCCTAAGTGTGTTTTTCCTTTATGGGTCGTAAAGATCCCACAAAGGTCTGTTCTCCTCATGTATCGTGAGGACACATGAGTGGATTTCCCTTTGTCCCTAGTTTAATGACTTAGGGGTCCTCTGTTTCCAGTTTAACGACTTAGTGGTCGTCTATTTCCAATTTAACGATGTGGTGGTCATCTGTTTCCAGTTTAAAGACTTGGTGGTCATCTGTTTCCAGTTTAACGAATTGGTGGTCATCTGTTTCCAGTTTAACGACTTGGTGGTCATCTGTTTCCAGTTTAAAGACTTAGAGGTCTACTGTTTCCAGTTTAAAAACTTGGAGGTCGAATATTTCCAGTTTAACGACTTAGAGGTCATCTGTTTCCAGTTTAACGACGTAGAGGTCGTCTGTTTCCAGTTTAAAGACGTAGAGGTCATCTGTTTCCAGTTTAACGACTTAGAGGTCATCTGTTTCCAGTTTAACGACGTAGAGGTCGTCTGTTTCCAGTTTAAAGACGTAGAGGTCATCTGTTTCCAGTTTAATGACTTAGAGGTCATCTGTTTCCAGTTTAACGACCTGGTGGTCATCTGTTTCCAGTTTAACGACGTAGAGGTCGTCTGTTTCCAGTTTAACGACTTAGGGGTCTATTGATGGCGAGCTTAGAATTTTGGGGTAGGGGCCGGTGTCAGCGTTGCTAACACTGAAGCAGAGGTGCCAGGACACATGAGTGGGTCGTCCCAATGAAGCACAATTCCAAAGGGCGGAGACCAACCGCTGGACTGGTGATTGCAGTGGGATATGGTATGATGAGAGTTATTTGAGCCCGTGGATTGTATACGGTAGTCAAGTTGGGGACTAAACGTAGGGCCGTAAGAATTTTGGAAAATTGGATTTTGGTTCGGCGTCTGCATCGCTGCACTGAAATATGGTACCAGGAGCGACTCATCATTCGCCTTTTTTTTACCGCGATTGTTCTATCATTTCAGCTTTTCTTATCGCAAAGATCGCGATTGTCCTATCATTTCGGATTTTATTCGCGGTTGCCCCATCATTTCGGCTTTATTTTCATTTTTATTTTTACTCGCTGATTTTTATTTGCTAGTTGCCCCATCATTTCGGCTTTTATTTTTTTCTCTTATTTACACATTTTTTGTTTATTTACATTTTTTTACATTCCCAGTTTAACGACTTAGAGGTCGACGGTTCCCAGTTTAACGACGTGGGGGTCATCAGGTGTTCCCAGTTTAACGACGTGGTGGTCCTCTTTGCTTATCCCAGCTCCTTGAACTTTGTTCTTGGCGGAGCTGTGTTGATGACCTAGCTCTGTGGCTTGCCGATGCATCCGAGGATTGTGAGGTTTTTCCAAGCTTATATTGGTCCTCTGCCCAATCTTTGAAAATATAGCAGTCTTCGATGGTATGACCCACCACTCTATGATATGTGCAGTATATGGGATTGCCGGTCATGTTCATTTCCTGTGGCCTCTTTGGAACAGGCAGTTGCAGACCGCTGTTCAGGGCGTCCATGAATATTTTGCGGACTTCATCCCTCCTGAAGAAGTATACCTTCTTCTTTCCCTCCATTGGAATAGGTGCCTTTACTGATGTTGGTCCTCGAGGCACATGTCTGGGAGGATTAGGTTCCCGAAAGGTTTCGGTCTCCATTTGCATGAAATCGGCGATCGTAGCTTGACTGTTTGCTAACGCGCCTTTAGACAGTTCTATCTCTCCCGTCCTGTATTGCCTTTCGACCCAATCTTTGAAGACGAAGCAGTCCTCAATGGCATGACCTATCACCCTGTGATAGGGGCAATATTCTGGGTCGTCGGTCATATTCGCTTCTTGCGGTCTCTTTGATTCCGGCAGTTGTAGACCGTTTCTTAGGGCATCCTTGAATATCTTATGAACTTTTTCCCTTTTAAAGGAATAGACCTTTTCCAGCTTCGCTTTCAGAGGCGATTCCCCCCCGGTGTATGTATCGGAGGGACTGGAGGCTGATTGCGGCCGTTTTTTGCGAAGGCGGTCTGCTTTTAGGTTGAAAGGGATATCAGTTGGCTGCCCCCGGGTATCAATCCCTGGCTCATGAGCCAAAATTTGATTCTGCTGTAATTGCAATCGGGCAACTTGGGTCGCGAGATCTGCCACGACGTTTGCCAGCTCGTCAACTTTGGAATAGACCTCGGCCATCTTCTCATCCCTGTCCTGAAATTGCCTTTGAAGCCATTGGAATAATGCTTGTTCTGTAGTTCCGGCTATGACAATCGGGTAATCTTTATTGCCTGAGCTCAATTCCGCAGGAACCACGGGCACTTCTGGCTTATCGGCCTGAGCGGGCTCTTCATCATTTAGATCGAGCCGATGCTGGGTAGCGGCAACCATATCTTCACCATGGCTGTGAAGAAGAGGAGGGTTCGTTTCTTCATGTCCGGCCATGTAGACAGTGTGGATAACACACTCAGCCATTCTTTCATCACTGGCAGCTGGTTTCGCGGAGTGGTCCGGGCTTTGGAAATTCATAAATTTTAACATGGCCAGAGCCCTAGCCCTTTTGTTGGCTCTATACCTGAGCCGCTTCTGCCTCAGCTTCTCTGCCTCAAGCGCTTGGCAGGCTTCTGCTCTTCGGGGAGCCGCCATAGGCTGAGTGATGGGGAGGCTTAAGGAGACACCCAATCGAGCAGTTGTCGGAGGCGCCGCTGGAGATTGCTCAAGACGCGTTGTAGCTTTGTTGGTGTTGATGGCCTTGCCCCCAGCTGGGGCCAAGGAAAGTCGTTCAGATACCGACTTGCATTTGGGTTGGGGTGCCCTCGAGATCACCATATTTGGTCTCCTGCCTTTCGAGACCGGTTTATCTGCTACCGGGGCTTGAGGAGCTGGGATGGCGCCAACTGGCATGAACATAATAGAGCCGAATGGTAGCAGCGGCTCCTCCCATTGTCGCCCGAGACTGGCCGGAAGGACCGTCCCAGAGTCTATCCTCATCGTGTAAGAGACGGGAGCTGCGTTCATCATCGAAGACATCGTCGGAAGGTGATTGCTTGAAAATCTGCATGAAAAAAACATTATTTTTAGTATAAATACAGGTATGTATATTGATTGAGTTCGCATGAACGCTTAACCCAAAATATGGGAGGAGAGATTGGTCCCACCGGGCGTGCCAGAATCTGTAGGGTGTTTTTCGTCACCCCATTGAGATGGGAATATGCGCGCGCTTGTCAGGCGTACTACAGATTCCCCCTGCCTAGGGTAGGCCGGGGTTTAATGATTGTGGGGATCCGAATCTCCGGCAGCCGCGGACTAAGCTGCCGTTAATTACCCCTCGCCTTTGGAGCGAGGGAACCTCCGATTGACGGGTTAAACTGGTCATGCGAACTCAATGTGCAGTGTGCGTGTGTTGTGTTTTGAAAGAGGGGTTTTGGATATATCGGGAGCCACGCAGAGTTTTTACGGGGGTCCCGCTACCCGAATAGCGGGCTGGGGGTCAAGGGGGCTAGCAGCCCCCTTGCGGGGTGCGGGGCAGCGCCCCGTTAGAAATTTTTTTCTAACAGGGACAGTGTCGTGGAGTATGTGTGTGTGTAAATATGTATACATATGTATAGATATATATATATATGTATGTATGTATATATATATATAAAAGGAAGAGGGGGAAAAGGCATCCAAAGGATGCGTGGGGACAGCGCCTTGAGCGCTGTGCGATTAGGTGCTGTGCGCTCAGGTGCAAGCGCGCCACGTGTCAGCACGTGGGCGTTTTGCGCTTGAGCGCAAGCGTGCCACGTGTCGGCACGTGGGCGCTTTGCGCTCGAGCGCAGTGCGCCTGAGCGCAGCACGCCACGTGTCGGCATGTGGGCGCTTTGCACTCGAGCGCAGTGCGCCTGAGCGCAAGTGCGCCTGAGCGCAAGTGCGCCATGTGTCGGTACGTGGGCGCTTTGCGCTCGAGCGCAAGCGCGCCACGTGTCGGCACGTGGGCGTTTTGCGCTCGAGCGCAGTGCGCCTGAGCGCAGCACGCCACGTGTCGGCATGTGGGCGCTTTGCGCTCGAGCGCAGTGTGCCTGAGCGCAAGCGCGCCACGTGTCGGCACGTGGGCGCTTTGCGCTCGAGCGCAGTGCGCCTGAGCGCAAGCACGCCACGTGGCCACGTGTCGGCACGTGGGCGCTTTGCGCTCGAGCGCAGTGCGCCTGAGCGCAAGCGCGCCACGTGTCGGTACGTGGGCGCTTTGCGCTCGAGTGCAGTGCGCCTGAGCGCAAGCACGCCACGTGTCGGCACGTGGGCGCTTTGCGCTCGAGCGCAGTGCGCCTGAGCGCAAGCGTGCCACGTGTCGGCCCATGGGCGCTTTGCGCTCGAGCGCAGTGCGCTGGCGAGCCAAAGGGACTTTTAGTCCCAGAACCAGAAGCTATGCTTCAGAAAGGAAATATTTATTTTATATATATATATATATATATATATATATATATATATATATATATATATATATATGTAAATATATGGAGTTAAACTCCTAAAATGTTTTGGTTGATGAAGGGGGTTCTTCTTCTTCCTCCTCTGTTGGCTGGATCTTGATGATCAAGAGATGTGAGATCTAAAAATCTCTCCTTTCTGAGATCTAATGGTAGATCCAAGTTCCCCTTTATGGGTTTTGTGGTGGAAGACTTCTTAGTTTTTGAAAAGAAAGAGTAAAACTCTTGATTTAATTCAAAAGAAATGAGAAGGTTTAGAACCTTGGAGAAGGAGCAGGAGGCACAAAGAACCCTAATTTTTGGGGGAATGAAAAGTATTGCTTTATTCATCATCATGTTGCCTTTTATAAGCTTACATATTTACATATAGCCCCTTGGGCTTCACAAAATGACATTTTGCCTATCCCATGGCTTATGTGCCATTTCTTTTTGCATATAAACCATGGGCTTTACAAAAATTTGGCTTTAATGCCCATTTTGTTTACATTCATGCATAAAAAATTACATAAAAATTATTTATGACATGATTTTGTTGTTGGCATGAGGGAGGCTGGCCGCGGGCTCGACTTGGGCATAGGCCCGCTTGACCTGGGCTTGGGCCCACCTAGCTTGGGGGTTGACCTTGACTTTGACTCGGTCAACCGGGATGTAAATTTTTACCCCAACACCTAGAAATAAGGTTACCTAGGTCAAGTCTTTAGACCGCTCCTAGACTTCCAAAGGACAAGCCGCAGGATCAATCCTCTATCACCTCTTTACTACCATTGCGGCCAGGTAAGTGCCAGGTAAGTGGGAGATATCCGCTATACGAATCATCGAAAATAGCGGGCCTAATTAAGTAACCACTTGCCTTAGACACACTTGCCTAGGCACCACAAAAGTAATGCGGATAAGCGATAAATTACCCATAACCTTTCTCTGTCCTTATTGAGCGCGACAGTACTTAGAGTCTTGTCTAGATATTTTTTAAATTAATGTAGGGTTGATGCAGATGCTTCTTTTTGTGATTTGTGGGGCTTAGGAAGGGTGATAAAATACCCACCTAATCTGAATTTTGGTCTTACCACTTAAAGTCCGTATTAAAATATGAATAAACAAACCAATTACAAAAGTTTGCAAAAAGATTTTTGTGTGGTGATATTTTGCAAAGAATCCTGCAGGAAAGATATTTTATTGGATTTCAGAGGAGAGAGAAAGAGTTGAGAAATTTACCAGAGAAGTTTGGAACCCTAATTCTCCAATTCAGCCGTGCTTCTGCCGCAAATTTGCCTTATTGCCGCGCTTCCGCCGCCGACTTGGGAGATCAGGTGGAAATTTTTGCTACGTGGCCTCCCTTGCTCCTCTAGATCTTGATTAATGTCTTTGGATCTCTATTTTCTCAATTCTGTGACTCCAAATCCCCTCGCAAATTCACACAATAATCGTTAAATATACAATTTATAGTTTTGTTTATTTATGACATGGATCGAATAAGAATTCAACACGAATAGTAAGAAAAATAAATTACGCACGTATCCCCGGCAACAGTGCCATTTGATTGATCTGTTTTTTTAGAGTTTGTAGAAATAACCGCAATCAGTAACGGTGTCGCGTGTAGCTAGACCGAGATGAGTACAGGTCGTCCTCAGGGAAATATTGAATCTTTTAATCTTACTTTAAGCGTATTGATTTAAGAAAGGAGGAAGAATAATGAAGAATGAAGAATGGTTATAGATTCTAGATCTACGTCAAACACAGATGTAGAATATAGATTTAGATTAACTACGGAGGTTGGTTTTATATTAGAAGGGGGCTTATAGGGTTCATCATATTTAGTAGTAATGGATGATGAATTAAAGATTACTCGTTTTATCCTTTAATAGATTTAAAACCAGATCGACAGTGATGCATGTAGATTAGGGTTTCTGGAAGGAATATGGTTCCCACTCTTAACCCCTATCTTGACATGGATCTCTGTTCATGTCTAGCCTTTACCAAAGCAATTGTTAATCTAATCTCTAATCGAGGCCGTGACTATCAATGAATTGATAGCGCGCCCAATTAGGATGTTAACTATTCTTTTGATAAAGTTTCTAAACTTTATAGGACGTAAAAGGAGTTGAAGGATCTTTATCATCCATTAATCTACCCTAATCCTACGAACCCTATCAAGCGGAGAATTACTCGCGCATGATGGAGATAAAGAACGGATAGAGATCATGATGTAAATAAAGAAAATAAAATGCAATAAGAATAAAACAACTACCTTTATTAATCAACTTGATCAATTACACTTTTTTTCCTTTAGAAAATGATTACAAAACCCTAGTTTGCTTCTCGATCTCTTCTTAAGGAGGTAGATGAACAGCTGATGATCAACCTGGATTCTTGAGCCGTCTTGGACTTCCTGATCTCGTCGGTTTGATGATTTTTCCAAGAGGCACTCGGTCTTTAAATATAGTCATAGAGCTAGAATCTCTACTTTCCTAATAAGGCAACTAGTTGTTAAGATCCTACCCAAAAAATCCAAAGTCCCAACTCCCTCAACTTGCGGCGGAACCGCGGCCATTATTTGGGTTTGGTCGCAGATCCACGGTGGATTAGGAGGATCGTGGGTTCGTTTCACTTATGTTTTCTTCTGGTGACACATGTAGACTATTTTGATATCTGGAATCTGAAAATCTTCTCTACGTCTCTGCCAGAATTGATTTCTTCGATTTACTTAAACATTTTGGCAGATTTGATCTCGCCAACTCGAATTTTCTCGATTTCAGTCCTGATATAATTTCTGCACAATTATCTCAATAAATAATATTATAGAATTTGTTTTTATTAATATATTATTTTAACCATTTGAAATGATTTTATAGTTTTAAGAGAATTGGTCAAAGATATTTAATAAGGTAAGCATATTTAAATGGACCAAATTTACATAGATATTATATGCTTACATTTTCCTTCATAATATTAATTATAATATATAAACACATGATAATAGTATTTTTACAGATAAACCCTCATATGTGTCATATTTATAATAAACACATTTTATTATATAGAAATAGTAAGGAAAATGTCATATCAAAAGTGCAGTTTTATCAACTGAACATGGCATCTTCCATGAAGAAGTGAAAGCACAGCTCTCCCATAATCAAATCTGGGTTAGGCCTCATCTTCGTGACTCCACAAGAAGGGATAATGTGCTTTGCCTTTTCCTTAATGGAGCCAAGAACAAACAACAAAGCGGAATATGAGGCTTTGATAGCAGGTCTTGAGATCGCTGTTGACATGGAGATTGAAAACTGTCTTCCACTGACTCGCATCTCGGGCTCCTTATATACGGAGACTCCCAGCTGATCGTTAGCCAAGTAAACGGTGATTATCAGACGTGCAAGCCAGAGTTGGTAAAATATGGAAAAAGAGTGCAACAGTTACTAACTCAAATTCCCTCCTATGCCCTGGAAAGCATGCCGCGTACAGAAAATAGCAAAAGCGGACGCATTAGCCAAACTAGCTAAAGAACTGGCTGACGAAAACCTCAATGACGTAAGGATCATTGTACAAAGCCGTCGGGTTCTTGCACCAGCAGAAATATCTCCGGAGTCGTCTGAAGAAAAGGAAGCGACCAAGCAAACAGCCCTACAAATAGAGGACCAAGAAAATGCTAAGGATTAGAGAGAAGTCATTATAGACTACTTCAAATCCCGTCAAACACCGGAAGATGCATCCTCAAGACATCAGCTCATGAAACGAGATCTGTCTTTCGCCTTCGTCAATGATACTCTATATAAGAGATCGTTCGACTCTTTGTGGCTGAGATGCCTGGGACCGGAAGAAGCGAGGAGAGTCATTCAAGAAACCCACGACGGACTCTTCGGTTCTCATCAAGCCGGGCCACAGATGAAGCTGAAGATTAAAAGAATGGACTACTATTGGCCCACGATAATTCAGGACTGCCTCGAATACGCGAATCGGTTCCACTCGTGCCAAATTCATGGAGACTTCATCCACCAGCATCCAAACCCGCTACACCCAACAGTGGCTAGCTGGCCATTCGAGATGTGGCGAACTGATATAATTGGGCCCATCGATCTAGCGTCATCCAAAAGACATCGGTTCATATTGGCGACAACTGATTACTTCTCCAAGTGGGCAGAAGCCATACCGCTAAAAGACGGAGAACATCCTCCATTTCTTCAAGACACAAGTCATCTATCGGTTCGGCACTCCGCGACGGATTATCTCCGATAACGGGCCAGCTTATAGAAGTCACAGAATCAGCCGCTTCGCACAGCAACATAACATAGACTGGAGATACTCTTCGGTCTATAATCCCCGAGCTAACGGTCTAGCTGAGACTTTCAAAAAAACCTTGACAAAGATCATAAAGAAGACGGTGTCCAAAAATAAAAAGGACTGGCACGAGAGACCGCATGAAGCTCTCTAGGCCTATTGGACTACGTTCAAGACAGCCACGAACACCACGCCATTTGCGTTAGTATTCGGCACGGATGCAGCACTTCCTTTTGGAGATAGATCTACCCTCTCTACGAGTGGCGGTTCGATATGAACTAACGGATGAAGAAAATGCCCATCTTCGACTTGAGGAGCTCGATGCCCTCGAGGAAACTCGTCTCATAGAGCAGCAAAACCAAGAAGCTTACAAAGCAAGGATGACGCGCTCATACGAAAGATTGACTAGATCGAGAACATTCCGCCAAGACGAACTCGTACTATTCGTAAAGAGATCTATGATCCCCAATCGTGCTAAATGGGGGAAATTCGAGCCAAACTACGAAGGCCCGTACATCATAGAAAAAGTCTACCAAGGCGGGGCTTACTTGCTCATGGATATGCATGGCGAAAGACCCTTCCGGCCAATAAACGACCGATTCCTAAAAAAATACTATGACTGACGAGTCACAGCCCAGATTAATGATAGATGACGACACTTGTGTCCACTCGCTGTCTTCCTGAGTACCAAACTCTGTAAGTGCTATCCGGCAAAACTTCGCCGCAAAAACTAACAACGGATCAAAACGTCCCTAAACTAACAATGGACCGCAATGTCCTGAAACTAGCTACGGACCGAAATGTCCCTAAACTAACAATGGACCGCAATGTCCTGAAACTAGCTACCGACCGAAACGTCCCTAAACTAACAACGGACCGCAACGTTCTCAAACTAGCTACGGACCGAGATGTCCATAAACTAACAACGGACCGAAACGTCCCAAAACTAACAATGGACCAAAACGTCCCTAAACTAACAACGGACCGAAACGTCCCTAAACTAACAATGGACCGCAATGTCCTGAAACTAGCTACGGACCGAAACGTCCCTAAACTAACAATGGATCGCAATGTCCTGAAACTAGCTACGGACCGTAACGTCCTTAAACTACTACGAACCACAGCATCCTTAGGCTAACGCGGCAAAAAAAAGGTACGTCCACAAGAGAAAAGGGCACGGATGAAAACCCGAAAGGGCGCCGTGAGTAAAAACAGCAGGACTACCTACGAGTTTGTGAAAACCCGAAAGGGCGCAATCTCATTAAAATAAAGACACCTTCAAGGTCCTCTCGATCTTGTGAAGAGAAATTACCTGCGTGAGATCCTTACGACTCATAAGGAAGTAACACACTTAGGGATCCCCACAATTCCTAAGGAGAAATTGCACTTACTAGATCCTCATGACTCATAAGGAGAATTCCCCCTATGAGACCCTCATGGCTCGTAGGATTCAAAAGCCTTAAGCTACAGGGATCTGAACATGTTCTTAAGCCATCATATTCCCCAAATTTCCCTACAAACGGTTCGATATTGACCCTTGTATACAATCAACGAGCACAAATAAACGTTTTCCTCACTGAGTCCCACCAACGACGAGGAATGTCCTTATGTGGTGAACAACACTTGTAGGTCCTCTCGACTTGTAAGGAGAAAACACTCTTGTAAAATCCTTACGACTTATAAGAGAACGTATACTTAGGAATCCTCATGACTCCTAAGGAGAAAACACACCTACGAGATCCTCAGGACTCGTAGGGTGGAACATCTTTATGAGACCCTTACGGCTCACGAAGTTAAAAGCCTTAGTCGTCAGGTCCCTAACCCTGTCTATTAAGCCACCTTTGTTCGATAGCGGTGAAGGCAAATGATAATTCGTTCCTGACAACGTTCTAGTAGTAGCGATACTGATGCCTAAATCGGTAACAAATTCCAAGTCCTTTCACGGCAAGTGATGATTCGCTCCTGGCAATATTCCAGCCGCAGCGATGCTGATGCTAAGATTGGTATCAGATCTCAAGTCCATACTCGCAACAAAATCAGCGAGCCAAAAATACATTAAAAAAATAGCCGAAATGATTGGGCAACTCGCAATAAAAAGCAGCGAGTAAAAAGAAAAATAGACGAAATGATTGGGCACCGCGAAAAATAGCCGAAATGATTGGGAAATCGAGACTTTCGCGATATAAAAAGCTGAAATGATAGAGCATCGCGGGAAAAAAAGTGAAAGAATGAAACTTTTGCCCTACAGGCAAGTCCATACTGACCCCTGTATACAATCCATGGGCATAAAAAAAAGTGAACCACATTTTCCAACAGACTCTATCAAAGAGAGAGTCAGATCTCGACTGCAACATCTGCATCCCAGAGGATCGACACGGCGTTCCTTCTCAACACCGCAGAAAGCGGAGCAAGTCAACTCTGACACCGCAGAAAGCGGAGCAAGTCAACCAATGACCTCCCCGCCGGAACAACGCTCCGTCTCGGAAACAAGTCAGCCAATGACCTCCCCGCCGGAACAACGCTCCGTCTCGGAAACAAGACAGCCAATGACCTCCCCACTGGAACAACACTCCGTCTCGGAAAAAAGTCAGCCAATGACCTCCCCGCCGGAACAACACTCCGTCTCGGAAAAAAGTCAGCCAATGACCTCCCCGCCGGAACAACGCTCCGTCTTGGAAAAAAGTCAGCCAATGACCTTCCCGCCGGAGCAATGCTCCATCTCGGAAACAAGTCAGCCAATGACCTCCCCGCCGGAACAACGCTCCTTCTCGGAAACAAGTCAGCCAATGACCTCCCCGCCGGAACAACGCTCAGACCCGGAAACAAGTCAGCCAATGACCTCCCCACCGGAGCAACGCTCCGTCTCGGAAACAAGTCAGCCAATGACCTCCCTGTCAGAGCAATGCTCCGTCTCGAAAACAAGTCAACTAATGACCTCCCCGCCGGAGCAATGCTTCATTTCGGAAACAAGTCAACAAATGACCTCCCTGCCGGAGCAATGCTCCATCTCGGAATTAAGTCAACCAATAATCCTTCGATTTTTCTCTTCTCATAGGGAAAAGCCTTAAGAAATGGAGATAAGGACCTGTTTCCTAAGCACTGGGGCCCTGCAAGTCGGTCCAAGATGGACTATTGCATACTATTCACGGGCCACACTCTCCAAAGTCGAATCTCGACAAGGAGGAAAACAACCACTTATGAGTCCTCTCAACTTGTAAGCGGGATAAATTCTCTTGTGAGTTCTTACGACTCTCAAGAGAAAACGCACTTAGGAATCCTAACGACTCCTAAGGAGAAAATATACCTACGGGATCCTCACGATACGTAGGGAGAAAAGCCTTTATGAGACCCTCACGGCTCATGAAGTTGAAAAGTCTTAGACGGCAGATTCAAATCTATTTCCTAAGCCATCGCTGCCCTATAAGGAGGTCAAGATGGACTATCTACGGGCTACAATTTCCAAATCCACATTCGCCAATGAAATAAAGAAGCTACTTACGAATCCTCACGATTCGTAAGGGAAAATACCTGAGTGAGAGCCTTACGACTCATGGAGGAGATGAATACTTAGAAATCCTCACGATTTCAAGAGAGAAAATACATCTACGGGATCCTCTCGACTCGTACGGAGAAAAACCTTCTTGAGACCCTTACGTTTCATGAAGATGGAAAAAGTCTTAAGCTACAAGAACCCTAAACTTGTCTCCTAAACCCTCAATCCTATGGCCATGCACAACTCTGCACACTTCACCCACGTACATACTTACGTGGGAAAAGTAGTGGGGGGCATTTGTTCCCGCCAAAATATTCAGCCAAGAGCTATTTGTGACTGTTTACACCGGTTTAAGTTTTGTTTACAGATATGTGTGAAATCGGGCTCATTCATATACGTGCATGCACACATCAGAGGAAGAACATGAGTTAGAAAGGGAGCACTTGGTGGTCAACGACAAAAATAAAGTATTTAATTGAACATTTTATTCTACAAGAAATAGATCACCAAACATGGGATCGAAAGTACAGAGATTCACAAAACTATGGATAAAATTCTCTAACTCCCTCGCTGCCTTCACCACCATGTCAAAGCGGCGATCTTCACGAGGAGTCGCTTTCCATCGGTCAGCGCCGTGCCCATCAATGAAGGTAGACATGATAACCCGCTGAGCCCGTATCTGGTTTAGCACCTGAACAGAGCGATCTCTCAGAGCCGTGGTAATCAAAAGTGCCTCATGAAAGCACTCGATCTTGTCTTCCGCTGCGTCGAGTATCGCCGCAGTCATCTCCGCTGGATGAGGGGGAATGTCATCGAGCACGGACAAGAAAATCATCCGGATCCAAATGGAGCCAATGGGGAGAGGGGATCCTCTACAAGTCAAGAGCTCGTACAGTACCGTATCGCATTGGTCATCCGTAAGAGCCGCGTTAACAAAGCGTGTGGCAAAACGAGGAACAATTTCCTCAATAGGCACCTCCCATATCTGCCGGTGAGCATGTGGACGATTACAAGCCATAGCTCTTCTCTGTTAAATTGATTCTTTGAAAGTGAGAGAGAAAAAGAAGCATTGCTTCAGATTATGAAGGGAGACATTTAAGTCTAGGCACAGAAAATGTCGTGCATGATGGAACTATTTTCAAGCATTGGAAAAAAAAGTTTGACTTAGGAAAAACAAAGAAAGAAGGCGAAAAGACATCTTCAGTAAAGAGGCAGCGCCTCACGTGCCTTGCACGAGAGCGCCAGCGCCAAGAGTTAAAAACTCTGAGGCAGCACCTCACGTGCAAAGCGCGAGAGCGCCAGCGCCAGAACTAACAGTTCTCCACCCTTGGATTAAAGATCCAACGAAGATGATAAATCATCAAATTACAGATTTAAATTCTGTTGAGCAAATATTCTTCGAATCTTCCTAAATCAAGAAAGGTTAATATCTGTAAAACAGAGCACTGTTTTATTAAAGATCCAATGGTGATTAGAAATCACCAAGATACAGAATAAGCCCTGTATGAGGAAATATTTTCCCAATCTTTTTGAGAACAAGAAAAATATTTTCTGTAAAACAGAAGGCCTAGGATCAAAGATCCAACGATGGATAAAATCCCCAGATCAATTAGGGACCTTTCAATGAGAGATCTCCTTAAATAAATCAACAAATCGGACTCCATTATATAAAGGACCCAAGACTTCAATTCTTGTGGAGAAGAAACCCCCATAAACTTCAAACTTCAAAGACAAGAACGATTTCTCCTTAATGTAAAAATAAAATAAGAGAGATCATAGCACCACCTTCATATCTAAGAGTTTAACTCTCACATCAGAAAAACTTAGTTCTTTTCCCAGATCTCTGATCTATAAGACAAAGACTTTCACAAGTGAAAAATCTAATTCTCAGAGAATTGAATTAAGCAGAACAGAAAACTCAGTGCTTAGCACTCAAAGTCTGGCGCTCAGCGCCGAGCGCTCCACGTGCTCCTCACGTGGGCTCTACTTAATAAGAAGTGCTTAGCACTTAAAGTCTGGCGCTCAGCGCCGAGCGCTCCACATGCTCCTCACGTGGGCGCTATTTAATAAAAAGGTGCTTAGCACTCAGTGTTTGGCGCTCAACGCCGAGCGCTCCACATGCTCCTCACGTGGGCAGTATTTAATAAAAAGGTACTTAGCACTCAGTGTTTGGCGCTCAGCGCCGAGCGCGTCACGCGCTCTACACGTGGGCGCCATAAATTGTTTAACACTCCATACAAAAGAGTATAACTAAAACAAAAAGAAAAAGATGTGTCAGAACCCAAATCAATACTCAGCAGTGCTGATACAGAAAGAGGATCAAGCCCAAATATGTAATCAAGTGGGCTGAGCCCAAGGCTGGCCAAACCCCGAATTGACTGAGCCCATATGTCTTCTTCTAAATTGGCCTTAGTCCCAAACAAGACTACCAAGTCTCTGATGAACATTCATCGGTTCAGGGGCACATCTCTTCACACCTCTGATACATGTCGTTGTAATTCTTCAACGTTTTCAGGGAGTGGCGGGTCCCGACAACCGGCATCTATGGACCACAACGTCCTTAAACTAATAATGGACCGCAACGTTCTTAAACTAAACCCTCACCCCAAAAAAATGGTGATCAAAGGACCGCAACGTCCCTAAACTAAACTCTGTGGACTATGATGTCCTTGAACCTAACGGACCGCAACGTCCCTAAACTAAACTCTATGGACTATGCTATCCTTAAACCTAACGGACCGCAATGTCCCTAAACTAAAACGTCCTTAAACTAAACTCTATGGACTACGATGACCTTAAACCCAATGGACCGCAACGTCCCTAAACTAAACTCTATGGACTATGATGTCCTTAAACTCTATGGACTATGATGTCCTTAAACCCAATGGACCGCAACGTCCATAAACTAAACTCTATGGACTATGATGTTCTTAAACCCAATGGACCGCAACGTCCCTAAACTAAATTCTTTGGACTATGATGTCCATCAACCTTATGGACTATGATGCCCTTAAACTCTATGGACCGCAACGTCCCTAACTAAACTCTATGGACTATGATGTCCTTAAACTCTATGGACTGCAACGTCCCTAAACTAAACTATATGGACTATGATGTCCTTAAACCAACCGTGGACCGTAACGTCACCAAACTAAAACGATAGAGCCCAAATGTTCTTTCGTTGGATAAAAAATGATCCTGAACCCCCGTTAAGTAGATCTTAATCCAATATCGGATTAACTTATCCTTAACAAATATTTAAGTTTATCTTAATCTCAAACGACGTTAACAATCCTTAAATCAAACCAAACCTAAATCTAAGAAAATACGGATTTGGACTAATCCACGCCCTACGGGCGACAACACAAATTAGTCTCCATATACAATCCATGGGCAACCAAAAATAAAACAAACACACACGACACGAAGTGATCTTCTGGAGCCGGAGAAAGTGGTTACCGCGATACGGTAACGTAATTAACTGCAGGGGCTTGTTCGTGCAGGGAAAAGCATTCTCACAATAAAAAAACCCCTCGCAAACGAGGGGGAATCTGACGAAGTCTGCTACATCGGACTTATCTGTCCAAACCTCCGATATACGGTGCCATAAATCAACTTGGCATCTTCGGAGAGGTGGACGGATAAATCCAAATAGCATCTGCCCCTAAAATTCAGGCCAGATGACCTAACGTCCCGTTCGTGACTTTCGGCGGTAAACAGAGGTCGTACAAGCTCTTTCGCAGCTTACACACCATATTCTCCTTCCCCTTCACCTCGTATTCCAGTGGTTGCATCATATAAATCTCCTCCTCCAAATCTTCATGAAGGAACGCGGTCTTGACATCTAGCAGCTCTAAGTACAAATTCTCCACCGCCACAATAATAAGGATCACCCGAATATATATCATCTTTACCACAGGGGAAAAATCTCTTGATTGTCAATACCTTTTTTTGTGCATATCTCTTAACTACCAAACGAGCCTTGTACCGCTTCACACCATTGGCCTCATCTTTAATTCTGTACACCCACCTATTTAGCAACGCTTTCCGACCCTTGGATAGCTTCACAAGGTCTCATGTATGGTTCTTCTCAAAAGATTATATGTCACGACCCGAAAATGGCACGTGACCGACACTTGAATCACGTGAAGTCCATAAGACTCTACCGTAACCAAAGTAAGCCGAAAACCAAGAATCTAAATATTTTTAAGTAAATAGTGGAGGTGAAGTTTTGAAAAAAGGGTGTCGATAGAATCAAGTTCTTTCTTTTCAAGTATAAATAAAGTTCATTTGAAATATAACTGGATTATATACTATAGTTTAAAAACATTTTTGTCATTTGAAATTTGGGCAGCGCCTCCTTTATAAATTTTGATAAAAACCGATACATATACATAAATAATATTGGCATTCCCAATCAGGAGCTAACTCATCGCCAATCGGCGGAAACACAACCACGCAAATATATATACGACGCCTAAGGCGAAGATCAACTCAAGAAAAGCAAAGAAAAACCAAAACATCAACTCGATAATGTCCAAACTTGATATATAAAAGAATATATACAAATCTCATTCTAAGTTAAAAGAATATACAAAACTGGTCTCTAATCCACAAATATACATAGTCTGGTAGATAGAGTTTTTGACTAGATACAACTGAATATAAAATATACAAGCGGTGGTTACGATCTGTAGTGTAACCCACCTACCAAGCAATCACCTGAAGAAGAAATGTGCAAGCAAGTCGCTGCGGATCCAAGCGGTCGGTCCTGCAAGAAAACTATGGCACAATGGGGGTGAGTTGCCAACTCATCAGTAGAAGACATCATCAGGTAGAAATCGAATGGTAACGAAATGAATGTGTATACATGTATATACAAATATAATATCGTGCCTGTCAATATGTGGTAACATGTCATCCATAGCATGTTTATATATATCATCCACTGAGTGTCCATCAACGACACTCGAAATCATCAGAAAATCCTGTGTCCAGTATCGACACTCGAAATCATCATAAATCTTGTGTCCAGTATCGACACGTAAATCCTCATATCTCAGGCGTCGTCTCATCGGATCGGCCCTTATATCTCAGGCACCATCTCATCCTTATATCCATCTGTCTCATATCACTCCGGTCGGTATCCTCCGGATATCCGCCGAGTCCAATACCGTCACCGGTAGGTAGTGTACCCAGCCAGGCTCAATATCTTTCTTTACGATCTTCTTGTCCCTGGGTACCATACCGGGTCCACCATTTACCCGTAGACGGTGAATCCTTACTCCTCGAATTAGGTAGTAATTGTTTCCCCAATCAGAGCAAAGCTCTGTTTAAAATTCAAATTTTTGAAATGAAGCAACGCTTCAGATGCAGTGTCAAGTGCGTTGCGCCCTAAGCAGCGCACCACGTGCAAAGCACACATACGCTAGCGCTGGGTGCGCTGCGCTTTAAGTAGCACGCCATGTGTGCGCTAGTGCTAGGTGCGCTGCGCTCCAAGCAGCCCACTACATGTCAAACACAGGTGCGCTGCCCTTCAAGCAGCGTACCACGTGCAGAGCACGGGTGCGCTAACGCTGGAACTAAAAGCTCCCCACCGTTAGATCAAAGATCTAATAATAATGATAAATCAATAATTAATCATAGTTAAATTCTGTTAAGGATCTTTCCAAATAACAAGATTGTGCTCTGTAAATTAGAGCAACGTTGGATCAATGATCCAATGGTAAATAAAAATTACCAAAAGACAGAATAAATTTTGTATGCAAAGATTTTCCAATCTTGTTAAAAATAAGAAGATTGCCTTCTGTAAAACAGAAGCCCTAAGATCAAAGATCCAATGGTGGGGAAACATCCCCAAATCAATCAGAAAAAGATCTCTTTAACTGATTCAACAAATCAGTCTACCCTATAAAAAAGGCCCTTAGACTTCAAGTCTGAGAGATAGAGAAAGAGAGAGAAACCTCCCCAAAAACTTTGAGAAAACTCAAAGAGCAAGATCTTGCAAGAAGATCTTTCTTCAAGGTAAAAATGATGATGATGAACATAGAGATGAAATCATCTCATAAAAAGAAGAATTCATTTCTTTAAAAAGATTATAGATCTACAGAGACAAAAAGTCTTTCACAAAGAGATCAAAAGATCTCATCATGAAATAAAAGAAGAACTTACTTCTCACAGATCATAGACCTATAAGAATAAAGTCTTTCTCAAGGAGATCATGAACATCTCATTATAAAAATTAAAATAATTCAATTCTCTTAAGGATCATAGATCCATAAAGGCAAAGCCTTTCATCAATATAAGAGATTGAAACAAAATAAGAACGGTTATTCTTAGATCTTGAGACAAAGTCTCTTTTAAAAAGCTCAGTTCATAAAATTGATCAAATGCGCTTTGCGCGCTTGAACTGCGCTTCTGCGCTCTTTGGACTGGCGCTCAGCGCCAAATGCGCCACGTGTCAATCACGAATGCGCCAATTAACCACTAGCGCTTTGCGCTCTTGAAATAGCGCATTGCACTCATGGGCTGGCGCTCAGCGCCAAGCGCACCACGTGTCACTCACGTGTGCGCTATTAAACTGAAAGTGCAATGCGCTCATGGATTAACACTCAGCGCTCATAAACTGGCATCATGCGCTCATCATCTGGTGCCTAGTGCGACACGTTTCCCTTACATGTGCGCCATGCGGCAGAAGCGCACTGCGCTTTTTGACTGAAGCAAAGCGCCTAGCGCGCCACGTGTTGCGCTGACAGAACATAAATTGTTCTTTAATAAGCCCAGAGCTCTGATGAATGCTCAACATTCAATAAAGACAAAAACATTGTCAAGATATAAATCAATGCTCAGCATTGTTAAAAGGGCCAAGCCCAAATAAAGGCTAAACAGCCCAAAATAAAATGTTAAATATTTATTAGACTTAGCCCAAGGTTGGCCATAAGTCCTCAACTCATATTAATTGAGCTCATCTGATCACAAATATGTTAACAGATCTTAGCCCCAAATTGGACTACAGATCTTTCAACCAACTCACGTCGGTTCGAGGGTACATCTCTTTACTCCTCTGATATTTTTCGTTGTAATCCTTCAACGTCTTCAGAGAGGTGACGAGTCCCGACAACCAAACATTCTACGGACTGTGGGGTCCTTTAAAACCCATGGACTATGATGTCCTTAATCTTGACTGTGAGGTCTTTAAACTCACGGAATATGATGTCCTTAACCTTGACTGTGAGGTCTTTACACTAACGGACTATGATGTCCATAACCTTGGACTGTGGGGTCCTTTAAAACCCATGGACTATGACGTCCTTAAACTCGGACCGAGATGTCTTTAAACTAACACTGGACCGTAATTTCCTTAAACTAATCGACTGCAATGTCCCTAATCTAACAATAGAGCCCAAATGCTCTTTTGTTGGATCTAAATGATCCCGTTAAGTTGATCTTATTCTAAAATGAGACTAACGTATTCTTAACAAACGTTTAAGTTGATCTTAGTCTCAAATGAGGCTAACGTATCCTTAAACCCAACCCCCAAACCCAAATCTAAGAAGATACGGATTTGGACTAATCCACGCCCTACGGGCAACAACATAAATTAGTCTCCGTATACAATCGACGGGCAACCGAAAACAAAACAAAAACACACGACACGAAGTGACCATCTGGAGAAGGAGAAAGTGGTTACCGCGATGCGGTAGCATAATTAACTGCAGGGGCTTGCGCCTGCAGGGAAGAGCGTCCCCACAATAAAAAATCCCTCATCAACAAGGGGGAATCTGACGAAGTCTGCTACATCAGCCGCATCCGTTTAAACCTTCAATACATGGTGCCATAAATCAACTTGGCATCTTCGAAGAGGTGGACGGATAGCACCAATTAGCATCTGCCCCGAAATTCAGGCAAGACGGACCCGCACAGTCGCGTCCCCGTTTTCGGTGGGGAACAGATTCTGGCATGCCCGGTGGGACCTTTTCCTCTTTCCACTCCACACTTCATGTGTCGTGTTCGCGAACGAATCGCGGTATGCTATGGTTGCCCTTAGGTTCGAGGTACTAAGATTTGGTGTCTTACTCGGTGCAGAAAACGAAAGATCAATGGCGTCTATCTGCACAAAATGTTCCAGATGAAACTGCAACTCCCGTTCCGCCTCATCTGGAGGTGTAACTTACGGGCCCAAGGTGTCCTCCCTGTTCACAATACCGGTGGGCCAAGTAACTCAGGCCACCACTGGGCTGTTCTTTGGGACTATGATCCCACCCATGAGCTTCAATGCCCCGATGCTGCCGCAAGAAGCCCCAAAGAAGTCGGTTTTTGATCGACTTACCACTGCCGCGGCCCCTCTCAACGGGTCTCCCAAGTAACTCAGGCCACCACTGGGCTGTTCTTTGGGACTATGATCCCACCCATGAGCTTCAATGCCCCGATGCTGCCGCAAGAAGCCCCAAAGAAGTCGGTTTTTGATCGACTTACCACTGCCGCGGCCCCTCTCAACGGGTCTCCCAAGTCTAACGCCTCAGTTTTCAACAGACTGGGCCAGAATGCCAACAAGTCCGCAATACCTGAAGCAGCCATCCCAAAGCGGATAGCCATCCCGGCTCAAGCGGACGAAATCATTGGAAAGGATTCTCCTAACAAGAAGTCAGTCTTCACAAGGCTGGCCACTCCGGCTCCCGCTCCAGGCGAAGTCACCTCTGCCCAGAGGTCTGTATTCATTAGGTTGGACATTACTTCTCGGCGGACGTCAGTCTTCAAAAGGCTGGCACCGGCGACAACCCTCCATCAAGACAGGGGGCATGACGAAGTCACCCTACAGCCGAGACAATCCCATCCGCACAACATGCTCGATGTCGCCATTGGCGCCAAGTAAGGAAGGCCGGGGGAAACTCTCCCTCTGGGCTAACTCCGCCAGCTCCCATGGTGGAAATCAATGCTGCTGTTCCAACTGGGAACAGCTTTGAACTGCTTAGGAGGGTTCGAAAGAACTCTCCGACCGCCGTGCTAAAGAGATCTCCTCCACTTATGGACATTACTACAGAAAAGAAGCCGGAGCAGCCCCCTCAGCGGCTATCCTCCAAAATTTATAAATTCTGGCGACAGGTCCATGAATCGGTGATTAACCAGGACTACTCTCGCCCGCCAAAGAAGCTTAAAGCTCAGCAAGAAAAGAACCATCTCGTGGTACCACAGAAGACGTCATCCGTCTGGGTGCCCGCTGCAACGTCCCCCTCGACTTCAACTGCTCACAAAAGAAGGAGGCCAGAGAAAGCCCCCGTCAATGCGGTAAACCGCAAGGACGTCGAATCTAAACGCCCCATGTCCGGGTACATGGTAATACATACCGTTTATATGGCTTCTGGAAAAGTGGAAAGCCGTGATTCTACGGGTCATCGACCGCTTACTCGATCAATAACGAAGGCTCAGGAACAACAGCAGTAGAAACTTCAGGAGATGCTGACTGCAATGGCCGCACTCACTGGGCCAAAAGAAAATCCAAAGACCAGAGCAGCGTTGGGAACAAGAAACTGATACCGAGTTCCTCCGAAGAATGCTTGAGGGGAAAGAAAAAGAGGCCGCGGAACAGGCAGCTAATATAAAACGAATGGCTCTTTTGTTCCAAGACATGGCTGGGATGATGTTACAGCCGGAACTTCCAGCTGAAGACCCCTCGATCATCATTGAAGACGACAGAGGGGAGACATCGAACCCTCCTCAGGCTCTTTCAGCAGCCAAAGAGGAGACCATCTCCAAGGCCGCTCTGGATGATTACATTGCTAAGCAAATACGAGCTCACCAGGCAAACGAAGCGGCTGGACAGATCGTTAAGACTGGACGACCTTATCCAGGCTGGTATGACCAAATAAGGTACCCGCCGGGATATACGATCCCTAAATTTCATGTATATAAAGGGACGGGGAATCCACATCAGCATGTCGCTCAATTCAGAGCCTTGTGTGGCAACACCGGGGGTGACGATAAAATTCTACCCCACCAGTTTATTGGTAGCTTGTCGGAGACGGCATTCGAGTGGTATTCTGAACTTCCAAACGACTCCTTCAAGACTTTTGCAGAGATGGAGCTACTATTCACCCAGCGTTTCATGAGTGCTAGTGAACGCACCCCAATAACGGCATTGATCAACCCCAGGGTGAAGCCAGGCGAAACTTGGGTACAATACGCAATACGATGGCAAAATTTATGGTCAAAATGTGAGCAGCGCATCGAGGAAGCGCCGGCAGTGGGCATGATCGTGGGCACTCTGGAACCTCAGGCAACTATTTCCCAATTCATGATGTTCTTCAAGACGACCACGTTCCAGGCCTTGATTGACAAACTGGCCCAGATAAACCAGATGGGTCATAGACCGTCTCCTCCAAAGCCGGAGCCGCGAAATGAAAAGGGTAAAGGGAAGGCGACATTCGTTGTGAATACTCAACAGCAGCCCAGTGGCCCAAAACTAACTGATCGCCTAGACGAGAGGCGGAAATTCTATAATGAGAAAATGAAGGGCCCTTATTCATTTCCCCGGGACAAGACGAAAAGATTGTTCGAGCTAGCGGTGCGCAACAGGCTCATCAATCTGCCGAATCCAAAACGACCATTGCAACCCGGCGAGGCTAATAGTGCCAATTATTGCCCCTACCATCAAACGGTAAGCCATCCAATTGAAGATTGCTTCATCTTCAAGGGCTGGATTGAAGACCAGTATCAACAGGGCAAATTTGCCCTGTCCGAAAAATGGAAAGTGAACCCACCATAGCCACACGCTCCCAAGAAAACGGATACATCGGGGGCATCATGCTCTTTTGTAGAAGAAGCTCCTTAGGAGGTCGTTCTTTCAGCCAAGACTAAAAGAATACTGAAGGATCTCCAAACATGCCTGGCAATCAGGTGGAAGAATCCACTGGAACCCGAGATCATCGAGGGAATGCTAAAGCCGCGCCCAACTCCAAAAATTGGTGGTGATAGTCAAAGCGCTCACACCCAGCCGTCAAAGTCTTCGAAAAAGAAGAAGAAGACCAAAAAGCCCGTGAAGCACGGTGACAAGCGCACGGACCTGCAAAAATAGATTGGCGCGCTGGAAGAATATAACTAGAAGGCGCGGACCCCAATCACACTCTAAGAATTTCTCAGTCACATCCTTGAGGACGGAGATGATGACAATGGAGAAGACTCTTCGGATGAATCTGAAGGTTATGTAGCAACCTGCCATGTGATCTCTCACTCGTCGATAGACAATGAAGACAGAGAAACTGGGGGCAGATCCTGAGCCGGAACTTTTAGGGCCATCAGATGAAATGATTGATGCATTCCTGGACGAAGCTCTTCTTAAAAGCAAAGCTGCTCGAGAGCGTGAGATGTCCATATTTGAAAAAGCCAAACGCCGGCGACTGGATGAAAGGATTGAAACACTCCTGCCAGATCGAAGTACGTCCGCCGCAAATAAAAGCAGGTTCAAGACGAGGAAGAGGTTCGCCAAAGCCATATCGATGGGAATGAAGCTGCCACCCTCCGAAGCGAACGCTCTTGGTGAAGCGGAAACACATCCTAGCTACTGCTTATATCATCGAAAGACTGCGCACCCCATGAAGAGTGCAACTCTTTTAAAAGATGGTGGCATGGATATTTTTCCTACCGACAACATTTCAAGCGGATGAAACGCAAAACACGTCGGGAGCAAAGAAATACGACCGAGAAGCGCAAAAGAACTGCCGTCAACTGCCATATGGTTGACTATAGGGGATCGCAAGTTCTCACCTTTGGGAGCGATTCTGATGAAGAAATAGCTATTGGCCCTCTCTTCAAAGAATCCACCTCGGGAAAAGATGAAGAACCGAAGAGCTGCGAGAACATTCAGCTGCGCAATCGCATATTACCTGAAAAGAATCTTGGACTTGCAAATAAAGGCTCGAACAAAAAGGATAAGGGGAAAGAAAAAGTCCTTGAGGATATCGCACTCGATGATCGAGTCGTCGAAGAGCTGGCAGCCAAGGACCCACCCAAGAAAAGTAAGGTGGATTACAACGTTCTTGCACACCTGAGGAAGATACCCTCGCAGCTCAGTATTCTCGACGCCCTTCTGCTATCTGAAGAGGCGAGAGATTCGCTGATCAAGGCGTTACAAGAGCCTGAACAATTCCAAGCTTTCCTCGCCGAAGAAAAGATTAAGGACGAGTTGGAAGAAGTGCACACAGCCGATATCACCTTCGGCGATGAAGATCTTCTCCTCGGGACGTGTGATCATAACCATCCCCTATATGTCTCCGGATACTGTCATGACATCAAGATAGGCAAAATCCTGGTTGAAAATGGGTTCTCCATCAATCTCCTCAATGTGAGAGTGTTGAAGGAAATCTGCATGAGCGTTCAGCACTTCGCTCGTGATAAAATCACCATTTCCGGGTTTGACTCCCAGTCATCATGGATGCTTGGGTCTATAATATTGACACTACGCTTTGGGCTGCTCGTCACGGACATCATGTTCCACGTCATTGACGCTAAGACCTACTATAACGCTTTACTCGGCCGACCTTGGTTACACGAGTACAACATCAGTGTATGAAGTATTTCAAGGATGGTCTCGAGTACATTGTGACGGGGTGTTTGAACCCATTATCCGTGAATGAAGTCTGAAAGTACGAAGATGCAAAATACTTCTTACCGGATTTCGAGGACACGGAAAGTTGTCACAAACCAAAGAACAAAGCTATCACCACTATTCCGGTCTTCGGGAGTGATACCGAGGAAGAAGAAGAGATAGTTTATTCAGGGCCGCCCCAATGCAACAAGCCAGGACCGTCCACCCCTATGTTGATTTTCGGCAGCGACTCGGAAGATGAAGTCAATGACGTATTCTCTGCTCGGCCATCAATACATTGCTGATGAAGATCAAAGTTTGCAAGTTGCCATGGTTCCGCCAATGCATCATAAAGAGCTAGACGCGCTTGATACCTACAGTGTAGAAGAACTGCAGATATTCTACGTCCCTCCCAGGAGAAAAGGTGAAAAGGCGATCCTATTCTACCGATCTGGGGAAACCAAAGTGGAGAAAGAAATTTGGCATGGTGCGGATTCTTCACTTGACAGGCTCCAGCCCATCCATTTGCCCAGATATTACACAGACGGACTAAAGAGACTCTTGAGACGCCAAGGTGTACCCGTTAAGCAAACTGCGCGACAAGCACGGTTCTATAACAGGATCTGGAACGTTCCCGGAACTCAACGAAAGCTGCCCAATGGGAGAATGGAAATGATCGGGCATGGATATGTTCGATCCAAGAAATGGGAGCTATTCCGCGACTGCTACGTCATACATGACTTTGATGAAGAAGGAGATGCTCTGTGGGAAGATGCTCACCCTGAACCAGAACGATCTCCCGCCGTGAAAATGCCAAGTCCGTCGTTTGAAGAACAGATGGACAAGCTTATAAGGGAAGGGGGTCAAAAGGTTCGAGACGATCATAATCGTGAAATGACTATCTATGAGAAAGCCAGAACGCAGTGCCTCCTTCAGCAGGTTGCGAAAAATGAAAATGCTCTTCCTTGTCAACCCGTCATACAAAAGGCCCGACGCAGAGGCAAAAATAAATCAAAAAGAAGGAAAGGCGTTCGACAGCGACAAAGCGGGACCAAGAAGCCACACGATCGGGAATTGAGCAATCCGGATTCATCTCTTATAAAGAAGATGGGTCGAGCATACTCTTTTCCCCAGGACAAAACACAGAAGATAGTTGATCTTTCCATAAAACATCAAATGATTACCCTCCTGGAGTCCAAGCACCCCGAGCAAGCAGGTGAAGTTAATCACCCAGATTATTGCTCCTATCACCGAGCAATAGGACATCTTCTCGAAGACTGCTTCACATTCAAAGACTGGGTAGAAGATCAGTATCAGCAAAGCAGGTTCGCTCTATCCAGCAGCTGGAGGGTAACTCCGCCACAGAAGCATAAACCAAAAGCCGCGCCTGCAGCGAGAGTAGAACCAGATCAACATCGGTCTTAGAAGCGATCTCGTACTTGTCATATGATAATGTTGTCAGAAGAAGAACCCGAGAATATGGATGACCTCCCCTGGTGCTTCAAAAACAATGATGACGAAATGATATCAGAGTTTCCACTGGCGCCAAAAGAGCTGGAAGATGGGATACATACTACTGCAGATAACCTTAGAAAGATTGATTTAGGGACGGCAAGTGACCCGCGGCCGACATTCGTCAGTGAGCTGTTGTCTGAAGAAAGGGTGGCTACGCTTAAGGACGTGCTCATACAGCATAAAGATTGCTTCGCATGGAACTATTCCGATATGCCAGGACTAGATCCAGAGATTGCTGTACACAAATTGGCAATATCCCCGGACGTCAAGACGATCAAACAAGCACCGAGAAGAATGAGGCTCGAGCTTGAGATGAGCATCAACGCTGAGGTCAAGAAGCTAATCGACTCCGGCTTCATCCAAGAGGTTCAGTACCCTGACTAGATCGCCAATATCGTCCCGGTGATGAAGAAAAATGGGACGGTGCGTATATGTGTGGACTTTCGAGATCTCAAAAAAGCATGCCCAAAAGATGACTTCCCAGTTCCAGTTACCGAGCCGATGATAGACAATACGTCCACTCATGAAGTTTTCTCCTTCATGGACGGCTCGTCGGGTTACAATCAGATAAAGATGAATCCCGGGGACCAAAAGCATACCGCCTTCCGGACCCCTTTGGGTATATTCTGCTACAAGGTGATGCCTTTCGGTCTAAAGAACGCCGATGCCACCTATCAGAGGACCATGACGAAAATTTTCGATGACCTCATACATGAAATCGTCGAATGCTATATCGACGACCTCGTAGTAAAAAGCAAATCGTACAAGGAACATTTAGAGCATCTGAAGATTGTGTTTCAACGCCTTAGGAAATACAACTTGAAGATGAACCCTCTCAAATGCGCGTTCGGAGATTCCTCAGGCAAATTCCTAGGATTCCCATCTCCAAAAATCCCATCTTGGGAAGATTCAGGGCCAAACAAAAAAAATGGGCCCCTTTGATCATTTCCAAAGATTTCTAGGAGTTTAACTCCATTCAAGATCTGTTGGAGTTTAACTCCATAAATTAATCTCTTTTAGAGAGTTTAACTCCAGAAGTCAAACCAGGAGCATAACTCCCAGTGCAGGGACCAAGTCCCCTCTTCTGTGGGCATCCGGCGCCTAGCTCCATGCACGCGTCTTTAAGACGCTTCCTCTCTCATTTTATATGCACTCCATACTAAATATACTTCTCCCGCTAGAAAAAATTTCTAACGGGGCGCTGCCCCATACCCCGAAAGGGAGCTGCTAGCCCCCTTGACCCCCAGCCCGCTATCCGGGTAGCGGGATCCCCCGTAAACTCTGAGAGGCCCCCGATATATCCAAAAACCCTCAAGACACAACACACATACACTGCACATTGAGTTCGCATGACAAGTTTGACCTGTCAATCGGAGGTTCCCTCGTTCCAAGGGCATGGAGTAATTAACGACAGCTTAGTCCGCGGCTGCCGGAGATTCGGATCCCCATAATCAATAAACCCCAGCCTACCCTAGGCAGGGGGAATCTGTAGTATGCCTGACAAGCGCGCACGTATTCCCATCTTAATGGGGTGACAAAAAACACCCTACAGATTCTGGCACGTCCGGTGGGACATTTCTCTCCTTCCATATGTCGGGTTAAACGTTCATACGAACTCAATCAACTTACATATCGATATTTATACTAAAATAATGCTCTTTCATGCAGGATTTCAATCGATCAAGCCTCAACGATGTCTCCAGGGACAAGCTCAGCTCTCGATACAGGTCCCGTCTCCTACACGATTAAAGTGGACGCCAAGACGGTCTTCCCGTCTAGTCTCGGGCGATAGTGGGAGGAGCCGCTGCTACCATTTGGCTCTATCCTGTTCGTTCCAGTTAGCGCCATCCCAGCTTCTCAAGCTCCAGTATTAGACAGACCGGCCTCGAAAGGCAGGAGGCCAAATGTGGTGGTCTCGAAGGCGCCCAACTGAAACCCAAGTCGGTGTTTGAACGACTTTCCTTGACCCAAGCTGGGGGCAAGGCCATCAACACCAATAAAGCAACAAGGCATCTCGGGCAAGCTCCGGCGGCACCCCTGACAACTGCTCAATTGGGTATCTTCTCTAAGCTTCCCGTTGATCGGCTCACGATGACTTCCTGGATGACGAAGAGCCCGCTTATGCAATTAGGCCAAAGGAGCCCGTGGTTCATGGAGAGTCAAGCCCAGGCTCCAACAAATGACCACCATGTCGTTAAACTGGGAACAATCAACCACCACGTCGTTAAACTGGAAACAAACGACCCCTAAGTCGTTAAACTGGGAATGTAAAAAAATGTGTAAATAAAAAAATGTATAAATAAAAGGAAAAGGAAAAGAAAAGTCGTAATGATGGGGGCAGCTCGCAATAAAAATCAGCGAGTAAAATAAAAATGAAAATAAATAGCCGAAATGATGGGACAACTCGCAATAAAAATCAGCGAGTAAAATAAAGATGAAAAATAAAGCCAAAATGATGAGGCAACCGCGAATAAATAGCCGAAATGATAGGGCAATCGTGACCTTCGCGATAAGAAAAGTAGAAATGATAGAGTAATCGCGGTAAAAAAAACCGGCGAATGATGAGTCGCTCCTGGCATATTCCAGTGCAGCGATGCAGATTCCAACCGAAATCCATATCCCAACGGGGAATGATGAGTCGCTCCTGGTACCATATTCCAGTGCAACGATGCGAACGCCAACTGAAATAGAAATCCCAACGGCGAATGATGAGTCGCTCCTGGTTGCATATTCCATTGTAGCGATACAGACGCCAACCGAAATCCAATTTCCCAAAATTCTCCCAGCCTTATGATTGGTCCCCAAACTGACTACCGTATACAATCCACGGGCTTAAATAATTCGTATCACACCCATACCCCACTGCAATCACCAATCCAGCGGCCGGTCACCATCCTTGGAATTATGCTCCATTGGTAAGACCCACTCATGTGTCCTCACGATGCATGAGGAGAACGAAGCTTGCGAGATCCTCTCGACTCGTAAGAAAACACCTTCGTGGGATCCTTACAACTCATAAAGGAAAAACACAGTTGAAGTCCTCATGACTCCTAAGGAGAAAATACACCTACGGGATCCTTTCGACTCATAGGGAGAAAATGCTTTTATGAGACCCTTACGGCTCATAAAATTGAAAATTTGTAGGTGATAGAGACCTAAACCTGTCTCCTAAGCCATCGTTTCCCAAAAGACAAAGGCAAATGATGAATTGCTCCTGGCACCTGTACTTCTGTGTTAGCAACGCTGATGCCGACCCCTACCCTAAAATTCCAAACTTCCGATCCAATCGACCCTTAAGTCGTTAAACTGGGAACAGAGGACATCTAAGTCGTTAAATTGGGAACATAGGACCTCTAAGTCGTTAAACTAGAAACAGAAGACCCCTAAGTCTTTAAACTGGGAACAGATGACCTCTAAGTCTTTAAACTGGGAACGGATGACCTCAAAGTCGTTAAACAGGGCACAAATGACCCCTAAGTCTTCAAACTGGGAACAGATGACCCCTGAGTCGTTAAACTGGGAACGAGGTGTTCCCCTCCGAAAGACGGCGCAAGACTGACGTCTTGCCTGAAATTCGGGGCAGATGCTAATTGGTGCTATCCGTCCACCTCTTCGGAGATGCCAATTTGATTTATGGCACCATGTATTGAAGGTTTAAACAGATGCGTCCGATGTAGTAGACTTCGTCAGATTCCCCCTCGTTTGAGGGTTTTTTTATTGTGGGGATACTCTTCCCTGCAGGCGTAAGCCCCTGCAGTTAATTACGCTACCGCATCGCGGTAACAACTTTCTCCTTCTCCAGATGGTCACTTCGTGTCGTGGGTGTTTGTTTTGTTTGTCGTTGCCCGTGGATTGTATACGGAGACTAATTTATATTGTCGCCCGTAGGACGTGGACTAGTCCAAATCCGTATCTTTCTTAGGTTTGGGTTTGGGGGTTGTGTTTAAGGATACGTTAGCCTTATTTGAGGCTAAGATCAACTTAAACGTTTGTTAAGGATACGTTAGTCTATTTTTAGACTAAGATCAACTTAACGGGATCATTTAGATCCAACAAAAGAGTAATTGGGGGCTCTATTGTTTAGTATAGTGACGTTGCGGTCGATAAGTAGTTTAAGGACATTGCGGTCCAGGTTAAGGACATCATAGTCCATGGATTTAAGGACTCCACAGTCCGGTGTTAGTTTTAAGACATCACGGTCAAGGTTAAGGACATCATAGTCCGTTGTTTGTTTTAAAACGTCACGGTCAAGGTTAAGGACATCATAGTCCATGAGTTTAACGGCTCCACAGTCCGTGAAATAAATGGTTGTTGGGACCCGTCACCTCTTTAAAGACGTTGAGGAATTACAACGACAAATATCAAAGGGGTGAAGAGATGTACCCTTGAACCAAGGTAGATTAAATAATCTGTAGCCCAATTTGGAACCAAGACCAATTAATTATATTGTGAGCCCATTGGCTCAGTTAAGTCTGAATTGAGGACTTATGGCCAACTTGGGCTAAGTCCAATTAAGTCTGGCCAGTTTGACATTTGTATGATTCCAGTCCACAAAAGTTTTGAGGGGCTTGATAACATTTCTGTTATAGCTCTGGATGTTATTCAATTTTGAGATTCAATTGAAGGGGAGGCTTTGCCTCTGAAAGATTAGCCAATTTGGCTAAAAGTAGTGTTAAACACTAAATAACAAAAGTGTTAAACACTAAAGACAGAATTCTCAAACTAGAGTTAAACACTAAAAGAACAATCAGTGTTAAACACTGGAAATATAGTTTCCCAAATTAGTGTTAAACACTAGCAAACAACAGTGTTAAACACTGGAAATGAAGTTGTCAAATTAGTGTTACACACTAGAAAACACCAGTGTTAAACACTGGGTATAAAGTTCTCGAATCAATGTTAAACACTAAAAAAAAGAGGGGTCACGTGGGGACACGTGAGAGCACCCAAAGGTGGGACCAGATCCCCATTTACCTCGTTCTGCAATTAAGTGTTAAACACTTCTTTATTATTTTTATTTTGAACGTCACGTGTTGACACGTGATGGGGATTTATGCCCTGGCTGTTAAAGCGTTTGCCAAAGGGTCACGTGGTAACACGTGAGAGCGCCCAAAGCCTTCATTTCCTTTGCTTTTTCTTTCTGCATTTTAGGAGTCACGTGGGAGCACGTGAGACATTGCCTCAAAGCTCTTTCCTTTTTATTTTTGGGGATCTTTTTAGGGGTCACGTGGGGACACGCGACCTAGTTTTATTCCTTCTTTTCTGATCACTGTGGATTAGGGTCACGTGTCATCACGTGACCAATGTTCTTTATGTGCATGAAGATCTTTCAAGTCTCTTTGTTTTAAGAATTAAATTCTCTGTAGGGCTAAACCCTAATCACGATTTTGGAGGAATTAAATTCCTGTTATGAAAGAATTAAATTCTTATGTAGGGTTAAACCCTAATTTCATTCATCTTGAAGGAATTAAATTTCTATAATTTAAGGAGAATTAAATTCTCAGATAGGGTTCAAACCCTAATTTCATATCTTGGAGGAATTAAATTCCTGTGAGTCCGAGATAATTAAATTCTCAATTAGGGTTAAACCCTAATTCTGTCCATCTTGAAGGAATTAAATTCCTATAATTTTGGGAGAATTAAATTCTCTGAACTCAATTCCCCCTCTAAGTTTTAGATCTGCATGGCAGGATCTCGACCCGATGAGAATTAAATTCTCAACTTATAGGGAGATGTGCGTTTTGCAAATCTTCAACTAGAGGAAGAACTAAGTTCTTTTTCATAAAAGAGTTAAACTCTTAGATTGAGAATTAAATTCTCTTTATTGAAGTTTTGATCCCCTTTCATTTCTTACTTAGGGTTTTTCTTTTGTAGAGAATTAAATTCTCCTCTCTTTTCTCTCTGAAATTTCAAGATTCCAAAACTCTCCCTCAAAACTCTCCTCTGGCTCCTATTTATAGGAGAAGGAAAAGAATCAATTTGTTTAGTAAACCTTTCATTAAAAGATTTTGTTGTTTTTTCATAATTAATATGAGCCTTTGTACAGTGAATTTTATTCACCGTTGGATTTTAAATCTAAAAATATTCTGTTTGTTATTTCTGGTGAGATTTAGGGAAATCTTTCCTTATCTAAATTTTTTCCATAAATTGGTGATTTTTAATCACCCTTGGATCTTTAATCCAACGGTCCCCATAATCCTTTTCCGTTTGGAAAGATTTAAAAGCTTTTAGAATTTAATTCTATTAACTGTAAGGCTTTCGAAGCCAGTCACGTGCTGGCACGTGACTCTTGATTACATGTGAGCACGTGACTACCAATTGAGTCCTTTCCTCAGCGTTTACATATGCTTCAGTTGTAACCGTCATGTGTTAATACGTGACCATTGGTCACGTGTGAGCACGTGACACCTCATTGAGGTAATTCCTTCAGCCATTTGTTATTTTATTTCTGTTTTAATTGTCACGTGTCAACACGTGACCATTGGTCACGTGTGAGCACGTGATACCTCACTGAGGTAATTCTGACTTTTAGGATTAAATTCTATTAAACTGTGAGTCTTTCAATGCCTGTCACGTGCCAGCACGTGACCCTTAGTCACGTGCCAGCACGTGACCCTTAGTCACGTGTGAGCACGTGACCTCAAATTGGTTCATCTTTCAGCCTTTTGCTTTCCGTTTTTGTTTTAGTGTGATTTTAACCATCATGTGTCATCACGTGACCATTGTTCACGTGTGAGCACGTGATACCTCATTGAGGTAATTCCTGATTTCTTAGAATTAAATTCTATTAAGCTGTAAGGCTTTCAAAGCCTGTCACGTGCTGCCACGTGACCCTTGGTCACATGTGAGCACGTGACCCCCAATTGAGTCATCTTTCAGCCGTCTGTTTACCTTTCTGTTTGATAGGATTTTAACCATCACGTGTCATCACGTGACCATTGGTCACGTGTGAACACGTGATACCTCATTGAGGTAATTCCTGATTTTTTTTATCAGGAAAAAAATGCCCCCGCAGCGTTGCTCTCACGTGTCTGCATGTGAGTGCAACGCTGTCACTTTTGTGACCGTTGGATCCGTCTGGAAAATCGGGGAGATGAATCATTTCCAACACATCCTATAAATGCCAATGTCTTTTCAGAAGCGCCTCCACTTTGCTCATCTTCTTTCTTGCAATTTTTTTCTTGAGAATTTAATTCTCCTTTCCAGAGCTTAGTTCTCTGCCTTGAAAATTTTCCAGAGTTTAACTCTGTTCAAGAAAAACCCTTTCTTCAGGTAATGATCTTGAACGAACGCAGAACTTTTATAGAAATCACTATGGGATTTAAAATCCAGATCAAGGGGTTTTTTCCTTCGAACAAGAACACACATTCTTTTATTTTAGATTCTTTTTTTTAAAAAAGAAAATCTCTCAATCCTTAAACGACATGTCTCGCTAGGGTTTCTCTGGCCTTCAGGTGGCTAATGATGGCAGTTGTCTTTTTCCATGGAATTTAATTCCATCTCAAAAATGTTTCTGAGAATTTACTTCTCTTTTTCAAAAGGAATTTAATTCCTTTGAAGAACTTAGTTCTTCCCAGAGAACTTCATGGGTTTTCTTGCCCCGAGTCGTCTCCTTCGCAATCGAGAAGAAGAAGTTTGCAATTTTGCTTTCTAGGGATTTAATTCCTTTGATTCTGTTTGATTTACCACAGAGTCCATGATGGATTTCTTTTTAGGGGAATGTGTAGGGTCATTTGAAATCCATTGTCTATTTAATGAGAATCTTCCTTTTGTCTCATTGTAATTGCTGTGCCTCATCATTAGCCAGTCGCCATCTTGATTTCGTAGGACCCATATGTTTTGTAACTAGTGGTCCCATAAAATGAGTTCGCTGTCGTTTTCTTTCACTGTCTTTTTATATGTATATATTTATACTCATATACATATATACCGTTGGCTTTGCTTCTAACAGTTTCCCTTTATTTTATTTCAGCTACAATGACTTCCGTTCCGTACTTTCCTTTCACTCGCTCGAAGGCCGCTTTTCCTCAGTCACCATTTGATGAGGAAGCGATGGCGATGATCAGGGCTCATGACCCGAACTGCACCTACTTGCATTTGTGGGGGACCTGGTATAGCCATATTATTCGGGGTCGCCGGAGTTTTCTTTGCGAAGTGCCGACGGAGCCTACCTTTCCGTTCCTGCCGATGGATCGACCAGGGACTATTTTTGCTGTGGAGATGCCGAATTGGACTCCGATGGGACGGCTTGAGCCTTCGACGACTGGTATCCCAAACCATCCGATACCGGCCATAGATATTCTGGGACGTCGTATCTGCCAGGGCGAGGCCCAACCGTGGGAGCAGATTTACAAGATAGGGCTTACACCTCGACAACCCACGGGCTACCTTCTCTGGGCTCGCTACATCCTCTCCGCACATCGCGCGCGACTGCAGAAGGTTGGGCTTTATCAGGCGATCTATGCATCCCTCTTCCACTACTCGTCTTCTCATGTATAGTGGGTTAAGGCCTTCCTGAACCAGTGGAATCTCCCCACCAACACTTTCCTCCTAGGGGACCGCGAAGTTTCGATTTCTTTGGAAGAATTTCGCGAGATCTCGGGGCTGCCGATCAGGGGGACACTTTATGAATAATTGCTGCCTTCTGACGAGTACGTATTTGAGACTGAGCCCGCAACGCTTGACGGCTTGTTTACCGAGAACGCCGTCCGCCATAAGCGTTCGAGTTTGGTCAAGGCGCTGAGCTTCTATGACAAACTGTTCACGGAATCTGAGGAGCAGGGCGTCACTTTCAAGAGCTTCATCGCTTGCTTCCTTCGCGAGGATGTCTTGTCAAAGACGGCTCCCAAGTTTGCAAGCATCGACGACCCCTTTGGGTTTGGTTTGAATAGGCGGTCGACTAAGGAATCGGATTTACCGCAGTATTATATTCCTATAATGTCGCCGATATCTTTTGAATCGATTGCAGCTCCCGGCGTGGATGAGGAGACATTCTTTGTGGGCTTTATCAGTGTCTGGCTCAGCTGGTTCGTCATCCCTATGCATCGCCGCTTTATGAGAGTCTCGGTTATCTATCCGGCTCATCGTATCGTTGAGGGGACACGGTTAGCCATAGGCATCCAGGCACTAGCGCATCTCTATCATGGATTGGGCACCGCTGCTAACACCTCAACTCCCGGCGTGGACGTAGTAAACTTTTCTCTCCATTACTTTACGTCTTGGATTGAAATGCATGTGTTGGGGGCCTTTGCTGTGCATCAGCGACCCAGTTTTTATGATGCTTACACTTTTCCGCGACTCATGCGGCTAGTGGATGCTTCTACCCCTGATCCGACTCAGTTTGGGGCCATTCGCGTGTTGATCGCTACTTACGCTAGCGCGGGCGGACTGGTATTTATTGATCGGGTTCTATCTGCTCTTTCAGGCCCGATTCAACAACTCCATGACCAGTCGAAAGGGGAGGTGCCTTCTCTGAAGCCCCGGGAGGCCACGCACTTATACGCGATCAGACCGGGCTATTTCGTATTCCGTCAGAACAATGCAGCTCTGTTTATGCAGTACAATCCGCATCGCTTCGCCCGGCAGCTTGGATATGATCAGGGTGTCCCTTTTAAGGCTTTTACGGTTGCGCCGGACCCTTCACCCGTAGCTGTTCGTGATGCTGCTCATCACTTCGTGAGGTTGAACACCGGTTCTTACTTTATGATCCCCGAAGCGGATCATACTCCCCGATGTGTGGGGGCTTTCACAGGCTGGTATCTTCATCGGGGCAACCCAGTCATTGCTGAGGAGAAGAGGTTGCTTCTTGGCTATGGCGTTCTTGCTCCGGCTCAGGACGTAGGGATTCCGCTGCGGCCGCGCGCACCGGTCCGCTTTCCCTTAAGGGACACCAGTGTTGCGCTCATTCCGGGGGAATCAGAGGTGGACCTTATCCCTACCGTTGGTATGCCATTGGGTACCCGGTCGTGGGCCAATCAGGCTCCGGTAGCAGCACCACCACCCGTAGCATTGACAATGGCAGTGTCGTCCTCGGTAGCACCGCCAAACGAGGGTGCTGGTAACGAGGGTGTTGAAGGTGAGGTGGGTCGGCGTCGTGCCAAGGCTCCATGGGAAAAGAAGTGAGCGTCCTCTGGCATTAGTTCCGGGCCAAAGAGGAGGAAGAAGACAGTCGCCCGTCTGCTCGATCTCTCAGAAGGATCCGAATCTCTCATTCAAGACGAACCCATATCCATGATATCGCTGGACGATGGTCTTCTTTTCCCAGGTTCATCTGCCGAGAAAGCCGCACAATTGGCTGAGGCTATAAGACGCTCGCAGCTTGAAGCTGAGAAGGTAAGGATCCCGAAGAAGCATTATCCTGCCATCATCTTCTATGAAGATCCTTCATGGATACGACGAAGGTTCATCGGCCCTTTGGAGGAGTGGGGAGAAAGGTCCCTTAAGCAGGCTGCTTCGGAGGATGCCGCGGACGCGCTCTCCTTGTGGACGGACGGCCTTGAGTCCACTCTTGAACCCCGGCGAGCACACCTCCTTGAGAAGGAGCAACGGCTTGAAGAAGCCATATTGAAGGCTTACCTACCCATTGGTATGTTTCTATATTTCTTTACAGTACTTCATGTTGCCTGCACTTGTATATATGTATTCTTATTCTTGTGTGAATTGTACAGAGACTTCAGCGATGGGGGAGGTTCCTACGGGGTTGTTGAAGATGGAGCCTGTTGACACCCCTAATGAAACATTGCTCGATGTGGAGGGGGTCGACGACGCCGCGCCCTCACGATAGAGCCTCCTGTGGCGGCTCCTGATCCCGGAGCATTCGCTCCTTTGGGAGAGGCACCCTTGGTGGTCGCCGTCCCAACGGCTCTTCCTGAGGGCGGCCCAGAGGCTGGGATGGAGGTAGTCGGAACCCCCCTCCTTGCGTTGGAACCTGAGGTCACGGTGGAGGCCGTTGAAGCTGCTATCCCCCCAGCTCAGAACGGGAGGAGCGTCGAAGGTAACCTTCTACATTTTAAACTAGTAATCTTTATGTTATCTGAACTCTTTTGTCTTTTCAGAGTTGCGCGGACTGGCGGCCTCTATTGCCGATCTGTCTCCCCGGCAATCCTTTCAGTGTCTGTTGGAGATGGCCGCCCCGCAGGCGATATCTCATCAATGCATCGTCCTCTCGTCTGGGCAAGGTTAGTGTTGTTCTCCATTTCATAGCATTGTTGTTACTTCGCAAAGTGGCATTGATGTTCTTTACAGTTCTGGAGGCCGGTGACGAGGTTGAGGTCCTCGAAGGGCCAGGGGAACCTTCAGCTCTTTCTTGCACGACTGTGGGTAAGTGAAGTCTCAATATGGTTCCACTTGTTCCTTTGCTTAAAAGTTTCGCTAATCATTTATAAATCTGAACAGCCCTGCCAGTTCTCACAGCGCTGGAGTCACGCATTACCATGCCGCCCGGCCCTTATGCTTTACGAGCCTCAGACCTTCTGGCAAAATTGAGCCTCGACTCCCTGTCATCCCTGATTGAAGAGCTTCGTGCGGGCAGTGTGATCACAGCCGAAGCATTTGCTGCCGAAGCTAACGGTTCTCTTCCTTTTCTTGCCACCTACCATAGCGAAGCGGTGGTACGAGTCTTGGTGGAGTTCTGTCGGCAGGTGGAGGCTTGCTTGCACGCACTTGAGTGTTCCCGCCTTTCTTCGGAGGCTGTGGCTGCAAAGGCTGGCTTGCGGGAGCTGATAGAGAGGTGTGCGGCGAACATGGTGTCGTGCGAGAAGCGGCTCGGCCGCAAATTCTCGGAGAGGGAGCTGGCCTATAAGGCACTGAACGAGCTCCAGGCCAGCCTTACAGCCAAAGCCAATAAAGCGTATGAACTTTGGCGAGTACTTCAAGAGTCTATCAAAGAGGTGGTGGCCCTCGATAAAGCTGTCGTGTTCACTCGCGAAAGGGTTGAGTCCCACAAGGCTACCGAGAAAGAGCTTGAAGGCCGGCTTGCCTCGTATCAGGCCCAGCAGGCTCAGGGGGAAGCCCGTCTTCTGTCGATATTGAACCATGAAGGCGAGGCCCAGCGGAAAAGGGATGAGCTGACCAAGCTGCTGAATCGCTCGCCGTCCTGAAGACTTGTATCTCTTTTTTTTACATACTCCTGAATGAGAGTATTTTTTTTTATGAATTGTACTTTGTATCCATTTTGGTTTATGAATAAAAGACATATTTTTCTTCTCGATGGCGTGTCCCTTTTTATTGAATGTATTCCGCGGATAGTCTATATTGATCTCTTTACAGGATAACGATGGCTTAGGATTCAGGGTTAAGATCTGCCTCCTAAAACTTTTCAACTTTATGAACCGTGAGGGTCTCATAAAGAGTTTTTCTCCCTACAGGTAGGGAGGATCCCGTAGGTGTAATTTCTCCTTAAGAATCGTGAGGATTCATAAGTGTGTTTTCTCTTGAAAGTCGTAAGGATCTCACACAAGAATTTTCTTCCCTACGGGTCGTGAGGACCCGCAAGTGCTGGGTGCGGTCGCCCTTATCCGTATTTCACGGGGTTAGGGGTTGCTTTGGATGTTTTCCAAGGTACCATAGTTTTAAGACATTACGGTCGAGGTTAAGGACATCATAGTCCGTGGGTTTAAGGACTCCACAGTCCAATGTTAGTTTTAAGACATCACGGTCAAGGTTAAGGACATCATAGTCCGTGGATTTAAGGACTCCACAGTCCAATGTTAGTTTTAAGACATCACGGTCAAGGTTAAGGACATCATAGTTCATGGATTTAAGGACTCCACAGTCCGCCGTTAGTTTTAAGACATCACGGTCAAGGTTAAGGACATCATAGTCCGTGGGTTTAAGGACTCCGCGGTACAATTTTAGTTTTAAGACATCACGGTCAAGGTTAAGTACATCATAGTCCGTGGATTTAAGGACTCCACAGTCCAATATTAGTTTTAAGACATCACGGTCAAGGTTAAGGACATCATAGTCCGTGGATTTAAGGACTCCACAGTCCAATGTTAGTTTTAAGACATCACGGTCAAGGTTAAGGACATCATAGTCCATGGATTTAATGACTCCACAATCCACCGTTAGTTTTAAGACATCACGGTCAAGGTTAAGGACATCATAGTCCGTGGGTTTAAGGACTCCAAAGTCCAATTTTAGTTTTAAGACATCACGGTCATGGTTAAGGACTTCATAGTCTATGGATTTAAGGACTCCACAGTCCACGAAATGTGTGGTTACTGGGACCCGTCACCTCTTTGAAGACGTTGAGGAATTACAACGATTAATATCAAAAGAATGAAGAGATGTACCCTCGAACCAAGGTAAAATCAGTCTAGAATCATTATGATTGATTGTTAGTTTTAAGACATTACGGTCGAGGTTAAGGACATCATAGTCCGTGGATTTTAAGGACTCTACAGTCCGATGTTTGCTCTGGATGCTTCACGCGGGTTCACTGCCGTGCTCTGCGAGGACCAGGCTCCGCTCTGGACGTTTTCCGCGGGGTCAAAGAGTGACGTTATCCACGTTCCACATGACCAGGAATTTTGCTCTGGATGCTTCCCACGGGTTCACTGCCGTGTTCGGCGAGGACCAGGCTCTGCTCTGGATGCTTCACACGGGTTCACTGCCGTGCTCTGCGAGGACCAGGATCCGCTCTGGACGTTTTCCACGGGGTAAAAGAGTGACGTTATCCACGTTCAACATGACCAGGAATTTTGCTCTTGATGCTTCCCACGGGTTCACTGCCGTGTTCGGCGAGGACCAGGCTCCGCTCTAGATGCTTCACGCGGGTTCACTGCCGTGCTCTGCGAGGACCAGGATCCGCTCTGGATGTTTTCCACGGGGTCAAAGAGTGACGTTATCCGCGTTCTACGTAGCCAGGAATTTTGCTCTGGATGCTTCCCACGGGTTCACTGCCGTGTTCGGCGAGGACCAGGCTCCGCTATGGATGCTTCACACGGGTTCATTGCCGTGCCCTGCGAGGACCAGGATCCGCTCTGGACGTTTTCCACGGGGTCAAAGAGTGACGTTATCCACGTTCCACGTAGCCAGGAATTTTGCTCTGGATGCTTGCCACGGGTTCACTGCCGTGTTCGGCGAGGACCAGGCTCCGCTCTGGATGCTTCACATGGGTTCACTGCCGTGCTCTGCGAGGACCAGGATCCGCTCTGGATGTTTTCCGTGGGGTCAAAGAGTGACGTTATCCACGTCCCACGTGACCAGGAATTTTGCTCTGTATGCTTCCCATGGGTTCACTGCCGTGTTCGGCGAGGACCTGGCTCCGCTCTGGATGCTTCACACGGGGTCATTGTGTGCTCTGCGAGGACCAGGATCCGCTCTGGACGTTTTCTACGGGGTCAAAGAGTGACATAATCTGCGTTTCACGTAGCCAGGAATTTGACTCTCAATCATCTGTACACCACCGAGTCATGGAACTGGGAGTTGCCGCTGTTCCGCTTTGCTTGATGTTGTGTCCGTTGTAATAATACGAATGTTGAGATGATCTCTAGGCTGTCTATGAACTATTGAGATTTGGTCTCTCCTTCTGTTGAAGCTTGGGGAAGAAGGGTGTAATTCCCTCTTTGTTTGCGCCCCTGGATTGTATACAGGGACTGACATGATATCACATGTAAGGCATAAATTTCATTTTTATTTTTATTTTATTTTCGCGATGCTCTATCATTTCAACTTTTATATCGCGAAGGTCGTGATTGCCCTACCATTTCGGCTATTTTTCGCGGTGCCCAATCATTTCGGCTATTTATTTTATTTTTACTCGCTGCTTTTTTATTGCGAGTTGCCCAATCATTTCGGCTATTTTGCATGCATACATTTTTTTTTACTTGCTGATTTTGTTGCAAGTTGCCTCCATCATTTCGGCTATTTCGTATGCACGTGTGGCTCGCTAGCTTTTTTGCCGCAACCTTGGGATTAGACACCGATTTCGGCATCAGCACCGCTACAACTGGGATATTGCCAGGAGCGAATCATCATTTGCCTCTGTCGATATCGAACAAAGGTGGCTTAGTAGACAGGGTTAGGATTCTATCGACTAAGGCTTTTGACTTCATGAGCCGTAAGGGTCTCATAAAGGTATTTCTCCCTATGAGTCGTGAGGATCTCGTAGATGTAATTTCTCCTTAAGAATCGAGAGGATTCCTAAGTGTATGGCTTCTGGTAAGTCGTAAGGATCTTACAAGAAGGTTTTCTCCTTATAAGTCGAGAGGACTTACAAGGGTTGTTCACCATGTAGACATATCCCTAGTCACGGATGGGACTTTGATAGGGAAGTGTTTATTCGCACCCGTGGATTGTATACAAGGGTCAGTATTGAGCCGCTTGTAGGGCAGTATCGGAGGTTGTGGGGGTTTCTTAAGAACGGGTTCAGGTCCCTGTAACTTAAGACTTTTAAATCTTATGAGCCATGAGGGTCCCATAAGAGAATTCTCCTTACGAGTCGTGGGGATCTCGCAAGTGTAATTTCTTCTTAGGAATCATGAGGATTCCTAAGTGTATTTCTCCCTTGTGGGTCGTAAGGATCTCACGCGGATGATTTCTCCTTTCAAGGTCGAGAGGACTCTGAAAGTGTCTTTTAACGAGGTTGCGCCCTTCCGGGTTTTCACAAACACTCGCCGGTAGCCCTGCTGTTTTTAATCACGGAGCCCTTTCGGGTTTCCATCCGTGCCCATTTTGCTTACGGACATAACATTTTTTTTTATTCTTTTTTTTATATAACGAGGTTGCGCTCTTTCGGGTTTTCACAAGACTCGCCGGTAGCCCTGCTGTTTTTACTCACGAAGCCCTTTCGGGTTTTCATCCGTGCCCATTTTGCTTATGGACATACCGTTTTTTATTTTTATTTTTATTTTTTTTTATTATTATCGGCTTTGGGATGCCACAGTCCACCGTAGTTTATTGACATCTCGGTCAACAGCTAGTTTTAGGACATAGTGGTCCGTCGTTAGTTTAAGGACGTTTCGGTCCGTTGTAAAGTAAGCCGGTTATTACTTATAGAGTTTGGGCTAAGGAAGATAGCGAGCGGACATAGTCGTCTTCATCTATCATTGACCTAGACCGTGACTCGTCAAGCGTAGTACTTCTTCAGGAAGCGACCGTTTATTGGCCTGAAAGGTCTTTCACCAAGCATGTCCATGAGTAGATAGGCTCCACCCGGGTAGACCTTGTCTATGATGTACGGGCCTTCATAGTTTGGCTCGAATTTTCCCCGCTTGGCACGATTGGGGATCATAGGTCTTTTGACCACTAGTACGAGTTCGCCTTGGCGGAATGTCCTTGGCCTGGTTAATCTTTCATATGAGCGCGTCATCTTTTCTTTATAAGCCTCCAGATTTTGTTGCGCCATGAGCCGAGTTTCATCAAGGGCGTCGAACTACTCAAGCCGCAGTTGAGCGTTCTCTTCGTCCGTCAGCTCGTAATGAACTGCCACTCGTAGAGAGGGTAACTCTATCTCGAGGGGGAGTACCGCTTGAAGGGTTCCTAGGCACACTAATGAAGTCTCACAAGGCATCAAACATGGCTAATTCGAATTTTACGGGTGCCTACAAACCCTAATACGGATCGTTGGCTAGATATATAGGCGATGCGAGCATGTAATCGAATTAAATGCTAAGGGTAAGTGACTACAACCTTTGTAGATCCGGGCAACCACTTACTAAGCTCCGCGACGATGTCCCTCCGCTGTCCAAGTTAGATCACGAACTCTAGCATCGGCTTCATCGAAGAATGGGCGGGCTTGGTCGTCGGTTCGATGCCGAAGATGATCTACGTCGAGGCATCACAAGATCAAGCTCCAACTTCACCAAGCCTTGAAAACTTGTGAAGGAAACACCCTATACTACTTGGCAAGAGGTAGAGGATGAAGAAATAGGAGGTGGGTTCACTTTAGAATTGGATTTCTCACTTGTTTTCATCACTTGCCATTGATGTAGCAAGCTTTTCTTCATGGAAGAAGAAGATGAAGAAGAAGAAGATGATATGATAAGTGTTAAATATTTAGATAAATAAATCAATACTTATCATATCTTCAACCATGGTTTAGTGTAGAGATTTAACTAAGGTTAGATGAGTGGTTAGGGTTAGAGAAGAGACAAGAATGGTGGACTTTGTTCAAAGCTTCAAGAAGCTTCAAATAAAAACAAAACTAGCAACCATTCTTCTCTTTATCTTTTCTAAATGAAATAAATAAAATAAATAAATAGATAAAAGAATAAGTAAAAGAAATGAAACCCTAACCACTAACCAACCATGGTTTAATCCTTTACACAAACCCAAGCTAGAATGTATCATCAAACATGATACAATCATGTGCACAAAAAAATATATCACATATACAATGTGCATATCAAGTGAGTAAATCCATTTAAAGTGAACCAATACTAGTTGATGCAAAGTAATATATCAAATATATTATTATACATTAAATCATTAAATCAACACTTGATTCAATGATCCGGTCATGTCGCATATAACCGGCTAGTATCCAATGTATCGGCTTATCGAATCAATCCTTGATTCGATAGCTAGGTTATATCGCATACAACCTTTCGACACATTTATCGCGAGAATGAAATACGGTATCACATACACTCATTATTCTCGGTCCCGCACATATCCCATATGTGCTCCTATTTCGTTTCGCTTGAGCCAGGAAACCCCTGTGTAGGACTCTAAAGACTCGTCAATACGCCGGCAGCAGATGATGATCATATCAAACACCCACAAGCCGCAAGCGGTCTGCTAAACGTAACGGCCACCCGGGTATTGAGCGATCAGAAGATCGACGAGCAAGCCAGCTCACACTCCTGTGAATCCAACCAGTGACACTTACCGTACAGTCCGGTCTGTTCGTTTGATATGTCGCATATCTCGCCTAGGGGTGGTAAACGTCAGACCCCAATAGCTCGATAAGTCATGCCGACGTAAGGTCCATAACATTCGTGAAACTACTGATAACTCTTACCAGTATATCACTGCAACCCTGTCCAGGGATTTCCTGTTATGGCCAGTCGAGCATAGCGCAACATCAACCCCCAATACCGGGAGAGACGAATCCCCTCCTATCGCTCATTGCCTCCATGTGAATCGGGACTGTACCCAAAAACCACCTGTTTGCACAACTCAGTAGAGCCATGGTAGGGTGGAAATCAAAGCACAGTGGGAGACACACAAGACTCTATAACGATCTCGGGTCAACAGACTAAGCTGTACCAGTGTCACCAGAGAACTGCCATCTGACGTGAGGTATAATACCATCTGGGAGTTCTCGGCGAGTCCGTTCAGTGTACCCAGTCTCCACTGAGCACCCGTATACCATCTCTGATGTCAAACACCAATGGATATGGGATCATCCATCGCCCATCGTATGGGTCGAGAAGATATACGCTAGTCTACTCATCGATGCCCCGTCTCGATATTCCCAGGACTAGGAACAATGAAGGATGTACTCATTGACTACCCAGGCCCCACTAGTATGATCTGCATTATAGTCCTGGAAGTCGAGTACACATCCTAAGGGCTTTATCAACATGTAATCAGAGAGACAGAGAGTATACATGTTAAGATAAAGAGCAACCAGATAGCGTACTATCATGTCGAGCAAGAAAGTCCTACCTATATATGTCCCAGCATCCACTACAATATACATCCAATGTACAGTAATGGCCTCTAGGGCATACATATAACTAATAATCTCCCACTTGCACTAGGGCCATCTGTGGCAGTGGTTGCAGTATCTAATACTCAACCATCCCATATGAGTCTCTCTCTGGGAAAAGGCCTTCGTGAGTGGATCCGCTGTGTTGTCATCTGAGTCTACTCTCCTTACCTCGATCACCCTGGAGATCAACTATCTCCATGATCAGGTGATGCTGCCTCAGAATTTGTTTGGGTCACTGATGGGACCAGGGTTCCAGGGCCGAAGCCACACTTCCATTGTCATACAATGGCAGGAACCTAGTTCATCTTATGAACCAATATACACCCAAACTTCCTCTTTGGTAGTATCTTCAATAGCGATGTTACCAGCCTTTATCGTCTAGTTTGCCACGGTATCTAGCTTGGAACTCTCCCAACATACCGTCCCTCTACTGAGGGTAAAGACAGTGCCTGTGACTGACATTCAGTCGTCTTTATCACCCTGGAACTCTTCTAGTGATTCTCCCCAGGATCGATTGATACCATCTCACTACATCTAGTGAGAATCCTAGCATCCAATTACATCTATCTCATAGATGAAAACTCAGGATTTAGGAGGTATCACTTTGATCCTATTTGGAGAATCCTTGTGATAATAGGAGATTGACCGATCGTAGTATAGGAAACTCTTTTCCTATCAAGAGTATGTTGTCTACGTACAATACGAAGATGACCACCTTACTCTCTACTACCCTTTTGTATATACAAGGTTCGTCTACCATTTTGATGAAGTCAAACACTTTGACTATCACATCAAAACAGACGTTCCAACTCCGCGATGCCTGCTTCATTATGTAAAGCAACTTGCACACGTTTCCGCTGCTCCCACTGTTTACGAAGACCTCTGGCTGTGTTCTTATAGATGTTCTCTTCTAAATCAGTATTTAGAAAAGCAGTCAGGGCACCCAACCACCAGATATCGTAGTCATGGTATGTAGCAATGTTAAGTAGGATCCGGATGGACTTAAGCATAGTCACTTGAAAAAGGTTTCATCATTATCCATGCCTGGTTGATGACTAAAACCTTTAATAAGCCTAGTTTTGAAAGTTTCAACTTTTCCATCTACACCAAGTAATCTTCTCAAGATATACTTACTCCTGATGGGAATTTAACCCTTCAGATATAGCAACCAAAGTCCATACTTTGCTGGTGTACATGGATTCCATCTCAGATCGCTAAGCATCCAGCCATTCTTACAGAGTCCCTACTCTTGATGGCCTTCTCGAAACTAGTTGGGTCATCATCTCATGATGCATTCCTCGCTCCCAGTGTCATCGAGAAACCGAGGTATCTCTCAGGCGGATGAGGAACCCTACTAGATCGGCGGAGAGGCTGAGGTTCATCGGGAACTATAGAATCCTTTGGTTCTGTCAAATCACCAACTGCAGTTTTGTATAGCTGGAACCTTTCCAGTTCTACAGAACTGATCCTGTCTCGATCTTGTCCGGATTTTGCTTTAAACATAGGCCGGACAACCCCAAATCTTAACTCGCTTAAGAGATGGGTTCTTCCCATACCATATCTCATATGGAGTGGTAGGCACTGATTTGATTCAAACCTAATTCAATAGGTATGCAGCTTCTCAAGTGCATAACCCCAAAAGGAAATAGGTAACTCAGTAATACTCATCATAGAGCACACCATATCTAATATTGTGCAATTGCTCCGCCCTGATACACCGTTGTGCTGTGGTGTATTCAGAGGAGTAATACTGAGAGAGAATCTCATTCTCCTTTAGAATGGTCCAGGAATGCCATGCACAAGTATTCTCCTCCCTGATTTCAACATAGGACATAATACTTATACCCGGTTATTGGTTCTTTACTTCTAACTTATATTCTGTGAATATCTCAAAAGGTTCGGACTTGTGTTTCAACAGGAACATATGTCAGAATCTTGAGAGATCATCAGAGAACGTAATGAAGTATAAAGAACCAGTCCTGGCATGTGTAGACAGGAGACCTTACATACATCATCATGTATCAGTCCCAAGAGTTTACTAACTCTTTCTCTGTTTCCAATAAACAGAGCTATGGTCATCTTATCTTTGTGACATGACTGGCAAGTTTCACAAGATGTAAATTCAAACTGATTTAAATATGCATTTATAATGTAACTTCAGCCAGTCGGGTCGCATTGATGTGACCTAGTCTACAATGCCTCAAGAAGGATTCGTTCATTTCTGAGCTCTTCTTCTTGTGTGTGTTCTGTATACTAGGAACTGTAGTTTGATTTAGAACGTCAATGCTTTTAGATAACGTGCCTGAACCGATCAACTTTTGATATAGGAAATGTTCAAAACATTATCCATCAATACAAAATTTTATCATTTCTTTAATAAATAAAGAGATGGATATGATTTTGTATATCAGGTTCGGTATCTAATAGCATTCGTGCAGAATCAATGTATTGGTAATACAGGGTGACAGTGACCAACAGACTTGGCTGCAACACTTGCCCCGTTTTCTGTCTCATGAAACTTATCACCCGTTCTCAGTTTTTCTACCCTTTTGTAGCCCTATGTAACAGATTACATATCTGGGATCCTGATCCGGTATCATATACCCAGGATTCAGAGGATACTGAGAAACAGTTCTTTATAATGAACACACCCGAAGGAGATGCATCTCATGCACTTTCTTCGTTTGGGCGGCATGGGAATCCTGGTATTCCCCTATTTCCTGCTCGGTCTTATAACAATTATAAGTTGGAGCGGGACCAACGTTCCTTAGCTCAGTATAACAAGCGGGTTCGGTCAATACATCCATATTATTATCTTGATTAAGGCGTGATATGGTCGCTACCAGGAGAGAGAGAGAGAAGAAAAACACTCTGCGTGCGCTCTTGCAAGATTAGATTGGTTATGTATTTTATCTAATCAGGATGGCTCCCACTGTTTTTATCAAATCTTCCTTCAAATCCTAAAAGGAAAGACTAGCTGGGATTAATTACACTCTACAAGTTCGCCAATCTTTCAGCCAGGCCAGTGTCGGTACTTTGAGGGAGGTTCCCCGTGCTTTCGCACGGACCTAATTATAGTAAACCTCGTTTTCCCAAAGGCTTAACCCCGTTGACACCATTCTAGACACCTACTTGATCGGCTAATTGTAAAGTGCAAAACTCTCCCAGGAGTAACAATTACTCGCAGTGGGTATCGGGATCCAACTATCATATAGAAGGTATGTAATCTCATTGCAAGTTTCAACACTTGAAACTCCCGATATAGGTTTTTACCCCTAGCACCTATGACCTTAACTATGCTCAACAAATCATAAGTAGTAGTCAAGTTCTACCCGTCATTTCATGATTAATTAGACCCACCCACATGACCCTTAACTAAGGTCAACAAATTCACGCGACTGTCCTAACTAATCGCATCATATGCGGTGTATGAAGACATCACTTAGCTACCGTACACTGTGCCTTGACTATGGTCAACAAACACAGCACGAATACTAAGTACTCCACTTTCTAAAATGACGGAGGATTGCGAATGGTTTTTGTGAAAACCTTTAACGCTTTGAACTTGATCTCGTTGCGGAATCAAATGGTTTTTAAATGGAATGTTTTTTAGGCTTTTCTAGTTTTGCTAAAGGGGTCACTCCCGGTGAAGGGATCGTCGGCCCTTTCCTCGTCGAATGAGGTGCGGGATATATCATATGTATCACTGTGCAAAGCGGAAACTATAGAAGCAATCAAAAGACAAGCCGAGTGTTGTAGCATCTGCCAGTTATTGCTAAAGGAGTCACTCCCGGTGAAGGGATCTCGGTCCTTTCCCTATCGAATAAGGTGCAGGATGTTCTACAAGGAACACCGCGATGCAAAGCAAGAACTGTAGCTACCTGTTTTTATTTTGAAATTCGATTCCACAACATCAATTAGGTTTATTTTCTTTCATTAATCTCATTAATGAATATCCCATCATTTAAGTTACCTAAATATCACAGATAAATATGATGTACACTTATGCCATCCGCATTCACCTCGATGTCCCCTCGTGCACCGTTAGGTTAGGTAACTAACGGCAGAGCGGGGCAGGGCTAGCGCGGGTGTAAAACATAAGTAACTTCTATATAATATATCATATATACTATATAGTATATCTATCACAGAACATCACACGATCACATCACAAATAACGCAGCAGAAAATATCATATGAAATATTGGATATACTAGGACGTCCGTGTTTTCAATACGAGCCAGTATAAAACACGGATTCCACGGTCGTGATGAATAGCCAATCCCATACCCCTAGACCCCTACGAGAGAGGCAAGAAACCCTACCAATTCTTGGGTTAGGAGATCCAGACTCGACTCCTCGAGTTGGTCTCCCACTGGACCCCAGAACCCGGTTACTTGTGCTCCCCTCCTTGGGTCTATCCTAATGCGGAAAAGTAAATAATATACAAATGGTGACAACATCCGCAACCTGGAAGTGTCCCAATAAAAGAATATTAAATACAAGTTTTTACATGAATGAAAATGAAAAACACTCATCTCACATAAAAACCCCCGGCTATTCAAACACGACGATCCAATAAAACATATCCAGCAACACATAACAACACATGTCATCAACGTAAGTAAACATGCGTATCCCAATTGTCGTTGACATATAGCAACGAAACCGGCGATATCACATATTACACTTACGGTCACAGAAAAGAAAGTGTAAAACTACAACAGTTGGAATCCGCAATCTCTTTAGACATCGCATGCTTAATCAAATGAATTCCTTTGACATCGCATGCCTAACAATTATAAACCCCGCATTTTAGTCTCATTATCGAAAACACTTTTCAATATCGAGTCGGCAATTCAACAAGATTCCCGACATTCTGATCGAATGCTCGTCGCAAACTTTAGTAGGCGGCCGCACCCCCGATACCGTCGATGAAGTACACCAAGGTAGAACACCGCTGCCGCGAGCACCCGAACGGAAGCTTTCGGCGACGGGGTTCTCCTACAGTCACTTGGTCGGGGCTATGGAGTGAGGCTGTCTATTAAGTTTACCCGGCGAGTATCCGCGTACGCTACGTGATTGCGACGGACTTTTGATCACATCAAAATTCCGTGGCAACCGATCAAGTGAGACTAAACTGCTATGTTTATAACATTCATTCAGTTATCTCATAACTATTTGCGAATTCCAAGTATTGTATCACATTCCGGATAAATAAAAAATGTTAAACTTTCCGATCGAACAATCGAACACCCAAGTTTTCCCGATACAGCTCAACACATGAAATAAGTCTAACAACATTCAGTTCGTGCCTCAGTACCAACGGTCCAGCCGTAGAAGGGTCAAGCCAATGCCTCACATGTGGCACGCCGTACTGCCCCAAACCCTAAGGTTCAAAGGGCAGTTCAAGACGGTCACATAATCGAGTTAAGGTTTGTTGTCTTCTAGAGGGTCCATCGCATTACTTGCACTATTTAGAACGTCGTTAAACTACGAAAAAAATCCAACAATTGGAAATTTCCCGGCAGGGGAAAAGTTGGGTATTTATATCCGGTCGAACTTTTTAACATATTCTAAAATTATCCGGAAAAGCACACTGACAAAATTAGACAATCCGATCGATACACCGAGTCCCTAATACAACCCAGAAAATTCAACTCTTGAAAAAATATTAAAAATTCCCAGGAAAACCAGCACTACAATCTAAGAATTACTGTACAAAATTCGATGCACAACAAGACAAAATGGCCGCGGAACCGCCGCAGGAGCATGCTCCTGCCGCGGATCCGCGGCGACTTTAAGGAATTAGGCCATCGAATTTTGCAGTAACCCTTACAATCTCCTGCTGATGTTTCTGCATATTTTTAATTTATAAAAAGCCACGAATTTCAAAAATGTACAGAGAGCTATATTAGGGTTAGGGTTTCGGTTCGATCGGATTTCTGATTCCGTCTACGCATCGCCTAAGACTCTAGCTAGGCTCTGATACCACTGAAGGGTTCCTAGGCACAATAATGAAGTCTCACAAGGCATCAAACATGGCTAATTCGAATTTTACGGGTGCCTACAAACCCTAATACGGATCGTTGGCTAGATATATAGGCGATGCGAGCATGTAATCGAATTAAATGCTAAGGGTAAGTGACTACAACCTTTGTAGATCCGGTCTACCACTTACTAAGCTCCGCGACGATGTCCCTCCGTTATCCAAGTCGGATCATGAACTCTAGCATCGGCTTCATCGAAGAATGGGCGGGCTTGGTCGTCGGTTCGATGCCGAAGATGATCTACGTCGAGGCATCACAAGATCAAGCTCCAACTTCACCAAGCCTTGAAAAATTGTGAAGGAAACACCCTATACTACTTGGCAAGTGGTAGAGGATGAAGAAATAGGAGGTGGGTTCACTTTAGAATTGGATTTCTCACTTGTTTTCATCACTTGCCATTGATGTAGCAAGCTTTTCTTCATGGAAGAAGAAGATGAAGAAGAAGAAGATGATATGATAAGTGTTAAATATTTAGATAAATAAATCAATACTTATTATATCTTCAACCATGGTTTAGTGTAGAGATTTAACTAAGGTTAGATGAGTGGTTAGGGTTAGAGAAGAGACAAGAATGGTGGACTTTGTTCAAAGCTTCAAGAAGCTTCAAATAAAAACAAAACTAGCAACCATTCTTTTCTCTTTATCTTTTCTAAATGAAATAAATAAAATAAATAAATAGATAAAAGAATAAGTAAAAGAAATGAAACCCTAACCACTAACCAACCATGGTTTAATCCTTTACACAAACCCAAGCTAGAATGTATCATCAAACATGATACAATCATGTGCACAAAAAAATATATCACATATACAATGTGCATATCAAGTGAGTAAATTTATTTAAAGTGAACCAATACTAGTTGATGCAAAGTAATATATCAAATATATTATTATACATTAAATCATTAAATCAACACTTGATTCAATGATCCGGTCATGTCGCATATAACCGGCTAGTATCCAATGTATCGGCTTATCGAATCAATCCTTGATTCGATAGCTAGGTTATATCGCATACAACCTTTCGACACATTCATCGCGAGAATGAAATACGGTATCACATACACGCATTATTCTCGGTCCCGCACATATCCCATATGTGCTCCTATTTCGTTTCGCTTGAGCCAAGAAACCTCTGTGTAGGACTCTAAAGACTCGTCAATACGCCGGCAGCAGATGATGATCATATCAAACACCCACAAGCCGCAAGCGGTCTGCTAAACGTAACGGCCACCCAGGTATTGAGCGATCAGAAGATCGACGAGCAAGCCCGCTCACACTCCTGTGAATCCAACCAGTAACACTTACCGTACAGTCCAGTCTGTTCGTTTGATATGTCGCATATCTCGCCTAGGGGTGGTAAACATCAGACCCCAATAGCTCGATAAGTCATGCCGACGTAAGGTCCATAACATTCGTGAAACTACTGATAACTCTTACCAGTATATCACTGCAACCCTGTCCAAGGATTTCCTGTTATGGCCAGTCGAGCATAGCGCAACATCAACCCCCAATACCGGGAGAGACGAATCCCCTCCTATCGCTCATTGCCTCCATGTGAATCGGGACTGTACCCAAAAACCACCTGTTTGCATAACTCAGTAGAGCCGTGGTAGGGTGGAAATCAAAGCACAGTGGGAGACACACAAGACTCTATGACGATCTCGGGTCAACAGACTAAGCTGTACCAGTGTCACCAGAGAACTGCCATCTGACGTGAGGTATAATACCATCTGGGAGTTCTCGGCGATTCCGTTCAGTGTACCCAGTCTCCACTGAGCACCCATATACCATCTCTGATGTCAAACACCAATGGATATGGGATCATCCATCGCCCATCGTATGGGTCGAGAAGATATACGCTAGTCTACTCTGGAATATCGATGCCCCGTCTCGATATTCCCACGACTAGGAACAATGAAGGATGTACTCATTGACTACCCAGGCCCCACTAGTATGATCTGCATTATAGTCCTGGAAGTCGAGTACACATCCTAAGGGCTTTATCAACATGTAATCAGAGAGACAGAGAGTATACATGTTAAGATAAAGAGCAACCAGATAGCGTACTATCATGTCGAGCAAGAAAGTCCTACCATATATGTCTCAGCATCCACTACAATATACATCCAATGTACAGTAATGGCCTCTAGGGCTTACATATAACTAACACCGCTTCTGTACCGAATACCAACACGTAGGGCGTTGTGTTCGTGGCCGTCTTAAACGTAGTTCGATACGCCCAGAGAGCTTCATGCAGTCTCTCATGCCAGTCCTTTTTATTTCGAGACACAGTCTTTTTCACGATCTTCGTTAAGGTCTTGTTAAAAGCCTCGGCTAGACCGTTAGCTCATGGATTATAAACTGAGGAGTATCTCCAGTCTATGTTATGCTGTTGTGCGAAGCGGCTGATCTTGTGGCTTCTGTAGGCTGGCCCGTTATCAGAGATGATCCGTCGCGGAGTGTCGAACCGATAGATGACGTGTGTCTTAAAAAAATGGAGGATATTCTCCGTCTTCACCTCCCTCAGCGGTACTGCTTCTGCCCATTTGGAGAAGTAATCAGTTGTTGCCAAAATGAAACGATGTCCTCTGGACGATGCCGGTTTAATGGGGCCGATTATGTCAGTTCCCCACATTTCGAATGGCCAGCTAGCCACCGTCGGATGCAGTGGATTTGGATGTTGGTGGATAAAGTCCCCATGAATCTGGCATGAGTGGCATTGCTTCGCATACTCGAGGCAGTCCTGAATCATCGTGGGCCAGTAATAGCCCATTCGTTTAATTTTCAACTTCATCTTTGGGCCAGCTTGATGAGAACCGAAAAGTTCGTCGTGAACTTCCTGAACGACTCTCTTCGCCTCTTCAGGTCCCAGGCATCTCAACCATAGAGAATCAAATGACCTCTTGTACAGAGTATCATTGACGAAGGCAAAAGACGGGGCTCGTTTCATGAGCTGATATTTTGAGGACGCATCTTCAAGCGTTCGACGGGATTTGAAGTAGTCTATAAAGACTTCTCTCCAATCCTTAACCGTTTCTTGGTCTTTTATTTGCAGGGTCGTCTACTCAATCGCTTCCTTTTCCTCGGATGACTCTGGAGATATTTCTGCCGGTGCGAGGACCCGACGGCTTTGTACCAGGATTTTGACTTCATCGAGGTTCTCATCAGCCAGTTCTTTAGCGAGCTTAGCTAGTGCATCCGCCTTGCAATTTTTTGCACGTGGTATGCTTTCCAGCATGTAGGAGGGAATTTGAGTCAGCAGTTGCTGAACTCTCTCGCCATACTTCACCAGCTCTGGCTTGCATGTTTGGTAGTCGCCATTGACTTGACTGACGACCAGTTGGGAATCTCCGTATATGAGGAGGTTTTCAATCCCCATGTCGACGGCGATCTCAAGACCTGCTATCAAAGCCTCGTATTCGGCTCCATTGTTCGTCCTCGGCTCTGTCAAGGAAAAAGCAAAGCGCATTATCCCTCCTTACGGGGTCACGAAGATAAGGCCTACCCCTGATTTGATTATAGGCGTATTTTGTTCGCGCTTCTTCATAGAAGACGCTCCATCGAAATAAAGCTCCCATCGGGTATCACCACCGTTGATCGTGTCAAACGCATGTTCGTCTGGAAGTTCGCAATTCAAAAGGGAATCGGCCGGTATCGGATGTTCGGCGATGGCCTGGCCTTTCACTGCCATAAGGGGCTGATAAGTTATCGCAAACTCCATCAAGAGCAAGGCCCATTTAGCGAGCCGCCCTGTTAATATGGCCTTTGACATCAAGTATTTGAGAGGATCCACCTTCGATATGAGACGGACTTCATGCGCCAATGAATAGTGCCTGAGCTATGTTATCGCGAAGATTAATGCCAGGCAGTGTTTTTCGATGGGAGAATAATTGCTTTCAGCCCCCCGAAGAACTCGACTCAAGTAATAGAGACCTATTTCTTTCCCTTGGTCATTCTCTTGTGCCCATAATGCGCCTAAGGAACCTTCGAGGGCAGTTGTATACAAAATGAGAGGCTTTCCTTTCACCGGAGCAGCCAGCCCTGGCGGGTTGTGCAGATACTGCTTGATTTCGTCCAGAGCGCCTTGGCATTTGTGATCCCAGACGAACGGGGTTCCCTTCTTCATCAGATGACTATAAGGACGGCATTTGCCAGAGAGATTGGCTATAAATCGCCGGATGTACGCAAACATTCCTTGGAGAGACCGCAACTGTTTGAGAGTCCTTGGCGGGGGCATTTCGATGATCGCCTTGATTTTTGACGGATCTATCTCAATGCCTCAGTGCCGGACAATGAATCCTAGGAATTTGCCTGAAGAAACTCCGAATGCGCATTTGAGAGGGTTCATCTTCAAGTTGTATTGCCGAAGGCGTTGAAATAGGATCTTCAGATGCTCGAGATGCTCCTCGTATGATTTGCTTTTCACCACGAGGTCATCGATATAGCATTCGACGATTTCATGTATGAGGTCGTCGAAAATTTTCGTCATGGCCTTTTGATAGGTGGCACCGGCGTTCTTTAGACCGAAGGGCATCACTTTGTAGCAGAATATACCCAGAGGAGTTTGAAAAGCAGTATGTTTCTGGTCTTCAGGATGCATCTTTATCTGATTATATCCCGACGATCCGTCCATGAAGGAGAAAACTTCGTGAGTGGACGTGTTGTCTATCATCAGCTGAGTGACCGGTACTGGGAAATCGTCCTTCGGGCAGGCTTTATTGAGATCCCGTAAGTCCACGCATATGCGCACTGTCCCATTTTTCTTTATCACCGGGACGATGTTGGCGATCTAGTCAGGATACTGAACTTCTTGGATGAAGCCAGAGTCAATCAGCTTCTTGACCTCAGCGTTGATGCTCATCTCAAGCTCGAGCCGCTTTCTTCTCGGTGCTTATTTGATTGGCTTGATGTCCAGGGATATCGTTAGTTTGTGGACCGCGATCTCAGGATCTAATCCTGGCATTTCGGAATAGTTCCATGCGAAGCAATCTCTGTGCCGCATAAGCACGTCTTTTAACGCAGCCACCCTTTCTTCAGATAGCAGTTCACTGACGAATGTAGGTCGCAGGTCACTTGCCGTCCCCAAATCAATTTCGTTGAGGTTATCTGCAGTGGTGTGTATTCCATCTTCCAGCTCTTTTTGCGCCGGTGGAAACTCTGAGATCACCTCGTCATTATTGTTTTCGAAGCACCAGGGAAGGCCATCCATACTCTCGGGTTCTTCTTTTGATATCGTTATCATATGACAAGTACGAGCTCGCTTCCAAGACCGATGTGGATCTGGGTCTATCCTCATGGATTTGGGTTCATGCTTCTGTGGCGGAGTTATCCTCCAACTGTCGGATAGAGCGAACTTGCCGAGCTGATACTGATATTCGACCCAGTTCTTGAAGGTGAAGCAATCTTCGTGAGGATGTCCTATTACTCGGTGATAAGAGCAATAGTATGGGTGAGAGACTTCGCCTGCTTGCTCGGGGTGTTTAGACTCCGGCAGTGTAATCATTTGATGTCTTATAGCGAGATCAAGTATCTTCTTTGTATTGTCTTGAGGAAAAGAGTATGCTCGACTCATCTTCTTCATAAGGGACAAATCCGGACCGTCCGATTCCCGATCGCGTGACTTCTTGGAACCGCTTTGTCGTTGTCGAACGCCTTTTCCGCTCTTTGACTTATTTCTGCCTCTGCGTCGGGCCTTTTGCACAGCAGGTTGATAGGGAGGGGCATTTTCATTTTTCGCAGCCTGTTGAAGAAGGCATTGCATCCTGGCTTTCTCATAGATGTCCATTTCGCGGTTATGATCGTCTCGAACTTTCTGACCTGCTTCCCTGATAAGCTTATGCATTCGTTCCTCAAATGACGGACTCAGTATTTTGATTGCAGGATCTTGTTTTGGTACGGGGTCGGCGTTTTCTGACAGGGCGTCCTCTTCTTCATTGAAGTTATATATGACGTAGCTACCATGAACTCGTTCCCGTTTCCCGGATTTCACATATCCAAGCCCGAGCGTTTCCATTCTCCTGTTGGGCAACTTGTGCTGAGTCCCAGGGACATCCCAAATCCTGTTGTAGAACCGAGCTTGTCGAATAGTTTGTTTGAAAGGCACCCCTTGGCGCTTCAATAGCCTTTTTAGTCAGTTCGTGTAATATCTGGGCAACCGGATGGGATGGAGCCTGTCAAGTGTAGAATCCGCGCCGTGCCAGATTTCTCTCTCCACTTTAGTTTCCGTGGACCGGTAGAATAGGATCGCCTTTTCACCTTTTCGCCTGGGAGGGACGTAAAATGTCTGCAGGTCTTGCACACTGTAAGCTTCAAGTGCGTCGAGATCTTTGTAGTGCTCCCGTGGAATCATGGTAATTTGCAAACTCTGATTATCACCAGCGGATGCTTGTATTGACGGCCGACTGGAGAACACAGCATTAACCTCATCTTCCGAGTCGCTTCCGAAGATCAATATGGGGGCGGACGGTGCCTGGTTGTTACGTCGAGATGGCCCAGAATAAACTATCTCTTCTTCTTCCTCGGTATCACTCCCGAAGACAAGAATGGTGACGACAGCTTTGTTCTCCGGTTTGTGACACCTCTCTGTGTCCTCGAAATCTGGCAAGAAGTATTTTGCATCTTCGTACTTGCGGACTTCGTTCACGGAGAATGGGTTCAACTCCCCTGTCACTGTATACTCCAGACCATCCTTAAAATACTTCATACACTGGTGCTGTGTAGAAGGAATAATGTTGTACTCATGCAATCAAGGCCTACCGAGCAAAGCATTGTAGCATGTCTTAGCGTCAATGACGTGAAATTTAATGTCTGTGACAAGCAGCCCGAAGCGCAGCGTCAGTATTACAGACCCGAGGGTCCGTGATGACTGGAAGTCGAACCCGGAGATGGTGATCTTATCACGAGCGAGGTGTTGAACGCTCATGCAGATTTCCTTCAACACTCGCACGTTGAGGAGATTGACGGAAGACCAATTGTCAACAAGGATTTTGCATATCTTTATATCGTGGCAGTATCCTGAGACATAGAGGGGACGGTAGTGTTCACATGTCCTAAGTAGGAGATCTTCGTCGCCGAAGGAGACATCGGCTGTGTGCGCTTCGTCCAGCTCGTCCTTCATCTTCTCTTCGACGAGAAAAGTTTGGAATTGTTCTGGCTCTTGTAGCGCCTTGATCAACGAATCTCTCGCTTCTTTGGATGGTAAAAGGGGCGTCGAGAATGCTGAGCTGCGAAGGTAACTTCCTCAGGTGCGCCAGAACGTTGTAGTCCACCTTACTCTTCTTTGGCGGGTCTTTGGCAGTCAGCTCTTTAATGACTTGGTCATCTAGGGAAATATCCTCAGAGACCTTTTCTTTTCCCTTATCCTTTCTACTCGTGGATCCGAGATTCTTTTCTGGAAGCGTGCGATTGCGCAGCTGAATGTTTTCGCAGGTCTTCGGCTCTTCTTATTTCCCCGAGGTGGATTCTTTAAAGAGAGGGCCAAGAGTCATTTCTTCGTCAGAGTCACTCCCGAATGTGAGAATTTGCGATCCCCCGGCGTTGACCATACGACAGTTGCCGGTATTTCTTTTATGCTCCTCGGTCATACTTCTTTGCTCTCGACGAGTTTCGCGTTTCAACCGCTTAAAATGTTGCCGGTGAGCAACATACCCCTGCCACCATCTTTTAAAAGCGTTGCACTCTTCGGTGGGTTGCGAAATCTTTCGATGATATGAGCAGTAACTAGGATGTGTTTCTGTTTCACCGAGAGTGTTTCTTTCGGAGGGTGGTAGCTTCATTCCTATTGATATGGCTTTAGGAAACCTTTTCCGCGCCTTGAACTTGTTTTTATCTGCGACAGATGTCCTCTGATTCGGAGGGAATGTCTCGACTCTTTCGTCCAGTCGCCGACGTTTGGCCTTTTCAAGTATAGCCATCTCACGTTCTCGATCAGCTTTACTTTTCAGAAGAGCTTCGTTCAGGAATGCGTCGATCATTTCGTCTGACGGCCATAGCAATTCCGGCTCAGGATTTGCCCCTATCTTCTCGGCGCAAGAAGTTTCTTCATCGTCTAACGACGAGTGAGAGATCATATGACAACTTGCCACGTACTCCTCAGATCCATCAGACGAGTCTTCTCCATCATCTTCGTCCTTAAGGACGTGGCTGAGGAACTCTTGGAGCGTGATTGGGGTTCGCGCCTTCTGGTTATACTCTTCCAGCACATCAATCTGTTTTTGTAGGTCCGTGCGCTTTTCGCCAGGTTTTACGGGCTTTTTGGATCTCTTCTTCTTCTTCTTTGAAGATTTTGACGGCTGGGCGTGAACACTCTGGCTATCACCACCAATCTTTGGAGTTGGGCGCGGCTTCAGCATCCCCTCGATGACCTCAGGTTCCAACGGATTCTTCCATCTGATCGCCGGGCATGTCTGGAGATCATTCAGCATCCTATTGGTCTTGGCCGAAAGAGCCACCTCCCATGGAGCTTCTTCAACAAAAAACACGTTGCCCCCGGTGTGTCCGCCTTCTTAGGAGTGTGCGGTTGTGGTGGATTTACTTTCCACTTCTCAGACAGCGCAAACTTGCCTTGTATGTACTGATCTTCGATCCATCCCTTAAAGACGAAGTAATCCTCGATCGGGTGACTTACCGTTTGGTGGTAAGGGTAGTAATTGGGATTACTCACTTCACTGGGTTGCGGTGGTCGTCTTGGATTTGGCAAGTTGATAAGTCTGTTGCGCATCGCCAGCTCGAACAACCTCTTCGTTTTGTCCCGTGGGAATGAGAAAGGACGCTTCATTTTCTCATTGTAATAGCGTCGTCTCTCCTCCGATTGATCCGTTAGCTTTGGAGCACTCGGCTGTTGTTGGGTGTTCGCAACGAAGGTCGCCTTCCCTTTACCCTTGTTGCTCCAAGGTTCCGGCTTCGGGGGAGATGGTCTGTGACCCATTTGATCCATCTGGGCCAACTTATCAATTAAAGCCTGGAACGTGGTCGGTTTGAAGAACATCATGAACTGTGAAATAGTTGCATAAGGATCTAGGGTGCCCACGAACATGCCCACCACTGGTGCTTCTTCGATGCGCTGTTCGCACTTTGACCACAGGTTCCGCCATCGGATTGCATATTAAACCCAAGTTTCGCCCGGCTTCACCCTTGCATTAATCAACGCCGTTGTTGGGGTGCGTTCGCTGGCGCTCGCGAATCACTGAGTGCATAGCAACACCATCTCTGCGAAAGTTTTGACGGAGTCGTTTGGAAGTTCGGAGTACCACTCAAACGCCGTCTCCGATAAGCTGCCGACGAATTGGCGAAGTAAGAGCTTATCATCTCCGCCGGTGTTGCCATAAAGAGCCCTGAATTGGGTGACATGTTGATGGGGATTGCCTGTCCCCTTGTAGACGTGGAACTTCGGGATTGTATAGCCCGGCGGGTACTTTATCTGATCATACCAGCCTGGATATGGTCACTCTATTTTGACAACATGGCCGGCCGCTTCGTTCGCCTGGTGAACTCGTATTTGCTGAGCAATATAATCATCCAGGGCGGCCTTGGAGATTGTCTCCTCTTTGGCTGTTGACAGAGCCGGAGGTGGATTTGACGTCTCCCCTCTGTCATCTTCAATAATGATTGGAGGGTCTTCAGCTGGGGGATCTGGCTGTATCATCATGCCGACCATGTCTTGGAACAGAAGAGCCATCTCTTTTATATTGGCCGCTTGTTCTGCAGCCTCCTTGTCTATCTTCTCAAGCATTCTACGAAGGAATTCAGCATCGGTCTCGTATTCGCGATGTTGTTCCGATGACGCCTCCGGACTTTCTTTTGGCCCGGTGAGTGCGGCCATCGCAGTCAGCATCTCCTGGAGCTTCTGCTGTTGCTGTTCCTGAGCCCTTGTGATGGATCGGGTGAGTGGTCGGTGGCCCGTAGAAGCGCGGCTGTCCTCTTTCCCGGATGCCATGTAGACGGTATGGACCACCATTCCCCCAGACTTAGGGCGTTTGGGTTCAGTGCCTTTGACTGTCGTAGGCACGGGGATCTTCTCCGGCCTTCTCTTCTTATGAGTGTTCGAAGTTGAGGGGGCCGTCACGGTGGGTACCCAGACAGCTTTTCGTGGCTTGGAAGGATGGCTTACCTCCTGTTGGACCTTCAGCTTCTTGTACTAGCGGGAGAAATTTGGATTGATCACCGAGTCTCGGTCCTTCCGCCAGACTTTATAGATCTTGGAGGACAGCCGCTGAGGGGATTGGGACCGTTCTGGCTTTGCTTCCGTAACCTTCTCCGGTGGAGGAGGAGACTTTTTCAGTACGGCGGTAGGAGAATTCCTACGCACCTTATTCAGCAGCTCGAAGCTGTTCCCAGTTGGAACAGTAGCATTAATCTCCGCCGTCGGGGCTGGTGGAGTTAGCCCAGAAAGAGAGTTGCCTCCTGACTTCCTTACTTGGCGCCAGTGGCGACGTCGAGCATGTCGTGCTGATGGGATTGGCTCAGTGACGGAGATGGCTTTGTCTTACCCCCTGTTCAGGTGTGGGGCTGTTGCCGGCGTCAGCCTATTGAAGACTGATGTCTTTTGAGCAGCCGGAGCGGGAATGGGAGTTGGGACGGTCAGTCTTGTAAAGACCTATCTCTTAGCAGGAGAAGCCGCCTTGACGACTTCAGGAGCAGGTTTGGTTACTCTTTTTGGAATAATCTTTTCTGGGACCGCAAGCTTCATTGTGGGCCCGCAGGAGTTTTGGCCCAGTCTGGAGAAGACCGAGGCACTGGTGTTGGGCGACCCGTTGAGAGGGGCCGCAGCAGCTGTAAGTCGATCGAAGACCGACTTCTTAAGAGCTTCTGGTACGGGTACGGGAGCAGTGAAGCTCGCTGGCGGGAGCATGGTCCCGAAAAACAGCCCTGTGGTGGCTTGAGTAATCTGCTCCATGGGCATCGTGAACAAAGAAGCCGCTTGGGGCCCGTAAGCTACACCTCCAGGTGAGGCGGAGCGTAGGATGCAGTTGCAGTTGGAACATCTTGCACAAGTGGATGCCATTGATTCTTTGCTTTCTGCAGCAAGCAAAACGCCAAATCTTAGTACCTTGAAACCCAACAGCAACCATTAACAAACTGCGATTCGTTCGCGAATACGACACACGAAGTGTGGAGTAGAAAGAGGAAAAGGTCCCACCGGGCATGCCAGAATCTGTTCCCCTCCGAAAGACGGCGCAAGACTGATGGCTTGCCTGAAATTCGGGGCAGATGCTAATTGGTGCTATCCGTCCACCTCTCCGAAGATGCCAATTTGATTTATGACACCATGTATTTAAACGGATGCGTCCGATATAGCAGACTTCGTCAGATTCCCCCTCGTTTGAGGGGTTTTTAATTGTGGGGACGCTCTTCCCTGCAGGCGCAAGCCCCTGCAGTTAATTACGCTATCGTATCGCGGTAACAACTTTCTCCTTCTCCAGATGGTCACTTCGTGTCGTGGGTGTTTGTTTTGTTTGTGGTTTCCCGTGGATTGTATACGGAGACTAATTTATGTTGTCGCCCGTAGGACGTGGACTAGTCCAAATCCGTATCTTTCTTAGGTTTGGGTTTGGGGGTTGTGTTTAAGGATACGTTAGCCTTATTTGAGGCTAAGATCAACTTAAACGTTTGTTAAGGATACGTTAGTCTATTTTTAGACTAAGATCAACTTAACGGGATCATTTAGATCCAACAAAAGAGTAATTGGGGGCTCTATTGTTTAGTTTAGTGACGTTGCGGTCGATAAGTAGTTTAAGGACATTGCGGTCCAGGTTAAGGGCATCATAGTCCGTGGATTTAAGGACTCCATAGTCCGGTGTTAGTTTTAAGACATCACGGTCAAGGTTAAGGACATCATAGTCCGTTGTTAGTTTTAAGAGATCACGGTCAAGGTTAAGGACATCATAGTCCATGAGTTTAACGACCCCACAGTCCGTGAAATGTATGGTTGTTGGGACCCGTCACCTCTTTAAAGACGTTGAGGAATTATAACGACAAATATCAAAGGGGTGAAGAGATGTACCCTTGAACCAAGGTAGATTAAATGATCTGTAGCCCAATTTGGAACCAAGACCAATTAATTATATTTTAAGCCCATTGGCTCAGTTAAGTCTGGATTGAGGACTTATGGCCAACTTGGGCTAAGTCCAATTAAGTATGGCCTGTTTGACATTTGTCTGATTTCAGTCCACAAAAGTTTTGAGGGGCTTGATAACATTTCTGTTATAGCTCTGGATATTATTCAATTTTGAGATTCAATTGAAGGGGAGGCTTTGCCTCTGAAAGATTAGCCAATTTGGCTAAAAGTAGTGTTAAACACTAAATAACAAAAGTGTTAAACACTAAAGACAGAATTCTCAAACTAGTGTTAAACACTAAAAGAACAATCAGTGTTAAACACTGGAAATAAAGTTTCCCAAATTAGTGTTAAACACTAGCAAACAACAGTTCTAAACACTGGAAATGAAGTTGTCAAATTAGTGTTACACACTAGAAAACACCAGTGTTAAACACTGGGTATAAAGTTCTCGAATCAGTGTTAAACATTAAAAAAAGAGGGGTCACGTGGGGACACGTGAGAGCGGCCAAAGGTGGGACCAGATCCCCTTTTACCTCATTCTACAATTAAGTGTTAAACACTTCTTTATTAATTTTATTTTGAACGTCGCGTGTTGACACGTGATGGGGATTTATGCGCTGACTGTTAAAGCGTTTGCCAAAGGGTCACGTGGTAACACGTGAGAGCGCCCAAAGCCTTCATTTCCTTTGCTTTTTCTTTCTGCGTTTTAGGAGTCACGTAGGAGCACGCGAGACATTGCCTCAAAGCTCTTTCCTTTTTATTCCTTCTTTTCTGATCACTGCGGATTAGGGTCACGTGTCATCACGTGACCAATGGTCTTTATGTGCATGAAGATCTTTCAAGTCTCTTTGTTTTAAGAATTAAATTCTCTGTAGGGTTAAACCCTAATCACGATTTTGGAGGAATTAAATTCCTGTTATGAAAGAATTAAATTCTTATGTAGGGTTAAACCCTAATTTCATTCATCTTGAAGGAATTAAATTCCTATAATTTTGGGAGAATTAAATTCTCAGATAGGATTCAAACCCTAATTTCATATCTTGGAGGAATTAAATTCCTGTGAGTCCGAGAGAATTAAATTCTCAATTAGGGTTAAACCCTAGTTCTGTCCATCTTTAAGGAATTAAATTCCTATAATTTTAGGAGAATTAAATTTTCTGAACTCAATTCCCCCTCTAAGTTTTAGATTTGCATGGAAGGATCTCGACCCGATGAGAATTAAATTCTCAACTTATGGGGAGATGTGCGCTTTGCAAAACTTCAACTAGAGGAAGAACTAAGTTCTTTTTCATAAAAGAGTTAAACTCTTAGATTGAGAATTAAATTCTCTTTATTGAAGTTTTGATCCCCTTTCTTTTCTTACCTAGGGTTTTTCTTTTGTAGAGAATTAAATTCTCCTCTCTTTTTTCTCTGAAATTTCAAGATTCCAAAACACTCCCTCAAAACTCTCCTCTGGCTCCTATTTATAGGAGAAGGAAAAGAATCAATTTGTTTAGTAAATCTTTCATTGAAAGATTTTGTTGTTTTTTCATAATTAATATGAGCCTTTAGATTATACAGTAAATTTTATTCACCGTTGGATTTTAAATCCAAAAATATTCTGCTTGTTATTTCTGGTGAGATTTAGGGAAATCTTTCCTTATCTAAAATTTTTCCATAAATTGGTGATTTTTAATCACCCTTGGATCTTTAATCCAACGGTCCCTATAATCCTTTTCCATTTGTAAAGATTTAAAAGCTTTTAGAATTTAATTCTATTAACTGTAAGGCTTTCGAAGCCAGTCACGTGCTGGCACGTGACCCTTGATCACATGTGAGCACGTGACCACCAATTGAGTCCTTTCCTCAGCGTTTACATATGCTTCAGTTGTAATCGTCATGTGTCAATACGTGACCATTGGTCACGTGTGAGCACGTGACACCTCATTGAGGTAATTCCTTCAGCCATTTGTTATTTTATTTCTGTTTTAATTGTCACGTATCAACACGTGACCATTGGTCACGTGTGAGCACGTGATACCTCACTGAGGTAATTCCCGACTTTTAGGATTAAATTCTATTAAACTGTGAGTCTTTCAAAGCCTGTCACGTGCTGGCACATGACCCTTAGTCACGTGTGGGCACGTGACCGCAAATTGGGTCATCTTTCAGCCTTTTGCTTTCCGTTTTTGTTTTAGTGAGATTTTAACCATCATGTGTCATCACGTGACCATTGGTCACGTGTGAGCACATGATACCTCATTGAGGTAATTCCTGATTTCTTAGAATTAAATTCTATTAAGCTGTAAGGCTTTCAAAGCCTGTCACGTGCTGCCACGTGACCCTTGGTCACGTGTGAGCACGTGACCCCCAATTGAGTCATCTTTCAGCCGTTTGTTTACCTTTCTGTTTGATGGGATTTTAACCATCACGTGACCATTGGTCACGTGTGAACACGTGATACCTCATTGAGGTAATTCCTGATTTTTTAATCAGGAAACACGAGGGAAATCTCCTCATGGCAAATGATGATTCGCTCATAATACCATATTCCAGTGTAGCGATGCCGATGCTAAACCAAAACCAAAACTCCCAAATCCACTCATGACAAATGATGATTTGCTCCTGGTACTATATTCCAGTATAGTGATGCTGATGTCAACCCAAATCAAATCAATCCAACAACCCCTGCGGCGGAATCATGCTTCATTTTAGAATGTACCCCGTATCGAAATCATGCTTCGCCTCGGAGTATCTACCTTCCTTGTAGGAATTATGCTTTGCCTGGGAATCAGCCTTTACATCAAAACCAATGACACTTCGTGCCTCGGAATCAAGTCAACCAGCAACACTCCATTCCGGGGAGAAGTCGAACAGCCAGCGACACTCCGTGCCGGGGACAAATCGACCAGTGACACTCCATGCCGGGAACAAGTCGAACAGCCAACGGCACTCCGTGTCGGGGACAAATCGACCAGCGACACTCCGTGCCAGGGAAAAGTCGAACAGCAAGCGACACTCTCTACCGGGGACAAGACCAGCGACACTCCGTGCCGGGGACAAGTCGAACAGCCAACGACACTCTATGCCGGGGACAATTCGAACAGCCAACGACACTCTGCGCCGGGGACAAGTCGACCAGTGACACTCCACGCCGGGGACAAGTCGACCAGCGACCTCCCTGTCGGAATCATGTTCCGCCTCGGAATAAGGTCGACCAGCGACACTCCGTGCCGGAGATATGTCAAACACCGACACTTCGTCTCGAGGACACGTCAAGCATCGACCGTCCATGTCGTAAAAAGGGTAGTGCCAGCTTCCAAAATGCGAGAACCAAATCAAGTTGCCTCCACGTGAAAGAAGATCCATCAATTTCATGCACACGACCCACATGTGTGGTGTGCATTTATTGATGGGATGCACTTTGTTGGGGTAAAAAATTATACCCCGGTTGACCAAGTCAAAGTCAAAGTCAACTCCAAGCCAAGTGTGCCCAAGCTCAGGTCAAGTGGGCTCAGGCACGTGAGGCGCTGGCGCCCAGCTCCAAGCACGCGTCTTTAAGACGCTTCCCCCCTCATTTTATATGCACTCCACACTAAATATACTTCCCCCGTTAGAAAAAATTTCTAACGGGACGCTGCCCCGCATCCCGTAAGAGGGCTTCTAGCCCTCTTGACCCCCAGCCCGCTATCCGGATAGAGGGATCCCCCGTAAACTCTGCGAAATCCCCGATATATCCAAAACCCCTCAAGACACAACATACGTACACTGCACATTGAGTTCACATGACCAGTTTGACCCGTCAATCGGAGATTCCCTCGTTCCAAAGGCGAGGGGTAATTAACGGCCGCTTAGTCCGCGGCTGCCGGAGATTCAGATCCAGTAACAACTCTAAAATTTCTGTACATTTTTTTTCGAAAATACAATAACGGGTATTTGAACCTGAGCACAAGTTTTAAATTTGATTTTCTTTTTAACACCAAGAAGGAGCTTGTATCTTATTGGTAAGACCTTGCACTGCTGAACCAAAGCACCGGAGTTTAAATCCCATCAGCCATATTATTTTTTAATTAGTTTTATTTTAATCTTTTTAGAAGCTCAAGAGTCTGCACGTGCATAACTCGTAAAAACCAAGAGTCGCATATAAAACGAACAAGTTCAGGAGGTAGACCAAGAGACAAACGACACGAGGCGATGACCCCAGCATTGACTCGGCCGACTCAGGCCGGCGACTCGGCCGGCGCCGCCGGTCCGAATCGGGACAAACTTCGATTTTCTTCAACTCCTGTGACCTTTGGCCTACCCCCATTAACCCTGTACTTTTTAAAATCCCTACACATTTACAGAGAATTCAAAATCCAATTAAACTTTTTTTAATGCATATATTTAATTCATTTTTTATCACACCCTAACCCTAGTTTTTCCTATAAATACCCACTCAATTTTTCACACTGAAATTCCTTTCCAAACTCTCAAGAAAATTCTATAGACTTTTTGTGTGCAAGTGGAGTTAGCAAAAGGCAAAGTTCCGGGGAAGTTCCGACGACAATCCGAGGAGTTTCCGGAGACGAAATGACGCACCGGTGTTTCCCTAACCTTCTTCTTCCTCTTCTCTGAGCTCTAATCCTATAAGTCCCTTCTTCCCTTATTTTTACTATTCTAAAAAATTAGAATTTTAAAAACCGACGGAAGTGGAGTTAATCCGACTTCCGATTCAGTTTTTCCTTAAATACCATATTTTTCTTAAACACAATAATACCAAACTCTCATATCATGATCATTAAACATTAACAAAACATATTGACAAGTTTCATATCTAAAGAATTCATATTTCAATTTTTATAGCACTTTTACAGAAAAATACCATATAGTTTAGTTTCGACACAAATCTTATAATTCCTTGCTATACTTTTAGATAGTTCATGAAGTAATGACCTACCTCCTCACAACACGCATCTCTATCATAGCACGATATCTTTTGGGAAACTAGAATACAGAAATACCATTTTTACAAATAAATACCATAAACTACAAAACCTTTTTCTACAAGATATATATTTTTAACAAATTTTTGCAATGTGCCGCTACAACTCATTTTAGGGAACTTGTTCGGGATGGTGCGAATTATCGCACATCCTTGGGCTTAGTAGTGCGAGAAGTAGACCTCCGTAAGGAGTATACAGTCTCGAAAGATTTTAAAATACAAATATCTTAAGAAAATGAGATTTCAAGAAAAATAATAAATTAAATTATTTTATAAATATATATATGTATCATCAAAATATCTATTTTTAATATAGTATAAATATTCCAACTTTTCTAAATAAAAAAGAATCACTTTACATGAAAATACCATGCCATTCCATAAAAGTTCAAAACTTTACAATTAAATACCATATATTATGAAATTAGGTTTTATTCACTAGAAATGTCATATATATAAAATCTACACTATGAAAAGCTTAAAGACGATAATAAAATATTTGAGTGTATTTTGAAAATTATACAAAATTAGTTTTACATAAAACCCCCTCAAGTTATATTAAGTTACAATAAGGACCCTAGTAAACATAGATTTAAGCGAGACCAGTCTCTTGAGCCTCAGGGAGCCGGAGATACGGGTGCTTGCCTATTTAAGGTAGACAACTTAACAAACGGGGTAATCAACACGGTATTCGTCTTTGAAAAAGACACAAATCCTGCCGTCCATGTGCAGCGGTTATCGATAACACCAAAATCTAATTCAGGATTCAATTTCCTTTCTATTTGTCTGACTCAGACTGAGTCTCAATATAATTAATCTTACTTGAATATGATTCAAGTACAATTACAATTCAACATGAATCCAAGAATCTATATATTCAATCTGTTCAATCCAATCAATCTATATTAACTGAACCGAACCATGGATATGCATCCATCTACATGATTCTCCAGTTACATCCATTTACTGATATCATGGTTTCGGCAAGTCATCCATCTATAAAATCTGTTTCCTTACGGAAAATAAATAAATAAATAGAGCAACGGAAAAAAGTCCCCAAGTGGAGCATCGCATGCCCACACGTGATAGGCGCTGCGCTTGACAAAACTAAACCAAAATAAGGTCTCACGTGCAGATACGTGACCGCTATAGGCAAAGTATGTAGGTGCCTGAATAAAGCAAACAATTGGACAAAAACCTCATGTGATAACACGTGACACTTTTTTGTGGGCTTAATTTGGCGGGGTCACGTGCTACACGTGATAGACTCCTAAGCCTTCTGAACCGATAGAAGTAAATTCTAATTAAAAAGGACTAAAATCCTTATTTGGAAAATATTTCCTTGGATCTTTCTAAACAAGAAAGATTACGCTCTGTAAAACAGAGTGCCGTTGGATTAAAGATCCAATGGTGATTAAAAAATCACCAATCTACAGAAAGATTTTGTGCAAGGAAATATCTTCCTAAACTTGTTAAGAACAACAAAAGAAATATCTACTGTAAAACAGAAGTCCTTGAATTAAAAATCCGACGGTAAATAAAATTCACCAGAGCAAGAAGGAGCTTGTGGCTCATTGGTAATACCTTGTACTGCTGAACCAAGCCACCAGAGTTCAAATCCCATACCCCACATTATTTTTAATATTGTTTTATTTTGAATTTATAGAATACCAAGAGTTTACACGTGTGTATCTCACAAAAACCACACTACACCCAAATATCTAACTGCGCCAAGGGGATACTGAAGCGACAAGGCACGCTCCGACCATCGGACTCGGCCGGAATCGGCCGAGTCGGCCGGCGCCGCCGGCCGGACTCGGCCGGACCGCCGAGTCCCCAACATGAAAGATGTGGCTTTTCCTCTCCCCTGTACACCTGAAAACTTTAAAACTTTAGACCAGTAACAGAGAGTGTTTAATACCCTATTTACTCTATTTTTATTACATTTTAATACAAGTTATCACATTTTTTCATTTTAACTTTTCATCCACCCTAACCCTAGCCTAACCCTATGAATACAACCCCTAAACACTACCCCCCCACCCTAAAATTCTGAGCAAACTATCAAGAAATTCCTAGAAACCCTAGTGTGCATTTGAAGTGAACAAAGTGGCGAAGCTCCGGCGAATTTTCCGGCGACAACCCTAGGAGTTCTCGGCGACGAAACGGCGCACCGGAAACTACGTCCACTCCCGCTCCCTCTCCTCTTTAAGATAAACCTGTAAGTCCCACCTTCCCCCTTCTCTACTCTTTCTGAAAATACGAAATTCTAAAACCCGACGGAATCGGAGCAAATCGATTTCTGATTCGGTTCTTCCTAAAATCTCACTTTTCCCTTAATAAAATCTTGTTAAACCATTACATGTAGACTATTAAACATTAACTAATCATATTGAATAAGTTCCATATCAAAAGAAATTGTTATTTCCATTTTACCGTACTTTTTCATTAAAATACCATATAGTTTCATTTTCGACATTTAAACATCACAAACTTGCTATACCTTTAAATAGATCACGAGGTAATGACCTACCTCCTCACAAAACCCATATGCAACATAGCACAATACCTTTCGGGAACATAGAATACGGGAAAACGAAGCATTTCAAATAAATACCATTACTATTAAAACCGTTTTCTAAAAGATTAGTATTTTACACAAATTTTTGCAAAGTGCCGCTACAACCCATTTTGGGGAACCCAACTGGGATGGTACCGATTATCGCATATCCCTGGGCTTAGTAGTGCGAGATGCAGACCTCCGCAAGGAGCATTCGGTCTCGAGAGATTTAAAATACGACATCTTAAGAAAATGAGATTTTTAGAAATATAAAATATATATTAAAATTATTTTTATATAATTATGTATATATGTATCATTAAAATATCTATTTTGAAATAATATAAATATTCCAACTCTTTTCAAAAATCACAAGAATCACTTTACATTAAAATACCATGAATTCCATACAAATGCAATATTACAATTTAATACCATATATTATGAAAATTAGGTTATTCTCACTAGGAATGTCACAAATATAAAATCTATAATTATTACAACTCTAAAGACGATAATTAAATACTTTGGGTGTATTTTGAAAATTATACAAAAGTATTTTTACATAAAATCTCCTCAAGATCTATAAATTACCCTGAGGACCCTAGTAAACATAGGTTTAAGCGGGACCAATCTCTTGAGCCTCAGGGAGCCGGAGAAGTGGGTGCTTGCCTATCTAAGGTAGACAACTTAACAACGGTGTTATCAATACGGTAATCGTATTTGAAAAAGACACAAATCCTGCCGCCCATTTGCAGCGGTTACCGATAACATCAAAACCATCAGGACTTCAATTTACTTTTCTAATTGTCTGAAACAGACTGAGTTTCATTAATAAACAGGCTTGAATATGATTCAAGTACAATCTACAATCTACAATATTACAATTCAAAATGAATCCATTCAAATCAATATTGACTGAACCGAACCATGGATATACTTTCATTTACATGATTCTCCAGTTATATCCATGATTCTACAGTTACATCCATTTACTGATATCATGGTTTCGGTAAGTCATCCAATTATACAATCTATACAGTTTACAATATAAGACAATACAATACAACTATACAAACAAGACATCTCGGGGTTTAAGGGGTAGATTGGTACGGAAGGTGTTAGAAGTGGCACGAGACAGCAACCATAAGACGTAATTACATCCAAACCGTTGTTCCATGGTATTATCGACGGAGCCTTGTACATTCCGTTTGCCCTAGTCTCTACCATATAGAGACTCCTCTCGTATACACTGACATCCTTCTGTACCAAGCTACAAACAACAGCGTTAACACAACATTATAACAATATAATACAACTTTAAAAGCTACCTCCTTATTCTGACTATTCTATTTCTCCCTAATCTTTGGGACTTACCGAGCGATCTGTTCGCCGACGACATTCTCTTCTTTCTTCTTTGAATGTCGTCAGGTGATATGGACATGTCAGAGATCGAGCCCAGCGCTGAAGACTTGGACCATTTCGTTGAAGACCCAGAATTTTAGTTCATTGTACACTTTTATTTCAGTATCTTTACTTTTCTGTTATGCCATTGTTTAGGCATTACTTTCTTCCAGATGTATTTACTTTTCCATGCATTGCACAAAAAGAATTTGAATAAATAAAGTTGTTATTTTATTATATCTTGTCTCTTGTGTATTTATTTTTATATTACTTAGATACACTTAGCGTATTTACTTCACAGTAAATACGTAGCGGCCTTGTCGCATCCCCTTCGCCGTATACCGGGAAGCGGGGCGTGACAGGTTTTATTGGTGGCCCATACAGGTCAGAGCTGTATGAAACTCTATCATGCAGTTCTGTTCTGCGTGAACAACCTAAGCAATATAAAAACACAAGAACCAGCAACTAAAACAATCTTTACAATTCATACTTCTTGAATCTCCTCATTTCATATATTTTGAATCTGTCCTAACCTAAATCTTTCTTTCAAAGGTTATGGATTCCCTAAACAACACCAGCACCAACTTCAACAACACCCACCTCAAATACCACTCACACCTGTCGTCCCTGCTCCGCTCAACGAGAATACGGTTCTGCTTAAGGAAATCCGAAGCCTCCTGGTTGGACTGCAGCAGCAGACTGCTATATTAGTGAACCGATCAAAAGCAGAAGCAACCGGTATAAAGCGCTCTGCCACCCAGATAGCAAGAGGAGCCTTCACTACACAACCTTCTGAACCCAAGAGACAGAAAGAAACAATTAACCGGCCAAGTCCAAGTTTTTGTTTCTACTGCAATAGGTATGGACATTTGGTGAAGAATTGTAGGCGCGCAAAAGGCTTGTGCCTAGTTTGTGGCGCGTCCAATCACAGAATTGAGACATGTCCGTACAGATACAACTCAGCTCACACACCCACTAACTACCCGCAGTGGCCAGCTATCCAGGCTCCTGCAACTCGTCCTACACTCCCAGCACCACCTCCACATGGACTACCTCTACCCAGTCAGGCATCGATGTACCGGCATGCACAGAAAAATGTGTCGAGATGCCAAGCCTCCACCTTAGCAGCCATAGAAACCAAGACAGTTGACCAAGGTAACACTAGTAAAACTCTTTCACATTTTAAAACCCGTTCATCGCTTTGTTATTTTTCATACACTATTAGTACTTCAGTCCCCAAACTTTCCTTGAACCTGTTACACTTTCTTTTTACAAATTTCGAGGACGAAATATTTTTAAGGAGGGTAGAATGTAACAACTCCAAATTTCTTGTACAACTTTCTGTGCAAATTTCTCAAAATTTTAAAAAAAGGGTACTTTTGCCTGAGCACAAGTTAAATATTTGTTTTGCTAATTAATAGCAAGAAGGAGCTTGTGGCTCATTGGTAATACCTTGCACTGCTGAACCAAGCCACCAGAGTTCAAATCCAATACCCCACATTATTTTGAATATTGTTTTATTTTGAATTTATAGAATACCAAGAGTTTACACGTGCATATCTCACAAAAACCCCACTACACCCAAAAATCTAACTGTGCCAAGGGGATACTGAAGCGACAAGGCACGCTCTGGCCACCGGACTCTGCTGGAATCGGCCGAGTCAGCCGGCGACTCAGCCGACTCGGGCCGGCGCCGCCGGCCGGACTCGGCCGAACCGCCGAGTCCTCAACATGAAAGATGTGGCTTTTCCTCTCCCCTGTACACCTGAACACTTTAAAACTTTAGACCAGAAACAGAGACTGTTTAATACCCTATTTACTCTATTTTTATTACATTTTAATACAAGTTATCACATTTTTTCATTTTAACTTTTCATCTGCCTTAACCCTATAAATACAACCCCTAAACACTACCCCCTCACCACAAAATTCTGCGCAAACTCTCAAGAAATTCCTAGAAACCCTAGTGTGTATTTGAAGTGAACAAAGAGGCGAAGCTCCGGCGACAACCCTAGGAGTTCCCGGCGACGAAACGGCGCACCGGAAACTACGTCCACTCCCTCTCCCTCTCCTCTTTAAGCTAAACCCATAAGTCCCACCTGCCCCCTTCTCTACTCTTTCTGAAAATACGAAATTCTAAAACCCGACGGAATCGGAGCAAATCCGATTTCCGATTCGGTTCTTCCTAAAATCTCACTTTTCCCTTAATACAATCTAGTTAAACCATTACATGTTGACTAATAAACACTAACTAATTATATTGAACAAGTTCCATATCAAAAGAAATTGCTATTTCCATTTTACCGTACTTTTTCATTAAAATACCATATAGTTTCATTTTCGACATTTAAACATCACAAACTTGCTATACCTTTAAGTAGATCACGAGGTAATGACCTAACTCCTCACAACACTCATATGCAACATAGCACAATACCTTTCGGGAACATAGAATACGGGAAAACGAAACATTTCAAATAAATACCATTACTATTAAAACCGTTTTCTAAAAGATTAGTATTTTACACAAATCTTTGCAAAGCGCCGCTACAACCCATTTTGGGAAACCCAATTGGGATGGTGCAGATTATCGCACATCCCTGAGCTTAGTACTGCGAGATGCAGACCTCCGCAAGGACATTCGGTCTTGAGAGATTTAAAATATGACATCTTAAGAAAATGAGATTTTTAGAAATATAAAATATATATTAAAATTATTTTTATATAATTATGTATATATGTATCATTAAAATATCTATTTTGAAATAATATAAATATTCCAACTCTTTTCAAAAATCACAAGAATCACTTTACATTAAAATACCATGAATTCCATACAAATGCAATATTACAATTTAATACCATATATTGTGAAAATTAGGTTATTCTCACTAGGAATGTCACAAATCTAAAATCTATAATTATTAAAACTCTAAAGACGATAATTAAACACTTGGGGTGTATTTTGAAAATTATACAAAAGTATTTTTACATAAAACCCCCTCAAGTTCTATAAATTACCTTAAGGACCCTAGAAAACATTGGTTTAATTGGGACCAATCTCTTGAGCCTCAGCGAGCCGGAGAAGTGGGTGCTTGCCTATCTAAGGTAGACAACTTAACAACGGTGTTATCAATACGGTAATCGTCTTTGAAAAAGACACAAATCCCGCCGCCCATGTGCAGCGGTTACCGATAACATCAAAACCATCAGGACTTCAATTTACTTTTCTAATTGTCTGACTCAGAATGGGTCTCATTAATAAACAAACTTGAATATGATTCAAGTACAATCTACAATCTACAATCTGCATTCTGCAATCTTCAATATTACAATTCAACATGAATCCATTCAAATCTATATTGACCGAACCGAACCATGGATATACTTCCATTTATATGATTCTCCAGTTACATCCATGATTCTACAGTTACATCCATTTACTGATATCATGGTTTCGGTAAGTCATCCAATTATACAATCTATTCAGTTTACAATATAAGGCAATACAATACAACTATACAAACAAGACATCTCGGGGTTTAAGGGGTAGATTGGTACGAAAGGTGTTAGAATTGGCACGAGACAGCAACCATAAGACGTAATTACATCCATGCCGTTGTTCCGTGGTATTATCGAAGGAGCCTTGTACAATCCGTTTGCCCTAGTCTCTAGCATATAGAGACTCCTCTCGTATACACTGGCACCCTTTTGTACCAAGCTACAAACAACAGCGTTAACACAACATTATAACAATATAATACAACTTTAAAAGCTACATCCTTATTCTGTCTATTCTATTTCTCCCTTATCTTTGGGACTTACCGAGCGATCTGTTCGCTGACGACATTCACTTCTTTTTTTTTGAATGTCGTTAGGTGATCTGGACACGTCAGAGATCGAGCCCAGCACTGAAGACTTGGACCATTTCGTTGAAGACCCAGAGATTTTGTTCATTGTACACTTTTATTTCAGTACCTTTCCTTTTCTGTTATGCCATTGTTTAGGCATTGCTTTCTTCCAAATGTATTTACTTTTCCCTGCATTGTACAAAAAGAATATGAATAAATAAAGTTTTTGTTTTATTATATCTTGTCTCTTGTGTATTTACGTTTATATTGCTTAGATACACTTAGCGTATTTACTTCACAGTAAATACGTAGCGGCCTTGTCGCATCCCTTTCGCCGTATACCGGGAAGCGGGGCGTGACATATTTTGTTGGTGGCCCCATGCAGGTCAGAGCTGTATGAAACTCTATCATATAGTTCTATTCTGCGTGAACAACCTAAACAATATAAAAACACAAGAACCAACAACTAAAACATTCTTTACAATTCATACTTCTTGAATCTCCTCATTTCATATACTTTGAATTTGTCCTAACCTAAATCTTTCTTTCAAAAGTTATGGATTCCCCAAATAACACCAGCACCAAATTAAACAACACTCAACCTCAACTACCACTCACACCTGCCGTCCCTGCTCCGCTCAATAAGAATACGGTTCTGCTTGAAGAAATCCGAAGCCTCCTAGTTGGACTACAGCAGCAGACTGCTATATTAGTGAACTGATCAGAAGCAGAAGAAACCGGTATAAAGCGCTCTGCCACCCAGATGGCAAGAGGTTCCTACACTACACAACCTTCTGAACCCAAGAGACAGAAAGAAACAATTAACCGGCCAAGTCCAAGTTTTTGTTTCTACTGCAATAGGTATGGACGTTTGGTGAAGGAGTTTAGGCGCGCAAAAGACCTGTGCCTAATTTGTGGCGCGTCCAATCACAGAATTGAGACCTGTCCATACAGATACAACTCAGCTCACACACCTACCAACTACACGCAGCGTCCAGCTATCCAGGCTCCTGCAACTCGTCCTACACTCCCAGCACCACCTCCACATGGACCACCTCTACCCAGTCAGGCATCGATGTACCAGCATGCACAGAAAAATACGCCGAGACGCCAAGCCTCCACCTTAGCAGCCATAGAAGCCAAGACAGTTGACCAAGATAACACTCGTAAGACTCTTTCATATTTTAAACCCTTTCATCACTTTGTTATTTTTCATACACTATCAGTACTTTAGTCCCCAAACTTTCCTTGAACCTGTTACACTTTCCTTTTACAAATTTCGAGGATGAATTTTTTTTAAGGAGGGTAGAATGTAACAACCCCAAATTTCCTGTACAACTACTTGTGCAAATTTTTCAAAATTTAAAGAAATGGTACTTTTGCCTGAGCACAAGTTAAATATTTGTTTTACTAATTAATTGCAAGAAGGAGCTTGTGGCTCATTGGTAATATCTTGCACTGCTGAACCAAGCCACCAGAGTTCAAATCCCATACCCCACATTATTTTTAATATTGTTTTATATTGAATTTATAGAATACCAAGAGTTTACACGTGCATATCTCACAAAAACCACACTACACCCAAATATCTAACTGCGCCAAGGGGATACTGAAGCGAAAAGGCACGCTCCGACCATCAGACTCGGCCGGCGCCGCCGGCCGGACTCGGCCGGACCGCCGAGTCCCCAACATGAAAGATATGGCTTTTCCTCTCCCCTGTACACCTGAACACTTTAAAACTTTATACCAGTAACAGAGATTGTTTAATACCCTATTTACTCTATTTTTAATACATTTTAATACAAGTTATCACATTTTTTTCATTTTAACTTTTCATCCACCCTAACCCTAGCCTAACCCTATGAATACAACCCCTAAACACTACCCCAATATCCTAAAATTCTGAGCAAACTATCAAGAAATTCCTAGAAACCCTAGTGTGCATTTGAAGTGAACAAAGAGGCGAAGCTCCGGTAAATTTTCCGGCGACAACCCTAGGAGTTCACGGCGACGAAACAGCGCACCGGAAACTACGACCACTCCCTCTCTCTCTCCTCTTTAAGCTAAATCCATAAGTCCCACCTTCCCCCTTCTCTACTCTTTCTGAAAATACGAAATTCTAAAACCCGACGGAATCGGAGCAAATCCGATTTCCGATTCGGTTCTTCCTAAAATCTCACTTTCCCTTAATACAATCTTGTTAAACCATTACATGTTGACTATTAAACACTAACTAATCATATTGAACAAGTTCCATATTAAAAGAAATTGCTATTTCCATTTTACCGTACTTTTTCATTAAAATACCATATAGTTTCATTTTCGACATTTAAACATCACAAACTTGCTATACCTTTATTTAGATCATGAGGTAATGACCTACCTCCTCACAACACTCATATGCAATATAGCATAATGCCTTTCGGAAACATAGAATACGGGAAAACGAAACATTTCAAATAAATATCATTACTATTAAAACCGTTTTCTAAAAGATTAGTATTTTACACAAATCTTTGCAAAGCGCCGCTACAACCCATTTTGGGGAACCCGACTGGGATGATGCCGATTATCGCACATTACTGGGCTTAGTAGTGCGAGATGCAGACCCCCGCTAGGAGCATTCGGTCTCGAGAGATTTAAAATACGACATCTTAAGAAAATGAGATTTTTAGAAATATAAAATATATATTAAAATTACTTTTATATAATTATGTATATATGTATCATTAAAATATCTATTTTGAAATAATATAAATATTCCAACTCTTTTCAAAAATCACAAGAATCACTTTACATTAAAATATCATGAATTCCATACAAATGCAATATTACAATTTAATACCATATATTATGAAAATTAGGTTATTCTCACTAGGAATGTCACAAATATAAAATATATAATTATTACAACACTAAAGACGATAATTAAACAGTTGGGGTGTATTTTGAAAATTATGCAAAAGTATTTTTACATAAACCCCCTCATGTTCTATAAATTACCCTAAGAACCCTAGTAAACATAGATTTAAGCGGGAACAATCTCTTGAGCCTCAGGGAGCCGGAGAAGTGGGTGCTTGCCTATCTAAGGTAGACAACTTAACAACGTTGTTATCAATACGGTAATCGTCTTTGAAAAAGACACAAATCCCGCCGCCCATGTGCAGCGGTTACCGATAACATCAAAACAATCAGGCCTTCAATTAATTGTCTGACTCAGACTGAATCTCATTAATAAACTGACTTGAATATGATTCAAGTACAATCTATAATCTACAATCTACAATATGCAATCTACAATATTACAATTCAACATGAATCCATTCAAATGTATATTGACCGAACCGAACCATGGATATACTTCCATTTACATAATTCTCCAGTTACATCCATGATTCTACAGTTACATCCATTTACTGATATCATGGTTTCGGTAAGTCATCCAATTATACAATCTATACAGTTTAAAATACAAGACAATACAATACAACTATACAAACAAGACATCTCGGGGTTTAAGGGGTAGATTGGTACGGAAGGTGTTAGAAGTGGCACGAGACAGCAACCATAAGACGTGATTACATCCATGTCCTTGTTCCTTGGTATTATTGACGGAGCCTTGTACATTTTGTTTGCCCTTGTCTCTAGCATATAGAGACTCCTCTCGTATACACTGGCTTCTTTCTGTACCAAGCTACAAACAACAGCGTTAACACATCATTATAATAATATAATACAACTTTAAAAGCTATCTCCTTATTCTGTCTATTCTATTTCTCCCTTATCTTTGAGACTTACCGAGCGATCTGTTCGCTGACGACATTCTTTTCTTTCTTCTTTGAATGTCGTCAGGTGATCTGGACACGTCAGGGATCGAGCCCAGCGCTGATGACTTGGACCATTTCGTTGAAGACTCAGAGCTTTAGTTCATTGTAAACTTTTATTTCAGTACCTTTCCTTTTCTGTTATGCCATTGTTTAGGCATTGGTTTCTTCCAGATGTATTTATTTTTCCATGCATTGTAGAAAAAGAATGTGAATAAATAAAGTTGATGTTTTATTATATCTTGTCTCTTGTGTATTTACTTTTATATTGCTTAAATATGCTTAGCATATTTACTTCACAGTAAATACGTAGCGGCCTTGTCATATCCTCTTCGTCGTATACTGTTCATATCATAATATTGCATTTAATATTCCCCATTCTTAAGCATTTTACAATAAAACAGGTGCTTTTGACCCATGTCTGCTGCATAGTACAGGTTACAGGTTTTTGGAGCGAAAACGGTGAAAAAGACAAAAGACGATACAAAAAGGGACTTTTGACCAACAAATAGAAGGATCTTAGTCAAGCCTAGATGAAGATGTAGGGTTCCTAGGCACACTAATGAGGTCTCACAAGTGATCAAACATGCCCAATTCAAATTTTTCATGTGCCTACAAACCCTAATACGGATCGTTAACTAGATAATAAGGCAATGCAAGCAAGTAAATGACTTTATTGCAAAAGGAAAGTGACTACAACCTTTGTAGATCCGGTCATCCACTTCCTTGGCTCCGTGATGACGTCCCTCCGCTGTACCAATCGGAATCCTAGACTCTCGCGGTGGTTTTATCGGAGAAAAGATCGGGCTAGGTCGTCGACTTCGATGCCGAAGATGATCTACGTCGAGGCAACTCAAGATCAAGCTCCAACTTCACCAAGTCATGAAACTTGTGAAGAAAACACCCTATACTACTTGGCAAGTGGTAGAGGATGAATAAATAGGAAGTGGGTTCACTTTAGAATTGGATTTCTCACTCTTTTTCTCATGTTGCCATTAATGGTTGCAAGCTTTCTTCTTTGTTGAAGAAGAAGAAGAAAAGAATATGATAAGAAAAAATAAAATAGAAAATAAAATGATGCTTATCATATTTGCAACCATGGTTTAGTGTAGAGAGTTAACTAGGGTTTAGTTGAATGGTTAGGTTTAGGAGATGAAGACAACATGGTCACTTTAGCCAAAGATGCATGAAGCATCAAGAACCTTCTAGTATGAAAGCAACCATTTTGTTTTTCTTTTCCTTTTTAACCAAAGTAAATAGATAAATAAATAAGTGAAATGAAACCCTAACCATTCACTAAACATGGTTTAAGTCTTACACAAACCCAAGTTTGCATGTATCATCAAACATGATAAAAACAAGTGCACAAAAATATATCACATATACAACTTGTGCATTTCAAGTGAGAAAATCCATTTAAAGTGAACCAATACTAGTTAATGCAAAGTGATATATCAAATATATAATTATGCATTAAATCATTAAATCAATACTTGATTTAACGATCTGGTCATATCGCATATAACCGACTAATATCCAATATATCGACTTATCGAATCAATCTTCGATCCGATAACTAGGTTATATCGCATACAACCATTCAATACATTCATCGCGAGAATAGAATATGGTATCACATACACGCATTATTCTCGGTCCCGCACACATCTCATATGTGCTCCTATTTCGTTTCGCTTGAGCCAGGAAACCTCTGTGTAAGACTCTAAAGACTCGTCAATACGCCGGCAGCAGGTGATGATCATATCAAACACCCACAAGCCGCAAGCGGTCTGCTAAACGTAACGGCCTCCCGGGTATTGAGCGATCAGAAGATCGACGAGCAAGCCTGCTCACACTCCTGTGAATCCAACCAGTAACACTTACCGTACAGTCCGGTCTATTCGTCTGATATGTCGCATATCTCGCCTAGGGGTGGTAAACGTCAGACCCCAGTAGCTCGATAAGTCATGCCGATATAAGGTCCATAACATGTGTGAAACTACTGATAACACTTACCAGTAGATCACTGCAACCCTGGCCAGGGATTTCCAGTTATGGCCAGTCGTGCATAGCGCAACATCAACCCCCAATACCGGGAGAGACGAATCCCCTCCTATCGCTCATTGCCTCCATGTGAATCGGGACTGTACCCAAAAACCACCTGTTTGCACGACTCAGTAGAGCCGTGGTAGGGTGGAAATCAAAGCACGGTGGGAGACACACAAGACTCTATGACGATCTCGGGTCAACAGACTAAGCTGTACCAGTGTCACCAGAGAAATGCATCTGACGTGAGGTATAATACCATCTGGGAGTTCTCGGCGAGTCCGTTCAGTGTACCCAGTCTCCACTGAGCACCCGCATACCATCTTTGATGTCAAACACCAATGGATATGGGATCATCCATCGCCCATCACATGGGTCGAAAAGATATACGCCAGTCTACTCTGGAATATCGATGCCCCGTCTCGATATTCCCACGACTAGGAACATTGAAGGATGTACTCATGGACTACCCAGGCCCCACTAGTATGATCTTCATCATAGTCCTGGAAGTCGAGTACACATCCTAAAGGCTTTATCAACATGTAACAGAGAGACAAAAAGTATACATGTTAAGATAAAGAGCAACCAGATAGCGTACTATCATGTCGAGCAAGAAAGTCCTACCTATATATGTCCCAGCATCCACTACAATATACATCCAATGTACAGTAATGGCCTCTAGGGCATACATATAACTAACAATCTCCCACTTGCACTAGGGCCATCTGTAGCAGTAGTTGTAGTATCTAATACTCAACCATCCCCTAAAAGTCTCTTTTTGGGAAAAGGCCTTCGTGAGTGGACCCGCCGTGTTGTCCTCTGAGTCTACTCTCCTAACCTCGATCACCCTGGAGATCAACTATCTCCATGATCAGGTGATGCTGTCTCAGAATATGTCTGGGTCACTGATGGGACCGGGATTCCTGGGCCAAAGCACACTACCATTGTCACACAATGGTGGGAACCTAGTTTATCTTATGAACCAATATACACCCAAACTTCCTCTTTGGTAGTATCTTTAATAGCGATGTTACCAGCCTTTATCGTCTAGTTTGCCACGGTATCTAGCTTGGAACTCTTCCAACATACCGTCCCTTTACTGAGGGTAAAGACAATGCCTGTGACTGACATTCAGTCGTCTTTATCACCCTGGAACCCTTCCAGTGATTCTCCCCAGGATCAACTGATACCATCTCACTAGACCTAGTGAGAACCCTAACATCCCTTTAGATCTATCTCATAGATCCAAATCTCAGGATTTAGGAGGTATCATCTTTATCCTATTGGAGAATCCTTGTGATAAAAGGAGATTGACCGTTCGTAGCATAAGAAACTCTTTTCCTATCAAGAGTATGTCATCTACGTACTCTACGATGATCACCACCATACTCCCTACTACCTTTTTGTATATACAAGGTTCATCTACCATTTTGATGAAGTCAAACTCTTTGACTACCACATCAAAACAAATGTTCCAACTCCGCGATGCCTGCTTTATTATGTAAAGCAACTTGCACACGTTTGCGCTGCTCCCACTGTTTACGAAGCCCTCTGGCTGTGTTCTTATTGACGTTCTCTTCTAAATCACTATTTAGAAAAGTAGTCATGGCACCCAACCACCAGATATCGTAGTCATAGTATGTAGCAATGGCAAATAGGATCTGGATGGACTTAAGCATAGTCCCTGGAAAGGTTTCATCATTATCCATGCCTGGTTGATGACGAAAACCTTTAACAAGTCTAGCTTTGATAGTCTCAACTTTTCCATCTACACCAAGTAATCTTCTCAAGATATACTTGCTCCTGACGGGGATTTAACCCTTCAGATATAGCAGCCAAAGTCCATACTTTGCTGGTGTACATGGATTCCATGTCAGATCGCTAAGCATCCAACCATTCTTACAGAGTCCCTACTCTCGATGGCCTGCTCGAAACTAGTTGTGTCATCATCTCATGATGCATTCCTTGCTCCCACTGTCATCGAGAAACCAAGGTATCTCTCAGGCGGATGAGGAACCCTACCAGATTGGCGGAGAGGCTGAGGTTCGTCGGGAACTATAGAATCCTTTGGTTCTGTCAAATCATCAGCTGCAGTTTTGTATTGCTGGAACCTTTCCAGTTCTACAGAACTGACCTTGCCTCGATTTTGTCTGGATTTTGCTTTTAGACATAGGCCGGACAACCTCAAATCTTAACTAACTTAAGAGATAGGCTCTTCCCATACCATATCTCATATGGAGTGATAGGCACTGATTTGATTCGAACCTAATTCAATAGGTATGCAGCTTCTCAAGTGCACAACCCCAAAAGGAAATAGGTAACTCAGTAATACTCATCATAGAGCACACCATATCTAATATTGTGCGATTGCTCCGCCCCGATACACCGTAGTGCTGTGGTGTATTCAGAGGAGTAATACTGAGAGAGAATCTCATTTTCTTTTAGAATACTCCAGGAATGCCATGCTCAAGTATTCTCCTCCCTGATCTTATCATAGGACATAATACTTATACCCATATTGGTTCTCTACTTCTAGCTTATATTCTGTGAATATCTCAAAAGGTTCGGACTTGTGTTTCAACAGAAACATATGTCTGAATCTTGAGAGATTATCAGAGAACGTAATGAAGTATAAAGAACCGGTCCTGGCATGTGTAGACAGGAGACCTTACATACATCATCATGTATCGGTCCCAAGAGTTCATTAACTCTTTCTCTGTTCCCAATAAGCAAAGCTATGGTCATCTAATCGTTGTGACGTGACTGACAAGTTTCACAAGATGTAAATTCAAACTGATTTAAATATGCATCTAAAATATAACTTCAGCCAGTCGGGTCGCTTTGATATGACCTAGTCTACAATACCTCAAGAATGATTCGTTCATTTCTGAACTCTTCCTCTTGTGTGTGTTCTGTATACTAGGAACTGTAGTTTGATTTAGAACATCAATACTTTTAGATAACGTGCCTGAACCGATCAACTTTTGATATAGGAAATGTTCAAAACATTATCCAACAATACAAAATTTTATCATTTCTTTACTTGTAAAGAGGCTGATATGATTTTGTATATCAGGTTCGGTATCTAATAACATTCGTTCAGAATCAATGTACTGGTAACACAGGGTGACAGTGACCAACAGACTTGGCTGCAACACTTGCCCCGTTTTCTGTCTCATAAAACTTATCACCCGTTCTCAGTTTTTTACCTTTTTGTAGCCCTATATAACAGATTACATATCTGGGATCCTGATCCAGTATCAAATACCCAAGATGCAGAGGATACTGAGAAACAGTTCTTTGTAATGAACACACCCGAAGGAGATGCATCTCATGCACTTTCATCGTTTGGGCGGCATGGGAATTCTGGTATTTCCCTATTTCCTGCTCTGTCTTATAACAATTATAAGTTGGAGCGGGACCAACGTTCCCCAGCTCAGTATAACAAGCGGGTTCGATCAATACATCCATATTATTATCTTGATTAAGGCGTGATATGGTCGCTACCTGGAGAGAGAGAGAAGAAAACACTCTGCGTGCGCTCTTGCAAGATTAGATTGGTTATTTATTTTATCTAATGAGGATGGCTCCCGCTGTTTTTATCAAATCTTCCTTCAAACCTTAAAAGGAAAGACTAGCTGGGATTAATTACACTCTACAAGTTCGCCAATCTTTCAGCCAGGCCAGTGTCGGTACTTTGAGGGAGGTTCCCCGTGCTTTCGCACGGACCTAATTACAGTAAACCTCATTTTCCCAGAGGCGTAACCCCGTTGACACCTTTCTAGACACCTACTTGATCGGCTAATTGTAAAATGCAAAACTCTCACAGGAGTAACAATTACTCGCAGTGGGTATCGGGATCCAACTATCACATAGAAGGTATGCAATCTCATTGCAAGTTTCAACACTTGAAACTCCCGATAAAGGTTTTTACCCCTAGCACCTATGACCTTAGCTAAGGTCAACAAATCATAGGTACTAGTCAAGTTCTACCAGTCATTTCGTGATTAATTTGACCCACCCACATGACCCTTGGCTAAGGTCAACAAAGCCACATGACTGTCCTAACTAATCGCATCATATGCTTTGTAGGAAGACATCACTTAGCTACCGCACACTACGCCTCGTCTATGGTCGACAAACGTAGCACGAATACTAAGTACTCTACTTCTGTCACGACCCGAAAGTACGGAACATGACCGGCACTTAAACTGCGAACGTCTCGAGGCGTACGTAATCTATGTAAACCGAAAACCCAGAAATCCAAATCAAGAAAAGTAGTAGAGTGCAGGAAAAACCAACTTAAAGCAAGTAGTTTCAATAGCATAAGCCGAATTATGCGGTTTTTAAAACATCAAAAATTTACTGAAAATTTCGGCAGAGTCTCCTTTGTAAATACTGGCCCCCAAACGGGATACAACATGAATAGTATACGAAATCACTAAAAAGGCATCCCCAAGCGGGAGCTAGCTCTTCGTCAATCGACGGTCACAACCACACAAGCAATATAATATACAACGCCAACGGCGAGGATCAAAACTCAAAAGGAAACTCAAAACCAACAGAAATATAACGAGCGACTCTAAGGTCGAAAGAATAAACAACATTGGTCTCTATCTCAAAAATACATGTTTGGTTGATGGAATTTACTAGATACAACGGAATAATATCATACAAGGTAATATGATGGGTACGATACAAGAAAAACCCACCTACTAGCAAGTCACCCGAATGAAACTGAGCCCGCAAAGCCGTAATTAAACCTGTACGGCAAAACCTGCAAGAAACTGGGGCACAACGGGGGTGAGTTACCAACTCGTGAATAGAAAAACTTCTACGCACAGAAATCGCATAAATAACGCAACCTAGGTCAATGATCATAATATATCCTCAAAAATATACATAACAAGCAGCCTATAACAATGGCTAGGGTAATATCTAACCGAGTGAAATCTCATGTGCCCGTGTCAGTGCCTCAGGTAGCAATATATCATATGAATGAGGTATGAAAGTATGAAAACAGAATACATGTAAATGAAGAAACTGTTTTCATAAATTAGTGAGATTTCCTTCGTATTTTTAAACTGAGGTATCATAATGAAATCAGTATCAACAGTGTCTAGCATCGACACAAAACATAAATCTCACTGTCTCGAAATATCAATGTCTCAATCTCAATATCTAGGGCGCCGTCAGTCCAGACCGGCCCCTACCATCCATCTCAAGACCACGACGGTATCCTCCGGATATCCGACGCGTCGGGTAATATCACCGGTAGGTAATCTGTCCCCTGCCAGGCTCAACGTCAACACCACATTCATCTTGCCCCGGGGTACCATACCGGGCCCACCATGTACCCGTGATGGTTCCTCCACTCCTCGACACGGATCTCGAAAACCACAGCAAACTCATGGTGGACGACACTTACATCACTAGAAAACCGCAATTTACATATTTTAAAGGGTTAATAAGTTTAGAAATTTTGCGGCTTTCCCCCGAAATCCAGAAATATCATAAATCTCAAGAAGTCATCACAAGTGCATATGTCAATACTAATGAATGTATATAGTGTCAATAACCAAGTTGCAATGTATGATTAATAACTAGGCATGAACAATGGAATAACAGTATGCATGAAGTGACAAGTAATAACTACAATGTCTCAACTGGCATATAACCCAGGTACACTAATATCATATCAACCTACTAACTAGCAAGCTAAGTCAAGCAAATATATTCTCTAAAGTGTACGTGACATGGCAATTACCGATGAAGATGTGTGTGAGCCGGCAAGTAGGTGTACGGGTACATACGCATCATCGGTAATGGTGCTGGTGTCCTAATAGCATGCTATCAATAATGGAATATGCAGCAAAATAAGTATGCGAGGCAGAGCGAACAGCAATAATGTGCGGGAGCTGAATACTAGACATAACGATAACTAATCTGTAATAATCTAATATAAGTCCTACAAATGGTGCCTTTTGAAATAACACAAATCATGGGGTTTTGAAAATAGGGGCTACGGTGTTTTTATGAAAAGATAAGTCTTTTGAAATATTCGTAGGATCCCTTGGGCTGTCTTTTAAAATACCCACGATTCGTTAGTTTTTGAAATAGGTAGAAGTCTAATCTAATCTAACAACTACACTAAACTATACGGCTGAACTAACAAGCTGAACTACAGGTAAGGAAACCGCCTATCATCTGAGTCGATACATATACCTACCTGTATATATATAGTCGGTGATCCCGCCTCAATAATATCATATCCGATACCATATCTATAATCAGACATCCCAAGTCAAGAGTGCGGATCAATCATCAAAATATAGCTCGCACGTAAATCCGTCGTACGGCATCCCAAATCTGGGTACGGGTCAATATCACATTCATCATACTATTCACCTGGTATCCTCTTTATCAATTATCATGGTCGGGGTACTGATCTACGTCTAGTACCATACTGATACCGCCTACGTATGCATGGACATGCGTGAAACACTACGTCAAGGACCCGCTACAACGTCATGTCATATCTAAGATACGAACCCTGCTATATCACCGATCTCACGGCCTCAAATCGAATCTCATCGACTCAGCTCAATCCCAAGTATCATCCTCAATCCGTATGTGAACACATAGTCCCATACCCATGTGAACCCATAACTATAAAGAATCCCATGAGCACATATCAATAGGAATGTATGCAAGTATGTATGTGTGTATGTGTAGTGCAACACTACCCTAGGGTTCGCAACACTAAAGTAATCCAACACACCAATATCCATCCTAAGCATCGTTATTAATCCCAAATAACATATAATAAATGTTGGTGTGTATACGCATCCGTATACACCACCACGGACTGCGGGGTTGCTATACGCCATCCACCCGACTTCTCCCCGTAGATATAAATCTACTCACCTGGTCCTCGCTCGCCGGTGCCGACGTCGCCACGCGCTTGCTTGTCATCTCGAAGTCCGCATGGGGTACCTACATATCATAACGCACCGTGTCGCATTAAAACTAAATTCGAAATCGAAACGGCATACGAAAATCAAATCGGTACGCGTATCACGCATAGGTCCAATCCTATCGCCTACGCATGCAAGAATAGTCAAACCAACCCTCGATGTCGATGTACAAACGTCAAACCATCGAGAAAAATCCAATCACACTCATTTGCACATTCACGAACACTAATTTTAATATAAACTAGGTTAAAACTCACAAAAACCCCAATTTCACTTAAAAGGTCATTTTTCCGAAAATCTAGCAAGCACAATTTGCCGTTTTTGTACAAAACATGATGTTTAAATGAATGTAGCGGCTAATATACTTATTAAATATCTTAAGTAAGTCATAGAAACAATTCCCGGAATTTAATCTCATTAAATTCCAAAAACCCTAATATTCTAGTTTACAAAAATACCCTTTTTAACAATTTCAAAGCAAAAATGCACAATACAATCTAGCTTAGATTTGCATGATCTAAAGCATTAAACCACACTTAATAAAGTTAATGAATTCATGAAAAATCTAAACACATTTTTAATCCCAAGTATTTAACCAAATTCAAAAATCTAGTAGGCAAATTAGCACATTAACACAATTTTTTTTTAAACTAACCATTAGCACTAGCTACTAATCTTGTATTAACATGACAAAAAGCCTAAATATAACACACAACCATACACCAATTCTACAAAACCCTAACTTGCATTCAAATTCATAACTTGAATTCCAAAACTTGCAATTAAACTCACATATCCAAATCAACACTTAATTAAATTAGCTTAAGAAATTAGTAACAAATTAAGCAACAAAAATGTTTAGAATTATACCCAAAACATATGAAGATCCACAAGCATCCATGGCCTCCCAAAATGCCCTCTTTTCACAAGGATCCATGCTATACGGGCTAAGCTAAAATGGGTAGGAGTCGGATTTGGATTTAGATTTGAATTTTGCATGGATTTTGAAGTGATTTGTGGATTTTTTGATGAAGAAAAGAGTGGGATTTTGGAGGGGGGCTGCTGCTGTTGGGAGGGGGGGCTCGGCCTGATTGGGGTGTGATGAGAGAGAGAGAGGTAGAGAAAATACAAGGGAGAAAGTCAAGATCAAGGTAAGGTCAAAAGTCCACTAATTCACCCATTTTCTTTTCTTTTCTTTCATATTTTTTTCCTTTGAAAATCAAGTGGGGAAAAATATGGTGGCTGCTGAATTCAGCCATGGGGAGGAGTAAGTGGGGGTGTGTGGGTGTGGGTACGGGTGTGGGGTGATGAAAAATGATAAATACAATACCCCAAGCAACCATTTACGCTAAAAAAAAGCCTTTTTTCTTCAATAATTTCTAAACCGTTTTGGCAAATGATTTCGTTCCAAAAACCACATGATAAAATTTTATTTAATGTTTTATGATGCACAAAATTTGTTTCAACTCATTCCAATTTGTAATTTTCCCTAATTAAATGTATTAGTAACGGCTTAAAATAATAATAAAATAATATTTTTTCAGAAAATTTGAAATTTCACCAGCGGCTCAATAAACACCAAATAATAGCAATTACATAGCTAGAATATGTATATTTAATTTTTATAATAAGATATTTGTATTTTGACTTTTTACAGAAAACCCCCTTATTTTACCGATTTTTCGAAATTTCACCGAAACGATTTTCAAAACGTTACAATTTCCTAAAATGACGGAGGGTTGCGGATGGTTTTTATGAAAACCTTTAACGCTCTGAACTTGATCACGTTGCGGGATCAAATGGTTTTAAATGGAATGTTTTTGAGGCTTTTCTAGTTTTGCTAAAGGGGTCACTCCTGGTGAAGGGATCGTCGGCCCTTTCCTCGTCGAATGAGGTGCGGGATATATCATATATATCACTGTGCAAAGCAGAAACTATAGAATCAATCAAAAGACAAACCGAGTGTGTAGCATCTGCCAGTTATTGCTAAAGGAGTCACTCCCGGTGAAGGGATCTCGATCCTTTCCTGATCGAATAAGGTGCAGGATGTTCTATAATGAACACCGCGATGCAAAGCAAGAACTGTAGCTACCTGTTTTATTTTGAAATTCGATTCCACAACATCAATTAGGTTTATTTTCTTTCATTAATCTCATTAATGAATATCCTATCATTTAAGTCCACCTAAACATCACAGATAAATATAACGTACGCTTATGCCATCCGCATTCGCCTCGATGTCCCGTCTGCACCGTTAGGTTAGGTAACTAACGCCAGAACGAGGCAGGGCTAGCGCGGATGTAAAACATAAGCAACGTCTATATAATATATCATATATACTATATATAATATCTATCTGAACATATCACATGATCACATCACAGATAACGCAGCAGAAAATATCATATGAAATATTGGATATACTAGGACGTCCGTGTTTTCAATACGAGCCAGTATAAAACACGGATTCCACGGTCGTGATGAATAGCCAATCCCACATCCCTAGACCCCTACGAGAGCGGCAAGCAACCCTACCAATTCTAGGGTTAGGGGATCCGGACTCGACTCCTCGAGATGGTCTCCCACTGGACCCTAAAACCCGGTTACTTGTGCTCCCCTCCTTAGGTCTATCCTAATGCGGAAAAGTAAATAATATACAAATGGTGACATCATCCGCAACCTGGAAGTGTCCCAATAAAAGAATATTACATACAAGTTTTTACATGAATGAAAATGAAAAACACTCGTCTCACATAAAAAAAACCCGGCTATTCAAACACGACGATCCAATATAACATATCTAGCAACACATAACATCACATGTCATCAACGTAAGTAAATATGCACATCCCAATTGTCGTTGACATATAGCAACAAAACCGGCGATATCACATATTACACTTACGGTCACAGAAAAGAAAGTGTAAAACTACAACAGTTGGAATCCGCAACCTGCATAGACATCGCATGCCTAATCAAATGAATTCCTTAGACATCGCATGCCTAACAATTATAAACCCCGCATTTTAGTCTCATTATCGAAAACACTTTTCAATATCAAGTCGGGCAATTCAACAAGATTCCCGACATCCTGATCGTATGCTCGTCGCAAACTTTAGTAGGCGGCCGCACCCCCGACGCCGTCGACGAAATGCACCAAGGCGGAACACCGCTGCCGAGAGCACCCGAACGGATGCTTTCGGCGACGGGGTTCTCCTACAGTCACTTGGTCGGAGCTATGGGGCGAGGCTGTCTATTAAGTTTACCCGGCGAGTATCCGCGTACGCAACGTGATTGCGACGGACTTTTGATCACATCAAAATTCCGTGGCAACCGATCAAGTGAGACTAAACCGCTAGATTTATAACATTCATTCAGTTATCTCATAACTGCTTGTGAATTCCAATTATTGTATCACATTCCGGATAAGATAGAAAATGTTAAATTTTCCGATCGAACAATCGAACACCCAAGTTTTCCCGAAACAGCTCAACACATGAAATAAGTTCAAAGACATTCACTTCATGCCTCAGTACCAACGGTCCAGCCGTAGAAGGGTCAAGCCAACGCCTCACATGTGGCACGCCGTACTGCCCCAAACCCTAAGGTTCAAAGGGCAGTTCAAGACGGTCACATAATCGAGTTAAGGTTTGTTGTCTTCTAGAGGGACCATCGCATTACTTGCACTACTTGGAACGTCATTAAACTATGGAAAATCCAACAATTGGAAATTTCCCGGCAGGGGAAAAAGTGGGTATTTATATCCGGTCGAACTTTTTAACATATTCTAAAATTACCCGGAAAAGCACATAGACAAAGTTTGAAATTTCCGATCGAATCATCGAAGGCCCAAAACACCCCAGAAAACTCAACTCTTGAGTTCAAATTAAAAATTCCCAGAAAACTCAGCACCTGAAGAGACAAATTACTGTGCAAAAATTGAAGTCTAATCTCATCATTTGGCCGCGGAACCGCCGCATAAGCCAAGCTTCTGCCGCGGTTCCGCCGCGCTTTAGGCATATCTTTTGGTCGTTTTTGCACCGTAATTCTTAGAACTTCCTGCTAAATTTTTTAAGCATTTTTAATCTGGAAAAAACCCAGTTTTGAAAAAATGTACAAAGAGGGGTCATGGATTAGGGTTTCGGGTTCGATCGGGTTTCTAACTCCTTCTACGCATCGCCTAAGGCTCTAGCTAGGCTCTGATACCACTGTAGGGTTCCTAGGCACACTAATGAGGTCTCACAAATGATCAAACATGCCCAATTCAAATTTTTCATGTGCCTACAAACCCTAATACGGATCGTTAACTAGATAATAAGGCGATGCAAGCAAGTAAATGACTTTATTGCTAAAGGAAAGTGACTACAACCTTTGTAGATCCGGTCCTCCACTTCCTTGGCTCCGTGATGACGTCCCCCCGCTGTACCAATCGGAATCCTAGACTCTCGCGGTGGTTTCATCGGAGAAAAGATCGGGCTAGGTCGTCGACTTCGATGCCGAAGATGATTTACGTCGAGGCAACTCAAGATCAAGCTCCAACTTCACCAAGTCATGAAACTTGTGAAGAAAACACCCTGTACTACTTGGAAAGTGGTATAGGATGAAGAAATAGAAAGTGGGTTCACTTTAGAATTGGATTTCTCACTCTTTTTCTCATGTTGCCATTAATGGTTGCAAGCTTTCTTCTTTGTTGAAGAAGAAGAAGAAGAAGAAAAGAATATGATAAGAATAAATAAAATAGAAAATAAAATGATACTTATCATATTTGCAACCATGGTTTAGTGTAGAGAGTTAACTAGGGTTTAGTTGAATGGTTAGGTTTAGGAGATGAAGACAAAATGGTCACTTTAGTCAAAGATGCATGAAGCATCAAGAACCTTCTAGTATGAAAGCAACCATTTAGTTTTTCTTTTCCTTTTTAACCAAAGTAAATAGATAAATAAATAAGTGAAATGAAACCCTAACCATTCACTAAACATGGTTTAAGTCTTACACAAATCCAAGTTTGCATGTATCATCAAACATGATAAAAACAAGTGCACAAAAATATATCACATATACAACTTGTGCATTTCAAGTGAGAAAATCCATTTAAAGTGAACCAATACTAGTTAATGCAAAGTGATATATCAAATATATAATTATTCATTAAATCATTAAATCAATACTTGATTTAACGATCCGGTCATATCGCATATAACCGACTAATATCCAATGTATCGACTTATCGAATCAATCTTCGATCCGATAACTAGGTTATATCGCATACAACCATTCAATACATTCATAGCGAGAAAAGAATACGGTATCACATACACGCATTATTCTCGGTCCCGCACATATCTCATATGCGCTCCTATTTCGTTTCGCTTGAGCCAGGAAACCTCTGTGTAGGACTCTAAAGACTCGTCAATACGCCGGCAACAGGTGATGATCATATCAAACACCCACAAGCCGCAAGCGGTCTGCTAAACGTAACGGCCACCCGGGTATTGAGCGATCAGAAGATCGACGAGCAAGCCCGCTCACACTCCTGTTAATCTAACCAGTAACACTTACCGTACAGTCCGGTCTGTTCGTCTGATATGTTGCATATCTCGCCTAGGGGTGGTAAACGTCAGACCCCAGTAGCTCGATAAGTCATGCTGATATAAGGTCCATAACATGTGTGAAACTACTGATAACACTTACCAGTAGATCACTGCAACCCTGGCCAGGGATTTCCAGTTATGGCCAATCGTGCATTGCGCAACATCAACCCCCAATACCGGGAGAGACGAATCCCCTCCTATCGCTCATTGCCTCCATGTGAATCGGGACTGTACCCAAAAACCACCTGTTTGCACGACTCAGTAGAGTCGTGGTAGGGTGGAAATCAAAGCACGGTGGGAGACACACAAGACTCTATGACGATCTCGGGTCAACAGACTATGCTGCACCAGTGTCACCAGAGAACTGCCATCTGACGTGAGGTATAATACCATCTGGGAGTTCTCGGCGAGTCCGTTCAGTGTACCCAGTCTCCACTGAGCACCCGCATACCATCTCTGTTGTCAAACACCAATGGATATGGGATCATCCATCGCCCATCACATGGGTCGAGAAGATATACGCCAGTCTACTCTTGAATATCGATGCCCCGTCTCGATATTCCCACGACTAGGAACATTGAAGGATGTACTCATGGACTACCCAGGCCCCACTAGTATGATCTTCATCATAGTCCTGGAAGTCGAGTACACATCCTAAGGGCTTTATCAACATGTAACAGAGAGACAGAAAGTATACATGTTAAGATAAAGAGCAACCAGATAGCGTACTATCATGTCGAGCAAGAAAGTCCTACCTATATATGTCCCAGCATCCACTACAATATACATCCAATGTACAGTAATGGCCTCTAGGGCATACATATAACTAACAGAAGTACAGTTCACAATGTACAAGGCAACACAAGGTCCAAGTTTTCAAAGCGAACGGTTAAAAAACCACTATAAGTTCTCACTGAAAGATCTGGAGAAGACCCAGAAGCCAAATGGAGAAAAGAACTAAAGAAATAAAAAGCCCAAAGAGTACAGAAAGTGCCCAGAAAAAATTATCTGATGACCTCACCAATGGGCCGCGGAACCGCGGCCCTACCCCTACCCATGCCGCGGTTCCGCGGCCGTCTAGTGCCCGGAGATGAAGATTTTTTACCAAGTTCTTGTGACGGCGCTGAATAGTCAACCTAAGGGCAAATTTGTAATTACAGACGTATGAATCAATTGTAAACCTAGGGTTTCTATGTCCAATAAATAGAACCCAAGTCATTGTATTTTCTCATGCCTATATTCATCAATAAAATTTCAGTTTCTTGAAGTTGGAGAGCATCAATCGTAAGTAGGTTTATTTTTCTGCTCTAGTTCTAGTTTTTAATTTCTGCCCTAGGTAAATTCTTTTCTTGCCCTAGTTTAATATAGTTTAGAATTCTTATTAACTTGTAGTAGATCTTTCCTCTCTTTAATCAAAAAGAAAATAAAAGTTATGTCTTTAGTAGATCCCTCAATGAGCGAGTAGTTTCCTCGCTTGTTAGGGCTAGGAATAGGGAAGGGTTTGAGAGATGAAGATCTCTCATCTCTTTTCTTTGCCAGTCTTTTATAAACATTAGGACTCCATGCATACTTTCATCTTCCGCTCCCTACGGCACCCTACCTACGAGGTAACAGTGATCCGTAGTATAAAGTCCCGGATTTGTAAGTTTTCCATAGAGGTTAGGGTAAAGATTAAGAAAGGAAGAACAAGGATCTAGAGGAAGAAACATCTTCCCAATCATCCTAATCCCCTTTATTAATATTTACCATAACCCCTAATATAATATCTAATTAAAGGCATTGGAAAGAGGTGTAGATCTTTATTTACCAAACTTTATCTAAACCTAATCCTAGCAAGTTTCTAATCCTAGTATAACTCAACTTCGTTTTTAGATATAATTAAAAGACAAAACACCATTTGGAATTAGCTCGTAAGAACATTTAGGAAATTAACACCATCCCTGTGGACCGACCCGTACTCACCGGCTAGCTGCAAAGCGACACCGTTCTTGATTGCGGTAAAATATTTTTGATCGATAAAACCTCTCTAAATTAAATGGCGCCGTTGCCGGGGATGGCGTAAAATTTCCTTTTTGTAATTTCGGGTTAATATAAAATATAAAAAACCATTAAAATTTGAAAAAATCTAAAATATAAAAATTTTACCATCTTTTATTGTTTGAAGGGTTTCTTTTGTGAATCTTTGCAGGATTGACGAATCTGGAAAAATTTGGAGTTCGAAACAGAAAAGGGTATATCAGAACAGAGGGAGATTGCTACAACAGAGCCGTACAAATTTTCTCAGGACCTGATCTCTTCATTCCACCGCTAAACCGCGGCCAGAAGCTGGTGTTTGCGGCGGAACCGCGGCTGCCACGTGGCAACAGCGCGCGAAATTTTGTCCATTTGTTTCCTCATTCTCCCCTCTGCAAATCCCCATATATCTTTTGCCAAATCTTTTGCAGGATTCTTTGCGCTAAAAATCTTCTTCCCCCTTCCAATAATTGATTTTCTGCAGGATTCTTTTCGCCGCGCTTAAAAGAAAATTGATTGAAAGTGATTTACTGCTTTGCATATTTTAATCGGACTTTAAGGGGCTTTTTGACCAATTCAGATTGGGTGGGGATTTCATCACCCTTCCAAGGACCCCAGAAATCACTTAAAGCATTTGCATTGACCATTCTTAATTAAAAAAATACTAGACTCAGCCCTAAGGACTTCGAGCTCAATAGGACAGAGAACTAGTTATAGGCATCGACCGTTTATCCTAACCTGACTTTGCGGTGTCTAGGCAAGTGTGTCTAAGAAAAGTGGTTACTTAATTAGGACCGCTACTTGTAGCGGGGAGCCTCCCACTTACCTGGCACTTACCTGGCCGCAATTGGCGGTGAAGAGGCGGTTTGAGGTTCTATTTCTAGCCCTTTGGAACAGTTAGGAGCTGTCTAGCTAACCTAGGTGACCCTAGATCTAGGCCTGATTGTGCATTTATGGTCAATTGCATTTGTGTCAAAAGTCTCTTTTCAAAAATCTTTTTGCAAAAGCTCACATAAAAAGAAAAAGGAAAAATCTTTTCAAAACTTGCAAATTGTCGCTAAAGAAATCTTTGCACTTCACTTACACCACTTTCTCTCATTGACGTTTTCTTACCTCCATATTCTGTCTTTCACTTTTTGACTACACTACCCCTTTAGTGTATGTCCGGTTGGACTTGGGACACTAGCGCCCGATTAGTCCGTGTTTCGTTGGTACCGACCGACGAACCTTTCAACTCCGAAGTCGAAATCATTTTCACTTCTTCACTTTCACCTGCAAATTCTTCTTCCGAAGGTATGTCGGGATACAATCCTAACAACACCTTACCGACGGGACTGATTCCACCTCCGTTAGGTGCGAATAACCCAAATCACCCGCCTGTTGAAGCGCCCACACGAGTCGCGCTCCAGGATCTTTTCTACCCCATCCGCACCGCCCTACCTACTTGTCTTTCCCTCCCACCGGCAAATGGGGACAATTTTGAGATCAAACCCCACTTCATCAATATGCTGCCCAAGTTCCATGGTTTCGAATCCGAAGATGCATATATCTTTATCAAGAAATTCCAAAACATTTGTGCCATGATGAAAACTACCCAATTAAGTGATGACGCTATAAGGCTAAGGGTCATTCCTTTCACCTTATGTGACTTAGCCGAGAAGTGGCTATACAGCACAGCATCACATTCAATTAGAAATCGGGACGCGTTTGTGAAAGCTTTTCTTAAAAAGTTCTATCCTCATCACAAAACTGCTAGAATTCGTAACGAGATTATACAATTTTCTCAGCTTCCGTCTGAACCATTTTGGAAATGTTTTGAAAGATTCAAAGACCTACTTGTTCAATGCCCTCATCATGGGATCGAAAGTTGGCAACTTTGCCAAACATTATACGAGGGATTGAACCCGGCAACGAAGCGGTTGTTAGAAACCATTTGTCAAGGTCACTTTCTAACCAAATCTAGTGACGAAGCGTGGCAGTTTCTTGAGGATCTTAGTGAACAAACAATTCAGTGGGAGAGCACCAAGACCACATCATCTTCTTCTAGTGGTCAACCTAGGGCAGGAATACATCAATTAGAAATGTCGATTACTATGAAGGCCGAGATGGCCGCTCTTACGAAAAAGCTAGAAGCGATTGAGACCAAAATCTCGTCGTCTTCTCCTGCCCCTGTTGTGCCTCCACGAACTGTTTGTGCTTATTGTTCGGATCCATCACATCTCACAGAAGAGTGTCCTTACAATTCATCTACTCAAGGACATGATCAAGTCAATGTTGCCTTTCAGCAACGACAAAGAAATGATCCATACTCTTCGACATACAATCCAGGTTGGAAGAGTCACCCAAATTTCGCTTGGAACCAAAATCAACAATTTCAAGAAAACAACAATTTTCAAAGGGCTCCTCCTCCACAACAACAAGCACCTCCACAAACTCAATTTCAACAACCTTTCCAACAGCAACCTTTCCCTAATCATGTGAACAATTTTGTGCCTAACACTTCTTACCCGCCAAACAATTTTGTTCCACCTCAGAATGACATGGTTAGCTCGCTCGAAAGAAGTCTAGATGCGTTCCTAAAGCAATCTACACAATCCGCAGCTAGGTTAGAGACTTCTATTCAATCTTTGGTGCAAAACAGTGCCTCACACGATCAAAGCATCAAATCTATTGAGGCACAAATTGCACAACTCAATGCTGCGTTGAAAGAGCGAGAAAAAGGAAAGCTTCCGTCTCAACCACTGTCAAATCTCGGTCATGCACATGTTGCTTATAAATAGCAGAATCATAACGTAAATGCTGTGACCACGTTGAGATCCGGAAAAGTGTTGCAAAAAAATGTGGGTATTAACCATGACACCCCTGCCGGTGGTCCTTCTTCATCTTCTTTATCTTCTTCTTCTTCGTCATCGTTTGAGCCTATTCTTCATCCTTCACACGGCTCTACTTCTTCTAGCTCGAACGGACCCACTTCTCACAACACGAACACATCTACACGGGGATCCGTTCCAACTCCACAATCTGATCCGCAAAAATTAGACTCAACAACTTTTCAAAATTTTCCTTTTCTAAACCGGTTGAGATCCAATAAACCAACTCCACAGATGGAGAAGATTGTAGAGTTTTTCAAACAAGTTTGCATAAATATCCCTCTTTTGGATGCAATCCAACTAGTTCCTTCATATGCAAAAATCTTAAAGGACTTATGCACCAAAAAGAGGAAATCACAAGTACCAAAGAAAGTTTTCGTGGCTAATGTTGTTGGCGATGCTCTTGTCCAATTTTTACCCCAAAAGCACAAGGACCCCGGTTGTCCTACTATTTCGATAACAATTGGGGACAAGAATATCAATAGAGCACTATTAGATCTTGGTGCTAGTGTCAATTTTCTACCTTATTCGGTGTACGAGCAATTAGGCGTTGGAGAGCTTAAGCCCACTCATTGTACTCTCCAAATGGCCGATCGATCCATCACCCATCCTAGGGGAGAGTTGGAGGATGTGTTAATTAGAGTAGGGGATTTCATTTTCCCCGTTAACTTTATTGTTATGGATACACAACCTGTCGCTAACCCCCGGAGTCAAATTCCGGTGATACTTGGTCGACCATTCCTGGCAACTTCTAACGCGGTGATCAATTGTCGTAACGGTTCAATGAATCTATCTTTTGGCAATATGACAATTGAACTCAACATTTTCAAGTTGGGAAATCAGCCTGCCGAGCCTAATTCTAGCGTACTTGATGTTTGCTCGATCAATGAGATCGCGGAGGAGGACTGTGAGTTCGAAAATTTTATGTTTGATCACAGCAATGTTGACGCCACTAGTGCGTTCCTCCTAGAATCCGACACAGCTTTCACGGCGGACAATGATTATGAGTATTTCACCTTTGTAGACGATCTTGAAGACTCTCCACCCGAGTTTGAGTCTTTTTCTTTTTCGGATGAGTTAGTTGAACCATCCGACTCGGTTGCGTACACTCGATTTGAACCTTTGATGGAATCCTTCGAGTTTGAAACAGTTACTCCATTGTTACCATCTATTGTTTCAGCTCCTAAACTCGAACTAAAGCTTTTGCCGTCGCACCTTAAATATGCTTATCTAGGAGACAATGAGACCTTACCCGTTATCATATCGGCCTCTCTAGCTCTCGAGCAAGAGAAGGCCCTTCTAATGGTCTTACATAATAATCGGCAAGCTTGTGGCTGGTCTATGGCGTGTTGGAGATAGTGCCCTCAGAGTCAATTATTGGATCACAGGCACGTGATTGCAATGATTGAGGGAGGACCTATCCCGGTAGGACAGTCTTACTCGAGATGATAGTATGCTATCTGGTTTACCTTTATCATCGTGTACTGCTTTAGGTGACATGACATGTCGCTATTGCACGTTGATAGAGCCCCTAGGATTCTTGCTTGACTGCCAGCAGTATGAGGGCGATCATATAAGTGAGAGCTGGGGTCTACAAGCACATCCTTAAAAGGTCCCTAGTCGTGGGAGATTCGAGACAGGGCATCGATTCTCCAGAATAGACTAGTGTATACAGTCGAGACCCCGACGAGGGGCGGTGGCCGGTCTCACAAGCCACTGGTGTCAGTTGGATCACCTAAGATGTATACAGGTGCTCATTGGGTTATGAGTACACCGGACAGGACTCGCCGGGAACATGCTAGTTGGTCTTATACCTGACGTCAGATAGCAGTTCCCAGATGACATGTGTACAGGTTAGTTCATCGAACTGGGGATCGTCATTTGTCTCGTGTGAGTTCCCACTGTACTTTGATTACTACCCTACCACGGCTCAAAGGAGTCGTGCAAACAGGTTTTAGTTGGGTACAGTCCCGAGCCACGTGGAGGCAGTGAGCGGATCTTCGGGGGTTTCGTCTCTCCCGGTATTGGGGGTGAGGTCGCGCTGTGTCTAGGAGAGCCATTACACGAAGACCTTGGCCAAGGCAGGAGATTTACTGGTAGGTATTCCAGTAGTATCTCAGGGTGTTCTGGGCTACACTCCGACACGACTTGTACCGCTTTTGGGGGTCTGACTTTTACCAACCCTCTAGGCCCGACATGCGATGCTCATAGACGAACGGACCGGACTGTAATGATATTGTCACTGACAGGCTCAGTTGGGTGTCGGGGTGAGCTTCCTCATCGACGTCCCTTTTAGTCAATAGCTGGTGGCCCGTCACGTATCGGCTTATACCTCTGACTTGCTAGTGGTTAAATCCACAGCCATAGTATTGACGAGTCTTTAGAGTCCACCACACTTTCAGTTACTCAAGCTTTCGGGCGAAACGCTGTAGAGGCCGTATGGAGATATGGCAGGGTCCGATCAGATACGTGCGGTATTGCACGGATCAGGATCAGACAGTTTTGTACTAGTAGCCGTATGGTTATATGGCGGCGTTCGATCAGATACGTGCGGTATTGCACGGATCAGGATCGGACGGATATTACTAGCCGGCTTTGGTTTAAGCCGGATCCTAGTATAGTACATTGTAGATTTTGTCTCATTGCATTTGTATCCGGACGGAATATAGATGCGGGTGTGTATGCACAGTATGGGGGTTTTCCTGTAATTTATTACGGGACCAGTTTTCTGGAGTTGCCAGTTTGCTTTCCGTTCCGGCCGGTTTTCCTTTGTTCTGTCCCGGCCGGACTTTTCCGATGGAGGGGGTTATTTGCAATTGTGCAAATAACATTTATGGAGGGGGTTTCTTGAAAAAGGATTTATTATGAGAGAATTTTTTCTTTTGCACCATTCTTGCATTTATTGTGAAGAGAAAGGATTTGATTTGGATGTGAATGAAGTATGGTTGATGTTTTCTTGTCTTTGGGTGTGGTCACCTCTTCCATCTTCCTACACTCACCTCCCTTCATGTTTCATATTACCTCCTCCACCATTCTCTTTTGCATGATAAGTTTTTCATTAGAAAAGAGAGAAGAAGAAAAAGAAAGAGAGAAGAAGAAGGAGAGAGTTCTTCATTCTTGAGAGTTTCATCTTCTTGATCTCATTCATGCTAGAAAAATGCAAGCACCATTTTTCTTATCTCATTTCCTCCATCTATGGCAACCAACCCCAAAGTGAGACATACACTTCTACACTACATTCTACAGCATATCTTGAGCATGTCGAGTTGCCGGCTTCATGCCCGAGTTGCCTCGGTATAGAGGCGGGAGCCCGTAAAAGATGCAGGCGACGTGGTGCCCTTCCGGCGAAGAGGCGACGACCGGAGATCCCGCGAGGAGATCGGAGTGGAGATGAAGACCGGAAGACTCGGATCAGTCGGTATATCTCTAACCCATCTTCTAGCTAGCTTAGACTTGTTAATGGTTACGATCCGGGTGTTTAGTGCGCGGTGGTGCCGGTTTGCTAAGTCCGCAAAAATTAAAGTTTATCACCGTTTCCGCATTTGGCCGTCGGATTGACGGCCGGGGCGCCGCCGTGCACTTACAGTGGTATCAGAGCCTCGCCATTAACTTCGTCTAGCTTTGTTTAATGTGTTTTACGTTTCCGATCGAACAAAATCCCGAAAACGCGTATTTCAAGCACATCAGTTTCTGTCGAATTTTTTTTGAGTCCAAAAATTTTTCAGGTTGTCTCAGAGTGATGTGCAGGGAATTAGAAACACACTGTAAAAATTTAGTACCATGAACTCACTGTTCCACCGCGGAAGGGCGGCCAAACCCCTGCTTTGGCCGCTCTTCCGCCGCAGTAACAACTGTTCATTTCCCCAAAATTTTGTAGAATGTTCCTGAGTTGAAAATATGGTTTATGGAATATTAAAATTGGGCCCAGGTTTTCTGTGAGTGCTACAGTTTTGATTGGGGGCCCACTTGTTAATTTTTGGTCAATCGGAAAATTTTAAACACATTTTTCACAGTATTTACATTATATCTGCGACCGTGAATGTCACTCGATCGGTAAATCCGGTCTAACTGCTATAGCCCGGTTAGACGGATTTGCGAACGTGACTTTCACGTTGATGTTCTATGTTTATGCTGTGATGTTGCGGATCGGTCGTGGGGGATAGCCTGGATGCAATGCTAGTACAGTGTTGTTGTATTATGTACATTTGATATTACGGGACGAGCGTCCGACATGTGGACTGCCGTCACTGCCTGTTTGTATTATTCTTTTGGGGCACGACCTGGTTGCGGTCGATGTACCCGGTGTATGTATATTTTACTTTCTGTACTAGGATTACCCCGCGGTGGAGTGCACGGATAGCCGGGTTCTGGAAGGCAACAAGCCCGCATCTCATGGCATTGGGACGGAGGGGGCTTCACTCTGGGATTGGCGGGCTATTCGCCGCACTCGTAGGGGGTACAGTTTGACCCAGGAGGGGTGCCCAAGTTGCCGGATTCCGTGGAGTGCTGGGTGGTCCATTCACGGAGCTGAAGGGGGCTGCCTCGCTTCAGGTTTTGGCGGGTGACTTGCCGCGCCCGTAGGGGTCTAGGATTTCATTGCACAGGCTATCCACACGACCAGAGGAACGTCGGGTTTCAGTAGTGGCTCTGTGAAACCCGGGGATCCCAGATATCTGTATTGTTCTGTGATGTTGTTCATTTCTGTGATGTTGCATTTCTTTTCACGCCTTAAGCGAAATATAATATATTGGTATATATATTAGTAGATGTTGTATATGCTTTTCATCCGCGCTAGTCCAGTCCCCGCTCTGCCGTTAGTTAGCTAACCTAACGGGTGATGACGGGACCCAGTGGCGAATGCGGATGGCATATACGTACGTCAGTATATTTTCGTTCTTTGTGGTGTGATCAATTGATGGGACTGCGTTGATTCGGATCAATGCAAGTTAAACAAACCTATTCTGATGTTGTTGGAACACTTTTCAAAAAGCTGTTATTGCAAGGACGTTCACTTTTGTTTTGCATCGTGGTATTCATTTGGAATATCCTGCTCCTCAGTCGACCAGGCAAGGGCCGAGATCCCTTCACCGGGAGTGACCCCTTGGACAGAAGTTTGCGTCAGGGCATTAACTTCACTATAGCCGATTACTTTTGCTTTGCACCGTGGTATTCAGTTGGAATATCCTGCACCCCATTCTACGGGGAAAGAGCCGAGATCCCTTCACCGGGAGTGACCTCTTTAGTAAAGGTTTTCGTCACTATATTTTCTAAAAAGCTATCCGTTCCTTCAACGAGATCAAGTTCATTACGTTAAAGGTTTTCGCCAGAAACCATTCGTAGCCCTCCGTCGTTTCATATGGGTAGTCAATAGTATTCAAGCTGTGTATGTTGGCCAAAGTCAAAGCACAGTGATTGGTAGCTATTGGGGTATTCATATGCAGCATAGATAGATGCGTTGGTTTGGGACAGTCGTACTGCCATTTTGGCCAAAGTCAAGGGTATGTACGGGTGGGTTCAAATTAACCTGGAGAATGACGGGTTGAACTTGACATGTGACTTATGATATGTTGGCCAAAGTCAAGGTCATAAGAGCATGGGGCAGAAATCACATCGGGAGTTTCAAAAGAACTGAAACTTGCCAGATATGCGCATACCTTCTGGAGTGTGGTACCGTGAGCGGACTCCGTCACGTTATCATGCGATGAGAGTTGGATCCCGATTCCCACTGATGAGTTGGTTTACTCCTCGGGTGACCCCGACTAATTCTTCTTTCAGGTTTGGAGGAGAATTTGAGGTACAGTGGGAGGTTTCCAGATTAGAAAAAGTGATAACCATTCTGATCTAGGATAGAGTGCACGCTGAGTGTTTCTTTTCTCTCTCTCTTTGACAGCGACCATTGACCCGACCCTAAGACTATGACTCAGTGACCAAGTTGACCGAACCTACTTAACATTGGCTTTTGGATTGTCAGAGTTGCAGACCTCATTGCCACTCCTACTTTTACCCTTTTCTCCAGGACACCCCGTATTACTGCGAACGTCCACTTCCATTGGACAAAACCATCGTATGGTTAGATACGAACTCGAAGGAATTCGAGGATGGTTTCCGGTTCTGGAGAAAACGGATAGGATTATTCAGTTGTCTTTTCTTTTCACCTTCTCTCAGGTTGCGAATACTCCTTGGTTTAGGAGTAGTACACCTATTACGCAAATTGGATAGTCTTCTTCCAAACCATAGGCTGGTGCCGACCGGTAGGGAATGAAGAAAGCCAATTAGCCTAAACGGTGTACAGAAGGTATTAAGATTAAGACAAAGCAAGGGATTAGTAAGAGGGCAAAGTAAATTGCGACTGATATTCACGACCAAACCAAGTATTTCTTCGCCAATCCTAAATCACCTTTGTATTTCTCCAGGACACTCCGTATCACTACGAAGATCCACAGTTTATTGGATACTCCATCGTATGGTTATATACGAACTCGAAAGGAACTTGTTCCAGTTCGGGGATGGATTCTGGTCCAGGAGAAATAGGAATAAAGTACATTCAGGTGTCTTTTATCTTCACCTTCTCTCGCGTTGTGAGTGCTCCTAGGATTAGGACAGTACACCCTTTATGCTTATTGGATAGTCTTCTTCCAAACCATAGGCTGGTGCCGAACGGTAGGGAAGGAAGAAAACCAATTGGCCTAAAGGGGTGTGCAGAAGGTAATGACTAAAGACATATAAAGGGATTTGGAGAGGTGGCAAAGAATTATACGGTTATAGTTGTGAATCTGGATAATGGTAGAGGCATTACTAGGAATACCAGGATACCCCAACGAAACATTTCAATGTTTCAGTTTCACTGTGTACTGTTAATGGAAAACTGATTTCCCGATTAGACACTTACTCCAAGGTATGTATTTACCAGGTATGATTCTCACATCTGTGTGGTTTTACAGATGATGAGTGGGAGTAAGTTATTGGGAATTAGGTGATCATCCTCATTATATCGAGATTCGTTATAATCGGTGATATTTGAGGAGATCATCTGGGTTGTTTGCCGGTCGGCAAATATTTGGTTTTGAATATCCGCTGTTGTGCACCAATTTCAAATTGAAATATCTGTACGTCTATTTTCATAGAGTGAGATATACCTTTTGATATTATGTCGATGACATTTACCTATATCAGTGGATGGTTAGGTAAGGAGCATTAAACAGCGGTGTAATTCTTCTTAACCATAAGTACAGTTTTCAACCTACGACACACAGTGAAAGAGTTGTTAGACTCAGCGGACTTATACAGAGTATTGTATGTTGTCCAGTGTCCATTAGGACAGAGGGGTTGGTTCTCGTACTATATTCGGTTTACTTATGACTTCTCTAGTTTTTAGACAAGTGTTTCGTAGAAACACAAGGTCCGAATTTTGAGAAGTTATAGGTATTTGGATAAAGTAGAGAACCAGGTATAGCAAGTATCGGGATTCTTCAAAGTGATCGAAGATGTAGATACTTGTGTATGGTATTCAGTTGATAGTAATGATTAAGAGAAATTGCTTCTCTTTCAGGTTACTCATAATTAGAAGCATTCCTAAGTTGAGTAACGTTGATCGGCCTCCTTCCATTTAGTTGACATGCACTGGAGATAGTTGCATGATTTGAATCTGGTTCAATTAAATCAGTGCCTCTGGTTCTATATTGGATATAGTACAGTTCATATCTTAACATTGTTAAGGTACGGGGAGTTGTCCGGCTTATGATTAAAACCAGACTCTGGATAACTCAAGGCACGTTTCTGTAATGGCTGTTTGTGGGTTGACCCAGGCTATGACGAGGGTTGACTTTCTACCATCTGGCAGATCAATAGAAATATTGTTCTAGACTCGCCACAGTTTTATTAAAAATGGATTTTTTCAAAAACAGTAGTGGGAGTATGGTAGAACTGGAAGTGATTCCAGAACCGCAAACGATTACTGAAGATTTGATAAGGAACCTAAAGATTCAATCTGATTTGACATTTCATTGGCCACTCCGCAGATAAGGTGGGTAACTTCAGGCACCCGAGAGGTACTCCGGTAGCCTCAAGGACGGTGACAGGGAAGTTCTTGTTTACCCACACTTGCCATTGCTGTTGTTCCAGGCTGCGAGACACGGCAGGAGGATGAGTATAGCGTCGTTCTGAACTAGCATCAGAAGTGTACGTGTATATGACTCTGCCAGAGGGTTGTCGTAGTCAGTGGGAGCAGCGGAAGCATTGGTGGACATCAGGCTTATGTCTATTTATAGACTAAAGCAGATGTAGCGGAGATAGATCATCTATTTCTGATGTGACAGTCATAGGTTTGACGTCATCAGAATAGGGGATGGATCTGTTGAGAAGGTAGTAGAAGTGATATTCCTATACTACGATCGGTTATACTTTGGTCGTCACACAGTGTTTTCTCCACAAAAGGAATTGGACATTATATCAGACATACTGGTTACTGGATCTATGGTTTTAGATCTAGATTTGGGTGGTTTCCCAATCAGGGTACTTTGAAAGCATTCTAAGAGTATTTAGAATGGACGACTCCTGGCACGGTAGTATACCTGTAGGTAATGGAGTCACCCTCTCTAAAGGTGTCTTATAGACTAAAGTAGAGAGGGATGTGCATGATTGGCAGATCACTTGCTTAGGCAATTGAGTCAATCATGAGATGTCAAGTACCACAACAGATGTTGTTCTTGCACTAGATGCAATAAGTTGATATTGATCCAATCCTGGGGAAACAGTCGGAAGCAGTTTTAGAACATAAGTGAATGTTCTAAGGATATGATAACGGCTGCCTCTTTTAGGAGACGGTTATCATTCCAGGCTTCCAAGGTGACATGGACGACACGGAGGTTGTCAGAGTTATATTTTTCCTTCTGACGAGGGGCAGTATTTTGGACAGGTGGTCCGAGGCATTACTGAGGGTGGCATGGCGCAGGATACTGATTAAGTTCAGTTGACGATACAGTCTAAGAAGTTTGGATTTGGAGTTCATTTATGAGCTAGGTCCCATCAGACATCCAGACATTCTAAGACAGGTATTGCTCATTTCGGGAGATGGCTTTCTCCGCGAACTTGAGATATAGAGAGACATAGAAAGAAACACCACAGGCGGATCCACTCACTGAGGCTATTCCTCGAACGCAATAGTTTCGCAAACGGATTTTGTGAGACTGACTAGTAGGGGAGTTGGGTGTTCGGTATCACACAGGCTGTGAGTATGCGACATCGCAATAATTAGCCTTGAGTGCAAGTGGGAGATTGTTGGAGATAGTGCCCTCAGAGTCAATTATTGGATCACAGGCACATGATTGCAATGATTGAGGGAGGACCTATCCCGGTAGGACAGTCTTACTCGAGATGATAGTATGCTATCTGGTTTACCTTTATCATCGTGTACTGCTTTAGGTGACATCACATGTCGCTATTGCACGTTGATAGAGCCCCTAGGATTCTTGCTTGACTGCCAGCAGTATGAGGGCGATCATATAAGTGAGAGCTGGGGTCTACAAGCACATCCTTAAAAGGTCCCTAGTCGTGGGAGATTCGAGATAGGGCATCGATTCTCCAGAATAGACTAGTGTATACAGTCGAGACCCCGACGAGGGGCGGTGGCCGGTCTCACAAGCCACTGGTGTCAGTTGGATCACCTAAGATGTATACAGGTGCTCATTGGGTTATGAGTACACCGGACAGGACTCGCCGGGAACATGCTAGTTGGTCTTATACCTGACGTCAGATAGCAGTTCCCAGGTGACATGTGTACAGGTTAGTTCATCGACCTGGGGATCGTCATTTGTCTCGTGTGAGTTCCCACTGTACTTTGATTACTACCCTACCACGGCTCAAAGGAGTCGTGCAAACAGGTTTTAGTTGGGTACAGTCCCGAAGCACGTGGAGGCAGTGAGCGGATCTTCGGGGGTTTCGTCTCTCCCGGTATTGGGGGTGAGGTCGCGCTGTGTCTAGGAGAGCCATTACACGAAGACCTTGGCCAAGGCAGGAGATTTACTGGTAGGTATTCCAGTAGTATCTCAGGGTGTTCTGGGCTACACTCCGACACGACTTGTACCGCTTTTGGGGGTCTGACTTTTACCAACCCTCTAGACCCGACATGCGATGCTCATAGACGAACGGACCGGACTGTACGGATATTGTCACTGACAGGCTCAGTTGGGTGTCGGGGTGAGCTTCCTCATCGACGTCCCTTTTAGTCAATAGCTGGTGGCCCGTCACGTATCGGCTTATACCTCTGACGTGCTAGTGGTTAAATCCACAGCCATAGTATTGACGAGTCTTTAGAGTCCACCACACTTTCAGTTACTCAAGCTTTCGGGCGAAACGCTGTAGAGGCCGTATGGAGATATGGCAGGGTCCGATCAGATACGTGCGGTATTGCACGGATCAGGATCGGACAGTTTTGTACTAGTAGCCGTATGGTTATATGGCGGCGTTCGATCAGATACGTGCGGTATTGCACGGATCAGGATCGGACGGATATTACTAGCCGGCTTTGGTTTAAGCCGGATCCTAGTATAGTACAGTGTAGATTTTGTCTCATTGCATTTGTATTCGGACGGAATACAGATGCGGGTGTGTATGCACAGTATGGGGGTTTTCCTGTAATTTATTACGGGACCAGTTTTCTGGAGTTGCCAGTTTGCTTTCCGTTCCGTCCGGTTTTCCTTTGTTCTGTCCCGGCCGGACTTTTCCGATAGAGGGGGTTATTTGCAATTGTGCAAATAACATTTATGGAGGGGGTTTCTTGAAAAAGGATTTATTATGAGAGAATTTTTTCTTTTGCACCATTCTTGCATTTATTGTGAAGAGAAAGGATTTGATTTGGATGTGAATGAAGTATGGTTGATGTTTTCTTGTCTTTGGGTGTGGTCACCTCTTCCATCTTCCTACACTCACCTCCCTTCATGTTTCATATTACCTCCTCCACCATTCTCTTTTGCATGATAAGTTTTTCATTAGAAAAGAGAGAAGAAGAAAAAGAAAGAGAGAAGAAGAAGGAGAGAGTTCTTCATTCTTGAGAGTTTCATCTCTTGATCTCATTCATGCTAGAAAAATGCAAGCACCATTTTTCTTATCTCATTTCCTCCATCTATGGCAACCAACCCCAAAGTGAGACATACACTTCTACACTACATTCTACAGCATATCTTGAGCATGTCGAGTTGCCGGCTTCATGCCCGAGTTGCCTCGGTATAGAGGCGGGAGCCCGTAAAAGATGCAGGCGACGTGGTGCCCTTCCGGCGAAGAGGCGACGACCGGAGATCCCGCGAGGAGATCGGAGTGGAGATGAAGACCGGAGGACTCGGATCAGTCGGTATATCTCTAACCCATCTTCTAGCTAGCTTAGACTTGTTAATGGTTACGATCCAGGTGTTTAGTGCGCGGTGGTGCCGGTTTGCTAAGTCCGCAAAAATTAAAGTTTATCACCGTTTCCGCATTTGGCCGTCGGATTGACGGCCGGGGCGCCGCCGTGCACTTATATGGCGGACATCAAGGGGATTAGTCCCCTCATAGTTGAACATCATATACACTTGATGGATGATGCCAAGCCGGTAAGGGATCCACAAAGACGCCTCAACCCCATTATGAAAGAGGCTGTCAAGAAGGAGATTGTTAAATGCCTTGATAGTGGTATCATTTACCCTATCTCGGATAGCCAATGGGTTAGCCCCATTCATGTTGTGCCAAAGAAATCGGGCATCACGGTCATTACCAATGAGGCAAATGAGTTAATTCCTACTCGCACCCAAACTGGGTGGAGAGTTTGCATCGACTATAGAAAACTCAATGTCGTGACAAGGAAGGACCACTTTCCTTTACCTTTCATTGACCAAATGCTAGAACGATTGGCTGGGCACGAGTTCTACTGCTTTTTAGATGGCTATTCCAGCTATAACCAAGTCCCCATCGCCAAAGAGGATCAAGAAAAGACCACATTTACTTTTCCCTTTGGCACGTTTGCTTATCGTCGCATGCCCTTTGGGTTATGCAATGCACCTGCTACATTTCAGCGGTGTATGATGGGGATCTTTTCAGACATGGTTGAAAAGTTTTTGGAGATCTTTATGGATGATTTCTCCATTTTTGGTGACTCCTTCGACGAGTGTTTACGAAATCTTGACGCAGTTCTTACCGGCTGTAGGGATAAGAACCTAACTTTGAATTGGTAGAAGTGCCACTTTATGGTACGAGAAGGCATTGTCTTAGGACATGTCATCTCGCAAAATGGCATAGAAGTTGATAGAGCAAAAATTGAAGTCATTTCTAATCTTCCTCCTTCTAAATGCGTCAAAGACATCCGAGCTTTCCTTGGCCATGCCGGTTTTTATAGACAGTTCATCAAGGATTTTAGTAAGATTGCTAGACCCTTGACTCTCTTATTGGCCAAGGACACAACATTTGATTTCGACTCAACTTGCATGGAAGCGTTCGAGTCTTTGAAACACTCTCTCTTTTCTGCGCCCATTCTTTCATCTCCAGACTGGACGCATCCTTTCGAAATTATGTGCGACGCATCAGATTTTGCCATTGGTGCTGTTCTTGGACAGCACATTAACAAGATACCGCACGTGATTTATTACGCTAGCCGTACACTAAATGAGGCCCAACTAAACTACACAACAACAGAAAAAGAGTTTTTAGCAATTGTGTTTGCACTTGAAAAATTCCGGCCTTATTTAATCGGCTCTCCAGTCATTGTGTATACGGATCATTCAGCTCTTCGCCACCTTTTTGCGAAGAAGGATGCTAAATCGAGGCTAATACGTTGGATCCTCTTGCTACAAGAGTTTGACCTTGTCATAAGGGACAAAAAAGGATATGAAAACGTAGTGGCCGATCACCATTCACGACTTCCTTCTTCGCCTACACTTGAACTTCCAATCACTGATGTTTTTCCCGATGAGAAACTCTTAACCGTTTCTTGCGAACCATGGTTCGCCGATATTGTAAACTACCTAGCCACCGGCTTGATACCTAAAGATTGGTCGAAACAGGATAAACTTCGATTCTTGTCCCAAACAAAGCATTTTTACTGGGATGAACCTTATCTTTTTAAATACTGTTCCGACCAAATCATTCGTCGTTGTGTACCGGAAAACGAGTTTAAGAGTGTGCTGTCTTTTTGCCACGATCAAGCATGTGGCGGGCACTTTGGCCCAAAGAAGACAGCCGAGAAAGTCTTGCAGTGTGGTTTCTATTGGCCACGACACTTCAAGGATGCATATGAATACTGCAAGACATGCTCCCGGTGCCAACACTTGGGCCGGATATCGCGGAGAAACGAAATGCCACTCCAACCAATTTTGGTTGTGGATATTTTTGATGTTTGGGGAATAGACTTCATGGGACCATTTCCAAATTCTTTTGGCTGTTGACTACGTGTCAAAGTGGGTCGAGGCTGTGCCTAGCCGAACGAACGACAACAAGGTCGTCGTTCGATTTCTTAAAGAACACATCTTTTCTCGATTTGGGCACCCTCGAGCGATAATAAGTGATAATGGTTCTCACTTTTGCAATAGGACTTTTGAGTGCTTAATGCGCAAATATTCTATCACCCACAAGCTGTCAACGCCATACCATCCCCAAACATGTGGGCAAGCCGAAGTTTCAAATCGGCAAATCAAGCAAATCTTGGAGAAAACGGTTTCTAAAAACCGTAAAGATTGGTCACTCAAATTAATCGCTGCACTATGGGCTTTCCGTACTGCATACAAGACCGATCTTAGTATGTCTCCATACTGGCTTGTTTACGGGAAGGCTTGCCTCCTCCCAGTAGAGATTGAGTACAAGGCATTTTGGGCTATCAAAGTGTTGAATTTATCATTAGGAGATGCGGGCAGCAATCGAAAGCTGCAGTTGAATGAACTAGAAGAGCTGCGGGATGAGGCATATGATAATGTCGTAATTGTTAAAAACCGAACCAAGGTGTTCCATGATAAACACCTTCTGCGAAAAACATTTAAATCTGGTCAACAGGTTTTACTCTATGACACTCGGTTACATTATCACCCCGGCAAGCTCCGTTCTAGGTGGAGATGATCGTTTGTAGTTCGCACCGTTTATCCACACGGTGCGGTCGATCTTGAAAATCCGGAGGACGGTACTTTATTCAAGGTGAATGGACATCGATTGAAACCGTTCTTCACAGCGGACCATTCGGAGGAGCTCCTGTTTTTGCAGGAGCCGCTTTACACCGATTGATTTTCCTCCACTTTCACCTCCAAATTTCCACTCAATTTTCCAAAACGTTATTTCAAATAAGTTTGGGGGTGTGTATAATATGTAAATATAATAATAAGCAGGAAATTGCCGACATTATCAACCCACTTGGTGCAGCATGACAGTGAGGACACTGTCAAGTTTAAGTTTGGGGGTATGCTCGGTAAGTCTTCTTCCTTCGCATTCATATGTATATTTTTGCATTTACATACTTATTTTTAAAACCCATAAAAATTGGAAAAAATTCAAAAATTATAAAAATTATTGTATTCAATTTTGGCTTATTTGACTAGAGTTTGACAGATAGGTTAACTGGTTAGGAACAACTAGATCTTAGACGTAGTAAATTAAAAACCCTAAAAATAACCTTTCTTAAAGTTTAACGGTAGAAAGTATATGTCTTTGTAGTTTATTTAGAAATAGGCAAATTTTAAGTTCACTTCTTGGGCTAAGTCGAAACAAAGGAAAAGTATTGATATTTTTATTAGAGTATAAGTTTGAAAAAATAATTCCTAGCTTAAGTCTAGATTCTGAATATGTATACCCTACAAATTGCACAATCACGCACCTTGAAACTTGGAATAGTAGAGGAGACCTTGAAATGCTCTTGTCTAATGTTCTTAGTACAATGAAAAAAATACAAGTGTGAATAAAAAAAATGAACACTGGTTTTTGTGATTACTTAAGGCTGCATTAATGAAAAAATATTTAGCGAGGGTGCTTCATCACCTAGTGCCTTAGACCATCTGGTTTGGGAGTCACTGCTAAAAAGTCTTGGGTGTTGCAAGACTAGAAAGTACGCTTTAAAGTGCTAACGCATCTTGTAATCGGTTGTTGGTACCTTAAGAAGTATTAACGGTCGCATGAAGGATGTGTAAGCAAAATTCATTAAAAATTCACCAGTTAATTAGTGCTTTGGACAACGGAAAAGAGTATGATTGCTTGATTTGAATTTCCAAGTGTAGGGGTGATATTTACACACACGTAGGGGTATGTGATCGGAGTTTAGATAAGAGAAAGGAGTGAAGAATAGAACTTGTATCTTTAGTAAAGTTGATAAAAATGCCTAAGTGGAGATGGAACCCTAGAAGAAAAACTTGGGAAATGCCGAAAGCTATGTAAGTCTATAGAACATATATAATCTTAAGTTAAATAATGAGGAAGTGTGAAGAATATGGGTGGATAATTTACGGGTTGACGATAATAGAATTCCTTGTTAGAAAACCTAATTGGAGAACAAAAGTCGAAAAGCCGAATTGATAGGATTTTGTGGGTAATATCCGCTGAAAACCCTCAAGAGACAACACTCATCCTACTAGAGACACCTAGAAATTTAACGGCTTGTTGCACGAGCTCAGTGCAATCGCGTTTCCCTGCGAAAGTGCGGTTAGGTTTTTATTGAGAATAAAAAAATAAGTTTGCTCGAGGACGAGCAAAAGATAAGTTTGGGGGTATTTGTTCATTTCATAATATTGCATTTTATATTCCCCATTCTTATGCATTTTACAATAAAACAGGTGCTTTTGACCCATGTCTGCTGCATAGTACAGGTTACAGGTTCTTGGAGCGAAAACAGTGAAAAAGACAAAAGGCGATACAAAAAGGGACTTTTGACCAACAAATAGAAGGATCTTAGTCAAGTCTAGATGAAGAACAGTTCACAATGTACAAGGCAACGCAAGGTCCAAGTTGTCAAAACGAACGGTTAAAAGACCACTACAAGTTTTCACTGAAAGATCTGGAGAAGACCCAGAAGCCAAATGGAGAAAGGAACTAAAGAAATAAAAAGCCCAAAGAGTACAGAAAGAGCCCAGAAAAATTATCTGATGACCTCACCAATGGGCCGCGGAACCGCACCCTACCCCTACCCATGCCACGGTTCCGCGGCCGTCTAGTGCTCGGAGATGAAGATTTTTTACCAAGTTCTTGTGGCGGCGCTGAATAGTCAACCTAAGGGCAAATTTGTAATTGCAGACGTGTGAATCAATTGTAAAACTAGGGTTTCTATGTCCTATAAATAGAACCCAAGTCATTGTATTTTCTCATGTCTCTATTCATCAATAAAATTTCAGTTTCTTGAAGTTGGAGAGCATCAATCGTAAGTAGGTTTATTTTTCTGCCCTAGTTCTAGTTTTTAATTTCTGCCCTAGGTAAATTCTTTTCTTGACCTAGTTTAATATAGTTTAGAATTCTTATTAACTTGTAGTGGATCTTTTCTCTCTTTAATCAAAAAGAAAATAAAAATTATGTCTTTAGTAGATCCCTCAATGAGCGAGTAGTTTCCTCGCTTGTTAGGGTTAGGAATAGGGAAGGGTTTGAGAGATGAAGATCTCTCATCTCTTTTCTTTGCCAGTCTTTTATAAATATTAGGACTCCATGCATACTTTCATCTTCCGCTCTCTACGGCACCCTACCTACGAGGTAACGGTGATCCGTAGTATAAAGGCCCGGATTTGTAAGTTTTCCATGGAGGTTAGGGTAAAGATTAAGAAAGGAAGGACAAGGATCTAGAGGAAGAAACATCTTCCCAATCATCCTAATCCCCTTTATTAATATTTACCATAACCCATAATATAATATCTAATTAAAGGCATTGGAAAGAGGTGTAGATCTTTATTTACCAAACTTTACCTAAACATAATCCTAGCAAGTTTCTAATCCTAGTATAACTCAACTTCGTTTTTAGATCGATTTAAAATACCAAACACCATTTGGAATTAGCTCATAAGAACATTTAGGAAATTAACACCATCCCTGTGGACCGACCCGTACTCACCGGCTAACTGCAAAGCGACGCCGTTCTTGATTGCGGTAAAATATTTTTGATCGATAAAACCTCTCTAAATAATATACCGGGAAGCGGGGCCTGACAACGGGCGACATCATACATTAGTCTCCGTATACGATCTACGGGCAACCAAAAATAAAACAAACACACACGACACGAAGTGACCATCTGGAGAAAGAGAAAGTGGTTACCGCTATGCGGTAGCGTAATTAACTGCAGGGGCTTGCGCCTGTAGTAAAGAGCGTCCCCACAATCAAAAAGCCCTCGTACACGAGGGGGAATCTGTCGAAGTTTGCTACAACGTCCGCATCTGTCTAAAGCTCCAATACACGGTGCCATAAATCAACTTGGCATCTTCGGAGAGGTGGACGGATAAAACCAAATAGCATCTGCCCCCAAAATTCAGGCCAGACATCCTAACGTCCCGATCGCGTCTTTCGGCGGAGAACAGATTATGGCACGCACGGTGAGACCTTTTCCTCTTTCCACTCCTCACTTCGTGTGTCGTGTTCGCGAACGAATCGCGGTTTAATGTGGTTACCCCTGAATTCGAGGTACTAAGATTTGGTGTCTTGCTCCCGTGCAGAGAAAATGGCTTCCAACTGCACCAACTGCAACAGCAACTCCCACTCCGTCCTCATTGGAGGAGTGACCTATGGGCCCCAAGCGGCCTCCATCTTCGCCATGCCAGTGGAACAGGTGACACAGGCCACCACTAGGTTGGTCTTCGGGACCATGCTCCCGCCAGTGAGCTTCAACGCCCCAGTGCCATCACAGGAGGCTTCGAAAAATTCGGTCTTTGATCGGCTTACCACTACCACGGCCCCTCTCAACGGGTCATCCAAGTCCAATGCATCGGTCTTTAATAGACTAAGCCAAATCTCAAACGGGCCCGTGAAGAAGCCTGCAATACCCGAAGGAGTTATCCCGAAGCGGATAGTTATTCCGGCTCCAGTAAATGATGTCATCAGAGAGGCTTCTCCTACTAAAGGATCGGTCTTCACAAGACTGTCCGTTCCAACTCCCGCTTCATGCAAAGACACCAAAGCTGCTTCCCCTGCCCGAAGTCAATCTTCGACAAGTTGAACATTTCTTCTCAGTGGACGTCAGTCTTCGGTAGGCTGGCATCAAAAGCAGCCCTTCACCAGAATAGGGGGCATGATGAAGCAACCCTCGTAACTGAGCCAGTACCGTCTGCATGATATTCTCGACGTCACCACTGGTGCTGAGTGAAGAAAGCTGGGGGTAGTTCCCCTTCTGGACTTACCCCACCAGCTCCAACGGTGGAAATTGACGCTGCTATTCCAAGTGGGAACAACTTTGAGCCGCTCAGGAGGGTGCGCAAGAATTATCCAATTGTAGTGCTAAAAAGGTCTCCTCCGCCTGCTGAAAATATCACAAAGGCGAAGCCAGAGAAGCCCCCTCAGCAGCTGTCCTTCGAAATCCACAGGGTCTGGCGAAGGGTCCAAGACTCTGTGATTAACCAATGCTACTCCCGCCGACCGAAGAAAATGAAGGCTCGGCGAGAGAAGGACCACCCTGTCGTACCAAAGAAGGCATCGTCTATATGGGTGCCCGCTGCAACAGCCCCCTTAACTTCGACTGTCCATAAAAGGAGAAGGCTGGAGAAAATCCCCGTGTCTGCGACAAATCTCAAGGATGCGGAATCCAAACGCCCCAAGTCTGGGGGCATGGTAGTGCACACCATATACATGGATTCCGGGAAAGAGGATAGCCGTATCTCCACGGGCCATCGACCACTTACACAGTCTGTGACAAAGGCTCAGGAGCAACAACAGCAAAACCTCCAGGAGATGCTAATGAAGATGGCCGTGCTCACTGGACCGAAAGAAAGCCCGGAGACGTCATTGGAACAGCGCCAGGAAAAGGAAACGGATGCCAAGTTCCTCCGAAGAATGCTCGAGAAGAAAGATAAAGAGGCCGCAAAATAAGCGGCCAACATAAGACAAATGGCGCTATTGTTCCAAGATATGGTGGGCATGATGATCCAGTCGGACTCTCCAGCCGAAGATCCTCCAGTAATAATTGAAGACGATAGAGGGGAGAAATCAAACCCTCTTCCGGCTTTTTCAGCTGTAAAGGAAGAAATAATCTCAAAAGCTGCACTCGATGATTATATAGCTCAACAGATACGAGCTCATCAAGCGAATGAAGCCGCCGGCCAAGTCGTTAGAACTGGGCGACCATATCTAAGCTGGTACGATCAGATTAAGTACACACCAGGCTACACGATTCCTAAGTTTCACGTATACAAGGGGACAGGCAATCCCCATCAACATATCGCTCAGTTCAGGGCTCTGTACGGCAACACTGGAGGTGACGATAAGCTACTGCTTCGCTAATTCGTCGGCAGCTTGGCTGAGACGGCATTCGAATGGTATTCAGAGCTTCCCAACGACTCCGTCAAAACTTTTACGGAGATGGAATTGCAATTCACCCAGCGTTTCGAAAGCGCTAGCGAACCTACCCCAATCACAGAATTGATCAATGCCATGGTGAAGCCGGGAGAAACATGGGTTTAGTATGCAATTCGGTGGCGGAACTTATGGTCAAAATGCGAACAACGCATCGAAGAAGCTCCTGCAGTAGGCATGTTCGTGGGTACGCTCGATCCGCAGACAACCATATCCCAGTTCATGATGTTTTTCAAGCCGACTACCTTCCAGGCCTTGATTGACAAGCTGGCCCAAATGGACCAAATGGGCTATAAACCGTCTTCCTCGAAAATGGAGCCTCGAAACGAAAAGAGAAAAGGTAAAGCGACCTTCGTCGCCAATGCTCAGCAGCAGCCCAGTGGTCCAAAACCAGCTGATCGCCAAAACGATAGCCAGGGATTCTTCAACGAGAAGATAAAACGCCCTTACTCGTTTCCCCTGGATAAAACGGGGAGACTGTTCGAGCTGGCGGTGCGCAACTGGCTCATCAATCTGCCAGATCCAAGACGTCCACTGCAGCTGGACGATGCCAACAATCCTAATTACTGTCCCTACCACCGAGCAGTAGGCCATCCAATCAAAGATTGCTTCGTCTTCAAAGGCTGGATTGAAGACTAATACCAATAGGGAAAATTCGTACTGTCTGGGAATTAGAAGGTAAGCACGCCCCAGCCACACGCTCCTAAAAAGATAGACACGCCAGGGGCATCATGCTCTTTCACAGAAGAAGCTCCATGGGATGTCGCTTTTTCAGCCAAAACAAATCGAATGCTGAAGGATCTCCAAACATGTCCGGCGATTAGGTGGAGAAGCCCGCTAGAACCTAAGATCATTGAGGGAATGCTGAAACTACTCCCGAAGCCAAGAATTGGTAGCGATGGTCAAAATGCTCAGGCCCACCCGTCAAAGTTTTCGAAGAAGAAGAAGAAGACCAAAAAGCCCGTGAAGCCTGATGACAAGCGCACGGGCCTGCAAAAACATATCAACGCGCTGGAGGAATACAACCAAAAGGCGCGAACCTCAGTCACACTCCAAGAATTTCTCAACAATATCCTTGAGAGCGGAAATAACGACAATGACGACGGAGATGACTCGTCAGAAGAATCTAAGGATGATATGGCAAGTTGCCACATGATCTCTCACTCGTCACTAAATGTAGAATAAGCTCACTTGGCATTAGAAGACAACATAGAGGAGTTGGGGGCAGGATTGGAGCCAAAACACTTGGAACCGTCTGACGAGATGATTGACATGTTGCTGAACGAAGCCCGTCAAAAGAGCAAGGATGATCAAGAATGCGAAATGAACATATTCGAAAGGGCCAGGAATCGGCGTCAATTTGAAGAAGTCACGGTAGGGATGGGTCACAAAACACTCCCACCAGATCAAAGAACATTCGCAGCAAACAAAAGCAGGCTTAAGGTAAGGAAACGGTTCGCTAAAGCCCTGTCAATGGCAATGAAGCAGCTATCTCCCAAAGGAAATACTCCTGGCAGTATACACCTTGACGAAGCGGATGCACACCCTAACTATTGGTTATACCACCAGAGGATTGCACACCTTACTGAAGAGTGCATGGCTTTTAAAAAATGGTGGCAAGGATATGTCGCTCACAGGCAACACTTTAAGAGGGTGAAGCATGAAACTCATCGATAGCGAAAAAGTGCGACAGAAGAACGTGGAAGAACTACCGGCAACTGTCATATTGTTGAATCCAGGGGATCATAAGTTCTCACCTTCAGAAGTGACTCTGCTGAAGAAATAGCTCTCGGCCCTCTCTTCAAGGAATCCACCTCCGAGACAGAAGAAAAGAAGACCTGCGAGAATATTCAGCTGCGCGGCCGTACATTGCCTGAAAAGAATCTCAGACCCACAAAAAAAGGGACGAACAAAAAAGATAAAGGGAAGGAAAAAGTCCCTGAGGATATCGCCCTCGATGATCGAGTCGTCGAAGAGCTTGCAGCCAAGGACCCGCTTAAGAAAAGCAGGGTGGATTACAATGTCCTAACGCATTTGAGAAAGATACTCTCACAATTGAGTATCTTGGATGCCCTCCTCCTATTGAAAGAGGTGCGAAATTCCCTGATCAAGGCGTTACAAGAGCCCGACCAGTTTCAAGCCTTCCTGGCGGAAGAAAAGATGAAGGACGAGCTGGAAGAAGTCCACACGGCCGATATCACCTTCAGCGATGAAGATCTCCTTCTCGGAATGTGTGAGCACAACCGTCCCTTGTATGTTACTGGGCATTGCCATGACATCAAGATAGGGAAGATCCTAATTGACAACGGGTCCTCTGTCAACCTTCTCAACATGAGGGTGCTAAAGGAAATTTGCATGAGCGTGCAGCACCTAGCTCGAGATAAAATCACCATCTCCGGTTTCTACTCCCAGTCATCACGGATGCTCGGGTCTGTAATTCTCATATTACGCTTCGAGCTACTCATCACTGACATCAAATTTCATGTCATTGACGCCAAGAATTGCTACAACGCTTTGCTCAGAAGGCCTTGGTTACACGAGTACATCATTCCTTCTACACAACATCAGTGTATGAAGTATTTCAAATATGGTCTCGAGTACACTGTGACGGGAGAACTAAACCCATTCTCCATGAACGAATTCCGCAAATACGAGGTTGCAAAGTATTTCCCACTAGACTTTGAAGACATGGAAAGATGCCATAAACCGGAGAATAAGCAAAAAGCTATCACCACTATCCCGGTCTTCGGGAGCGATACCGAGGAGGAAGAAGAGATAGTCTATTCGGGGCCGCCCAAATGCAACAAGCCGGGACCATCTACCCCTATTCTGGTTTTTGGCAGTGACTCTGAAGACGAAGTCAACGTAGTGTTCTCGGTCCGTCCATCAGTGCAGACCCTCACTAGAAATGATCAGAGTTTGCAGATCGCTATGGTTCCGTGGCAGCACTACAGAGAGCTTGATGCGTTTGAGACATATAGTGTGCAAGAGCTATGGACATCCCATGTCCATTCAAGAAGAAGAGATGAAAAGGTGATCAGAAGTTTTCTTGGACTTGCCGGATATTACAGAAGGTTCGTGGAGAATTTTGCTCGATTGGCTGAGCCTTTGACCAAGCTTACGCGAAAGGACGTACCGTTTGTATGGACGGATAGATGTACGTTAGCATTTGAGGCGTTGAAGCATAGATTGATAACCGCTCCTATTCTGACCATACCTGACGGTTCCGGAGGATTGGTGATTCACAGCGACGCATCTGGGAAAGGTTTGGGATGTGTTTTGATGCAGCATGGAAAGGTTATAGCTTACCCATCGAGACAGTTGAAGACCCATGAAAAGAATTACCCAACTCATGATTTGGAACTTGCAACTGTGATTTTCTCTTTGAAGATTTGGAGACACTACTTATTGGGCGAAAGGGTCGAAGTATTCACCGATCACAAAAACCTAAATTATGTGTTCACATAGAAAGAGCTTAACATGAGGCAGCGTAGATGGTTGGAGCTGATGGCTTACTATGATCTTGATCTCAAGTACCATCCCGGGAAAGTTAATGTAGTACCGGATACGCTTAGTCGGTTGCCAGCAATTCGAATGTTGACTGCACAGAAGGAGCTTATCGAAGATTTTCGGAGATTCGAGTTGGAGATCATGCTACCGCATTCTTCGGGACAGTTGATTCAGCTGCAAGTACAGTCGTCGTTGATCGATAATATTAAAGCAGGGCAGTCACAGGACCCAAGATTGCAGAAGTTTCGAGAACAAGTTGAAGCAGGACTTCGAACGGACTAGTTGATTCATGAAGATGGTTCATTACGATATGGTAGCTGTTTGTATATGCCAAAAGGAGATATTTGCGAAGAAGTTATGAAGGAGGCGCACAGTTCCGCATATTTTGTACATCAAGGAGGCACGAAGATGTACCGCGATCTAAGACGGCATTTCTGGTAGGAAGGAATGAAAAGGGAGATTGCTCGCTTTGTAGCGAAGTGCTTGGTGTGTCAGCAAATTAAGGCTGAACATCAAAGGGTAGCTGGTTTATTGCAACCACTTCCGATCCCTCAATGAAAGTGGGAACATATAACCATGGGTTTCATGACAGCTTTACCGCGGAGTCCAAAAAGCAATAATGCAGTTTGGGTGATTGTTGATCGATTGACAAAGGCATCTCATTTCATACCGTTTCGAGTTGGTCAGTCAACGGAAGCGTTAGCAGAACGGTACATGCAGGAGATTGTGAGATTGCATGGAGTACCTGTGAGCATCGTTTCCGACCGTGACACCCGATTCTTATCGCACTTCTGGAGAAGTTTACATGAAATTTTGGGGACTTGATTGAAATTTAGCACAGCTTATCATCCTCAAAAAGATGGCCATTCGGAGAGAACGATCCAAACTCTTGAAGACATGTTGAGAGCTTGCATGTTAGACTTCAAGGGTTCATGGGAGGATCATCTACACTTGGTGGAGTTTTCTTACAATAACAGCTTTCAGGAGACTATTCCGATGGCTCCATTCGAAGCGTTGTATGGTCGCAAGTGTCGCTCACCTGTTTGTTGGGATGATGTTGGAGAGCGAAGATTGTTGGGACCGGATTTGATTGTGCAAACAGTAGAAAAAGTTAATACTATCCGGAATCACATGAAGGCAACATAAGATCGGCAGAAGAGTTGGGCCGACACATCGAGAAGACCTCTAGAGTTCGCTGTTGGTGATCTTGTGTTCTTGAAGATATCACCGACTAGAGGAGTGATTCGTTTTGGGAGTCGAGGCAAGTTTAGTCCTCGATTCGTGGGGCCTTTCGAGATTTTGGAGCGTGTTAGAGAAGTGGCTTATCGATTGGTATTACCACAATCCTTGGCGAATGTTCATGACGTGTTTCATGTATCTCAACTCCGTAAGTATGTTCGAGATGAAACACACGTGCTAGATCATTCAGAGCTGACTGTAAGAGAGGATTTGACCTTTGAGGAACGACCGATATCGATTGTTGATCGAAGAAAAAAGGTCCTTAAGAACAAGGTTATCCCTCCCGTACTTGTTTCTTGAGGGAATCGCTCACACAAAGAATCGACTTGGGAACGAGAAGACGAGATTCGGCAGAAATTTCCATACATATTCTTGTACATTCATGTTTGTTTATCTTTTCTTGTTCCTGGAATTTCGATGACGAAATTTTTTTTTGTAGTTGGGTATAATATAACACCCTAGTTCATTTATACCAGTTCTAGTTCACATATTTCTTTATTATGGTATTCTCCTGATTTACCGTATTTTGGGTGCGAATAGTGTTTTGACATTTGTATTTGCATCCGACCCGACCCGCATGCTTGAAACCTGTCTTGATTCATATTTATGATTTATCCTGACTTGTTACGTGGACTCGTGCACTTTCATTTATACATCCTGCATACTGGCATTTATCTGGCATCTGCATTTTAAATATAACAATTAGAGTCACATAAAATGTTTTAAAAAAAATATCTTGCATGGCCTGCCTGATACCCCTAATCCTGTGGTAGCATCCGCGCATCTTGTTCTCATCCCGTTCAGTGAAACAGACTTGTTTGGATGACTACGTGCACGTGTGTGCATCCGTTCTTGGGGGTATGCATTTTCGTTACCCGGATATCCAACTTTAATTTTGGTCGACATGAATATTTTTTCGTATTTTAAAACTGAATTTTAGACCCGACCCGGGCATGTTTTGGACTATGTTTGTATTTACCAGAATATCAAATTTTATTTATATAATATTAATTTTATAAACTGATACAAATTAAAATTTAGTTAACTTATAAAAGATTTTTTTTAAAATTTAAATCTAAACTAATTTCCTAACAAACTAACAACTACTTTTTCTCTCTCATCTCTCTTCCTTTCTCTTTCTCTCTCCCTTTCTCTCTCCTCTCGCGGTTACTGTAGCCTTCTAGATTCGCGTCACCGCCCTCTCTCCTTACAATCACCTCCCTTCTATTCCTCCTCTCCTTCTTCTATTTTAACCCGAGCCCCCACGAGAAACCCACTGCAAAACTCAAACCCTAACTCTAAACCTAGCTCATCTGCCCTTAAAACTCAACCACCTCCATCCTCATCATCTCCTCCTTCTCCTCGTCATCATCTTCTTCCTCTTCTTCCTCACCTGAGAGCCTGCACACACCAACCCTAACCTACAGAACCCATCACCCAACCTGCACACCCAAACCCTAGCCTCGCCGTCACCACCCCCATTCTCCTCTCCTCCTCAATATCCTTCTCTTCTCCTCCTTCTTTTCTTTTCTTTTTCCTTCTTGAACCCCACACCAACAGAGCCCCAGCCTGCACTATCACCCGAGCACTATGCACCCTCACCGGAGCTCCGTTAACCCTGACACCATTACCTCGTCTCCCCTGACCCCTGTGCACGAAACCCCAGTGAGCACCAACCCCTCTTCTCTTTCTTCCTCTTCCTCTTCTTCTTTTTCTTTCTCTTTTTCTTGAAATCTTGTTTTTCCCAGCAATCGTCGGAGTCGCGTCGCCGCTGCCGATCCAGCCGATCCAGTGAACGTACTTTGCCTGCGTGATCACCTTCTTGCCTTGCCTGGACCCGTCCCGCATGCCGTGTGTGCGTTGCGATGATTTACCGTCGAACGTGCCGTGCGTATCCGTCATGTGATCCGATCGAGGCAAGTTGATCTTGCTACATGCTATACTATAATATATTGCACCCATTTGAATAATAACATCACATAATGTTTAGTTATGCATCCCACATTATCATTTTACTGTTTTACCGATTTCGGATATCCGTGTGCATCCACATCATTATTTACATATCTAGTCGCATGTTAATTCATCTTGCTACATGCTAACTATAGTATTATGCACCCATATGAGTAAAATGTTACTCGTTTATCACATTATACATCCATACTAAAGTTGTACCATTTTCAAATACCCGTTTGCATCCATATCATTTAATATACATATAGCTACATCTACTCATCATATTAGTTCATTTTATTATTGTAGGAACGCCTCATGCTAGATAATGTGCATCCTACATAATAATGGAGCTATAGTTGCAACCCGTAATAGTCAGTTATGCATCCATATTTATTTGTGTATCCATACCATTAATTCTGCATACCTAGTTACACCCCATATTACATTAACTCATATTATTAATACATTAGTACCCCATGCTTGATATTGTGCATCCTACATAGTCATGACGTAACCCCAGATAAATAATTGTGCATCCATGCTTTTATTTGTGCACTCGTACCTGCTACAGTTTTATTATGTGTATCCGCTTGATACTTGTGCAATACCTGACATGACCTGACGTACCACTGCTTGACTTGATACCTGATCTTGTTACTAATGCCGACAATCCTGACCTGTTGTCCCTATGGGCATATCCTGTTGTCTATTTAGACAAACCTGTACCTGCTTGATCCTATGTTGGCATTAGCTCCAGATTTATCAATACCTGACTTGAACACATAACCTTGGGGTATGGGGAAATCAAAGGTGTAACCGAGTGTAACTTAAAAGGGCATTACTTGATCCGTGGTCCCGGGGGTAACAGGACAGAGCCATTCGTGACTCTTACATATTCTTGATCCGTGGTCCCGGGGGTAACGGGACAGAACCACTCTTGGTTCTCATATTCCTGATCCGTGGTCCCGGGGGGTAACGTGACATATTCTTTGAGTTACATGAGGAGTACATCAATTGGTTTTGAATAACTTTAGAGTAGATAACCCTGTAGCACGGTTTAGACTACTCACTGCACTTCACCTGCACGTATACACTTCACTGTTTCATATTCATGATTGACTGGTTATATTCCTGTTATTGTTTATACTCATGCCTGCATATCTCATGTACCCTGTTCATTTATTATTATTTGATATCATAACGCACTAACGTCTGGGTTTTGTATGGCCCAGATCCTCTATCTCTTTCGCAGGCCGTTTAGGAGTATTTTGACCAACAAGCCGAGCAGTGAAGATCATGTTAGTATCTAGTTAGTTTAGTTTTATTTCGTACTTTTATTCCTAATGTGAGCCCGTATTTTGGGACGTACTTTCCAGATTGTTATTGTTAATTGAATTTATTGCTTCCGCATATTATTTCTTGACTCGTTATTCTGGCTCATGGACATGTACTGGATAGTTTATTTTATTTTCCTGTTCTTAATATCTTCTAGACAGCCGTAATCTGACTGTAGATGAATGTTTCCTAGCCACAGGTAGCATTGTTGGCTTGTCACATGGCGATCTTAGCGCACTCTGGGAAGCGGGGCGTGACAGTATATGGCGAGAGTAGAACCAGATCAACATCAGTCTTGGAAACGATCTCGTACCTGTCACGTGATAACATCGTTAGAAGAAGGAGAGCACGATAATACGGATGACCTCTCCTGGTGCTTCGGAAATGAGGATGAAGGGGAATTGATCTCAGAATTCCACCAGCGCTAAAAGAGTTGGAAGATGGAATATACACCACTGCGGACAACCTATGGAAAATCGACTTGGGTATGGCAAACGATCCGCAACCAACATTCGTCGGTGAACTACTATCTACAGGAAAAGTGGCTACGCAAAAAGATGTCCTCATGCAGTATAAAGACTGCTTTGCATGGAACTACTTTGAGATGCCGGGACTAGATCCAGAGATTGTTGTGCACAAATTGGCGATGTCTCCGGACGTCAAGCCAGTCAAACAGGCACCGAGAAGAATGCTGCTCGAACTTGAGATGAGCATCAACGCCGAGGTCAAGAAGCTAATCGACTCCGGCTTTATCCAAAAAGTTCAGTACCCTGACTGGATCGCCAACATTGTCCCAGTAATGAAGAAAAGTGGGACAGTGCGCATCTTCCTGGACTTTCGGGACCTCAACAAAGCCTATCTGAAGGATGACTTTCCCGTACCGGTCACCGAGCTGATGATAGACAACACGTCCACTCACGAAGTCTTCTCCTTCATGGATGGCTCGTCAGGGTACAATCAAATAAAGATGCATCCCTAAGACCAGAAGCATACCGCTTTCCGAACCCCTTTGGGCATATTCTGCTACAAAGTGATGCCTTTCGGTCTGAAGAACGCCGGCGCTACCTATCAAAGAGCCATGACGAAGATCTTCGATGACCTCATACATGAAATCATCGAATGCTATATCGACGACCTCATGGTGATAAGTAAATCGCACGGGGAGCATTGGGAGCATATGGAGATAGTGTTCCAGCCCCTTCGAAAATACAATCTGAAGATGAACCCTCACTAATGCGCATTCGGAGTTTCCTCAGGGAAATTCCTAGGATTCATCGTATGACACCGGGGCATCGAAATAGACTCATCAAAGATCAAGGCGATCGTGGAAATGCCTCCGCCAAGAACTCTCAAGCAACTGCGATCTCTACAGGGAAAGCTCGCGTATATCCGGCGGTTCATAACCAATCTCTCCAAAAAATTCCGCCCCTACAGCCACCTGATGAAGAAGGGGACCCCTTTCATCTGGGATCGCAAATGCCAAAGCGCACTGGACAAAATCAAGCAATACCTGTGGAATCCGCCAGTATTGATCGCTCCGGTCAAGGGAAAGTCCCTCACCTGTACAAAACCACCCTTGAAGGTTCTTTAGGCATGTTATGAGCATAGGAGAACGACCAAGGGAAAGAGAGAGCCCTCTACTATTTGAGTCGGGTTCTCTTGGGGGAAGAAAACAACTAGTCCCCCATCGAAAAACACTGCCCGGCGTTAATCTTCGCGATAACGAAGCTCAGATAGTATGCGTTGGCGCATGAGGTCCATCTCATATCAAAGGTGGATCCTCTCAAGTATTTGATGTCAAGAGCCATACTAACTAGACGGATCGCTAAATGAGCCCTACTCTTAATGGAATTCTCGATAACATATCGACCTCTCAAGGCAGTGAAAGGCCAGGCCATCGCCGACTTCCTCGCTGAGCATCCGATATCTACCGATTCACCCCTAAATTGTGAATTGCCGGACGAGCACGCATTTGACACGAGCGATAGGGAGAAAGAAGAGGACGATACCCCATGGGAACTCTACTTCGATGGGGCATCTTCCCTGAAGAAGTGAAAGCACAGCTCCCCCATGATCAAATCCGGAGTAGGCCTTACTTCATGACTCTGCAAGGAGGGTTAATGCGCTTTGCCTTTTCCCTAACGGAGCCGAGGACAAACAATGAATTGGAATATGAGGCCTTGATAGCAGGTCATGAGATCGCTATCGACATTGAAATCGAAAACCTCCTCATATACGGAGACTCCCGGCTGGTCGTTAGTCAAGTAAACAGCGACTATCAAACGTGCAAACCAGAGTTGGTAAAATACGGTGAGAGAGTGCAACAATTGCTGACTCAAATCCCTTCCTATGTCCTAGAAAGCATAGCGTACAGAAAATTGCAAGGCGGATGTATTAGCCAAACTCGTTAAAGAACTAGCCGACGAAAACCTCGATGACGTGAGGATCGTTGTACAAAGCCGTCGGGTCCTTGCACCAGCGGAAATATCTCTGGATTCGTCTGAAGAAATGGAAGTGACTGGGGAGACAGCCCTGCCTGCCCTGCAAATTGAAGACCAGGAAAAGGCTAAGGACTGGAAAGAAGTCTTTATAGATTACTTCAAATTCCGTCGAACACCTGAAGATGCGTTCTCAAGACATCAGCTTATGAAACGAGCTCTGTCTTTCGCCTTCGTTAATGATACTCTGTATAAGAGATCGTTCGACTCTCTATGGCTGAGATGCCTGGGGCCAGAAGAAGCAAAGAGAGTCGTCCAAGACACTCATGACGGACTCTGCGGTTCTCATCAAGCCGGGCCGAAGATGAAGCTGAAGATCAAAAGGATGAGATACTATTGGCCCACGATGATCCAGGACTGCCTCGAATATGCACAGCAGCGCCACTCGTTCCAAATTCACGGAGACTTCATCCACCAGCATCCAAAACTGCTACACCCAACGGTGGCTAGCTGGCTGTTCGAAATGTGGGGAACCGACATAATTGGGCCCATTGAACCAGCATCATCCAGAAGACATCGGTTCATATTGGCAAAAACTGATTACTTCTCTAAGTAGGCAGAAGCAGTGCCGCTAAGGAAAGTTAAGATGGATAACATCCTCTATTTCTTCAAGACAAACGTCATCTATCGGTTCGGCATACCGTGAAGGATTATCTCCGATAACGGGCCGGCCTACAGAAGTCACAGAATCAGCCGCTTCGCACAACAACATAATATAGACTGGAGATACTCTTCGGTCTATAATCCCCGAGCTAATGGTCTAGCTGAGGCTTTCAACAAGACCTTGACAAAGATCATATAGAAGACGGTGTCCAAAAATAAAAAGGATTGGCACGAGAGACTGCATGAAGCTCTCTGGGCGTATCGGACTACGTTCAAAACGGCCATAAACACAACGCCGTATGCATTGGTATTCGGCGCTGAAGCAGTACTCTTCTTGGAAATAGAGCTACCCTCTCTATGAGTGGCGGTTCATTACGAGCTAACAAATGAAGAGAATGTTCATCTTTGGCTTGAGGAGCTTGACGCCCTCGATGAAACATGTCTCATAGCACAGCAAAACTTGGAGGCTTACATAGCAAGGATGACGCGCTCATACGAAATATTTACTAGGCCGAGGACATTCCGCCAAGGTGAACTCGTACTAGTTGTAAAAAGACTTATGATCCCCAATCGTGCCAAACGAGAGAAATTCGAGCCGAACTACGAGGGCACGTACATCATATACAAAGTCTACCAAAGTGGGGCTTACTTGCTTATGGATATGCATGGTGAAAGACCCTTCAGGACAATAAATGGCCGGTTCCTGAAAAAATACTACGCTTGACGAGTTACGGCCTAGGTCAATGATAGATGACGACGTCTATGTCCGCTCGCTATCTTCCAAAGCCCTAACTCTATAAATAGTATCCAGCAAAACTGTTGTCTCCAAAACGGCAACAACGGACCGAAATGTCCCTAAACTAACAATGGACCGAAACGTCCTTAAAACTAACAATGGACCGTAATGTCCTAAAACTAGCTATGGACCGAAATGTCCCAAAAACTAACAATGGACCGTAATGTCCTAAAACTAGCGACGGACCGAAACGTCCTTAAACTACTACAAACCGCAGCATCCTAGGGCTGACCCAAAAAAAAAAGTTACGTCCACAAGCAAAGTGGTCACGGATGAAAACCCGAATGGGCTCCGTGAGTAAAAACAGTAAGACTGCCGGCAATATTTGTGAAAACCTGAAAGGGCGCAGACTCGTAGAAGAAGAAGAAAAAAAGGGCGGTACGTCCACAAGCAAAATAGGCACGGATGAAAACCCAAAAGGGCTCCGTGAGTAAAAACAACATGGCTACTGGCAAGTTTGTGAAAACCCGAGAGGGCGTAGACTCGTAAAAAATTCGTGCACACTCTGCGCTCTTGGACTGGCGCTCAGCGCCAAGCATGCCACGTACTCCCCACGTGTGCGCTACTTGAACGGAAGAGCTTTGCGCTCTTTGGACTGGCGCTCAGCGCCAAGTGCACTACGTGCTCCTCACGTGTGCGCCATTTAGCAGAAGTGCAATGCGCTCATAATCTGGCGCCCAGCGCTAAGTGCACCACGTGCTCCTCACGTGTACGCTACTCAGCAGAAGCGCAATGCGCTCATAAACTAGAGCTCTACGCTCTTTGACTGGCGCCAAGCGCGCCACGTGCTCCTTACGTGTGCGCTAAAAGAACATAGATTGCTCTATAAGTAAAGCCCAGAGCTATGATGAATGCTCAGCATTCAGTAAAAGACAAATATATTGTCAGAACTCAAATCAATGCTCCGCATTGTCAAATGTTTAACATTTAACTGAGTGGGACGAGCCCAAGTTGGCCATTAATCCCTCATTCAGATTAATTGAGCCCATGTGCTTATAAATCTCTGATCTTAGTTCTAATTGGACTATAGATCTCCCAACCAAAATTGGTTCAAGGGTACATCTCTTCACTTCTCTGATATTTGTCGTTGTAATCCTTCAACGTCTTCAAAGAGGTGACGGGTCCCGACAACCATACATTCCATAAACTATGATGTCTTTAAACTGGACTGTGGGATCCTTAAACCCATGTACTATGATGTCCTTAACCTCGGACTGTGGGGTCCTTAAACCCATAGACTATGACGTCTTTAAACTGGACTGTGGGGTCCTTAAACCCATGGACTATGATGTCCTTAACCTTGGACTGTAGGGTCCTTAAACCCATGGACTATGATGTCCTTAACCTTGGACCGTAATGTCCCTAACCTTGGACCGTAATGTCCTTAAACTAATTATGGACCGCAAAGTCCCTAAACTAAACAATAGAGCCCAAATGCTCTTTTGTTGGATCTAAACGATCCCGTTAAGTTGATCTTAGTCTAAAATTAGACTAACGTATCCTTAACAAACGTTTAAGCTGATCTTAGTCTCAAATGAGATTAACGTATCCTTAAACCAACCCCAAACCCAAATCTAAGAAAATACGGATTTGGACTAATCCACGCCCTACGAGCGACAACATAAATTAGTCTCCATATACAATCCACGGGCAACCAAAAACAAAACAAACACACACGACACGAAGTGATCATCTGGAGAAGGAGAAAGTGGTTACCGTGATGTGGTAGCGTAATTAACTGCAGGGGCTTGCGCCTGCAGGGAAGAGCATTCCCACAATCAAAAACCCCTCAACGAGGGGGAATCTGACGAAGTCTGCTACATCGGTCGCATCCGTTTAAACCTTCGATACATGGTGTCATAAATCAACTTGGAATCTTCGGAGAGGTGGACGGATAGCACCAATTAGCATCTGCCCTCGAATTTCAGTCCCTGACATCCCAACGTCCCGGTCGAGTCTTTCGGCGGAGAACAGATTCTGGCACGCCCAGTGGGACCTCTTCCTCTTTCCACTCCACACTTCGTGTGTCTTGTTCGCGAATGAATCGCGGTTTAATTTGGTTGCCCTTGGGTTCGAGGTACTAAGATTTGGTTTTGCTCTCATGCGGAAAAAATAACATCGATGGCCTCTAACTGCTCCAGCTGCAACTGCAACTCTCGCTCTGTCCCGTCCGGAGGAGTGACTTATGGGCCCCAAGCAGTCTCCATCTTCGCTATGCCAGTGGAACAGGTGACTCAGGCCACCACTGGACTATTCTTCGGGACCATGCTCCCTCCAACGAGCTTCAGTGCTCTTATACCATTACAAGAAGTCGGTCTTTGATCGGCTTGCAACTACAGTGGCCCCTCTCAACGGGTCGCCCAAATCCAGTGTATCGGTTTTCAACAGACTGGGCCGAAGCTTAGACGAGCCCGTGAAGAAGCCCGCAATACCAGAAGGCGTTATCCCAAAGAGAATAGCCATTCCTAATCCTGAAGTTACCAAGGTGGCTTCTCCGACTAAGGGGTCGGTCCTCACAAAACTAACCATTTCAGCTCCTACTATGGGTGAAGTAACCAAAGCCGTTTCCCCCGCACGAAAATCGGCCTTTTCAAGATTGGCCATCCCATCTCAGCGGGCATCGGTCTTTGACAGGATAACGACGACAACAGCCCCTTATCAAAGTAGGGGGCATGAAGAAGCTTATCCAACAACGGAGGTGATCCCGGCCGCACGACATGCTCTACGTCGCCACTGGCGCCGAGTGAGGAAAGCTGGGGGCAATTCCCCTTCTGGATTGACTCCGCCAGCTCCAATGGTGGAAGTTGATGCTGCTGTTCCAACTGCGAACAGCTTTGAATTACTTAACAGGGTGCGCAGGAATTCGCCAACTACTGCGCTGAAAAGATCTCCTCCACCTATGGAGAATGCCCCAAAGGCGAAGCTAGAGCAGCCCCCTCAGCGGCTGTCCTCTAAAATTTACAAGGTCTGGCGTCAAGTCCAAGACTCGGTGATTGATCAAGATTATCCCCGCCAACAGGAAAAGATAAAGGTTCGGCAAGAAGAGGACCACCCTGTCAAGCCACAGAAGGTGACATCTACTTGGGTGCCTGCCACAACGGCTCCCTCAGTTTGGATCGTCCACAAAAGAAGGAGGCCGGAGAAGATCCATGCGTCTTTGGCAAATTGCAAAAACACTGACCCTAAACGCCCCAAGTCTGGGGGCATGGTGGTGCACACCATCTATATGGTATCCGAAAAAGAGGATAGCCGTATCTCCACAGGTCATCAACCGCTTACGCGATCAGTGACTAGGGCTCAGGAGCAACAACAACAAAAGCTCCAAGAAATGCTAACAGCCATGGCCGCACTCACTGGGTCAAAAGAAAGCCCGGAGGCATCATCAGAGCAGCGTCATGAACAGGAAACCGATGCCGACTTCCTCCGCAAAGTCCTCAAAAAGAAGGACAGAGAAGCAGCAGAACAAGCTGCCAATATAAAATGAATGGAGCTTCTCTTCCAAGACATGGTCGGGATGATGATACGGCCGGATCCTCTAGCCGAAGATCCTCCGATTATCCTCGAAAATGACCGAGCGGAAACGTCAAACCCTCTTCCGGCTTGTTCAGCAGCTAAAGAGGAGACCATCTCAAAAGCTGCCCTGGATGATTACATCACTCAGCAAATACGGGCTTATCAAGCAAATGAAGCAACTGGCCAAGTCGTCAGAAATGGGCGACCATATCCAAGATGGTACGATCAGATCAAGTATCCGCCAGGATACACGATTCCTAAGTTTCATGTATACAAGGGAACGGAAAATCTGCATCAGCACGTTGCTCAATTCAGAGCCTTGTGCGGCAACACCGGAGGTGACGATAAGCTACTGCTTCGCCAATTCGTTGGTAGTTTGTCGGAGACAGCATTTGAGTGGTATTCGGAACTCCCAAATGACTCTGTCAAGACATTTGCAGAGATGGAGCTGCTGTTTACACAGAGATTCGCAAGTGCTAGCGAGCGCACCCCGATCACCGCACTGATTAACGCCAGGGTAAAGCCAGGCGAAACGTGGGTGCAATACGCAATATGATGGCGGAATATGTGGTCGAAGTGCGAATAGCGCATCGAAGAAGCGCCTGCAGTAGGCATGTTCGTGGGCACTCTCGACCCTCAGGTGACTATTCCCAGTTCATGATGGTTTTCAAGCCGACCACTTTCCGGGCCTTGATTGACAAGTTGGCCCAAATGGACCAGATGGGTCATAGACCATCTCCTTTGAAGATGGAATCTCGAAATGAAAAAGGGAAAGGGAAAGCGACCTTCGTCGCCAATGCTCAACAGCAGGCCAGTGGTCCAAAACTAACTGATCACCAAGACGAGAAACGACGATTCTTTAATGAGAAAATAAAGCGCCCTTATTCGTTTCCCCGGGACAAAATAAGGAGATTGTTCGAACCAGCGGTGCGCAACAGGCTCATCAATTTGCCGAACCAAAAACGCCCATTGCAACCCGGTGTGGCTAATAATCCTAATTATTGCCCCTATCAGCAAGCGATAGTCCATCCAATCGAATATTGCTTCATCTTCAAAGGCTGGATTGAAGACCAATACCAACAGGGCAAATTCGCATTATCCGAGAATTGGAAAATAAGCCCGCCTCAATCGCACGCTCTTAAAAGGGGGGACACACCGAGGGCATCGTGCTCTTTTGTCGAAGAAGCTCTATGGGAGGTCGCTCTTTCAGCCAAAACAAAAAGAATGCTGAAGGATCTCCAAACCTGCCAGGCGATCAAATGGAAAAGTCCGCTGGAACCCGAAGTCATCGAGGGAATGATGAAGCCGCGCCCAACTCCAAAAATTGGTGGTGATAGTCAAAGCGTCCACATCCAGCCATCAAAGTCATCGAAGAAGAAGAAGAAGACCAAAAAGCCCGTGAAACCTGGTGACAAGCGCACGGACCTGCAAAAACATATTGACGCGCTGGAAGAATATAACCAGAAAACGCGGACCCCAGTCACACTCCAAGAATTTCTCAGCCACGTCCCTGAGGACGGAGATGACGACAATGGAGAAGACTCGTCGGATGAACCTGAGGATTATGTGGCAAGCTGCCATGTAATCTCTCACTCGTTAATAAACAGTCGAGAAGCTCTGGATGCAGAGAAACCGGGGGCAGATCCTGAGCCGGAACTTCTAGGACCGTCAGACGAGATGATTGATGCATTCCTGAAAGAAGCCCTTCTGAAAAATAAGGCTGATTGAGAGCGCGAAACGGTCAATTTGAAAAGGCCAAGCACCGGCGACTGAACGGAAAGATTGAAGCACCCCAACTAGATAGGAGCACTTCGGCCGCCAGCAAAAGAAGATTCAAAGCGAGGAAAAGGTTCGCTAAAACCATATCGATGGGAATGAAGTTGCCACCCTCCGAAGGAAACACTTCTGATGAGATACACCTTAATGAATAGGATGTCCATCCTAATTACTGTTTATATCATCGAAGGATTGCGCACCCTACTGAAGAATGCAACGCCTTTAGAAATTGGTGGCAAGGGTATGTTGCTCACAGGCAGCACTTCAAGAGGATGAAGCGTGAAGCTCGTCGACAGCAGAAAAATGCGACAGACAAACGTAGAAGAGCTCCCGGCAACTGTCACATGGTTGATAGCAGGGGATCGCAAGTTCTCACCTTCGGGAGTGATTGTGAAGAAGAAATGGCTCTTGGCCCTCTCTTCAAAGAATCCACCTCAGGAAAAGAGGAAGAACCGAAGAGCTGCGAGAACATTCAGCTGCGCAATCGCACATTGCCTGAAAAGAATCTCAGACTTGTAAACAGGGGGTAAACCAAAAAGGATAGGATATCACCCTCGATGACCAAGCCGTCGAAGAACTGACAGCCAAGGATTCGCCCAAGAAAAACAAGGTGGATTACAACGTTCTGGCACACCTGAGGAAGATACCCTCGCAGCTAAGCATTCTCGACGCCCTTCTGCTATCCAAAGAGGCAAGAGATTCTTTGATCAAGGCATGACAAGAGCCCGAGCAGTTCCAAGCTTTCCTCGCCGAAGAAAAGATGAAGAACGAGCTAGAAGAAGTACACACAGCCGGTATCACCTTCGGCGATGAAGATCTCCTCCTCGGGATGTGCGAGCATAACCGTCCCCTTTATGTCTCGGGATACTGTCATGATATTAAGATAGGCAAGATCCTGGTTGACAATGGGTTCTCCGTCAATCTCCTCAATGTAAGAGTGTTGAAGGAAATCTGCATGAGTTTTCATCGCCTCGCTCGTGATAAAATCACCATCTCCGGGTTTGACTCCCAGTCATCACGGACTCTTAGGTCTGTAATATTGACACTACGCTTTGGGCTGCTTGTCGCGGACATCAAGTTTCATGTCATTGACGCCAAGACTTGTTACAACGCTTTGCTCGGCAGGCCTTAATTACACGAGTACAATATCATCCCTTCTACACAACATCAGTGTATGAAGTATTTCAAGGATGGTCTCGAGTACACCGTGACAGGAGAACTGAACCCATTCTCCGTGAATGAAGTCTGAAAATATGAAGATGCAAAATACTTTCTGTCAGACTTTGAAGACACGGAAAGGTGTCATAAGCCGGAAAATAAGCAAAAAGCTATCACCACCATTCCGGTCTTCGGGTGTGATACCGAGGAGGAGGAAGAGATAGTTTATTCAGGGCCTCCCCAATGCAACAATCCAGGATCGTCCACCCCTATTCTGGTCTTTGGCAGCGACTCAGAAGATGAGGTCAATGCTATATTTTCTGTACGACCATCGATACAGGCCTTCGCTGGTGATGATCGGAGTTTGCAAATCGCCATGGTTCTGCAAGAGCATTACAAAGAGCTCGACGAGCTTGGTACCTATAGTGTGCAAGAATTGCAGACATTCAATGTCCCTCTCAGGCGAAGGGATGAAAAGGCCATCCTCTTTTATCAATCCACGGAAACCAAAGTGGAGAAAGAAATTTAGCATGGTGCCGATTCTACGCATGACAGGCTCCAGCCCATCTGTCTGCCCAGAAACTACACAGAAGGATTAAAAAAGCTGTTGAGGCGCCAAGGCGTACCCTTCAAACAGACTGCCCGAAAAGCTAAGTTCTATGATAGGATCTGGAACGTCCCCGGAACTCAGCGAAAATTGCCCACTGGGAGAATGGAAACGATCGGGCTTGGATATGTTCAATCCAAAAAACGGGAGCGATTCTATGGCTGCTACGTCATACATAACTTCGATGAAGAAGGAGATGCCCTGTGGGAAGATGCTAACCCTGAACCAAAACGAGGCCCCGTCGTGAAAGTGCCAAGTCCGTCATTCGAAGAACAGATGGACAAACTAATAAGGAAAGCGGGTCAACGAGTCCGGGATGATCATAGCCGCGAAATCACCATCTATGAGAAAGCCAAGACGCGGCGCCTCTTTCAGCAGGCTACAAAAAATGACGATGCTCTTCGTCGTCAGCCCGTCATACAAAAGACCCGACGTGGAGGCAAAAATAAACTGAAGAACGGAAAATATGTTCGGCAGCAGCAAAGCGGGTCCAAGAAGCTACGCGATCGAGAATCGAGCAGGCGGGATCCGTCTCTTATAAAGAAGATGGGTCGAGCATATTTTTTTCCTCAAGACAAGACAAAGAAGATATTCGATCTTGTCATAAAACATCAGATAATGACGCTCCTAGAGTCCAAGCACCCTGAGCAAGTAGATGAGGTCTCTCACCCAGACTATTGCTCCTATCATCGAGTAATAGGACATCCTCTCGAAGACTGCTTCACATTCAAAGACTGGGTAGAAGACCAGTATCAGCAAGACAGGTTCGCTCTATCCAGCAGTTGAGGGTAACCATGCCATAAAATCATGAACCGAAAGCCACATATGTAGCGAGAGTAGAGCCGGATCAACATCGGTCTTGGAAGCGATCTCGCACCTGTCACGTGATAACGATGTCAGGAGAAGGAGTATGCGAAGATATGGCTGATCTCCCCTGGTGCTTCGAAAATGATGATAACGAGATGATCTCAGAGTTTCCGCCTGTGCCAAAAGAGCTGGAAGATGGGATACATACTACTGCAGATAACCTCAAGAAAATTGACTTGGGGATGGAAAGTGACCCGCGGCCGACGTTCGTCAGTGAGCTGTTGTCTGAGGAAAAGGTGGCTATGCTTAAAGACGTGCTCATGCAGTATAAAGGCTATTTCGCATGGAACTATTCTGAGATGCCAGGACTAGATCCATAGATTGTTGTGCACAAATTGGCGATATCTCCGGACATCAAGCTAGTCAAACATGCGCCGAGAAGGATGCGGCTCGAACTTGAAATGAGCATCAATGCCGAGGTCAAGAAGCTAATAGACTCCGGCTTCATCCAAGAAGTTCAATACCCTGATTGGATTGCCAACATTGTCCCAGTGATGAAGAAAAATGGGACAGTGCGCATATGTGTGGACTTTCGGGATCTCAACAAAGCTTGCCCGAAGGACGACTTTCCGGTACCAGTCGCTGAGCTGATGATAGACAATACGTCCACTCATAAAGTTTTCTCCTTCATGGACGGCTCATCAGGATACAATCAGATAAAGATGCATCCCGAGGACCAGAAGCATACCGCTTTCCGGACCCCTTTAGGCATATTCTGCTACAAGGTGTTGCCTTTCGGTCTAAAGAATGCCGGTGCCACCTATCAGAGGGCCATGACGAAGATTTTCGATGACATCATACATGAAATCGTCGAATGCTATATTGATGACCTCGTAGTTAAAAGCAAATCATACGAGGAACATTTAGAGCATCTGAAGATCGTGTTTCAACGCCTTCGAAAATACAACTTGAAAATGAACCCTCTCAAATGTGCATTCGGAGTTTCTTCAGGCAAGTTCCTGGGATTCATTGTACGACACCGGGGCATCGAGATAGACCCGTTAAAGATCAAGGCGATTATGGAAATGCGTCCACCAAGGACTCTCAAGCAACTGCGGTCTCTCCAAGGAAATCTCATGTATATCCGGCGATTTATAGCCAATCTCTCCGGCAAGTGCCGTCCCTACAGTCACCTGATGAAGAAGGGAACCCCTTTCATCTGGGATCGAAAATGCCAAAGCGCGCTTGACGAAATCAAGAAATACCTGCAGAATCCTTCGGTGCTAACCGCTCCGGTCAAGGGAAAGCCCCTTATTCTGTATACAACCGCGCTTGAGGATTCTCTAGGCACATTATGGGCACAAGAAAACAACCAAAGGAAGGAGAGAGCCCTCTGCTATTTGAGTCGAGTTCTTCTCGGGGCAGAAAACAATTACTCTCCCATTGAGAAACACTGCCTGGTGTTGATCTTCGCTATAACGAAGCTTCGGCATTATGCTTTGGCGCATGAGGTCCATCTCATATCAAAAATGGGTCCTCTCAAATATTTGATGTCAAGAGCCATATTAACGGGACGACTTGCTAAATGGGCCCTACACTTAATGGAATTCTCGGTGACATACCGATCTCTCAAGGCAGTGAAAGGCCAGGCCATCGCCGACTTCCTCTCTGAGCATCCGATACCTGCCGACTCTCCCTTGAACTACGAATTGCCAGACAAGCACGCGTTTGACACGATCGACAGGGAGAGAAAAGAGAATGGTACCCAGTGGGAACTATACTTCGATGGAGCATCTTCCATGAAGAAGTGCAAACAAGGCACCCCCATAATCAAATCTGGGGTGGGCCTCATCTTCATAACTCCACAAGGAGGGATAATGCGCTTTGCCTTCTCCTTAACGGAACCGAGGACGAACAATGAAGCTAAATATAAAGCTTTGATAGCAGGTCTTGAGATCACTATCAACATGGGAATCGAAAAACTCCTCATATACGGAGACTCCCAACTGGTCGTTAATCAAATAAACGACGACTATCAAACGTGCAAGCCAGAGCTGGTGAAGTACGGCAAGAGGGTGCAGCAACTGTTGACTCAAATTCCCTCCTACATGCTGGAAAGTATACCGCGTGCGGAAAATAGCAAGGCGGATGCACTAGCCAAACTCGCTAAAGAATTGGCTAACGAAAACCTTGATGATGTAAGGATCGTGGTACAACGCCGCCGGGTTCTTGCACCGGCAGAAATATCTCCAGAGTCGTCCGAAGAAAAGGGAGCGACCGAGCAAACGACTCTACAAATAAAGGATCAGGAAAAGGCTAAGGATTGGAGAGAAGTCTTTATAGACTACTTCAAATCCCGTCGAACACCTGAAGATGCGTCCTTAAGACACCAGCTCATGAAACGAGTCTTATCTTTTGCTTTCGTCAATGATACTCTGTATAAGAGATCATTTGATTCTTTATGGCTAAAATGCATGGGACCTGAAGAGGCAAAGAGAGTCGTCCAAGAAACTCACGATGGACTCTGCGGTTCTCACCAAGCCGGGCCAAAGATGAAGCTGAAGATCAAAAGGATGGGCTATTATTGGCCCACAATGATCCAAGACTGTCTCGAATACGCGAAGCAGTGCCACTCGTGCCAGATTCACGGGGACTTTATCCACCAGCATCCAAATCTACAACATCCAACGGTGGCTAGATGGCCGTTCGAAATGTGGGGAACCGACATAATCGGGCCCATCGAACCAGTATCGTTCAGAGGACATCGATTCATTTTGGCGACAACTGATTATTTCTCCAAATGGGCAGAAGCAGTACCGTTGAGGGAAGTGAAGACGGAGAATATTCTCCATTTTTTTAAGACACGTGTCATCTATCGGTTCGGCACTCCACGACGGATTATCTTCGATAACGGGCCGGCCTATAGAAGCCATAAAATCAGCCGCTTCGCACAACAGTATAATATAGATTGGAGATACTTTTTAGTCAATAATCCTCGAGCTAACGATCTAGCTGAGGCTTTCAAGAATAAGAAGGACTGGTACGAGAGACTGCATGAAGCTCTCTGGGCGTATCGAATTACGTTCAAAACAGCCACGAACACAACGCCGTATGCATTGGTATTCGGCACAGAAACGGTACTCCCCCTCGAGATAGAGTTACCCTCTCTACGAGTGGCGGTTCACTACGAGCTAACAGACGAAGAAAATGCTCATCTTTGGCTTGAGGAACTTGATGCCCTCGACGAAACTCGGCTCATGGCGTAGCAAAACTTGGAGGCTTATAAAGCGAAAATGACGCTCTCATATGAAAGATTGACTAGGCTGAGAACATTCCGCCAAAACGAACTCGTGCTAGTGGTCAAAAGACCTATGATCCCCAATCGTGCCAAGCGGGGGAAATTCGAGCCGAACTATGAAGGCCCGTATATCATAGAAAAAGTTTTCCAGGGTGGAGCCTATCTTCTCATGGACATGCATGGTGAAAGACCTTTCAGGCAAATAAACGGTCGCTTCCTAAAAAAATACTACGCCTGACGAGTCACGACCTAGGTCAACGATAGATGACGACGCCTATGTCTGCTCGCTATCTTCTTAAGCCCAAACTCTATAAGTAGTAACCGGCTACGGACCGAAACGTCCTTAAAATAACGATGGACCACTATGTCCTAAAACTGGCTGTTGGCCGAGACTTCTATAAACTACTACTGACCGCAGCATCCCAAGGCTGACCAAAAAAAACGGTACGTCCATAAGCAAAATGGGCATGGATGAAAACCCGAAAGGGTCCATGAGTAAAAACAACAGGACTACCAGCGAGTTTTGTGAAAACTCGAAGGGGCGCAATCTCATTAAACTACACTTGCAAGGTCCTCTCGATCATGTAAGGAGAAACCACCTGCGTGAGATCCTTACGACTCACAAGGGAGCAACACACTTAGTGATCCCCATGATTCCTAAGAAGAAATTACACTTGCGAGATCCTCATGACTCATAAGAGAACCCTCTTATGAGACCCTCACGGCTCATAAGATTCAAAAGCCTTAAGCTACAGGGACCTGAACATGTTCTTAAGCAGTCATACACCCTGATTTTTCCCTACAAGCAGTTCAATGCTGACCCTTGTATACACTCCACGGGCGCGAATAAACATTTTCCCTAACAAAGCCCCACCAGAGAATGGGGATATGCTCATATGGCAAAAGACACTTGTAAGTCCTCTCGACTTATAAGGAGAAAGCACTCTTGTAAGATCCTTATGACTTATAAGAGAACACATACACTTGGGAATCCTCACGATTCTTAGGAGAAAACGCACTTACGAGATCCTCACGACTCGTAGGGAGGAATACCTTCATGAGACCCTTACGGCACATGAAGTTAAAAGCCTTAGTCGACAGGATCCTAACCCTGTTCACTAAGCCACCTTTGTTCGACATCGACAGAGGCAAATGATGATTTGCTCCTGACAATATCCCAGTTGTAGCGATATTGATGCCTAAATCGGTATCAAATCCCAAACTCGCAGCGAAAAGCCAGCGATCCACAAATGCATATGAAATAGCCGAAATGCTGGGGAAACTTGCAATAAAATCAGCAAGTAAAAATGTATGCATGCAAAATAGCCGAAATGGTTGGGCAACTCGCAATAAAAAGCAGCGAGCAAATAAAACAAATAGCCGAAATGATTGGGCAATCGCGATTTTCGCGATATAAAAGATGAAATGATAGAGCATCGCGGAAAGAAAAATATATAAGATGAAACTTTTTTCCCTACAGGTGAGATCACATCGATCCCTGTATACAATCCAAGGGCACAAACAAAAAGGGAACCATATCTTCCCAGCAGGCTCCATCAAAAAAAGAATCCGGATCTTGACGGTTCACAGACAGCCTAGAGATCATCTCAGCATTCATTTCATTACAACAGACGCAACATCAGCAAATCGGAGCCGCGGCAAAGTTCCCAGTTCCATGACTCGGCAGTGCACAGACAACCGAGAGTCAACCCCCGACTCCGTGAAATGCGGATAAAGTCAACCCCTCCTAGTCTCATGGAGCATGGCTAATGCCAATCCTGAGCTCGTGGGAAGCGTCCAGAGCAGATCCTGGTCCTGTGGAATATGGCTAATGTCAATCCTGATCCCGTGGGAAGCACCCAGAGCAAATCCTGGTCTCGTGGAACACGGCTAATGTCAATCCTGACCTCATGGGAAGCGTCCAGAGCGGATTCTGGTCCTATGGAACACAGCTAATGTCAATCCTGACCCCGTGGGAAGCGCCCAGAGCAAATCCTGGTCCAGTGGAACACGGCTAATGTCAATCCTGACCCCGTGGGAAGCGCCCGGAACAAATCCTGGTCCCGTGGAACACGGCTAATATCAATCCTGACCCCGTGGGAAGCGTACAGAGTGGATCCTGGTCCTGTGGAACACGGCTATTGTCAATCCTGACCCAGTGGGAAGAGCCTAGAGCAAATTCTGGTCCTGTGGAACACGGCTAATGTCAATCCTGACCCCGTGGGAAGCGTCCAGAGCGGATCCTGGTCCTGTAGAACACGGCTAATGTCAATCCTGACCCCTTGGGAAGCGCCCAGAGCAAATCCTGGTCCTGTGGAACACGGCTAATGTCAATCCTGACCCCGTGGGAAGCGTACAGAGCAGATCTTGGTCCTGTAGAACACAGCTAATGTCAATCCTGACCCAGTGGGAAGCGCCCAGAGCAAATCTCGGTCTCGTGGAACATGGCTAATGTCAATCCTGACCTCATGGGAAGCGTCCAGAGCGGATCCTGGTCCTGTGGAACACGGCTAATGTCAATCCTTACCCGTGGGAAGCACCCAGAGCGGATCCTGGTCCCGTGGAACACGGCTAATGTCAATCCTGACCCCGTGGGAAGCGCCCAGAGCAAATCCTGGTCCCGTGGAACACAGCTAATGTCAATCCTGACCCCGTGGGAAGCGTCCAGAGCGGATCCTGGTCCCGTGGAACACGGCTAATGTCAATCCTGACCCCGTGGGAAGCGCCCAGAGCAAATCCTGGTCCTGTGGAACACGGCTAATGTCAATCCTGACCCCGTGGGAAGCGCCCAGAGCAAATCCTGGTCTCGTGGAACACGGCTAATGTCAATCCTGACCCCGTGGGAAGCGTCCAGAGCGGATCCTGGTCCCGTGGAACACGGCTAATGTCAATCCTGACCCCGTGGGAAGCGCCCAGAGCAAATCCTGGTCCCGTAGAACACGGCTAATGTCAATCCTGACCCCGTGGGAAGCATCCAGAGCAAATCCTGGTCCCGTGGAACACGGCTAATGTCAATCCTGACCCCGTGGGAAACGCCCAGAGCACCTCCTTACTCCGTGAAATGCGGATAAAGTCAACCTTCGACTTTCCCGTCAAAGCAATTCTTTGATTCGGGAGCAAGTCAACTCATCAACCACTTACAAGTCCTCTCGACTTGTAAGGAGAAAATTTTCTTGTGAGATCCTTACGACTCTCAAGAGAAAACGCACTTAGGAATCCTCGCGATTCCTAAGGAGAAAATACACCTACGGGATCCTCTTGACCTGTAGAGAGAAAATTCTTTATGAGACCCTCACGGCTCATAAAGTTAAAAAGTCCTAGGTGACAGATCCTAATCCTGTCTCCCAAGCCATCATTATCTCGCTGAAAGGTCAAGGTGGATTTTCTGCAGGCCACACTCTCCTAACTCAAACATCGACAAAGAAGGAAGCAAACACTTACAAGTCCTCTCGATTTGTAAGGAAGAAAATTCTCTCGGGAGATCCTTATGACTCTCAAGAGAAAACACACTTAGGAATCCTCACGATTCCTAAAGAGAAAATACACCTACGGGATCCTCTCGACTCGTAGGGAGAAAACTATTTATGAGACCCTCACGGCTTATAAAGTTGGAAAGCCTTAGGCGACAGATCTGAACCTGTTTCCTAAACCATCGTTGCCCTGCAAAGAGTCCAAGATGGACCGTTAATTACTATCTACAAGCCACACTTGCTAAAATCGCATGGCGATGACATAGCGAGGAGAAGAAAGCGACAGTAAGGAAAACATTTGATTCGCATTCAGTTAAGCGTTCAAAGCGTACCCATTCGTGCATGTGCGAAAAGGTTTAATGCATAAACACATGGAAATGGAAAAGCTTGCTATTCATACTTTAGAAAATTCCTATATTGATGAAAACAGTAAACAAAAACGTAATTAAAATGTTTACAAAGGCAAGACATCAAATCCAGGACATGGATTGAGAAATTCAAAAGTGAGGCCGTCCAAAAATTTTCGGGCCTCTCGGACCATCTTCGTGTGCATTCTTTCACGATCACAAGCGTCAGGATCCCCACTGATGTCCTCGACCTTTCGATAGGCAGCGAGTATCGCCGCCTGCTGAAATGCTTGATGCAGGATATCAACAAGGTTGTCTCGCCTTTTCTTTGAGATTAAGCCCATCAGATACACCGAGTGCACCTTATCTTCGGCGTCGTCCAATGCCTTAAGCGGCATGCCGGCATAGAATAGAGGAAGTGCTCCCCAGATCGCTCCCACAATAAGCTTCAAAAGATAGGAACGACAAGGAAGCAGTCGACCATTGTATGCATTAAAGCGACCCATAATTTCAGCACACTGCGCGTTTGTGAATTCTTGGTTTTGGGAACGGCCGAGTGCGCGAATATCTCCATAAGAAATAATCTCGTCGAGATCATACATATGAGCGTCCATAACGTCTGAAAAGGAAAATCAATGAGAGCTAGTAGACAGACTGACTAAGAAAAAACTTATTGAAACAGACACGGGGTTTAAATAACTCTTGATATCCCCAAGGAGGAAATAAGTGCTAATTAAATCCCCCCAATGAATTTAATTCTATGCAATTAAGAAAGGAATCCTAAAAAGTATTTCGCATTTAATAAAAAGGTTCCTCGAGCCAAGGAGTTAAATTCCTCGAGAGCAATGCTCTGCAGACAGGAATGACACCTGTCAAATTCAATTATGAGGGGAATTAAAAAATTCTCCCGGAATTCTAAGAGCCTTGCTCTGTAAAAATGATGGAATAACCCATCAGAAAAGTTGACATAAAATTTCTTTAATGAATTAAAATTCTGAGATTTTCAAGATCCATGAACAAAATCTTAAGGTTTCTTCATAACAGATTAATAAATCTACGTGATTTGAAAAGAACAAAACTCTGTTAATGGGTTAAGGAACCCCAAGAAAGATCTCTTTAGATCTATAAGAGCAAAGATCTATTGATGAAACCCTAAAAGGGTTTTCTTTAGATCTAAGATCTATGAAGAGCAAAGCTCTGTTAATGGGTAAAACCCTAAAAAACATTTTGAGATCTATGATCTGAGGAAGAGCAAAGCTATATTGATAAAGTTCAAATCTTACCAAAAATTTGGCAGAGTTTTGACTCTTGAAGGTTCTTAAAATAAAGAGCTATGCTCCCAAAGAGAATAAAAATTCTCAGAAGACAAAAAGGAAGATGAACAGAAATCATCATAAGGTCCAAGGGTCCTATTTATAGGTGCTGAGAGCCGTTTCAACTTTTGAGTTGATCCAAGGGCATAGATACCGCTACCGCTGCATTCACATGTGGGTCACGTGAGCACAACGGTGGGGGGCATTTGTTTCCCCCAATCAGAGCAAAGCTCTGTTCAAAATTTCAAATTTTGAAATGAAGCAATGCTTCATAACAGCGCCAAGTGTGCTGCGCCCTAAGCAGCACACCACGTGCAAGGCACGTGTGCGCTAGTGCTAAGAGCGTTGCACTTAAGCAGCGCACCACGTGTAAAGCACATGTGCGCTCACGCTAAGTGCGCTGCACTCCAAGCAGCGCACCACGTGCAAAGCACGGGTGCGCTAGCGCTGGAACTAAAAGCTCCTCGCCGTCAGATCAAAGATCTAATAAAGATGATAAATCATCAATTAACCAGAATAAAATTCTGTTAAATAAAGATTCCTCAAAATCTTTCCAAACAAAAAAGATTGTGCCCTGTAAATCATAGCACCGTCGGATCAATGATCCAAAGGTGATTAAAAATCTCCAAAATACAGAATAAATTCTGTACGGAAAAGATTTCCCAATCTTGTTAAAAAAACAAGAAAATTTCTTTCTGTAAATCAGAAGTCCTTGGATCAAAGATCCAATGGTGGAGAAATCCCCAGATCAAACGGAGAAAAGATCTCCTCAACTGATTGAAAAAATTAGCTCACCCTATATAAAGGCCTTAAGACTTCAAGTCTGAGAGAGAGAAACATAAAGAGGAACCCCCTAAAAACTTTAAGAAATCTCAAGAAAGAAGAGCCAAGCTTTCTTCAAGGTAAAAAAAAACAGAGAGTAAAAATAAACAGAGAGATGAAATCATCTCATGTTAAAAAGAAGAATTCACTTCTTTCTCACAGATCATAGATCTATAAGACCAAGGTCTTTCACAAAGAGATTAAAGGATCTCATCATAAAATAAAAAGAAGAACATAACTCTTCTCATAGATCATAGATCTATAAAATAAAAGGGGGGAGAATAAGTCAATTCTCTTAGGTTCACAGATCCATAAAGGCAAAACCTTTCATCAAAATAAGAGATTGAAACATCTCCTACAGAATAAGAACTTTGTTCTTAGAATCTTGAGACAAAGTCTCTTCTAAACGAAAATTTAGTTCTCAGATCATAAAATCGATCAGATAGCGCTTTGCGCTCATAAACTAGCGCTTTGCGCTCTTGGACTGGCGCTCGGCGCCAAGCGCTCCATGTGCTCCCCACGTGTGCGCTACTTGAACAGAAGAGTTTTGCGCTCTTTGGACTGGCGCTCAGCGCCAAGTGTACCACGTGCTCCTCACGTGTGCGCCGTTCAGCAGAAGCGCAATGCGCTCATAATCTGGCGCCAAGCGCACCACGTGCTCCTCACGTGTACGCCACTCAGCAGAAGCGCAATGCGCTCATAAACTAGAGCTCTGCGCTCTTTGACTGGCGCAAAGCGCCAAGCGCTCCACGTGCTCCTTACGTGTGCGCTAAAAGAACATAGATTGCTCTATAAGTAAAGCCCAGAGCTATGATGAATGCTCAACATTCAGTAAAAGACAAAAATATTGTCAGAACTTAAATCAATGCTCCGCATTGTCAAATGTTTAACATTTATCTGAGTGGGACGAGCCCAAGTTGGCCATTAATCCCTCATTCAGATTAATTGAGCCTATGTGCTCATAAATCTCTGATCTTAGTCCCAATTGGACTATAGATCTCCCAACCAAAATTGGTTCAAGGGTACATCTCTTCACTCCTCTAATATCTGTAGTTGTAATTTTTCAACGTCTTCAGAGAGGTGACGGGTCCCGACAACTATACATTCCATAGACTATGATGTCTTTAAACTGGACTGTGGGGTCGTTAAACCCATGGACTATGATGTCCTTAATCTCGGACTGTGGGGTCCTTAAACCCATAGACTACGACATCTTTAAACTGGACTATGGGGTCCTTAAACCCATGGACTATGATGTCCTTAACCTTAAACTGTGGGGTCCTTAAACCCATGGACTATGATGTCCTTAACCTGGGACCGTAATGTCCTTAAACTAATTATGGACCGCAAAGTCCCTAAACTAAACAATAGAGCCCAAATACTCTTTTGTTGGATCTAAACGATCCCGTTAAGTTGATCTTAGTCTAAAATTAGACTAACGTATCCTTAACAAACGTTTAAGCTGATCTTAGTCTCAAATGAGACTAACGTATTCTTAAACCCAACCCCAAACCCAAATCTAAGAAAATGCGGATTTGGACTAATCCACGCCCTACGGGCGACAACATAAATTAGTCTCCATATACAATCCACGAGCAACCAAAAACAAAACAAACACACACGACACGAAGTGATCATCTGGAGAAGGAGAAAGTGGTTACCGCGATGCGGTAGCATAATTAACTGCAGGGGCTTGCGCTTGCAGGGAAGAGCGTCCCCATAATCAAAAACCCCTCAACGAGGGGGAATTTGACGAAGTCTGCTACATCGGTCGCATCCGTTTAAACCTTCGATACATGGTGTCATAAATCAACTTGGCATCTTCGGAGAGGTGGACGGATAGCACCAATTAGCATCTGCCCTCGAATTTCAGGCCCTGAAGTCCCAACGTACAGGTCGCGTCTTTCGGCGGAGAACACTCACAAAGGAGCAACACACTTAGGGATCCCCACGATTCCTAAGGAGAAATTACACTTACGAGATCCTCACGACTCGTAAGGAGAAACCTCTTATGTGACCCTCACGGCACATAAGATTCAAAAGCCTTATGCTACAGGGATCTGAACCTGACAATCGGTTCAATGTTGACCCTTGCATATAATCCACGGGCATAAATAAACGTTTCCCCCATCCAGTTCCACCAATGGCACGAAATTTCCTCATGTGGTGAATGACACTTATAAGTCCTCTCGACTTATAAGGAGAAAACACTCTTGTAAGATCCTTACGACTTATAAGAGAACACACACTTAGGAATCCTCACGACACTTAAGGAGAAAACGCACCTACGAGATCCTCACGACTCGTAGGGAGAAACACCTTTATGAGACCTTTACGGCTCACGAAGTCAAAAGCCTTAGTCGATAGGATTCTAACCATGTTTGCTAAGCCATCTTTGTTTAAATCGACAAAGGCAAATGATGATTCGCTCCTGGCAATATCCCAGTTGTAGTGATACTGATGCCTAAATCAGTATCAAATTCCAAGTCCTTTCACGGCAAATGATGATTCGCTCCTGACAATATTTCAATCGCAGCGATGCTGATGCTAAGATTGGTATCAGATCTTGAGTAAAAGATATGCATATAAAAATAGCCGAAATGTTTGGGCAACTCGCAATAAAAAGCAACGAGTAAAGAAAAAAAATAGCCGAAATGATTGGGCACCGCGAAAAATAGCCGAAATGATTAGGCAATCGCGACTTTCGCGATATAGAAAGCTGAAATGATAGAGCATCACGGAAAGAAAAAAAAAATAAAAGAATGAAACTTTTGCCCTACAGGTAAGCCCATACTGACCCATGTATACAATCCATGGGCATAAACAAAATGGAACCACATGTCCCAACAAACTCTGTCAAAGGGAAAGTCAGATCTCGACAGCAACATATGTATCCCAGAAAACCAACAATAGCGTTCCTCCTCATGCCAACAAGGCACGGACGCGACACCACCAATCGGAGACACGGCAAAGTCCCCAGTTCCAAGACTCTATGGTTCATAGACAACCTAGAGTCAGCCCCAACACCACAGAAAGCGGGGTACGTCAGCAAATGACCCCGTCGTGGATACATGTCAACCCTTGACCTCCCTGTCGTAAAGCAATGCTTTGACTCGGATACATGTCAACCCTTGACCTCCCTGTCGTAAAGCAATGCTTCGACTCGGATACATGTCAACCCCTGACCTCCCTGTTGTAAAGCAATGCTTCGACTCAGATACATGTCAACCCGTGACCTTCCTGTCGTAAAGCAATGCTTCGACTCGGATACATGTCAACCTCTGACCTTCCTATCGTAAAACAATACTTCGACTTGGATACATGTCAACCCCTGACCTCCCTGTCGCAGAGCAACGCTTAGACTCGGATACATGTCAAACCCTGACCTCCTTGTCATCAAGCAACGCTTAGACTCGGATACATGTCAACCCTTGACCTCCCTGTCGTAAAGCAACGCTTCGACTCGGATACATGTCAACCCCTGACCTCCCTGTCGTAAAGCAAGGCTTCGACTCGGATACATGTCAACCCCTGACCTCCCTGTCGTAAAGCAATGCTTCAACTCGGATACATGTCAAACCCTGACCTCCCTGTCATAAAGCAATGCTTCGACTCGGATACATGTCAAACCCTCACCTCCCTGTCGTAAAGCAATGCTTCGACTCGGATACATGTCAACCCGTGACCTCCCTGTCGTAAAGCAATGCTTCGACTCAGATACATGTCAAACCCTGACCTCCCTGTCGTAAAGCAATGCTTCGACTCGGATACATGTCAACCCCTGACCTCCATGCCGTAAAGCAATGCTTCGACTCGGATACATGTCAACCCCTGACCTCCCTGTCGTAAAGCAATGCTTCGAATCGGATACATGTCAAACCCTAACATCCCTGTCGTAAAGCAATGATTCGACTCGGATACATGTCAAACCCTGACCTCGCTGTCATAAAGCAACGCTTCGACTTGGATACCTATCAAACCCTGACCTTCCCTGTCGTAAAGCAATGCTTCGAATCGGAAACATATCAACCCCTAACCCCTCCCCCCTCCCTTGCCGGAGCAATGCTCCATCTCGGAAGTACATCAATCCATGATCTCCCTGTCGTAAAGCAATGCTTCGACTCGGAAATATGTCAACACACGAACCTATAAAAAGAAAGTTCTCTTATGAGATCCATACGACTCTCACAAGAAAAGGCACTTAGGAGTTCTCACGACCCCTAAGTAGAAATTGCACCTACGAGACCCTCTCGACTCGTAGGGAGAAAAGTCTTTATGGGACCCCCACAGCTCATAAAATTGAAAAGTCTTAGGCGACAGATCTAAACCTGTTTCCGATGCCATCGCTGCCCTGCAAGAAAACCAAGATAAACTACATATGGACCACATACACCAAAGCTACATGCAAGCATGAGATAAAAAAATATATGTCTTTTATTAATGAATTCAAAATGAATACAGGATACATCTCATAAGAGAATCAAAATGAATACAAATTTTATTTATTCATAAGTGGATAAAAAAATGATAATAAAGAAAATACAATGAAGAAAAAAGTCTTTAAACCAGCGGACGACACAATAAGCTCCTCAATTCATCGCTCTTCCGCTGGGCCTCGGCTTCAAGCTTGGTTATTGCCACAAGACGGTTCTCTGGCTAAGACTGTTGGGTCTGATACTAGACGAACCGGCTCTCGAGCTTCCTTTCAGTTGCCTTATGAGCTTCAACCATCTCACGGGTAAAGATGACGGCTTTGTCGAGAGCGACCACTTCAGTGATAGCTTCTTGAAGTACTCGCCAGATTTCATATGCATGGGTGGTCTTGGTAGTGAGCTGAGCTTGAAGTTCCCCCAAAGCACTCGAGGCCAGTTCCCTCTCCGAGAATTTCCAGTTAAGCCTCATCTCACATGATTGTAGATTTGCGGCGCACCGTTCAATCAGCCCCCGCAAGCTCGTCTTTGCAGCCACGACCTCTGAGGGAAGGCGTATGCACTCAAGACCATACAAGCAAGCCTCCACTCGACGACAAAACTCGACCCAGACATGCACCAATGTTTCATCATGGTAAGTGGCAAGAAAGGGCAGAGAAATGTTGGCTTCGGCAGCAAATTCTTCGGCTGTGATCGAACTACCAGCACGAAGATCTTCGATAAGAGCCGGCAAGGAGTGAAGGCTTTGCTTCGCCATCCTTTCAGATGTGTGTCGGGCATAAGGGCCTGGTGGCATAATGATGCGAGACTTCAGCGGGGTAAGAGCGGGCAAGGCTGTCAAGATCCATGAACAATCTATGAGATTTACACCCAAAGAATATATAAAGCAACGTCAAAAGCTTACTTACCCACAGTTATGCAAGGAGGATTGGACAGATCCCCAGGCTCGTCGAGGATCTCAACTTCGTCATCAGCTTCCAGAACTGCAGAAGACATATCAACATCATTATAAGAAATAATGATAATACAATGAAGGGGTCAAATAACACCAACCTTGCCCAGAAGAGAGGACTATGCTTTGCGGGGATATTGCCTGTGGGGCGGCCATCTCAAGCAGACGTTGAAAGGACTTTCTGGGAGATAAATCCACGATGGACGCCGCCAATCTTCGCAATTCTGAAAAGACTGAAAGAGTCAGATAATAGAGAAATCATTAAAGCAAAGTATATAGGACTACCTTCGATGCTCCTCCCGCTTTGAACTGGAGGGATAGCTGTCACGACCCGAAATATTAGCTCGTGACCAGCACTTGAATCACGCAACGTCTAAAGACGTAATGGAATTCAAGTAAGCTGAAACCCAGAAATCTAAACCTTTTTAAGAAAATAAAGGAGGCGAATTTTTGAAATAAAGGTATAATGAAATCAAGTTTTCTTAATGCATAGAAAAGAACATGAATGATGCAAGTGAAATTTACTAGTTTGAAAACATATTTCGTCTTTTAAAAATTTTGGCAGCACCTCCTTTGTAATTTTTGATCCAAAACCAGCAATACATAATAAGAATAATGGCATCCCCAAGCGGGAGCTAGCTCTTCGCCAAACGGCGGATCACAACCACGCAATACAGTAAGAATAAGTATATGACGCCCAACGGCGAAGTTCACCACAAAAAGATAAGAAAAGCAAGACATAAAAACCACAAGTAGCGGAACCCCTCGCTCTAAGTCTCGCAACCACAATCCCACTAAGTCTCATTACTTATACAATTTACACATTTTGATTGATTGATGGAGTTAACTAGATACAAAATGAAATATAATACAAGAGTGGGTACGATATAAATGTCCCACCTACCACTGCAAAACACCCAAATAGCTGTGTGCCAGCGATACCGCTACTGATCCAAGTGGTCAACCTGCAAGAACTGTGGCACAACGGGGGTGAGTTGCCAACTCGTGAATAGAAATACATCTACAAGTAGAAATTGAATAAACAACGACTCCTAGGTCAACTATATCATAAGGGTAATACTATGATATCTAGGGTGACCGGGTCGGTATATGTGCCAACAAGGTAATCAAACCTATATGCATGCGGATAACATCCAACAGTAATAATCAATACATGTATATGGATCTCGTCCAATCATAATCAAGGTATGCAGATATGTAGATCTCGTCCACCCATAAATTAATGTCTATAGGCATGTGTATAACCTCCAATAGTAAAATCGATGTATGTATGTATGTGGATCTAGTCCACGCGTCAACTACTGACGCAACAATATCATGCATGTAAATATCATAAAAGAGTGTGCATGAAAGTATGAGGATATATATATCAACGGTGTCCCTCACGACACATCAAAATCATGGAACCTGAGTGCCTAGTATCGACACTCGAAAACATCATGAAAACCGTGCCTAGCATCGGCATGTAAATCCTCATATATCGGGCTCCGTCAGTCCGGATCGGCCCACGGGCTCCGTCTGCGGAATCGGCCCTCGGGCCCAGCAGTACGGGTCAGCCCGTATCCATCTCTCATCTCTGGTCAGTATCCTCCAGATAACCGCCAGGTCCAACCAATCACCGGTAGGTAGTAGTCCCTCTGCCATGCTCACCGTCTACTGCACAGCGATCTGTTCTCGCCCCGGGGTACAATACCGGGTCCACCATGTACCCGCAATCGGCCTCATCCGCCTCCTCGATCGGGTTTCACATATCGCTCTCAGAACCGAGAAAACACATGGTGGACGCACTGAAATATCATATCAAGAGAAACCGGGTTTTTAAAACAACACATAATCTCTTTTAAAATGTCCACGGTTCTCAAATCCAGAAATCTCATGAAAACAGCATATCTCAATGCGTAGAATCATAGAGCATGATGTATGCGGCATATAATAGAAATGTAAGCATATCCGTATATCATGCAACATGGAAAAATGATATGACAAGTTAAGGGAAAACCGCCCTTTTAAATAATTCCAGTTTTTAAAATATAACATGCGGTTCCCAATTTTCCTATAAAACCCGTTATCTATGTAGGCACAATATGTAAATGCGCAAGTATAGATGTACCAATGTATGTGTGCACCAATATGGATATACAATATGTGCGCAAGTATGCATATATCAATGTATGTGTGCACCAATGTGGATATACAATGTGTATGTGCGCAAGTATGAATATATTAATGTATATGTGCACCAATGTGGATATACAATGTGTATGTGCGCAAGTATGAATATATCAATGTATATGTGCACCAATATGGATATACAATGTGTATGTGCGCAAGTATGAATATATCAATATATATGTGCACCAACGTGTATATACAATGTGTATGTGCGCAAGTATGAATATATCAATGTATATGTGCACCAATATGGATATAAAATGTGTATGTGTGCAAGCAGGTTATGCGAAGAGTCATATCATGATGCAGCAATCCTACTGTATAGTGACATGGCAATTATCGATGATGAAGTGTGTGAGCCTATAGTCTGTGTGCGTGTAACATATGCATCATCGATAATGGTGCAGGTGTACTATCACAGGTATAAGTAGTACAATATGAACAACATGAATGCATCATAAGGCAAACCGTCAGCTAGCAGCTATAAGGTATGCATATCTAACATGGTCGAGTCGGTGAATCTATCAGTCGGCATCCAGCCTAACGACATTGCGTACGTTATAATCCATCGTATGACAACCTCTAGTCAAGGGTAAGGATCAATCATCAAGTCAAACTCATCACGCACGGAAAATTATCGTACGACGGCATTAAGCTAATAGGGATCCTAACATCCTATACGACAAATGAGGGTACGGCCTAAAATCACATACGATCTATCATCCAAGATTCACAACATTCGATATATGTATATATATCTATGTACCTATGTCCCAGGTCACATCCGCAATAATCTCATATCAGGGGACCGGCGGGGTATAAATCATCTCGATCGACTCGCATCCGTATACCATCATATCATCATATCATCATATCAGTCTTATATTCTTTCATCGCATTTATATCACACATCAAATCGAATTTGCAAAAGCATTCTATCTCTACTAAGTATAAGTATCTAATCTAACATACACACCCGAACCATACGATCAGATTTTTAAAGAAGTGAATCGTAGTTTTGAAAATAGGGGTTACGGTGTTTTTGAGAAAAGGATATCATTTGAAAAATCTGTAACATCCCTCAAGGTATATATTTAAAAGATACATACGATTCTTCGGTTTAGGAAAAGGTATGGTTCGGATGACGCATCTACATCGACTATCTAGTCCTGCAGTACCCTAAACGGCAATATCCCTAAACGTCGTCCTATGATAGTAGTAATATATCACTTCTAACTACCCTCTAGTTTCTAATATGGTTTCATAGCTATCTTCATTCTAACCCTAGTTTCCTAATCTAGGTTTTCTTAACCACATTCTATAAATCAGTTTTTCCATCAAAACTTTGCGGGGGTGCTATACGCCATCCACCCAACTTCCCCGGTAGATATAGATCTACTCACCGTAGTCTTCGCTCGCCGAAGTCGATGACGCCTCGCTCCGTCGCTTCGGAATCCACGCGAAGGTACCTACAATAACAATACATATCGTAAAGATATTTAAATCAAGTTCTAAAATCCAAAATGGCACGCGCATTGCTCGTAGGTTAGAACCTATAGCATATGCGTACAAAATCAGCCCAAACAACCCTTGTTGTCGATGTACAAACACGCGACAACCAAAAACGAATCCAATATCAAAACTCATCATTCAAAATACGGAAACATATCCTAAATTACACACAAGTGTTCCCAGAATTTGACTCAGGTCAAATAAAGCCAAGCAAACAAGTATAGGGTGATGTATAATGTGTAATTGAGCTACTGAACCAACCCCAGCACCCCAGACAAAAAAAGTGGCCGGCCCCATCCTTAGAAATTCCGGCGAGGCTGGCCCCCCATGTTCAGTTAGGTCTCGTTTTGTTATGGTGGTCTCCTCTGGTCTAAAATTGGTCTCTGGTATTGTTTGGTTCTCTCAGAAATTCCCCAAATTCCCCGGTCATCCCAGATTCACTGTAGGCACACCAAAAGTCACAAAATCGATACGGAACAAAATCCTAAGCTCGCGCATCGGGTTCAAATATATGGCTCAGGTCAGGAACGTGTCACCAAGGTCATGTAAACACTCACCAATGTTCCCAGATTCCACCTACAGTCATTACAGAAAAATCCAGTAAGACCAAACACCCTAAAACAACTTCAAATAGCTACCCTACAGAACCCAAACCCTAACTCACCTACCCACCCGAGGTCACCGGATTTTGCCCAATGGTCGCCGGCCAAAACCGGTAGGAAAGTTCTCGTTCTTCAGGTGGTCACTTAGGGTTACGAGTACAATACTACCACTGTTTGTTCTCACCAACAAGTCTTGGGGTCACAGCAGGTTCTCGATGTCACAAAACGACACTAAAATACGACATCGTAAAAAACTAAGCTAAAAGGAAGAAGTTATACCTCATTTGGTCCCCTCTAGGCAGCACTAACTTCCCAAACTCGTCAAAATCCCACTTTGCTCGGTTCAACTTGTAGAGGAAGAGATGGGGATTAATTTTTGTGAAAGGGGTTTAGGCTTTTAGGGATTTATTGGAGGTAGATCTAAGGTTTTAAGTGGAGGGTTGTGGGGTTGAGGAGATGAAGAGGGAGATGAAAATGATGAGGGATTCAAATTAGGCAGCAGCCCCCTCCCTCTCTCTTACATAATCACACACTCTCTCTCTCCAAAAGTATACCTAACCCACTCATTTTGTCCTCCTTTGACTTTTCCCTTTTTTTTCTCACCAAAAATACATACACCCATATAAAACCATAAATGAAATAACATATAACCAATGAAACATGTCATGGTGCACTAACCATGAAAACTGTAGAAACACGGATTTGGCTTAATCGCGATTAGCAGTGCACTAATCGTTTTTTTTATCAAAACTGCATATAATAAATTTTAAAATTGCCAAATCCGTTAAATATATTTTTAAATGAATAAATCATTTTAATTTCCATTTATTTTACAATTATTGGTATATATTTATACCCTTTTTCGAAAACCCCAATTTCGCAAATCGGGCAGTTTTCGGGAAAAATATTATTTTAATATTAAATTCCAAAAATAATATTTTATATTTTCTGAAATGTTACAATAGCAGCTTCGGCAGCCTCCTCCGTGCCCTCAGGCACATCACCGGGGACGTGTGCTGGCGTAGCAGCTTCCAGTTGCAAAATGACATCTGCCATTTCGAGCTCCAAAGAGGGAACAGTGGCCACGGCGGTGCTTTCTACAACCTTCGAGACGCCACCTCAAAGATCCATTGGGTTTATGACCGGCAAGGTCGCATCTGCGGAAAGTATAGACCATGGAGAAGTGGAGGCCATCACCGGGAGCTCCAAGATAGAGCCAACTGCTTCGACAATCTCTCCTACACCTTTCAGTGCGTCCTCAGAGACATCCATAGGATTCATGGCCAATGAGGCTACCTCCACTGAAGGAATTGACACCGAAAGGACAGAGGCTATCATCGGAAGCTCCGCAACAGGGATAGAAGCTATAACAATCCCCTCCACACCTGTCAGTGTCTCATCAGAGACATTTGTAGAACCCACGGTCGGGGCACGACTTGGGCTCAAATCTTCTGTCATCGCCGAAGTCCTTGTAAAATTTTCACAAAAGATAAGGAGATATAAAAAGCGATACAAATTATTTGCCGAAAGAAAAATACGAAAAGCACACATACCGGTGCGCCAGGATGCTTCTAATATGGCTTTTTCAAGCCGTCGTTCCTTCCTGAGGAAGTGTGCTCGCTGGGGCTCAAATGCAGATTTATAGCCACCGGTCTTCAATGCTAGCTCATCTTCGCAAGCGGCTGAGATAGGCTGCTTGAGGGCTATCTCATCTTCCCATCGTAGGGGACCCATATGTACCCTCCGTAGTGATGGAGGATCTTCATAGAATATGACGGGAGGATAAGGTTTCTTCGGGACACCTACGTTCTCAGTTTCATCTTGTGAGCGCCTTATAGCCTCAGCAAATTGTGCGGCTTCCTCGGCAGATGAACCTGGAAAGAGAAGACCATCATCCAGCTTTTGCATGGATATTGGTTCGTCTTGAACGATAGGCTCGGATTCTAGCAAAGACCGGTGACCGTCTTCTTTCTCCTCTTCGACCCGGAACTAACGCTGGAAGAAGATCACTTCCTTCCCTTCGGCTCTTTGGTGCGACATTGGCCCACTTCGCCTCTACTATCCCCTTTTGGTGACACCACTGCTGATAGCGTTGCCACTAATGGCTCTACCGCTGGCGCTTCGGCGGAAGCCTTTGCTTGAGCTCTAGTTCGCATTGGCATCCCTACAGTGGGAGGAATCGATTTGGTTTCTGCGACTTGCGAGATAAGAACCACGCCGCCATCCCTTAAGAGAGGGTGAACGACTGACCGCGGTTGCAACAGAACGCTGGCAGCTTAGGTTAGAGCAGGAGTCTTATACTCAAATAGTACCCGCCTTTTCTCAGCAATAAATGGACCAACCAGGTGACGATACCAGCCCACAAAGGACCCCACAGGCCTTGGAAGATCGTCAGGTTCTGGGATCATGAACACAGAGCCAGTGTTCAGCCGCATGAAGTGATGAATGACGTCATGAATAACTCCCAGAGAGGAGGTAGGCTCAACCAAAAACGCTTCGAAGGGGATGCCCTGATTATAGCCCAATTGTCGAGCGAAGCGGTGCGGATTATACCGCATGAGGAGAGCCGTATAATTCCGGCGGAACACCAAATAGCCCGGCCTAATCGAATACAAATGCATGATCTCCTTAGGCTTTAAAGATGGTGATCTTCCTTTCGACAAGTCAAATAACTGTTGGATGGGCCCTGCCGGGCAGAAAGAACTCGATCAGTAAACACCATCCCACCCTCATTAGCATATGTACTGAGCAGAACACGGAGGGCCCCTAGTTGAGTCGGATCGGAAGCGGAAGCATCCACCAATCTCATAACTCGAGGGAAGGTGTAGGAGTCATAGAAGTTCGACCGTCGATGAGCTGCGAATGCCCCCAGCACATGCATTTCGATCCAAGATATGAAGTAATGAAGGGGGAGATTCACAACATCTACACCTGGAGTCGAAGTGTTGGCCGCAACACTTAACCCGTGATAAAGGTGCGATAGTCCCGCGATGCCAACGGTCAACTTTGCCCCTTCAGCTTCATGATGGGCGGGGTAGAAAGCAGAGGCTCTCATGAAGCGTCGGTGTGACAGTATCGCAAACCAACTGAGCCAAAGGCTAATAAAGCCGACGAAGAAGGTCTCTTCGTCTATGCCAGGGGCCGCAATTGCATCAAAAGGCATGGCCGATGTAGTTGGAATATAAAACTACAGTAAATCTTCTTCTTTGGCCGGCAGTTTCTCCAAACCAAACCCAAAAGGGTCGTCGATACTTGCAAACTTCAGGGCCTCTTTGGATAGAGCATCCTCCCGGATAAAGCAAGCAATGAAGCTCTCGAAAGTGATGCCCTGCCTCTCTGACTTCGCAAACAATCTGTCGAAAATACCCAGGGCCTTGATCAGACTGGGATACTTGTGACGGACGGCAGTTTCGGCCGTCAAGCGTAGCCGGCATGGTGGAGAAAACATATTCATCGGGAGGCAGCAATTTCTCATAATGCTCCCCCTGATGGGCAATCCTGAAATCTCACGGAATTCATCCAATAAAATAGACACCTCTCAATCCCCAAGCAAGAAGGTGTTGGTAGGTAGATTCCACTGGTTTAAGAAGGCTTTGATCCACCAGACGTGAGGAGCCTAGTAATGGAAGAGCGATGCATATACTGCCTGATACAGCCCGATCTTCTGCAGCCTTGCGCGGTGGGCGGAAAGAATATAGCGAGCCCAAATAAGATAGCCTACTGGGTGCCAGGGAGTAACGCCCACTTTATAGACCTGCCCCCAAGGTCGAGCTTCACCTTGGCAAATCCGACGCCCCAAGATGCCTATAGCCAGCAAGGGCTGGTTGGATATCCCGGGTGTAGAGGGCTCCAGACGGCCCGAAGAAGTCCAATTGGTCACCTCCACCACGTAAGCAGTCTGTGGGTGTTCCATCGGCAGTATAGGGCGAAGAGGTTCCACTGGCTCTTCGCAAATAAAACTTTGGCGCCACCGGATGATGTGGCCATACCAAGAGCCCCATAAGAGCAGACTTGTTCGGTCTTTATCATGAGCTCTGATCATCGTCATTGCCTCCTCATCCGACGGCGATTGTGGAAAGGCGGCATCCGAGCGGGTGGAAGAGAAATAAGGAAGAAAAGCCATTGTTCCTGAAATAAGGAAAAGAAGAAGCATTAGTGAAACCCATGCACATACATATATATATATATATATATATATAATAACAAAAGGAAACAACAAGATATCTGTCTTGCGGGACCACTGCCTACAAAATACATGGACCCCAAAAAATCAATATGGCGACTCACTAATGATGAGACGGGGCAGTCATTGTGAGAATCAAGAAGATCCTCATTAAACAAGCATTGGAGTTCAAACAAACTCTTGGGAAAACAAGTTCTGTTAAGCACGCAACAAATTCAAATTTGTGCGAATAAGGGTAAAACCCTATGAAAAGATTCTCAAGAACACCAGGAAATAAAATTCCTAAAAGGTCCTCCTGATCTTTCAGAGCTAAGCTCTTTGCTTTAGGAATTAAATTCCTTTTATATGATGGAATTAAATTCCAGAAACTCACAAAAAACATATATGAGAAATGAAATCCCATGAATCCTCGAAATAGAGGTGAATGTTCGAGATATGGAAGTTTACTACTCAAAGATCACATCTTTTGGATCCCTAAGAGGATGGGTTTCTGAGAAGAGCAAAGCTCTCATGATGGATTTAAAATCCAGAAATTTTTTTGTTCAAAAATGAAAGTTTTCTTATATACAAAAGCTTTACCTAAAAAGGGTTTCTTTTGACAGGGTTTAACTCTGGAATTACAATGGCAGAGAACTAAGTTCCTAGGAAGAGAATTAAATTCTCAAAGAAAAAAGAAGGAAGAAGATGAAGGAAATAGTGACTGCGTAAGAAACTAAACCCTTGCATTTATAAGACGTAACAGGGGCGGTTCATCTTCCCGTTTCCCTAGGCAATCCAACGGCTATAAAGGTGGCAGCGTTGCACCCATGTAAGAACAACGTTGTGGGGGCATTTGTTCCCTTACGAAAAATAAATAAATAAATAGAGCAACGGGAAAAAGTCTCCAAGTGGAGCATCACGTGACCACACGTGATAGGTGCGGCGCTTGATAAAACTAAACCAAAATTGGGTCCTACGTGCAGACACGTGACCGCTATAGGCAAAGTATATAGGCGCCTGAATAAAGCAAACAATTGGACAAAAAAAACTCACGTGATAACACATGACACCTTTTTGTCGGCTTAATTTGGTGGGGTCACGTGCTACACGTGATAGACTCCTATGCTTTCTGAACTGATAGAAGTAAATACTAATTAAAAGGGACTAAAAGCTTTATTTGGAAAATATTTCCTTGGATCTTTCTAAACAAGAAAAATTACGCTCTGTAAAACAGAGCGTCGTTGGATTAAAAATCCAATGGTGATTAAAAATCACCAATCTACAGAAAGATTCTGTGCAAGGAAATATCATCCTAAATTTATTAAGAACAACAAAAGAAATATCTTATGTAAAACAGAAGTCCTTGGATTAAATATCCGACGGTAAATAAAATTCACCGAGTGATCTAAAGGATCATGTTGGTTGATTAGAAAATCAATCAAAATCTTTCAATGAGAGATTTTCTAAACAAATTGATTCCCTTCTTTCTCCTATAAATAAGAGCAAAGAAACACAAAGAAAAAAGAAGAAAGAAGAAAAAAGAGAGAGAGAACCCCCCCCACCCCGTAAGAAAAAGAAAAGAGAATTTAATTCTCCAGAAAGAAGAAGATCTCCTCAAGGAAAAGAAACCCTAGGTAAGAGAAGGAACAAAAGACAGAACCTCTTACCTCTTCTTCATATTCATAAGAGTTTAACTCTTCTAAAAAAACTTAGTTCTTCCTCTGGTTGAAAGTCTGCAGAAGCAGACCTTCCCACAAGTTGGGAATTTAATTCTCATCCGGGAGATCTATTATGCAGATTCAAAACATAGGAGGAGAATCGATTCCAAAGAATTTAATTCTTACAACAGAATATCTAGGAATTTAATTCCTCTAAATAATAGGGTTTAACCCTACAAAAGAATTTAATTCTTATTAAACAAGGGACTTGTTCATATCAGATTTTTGCATTTTTATATCGCTCATTCTTAATCACATTGCAAATAAGTAGGTACTTTTGATATGTCTGCTAAATAGTTGCAGATTACAGGTTCTCAGCTCTTTACAGTGAAATTCATGAAAAGTCACTACAAATGTGAGACTACGACCAATAACAAATGAATCCGTTCGATGCTGCCTACCAGTTCAAGGAACAAATGGAAAATCATTTAGACACTTTAATTCACAAAGTAAAAGGGCAACACAAGATCCAAGACTTCAACACGGAGCTCAAGGTAAATTTCCACGTCATTCTGCACTGTTGGAAATCTGGAAGGAGATTGAAGAGATTCTGAGAAACCAAGTGAAGAAAATAGAAGATAAAAGCAACATGAAGAAACCCTGAAGAAATGGGCACATGAATCCACCAAATGGCCGCGGAACCGCGGCCTAACAGGCACTTCCGCCGCGGTTCCGCGGTCGTCCAATGCACGTGTCGGTGGCAGTGTCGGTGCTTTAACTCGGCTCTCTTGGGATAGTTTTGTAATTTCGTGTATGGATCAGAATGTAAACCTAGGGTTTTCCTATCTATAAATAGGAGAGCTCAAAGCCAAATTAAGTGTGCCTCTTTTGAGGATGCCTCTCTTTATTTTTATGCCTCTTTTTAATTTCTAGATCAAAAATTTAAATTCCATTGTAATACGTTTTTGAGAGGTCATCAATAAAATAAGTCTTTTATTAATTTTATCTTGCATTTTTTTATCCGCAATTTATTATCTGCAAATTTTATTTGTTCTTTTATTATCTGCAATTTAGGTCTTCAATAAAAATATAAAAAATTTGTTTTCATCTCTTTTTAATGGGTGAGTAATTCCTCACTTGTTAGGGCTAGGAGAAGCAAGATTTAAGAGAAGGAAATCTCTCTCACTCCTTTCTTTGCCCAATAATTTTAAATATGGACTCCGTTTAATTGAACCATAATCCGCTCACTACGGCACCCTATCCTACATGATAGCGGTGATTCTCTGGTTAGACCGGTTGTGGTTGAATTAATTAGAGGTTAGGGCTAAGAGACAAGAACGGACGGACAAGGACCAAAAGGAAGAAACTAAGTATGGAAAGCCTAGCTTAGACTTGTAAGTTTCTTCCTAGTCGTCCTAATTCCCGTTGTTGCCAATTAGCTTAACACCGATATTCATAAATAAGGCATTGAAAGAAGTACGAATTTCCTAAACTCAAATTAACCTAATCCTAACCCTAGCAAGCATTTTATTATCTTTTATCTCATTCGTAGATATTAAAATAAAACCCGACTTAATCGGATTTAACTCGTTAGAACATAAAGAAAAGGATTTCGTCTCCCTGTGGATCGACCCGTACTCAACCGGCTAGCTACCAAGCGACACCGTCTTGATTGCGGAAAATTTAAACACAGAAAATCTTTGACAATCAAATGGCGCCGTTGCCGGGGAGACGGTAGTCTCTTTCTTTGTGTAATTTTGGGTTAATTAAAAAAATTTAAAATATTTAAAACAAAAAAAAATAAAAATAAAAATCATCTTGTATTTTTGAAAGGTTTTTGTGTAAGTGTGCAGGTTTGGAGCAAACTCTATTTCAGATCTGGAGCAAACTCAGTGAAAAAATCCAAAAACAGAAGATCTGAACAGGTAGAGGAAAACCAACTCGGCACAGAGACAAAGTCAGAAGATCCAAACTCACTGATCCGCCGCGGAAACGCGGCAGAAGCGCTTGTTTGACCGCGAAACCGAGGTCAAAAGGTGACATCAGCAACCCAAAAAATCTCTGTGAGTATCTCATTTCTCATCTCCTCTCCTCTGCACTCCACGGGAAAAAAATTCCTGCAGATTTCTTTGCACAGATTCTCTTTCTCCTATCCAATAAATTGTTTTTGTGCAGGATTCTTTGCGCTGCCAAATAAAAAAAATTTGCAAGTGTTTTAGATTTTTGGTGTGTTAATGCTTTGCATAATTAATACGGAATCTAAAGGGCTATAACACCGATTAAGATTGGGTGGGGATTTCATTACCCTTCCTAAGACCTTAAAAATCACTAAAAGTATATGCATCACCCTTGAATTAATTAAAAAATATTTAGACTCAGCCAACTAAGGACTGTCATGCTCATTAGGACAAAGGAAGGTTGTGGGCATTCAATCGTTTATCTAAACTTGACTTTGTGGTGCCTAGGCTAGATAAGTGAGAAAGGTAGCTTTAAAAGTCCTCTCTCACGGTGATTCATGAGCGAAATCCTCCTTTCTTCATTTGTGCTTACCTGGCCACAATTGGCAGTGAAAAGACGATTTGAGGGTTATCTCACAACTTGTCACTTTGGAACAGTTAGGAGCAGTCTAGTTGATTTAGAAGACCGTAGCTCTAGGTTTGATTGTGCATGTTTTAAACTATGATTGTATGAAATAAGTCCGTACACATTCTTGCAAAAACTCTTTCTAAAAAAAACACTTTCAAAAAAAAATTCTAAACTCCAAAAACAAACAATTTTTTACAAAAACAAAAAAAATCACATTCTTTTTCTTCTCCTTTCTCTCATTAAATCATGGGTACCCCACCTCGCAAAACTCTTGCCGAACTTTGGTACCCACAACCAGACATTACTTCCTACGGTTCTTGTTTTGGTCGAATTTCGAACGACCCCTCCATGCCCAAAATTTTTTTGAAAGATCGGATAGACGTGTCTAAGACAGCCAATTGGACTCCGAAATCCACCTTGTATCAACCATTTCAACTTTCACCACCTTCTTACGTTGATACTCCTTTTTCGAGTCCTGTTGTAACTCCGAAACCCATGTCTATTGCGAACATATTGAACAATTTCGTAACCAATCTTTCACTCCTTTCGCCACTGCGAATTCTTTGGATCAACAATTTCATTCACCTTATTATCTGTATGTTGATCCTAACCCTGTTCAACCATTCTATTCCTATCTATCCTACCAAACTTTTGCACCTTCCCTGGACATTGCTTCTACACAGCCATTTGGGAGTTTTCAGTATCCAAACAATTTTGAATCTTTTTCTGAAACTCCTTCACAACCCATGTCTAGTCTGGAACAGTTGTTGGAAGACTTTAGGGTAGCGTCATGCCAACAGATGATGGATCTGAATACGTCCATGGCCGCCGTCATACAACCTAGCGACCCAGTAGCTAGTTTCCAACTAGCTCCAAATTTTCCAATATATGATGAAGCGGTTGGACAGATTGAGAATTTGAGTGGTGAGAGTGAGCTGTACACCCTTCCAAATCAAACCTACCCATCCCCAATTGAATCCCACAACTTCGGTTTTGAATGTCTATCAAGTGTTCCAAATGATTCACCAGTTGAAGATAAAACGTTTAATGAGTTGTGCGACTTTGTAGTGTTTGATTTACCTGATTGTGAAGGGTCCCTTTCGAGTGAAACCATCACCAATCCTTTTGACCTCTACACCTCCACTTTAGAACATGAATTGATTGATACCCATGCTTTTGATAAGGTGACTGAAAAAGTTGATTTTTACTTGATCGAGGATATTGACGCTGGGAATATTTTGGATGCTGAACCCGCAGATTTGACTGAATTTTTCTCTCCAATTCATCATACCGAGTCATTAAATGTTTCTCCCGAACTTCATATGCGTCTTGATTTTGATGAGAATTGCATGGATAAGCTAAATTTTGAGGAGATTATTGAGGAAATTATTGAGGATGAAGCAGTTTTACTTGAGCAGTCGGATTTTCCAATTCATTCTATCCCTTTCATTGACTGCTCACACCCTCCTGAATCTTTAACCGATACCCTTCCTCAATCACTTCCCTCCATCCTCGCTCCGACCTTGCAAGAAACCGTTACACTTTCATTTTCAATGTCTGGTTTACCAAGTTCGACATACCCATGTTTTCTCACGAATCTTGAAGGATTTGATCTCATTTCTCAGTGGGTTGATAGATTAGCACAATCGCTTTTTACACATCGGTCATTACAAATTGTGCTAATTTATACACTCCATCTCTACCCTCAAGTTCGTATTCAACTTCTTTCTCCCACTTTCTCTGGTTCTTCTTCTAATCTTTCTTTAATGATAGCGAGTGTTAATGAATCACAATCCGATATTTTGAGTTCGATAATTCTAGAAAAACAACTTGATTTAGACTCTTTTGAGAATAAGGTAGATGAGCCTTACGAGTCTCCTACCTCCGTAATTTTTGAAAAATCAAGTGTGTTGAATTCTGGCGCGACACTTATTGACATTGAAACGTTCAATCGGACCATCGATGAAAGTTTCGAAGATATTTTCGCCGACGAACTCGCATTCCTAAACGACACGGATTTTGTGATTAATCAACCTCCACCTGAAGAAGTCGAACCACCACCATTTCTTCTTATCCCATACGAGAATGTAACCATTCTTCCCATTCCTAATCATCCACATTCTCATTTCCGTTCACCATTATTGTTTCGTCTCTACAAATCGAGACGTAAACCTTTTCCATTACACCACTTATCTTTACATCATTTCTTCCTGACTCTATATAACATGTTCTTTCACCAACCGCCGCTTTATAACGATAAAAATTTTGAATGGTTGGTGCTAACTTTTGGCCTGTGTAAGGCCTTGTATAGCTTGATACTGTGTTTTTCTCCCTCCTAACTCTGAACTTTAACGCTTAAACAGTGGAAACACTGTTTCACTTAAGTTTGGGGGGGACTTTTTTTTTTGTATATATATTTTGGTTAGCTTTTTGTTTTGTTTAAAATTTTCTTTTAGGGGGCGCCGGCAATTTTGACCCTCTTGGTGTAGCCTGACAGTGAGGGCACTATCAAGTTTAAGTTTAGGGGTGTGATCGGTAAGCTTTCTACCTTCGCATTCATGTGTATATTTTGCATACTTATTAAAACCCACAAAAATCGAAAAAATTTCCAAAAATATAAAAACTTTTTGTACATATTTGTTTTCATATTTAATTTCGTATCTTATTTTTCTGCATTGCATCTTTATAAAAAAAATTAAAAAACCAAATAAAATTGAAAAATTATAAAAATTGAAAAGTTCAATTTTGGTCATATTTGACTTAAGTTCAACATGACGGTTGACTAGTTAGGAAAAACTAGATCCTAAACTTAGTAAATTAAAAACCCTAAAAATAACCTTTCTTAAAATTTAACTATAGAAAATATACGTCCTTGTAGTTTATTTAGAAATAGGTAATTTTTGAGTTCGGTTCTTGGGCTAAATCGAAATAAGGGAAGAATATTGAAAGCTCTATCTGAAATATAAGTCTGAAAAATAATTCTGAACCTTAAGTCCAAATTCTGAAAATATATACCCTACTTTACGCACTCACACACATCTTGAAACTTGGGATAGTAGAGGATACCTTGAAATGCTCTTGTCTAAAATCCTTAGTATGAAGGAAAATAAAATAAAAGTATAAGTGTTGAATTAAGAGATAAAAAAAATGAACACTGGTTTTGTAATTGCTTAAGGGAGCATAAATAAAAAAAATATAGTGATGGTACTTTATCACCTAGTGCCTTAGACCAACTGGTTTGGGAGTCACTGCTAAGCTTTAGGTATTGCAAGACGAGGAATTACGCCTAAATGCACAAGCACATTTTGTAATCGGTCGTTTAGTACCTCAAGAAGTACTAACGGTCGCATGAAGGATGTGTGAGCAATTCCATCTAAAATTCACCAACTAAAAGTATTTTGGAAGATGGACAAGAGTATGATAGCTTAAATTGAATTTCCAAGTGTAGGGGTGATAATTACACACACGTAGGGGTATATAATTGAAGTTTGGAGGAGAGATAGGATTAAAAGATAGGGCTTGTATCTTCAGTAGAGATGATAAAAATTCCTAAGTTAAGATTGCACCTTGGAAGGTAAACTTAGGAAATACTGAAAGCTTTATAAACTTGCAAAACGTATATGATCTTAAGTTAAATGAAAAGGAAATGTGAAAAATACGGGTTGATGATTTCTAAGTTGAAGATGATAGATTTTCTTGCTAGAATACTGAATTGAAAAATTAGAGTCAACGGCCAAATTGATCGGATTTTGTGGATAGTATCTGCTGAAAACCCTCAGGAGAAACACTCCTCCTAGTAGGGAGGCCTAGAGGTTTAACGGTTTGTTGCACGAGATCAGTGCAATCGCGTTCCCTGCGAAAGTGAGGTTAGGACTTTTTGAGTATAAATTTGGTTTTGTTCGGGACGAGCAAAAGATAAGTTTGGGGGTATTTGTTCATATCAGCTTTTTGCATTTTTATATCGCCCATTCTTAATCACATTGCAAATAAGTAGGTACTTTTGATCCATATCTCCTAAATAGTTGCAGATTACAGGTTCTCAGCTTTTTACAGTGAAATTCATGAAAAGTCGCTACAAATGTGAGACTACGACCAACAACAAATGAATCCGTACGATACTGCCTACCAGTTCAAGGAACAAATAGAAAATCATGTAGACACTTTAATGCACAAAGCAAAAGGGCAACACAAGATCCAAGACTTCAACACGGAGCTCAAGAAAAAAGTCCACATCATTCTGCACTGTTGGAAATCTGGAAGGAGATTGAAGAGATTCTGAGAAACCATGTGAAGAAAACAGAAGATAAAAGCAACATGAAGAAACCCTAAAGAAATGGGCCCATGAATCCACCAAATGGCCGCGGAACCGCGGCCAAACAGGCACTTCCGTCGCGGTTCCGCGTCCGTGCAATGCACGTGTCGGTGGCAGTGTCGGTGCTTTGACTCGGCTCTCTTGGGGTAGTTTTGTAATTTCGTGTATGGATCAGAATGTAAACCTAGGGTTTTCCTATCTATAAATAGGAGAGATCAAAACCAAATTAAGTGTGCCTCTTTTGAGGACGCCTCTCTTTATTTTTATACCTCTTTTTAATTTCTAGATCTAAAATTTAAATTCCATTGTAATGCGTTTTTGGGAGGTCATCAATAAAGTAAGTCTTTTTTTAATTTTATCTTGCATTTTTTTATCCGCAATTTATTATCTGCAAATTTTATTTGTTCTTTTATTATCTGCAATTTTGGTCTTCAATAAAAATATAAAAAAATTGTTTTCATCTCTTTTTAATGGGTGAGTAATTCCTCACTTGTTAGGGCTAGGAGAAGGAAGGTTTGAGAGAAGGAAATCTCTCTCACTCCTTTCTTTGCCCAATAATTTTAAATACGGACTCTCTTTAATTGAACCATAATTCGCTCACTACGGCACCCTATCCTACATGATAGCAGTGATTCCCTGGTTAGACCGGTTGTGGTTGAATTAATTAGAGATTGGGGCTAAGAGACAAGAACGAACGGACAAGGACCAAAAGGAAGAAACTAAGCATGGAAAGCATAACTTAGACTTGTAAGTTTCTTCCTAATCGTCCTAATTCCCGTTATTGCCAATTACCTTAACACCGATATGCATAACTAAGGCATTGAAAGAAGTACGAATTTCCTAAACTCAAATTAACCTAATCCTAACCCTAGCAAGCATTTTATCATCTTTTATCTCATTCGTAGATCTTAAAACAAAACCTGACTTAATCGGATTTAACTCGTTAGAACATAAAGAAAAGGATTCTGTCTCCCTGTGGATCGACCCGTACTCAACCGGTTAGCTACCAAGCGACACCGTCTTGATTACGGTAAATTTAAACACAGAAAATCTCTGACAATCAGGACTTGAAGGTCTCAAAACTAAAGATCTCCATGCACGTAAAAAAGAAGATTAGCACCCAAACATGATCATGTGTTCCCACGTGAGCACCCATGTTGAACGAGAGAAAACAAATGAGATCAGGTCACGTGCTCCCACGTGACCCCTGAACAAGCCCTTCAGAAGAAAAAGAGGGAATAAACCCAAGACAGTTTCTATTTTAGGGCGCCTCACGTGACATCATGTGACCCCTTAATAGTACTTAGCACTTTCAGAACAAAAGAGAGTAAAACAAATGCAGCTTTCATTCTCTGGGGCGCCTCATGTGATCTCACATAACCCGATAGTGCTCAGCACTCAGAAAAGAATGGGGGAACTAATCCAAAGAAGCTTTGCCAATTTTCAAGCGCCTACCGTGACCCCACGTGAGCGCCTCAAATCTTTAGTGTTCAACACTATTTTAAGAGCCTCACGTGGGAACACGTGGGCGACGAACATACTGTAGTGTTTAACACTATAATGAGGCTGATCTTAGCCCAAATCAGCTAGGTCTGCTAAAGCCAAAATCCCTTTTAACTAAGCCCACATTATACTCAGGTATTCTAAAATTAGTCATCTCAGATGGCATTTAAAGTAATGTTCATCCCATTCCCTCTCAATCTGACATTTGGTTCAGGGTACATCTTTTCACACCTCTGATACATGTCGTTGTAATTTTTCAACGTCTTCAGAGAGGTGGTGGGTCCCGACGATCAATAACTATCTGGTGCATTTCCAAACCCATGGTTACATCTAAACTGTAGACCGTAATGTCCTTAAACTAACTGTGGACCGTAATGTCCTTAAACTAACTGCGGACTGTAACGTCCTTAAACTGAACTTTATGGACTATGATGTCCTTAAACTGAAAACTGCATAGACTATAATGTCTTTAAACTTCACAGACTATGACGTATTTAAACTCATGGACTATGACGTCCTTAAACTTATGGACCGTGAAGTCCCTAAACTACATTCTACGGACTATGACGTCCTTAAACTCATGGACTATGACATCCTTAAACTTATGGACCGCAATGTCCCTAAACTAAAACGATAGTGTCCAAATACTCTTTCGTTGGATCTAAGTGATCCTAAAACCTTGTTAAGTAGATCTTAGTCTAAAATTAGGCTAACGTATCTTCAACAAACGTTTAAATTGATCTTAATCTAAAACAAGATTAACAATTATTAAACCAACCCAAACCCAAATCTAAGAAAATACAGATTTAGACTAATCCACGTCCTACGGGCGACCACATATATTAGTCTTCGTATACGATCCATGGGCAACCAAAAATAAAACAAACAAACACGACACGAAGTAACCATCTGGAGAAGAAGAAAGTGGTTACTGCTATGCGGTAGCGTAATTAACTGCAGAGGCTTGCGCCTGCAGGGAAGAGCGTCCCCACAATCAAAAACCTCTCGTACACGAGGGGAATCTGACGAAGTTTGCTACAACGGCCGCATCTGTCTAAACCTCCGATACACGGTGTCATAAATCAACTTGGCATCTTCGGAGAGGTGTACGGATAAAACCAAATAGCATCTGCCCCCAAAATCCAGGCCAGACGTCCCAACGTCCCGGTCGCGTCTTTTGGCGGAGAACACAATCTATAATACAAGACAATACAATTTACAATGCAATACAATCAAGATATCATGGGGTTTAAGGGGTAGATTGGTACAAAAGGTATTAAAAGTGGCACGAGACTGCAACCATTAAGACAACTAACCTGAATTCAATTGTCGTTGTTCCGGGTTTTATCACGGAGCCTTGTACTCTTGATTCCGTTCACCTTAGTCTCTAGTCTATTGAGACTCCTCTCGTATACACTGGTCTCTTCTGTACCAAGCTACAAACAAGAGCGTTAACACTAAATACAACATTATAACAATATAATACAACTTTAAAAGCTACACCCTCTCTCTCTGTCTATTCTACTTCTCCCTTATCTTTGGGACTTACAGAGCGATTGTTCGCCGACGACATTCCTTCTCTTTCTTCTTTGGAATGTTGTCAGGTAGATCGGACCTTCAGGAGATCAAGCCCACCAGCAAGGACTTGGATCGGCTAGCCTTCGACCTGGAGCTCTAGTTACTTGTACATTTTATTTCAGCACTTTCCATTTCTGTTATGCCACTATTTAGGCATTACTTTCCATTCCATATATTTACTTTTCAGATGTATTTTAAAAATAATGTGAATAAATAAAGTTGTTCATTACATTTTTCTCTTGTGTACATTTTCTTTTATATTTCTTAGTTACGCTCAGCGTGTTTACTTCAGAGTAAATACGTAGCGGCCTCGTCGCGTCCTCTGCCCGTACACCGGGAAGCGGGGCGTGACAGGTTTTGTTGGTGGTCCATGCAGTTCAAAACTGTATAGAACCCTACCATGCAGTTCAGTTCTGCGTGGACAACCTAAGAAATATAACACAAGAACTAGCAATTGAAAACATTCTTTATAATTCATACTCCTTGAATCTTCCAATTCCATATATTTTGAATCTATCCTAACCCAAATTTTTCTTTCAAGGTTATGGATTCCCCAAACAACACCAGCACGAATGTCAACAACATTCCCCCACCACTACCACTCACACCTGCCGTCCCTACTCCGATCAACGAGCAGACGGTTCTGCTTGAGGCAATCCGCAGCCTCCTGGAAGGACAGCAGCAGCAGACTGCTATCTTGATGAACCGTTCCGAGGCAGAAGCACCTGGGGTAAACCAATTCAGGGCTTTGCACCCCAAACAATTCTCAGGAAAAGAGAGCCCTTTGGAAGCTGAGGAATGGGCTCAAGGCATGATGATTTGGCAGCGGCACAAGTGCCAGAGATAGCTTGGGTCCGTATTTCGAAGCTGCAACTCACGGACAATGCACGGGTTTGGTGGAAGGTGGAAGAAAGCCGTCTTGACCAACCTATCGAATGGAAGACTTTCCGTGACATGTTCGATGCAAAGTACTTCCCTGAGACTGCCCGCTTTGATATGGAACAACAGTTCATCCATCTGCAACAAGGTTCAATGTGGACCAAATCTGTAGATGAGTATGATGCTGAGTTTACCATGCTCAATCGGTAAGATATGTCTCGATAATTCGATTTTCAATATATCAAATATTACACAGCTAACACAAGACCGTAACAGGTTTGCTGCCCATCTCATACCGACTGCTGAGATCAGGAACAGAAGATTTCAGCAAGAGTTGGACCCGGAAATCCAAGTTGCATTTGCTACAGGGGATTTCCCAACCCATGATATGGTTTTGAAAGCTGCCCGAAGATATGAGGCAGTGGTGAAGAAGAAGGGCAGAGCTCAATCTGCCGGAGTGAAGTGCCCTGCCAATCAGATGGCAGGAGGAGCCTCTTCAAGGCTAACTGTTGAACCCAGGAGACCGGAAGTAACAGATAACCAGCTAAGTCCCGACTTTTGCTTCTACTGCAAGATAGAAGGACACTTGTGGAAGGAATGTAGGCGCTCAAAAGACCTATGCTTAGTTTGTGGCGCATCCAATCACGGAATTGGAAACTGTCCTTATAGACGTAACCCAGATCACTTACCCACCAACTACCCGCAGTAGCCAGCTATCCAGGCTGCTGCACCTCATCTTGCACTCCCTGCTCCACCACCTGCACAGCCTACTTGCCAATTCCAACAGGCAATGAGGGACATGCCTCGAGAGCAGAGAAACATGCCCTAAGGACAGAATGTGCCTCCGGCTAGGAGGAATATACCACAGCGTCAGACTTTCACATTAGCAGCTGTAGAAGCCAAGGCTGTAGGTCAAGGTAACACTGGTAAGTCTCTTTCACATTTTGAAAACCCTTGTATCCCTTTGTACACTATCAGTATTTCAGTCACCAAACTTTTCTTGAATCTGTTACACTTTCCTTTTACAAATTTCGAGGACGAAATTTTTATGAGGAGGGTAGAATGTAACAATCCTAAACTTTCTGTATAATTTTTTTCAAAAATACAGAAAGGGGTATCTGAGCCTGAGAACAAGTTATAAATTTGATTTGCTTTTTAACACCAAGAAGGAGCTTGTAGCTCATTGGTAAGACCTTGCACTGCTGAACCAAAACACCAGAGTTCAAATGCCATTAGCCACATTATTTTTTAATTAATTTTCTTTTAATCTTTTTAGAAGCCAAAGAGTTTACACGTGCATAACTCGTAAAAACCAAGAGTCACATATAAAACAAACGAGTCTAGGAGGTAGACCAAGAGACAAACGATATTTGGCGACGACCCCAGCCCTGACTCGGCCGACTCGGGCCGGCGACTCGGCCGACTCGGGCCGGCGACTCGGCCGACTCGGCCGGCGCCGCCGGTCCGACTCAGGACAAACTCCGATTTTCTTCAACTCCTGTTGTCACGACCCGAAAGTACGGAATATGACCGGCACTTAAACTACGAACGTCTCAAGGCGTACGTATTCTAAGTAAGCCGAAAACCCAGAAATCCAAACCAAGAAGAGTAGTAGAGAGTAGGAAAACCATTTTAAATAAGTAGTTTTAATAGCATAAGCCGAATTATGCATTTTTAAAAAAACATCAAATATTTCCTGAAAATTTCCGCAGAGTCTCCTTTGTAAATACAGGCCCCCAAACGGGATACAGCATGAATAGTATACGGAATCAAAAAAAAGGCATCCCCAAGCGGGAGCTAGCTCTTCGTCAATCGACGGTCACAACCACACAAGCAATATAATCTACAACGCCAAGGGCGAGGTCAAAACTCAAAAGGAAACTCAAAACAGCAAGAAATCCATAAAAATATAATGCGCGACTCTAAGGTCGAAAGAATAAACATCACTGGTCTCTATCTCTGAAATAAATACATGTTTGGTTGATGGAACTTCTAGATACAACAGAGTAATAATATACAAGTTATATAATAGGGGGTACGATACAAGTAAACCCACCTACTAGCAAATCACCCGAAGGAAACTATGCCCGCAAATCCGTAAAGAAACCTGTACGGCGAAACCTGCAAGAAACTGGGGCACAACGGGGGTGAGTTGCCAACTCATGAATAGAAAAACATCTACGAAAAGGAATCGCATGTATGACACAATCCTAGGTCATACGATCAATATATATATATATAATCCTCAAATAAAAATAACCAGCAGCCTATAACAAGGCTAGGGTAAATATCTAACCCGAGTGTAATCTCATGTGCCCGTGTCTGTGCCTCAGGTAGCAATATATCATATGAATGAGGTAGGGATGCATGAAAACAGAATACATGTAAATGAAGAACTGTTTTCATAATTTAGTGAGATTTCCTTTGTATTTTTAAAATGAGGTATCATAATGAAATTAGCATAAAACAGTGTCTAGCATCGGCACAAAACATAATCCCAATATCTCGGTATCTCTGTATCACAGTCTCTGTACCTCAAAATCTCGAAATCTCAATATCTAGGGTGCCGTCAATCCAGACCGGCCCCTACCATCCATCTCAAGACCACGACGGTATCCTCCGGATATCCGACGCGTCGGGTAATATCACCGGTCGGTAGTGCTCCCCTGCCGGGCTCAACGTCAACAACACATTCCTCTTGCCCCGGGGTACCGCACCGGGCCCACCATGTACCCGAAATGGTTCCTCCACTCCTCGAATCGGGTCTCGAAATCCATCAGCAAACTCATGGTGGACGACTCATACATCATGGGAAAACCGCACTTTTTATTTTAAAAGAGAGAAAAGGTTTATTTATGTTTTTGCGGTTTTCCCCCCAATCCAGAAAATCTCATGGAAATCCGAATCCAAAACCTCAATAACACGTAAAATAGTGAATATATGCATGAGAATCCATGAATGCGGCATAACAACGAATAACAGTATGCATGAAATAGCAGGTAATAACTACAATGTCTAAACTATTAGCTAACAGACTATGTCAAGCAATAATATTTTCTAAGGTGTACGTGACATGGCAATTATCGATGAAGATGTGTGTGAGCCGGCAAGTAAGTGTACGTGGTACATACGCATCATCGGTAATGGTGCTGGTGTCCTAACAGCATGATATCAATAATGGAGTATGAAACATAATATAAGCATGCGATGCGAAGCGAACCACAATAATGAGCGGGAGCTGAATACTAGACGCAACTATAACTAATCTGCATTAATCTAATATAAGTCCTACAAATGGTGCCTTTTGAAATAACACAAATCATGGGGTTTTGAAAATAGGGGCTACGGTGTTTTTAAGAAAAGATACGTCTTTTGAAATATCCGTAAGATCCCTTGGGCTGTCTTTTAAAATACCCACGATTCGTTAGTTTTTGAAATAGGTAAGAATCGAATCTAATCTAACAACTAAACTAAACTAAAGGGCTAAGCTAACAAGTTGGACTACAGGTAAAGAAACCACCTAACATCTGAGTCAATATATATACATGCCTGTATATATATTAGTCGGTGATCCTGCCTCAATAATATCATATCCGATATCCTATCTATAATCAGACATCCCAAGTCAAGAGTACGGATCAATCATCAATATACAGCTCGTACGTAAATCCGTCGTACGGCATCCCAAATCTGGGTACGGGTCAATATCACATTCATCATACTATTCATCTGGTATCCTCTTTATCAAATATCATCATCTGGGTACTGACCTATGTCTAGTACAATTCTAACATCATTACTATAATCAAGATCTAACTACTGATCGACAGTCTAGTATAGATCGATATTATCCTCATATATCATCACCAGAGTATACATCGCCTAAGGTGGCCTATCACGAGTATCCTGTCATATCATATCATATCATATCCCATCGTATATCATAATCACATGTCGATCACAAAATATATATGTCGCTATTACTATAGCATCATCATTCCCAACATCCTCTAAACTATCAAGGTGTATCTTAATTATGAATTTTATCATATCACCGACATCATGATCTCACATCAAACCATCGACTCACATCGATCCCATGTATCATCCTCAAATCCGTAATAAACACATAAACCCAAACCCATGTGAACACATATCCATAACGAATTCCATAACCATATATAAAATGAGGATGTATGCAAGTATGTATGTGTGTGTATGTGTAAGTGTAGTGCACCCACTACCTAAGGTTCCGTAACCATGCACCAATCCATCACCAATATCCATCTTAAATCATCAATAATAAATCCCAACAACATATAATAAATTGTTGGTGTGTATACGCATCCATATACATCACCACGGACTGCGGGGGTGCTATGCGCCATCCACCCGACTTCTCCCCGTAGATATAAATCTACTTACCTTGATATGTGTGCCGGTGCCGATGTCGCTGTTTGCATCTCCAACGCTCCGACGCCACGTGGGGTACCTACAAGAATATCACATGCTAAAACACATGAAAATCACATCGGAAACCAAAATGGTGCATACTACGCCCATAGGTAAAAACATGTGACCTTGTGTGCAAACACTGCCAATATCCACTGTCGTCGACGTCCAAACGCCACCCGACAGAAACGAATCACCAAATACCCAAAATCCATATGAAAACACGTCGTAAATCGTACGCCAACTCATGAAAATGAACCCAGATTTTATCCTAACAGGAAACAGTCAAAACTGGACATACCGGGGGTCAATTTTACATGAAAGGGGTTGTGCACGCAAAACGAGGCAGTTTTACACTGCTCTGGCCGCAAATTGCGGCCAGGAGGGTTAAATTTGCGGCCGGGACTTTGATGTGGTGGCTAGGGCTTTGGGTAGGGGTTCCAGGGTGCCTGCATAGCTCTCTGCCAAGTCAATTTTTCTCTAGGAGGCCCCGGGTTGCTCCAGATTCCAGAACACCTTCACAGATCACACAAACCGACATGAAAAGTTCCGTAATTCCGTATTTTTGGGTTTCAGGTTGTGCTAGGCTAGTGTTTTGGTCAAAATAGGGTCTAAGGTCACCATTTAAGTCCAATTGCATAGCCACAACTCAAGTTTACCCTAACCCTCTCTAGGGTTTTCCAAAGTGTATAAAACCTCGACAAAACGACACTAAACTTTAAAAGAGGCTAAGTCACTTGAAATACTACAATATTTGTGAAGGGATTACCTCAATAGAGACTCAAGAATCTTCCCACAGCACCAAAACACCAACTTTCTTGGTCCATTCTAAAGCTTGTGAGCTTGTGCACACTTTTTGTGAAATGAGGGTAGGGTTTTGGTGTAGTTTGTGAGATGATTTGGGGCTTGAAGAGAGGAGGAAGATGAAGTGCAGGAGCAGCAGCAGCAATGGAGAGGGAAATGGTGAAGGAAATGAAGGATAAAGCCAAGTCAAAGCAACCCCTCACTCTTTCTCTCTCTCACCCATACCTAATATAATATTCCATTCTCTTTCTCTTTTTCTTTTCCTTTTCTTTAATTCCTTCTCACTCAAATAGTGATCCCAAAAAAAAACCATGGCAAGAAAAATGTAACACAAGTCCAAAAATGATATGTGCAAGTTTTGCACAAAAAGCCAAAAAATCCGATTAGCGATTTTTAATCGCGATTAGCACTAAATTAGTATATAAATGCTCATAAAAACTTAAAAATGACTAATTTCCATAGAATACATAATTTTTGAATTTTCCATATTTTTTTCAAAAAATTTCCCATATATCGATATTTAATTATAAATTTAATATTAAAATAATCAATAAAATAATATTAAATTATAAAAATTCCTAAAAATAATATTTTATTATTTTGGAATGTTACAATCTTCCCCCTTTAAAGAAATTCGGTCCCCGAATTTATATTTAAACCCCCAATTTCTAAAACATTTCAATAAGAAGTCCAAGTCGTCGGGGCTCCGAAATCATCAATACATAAAACGCATCATAGCGCGATGCATACGCATGAGTAATGAGAAGATAACTTAAAAAAACAAAACTCCGTCAAGCATCCCGCAATCATCGGAGTCATGGTAAAGACACAAATGTCAAATCCAATACAAAATCAATATGATACAACTCGAAACTATACACGTAAATATCTGAAGTAAATGCATGCCAATTCTTTTTAAGTTGCTGTGCGATGCGCATAACACTGCACAGTGGCGGACGTCTTTATCAGAAAATAGCCATATACTTATATATCTTTTGTTTAGTATGCACGATCCGCCGTTTTTGAAAACAATTTGGAAGGGTTCCCTGTTTTAAACGTTTTCGTGGCATATCAGACACGTATGTAAATAATGAGACTATAGCTCGCTTTTAGAAATCCCTTTGAAATCTATCAATGCATGCAAAATATATTCAGGCACTGTCATCTGATCAGTCCTGCTCAGTACGAAAACCAATCGCAATATCATGAAAATGTACTGCTTCATAAGAAATCGGTCCCAAAAAGTGCATATGAAAACCCTGTGCGTCCGGTGCGCACGAAGATCAAAATCCATGAATGTGCACAAAAACAACATCAAGGTGCAACGGTTGTGCACACAACTTTGGTCATAGGCATCGTGTGTGCCTGACCGCAAAATTAGGTGCATCTGACATGCACGAAAATTCCGATTTAGTGCATCTGGTGTGTGCACCAAATCGCATCTCATAGCAGGCGCCCAACATGCGCTAAAAATCCAAACTCGGTGCATCCATCATGCATGAAATCATGAAATCCAATATCGAGTGTCGAACACGCACAAAATCCAATCAGGTGCACAAGGTGCACAAAACAAATATCGAGTATCACAATCGAAATCGAAGTCCAGTGCATCTAAGTGCACAAAAGGCGTATCACTGCACTGCAAGCATATATAAACTATACAGAGTGCAGGAACCAAAACGTGTGCATGCATACGCACAAAATCAACTCAAATGTCTAAAACCGTAAAATCACAAGCGTGTGAAACCAAAGCATGAAAACGATATCAAGTGCAACACTGTGCAAAGATCGTAAATCCTCAATCATCAAAATCAAATCATGCGACTAAATCACCCAAAACATCGAAATCAATAATGGCGGAATAGTACCGCTCGAGCGCATCCTCCAGGAATCTCGGGCCAACTGTCGCGGTCGCTAGTGGGACGTCTCGTCGATGATCATGAACTCTGGCCTGCTGGTGTGCGTAACAATGACCACTCCTGGGTCAAGGCCTTCACTGTGAATTACCAATCTCTCGGTCCATCGGCTCATCGGCCCTGTCAGGTGTGCTAACGGGGATGATCCCGTTCTGGCACTTCTCTGGTCATCTCTCGGTCAATCATCGCGACCACTCGTCAAGCAGCATGTCACTGGCGTCGGCCTCTGGCTCTCTGAATGCACATGACACATCTAATCCTGGGTGCAAATATCATTGCAGCAATATCCTGGAAGGAATCCTGCTCAAGGTCTCTTCCAAGTCTCGTCTCTGCCTAACTGTCCGGAAGTCATCGTCTTTTACTATATCTGTTTCTTATTCCGGAATAGCTGCATACTCACCGCGACTCCTTCTGGAAGGTATATCCAAGTACAATGCCTCGGCATGCGTATCGCATCTCTGATGTCGGCAGAGTAGAACGTCATCTTATCAATATCTCGTACGAACCGCTTACTCCACTTTTCTCTAAGGTCGACCGCTTCGGACTCGTCTCGTCGTGGCTGCATGGACTGAGCTCTAACGGCTATCCTCGTATCGGGGGTCTCCCAAGAAGTGCATCTCACCACTTAGCATCCGAATTAAGTCGAGCCATCCGATCGATTTATCAAAACCTCTTAATCCCCCAAGAGCTCCACATCTTGGGCACAGTTTAATAGTATCGAGTACATACCACAGTATCGGTGGTCCAGCCGTAGAAGGGCAAACCCAAGCCTCACTAATGGCGCCGAGGAACTGCCGTGAACCCTAAGGTTCAAAGGCTTTCACACGGTCATTAAGTCGAGTTAGGGTTTCATTCTTCTATAGGGACCATAGAATTGCATGCATGTCTTTCCGAGTACTTTAAACTTGGAATAATAGGTTTCCGACATTCGATCGTCTCTGTCGACTCTCAACGTCTCCACATGAAGTCGTCTCTAGCTGGAATCAATCTATCTGATGATCTCGCATCGGGGTACGCGAACGATCCACATGTCCTAGTCATTCATCCTCGATGACTAGCGACCTTCTATCATCTCTTAGTACAACTCATTCTGCACTAACTCCAGCATCTGGGGCAATATCTCGTTGTTCGCAGCAATAACTGGCTCGCTCGTCTGCACGTTGAACGGTGCCTCAATCATCAGGAGTAAGTAATACTTCCATGGTCATCAAAATCTGGCTGGCCTCTGTCAGTGGCTCAATTCTCTGGTGCCGATCAGCACATCCGAGTAACCTCATACAGCGATCCATCCAACGCTCGTGGCGCCAAAAACACCATCAAAAGACACATCTCTGCAATCGTGCGTCGCTGGAATCACGCCCTGGTCAGTCTTCGTTCGTAACGAGCTCATGCTGACCGCAACTCTAGCCGTAGCTCTCCTTGCCCGTAATCTTGGCGGCAAAACCATAACTGGTACCGATATAGCTAGATCAGGAATGAATATGATACTGAGCAAAGAAATGTACATCCTAAGGCTCCTTAAGAGGAGTGGCGTGTCGTAAATATGCCGCGGAACATACCCACGATACGTCACTCTACTTTAGTCACCTATTCCATCAACCAAGGGTCATCCTACGCTCCGAAGGTAAAACCTAACGCTCTGATACCAACTTTGTCACGACCCGAAAGTACGGAACATGACCGGCACTTAAACTACGAACGTCTCAAGGCGTACGTATTCTAAGTAAGCCGAAAACCCAGAAATCCAAACCAAGAAGAGTAGTAGAGAGTAGGAAAACCATTTTAAATAAGTAGTTTTAATAGCATAAGCCGAATTATGCATTTTTAAAAAAAACATCAAATATTTCCTGAAAATTTCGGCAGAGTCTCCTTTGTAAATACAGGCCCCCAAACGAGATACAGCATGAATAGTATACGGAATCAAAAAAAAAAGGCATCCCCAAGCGGGAGCTAGCTCTTCGTCAATCGACGGTCACAACCACACAAGCAATATAATCTACAACGCCAAGGGCGAGGTCAAAACTCAAAAGGAAACTCAAAACAGCAAGAAATCCATAGAAATACAACGCGCGACTCTAAGGTCGAAAGAATAAACATCACTGGTCTCTATCTCTGAAATAAATACATGTTTGGTTGATGGAACTTCTAGATACAACAGAGTAATAATATACAAGTTATATAATAGGGGGTACGATACAAGTAAACCCACCTACTAGCAAATCACCCGAAGGAAACTATGCCCGCAAAGCCGTAAAGAAACCTGTACGGCGAAACCTGCAAGAAACTGGGGCACAACGGGGGTGAGTTGCCAACTCGTGAATAGAAAAACATCTACGAAAAGGAATCGCATGTATGACACAATCCTAGGTCATACGATCAATATATATATAAAATCCTCAAATAAAAATAACCAGCAGCCTATAACAAGGCTAGGGTAAATATCTAACCCGAGTGTAATCTCATGTGCCCGTGTCTGTGCCTCAGGTAGCAATATATCATATGAATGAGGTAGGGATGCATGAAAACAGAATACATGTAAATGAAGAACTGTTTTCATAATTTAGTGAGATTTCCTTTGTATTTTTAAAATGAGGTATCTGTTAGTTATATGTATGCCCTAGAGGCCATTACTATATATAGGATGTATATTGTAGTGGATGCTGGGACATATATAGGGAGGACTTTCTTGCTCGACATGATAGTATGCTATCTGGTTGTACTTTACCTTAACGTGTACACTGATTGTCTCTCTGTTACATGTTGGTAAAGCCCTTAGGATGTGTACTTGACTACCTGGACTATGATGCGGATCATACTAGTGGGGACATGGTAGTCCATAAGTACATCCTTCAAAGTCCCTAGTCGTGGGTGTATCGAGACAGGGCATCGATATACCAGAGTAGACTAGCGTGTACCTTCTCAACCCATACAGATGGGCGATGGATGATCCCATATCCATCGGTGTTTGACATCAGAGATGATATACGGGTGCTCAGTAGAGACTGGGTACACTAGACGGACTCGTCGAGAACTCCCAGATGGTATTATACCTTACGTCAGATGGCAGTTCTCTGGTGACACTGGTACAGAGTAGTCTGTTGACCTGAGATCGTCATAGAGTCTTGTGTGGTTCCCACTGTGCTTTGATTTCCATCTTACCACGTCCAAGAGGGCGTGCAAAACGGTGGTTTTTGGGTACAGTCCCGAGTCACATGGAGGCAATGAGCGATAGGAGGGGATTCGTCTCTCCCGGTATAGGGAGTTGTTGTTGCGCTGTGTTCGATTGGCTATAACAGGAAATCCCTGGCCAGGGTTGCTGAGATTTACTGGTAAGTGTTACCAGTAGTTTCTCGAATTGTTATAGACCTCATATCGACACGACTTATCGAGTTATTGGGGTCTGACGTTTACCACCCCTAGATAAGATATGCGACATATCAGACGACGAGACCGGACTGTACGGTAGTGTTACTGGTTGGATTCACTGGAGTATGAGCGGGCTTGCTCGTCGATCTTCTGATCGCTCAATACCCGGGTGGCCGTTACGTTTAGCAGACCGCTTGCGGCTTGTGGGTGCTTGATATGATCATCATCTGCTGCCGGCGTATTGACGAGTCTTTAGAGTCCTACACAGAGGTTTCCTGGCTCAAGCGAAACGAAATAGGAGCGCATATGAGATATGTGCGGGACCGAGAATAATGCGTGTATGTGATACCGTATTCTATTCTCGCGATGAATGTATCGATTGGTTGTATGAGATATAACCTAGTTATCGAATCAAGTATTGATTCGATAAGCCGATACATAGGATACTAATCGGTTATATACGATATGACCGGATCGTTAAATCAAGTGTTGATTTAATGATTTAATGCATAATTATATATTTGATATATTACTTTGCATTAACTAGTATCGGTTCACTTTAAATGGATTTTCTCGCTCGGATGTGCGCATTGCATATGCGATATGATTTTGTGCACTAGTTTGTATCATGTTTGATGATACATGCAAACTTGGGTGTATGTTTGATTTGAACCATGTTTAGGTTAATGGTTATGGTTTTAAAGTATTCACTTATTCATTTCATTTATATTCTTTATTTCTTTTGGCTAAAATGAAATGGTTGCTAATTTTGTCTTTTGTGGAAGCTTCATGATGCTTTGAATTTGTAACCATTTTGTTTTATGTTTAAACCTAACCATTAGCTAAACTAGGGTTTGCTCTCTACAAGAGTTAAATCTAACCCAAGGTTGCATTTTGATAAGATCAATTTGATTTTATTATTGATTTATCATTATCATCATAACATTCTTCTTCTTCTTCTTCATTTTCTTCATGGAAGAAAGCTTGCTCCATTAATGGCAAGTGATGATAAAGAGTGAGAAATCCAATTCTAAAGTGAACCCAACTTCTATTTCTTCATCCTCTACCTCTTGCCAAGTAGTATAGGGTGTTTCCTTCACAAGTTTTCATGGCTTGGTGAAGGTGGAGCTTGATCTAGCGATGCCTCGACGTAGATCATCTTCGGCATGGACATCGACGACCTAGCTCGCCTATTCTCCGATGAAGCCGACGCTAGAGCCCGGGAATTCATTTGGACAGCGAGGGGACTTCGTTGCGGAGCTATGGAGGTGGAGCACCGGATCTACAAAGGTTGTATTTCCGTTTAAACTTTAGTTAAGTTGTTAACTAGATTTCTTTTTCGCCTAGATTTCTAGCCAACGATCCGTAGTCGGGTTTCTCGGCATCTAGATTTTTTGAAATTGGCATAGTTGATACCTTGTGAGACCTCCTTAGCGTGCCTAGGAACCCTACAGTGGTATCAGAGCCTAGCTAGAGCCTTAGGCGAAGTCCAGACGGAGTTTGAAAGCCGGACGAACCGAAATCCTAACCCCAAAATGCTCTCTGAAAATTTTCTAAAATTTTGGATTTTTGTCAATTAAAAATATGCAGAAAAATAAGCAGGGTGTTCTTTGAATTACTGTGAAATACGAGGGCCTAAATCAACTTTTCCACCGCGTAACCGCGGCCCCAGCTATGCAAGGTGCGGCGGTTCCGCGGCCGTACTGTTCCCCTGTATGATTATTTCTGCACAGTAACTCATATAATTTAATGCTATATTTTCTGGGGTATTTTTATTGTGACTCTACAGAAGAGTATTCTGGGGTTGTATTGGGAATCAAAGTGTAAGTGCACGGCGGCGCCCCGGCCGTCAATCCGACGGCCAAACGCGGAAACGGTGATAAACTTAAATTTTTGCGGACTTAGCAAACCGGCACCACCGCGCACTAAACCCCGGATCGTGCCATTAAACTAGTCTAAGCTACTAACAAGAAAGGGAAGAGATGTACCGACTGATCCGAGTCCTCCGGTCTTCATCTCCACTCCGATCTCCTCGCGGGATCTCCGGCCGTCGCCTCTTCGCCGGAAGGGTACCACGTCGCCTGCATCTTTTACGGGCTCCCGCCTCTATACCGAGGCAACTCGGGCATGAAGCCGGCAACTCGACATGCTCAAGATATGCTGTAGAATGTAGTGTAGAAGTGTATGTCTCACTTTGGGGTTGGTTGCCATAGATGGAGGAAATGAGATAAGAAAAATGGTGCTTGCATTTTTCTAGCATGAATGAGATCAAGAAGATGAAACTCTCAAGAATGAAGAACTCTCTCCTTCTTCTTCTCTCTTTCTTTTTCTTCTTCTCTCTTTTCTAATGAAAAACTTATATTGCAAAAAAGAATGGTGGAGGAGGTAATATGAAACATGAAGGGAGGTGGGTGTAGGAAGTGAAAAGAGGTGACCACATCCTAGACATAAAAACATCAACCATGCTTATCACTCCATACTCTTTCAAATCACAATTAAAGCAAGTGATGGATGAAAGATATCATGATCAAACCTTATGCTATAAAACCCTCTACAATGTGTTATTTGCAAACTTGTAAATAACACCCTCCATCGGAAAAGTCCGGCCGGGAAAGAACAAAGGAAAACCGGCCGGAACGGAATACAAACTGGCAACACCAGAAAACTGGTCCCGTAATAAATTACAGGAAAACCCCGATACTGTGCATACACACCCGCATCTGTATTCCGTCCGGATACAAATGCAATGAGATAAAATCTACACTGTACTAAACTAGGACCGGCTTAAACCAAAGCCGGCTAGTAATATCCGTTCGATCCTGATCCATGCAATACCGCACGTATCTGATCGAACGCTGCCATATAACCATACGGCCTCTAGTACAAAACTGTCCGATCCTGATCCGTGCAATACCGCACGTATCTGATCGGACCCTGCCATATCTCCATACGGCCTCTACAGCGTTTCGCCCGAAAGCTTGCGTAACTGAAAGTGTGGTGGACTCTAAAGACTCGTCAATACTATGGCTGTGGATTTAACCACTAGCACGTCTGAGGTATAAGCCAATACGTGACGGGCCACCAGCTATTGACTAAAAGGGACGTCGATGAGGAAGCTCACCCCGACACCCAACTGAGCCTGTCAGTGACAATATCCGTACAGTCCGGTCCGTTCGTCTATGAGCATCGCATGTCGGGCCTAGGGGGTTGGTAAAAGTCAGACCCCCAAAAGCGGTACAAGTCGTGTCGGAGTGTAGCCCAGAACACCCTGAGATACTACTGGAATACCTACTAGTAAATCTCCTGCCTTGACCAAGGTCTTCGTGTAATGGCTCTCCTAGACACAGCGCGACCTCACCCCCAATACCGGGAGAGACGAAACCCCTGAAGATCCGCTCACTGCCTCCATGTGGCTCGGGACTGTACCCAACTAAAACCTGTTTGCACGACTCCTTTGAGCCGTGGTAGGGTAGTAATCAAAGTACAGTGGGAACTCACACGAGACAAATGACGATCCCCACGTCGATGAACTAACCTGTACACATGTCACCTGGGAACTGCTATCTGACGTCAGGTATAAGACCAACTAGCATGTTCCCGGCGAGTCCTGTCCGGTGTACTCATAACCCAATGAGCACCTGTATACATCTTAGGTGAACCAACTGACACCAGTGGCTTGTGAGACCGGCCACCGCCCTTTGTCGGGGTCTCGACTGTATACACTAGTCTACTCTGGAGAATCGATGCCCTGTCTCGAAACTCCTACGACTAGGGACCTTTTAAGGATGCGCTTATAGACTCCAGCTCTCACTTATATGATCGCCCTCATACTGCTGGCAGTCAAGCAAGAATCCTAGGGGCTCTATCAACGTGCAATAGCGACATGTCATGTCACCTAAAGCAATACACGATGATAAAGGTAAACCAGATAGCATACTATCATCTCGAGTAAGACTGTTCTACCGGGATAGGTCCTCCCTCAATCATTGCAATCACGTGCCTGTGATCCAATAATTGACTCTGAGGGCACTATCTCCAACAATCTCCCACTTGCACTCAAGGCTAATTATTGCGATGTCGCATACTCACAGTCCGTGTGATACCGAACATCCAACTCCTCTACTAGTCAGTCTCACAAAACTCGTTTGCGAAACTATTGCGTTCGAGGAATAGCCTCAGTGAGTGGATCCGCCTTGAAGTTTCTTTCTATGTCTCTCTATATCTCAAGTTCGCGGAGAAAGCTATCTCCCGAAATGAGCAATACCTGTCTTAGAGTGTCTGGATGTCTGATGGGACCTAGCTCATAAATGAACTCCAAATCCAAACTTCTTAGACTGTATCGTCAACTGAACTTAATCAGTATCCTGTGCCATGCCACCCTCAGTATTGCCTTGGACCACCTGTCCAAAATACTGCCCCTCGTCAGAAGGAAAACTATAACTCTGACAACCTCCTTGTCGTCCGTGTCACCTTGGAAGCCTGGAGTGATAACCGTCTCCTAAAGGAGGCAGCCGTTATCATATCCCTAGAACATTCACTTATGTTCTAAAACTGCTTCCGACTATTTCTCCAGGATTGGATCAATGTCAACTTATTGCATCTACTGCAAGAACAACATCTGGTGTGGTACTTGACATCTCATGATTGACCCAATTGCCTAAGCAAGTGATCTGCCAATCATGTACATCCCTCTCTACTTTAGTCTATAAGACACCTTTAGAGAGGGTGACTCCATTACCTGCAGGTACACTACCATGCCAGGAGTCGTCCATTCTAAATACTCTTAGAACGCTGTCTAAGTACCCAGATTGAGAAACCACCCAAATCTAGATCTAAAACCATAGATCTAGTAACCAATATGTCTGATATAATGTCCAAGTCCTTTTTGGAGAAACCACTGTGTGACGACCAAAGTATAACCGATCGTAGTATAGGAATATCACTTCCTACTACCTTCTCAACAGATCCATCCCCTATTCTGATGACGTCAAACCTATGACTGTCACATCAGAAATAGATGATCTATCTCCGCTGCATCTGCTTTAGTCTATAAATAGACATAAGCCTGATGTCCACCAATGCTTCCGCTGCTCCCACTGACTACGACAACCCTCTGGCAGAGTCATATAGACGTGCACTTCTAAAGCTAGTTTAGAACGACGCTATACTCATCCTCCTGCCAGGTCTCGCAGCCTGGAACAACAACAATGGCATGTGTGGGTAAACAAGAACTTCCCTGTCACCGTCCTTGAGGCTACCGAAGTACCTCTCGGGTGCCTGAAGTTACCCACCTTATCTGCGGAGTGGCCAATGGAATGTCAAATCGGATTGAATCTTTAGGTTCCTTATCTAATCTTCAGTAATCGTTTGCGGTTCTGGAATCACTTCCAGTTCTACCATACTCCCACTACTGTTTTTGAAAAAATCCATTTTTAATAAAACTGTGGCGAGTCTAGAACAATATTTCTATTGATCTTCCAGATGGTAGAAAATTAACCCTCGTCATAGCCTGGGTCAACCCACAAACAGTCATTACAGAAACGTGCCTTGAATTGTCCAGTGTCTGGTTTTAATCATAAGCCGGACAACTCCCCGTACCTTAACAACGTTAAGATATGAACTGTTCTATATCCAATATAGAACCAGAGGCACTGATTTAATTTAACCAGATTCAAATCATGCAGCTATCTCCAGTGCATGTCAACTAAATGGAAGGAGGCCGATCAGCGTTACTCAACTTAGGAATGCTTCCAATTATGAGTAACCTGAAAGAGAAGTTAATTACTATCAACTGAATACCATACACAAGTATCTACATCTTCGATCACTTTGAAGAATCCCGATACTTGCTACACCTGGTTCTCTACTCTATTCAAATACCTATAACTCCTCAAAACTCAGACCCTGTGTTTCTACGAAACACATGTCTAAGAACTAGAGAAGTTAAAAGTAAACAGAATATAGTATGAGGACCAACCCCTCTGTCCTAATGGACACTGGACAACATACAATACTCTGTATGAGTCCTCTGAGTCTAACAACTCCTTCACTGTGCGTCGTAGGTCGAAAACTGTACTTATGGTTAGGAAGAATTACACCGCTGTTTAATGCTCCTTACCTAACCATCCACTGATATAGGTAAATGTCATCGACATAATATCAAAAGGTATATCTCACTCTATGAAAATAGACGTACAGATATATCAATTTGAAATTGGTGCACAACATCGGATATTCAAAACCAAATATTTGCCGACCGGCAAACAGCCCAGATGATCTCCTCAAATATCACCGATTACAACGAATCCCGATATAATGAGGATAATTACCCTATTCCCAATAACTTACTCCCACTCATCATCTGTAAAACCATACAGATGTGAGAATCAAACCTGGTAAATACATACCCTGGAGCAAGTGTCTAATCGGGAAATCAGTTTCCTTTTAACAGTACACAGTTAAACTGAAACATTGAAATGTTTCGATGGGGTATCCTGGTATTCCTAGTAATGCCTCTACCATTATCCAGATTCACAACTATAACCGTATAATTCTTTGCCACCTCACCAAATCCCTTGATATGTCTTTAGTCATTACCTTCTGCACACCCCTTAGGCCAAATGGTTTTCTTCCTTCCCTACCGTTCGGCACCAGCCTATGGTTTGGAAGAAGACTATCCAATAAGCATAATGGGTGTACTGTCCTAATCCTAGGAGCACTCGCAATGCGAGAGAAGGTGAAGATAAAAGACACCTGAATGTACTTTATTCCTATTTCTCCTGAACCAGGATCCATCCCCGAACTGGAACAAGTTCCTTTCGAGTTCGTATATAACCATACGATGGATTATCCAATAAAATGGGATCTTCGTAGTGATACGGAGTGTCCTGGAGAAATACAAAGGTGATTTAGGATTGGCGAAGAGATACTTGGTTTGGTCGTGAATAGCAGTCGCAACTTACTTTGCCCTCTTACTAATCCCTTTCTTTGTCTTAACTTAATACCTTCTGTACACCGTTTAGGCTAATTAGTTTTCTTCATTCCCTACCGGCCGGCACCAGCCTATGGTTTGGAAGAAGACTATCCAATTTGCACAATGGGTGTACTACTCCTAAACCAAGGAGTACTCACAACCTGAGAGAGGGTGAAAAGAAAAGACAACTGAATAATCCTATCCGTTTTCTCCAGAACCGGAAACCATCCTCGAATTCCTTCGAGTTCGTATCTAACCATACGATGGTTTTGTCCAATGGAAGTGGACGTTCGTAGTAATACGGGGTGTCCTGGAGAAAAGGGTAAAAGTAGAAGTGGCAATGAGGTCTGCAACTTTGATAATCCAAAAGCCAGTGTTAAGTAGGTTCGGTCAACTTGGTCACTGAGTCATAGTCTAGGGTCGGGTCAATGGTCGCTGCCAGAAAGAGAGAGAAAAGAAACACTCAGCGTGCACTCTATCCTAGATCAGAATGGTTACCAATTTATCTAATCTGGAAACCTCCCACTGTACCTCAAATTCTCCTCCAAACCTGAAAGAAGAATTAGTCGGAGTCACCCGAGGAGTAAACCAACTCATCAGTGGGAATCGGGATCCAACTATCATCGCATGATAACGTGACGGAATCCGCTCACGGTATCACACTCCAGAAGGTATGCGCATATCTGGCAAGTTTCAGTTCTTTTGAAACTCCCGATGTGATTTCTGCCCCATGCTCTTATGACCTTGACGAAGGTCAACAAATCATAAGTCACATGTCAAGTTCCACCCGTCATTGTCCAGGTTAATTTGAACCCACCAGTACAAGCCCTTGACGAAGGTCAACAAGGCTATACGACTGTCCAAACCAACACATCTATCTATGCAGCAGAAAGGCAACAAGCAGCTACCATGCACTATGCCTTGACGAAGGTCAACAAACATAGCATGAATACTACGTGCTACCCGTCTGAAACGACGGAGGGCTACGAATGGTTTCTGGCGAAAACCTTTAACGTAATGAACATGATATCGTTGAAGGAACGGATAGCTTTTTAGAAAATATAGTGACGAAAACCTTTACTAAAGAGGTCACTCCCGGTGAAGGGATCTCGGCTCTTTCCCCGTAGAATGAGGTGCAGGATATTCCAAATAAATACCACGGTGCAAAGAAAAAGTAATCGGCTATAGTGAAGTTAATGCCCTGACGCAAACTTCTGTCCAAGGGGTCACTCCCGGTGAAGGGATCTCGGCCCTTGCCTCGTCGACTGAGGAGCAGGATATTCCCAATGAATACCACGATGCAAAACAAAAGAGAACGTCCTTGCAATAACAGCTTTTTGAAAAGTATTCCAACAACATCAGAATAGGTTTGTTTAACTTGCATTGATCCGAATCAATGCAGTCCCATCAATTGATCACACCACAAAGAACGAAAATATACTGACGTACGTATATGCCATCCGCATTCGCCACTGGGTCCCGTCATCACCCGTTAGGTTAGCTTACTAACGGCAGAGCGGGGACTGGACTAGCGCGGGTGAAAAACATATACAACATCTACTAATATATATACCAATATATTATATTTCGCTCAAGGCGTGAAAAGAAATGCAACATCACAGAAATGTACAGCATGACAGAACAATACAGATATCTGGGATCCCCGGGTTTCACAGAGCCACTACTGAAACCCGACGTTCCCCTGGTCGTGTGGATAGCCTGTGCAATGAAATCCTAGACCCCTACGGGCGCGGCAAGTCACCCGCCAAAACCTGAAGCGAGGCAGCCCCCTTCAGCTCCGTGAATGGACCACCCAGCACTCCACGGAATCCGGCAACTTGGGCACCCCTCCTGGGTCAACCTGTACCCCCTACGAGTGCGGCGAATAGCCCGCCAATCCCAGAGTGAAGCCCCCTCCGTCCCAATGCCATGAGATGCGGGCTTGTTGCCCTCTAGAACCCGGCCATCCGTGCACCCCACCGCAGGGTAATCCTAGTAGAGAAAGTAAAATATACATACACCGGGTACATCGACCGCAACCAGGTCGTGCCCCAAAAGAATAATACAAACTGGCAGTGACGGCAGTCCACAAGTCGGACGCTCGCCCCGCAATATCAAATGTACATAATACACCAACACTGTACTAGCATTGCATCCAGGCTATCCCCACGACCGATCCGCAACATCACAGCAAATACATAGAACATCAACGTGAAAGTCACGTTCGCAAATCCGTCTAACCGAGCTATAGCAGTTAGACCGGATTTACCGATCGAGTGACATTCACGATCGCAGATATAATGTAAATACTGTGAAAAATGTGTTTATAATTTTCCGATTGACCAAAAATTAACAAGTGGGTCCCCAATCAAAACTGTAGCACTCACAGAAAACCTGGGCCCAATTTTAATATTCCAAAACCAATATTTTAAGCCCAGAAAGCCTCTGTAAAAAATTGGTGCAGTGATCTCCACAGTGTGCGGCGGAAGGGCGGCGGAATGGGGGTTTGTGCGGCGCTTCCGCGGTCCAACTGTGGATTCACTTCATCGAAATTTTACAGAGTTCTTAGAATTTCCAGTACATCAATATTATACAACCTGAAAAAATTTTCGAGACCAAAATATTTCAACAGAAACTGATGTGAACAAAAATGCAAGTTTTGGAATTTTGGTCGATCGGAAATGCAAAACACATTAAACGAAGCTAGACGAAGTTAATGGCGAGGCTCTGATACCACTGTAAGTGCACGGCGGCGCCCCGGCCGTCAATCCGACGGCCAAACGCGGAAACGGTGATAAACTTAAATTTTTGCGGACTTAGCAAACCGGCACCACCGCGCACTAAACCCCGGATCGTGCCATTAAACTAGTCTAAGCTACTAACAAGAAAGGGAAGAGATGTACCGACTGATCCGAGTCCTCCGGTCTTCATCTCCACTCCGATCTCCTCGCGGGATCTCCGGCCGTCGCCTCTTCGCCGGAAGGGCACCACGTCGCCTGCATCTTTTACGGGCTCCCGCCTCTATACCGAGGCAACTCGGGCATGAAGCCGGCAACTCGACATGCTCAAGATATGCTGTAGAATGTAGTGTAGAAGTGTATGTCTTACTTTGGGGTTGGTTGCCATAGATGGAGGAAATGAGATAAGAAAAATGGTGCTTGCATTTTTCTAGCATGAATGAGATCAAGAAGATGAAACTCTCAAGAATGAAGAACTCTCTCCTTCTTCTTCTCTCTTTCTTTTTCTTCTTCTCTCTTTTCTAATGAAAAACTTATATTGCAAAAAAGAATGGTGGAGGAGGTAATATGAAACATGAAGGGAGGTGAGTGTAGGAAGTGAAAAGAGGTGACCACATCCTAGACATAAAAATATCAACCATGCTTATCACTCCATACTCTTTCAAATCACAATTAAAGCAAGTGATGGATGAAAGATATCATGATCAAACCTTATGCTATAAAACCCTCCACAATGTGTTATTTGCAAACTTGCAAATAACACCCTCCATCGGAAAAGTCCGGCCGGGAAAGAACAAAGGAAAACCGGCCGGAACGGAATGCAAACTGGCAACACCAGAAAACTGGTCCCGTAATAAATTACAGGAAAACCCCGATACTGTGCATACACACCCGCATCTGTATTCCGTCCGGATACAAATGCAATGAGATAAAATCTACACTGTACTAAACTAGGACCGGCTTAAACCAAAGCCGGCTAGTAATATCCGTTCGATCCTGATCCATGCAATACCGCACGTATCTGATCGAACGCTGCCATATAACCATACGGCCTCTAGTACAAAACTGTCCGATCCTGATCCGTGCAATACCGCACGTATCTGATCGGACCCTGCCATATCTCCATACGGCCTCTACAGCGTTTCGCCCGAAAGCTTGAGTAACTGAAAGTGTGGTGGACTCTAAAGACTCGTCAATACTATGGCTGTGGATTTAACCACTAGCACGTCAGAGGTATAAGCCAATACGTGACGGGCCACCAGCTATTGACTAAAAGGGACGTCGATGAGGAAGCTCACCCCGACACCCAACTGAGCCTGTCAGTGACAATATCCGTACAGTCCGGTCCGTTCGTCTATGAGCATCGCATGTCGGGCCTAGGGGTTGGTAAAAGTCAGACCCCCAAAAGCGGTACAAGTCGTGTCGGAGTGTAGCCCAGAACACCCTGAGATACTACTGGAATACCTACCAGTAAATCTCCTGCCTTGGCCAAGGTCTTCGTGTAATGGCTCTCCTAGACACAGCGCGACCTCACCCCCAATACCGGGAGAGACGAAACCCCCGAAGATCCGCTCACTGCCTCCATGTGGCTCGGGACTGTACCCAACTAAAACCTGTTTGCACGACTCCTTTGAGCCGTGGTAGGGTAGTAATCAAAGTACAGTGGGAACTCACACGAGACAAATGGCATCCCCAGGTCGATGAACTAACCTGTACACATGTCACCTGGGAACTGCTATCTGACGTCAGGTATAAGACCAACTAGCATGTTCCCGGCGAGTCCTGTCCGGTGTACTCATAACCCAATGAGCACCTGTATACATCTTAGGTGAACCAACTGACACCAGTGGCTTGTGAGACCGGCCACCGCCCCTCGTCGGGGTCTCGACTGTATACACTAGTCTACTCTGGAGAATCGATGCCCTGTCTCGAAACTCCTACGACTAGGGACCTTTTAAGGATGCGCTTATAGACTCCAGCTCTCACTTATATGATCGTCCTCATACTGCTGGCAGTCAAGCAAGAATCCTAGGGGCTCTATCAACGTGCAATAGCGACATGTCATGTCACCTAAAGCAATACACGATGATAAAGGTAAACCAGATAGCATACTATCATCTCGAGTAAGACTGTTCTACCGGGATAGGTCCTCCCTCAATCATTGCAATCACGTGCCTATGATCCAATAATTGACTCTGAGGGCACTATCTCCAACACAAAGATTCGGTCGGATTATCAAATTTTTTCAGTGTGGCTTTCCGGATAAATTTTAGAATATGTTAAAAAGTTCGACCGGATATAAATACCCAATTTTTCCCCTGTCGGGAAATTTCCAAGTGTTGGATTTTTCCGTAGTTTAACGACGTTCTAAGTAGTGCAAGTAACGCGATGGACCCTCTAGAAGACAACAAACCTTAACTCGATTATGTGACCGTCTTGAACTGCCCTTTGAACCTTCGGGTTTGGGGCAGTACGGCGTGCCACATGTGAGGCGTTGGCTTGACCCTTCTACGGCTGGACCGTTGGTACTGAGGCACGAACTGAATGTTGTTAGACTTATTTCATGTATTGAGCTGTATCGGGAAAACTTGGGTGTTCGATTGTTCGATCGAAAAGTTTAGCATTTTCTATTTATCCGGAATGGGATACAATAATTGGAATTCACAAGTAGTTATAAGATAACTGAATGAATGTTATAAACATAGCAGTTTAGTCTCACTTGATCGGTTGCCACGGAATTTTGATGTGATCAAAAGTCCGTCGCAATCACGTAGCGTACGCGGATACTCGCCGGATAAACTTAATAGACAGCCTCACTCCATAGCCCCGACCAAGTGACTGTAGGAGAACCCCGTCGCCGAAAGCATCCGTTCGGGTGCTCTCGGTGGCGGTGTTCCGCCTTGGTGCACTTCGTCGACGGTATCAGGGGTGCGGCCGCCTACTTAAGTTTGCGACGAGCATTCGATCAGTTTTTCGGGAATCTTGTTGAATTGCCCGACATGATATTGAAAAGTGTTTTCGATAATGAGACTAAAATGCGGGGTTTATAATTGTTAGGCATGCGATGTCTAAAGAATTCATTAAGTCAGGCATGCGATGTCTGAAGAGATTGCGGATTCCAACTGTTGTAGTTTTACACTTTCTTTTCTGTGACCGTAAGTGTAATATGTGATATCGCCGGTTTCGTTGCTATATGTCAACGACAATTGGGATACGCATGTTTACTTACGCTGATGACATGTGATATTATGTGTTGCTGGATATGTTATATTGGATCGCCGTTTGAATAGCCGGGGGTTTTTATGTGAGATGAGCGTTTTTCATTTTCATTCATGTAAAAACTTGTATGTAATATTCTTTTATTGGGGCACTTCCAGGTTGCGGAAGATGTCACCGTTTGTATATTATTTACTTTTCCGCACTAGGATAGACCCAAGGAGGAGGGCACAAGTAACCGGGTTCTGGAGTCCAGTGGGAGACCAACTCGAAGAGTCGAGTCCGGGTCTCCTAACTCCAGAATTGGTAGGGTTGCTTGCCGCTCTCGTAGGGGTCTAGGGGTGTGGGTTTGGCTATTCATCACAACCGTGGAATCCGTGTTTTATACTGGCTCGTATTGAAAACACGGACGTCCTAGTATATCCAATATTTCATATGATTCTTCTGCTGCGATATCTGTGATGTGATCATGTGATGTTCTGTGATAGATACAGTATATAGTATATATGATATATTATATAGGCGTTACTTATGTTTTACACCCGCGCTTGCCCTGCTCCGCTCTGTCGTTAGTTACCTAACCTAACAGTGCACGAGGGGACATCGAGGTGAATGCGGATGGCATAAGTGTACGTCGTATTTATCTGTGATGTTTAGGTACTTAAATGATGGGACTTCATTAATGAGATTAATGAAATAAAAGAAACCTGTAGAATCGAATTTCAAAATAAAACAGGTAGCTACAGTTCTTGCTTTGCACAGCGGTGTATATGATATATCCTGCACCTTATTCGATAAGGAAAGGACCGAGATCCCTTCACCGGGAGTGACTCCTTTAGCAATAACTGGCAGATGCTACACACTCGGTTTGTCTTTTGATTGCTTTTAAGTGTTTTTGCTTTGCACTGCGATATATATGATATATCCCGCACCTCATTCGACGAGGAAAGGACCGACGATCCCTTCACCGGGAGTGACTCCTTTAGCAAAACTAGAAAAGCCTCAAAGACACTCCATTTCAAAATTCATTCGATCATACAACGATATCAAGTTCATTACGCAATAGGTTTTCAGAAAAACCTGTCGTAGCCCTCCGTCATTTCAGATAAGTCCTATTTAGTATTCGTGCTACGTTTGTTGACCTCCGTCAAGGCGTAGTGTGCGGTAGCTAACTAGTATTTATCTGCTTATGCATATGATGCAGATTGGATTAGGGTAGTCGTGCGGCCTTGTTGACCTCCGTCAAGGGTCGTGCGGGTGGGTTTAATTCGATCAAGAAATGACGGGTTGAACTTGACTGGTAGCCTATGGTTTGTTGACCTCCGTCAAGGTCATAGGGTGCTGGGGGCAAAATATTATCGGGAATTTCAAGTGTTGAAATTTGCAATGAGATTGCATACCTTCTATGAGATAGTTGGATCCCGATACCCGCTGCGAGTAATTGTTACTCCTGGGAGAGTTTTATACATTACAATTAGCCGATCAAGTAGGTGTCTAGACAGGTGTCAACGGGGTTACGCCTCTGGGAAAACGAGGTTTACATTAATTAGGTTCGTGCGAAAGCACGGGGGACCTCCCTCAAAGTACCGACACTGGCCTGGCTGAAAGATTGGCGAACTTGTAGTGTGTAATTAATCCCGGCTAGTCTTTCCTTTTAGGGTTTGAAGGATGATTTGATAAAAAGCAGTGGGAGCCATCCTGATTAGATAAAATAATAACCAATCTATTCTTGCAAGAGCGCACGCTGAGTGTTTTCTTCTCTCTCTCTCCTGGTAGCGACCATGTCACGCCTTAATCAAGATAATAAAACGGATTATTGACCGAACCCGCTTGTTATACTGAGCTGGGGAACGTTGGTCCCGCTCCAACTTATAATAGTTATAAGACAGAGCAGGAAATTGGGGAATACCAGATTTCCCGTGCCGTCCAAACGAAGAGAGTGCATGCTGATGCATCATCTTCGGGTGTGTTCATTACAAAGAACTGTTTCTCAGTATCCTCCGCATCCTGGGTATATGATACCGGATCAGGATCCCAGATATGTAATCTGTTACATAGGGCTACAAAAGGGTAGAAAAACTGAGAACGGGTGATAAGTTTCATGAGGCAGAAAACGGGGCAAGTGTTGCAGCCAAGTCTGTCGGTCACTGTCACCCTGTATTACCAATACATTGATTCTGAATGAATGTTATTAGATACCGAACCTGATATACAAAATTATATCAGTCTCTTTATCAGTAAAGAAATGATAAAATTTTGTATTGCTGGATAATGTTTTGAACATTTCCTATATCAAAAGTTGATCGGTTCAGGCACGTTATCTAAAAGCATTGATGTTCTAAATCAAACTACAGTTCTTAGTATATAGAACACACACAAGAGGAAGAGTTCAGAAATGAACGAACCCTTCTTGAGGTATTGTAGACTAGGTCATATCAATGCGACCCGACTAGCTGAGTTACATTTAGATGCATATTTAAATCAGTTTGAATTTACAACTTGTGAAAGTCGCCAGTCATGTCTCAAAGATATAATGACACCAGCTCTGTTTACTGGAAGCAGAGAAAGAGTTAGTAAACTCTTGGGACTGATACATGATGATGTATGTAAGGTCCCCTGTCTACATATACTAAGACCGGTTCTTTGTACTTCATTATATTCTCTGATAATCTCTCAAGATTCAGACATATGTTCATGTTGAAACACAAGTCCGAACCTTTTGAGATATTCACAAAATATAAGTTAGAAGTAGAGAACCAAAATACGGGTATAAGTATTATGTCCTTTGATGTGATCAAGGAGGAGAATACTTGAGCACGGAATTCCTGGATTATTCTAAAGGAGAATGAGATTCTCTCTCAGCATTACTCCTCCGTATACACCATAGCACGATGGTATATCGGGGCGGAGCAGATACACCCTATTTGATATGGTGTGCTCTATGATGAGTACTACTGAGTTACCTGTTTCCTTTTGGGAGTTATACACTTATGAAGTTGCATACCTATTGAATAGGGTTCTAATCAAATCAGTTGCCTACCGCTTCATATGTGATATGGAATGGGAAGAGCCCATGTCTTAAGTTAGTTAAGATTTGGGGTTGACCGGCCTATGTATAAAAGCAAAATCCGGACAAGCTCGAGGCAAGGTCTGTTATGTAGTACTGGAAATGTTCCAGCCATACAAACTACAGCAGATGATTTGGTAGAACCGAAGGATTCAGTAGATTCCAACGAACCTCAGCCTCTCCGCCGATCTAGTAGGGTTCCTCACCCACCTGAGAGATACTTCGGTTTCTCTATGACAGTGGGAGCGAGAATTGCATCATGAGATGATGACCCAACTAGTTTCGAGCTGGCCATCAGGAGTAAGACTCTGTAAGAATGGCTGGATGCTTAGTGATCTGAGATGGAATCCATGTACACCAGCAAAGTATGGACTTTGGCTGCTATATCTGAAGGGTTAAATCCCCATCAGGAGCAAGTATATCTTGAGAAGATTACTTGGTGTAGATGAAAAAGTTGAGACTTTCAAAGCTAGACTTGTTAAATGTTTTCGTCATTGACCAGGAGTGGATAATGATGAAACCTTTTCCAGTACTTATGCTTAAGTCCATCCAGATCCTACTTGTCACGGCTACATACCATGACTACGATATCTGGCGGTTGGGTGCCATGACTCCTTTTCTAAATGATGTTTTAGAAGAGTGTGTCTATAAGTACACAGCCAGAGGGCCTCGTAGACAGTGGGAGCAGCGGAAACGTGAGCAAGATGCTTTATCTGATAAAGCAGGCATCACGGAGTTGGAACGTCTGTTTTGATGTGTTAGTCAAAGAGTTTGACATCATCAAAATGGTAGATGAACCTTGTATAAACAAAAAGGTAGTAGGGAGTATGGTGGTGATCCTCGTAGAGTACGTGGATGACATACTCTTGATAAGAAAGGAGTTTCTTATGCTACGCTCGATCAATTTCCGTTTATCACAAAGATTCTCCGTGTATGATCAAAATGATACCTCCTAAATCCTGAGTTTTGGATCTATGAGATAGATCTAATTGGATGTTAGGAATCTCACTAGTAGTAGTGAGATGGTATCAATCGATCCTGGGGAGAATCACTGGAAGTGTTCCAGGGTGATAAAGACGACTGAATGTCAGTCGCAGGCATTGTCATTACCCTCAGTAAAGGGACGGTATGTTGGAAGAGTTCCAAGCTAGATACCGTGGCATACTAGACGATAAAGGCTGGATACATCGCTGCTTAAGATGCTACCAAAAAGGCTGTTTGGATGTATATTAGTTCATGAGATGAACTTAGTTCCTACCATTATGTGACAATGGAGTTGTGGCTTATGCCAGGAACCCCCGTCCCATCAGTGATCCAGACATATTCTAAGGCAGTATCACCTGATCATGGAGATGGTTGATCTCCAGGCTGATCGAGGTTAGGAGAGCAGACTCAGAGGACAACAGGGCGGATCCACTCACGAAGGCCTATTCCCAGATAGAGACTTTTATGGGATGGTTGAGTATGAGATACTACAACCACTGCTACAGATGGCCCTAGTGCAAGTGGGAGATTGTTAGTTATATGTATGCCCTAGAGGCCATTACTATACATAGGATGTATATTGTAGTGGATGCTGGGACATATATAGGGAGGACTTTCTTGCTCGACATGATAGTATGCTATCTGGTTGTACTTTACCTTAACGTGTACACTGATTGTCTCTCTGTTACATGTTGGTAAAGCCCTTAGGATGTGTACTTGACTACCTGGACTATGATCCGGATCATACTAGTGGGGACATGGTAGTCCATAAGTACATCCTTCAAAGTCCCTAGTCGTGGGTATATCGAGACGGGGCATCGATATACCAGAGTAGACTAGCGTGTACCTTCTCGACCCATACAGATGGGCGATGGATGATCCCATATCCATCGGTGTTTGACATCAGAGATAATATACGGGTGCTCAGTAGAGACTGGGTACACTGGACGGACTCGCCGAGAACTCCCAGATGGTATTATACCTTACGTCAGATGGCAGTTCTCTGGTGACACTGGTACAGAGTAGTCTGTTGACCCGAGATCGTCATAGAGTCTTGTGTGGTTCCCACTGTGCTTTGATTTCCATCTTACCACGTCCAAGAGGGCGTGCAAAATGGTGGTTTTTGGGTACAGTCCCGAGTCACATGGAGGCAATGAGCGATAGGAGGGGATTTGTCTCTCCCGGTATAGGGAGTTGATGTTGCGCTGTGTTCGATTGGCTATAACAGGAAATCCCTGGCCAGGGTTGCTGAGATTTACTGGTAAGTGTTACCAGTAGTTTCTCGAATTGTTATAGACCTCATATCGACACGACTTATCGAGCTATTGGGGTCTGACGTTTACCACCCCTAGGTAAGATATGCGACATATCAGACGACGAGACCGGACTGTACGGTAGTGTTACTGGTTGGATTCACTGGAGTGTGAGCAGGCTTGCTCGTCGATCTTCTGATCGCTCAATACCCGGGTGGCCGTTACGTTTAGCAGACCGCTTGCGGCTTGTGGGTGCTTGATATGATCATCATCTGCTGCCGGCGTATTGACGAGTCTTTAGAGTCCTACACAGAGGTTTCCTGGCTCAAGCGAAACGAAATAGGAGCGCATATGAGATATGTGCGGGACCGAGAATAATGCGTGTATGTGATACCGTATTCTATTCTCGCGATGAATGTATCGATTGGTTGTATGAGATATAACCTAGTTATCGAATCAAGTATTGATTCGATAAGCCGATACATAGGATACTAGTCGGTTATATACGATATGACCGGATCGTTAAATCAAGTGTTGATTTAATGATTTAATGCATAATTATATATTTGATATATTACTTTGCATTAACTAGTATCGGTTCACTTTAAATGGATTTTCTCGCTCGGATGTGCGCATTGCATATGCGATATGATTTTGTGCACTAGTTTGTATCATGTTTGATGATACATGCAAACTTGGGTGTATGTTTAATTTGAACCATGTTTAGGTTAATGGTTATGGTTTTAAAGTATTCACTTATTCATTTCATTTATATTCTTTATTTCTTTTGGCTAAAATGAAATGGTTGCTAATTTTGTCTTTTGTGGAAGCTTCATGATGCTTTGAATTTGTAACCATTTTGTTTTATGTTTAAACCTAACCATTAGCTAAACTAGGGTTTGCTCTCTACAAGAGTTAAATCTAACCCAAGGTTGCATTATGATAAGATCAATTTGATTTTATTATTGATTTATCATTATCATCATAACATTCTTCTTCTTCTTCTTCATTTTCTTCATGGAAGAAAGCTTGCTCCATTAATGGCAAGTGATGATAAAGAGTGAGAAATCCAATTTTAAAGTGAACCCAACTCCTATTTCTTCATCCTCTACCTCTTGCCAAGTAGTATAGGGTATTTCCTTCACAAGTTTTCATGGCTTGGTGAAGGTGGAGCTTGATCTAGCGATGCCTCGACGTAGATCATCTTCGGCATGGACATCGACGACCTAGCTCGCCTATTCTCCGATGAAGCCGACGCTAGAGCCCGGGAATTCATTTGGACAGCGAGGGGACTTCGTTGCGGAGCTATGGAGGTGGAGCACCGGATCTACAAAGGTTGTATTTCCGTTTAAACTTTAGTTAAGTTGTTAACTAGATTTCTTTTTCGCCTAGATTTCTAGCCAACGATCCGTAGCCGGGTTTCTCGGCACCTAGATTTTTTGAAATTGGCATGGTTGATGCCTTGTGAGACCTCCTTAGCGTGCCTAGGAACCCTACAGTATCATAATGAAATCAGCATAAAACAGTGCCTAGCATCGGCACAAAACATAATCCCAATATCTCGGTATCTCTGTATCACAGTCTCTGTACCTCAAAATCTCGAAATCTCAATATCTAGGGTGCCGTCAATCCAGACCGGCCCCTACCATCCATCTCAAGACCACGACGGTATCCTCCGGGTATCCGACGCGTCGGGTAATATCACCGGTCGGTAGTGCTCCCCTGCCGGGCTCAACGTCAACAACACATTCCTCTTGCCCCGGGGTACCGCACCGGGCCCACCATGTACCCGAAACGGTTCCTCCACTCCTCGAATCGGGTCTCGAAATCCATCAGCAAACTCATGGTGGACGACTCATACATCATGGGAAAACCGCACTTTTTATTTTAAAAGAGAGAAAAGGTTTATTTATGTTTTTGCGGTTTTCCCCCAAATCCAGAAAATCTCATGGAAATCCGAATCCAAAACCTCAATAACACGTAAAATAGTGAATATATGCATGAGAATCCATGAATGCGGCATAACAACGAATAACAGTATGCATGAAATAGCAGGTAATAACTGCAATGTCTAAACTATTAGCTAACAGACTATGTCAAGCAATAATATTTTCTAAGGTGTACGTGACATGGCAATTACCGATGAAGATGTGTGTGAGCCGGCAAGTAAGTGTACGTGGTACATACGCATCATCGGTAATGGTGCTGGTGTCCTAACAGCATGATATCAATAATGGAGTATGAAACATAATATAAGCATGCGATGCGAAGCGAACCACAATAATGAGCGGGAGCTGAATACTAGACGCAACTATAACTAATCTGCATTAATCTAATATAAGTCCTACAAATGGTGCCTTTTGAAATAACACAAATCATGGGGTTTTGAAAATAGGGGCTACGGTGTTTTTAAGAAAAGATACGTCTTTTGAAATATCCGTAGGATCCCTTGGGCTGTCTTTTAAAATACCCACGATTCGTTAGTTTTTGAAATAGGTAAGAATCAAATCTAATCTAACAACTAAACTAAACTAAAGGGCTAAGCTAACAAGTTGGACTACAGGTAAAGAAACCACCTAACATCTGAGTCGATATATATACATGCCTGTATATATATTAGTCGGTGATCCCGCCTCAATAATATCATATCCGATATCCTATCTATAATCAGACATCCCAAGTCAAGAGTACGGATCAATCATCAATATACAGCTCGTACGTAAATCCGTCGTACGGCATCCCAAATCTGGGTACGGGTCAATATCACATTCATCATACTATTCATCTGGTATCCTCTTTATCAAATATCATCATCTGGGTACTGACCTATGTCTAGTACAATTCTAACATCATTACTATAATCAAGATCTAACTACTGATCGACAGTCTAGTATAGATCGATATTATCCTCATATATCATCACCAGAGTATACATCGCCTAAGGTGGCCTATCACGAGTATCCTGTCATATCATATCATATCATATCCCATCGTATATCATAATCACATGTCGATCACAAAATATATATGTCGCTATTACTATGGCATCATCATTCCCAAAATCCTCTAAACTATCAAGGTGTATCTTAATTATGAATTTTATCATATCACCGACATCATGATCTCACATCAAACCATCGACTCACATCGATCTCATGTATCATCCTCAAATTCATAATAAACACATAAACCCAAACCCATGTGAACACATATCTATAACGAATTCCATAACCATATATGAAATGAGGATGTATGCAAATATGTATATGTGTGTATGTGTAAGTGTAGTGCACCCACTACCTAAGGTTCCGTAACCATGCACCAATCCATCACCAATATCCATCTTAAATCATCAATAATAAATCTCAACAACATATAATAAATTGTTGGTGTGTATACGCATCCGTATACATCACCACGGACTGCGGGGGTGCTATGCGCCATCCACCCGACTTCTCCCCGTAGATATAAATCTACTCACCTTGATATGTGTGCCGGTGCCGATGTCACCGTTTGCATCTCCAACGCTCCGACGTCACGTGGGGTACCTACAAGAATATCACATGCTAAAACACATGAAAATCACATCGGAAACCAAAATGGTGCATACTACGCCCATAGGTAAAAACCTGTGACCTTGTGTGCAAACACTGCCAATATCCACTGTCGTCGACGTCCAAACGCCACCCGACAGAAACGAATCACCAAATACCCAAAATCCATATGAAAACACGTCGTAAATCGTACGCCAACTCATGAAAATGAACCCAGATTTTATCCTAACAGGAAACAGTCAAAACTGGACATACCGGGGGTCAATTTTACATGAAAAGGGGTTGTGCACGCAAAACGAGGCAGTTTTACACTGCTCTGGCCGCAAATTGCGGCCAGGAGGGTTAAATTTGCGGCCGGGACTTTGATGTGGTGGCTAGGGCTTTGGGTAAGGGTTCCAGGGTGCCTGCACAGCTCTCTGCCAAGTCAATTTTTCTCTAGGAGGCCCCGGGTTGCTCCAAATTCCAGAACACCTTCACAGATCACACAAACCGACATGAAAAGTTCCGTAATTCCGTATTTTTGGGTTTCAGGTTGTGCTAGGCTAGTGTTTTGGTCAAAATAGGGTCTAAGGTCACCATTTAAGTCCAATTGCATAGCCACAACTCAAGTTTACCCTAACCCTCTCTAGGGTTTTCCAAAGTGTATAAAACCTCGACAAAATGACACTAAACTTTAAAAGAGGCTAAGTCACTTGAAATACTACAATATTTGTGTAGGGATTACCTCAATAGAGACTCAAGAATCTTCCCACGGCACCAAAACACCAACTTTCTTGGTCCATTCTAAAGCTTGTGAGCTTGTGCACACTTTTTGTGAAATGAGGGTAGGGTTTTGGTGTAGTTTGTGAGATGATTTGGGGCTTGAAGAGAGGAGGAAGATGAAGTGCAGGAGCAGCAGCAGCAATGGAGAGGGAAATGGTGAAGGAAATGAAGGATAAAGCCAAGTCAAAGCAACCCCTCACTCTTTCTCTCTCTCACCCATACCTAATATAATATTCCATTCTCTTTCTCTTTTTCTTTTCCTTTTCTTTAATTCCTTCTCACTCAAATAGTGATCCCAAAATAAAACCATGGCAAGAAAAATGTAACACAAGTCCAAAAATGATATGTGCAAGTTTTGCACAAAAAGCCAAAAAATCCGATTAGCGATTTTTAATCGCGATTAGCACTAAATTAGTATATAAATGCTCATAAAAACTTAAAAATGACTAATTTCCATAGAATACATAATTTTTGAATTTTCCATATTTTTTTCAAAAATTTTCCTATTTATCGATATTTAATTATAAATTTAATATTAAAATAATCCATAAAATAATATTAAATTATAAAAATTCCTAAAAATAATATTTTATTATTTTGGAATGTTACACCTGTGACCTTTGGCCTAACCCTATTAACCCTGTACTATTTAAAATCCCCGCACATTTACAGAGAATTAAAAATCCAATCAAACTCTTTTTAATGCATTTATTTATCACACCCTAACCCTAGTTTTTCCTATAAATACCCACTCAATTTTTCATACCCTTCACACTGAAATTCCTGTCCAAACTCTCAAGAAAATTCCATAGACTTTTGTGTGCAAGTGGAGTTAGCAAAGGACGAAACTCCGGCGAACTTCCGACGACGATCCGAGGAGTTTCCGACAACGAAACGACGCACAGGTGTTTGCCCAACCTTCCTCTTCCTCTTCTCTTGGCTCTAATCCCATAAATCCCTTCTTCCCTTCTTTTTACTATTCTAAAAACTTAGAATTCTAAAACCCAACGGAAGTGGAGTTAATCCGACTTCCGATTCGGTTTTTCCATAAAAACCATATTTTTCTTAAACACAATAATACCAAACTCTCACATTATTATCATTAAACATTAACAAAACATATTGACAAGTTTCATATCAAAAGAATTCATATTTCAATTTTTATAGCACTTTTACAGAAAAATACCATATAGTTTAGTTTCGACACAAATCTTATAATTCCTTGCTATACCTTTAGATAGTTCACGAGGTAATGACCTACCTCCTCACAACACACATCACTATCATAGCACGATATCTTTTGGGAAACTAGAATACGGAAATACGATTTTTACAAATAAATACCATAAACTACAAAACCTTTTTCTACAAGATATGTATTTTTAACAAATCATTGCAATATGCCGCTACAACCCATTTTGGGGAACCCGTTCGAGATGGTGCGGATTATCACACATTCTCGGGCTTAGTAGTGCGAGATGCAGACCTCCGTAAGGAGCATACGGTCTCGAAAGGTTTAAAAATACAAATATCTTAAGAAAATGAGATTTCTAGAAAAAAATAAATTAAATTATTTTATAAATATATATATGTATCATCAAAATATCTATTTTTGATATAGTATAAATATTCTAACTTTTCTAAATAAAAAAGAATCACTTTACATGAAAATACTATGCAATTCCATACAAGTTCAATACTTTACAATTAAATACCATATATTATGAAATTAGGTTTTATTCACTAGAAATGTCATATATATAAAATCTACATCTATGAAAACCTTAAAGATGATAATAAAATACTTGAGGTGTATTTTGAAAATTATACAAAATTATTTTTACATAAAAACCCCCTCAAGTTATATTAAATTACAATAAGGACCCTAGTAAACATAAGTTTAAGCGGGACCAGTCTCTTGAGCCTCAGGGAGCCGGAAATATGGGTGCTTGCCTATTTAAGATAGACAACTTAACAAACGGTGTTATCAACACAGTATTCGTCTTTGAAAAAGATACAAATCCTGTCGTCCATGTGCAGCGGTTACCGATAACACCAAAACCTAATTCAGAATTCAATTTCTTTTCTATTTTCTGACTCAGACTGAGTCTCAATATAATTAATCTGACTTGAATATGATTCAAGTACAATTACAATTCAACATGAATCCGTGAATCTATATATTCAATCTAATCAATCTATATTGACTGAACCGAACCATAGATATGCATCCATTTACATGATTCTCCGGTTATATCCATTTACTGATATCATGGTTTTGGCAAGTTATCCATCTATACAATCTATAATACAGGACAATACAATTTACAATACAATACAATCAAGACATCGCAGGGTTTAAGGGGTAGATTGGTACGGAAGATGTTAAAAGTGACACGAGACTGCAACCATTAAGACACCTAACCAGAATTCAATTGCCGTTGTTCCGGGTTTTATCACGGAAGGTCTTTGATTCCGTTCACCTTAGTCTCTGGTCTATTGAGACTCCTCTCATATACACTGGCCTCTTCTGTACTAAACTACAAACAACAGCGTTAACACTAAATACAACATTATAACAATATAATGCAACTTTAAAAGCTACACCCCTCTCTCTCTCTGTCTATTCTACTTCTCCCTTATCTTTGGGACTTACCGAGTGATTGTTCGCTGACGGCGTTCTTTCTATTTCTTCTTTGGAATGATGTCAGGTGGATCGGATCTTCAAGAGATCGAGCCCACCAGCGAGGACTTGGATCAGCTAGCCTTCGACCCGGAGCTCTAGTTACTTGTACATTTCATTTCAGTACTTTCCATTTCTATTATGCTACTGTTTAGGCATTGTTTTCCATTCCATGTATTTACTTTTCAGATGTATTGTAAAAAGAATGTGAATAAATAAAGTTGTTATTCATTACATTTGTCTCTTGTGTACATTTTCTTTTATATTGCTTAGTTACGCTCAGAGTATTTATTTCAGAGTAATTACATAGTGGCATCGTCGCGTTCTCTGCCCGTACACCGGGAAGTGGGGCGTGACAGATCCCCACAATCAATAAACCCAAGCCTACCCTAGGCAGGGGGAATTTGTAGTACGCCTGACAAGCGCGCGCGTATTCCCATCTCAATGGGGTAACAAAAAACACCCTACAGTACGGATCTATAGTCACTTACATCATCTCATATCATATTATATCGGCTCATATCATTATATTGTATCATGCTATATCATGTATATTTATATCGTAAATATCTTTATATATATGTATGTATATATGTATAGCCTAACGGCAAGAAATAGAGACTAAGTATAAAACTTATACTAAGTACTAGCATACGTATAAGGCTATACTAAATATATCATATCCTAACTACTATGGTTGCGGGGGTGCTATACGTCCTCCACCCGACTTCCCCTATAGATATGCATCTACTCACCTTGACACGTCTCGCCCTAGTCGATTCCGACGGATGCCTTGTCCTCCTTCATCGTCCTGGAAATCGACGTGATTGTACCTACAATCGAATCCATAACCAAATCGCATAAAAATTCGATTCGAATTTGAAATCACAAGCGATATGCACATAAATTAGAACCTATAATCAACGCGTGCTAAAACAACAAAATACTCTCTAACATCGACGTACGAATGTCGAACGACCAAGTCACAACATGAAAATCCAAAAACAAGTTTTCAAATATCGTAAAACATCGCTCAAAACCAAGTAAAAACAACTCCATATTTTTTTCAGGTGATCTAGGACTTTTTAGCGTATAGGGTAGACTTAGTTATCTAGTGAGTAAGGTACAGAACAAATCTCGAACCCTAATTCGAAAATCCACTCGAAATCTGCGGTCATATTGGATTTATTGGCGGCCAGGAATAAGAGTTGGAGACTCGGGCTTCTACGGTGGTCTTCTACTAGTCTACACATCTCACTGTATTCTCTAATTAATTTTCAGAGTTTTCTAATTATTCCAGATTCCATTTGATCATCAAAAGTTCAACAAAACCGACATTCAAAAATTCTAAACTCATGTTTACCAAAGATACTGTCACTAACATGCCCCATCTATCACTAACAAGGTTGTAATCACTCACTAAATCTCTACTAAACCGCCACTACAAGTTCTATCCACCACAACTCACTTTTGAAAAACTTAAGTTTATAAAACATGATTTTTTGGCTCTAAACTAGTTTGTGAAAGGAGGAAATCTAGAAACTTGATTACAAGTGAGAGTTTTATCTCAAGAAAGCAACTAGGGAAAATTCCAAGATGGCCAAAAGTCTTAAAAATAGAGACTTGATCATACCATGATGGTTAGGATGAGGTTAGGAACATATTTTGTGAGGGTTATACAGTGTTTTGATGAGGTTGGAGGGTGATTTGTGGTTTGTAGATAATGGTGGAGAAGATGGAGAAAGATGAGAAAGAAGAAGAAGAATAAGGAAAGAAATAAGATGAAGAATGGTTGCAACCATTACCCCTCACTCTCTCCCTTTCTCTCATGCCCATACCTATTATTTTATTTTCAACCATGCTCCATTTTCTTTTCCTTTCCTTTTCTTTTCTTTTATAAAAGTGAAAATATTATTTCTTTTATAAAAATGAAATGTTAACATGCACTTAATATGTCATGCATACTAAACAAGGTTTAACTGATAATCAAGTATAGTTTAATGCACAAATAGGAAAATACTAATTAAGTTTAGCATTAAACATGCATGGAAATAATTATATATCAATTTATGAAAAGCCCAATTAAACAAATGTTTTCATAAATAATAATTCATTTTAAATTTTCAAATTATTTTTCAAAAATATAGGTATATAATTATACCATTCTACTAAAACTCAATTTCATACTTGTATAATATTCATAAATTTATTATTTTATTAATTAAATTCAAAATTAGTATTTTTCATTTTCTGAAATGTTACATTACATCTTCTCGTCTATAATTTGATCCCACTGCTTGCTAGCACTTCTTCAAGATATTCGGGCTCTCCCCCATCTGTGTGCAAAACGAAGTCGGTCACAAGCCTTTCAGGTATCATCATTTCTCTCGTAGATCTCCTCAGAACTGGCACATCTGATTACTCAACATGGTCACCATCCTGTTCTTGAACCCGATCCTGCACTGTGGCATCCTCTAAGTTATGATTAACACCTATAGGTATCTGAATACTCTCTTGAGTTCCATTTAGCTCGACAAACTCACCTATTGCACCTTCCTTGGCTTGATTTTCTTCTTTTTATAAGTGTTGCTCATCAAAGATAACGTTCTGGCTTCGTGTTACTTTCTTACTCGTATAATCCCACAGCCTATATGAACTTATTCCCACCATATCCGATGAAAGCGCACTTCCTAGATTTGGAGTCAAGCTTACTCATTTTCGTCTTCTCAACCAAAGAATACGCAATACAGCCAAAAACTTTTAGGTGCGAATAATCAACCAGTTTACCTGACAAATTTTCTTCTGGAATGCCTCCATTAAGCGCACTTGTCGGATTTCTGTTGATCAAGTACACAGCAGTATCAACCGCCACTACCCATAGAAACTTAGGCACATCCGCATCCAAATTCATACTTCGCACTCGCTCTAGGATTGTTTTGTTCATCCTTTCAGCGACGCCATTCTGCTATGGGGTCCCCGGTACCGACTTCAACCAACGAATACCCTTCTGCGAGCAAAATGTCTCGAACTCATGTGTGTAGTATTCCCCTCCATTATCGGACTTAAGGTATTTTACCTTCAGCCCCGTTTGGTTCTCCACCTGCGCAATCCATTGTTTGAAAATACCAAACATATCGGACTTCCTCATCGCATACACCCATGTCTTACAGCTTGCATCGTCGATGAACGTTACGAGGTCCCGATTATCTCCATAAGACTCTATCGAGGCTGGACGCCACACGTCCGTATGCACCATCTCCAGCTTCTTGGTCTTCTTTGCTATGCCTTCAATTTGAAATTTGAGCGCATTTTGCTTTCCGCAAACACAACTCCCGCACAACCCCTAGTCCTACTTTTTCAGCCCGAAAGAAGCTCACTTCCTTAAAGAATTTTCATGTTCTTCTCACTAAGGTGCCCCAATCGCCTATGCCACAACAAAGTCTCCGAATTTAATTCTGAACCCGTTGCCAATGCAACCGAACCTCCGCTACTCCCACTAAAGAAATACAACGAACCGCTCAACTTGCCCCTAGTAACCACCAACAACCCTTTAGTAATCATTGACTGCGAATTCCCAAACGTTGTAATAAAACCATCGTTATCAAGCTGACTGGTAGAAATCAGGCTCTTCTTCAAATATAGAATATGACGAGTATTCTTCAATTTTAATTGACCACCTCCTGACGGTTGCAAGTTGATCTTCCCTTTTCCAACGATCTTGCACGGCTGACCGTTTCACACCGTTACATGTCCAATGTCCCCCTGAACATACTCACTGATGTGATGTCGTCCCGAAGTGCAATGGAAGAATGCCCCCGAATCAAGAAACCAAGTATCCCCTTTATGTTCTCGCTCACCGATAAATAAAGACCTTGTGTCATGCCCCGCTTCTCGGTGTACGGAGAAGGGGACGTGGTGAGGTCGCGACGTATTTACTCAGAAGTAAACACGTTAAGCATATATAAGCAATATAAAATGAATACACAAGAATAACAAGAGATATAATAATAACAGCAAATTTTATTAATATTCTTTCTTTACATACAACTGAAAAGAAAAGTACAATGATAGAAAGCGATGTCTAAACATTGGCATGTGAACTGAAAAGAAAATAAGTACAAGTAAAAGCCTAAAAGTCTGGCTCCTCTATGAACTGCTCCAAATCGTCCTGACTGGGCTCGGTCTCCTGAGAGTCGGATCCTCCTGACGAACATTCTAAAGAAAGAAGAGAAATGAATGTCGTCAGCGAACTAGCGCTCGGTAAGTCCCAAAAGATAGAATGGAATAAACAAGTAAAGAGAATAAAACTGGTAAATTATCTGTTTGTTATGCTAACGTAGTTGTTTGTACCTTAGTACAAAATGTATCAATGTATACGAGAGGAGTCTGTTAGGGTCAAAATTTACACCCCGGTTGACCAAGTCAAAATCAAAGTCAACCTCAAGCCCAGGCCAAGTGGGCCCATACCCGAGTCAAGCCTGAACATGAAGCGGCTGGCCTCCCTCATGCCAAAATAAAAATTTTGTAATAAATGATTTTGGTGTATTTTTTATGAATAAATGTAATAAAAATGGGCATAAAGCCAATTTTTTGTAAAATCCATGGCTCATGTGCAAAAGAAATTAGCACATGAGGATGGGATGGGAAAAATGCCATTTTGTAAAGCCCAAGGGGCTATATGTAAAGTGTGTAGCTTATAAAGGCAAAGATGATGAAAATATCCGAAGAACTTTTTTCTCTCTCAAAAATTAGGGTATGTGCCTCCTTCTCCTTTCTCAAGGTTCTAAAACCTTCTTCCTTCTTTTGAATTAAATCAAGAGTTTAACTCTTCCTTTTCTAAAAATAAACAGTTTTTCACCATCAAACCCTTGAAAGGGAACTCAGATCTTCCATCAGATCTTAAAAATGAGAGATTTTTAAATCTCACCCCCTTTTTCTCCAAGATCCGGCCAACAGAAGAGGAGAAAGAAAGAGACTCATCTCCAAAAATCCCACCTTGGGAAGATCGAAGGCCTAAAACAAGATCCAGGACCAAAGAGGAGAAGAAAGGTGTCCCCTTTTATCATTTCCAAAGATTTCAGGGAGTTTAACTCCATTCAACATCTTTTGGAGTTTAACCCCGTTAATAAAGTCCTTTTTAGGAGTTTAACTCTATAAACAAAATTCTTTCCTGGGAGTTAAACTCCTAAACTACTAAAATAATCCTTCTTTGGGAGTTTAACTCCTATTTCCGAGGCTAGAGCCTCTTCTTTCTGCCAGGCTCCCGATATATCCGAAACCCCTTTCAAAACATATGCACACTGCATATTGAGTTCGCGTGACTAGTTGACCCGTCAATCGTAAGTTCTCTCACTTCAAAGGTGAGGGGTAAATAACGACGGCTTAGTCCGCGGCTGCCGGAGATTCGGATCCTCATAATCAATAAACCCCTCCTACCCTAGGTAAGGGGAATCTGTAGTACGCCTGACAAGCGATGCGTATTCACATCTCAATCGGGTGACAAAAAACACCCTACAAAGTCCAACTATCTCATGGACTATGGTAACATGTAAGTACAAGGCCCCGTCAAAACCCACGGGACAACGACATAGGATGTTCATGTATGTGTCTTTTAGTGTCCATTATCGTGCCACCTTTAACACATTTCATACCAGTCTACCTCGTTAAACCCTGTAATGTATATTGTATTGATTGGTAATTATCAGACTTGCCGAGACCATGGTATAAGTTGTTCATGTAAACAAGTTCAGGATGTATCAAGTAGTCATGTAATGAAGTCAAGTTATAAGCATGATTCGGTCAAGTCAAGTCATGTTGCATGTTTGGTATTGTTCTGGTATTCAAGTTCATGTTTGGTATATTGGATTCATGTTGAATTGTATTCATGTTTGGATTGGATTCAGATTGATACTTGGACTCAGACTTGAGTCAGACACTTTAAATAGAATTTAGATCCTAAATTAGGTTTAGGAGTTATCGGTAACTGCTGAACATGGACGGCAGGATTTGTGTTTTTTTCCAGGATAATTATCATTGATAACTCCGTTTTAGTTTTCTACCTTAAATAGGCAAGCACCCACTTTCTCCGGCTCCCTGAGATTCAAGAGAATTGGTCCCACTTAAACCTATATTTACTATGGTTCTTAATATAATTTTATATATCTCGAGGGGGTTTTATGAGAAATATTTTATATACTTTCAAAATAAATCTCGAGTAATTATTTATGTTCTTTAGGGTTTCCATGGATGTAAATTTTAAAGAATGAGGTATATTAGTGAATAGTAACTTAGCTTGAATAGTTCATGATATTTTAGTCAAACTTGTCTTGTATTGATATTTGATGGTATTTTAATGAAATTTGTTATTCTTTTATTTTCTAGAAAACATAGAATTTTATTATATATTAAAAATATATGGTTTGATAATATTTATATAATTATTTAAAAATTAATTTTATTTATTAAGTAGAAAATCCCATTTTTCTTAAAAATCGTATTAAAATTCTTTCGAGATCGTATGCTCCGTGAGGAGGTCTGCATCTCGCTCTACTAGTCCCAAGTGCGATAATTCACACCATCCAATAACGTGTTCCCCAAAATGGGTTGTAGAGATATAATTGCAAAGAATTTGATAACACCCTTTAAAGATAACCGAGTTTTTTTATAGTTCAAGGTATTTTGATGAAAAGTCGTATTTTTCCATAAAAGTTATGTCCCAAGAGAATCGTGCTATATCAATATGTGTGTATGTGAGAGATGGGTCATTACCTCGTGAAGTTTTCTAAAGGTATGCTAAGAAAAAGTTTAAAACATAACGTATATAAACTTCATGGTATTTAACTGTAAAAGCTAGGTTAAAGTTATTTTACATGGAGTTTTAAAGTGAAAGTTGTTTCTAAACCTTTATAATAATATTACAAATATTTTGTAAAAGTTTGTTAAACAATATGTAAAAGATAAGTGAGATTATAGAGTTTAGTGCGGTAATAACTCCACTTATCGATACTTTATTTTGAAAAGAGGATTTAGAGAAGAAAATGAGGAAATAGAAAGAACTTACAAGTGACTTGGGTTAAGAATAGAGATTGGAAGAGCTTGAGATTGTCGTGGGGTTGCGGGGTCGCCGAAATTGCATCGAATCCTCGCCAGAAGTTGATCTTGGGCTAACTCCACTTCAACTTCACTTGTACTTAGAAAATTTTGATATTTTTTACTAGAATTTTCAGAATGAGGAGGAGGGGCTAGAGTATGGGGTTGTATATATATGGTGGAATTAGGGTCTTGGGAATTAAAAAGCATTAAAAATTGGACTAAAGATGAATTTTAATTCTTTGTTAAATTGCAGAGAAAACAAACAAAACAGAGGTAGTGGGGTCGGCCAAAGGGTGTTGTGTGCAAAGCACGGGCCTCATCCTCTACGGATGGCCCGGCGTCTCCGGCCTAAAAGGCAATTTCGCCGACCAAGTGTTGGAGGTGGGGAGGTGGATTTGTGTCACGTGTCCTCGGCTGTGTACACAACATTTTACACATGTTTATTTTTTTTCTGTTTTTTCATTTTTACGTGTATTGCACGTGTAAACTTTTGGGCTTTCAAAAAGTTTAAAAGAAAAATTCAGAAAAAAATATATGTGGCTGATAGGATTCAAACACAGGGGCTACGTCACAGCAATGCAAGGCTTTACCAGTGAGCTACAAGTGCTTTCTTGCTGTTCTTAAACAAGTTAAATTTATAACTTGTATTTAGGCTTGCAAACTCCATTCTGTATATTAACTTGAAAATTTTTGTACAGAAAATTCAGGGTCGTTACACCTTGATCCCCATACTCTTGTATAGACACCATATTAGCTTCCTTTCGATCCGTTTTCTCATTCTAGTATTTCTTTGGTGCTTTACAGTCATTTTTCATGTGACCCTTCTTCCCACAATTCCAACACATGCCTTGAATTTTTCCTAGTAATTTTCCTCGGCTTTCATACTTGCCCTTCTTTCCTTTCCCCCTTTCCATCGTCCTACCGCGATTCTCCACCGAAAGCACGGAAGTTCCCGAACTCCTACTCCCAACATTTCTCCGTATCTCATCATTTAATATGCAACTCACTGTATAATTAAACGTGAGAATCCTCGATATCGAGTTGCTAACTGCCATCATTAGGTTCTCTTAACTCTCCGGTAGCGAACAGAGAAATAGAAATGCTCGAATCTTGTTTTCAAAGTCGATTTCCACTAATTCGAGTTGGCTCGTCATGCTGTTGAACTCATTGAGATGCTCCGTCACCGAGCCGTTTTCAGCCATCTTCATGTGTTGAAAAACTTTTCATCAGGAAGATTTTGTTTTATGTATAAGGTTTCTCATACAACTTCGCTAACGTCGTCCTTAGCGTCTTTGTTGTTTTCTCCTTCGAGATATTAAAGGTCACTTGCGGAGTCAACGACAACTAGATCGTTGCCAGGTTTTTCTATTCAAAAGATTTCATGCTTCATCGGTCATCTTCTCAGGCTTTTCTCCAAGCAACGGAAGAAACATATCCTTTTGATATAAGCAGTCTTCCATCTGCATGCGCCACCAACTAAAATTCTGACCATTGAACTTTTCAATCCTTATTTTATCCTTCGCTATCTTTTGTTTCTGTCGCAGCAAACTTGACTTCTTCATTGAACTAAACCAACGCATTCAAAACGACAATCTAAGAAAGTGGGGAAAAAGGACGTAGTTGTCGTTACCCACTGTTGACAGATCGTAGATTTGAAGAACTCTAGGTTTCTTAACGAAGCTCGGATACCAATTATTGATATCAGATAAACACAACTCCGGCTCTGATACCAGTTGTTGGGAATCGACGTAGAGAGATCAAAACGTGGAACAATACTCGCGACAACACCCAAATCACGGAAACACAATTACGCAATTAAACAAAGAAAGAACAATATAAATATGCGAGAATAAAAAAGAAAATCAAACATAGAGAGGCAAAAGATTTGTTAACGGGGTTCACCTACCGTATAGTTAGTTCTCAGCATAGCGGAATCTGTAAAGTCTCCACTATAATTTTCGAATTAATTACACCAATAAACCCTAGGGATTTTCTCTCAAAATTCTCTAGCCCTAGTCGTCACCCTCTTATATAATGATCTCTCACAAATTAATTGTAAATAATACATATGAGGGGTTTATTTAAATAGGCAAACCCTAATCCTAACAATCCTTGAAAATAAACAAAATTTCCAAAGTTAGTTACAATCCGAATTCGCAGATAACAGACGTCTGCAGTTCATTTTGGCAGACGTCTGCCTCCGTCTTGGATTGGGTTTGGTGGCTTCTGCAGACGTCTTCCCTGATGAACTGCAGACGTCCGTCTCTACTTTGTTGTTTCTCATATGGATATTAGACGTCTGAACTTAATTTGGCCTGACGTTTGAAGTGAAGATGTTTACACCTTCAAACGTCTGTTGTCTGCTGTTCTTTCTGCTTCAGACGTCTGATCTAAAAGATGTTCCACAATTTGTAACAACCTTAATGTTTAGGTATCAAATAATTATAATCACTGTATAAAGAGACAATTGGTCATATAATAAAGTATCTCTTTCTCATCTCTTTTACCTTTAACAACTTTAAAACATGGCAAACATTTGTGGACACAATTGCACTTAATCCAATTACCAAAAACAAACTGCATGATTACAACTCTTAATCATTAAAAAAACATGTTTTAGATATAAAAAATTAACAAAGCGTGCGCATATAGAGAAAAGAAAAAGAATCCAGGGGTGGCTACATTATAAAAAAAATCCCCCTTCATTGACATCCTCCTTCTTACAGGGGCTGTTTGGTTGCAAGATTATGAAATTTGGATCCCAAAATAATACCGTTGAAAATTTCTGTATTTGGTAATTTATTGTTTGGTTGGTTTTGGATTTCAAATATTGGATTTGTAGATCCTTGTAATTTTTGTTTGGTTGGTGAAAGAAAAGTGTGATTTGGATTTAAGAATTTTAGAGAGAGATAGACAGAGAGATGATTATTAAATAAATAAAATATCCAGGGCTCATCTAAAAGTTCAATGAATAATGTCAAATCCTTGCAAATTCTCCAAATTTTTTATGATTCAAGAATCCTTGTTTAATAGTCGCCCCCCCATAAAAAATACAGAGGAATTCTACAAATCCAAATCTCACAACCAAACACAAAATTATGGAATTCTCTCGAAATTTTGATTCCACCGTCCAAATCTTCCATGGTCCTGCAACCAAACAGATCCATAGTCTTTCATCTTCCATTTCCCAACCCATTTCTTTTATAATCATTCAGCTGTCTTCTTCTTTGGACTTCGTACTTCATTGGTGATCAACCTAACACCCATATTTTTTTTTGAATAAAAAATCCCTTACAAATATAAAATATAAAAAATAGCAACAAGGGTCATCACATCAAAGCCTTGTCCATTCTTATTCGCTCTTCTTGTGGCATTTTCTGGGATTTGGGCAAATTCCGTGTATAGATATAGATAAAGCTTTAAGAGTTTTAGAGAGAGAGAGAGAGAGAGAGATGTTGTGCTTGAAGGCGGAAGCACTTGGGCGTGAGGTATACTCAGCTACCCATGGAGTGATGCTGCCTGTGAACCTGTAAGAGATCTTGATTGAATGAATGAACAATGCTCTTTGTTTTTTGTGCTGATTTTTTACCTTTTTTTTTTGAGGTTTGTTTTTTGTGTCGGTTTCTTGTACTTTGCTGTTTTGGATAAATGGGAATTTGGGTATTGCTTTCTTAGTAACTTCTTCTTGTCATTTAATTGACTGGTAACATTTTATATATTTTTGTTGTTGGGTTGCAATTTTTTTTTCACAATAGTGGGAGCTCTATTCACAAGGCAATGCACAAAGGTTCAGGAAAGGATCCATCTTCTTCTTGCTCTAATTCTGGTGATGGGTCTGCTAGCTATTCCAATTTTGAGGTGGGTATTTTAATTTCTTGAGTTATTGACTTTTTTTTTGTCATTTTGTGCTCACTTTGTTCCTTTGTTGTAATGGGATCTCCCAATTGTTGGAAATTGTGTGGAAGATACTTTGATTGATGAAAACCATATGCCTGCTTCTTCTATTAATTGTGTTTCCATTTTTGTGATAGTGAATCATACAAAATATTGCACAAATTGAAGCAAAACTTATGCTTTGGGTATTTTTCTTGTGTTCATTGATGCTAATAGTGAAGACCCATGATTATACTTTGGCCTCTTTGTGAATCATAAAATTGTTTACACAAATGGAAGCAAAATATGTTTAAATGCCTAAATTGATGTGAAATATTTTTCCATTTTTATGCCAATTATCAGGATTTTAAGAGCATTGATGGTAGAAAAGGAGCAGAAAGGAGTGATAAAATGGGTTGTTACAGATTCCAGCTAGAGCAAGAGGCGAGTGAACTGTCCTTTAAATTGATTATCCCTTTGTTTCAACTAAATTTGCTGCATTTAATTCTATGAACCCTACTCTCATGGAGAGAGGTTTGGGGGTTTTAATTTAGAAGACACTGGCAATAGTGGGAATCTTGTGGTCCCTTAATTACATCGGTATACAATTTGATTAGTTGGTTTGATTTCGCTTTCGCTATCTTTGTGACTTGGCCTTTGGGGAGTTTATAAGTACTTTGATATTTGAAGTGAAATTAGCTTTTACAGAAAGTTTTGTTTTATCAGATGAAATGGATGGATGTTCTGGATTTTGTAAGTAATATTAGACTAGTATAATTTAGTTATGGAAATTAACCATCGTTCTCTTTTCAAGATCGAAAACCATTATTGTAACGATTAGTGTAATATTGGGCGAACTATCGACAAATTCTAATTCAGTTGAGCATAAATGATGTATGATGCATGTTTACAGGTTCAGATATTGCAGAAGCAGCTTCAAGAAGAAGTTGATTTGCATATGGCTTTGGCAAATGCCGTAGAGCATATTGAACCTCTAAACTCTTCTTCAAAAATTCCTTATGAGGTAACCTTTCATCCAACTTGATCTTTTCTCTTTTGGTTAATTAGCGCTAAACACCCTTGACTATGAACTACCATAATGTTTTCTTTATTATAGTTTACTCCCTTAAATTGCTCCATTTAAGGTATTTTAGTGAAAAACTGCCTTACAACCAAAGATTAAGGGAGTTTTCTGTAATGAAAAAAAGCAATTTAATAAACAAAATATTTATAGTTAGGAGTAGTTTAGTGTAATTTAACCTTTCTATTTTCCTTCATCCTTTTCAAACATAGTATTGACAGTGCGATCGCTGTTGTTATCTAGTGATAATCTAGCTGTTATTCCTAAATTTTCCGGTTCACAAAAATATCTTTAGGCTCAGAAGCTCCTAGCTAACATAGCTGAACTCGAGATCATAGTTTCAAGGCTAGAAGAAGAATTGTCTGCCTTGCATTTTCGGCTTAGTCATGAAAGAAATGAGGGTCACCTTGCTGAAACTCATCAAAAATGTTTTCCATCATTATCAATGGAACCTACTTCTGTTTCTGGCCTAATGTGGGAAGAGGTGTGTTTTTCTTTGTTTCTGTTCATGTCCTATAATTTTTCTTGGTTTCTAGCTCATGTATGACTGTTAATTCAGCACATATCTTCATTGAGAGCTTCAAAATTCGGTGGATCCCAGATATCCCCCTCAGTGAGATTGGATTCATCATCTGAGAACAGACACACACAACCATTTACACTCAACAAATTCTCTGAACGATATGCAAGCGAAGAGGTTTGTTCCATATTGTGCTATTTAAAAGTATTGGCGATACATGCATTTTTTTTTGGGTATTTGCATATAACTCCCTTATGCTTGGGATAAATTAAGGCTCAGTTGTTGTATTTGTATATAACTCCCTTCATGTGTATCACATCCAACACTTATCATCACTCAACTAGTTTATTAGCACGTAACACCCCTAAGTCAGCGAAAAATGACTTCGTTAAATCTTTTTAATCTGATTGTTGACTAACTCAAGCGTGTCGTGCTTATAGTAAACTAGCCGATGGGTGAAAGGTGCTAAATGAGGTATAGATCTGATGCAAGTAACCTTTTTTAAAACTAAAATACCCCCAAATATTGCATTTTAAAGGAGCTTACCGTACTTTAAAAAACAATAAGGTAGTTTCTAAAAACATCAAGAGTTAGTGGTAGTTTATTGTAATTTAACCTTTTTTATGGCTCAACTCAAATAGTGTTACAAAGCATAGACCTGATTGGAGTGGCTAAATCATTTCTACCACAGTTATCAGTATCATATGGTACTAAAGAGAAAAAAGCAGTGTCTTCCTTTCAACATTCCGATGCAATGAATTTGAGGACGAATTTGACTGTGAAGAATCTTTGGAGCGACCCAAATAAGCTTTCTGAAGAAATGGTGCGATGCATGAGAAATATATTTTTACGTCTATCACAATCCCCATCCTCTAAGGTGTCATCTTCAAAGATTTTGCCTTCATCATCTTCTCCAGTCGGGCACCTATCCCAATCTTCATTAACATCTTTGTCGGATTCGTCAATGATGCCCGCATCGATTCATAGTCCTTCAACTGCGTCAAATTACAGCTTTCATGAATTGGATATAGAGAATTCATTCGATCTACACAGAGTTAACCGGAAGGTGAGCTGGAAGTATATTGGGAGCTATGGTCCGGCTGATGAAGTTTTGTGGATCTCTGTCGGAAAGAAACAGCTTGAGTATGCAGCGGAGGCTCTGAAAAAGTTCAGGTTGGACGTTTTTGATTGATTAGTATTACCATTTTCAATGATTAATATATATCTCATTGTAGTTTACTTTAGGCTAAATTGCACTAACAGTTAGCTACCTGAATGTTTTGTTTTATGACAGTTACCACCCGTAGAGTGCCACATTTAAGGCTTGAATCTAGGGGGGGGGGGGGGGGGGGGGGCTCCCTTCAAATTATAAGAAAGTTTAGTACAATAAAAAGCTCGCTTAAAACCCAAAGTTATAGGGAGTTTGCAGTAATAAAAAAAACATTTAAGGTAGGTTATTTTACAACAGATAGTTAAGGGCAGTTTAGTGTAATTTGGACTTTATTTGTGGAAGTGTGTTTATGTTTCGCTCTTGGCTGTATTTATGCCTTTGAGTTGAACGCAAGTCCCTAGAGCATAAATAGTATCTCTCTTCTGAGCTTTCATGCACTCATGGAAAATTCGGAGTATGTCAATTGGCTATTTAGGATTATGGCATATCGATTTCTTGCCTGTGGTTTTCTTTAGCCATGAATTTTGATGGAGGCAGAGGATTGGCATCAAGTCAATAGTTGGTCCAAAAACTTTGCCTAATCTTTCATGGAGTCTTGCTTTTTATTATCTCCACTAGCAGGACTTTTGCATGATTATAAGAGGACATGTACTTAAAACGCCATTTTCTTCTTGATCTGTTTTTCTCCTAGCAGATCTCTTGTGGAGGAACTGGGACAAGTGAACCCGGCTCATATGAGCAATGATGAGAAGTCGGCGTTTTGGATCAACTTATATAATACATTGATTATGCATGTAAGTATATACCGAATGTTCAAATCCAGTTATTTTTATCTTATTTGGTTAAGTTCTCGAAATGTGTGCATTTTGCATTTCATCTAGGATCTAAACAGCTATTTAAGTTTCTCTTTTCTCTTGCATTTAAATTTAGGCTTGTTTCATGAAAACACCACCGTAGTGTAACCATTTTCTTAAAAACCTACCCGAGTTTTTTCTGCTATGCGATAACCCCCTGTAGTTTCATTCTGTTACTAAATACCTTTCTAGCGTTAATCCCTTGAGAAAATGACCTAACTATCCCTCTCTAAAGATAACTAAAATTCATTCTTTTTCTTCTCAAACACGAATCCACCCCCAATTTGTGTTAGGGCACCCAAATTCCAAACCAAGAAAACCAATTATGCGTTTAGGTGAAAAAAGCAAAGGAAAGACGAAGAGTCAGAGATTGAAATTTTGGTTTCAAATTGGGAGGAAAGGATAAAAATGGATTAAAAGTAGAACAAAATAGATCACGTGCATGACACATGACCTGTTTTCCCTTGTCTCTTCACAATATTTAACAGAGTCAAACCACATGGTATTTAGGAAGTAACGAAATAAAATTACAGGGGGTTTGTTGCGTAACAGAAAGGCACACTTAGCGTTTTCATGAAATAAGCCTTTAATTGAAGTGTGTCGGTTGCTTAAGGTAAAACGTACTTGATTATATATGGAAAAACTTACAATTAACTAAAGCAAATGTAAGTATATAAAAAAAGAAACCTACCTCCATATAAGTTGATTGAATTTCCGATATCCAAGTTGGAGCTGTGACGGAATGACTTTATGAGGTTAAGGAACCGCTCTTCGTCAAGAAAATTAATCGAACTAGGTGAATCTCATATATCAGTACATATTATTGAGCATATACAACATGCATTTCACAACTGTTAAGATTAAAATATTATGATTGTTGAGATGTGTGGATTAAAATAGTCCCACATTAGAAAAAATATGCGAAGTGGTGTGTATAAAACATAAGATGGGACAAACCTTCATAAGGCTTCAGTCTTATTAATGGAACCCGCTTATATTGAAAGTCTGTGTACAGTCATATAAATATATAACCCTTGTGTGGATTAGTACTTTACAACAGCTCTGAGAGAGAGCCGTCTACATACCAGAAACTAGTCTCTACATGTGTTGTTCGATTCACATGCAACGTACTCAGAGAGTCGTCTAGATACCTCTGAGAAACTAGCCTCTACATGTGTTGTACGAGATGTGTGGATTAAAATAGTCCCACACGTTGGAAAAAATATGAGAAGTGCATGGGTATAAAACATAAGATAGAACAAACCTTCGTTAGGTTTGAGTTTTATTGATAGAACCCACTTATGTTGATATGTGTAAATTAAAATAGTTTCATATTGGAAAAAGTATGAGAAATGCATGGTTATAAAACATAAGATGTGATAAACTTTTATAAGGCTCGACTCTTATTGATGGAACCGTTTATGTTGAAAGCCCGTGTATGAGACAATTTTATATTTACATTAATATAAGTGTACACGGGCTTTTAACATAGACGGGCTCCATCCAATAAAACTCAAGCCTTGTGGAGGTTTGGCTCGTCTTATGTTTTATACCCGTGCACTTCTCATATTTTTTCAATGTGGGGCTATTTTAATCTACACATCTCAACAATGATATAAACTATATGCGATTAAGACTCATAATGCTGCAAGGATCAGGAGACTGGAATTTATCGTATTTAGTCCAGTTTTGCACACGCGTACACACACACGCACATGGATCATTGCTTCAGTAATAAAATTGCTATCATGGTTTCATTAACAGATACAACTAGAGTAGAACTAAGTCGTTCTCTATAGAGCAAGAAACAGAGCAAAGATGAATTTAAATTAGTGCCAGCTTAAGACAAATTGTTGAATTGCCCTGCATTTGTTTTAGGGTAAATTTCATAAAACACCCTTAACCTTTTCCCATTTTGCTACAGAATGCCGTTCCTATGCAAATTACACATACCGCCACTAAATAGACGTCTATTGCATTTTTGAAGTGTCATATATACACTTAATGTACTTTCTAAAAATTTAAGGGCACTTGATGCGTTTTTTTTAAAAGTTTAATGCTTTGTAGCGGTTTATATAATTTGCTCTTTTATACCTTTACCATTGCATTGAAGTACTTGTAAAGTGGTATTGAGAATCATGTTGCTTCTAACTTGTCAGGCATACCTAGCATATGGAGTTCCAAAGAACGACATCAAACTCTTTTCTCTAATGCAGAAGGTTTGCGTCGATACATTATCTACCTCTGTTTTGTAGTTCGGTCTGAATTTCTTGACAAATGGATTGTTGGTGACATTACATTGATTGATGCAGGTATCTTATACTGTAGGAGGCCAATCATTCAGTGCGGCGGACATAGAATATGTCATTCTAAAGATGAAACCTCCTGCTCATCGCCCACAAATAGTATGAAGTTTTCTCTTTTATGTTATTAGAATCGCCCTTTCTATGACTACTTTACACTAGCTACCCTAACCATTGTTGTTTTTCTTCACTAAACTTCATTAAATTTTATATATATATATATTACAGTAAAGTCCATTAAACTTTGTTTTTTAAGGGCTGTTTTTTACCAATATACCCTTAACCTTTCCCTTTTTCTATTATTTGATGTTCCTAACATTGGGAAATCAAACATTTTTGCAGGCCTTGGTTCTGGCTATCCACGACTTTAAGTTGTCTGAGGAGCAAAGAGCGTGGTCAATCGACGCCCCAGAACCCCTTCTTTTGTTTGCTCTCAGTTCTGGGATGTATTCTTCGCCAGCCGTAAGTTACAACAAGCTTTGGTATATTTCACCGCATTTAATTAGTTTAGAAATGATGCATCTGTAAGAACTAAAATGTTAGATTAAAGTAACAGATGGCTTAGATGCAGGTCACAAAAGAACATGAATGGAAACTCTTAAAAGATGTAGTATAAATTTTAAATATATGATTTGATAGACCTCAATTTAGCTTAATGGAAGAAAATGATTCGCGTAGACTATCCAAAAAAGTTTGGATGAAAGCTTGTTATTGTATAGCGGCAATTGAGTTATAAAGTTGGGCAATTGAGTTATAAAGTTGGATTCACGCATGCCCCACCTTCTAGTTATATAAATAATAGGTGTAGTTTTCCCATGCCTTGAATTTATGACCTAATTATTGTAATCATTATATAGCAATAATTCAACATTCATCAACATAATTAAATATCCGTGCTCAATCACAATGCAGGTAAGGATCTTCACTGCAGAAAACGTCCACGCCGAGCTGCAAAAATCGATGAGAGATTACATCCAAGCATCAATAGGCCTAAGCGACAAAGGCAAGCTACTCGTCCCAAAATTACTTCACAGTTTCACTCGAGGCATTGTAGAGGACTCTCTATTGGTCGATTGGATATGTCGATACCTAACCCCCGATCAAGTCACGATCGTCAGGGATTCGGCGTCACAAAAGAAGCAGAGGCTCCTCGGTGTTCGGAGCTTCAGCATCATTCCTTTTGATTCCAGATTCAGATACCTTTTCCTAAGATAAAGAAGAACCCCGTGCATTCTTGACGTCCGAAAAATATACTCGAAAAGATATATAATGATTTTATAGTGGTGGCTGTAAATAAGTTGTACATTGTAAGATTTATAGATGATTGGAATTCTCAGACACTTGTGAAAACAATAATTAAGAAGGCTTTTTGGGCTATGGTAGAGATTGAAATCAGCGTATTCGAGCTTGTTTAAAATTTTATGTAAAGTTTTTGTAACAAAGATTTATGTTATTGGAGACATCGATATTTTGTATATGATCTACTTGTGTGAAGATAATGAGAATCGTTCTGAGTAACTGATTGTGCGGTTTTTTGTCTTGGATTCTTGTTTATGGGAACTTAATATTTTTCTTGCTGACTAGTTACGCTGTTAACATCATAATGTTAACATGATAAGATTATTCATCGTATCAGCAGTTGCAGAATTTCAATCTATAATGATTTATCAAGCAGAATTTTCTTGCATAAAGAATGTAGAAAAAATTTCAATTCATAAAACTAAAGAAGAGGCTAATGATGAATACAAAAAGGGACCACTGGTGCAGCTAAAAATCCCATTACATTTGGAAGAAGAGGAAAAAATTGGCAAAACACCCCAAAACAAATGTCAATCCTCATGAACATCAATAGTTAGTTCTGTAACATGCAGCCAACTTAATCGCTGCTAATGCTCGATCACCCTCGAAGAATTCCGTCCTCGCTTTGTCTCTACGCCGCAAAATTTCGTTCGGTTCGAAAATATGTCGAAGTATCCTCCTGCTACTCGTTCTGCCGCCAACATGTTGCTACTACTAGATACGAAGATAAAGAATCCTTTTCTGTTTTTTTTCCGCTGCTACGCATTATCTTGATTCAGTAATCTAACAACACTGCCTCACTGAGCAGGCGACGGCTTGAGCCCAGTGCCTGAGCCGCATCTTAACATGCTGAGGGTTGTCTCCTGCAAAAATTCAAATTAAATACTTGAATTACAAGCAATACATAAGAGAAATATGCAGACGATATTGAAGCAAGCTGCTTAATTTGATTCGATTTGTCCCGAAGATAGAAAGTAAAAAGAAAAAAAGAAAAAAAAACCGGACATACCAGGGTTGCAAATTTTCCAATCAGCCTGCAGATCCTCTTGTGGGCTGGCCGGGGTAGGAGAGCCGCACCCGCAAACCGTCGATGCTGACGACTCAGCCGTCGGCGTCGACGCCGGGCTCGGTGAAGTCTTGAGCTTCAGGTCGGACAGTTGCCTGTTTACAGCAAAGTATAGGTTCAAAGCTGGAAGCGTATCACACAAATCCTGCCCACCATCCTCTTCATTGAACCCAAACCCTAATTCGATCGATCCTCTTAGCTCATCAAGATCCTCGTCAGTTAAACTTCTTACTCTGCCTCTCATTTTCTTCTCCTCTTCTTCTTCATCAATGGTCAACTCATGCTCGTCGACGAGGGAACCTGCCCTTGTCATCGTCATCAGCATTCTTCTCCTTCTGTGGCCGAAATTTGTGATCCAATATTAGAAATGATATGTACAGTGTCGACATGGATGTTGTGATGTTTTTGCAATGACAATAACTAGGGTACGTTAACATTTGATGTACAATGGTAGAAACGGGTCATTCTCTATGTATGATGCATTAATACACAAACGGTTAAAATTTAGTAAGAAAAAAAGAATATTCCTAAAAGTAGGATTTGGTTTTTGTTTCAACCTGACATCATGGACACAGTGGATAACGTGTTTTTATGAGGAAAAAAAAAGGAAGAAGAAGAACATGTGGATCCTTGGCCTATGGTTGAACTCTCTATGTAAATAAAAGATATACAACAGATGTTCGATTCAGAAGAGAGGCTTCACCTGTTATAGATCTGTTGCCGCCTGTTCTCCCATTTGGACTCCCTCGTCGTCTCCTTCATCGACAGCTGCTTCGACAGCATCCTCTTCCTGTTGATCCCCGGCGTCAGCTCGACCACCTCGTCGTCCTCCACCACGACGGCCTCCTGTTGGTATTCGACCTCGCTCTCCGACGAGGACGAAGAGGTAAATGCAAGGAGAAGCTTCTTCTCGCTATTCATGGTCGACTCCAGTATCTTCCTTCCTGGGTCTTCTCCTACCTCCCTCAAAAGGTGGCACATTGAGGGAGGGAGGGAGGACAGAGAAAGGGTTTCTCTCTCTTTCTCTTGATGTACAGAGAGAGAGAGACAGAATGTGAATGGAGAAGAGAGAAGAAGAGAGGTTTGATTTTAAAAGAGATGAAGGGCAAAGGTCCGTACGTTACTCCGAGCTCCAATGCCAACCGCTATATTTTTTGCTGAAATTTATAACCGAACTGTTTTTTTGTGGGGGGCCATTCTTTACACCAAAGGATTTACATGGATCCTATCTGCTATTTTGGAGCCTAAAGAAATATGATAATTAATCAGGAGACTATTTTTGGGCTTTTGTTTTTATGGGTTTTTTTTTTTGGAATATTTGAATTCCAAAAGTAGAGTAGTTTTCTCTGGGATCTCAAACTTGGTACGGTATAATTGTGCCGCCTGAACCACGGTTTATACATGACCAAATCATTTAAATGAATATGAATCGTATTATTGTAATGACTGCATGTATGTTCATCTACGTGTTATTGTGATTTGTGATGTTGAAGCCACCGGTAATGTTTGGTTTTGTATATGTATATGGTCTACTAACTATCTAATAATTTCTTGTCCATAGGAAATAATTAAATAACAAATAACACTTTTAGGAACTCAACTTCAACTTGGCATATTCATTATTTACTTATTTGTTTGTCTGTAAACTGTCAAAATCCCTCAAAACGAGTTGTCAAAAACTCATTGAATGTTTTTTCGGTTGTCAAGAAAACCCCAATCTGCGGTGACAGAATAGTTGCTTGCTATATCTAATTATTATGTGATATCTATGTAGTTGTCTACGATATTTATGATCTATTTAAATATAGCAGTCAACTATATAGATACGGCATGCAAATTTTCCAAAAAATTTGTACCGAAAAGGAAATAAAAATAAAAATAAACAATACACACGCATATGGAAGCCCGAACCGCTTAGCTGAATTATCAACCAAAAACAACCATATAGCCTAGAACCATAAAATACAGGAATTCGGAAGATGCAACCTGATCATTTAGGATTTTATGAAACCGAAACGTTGATAAAAGGATTGAATTGATATTGTTGCGACTGATGCATCATGAAACCTCGTAGAATATTTCTCAGCCTCCTGCGTCGCAGAAGACTTTTGATCATAGTGAGAAAGATGATAACATCATATCACAAATTATAATACATGATCTGATGCAATAACCAACTAAAACCTACAAATAAGTCATGGCTTTTACTTGGTTTATAAGAACTGGTTCATACTTGAAGCTTAACACAGAAATTAGAGAAATAGTACTAATGCAATCCCAGTCATTTCCATACAACACAGAGAAATCTGTAGCTAGAGCTTTGTGAGCTTTGTAAAATTTTGCATATAAACAGAAAACAAAGCAAGTATAGATGGATAATAATAATTGCTGTCACTGGTGAAGTTTTTCGAATTAACTTCAGTGGTTACATCCTTCTGATAACATCGTGCGCTCGCTAGGCTGCACTATAATGTACAACTCTCATCTGATGGTTGCGGCTTCACCTCAACAGCACTTCCATGTTTTCTTCTGGTTTCTTTGCTGGCGCAAAGGGAGCTTTGCTCACCAACCCGTGGGAATTAAATGAATATATATTGTAAAGACACAAATTTGTGATTTTGTTTATAAAATGTTTGAATTTACTTACAACCCCTAAAACAATATTTTCAAGAAAACTATAGCTTAAATAAAATGTTGAGAAGAACAACGGTTTGACACACCTTTAATGAGGGATGAAGATTTTAGGCAGTTTAAAATAGAGGCCATCTTATACTAACATACTACCCCACCCCCAAACCTAAACCGTCATAAACTTGCTTTATACAAAACCCTAACACTCCCCCCCCCCCCCCCCACCACACACACACACCTCCTCCTCCATGCTCCTCTCTCCCAAAAACCCCAACCATAAAATTCCTACAGCCATGTCTTCTCCTTCACTCATGTCCGAGAAAAAGAACTATTCCAAAAACTCCTCCGAATCCAAGAGCAATTCCGAAACCCAAATCCACGACAAAGGCCCCTCAACCAAATATTACCTCATAAATCCCTAATCTTTCACCCCAGAACTCCACACATCGAAATGACCAATCCTGCTTAAAAGAACTTTCTTTTAAATGTTCGCACTGGCTACCGCACTACTCTTCCAACTGGCTACTCCCCATTGAAAAACCCTTTGGCCAAATATCTCCGCTATGTGATTGTCAATCTCGAGAACCCTTCAAATCCTTTGGCGCGTCCCGCTTTCCAAAATACGAGAAGCAAAAACGGACGAGACCCGCAACGTATTCACACCGAGAAACACTCCTTCCCGACATGAAAATGATAAGCGTCTGTATAAACAGTAAAGGTAAATATTGCACAAGAATTTAAATCTTATAAAATATCCAACAATATTTATTACAAATCAAGTCCAAACGGACATAAATGTTCCACAAACTAAAATAAATAAAGATATAAGAAGTCGTAAAACGAAACCTCAAACAGTGCATACTGAAGTGATAGCTAATGATCGGCTTGAGAAGTAAGTTGGTCACAAAATCTGTCACACCCCGCTTCCCAAAAGACGGAAAGCGGGTGCGGACTAGACCCGCAACCTATTCACACCGAAAAGCGTTTCTTCCCGATATGAATACACTTAGCGTCTGTATAGGCAGAAACATGAGAATTGATATAAGAATTTAAAACATTACAACATTGAAAATGAATCCAACAATACTTATTACAACTTCAACAAACAAGAGTCCAAATTAGAACATAACAGACCGATTTTTCGAAACAGAAGGCATACGAAAATTTGAAGGAAACAACAACCTAAAGTTCTGCCTGGGTGGAGAAATGATCGAAGTGATCCTCAGTTGACACCACCTCGTACCTAGCTTCTTCACATGCCCCACTGTCGTCTGACGACATTTCCTAGAAAAGAAAACAGAAAACAGGAATACCGTCAGCGAACTAAAATTCGATAAGTCCCCATTTTACAAAAAAAAGTATTTGAAACAAAACATGATATACATAACATTAGGCATAAGAATAATTGTGAACAATAAACAATAGTGAGTATGTCAAATAAATAACATGTGTTAATCAGTGCAAGATAACTAGAGTATCACAATATTCGATATTTCAGTGTTATTAATTATAAGTATAAGCTCGATTTGTGGGAGTTTTATATGTAACTAAAATATTCCGTAATTCCAACGGAACAACAGCAGAATGAAAGTAAGTTAGGTTCCATCAATGTCCGGAATTACAACTACATGACAGGGGACTTTTGATCAGAGTGTTTCGTTTTGTGTTGACGAAACACTGCTACATGACGGGAATAGTGGGGGCTCTTGATCAGTGTTTCGTTTTATGCTGACGAAACACGGCTACACGACCATATAAGTTAGCATTCCGTCTATGCCCGAAACCACGACAACACGAGATTCACGAGTTAAATGTAATGCAAAACAATGTATGATCCGCTGTTACACATAAATACCCCCATTCTTCGAGCCACCCCATCCCCGTGATATTCTTGATATTAAAGTATATATATATATATATATATATATATATATATCGTTCATAATATCTAATGTATTATTTATAACTGAGTTTAAATATTAAATTAAAAAAAAGTATTAACTGGCAATACAAATATTCCTGACAGTAGTACTTACTCAACATGAATTAAATAATATAATATACTAATGCTTTATATAATTACACTAGCATGTATGTTAGATTGTACTATCATACTTTAAGTTTATAAACTCGACTAGTGAGGGTTTGACTGTTGATCGGCCAAAGCCTGATTTCGGAGGCCGAGCCCCACCCCCTAGCAATAATGGTCAGATTGGCTGTTTGTGTTGGAGTGGTTGCTTTTCTTTAGTTCGGTCTTGCGAAGTCTATCTCTATATACTGTTAAACCACCGCCCGTACGAGGGGCTCTACCAGCTACACATTACGAAGATGTTATGTTTCCCTTCGGAACAACAGAAACAGATTCAGGAGATTCATGAGTTAGTAACGCATTGTCCTGTAATACCTGGAACCACGGCGATCATGTATGACCCCCGTTACACATAAATAACCCTGAGCTACCGAAAAAAACTACTCTAGAAGGGCTTGCATGGTGCAAGCCCCTCTAGAGCCATTGGATGGGAGACCCCCACTAGTGGGGGTCCTCCATCCAATGGTTATGCAAGGGCTTGCATGGTGTTTATGTTAGATTTTTTTTCTGAGCTAGTAGTTTTTTTCTGAACCATTGGATGGGGGACCCCCACTAGTAGTTTTTTTCTGAGCTACCCCATCCCCATATATATAGTGTTTATTATACATGCCATGTTCACGAGAGTCGAGATTTCAAGTGGTTCATGTTAGATTTATGGATTCAAATATTCAAGTGATTCATGTCAGGTTTATGTTAAACAATATGAGTGCTAGCAGCCGAATTCGGAATAGCAGTAATATAAACAAGAGCAGGAAACCGCTAGATAATAAATTCCTATGAAAACAATAACACGAGAAAGGTAGCCCTAAGTGTTAGATAAACGTTTTAATATATACTAAATGAGACAATTTAGATACTATATTATGTATGTTATATTAAATTTATGATTATTTATCAAATAGTTATTTGCCATTATCACCTGTTTATGGTCATATATTTAAATAATAATTTTAGTACCAAAATAATATATGAAGTATTATAATATTATGACAATATAAGCAACCAATATGAATACTGTCAAATTGCTGCTACATTGTAATTACCATGACCTTAAAAATTATGCACCAACTAATATCACTGATCTATTTTGTAATATTGTCTTTAAAAAAATTATATAAAAAAACTACAATCATCAAATTATTAATAAATAATAAACTACAATATAAATATATAATCAATTCTATATGCTTGAATTTAATATCTGTAACTAAGTTTCTTACATCATAAAATGTTAGAAAAATTACTTGTGAAATACTATATTGATACAAACATATATTCATATACCATACTATTTAAAAGTTAATATTATTAATAAAGTTTATTTGTTAAAGTAAATTAATACATATCAATGTTATTATTTAGATACATTTTAATCCATATTATTTTGTAAAGTATTTCCACTATCATTTTACAAAATACTGATTTGAATAGTATAAATTAATTAAATAGAATGGGTGTATTGTAAATCTCGTATATCGAGTTAAATCTTGCTACTGTCATTTATTTCAATATTACTCCATACTGTACTTCAAAATCAGTTTACTTCAGTATACATGTGTTCTACAACCAAGTATACATGTGTTCTACAACCAGGCCTGGAGATGAATGAAGCGGAGCTCATGCTACCAACAAATATACCAACTATGAATATGACAACCAAAAACATTCAAGAAATGGATTTCCATCAAAGCCAAGCTCGCAACAGCTTCTATTAGACCGTTTATCACCCAGCAAACCAGTATAATATCCAAAAAACATATGAGGGGAAGATGGTGCGGAAGATGGAAGAACTAACTGAAATGGCAGGCCCTCATCAATATCTACAATAAAATAGTGCAGCCATAAAGCAGTAATCAACACGGAAGGCTCAATGGAAAATTTGATGATTAAGTAAAAAAAACTTGTGACAACTTAATAAAATAGCAACACAAAAATAAAATATATTAAACGGAGACGAAATAAATATAGTAATACTATTAAAAACTAAATCAATTAGCCATTGATGAATTTAGTTGAGAAAAATAATTTGACGAGAGAGAAGAAAGTGGACTTACAAATAAAGGAACGATCTAAAACCGTTCCTTGCCAGGCAAAAGATGCCTCGTTTAGATCAAGACGAATGGAAGAGTCTTCGTCTCCGTTCGTTCGATTCTCTCATCATCAGACTTCAGATCGAAGATGACAGAGAGGACAGATGAGAAGAAATTTTTATTTGGAGTCATGGTGTTTTTGTTTTTATGGCAAAATAAAAGGAAGAAATATTTATTATAGTAGGAAAATATTTTTGGTTTAATCTTAACAAAAAAATAATAGCAGTAGAATAAATATCTTATCCTAATAAGTTGAGATAATTAATTATTTTAAGGAAAAATAACTTAATAAAAAATATTTTAAGAAAAATACGATATTCTATAAGATAATTAATTATTTTAATAACAGTAAAATAAATAAAGGTAAATAAATATCTTTAAAAATATCATGTCATATATTGCGTATAGAATTCAAATTTAGCAAACGGGAATTGTTTGGCTCGCATGTGAAGCTAAAGATGGGGTAAAAATAAAAAGAAATAAACAAAACAAAGTATTGAAAACATAAGGGCTCGAACTTGTAACCTACGGAATAACAATACAATGTGATAATCACGAGATAAAAAAATTCACCGTGCATATAAATAGAAAGAAAATTAATTTATACACATTTAATTCAATGAAAAGGGTTTTATTAAAGAAGAAAAATACAAGGATTTTACGGTCGTTACATCCTTCGGGTCACAAGATTGTGTCTTAGATCAAAAGGATCCTTGGGGCTTAGAGAAGTGGGCACAGTGGGACACTCGACCCGAAAGCCGCCAGAAATTTGATCGTTTGCATTGATCGAGCCACAAGGCTGGTGAAGTCGTAGCAGGGAACAGTAAAGGAGTATGTTTGCTTCTTGAGGCTGCAGGTAAAGAATGCGGAGGTGGCTAAGGCGGCGAAAGGATGCGGATGTAGCTAAGGTGGCGAGGGGATGCTTACTAGTTAAAGGTTTGGCTCACTAGTTACAAGAGGTTGGTTGTTGAAGATTTGACAGTGAATGTGATTTGTTACAGAGCATAAGCTAATGATACCCAGGTTTTTGAGGTTTGAGAATGATATTGAGGATGGTGAAGAGGTGGTGTTGATTGCTACCAAGGTTAGAGCGATTGAACTAGGGATTGCAGAGATGACGACAACTGTGATGGCGACTTTGTGATCATGAAGATTAAAAGGGTGGGATTATACATATACTTATCCTAGGAAATGGGTTTAGGGCCAAAGGATTCGATGAAGAAGAAGATGATTGCTCAAGGTTGGCTTGATAAGCATAGGAAGCCAAATAAGAAAATGCCTGCTAAGTGGATTTGGAATGAGATTTTGCTGGCTGGAGATGATGCAAAAATTGCCTAAATTTGCCTAAATTGCGACGGTTCTGAAGGAGGAGATGATGGCTATTGAAGATGTGGAGGAAGTGAAGAAGAAAAGGAAGGATAAAGAGGATGAGGATGGTAATGAAGGGCCTAAACATAAATTGGAGGTTGAGGGCGGGGAAAGCCTTGTAGTAGCTAAGAAAGCTAAGGTGGAAGAAGTAGTTGATGAGGAAGAGGTAGAGAAGAGCAACAAGAAGTAAAAGAACGAGGAGGAGATGAGCAAGGCATTGTAATCTGACAGGGAGAAGTCTGGGAAAAAGAAGAAAAGTAAAGAGAGCAAGAATGGTGAGGCACCTATTGCTGGAATTAGAAAAAAAAGAGGAGAAAAGGGAAGAAAGGGAGAAGAAACATTGAGATGTGGAGGATGCCAGCGAGTAGGTGGGGTATAAGGAGTGGTACTTTTGCGATTTATTGTTAATTGATGTTATATCTTATGCAGGGCTCTATTCCATTTTTAGTCCAGAAAATTAGAGTAGTTTATTTAACTAAGACTGAAATGGTTTATGTCATTAGTGATTCTATTATGCATTTTTTTGTGGTATTTCTGTATTACTGAACTAATATTTAGTAGTCGACAGTTGGAAAATCAACGTGGTACAGATTTTTTTGTTCTCGATCAGTTGATGAAATTATACTTTTGCTTTCTAGTGTGTTAGCAAAGGTGTTACAATGGCTTGCATGAAGTTTTTAACTTACTTGTGTCTGGAATCTATTTTCAATTTCTGCTATAGGTAGGAAATGTGATTTCATACAAATACTGGTTCCTTACAGTATGCAAATATTTGTACACATAATATTTCTATTCATATATATTAGCGGATAGCATAGATAATACACAAATACACTAATATGTATAATTATAGTACAGAACAAACGCACAAATAAGTACACGACAAATGCACACAGATACGTGAAAATGTATATATGATAATAGGCAAACACGTAAAACAATGCTCCCTGCTAATAAGTATTTTTCAGATGCACCCTCCGAATGCCAAATTGCACGACAAATGCATAGCCACAAACACATCATGTAACTAATAAGTATTTTTCATAGTATAGGTGCAAACAAGTACAAAAGTATACAACAAACGCACACAAATACGTGAAAATGTATATGTCATAGTTGGCAAAGAAGTAAAATCATGGTACCTACTAATAAGTATACTTCATATGCACCCTCCAAATGCCGAATTGCATTAGAAGTCTAAACTTTTAGTCATGTTGATTTTAACTTCGCATGCTCAAATATCTAGTGAAGTTTAATCTGAATTACTTTCATAGAGTGTGTTGTTGGGACCTGGAGAAGGTGATGAGTGTGGATTATAAAAGGACGGTCGAGTGTAATATTGCTTATAATGTTGAAAAGTTTATGTTGATAAAAGAAGGTATTTTCAAGGTGGAATGTTGTAGACTTGTAGTGCTTTGTCTTAGAATGTAGGACATCTAGCATCACATGATTCTTTAATATGCATGTAGAAAAAATGAGGAATTAGAAGATGGTAACTAAAAAAATTAAAAGTTGATAACTTTCTATCTGGTTGCATATAGTTCTTTCTACAAGACTATCTAGATACTTCCCTTTTGAACATATAAACTAGATACTTCCCTTTTGAACATATAAATGATGTAGCCAAATAGTATGGTAGGTATTGGGAATCAGGAACCGTACAGAATTTTTGTCGGTTTAAAATCCATCTTATTCATAAAAAATAAATACCAGTTTCATTATCATGTGCATCATGCACAGGTCTATATACTGAAACTTTAGAGGTAAAATATAATCATGGTTTGAGATCTCGCCTGATTCCAATCCCAAAAATAGCATCCGAGTTCCAGGACCAATACCCTCCAATAGCAAGTAGTGTTGTGTTTACCATTTGATTAGTGGGATTCTAGTATTAAGCTTATAACCGCTTTGTTGATTCAATGGGTCCTTTAATGGCTTGATGGGTCTAGTAATGGTTTGATGGGTTTATTATAGGTTATTGAATCATTACGGATTGATATCATTAACATGACTTCTGACACCATTAATTACTAAAGAATTTTCCAAATTGTTCGCAATTGTTTTCATAGTTTATTTTTAAAAAACTTTTAATTCTTAAAAATTCATATTCTCAAATGATATAAAATCCAATAGGCGGCCGATGCAGCCGAGATTGGCAATTCCGAACCCAAAAGTGATCTTCTGATACAGTCCTGATTTACTAAACCTTGAACATAACTTATTATATTATTATCAAAAGGTAGTTCTATGTTTAGTTAAGCTTGCTAACTTGATCGTTTTTCTACGTAGGTATGGGAAGTGAAGCTCTGGAGAATAAATTCTTCGACTCCAATGAAGGTTCTGCTCTCGACATCAAAGATTACTCTAGTATCTAACCTTCCAGCTTCAGACGACATGCAAGGATATGAACAAACCGTCAAGAAATATGCAAGGGTTTGAGGCTTGAAGCTGCATCATCTTCTCATGTTTCCTATAGACGGCCCTAACCTTTTGTATTAGTTAAAGGCAAAAAAGCAAGTACCTAAAGGTCATGTTCTTCTGATTTCCTTTCCGTTAAGTGTTTAGCTTCGTGATTTAAGAGCAAAGATGCAGACACTGGAAACTAAAGAAAAAAGCACTTAAGAAAGTGCTGTAACACGTGTATAAGTCCTAATCTCAAATTGCCGTGGGAATATAATCATAATTTTGCATTTCATTTCACATTGATACGATGATAGTGAATGTTGACAACAAAGTGAGAACTAAACATCTATTATGCACTTCTTGATTTTATACAAACTATATGTTTTATATTTAGGCCTCGAAGATCAAATACAAAGGTAGCATAACCTATCCTTGGAACATAAAATACAATCCTAGGGAATCATATTTCGATCTGCGGCTCTAACCTGTTGGGTTGAAGCCTGTAAAGCACCTAACCGTGGTAAGTTGGCTTGCGCAAAGTCAGGTTTGGACTCGGTATTTCAAGGAACCCCTAATATGCTATATAACCCAGGTTCAAGGTTCAAGGTAAACAGATCATCTATATTGCTGATTTAGCTGAATGAAAGACAGTTATCAGGAGAACAATCACTTGCAAGTTTCTACTGATCGATGCCAGAATCTTGCACAAGAGAGATTATATAATCTACAACAAATGTGAGGTGGCTTTGCTAAGTAGAAGGATCAATGTCGAATTATTAGAAAATACTCTTCCGTGCCATCAGATGTTTCTTAGGTGCTCTGCATCATAAAGAAATAGAAGGATAGAAACAATATGTGTTACACCTTGCCCCAATATATGTAGCAAGCTCATTAAACTCTTATGAATCCCTACCAAATTCCAAATGTCACTGCATGCTCTGAGATGTTTCTAACTAAACTAGCATTAAAACAGGTTCCCCTCGGTATTCAGTCCCTTGTCAAAAATCTACTCAAAATTAAGACAAACACTCGTCTACTTCTACAGTGCCAGCAACAGACACCAAGGATTCGGAGTACATGTTTCTATTAACTTTTTTGCTTCTTCCAGTTCTCTCGATAGAAAATCATATTGTATAAGTTATGGTTGTGATAATAGAGCTTCATTAGCTATAGTTTGTTCGGAAAGAAGAAAAGAATCAAAAGATTTTTTTTTATAGAAAAGGCTTATGATTAGGAAACCTCATAAGGTAACCAGTATATGAATTATTGATATTTATATAGAAGGAGAAAGGATAAATACTCTCCTGATTAGTAACGTTGAGGATATATTCATCTGCAATTAAGAAACCAAAACAATAACACATGACAGTAGAAGCAGTGCCTATATCAGATGGTATAATATAGAGCCCATTGATGATACCCGATTAGAGATGTCAATTTGCATTCGATTCACTTCTTCCTCCATGAGATCTTTGTTTCTTTTTTCGAACTTTTCCAGACTGATTTCCCGATATTCTTTGCCTTTCATAATTCAAAGTACAAAAGAAAATACCATTAAATTGTTATATGTAAATCAAAATAATGACGCCGTCACTGAAAAGAAAAGTTGATTACCTTAGATATTTAAGTTGGCTCGTCATATCATTAATCTCCAACCCAGAAAGCTTGAGTGACAAAAAAGTTCCAGGGACCTCTTCCGAAACTACTTTGGATAGTTTATCCATAGAAATCGACAACTTTCTAAAAACCTGATGGTGGATCATAAGCATTGGTTCAAAGAAAATGTCGGTGTTAATGTCCAAACTGAAAGAGACACATAAACGGCGAAATCTCTTACATTGAAGGCAGGAAGAGAAACAAGTGCCAATGACATAAATGATCCTATTGCCTGCAAATAAAATGAAGAAAGAATACCAACTTAAGAGCTATATCAAGCTACTTATATGACAAATACAACCAAAAAAATTTGAATATCCAATCTCAGGAGCAAAAGAAATAGGACACTACTAGGAAAATGAGAAAGAAAATTAGCAACCAAAAAAATGCCAAATTTGCGTTAGGCTATAGTCTTAAACTAATTGTCATTCAAATTGTGCCAAAATTTGCTTCTCTGCTAATTCTGCTGTCAGAATTAATGCAGCTAAAAAATAAATGCGTTTTGCAAACGAAATCAAACAAAGTTTCTTGTTTGTGGATACAATTGAGAAGAAAATCTATAACAGAGCTGAAAAGGGCAAAAGATCGTTCCTTTACCGCTTTAGCTTAAGAACATTGGATTTTTTTCTCCTCAAAGATGTTATCTTTGGACAAATCCAGAATTATTGCGTTTGTTCAAATTACACTAAGAATTCAAGTCGATGATTATGGATGGCGATGATGATTACCACTGAAATGACGAAGAGAAGAGAAAGGAGCCCTAATTGTGGGTCGCGACGAACCCCTAGATTCCTCACGAGCTGAGGTGAAGCTGAAGCTGAAGAAGATTGCGAGAGGTGAAGGGCCGCATCGGAATTTTTCATGGATGGGTTGAGAATTAGCGGGTGCGGACTGCGGGTTTTTGCGGGCAGAGAGAGCCTGATAGGATCCGACCCGCTTTGGCGAACGAGGGTTGGGATCCGACGAGGCGAGATCGTCGGGGCTCGGAGAGGGGAAGAGAGGGCGAGCATCGACAAAGAATCCGAAAAACAACAAAATTCACTAAATCCCCCACCTCCGTTCTTTTTTTTTTGGTTCTTCTTTAAGCCAACAAAGAAGCAACTGCCACCGTCGTTTTGGATAAGCTGTAATAAATCATTTGGGAGCGTTGTTTCAATGAACCTGATGCTCCAAAATTAACCACAAAATCAGCTCTGCATTTATTTTTTGGAAAATATGAGCATTCGAGTCCATTAACAAACATCCTCTCTATTAGCATTCGAGTCATCAGTATTTAGCTTGAAGAACATATCCAAGCTCGTTCCGACGAAGACCCCCAACGACTGCTACAGAGGACCCATTTACCAAACCATCAAAATTTGCTTTGATTTCTTGAAAGTTTAGGCGTTCGACTTGTATGACTTTTTTTTGCTTCTTTATCCTTGGTGAAAAAAGAGGGCAGGGTCAGGGCTAGGCCTTTTCCTTCTCAAATATCAAACCCTAACCTCTTCTTGCCGCTTCAAAAGAGTTTTCAAATCTCCAAATTTACCTTCACACTACAAGAATTTATTGTAATGGGTTATCACAAAATAATTGCGCTTTAAGTCTAAATTTAAGGTAAATTAAAAATCGGGGTAAAGTTTAACGGAGAGATCTCCAAACTCATCTCTCTCGCACTCAATCTTACTTCAGTGATGGTGCTCAATCTCTACGGTTGAAGATAGAGGTGAATCAAAATTGGAAAAGGTCGAGAGAGAGAATTTTTTCCGAACTCGGTCAACAAAGTCAATGGGGACGGCGGAACATAGTGTAAAAATGACATTTTTCACGTACCGTTAATGCTGTTAGGTAGCAAAGTGCTACTGTGAAACATCATATATTTATGTGCCGAAAATAAACATTGGGTTTTTATGTGCGGTTTTTATGTGCTAAGAGGAGCAAACTTTAGGTCCGTTTACCCATATTCAATCATGTGACAAAATTAAGATCATGGTAGTTTTCGGCAAAACAATGGTATTTGACTAGTACAATTTACCTGGCCCAAATGTAGAGCCCAACCCAAACAGACAAACAAGCCCATTCAATTTCTACTCAACCCACTACCCAGAAATATCCACCCCTCCCACTCAAAACCCCATTAAAACCCTAAAGAACCCCCATCGTCGCCGCCTCCATTCTCCTCCCCCTCTCTGGCCCAAAACCCTAACCCTAAAAAATTACACAAAGCAGCAGCAGCAGCCATGTCCCTACCCTCGAAAATGAAGAAGAAATCCCACTCCAAATCCATCAACAACTGCGACCCCCAAACCCTAACCCCAACTCCAACCCTAACCCAAAACGAGGAACGAGACGAAGACCCATCGACTAAAGAGTACCTCATCAAGCCCCAATCCTTCACCCCAGCCCTCGACACCTCGAAATGGCCGATCTTGCTAAAAAACTACAACCTTTTGAACGTCCGCACAGGCCACTACACCCCTCTCCCCACCGGCTACTCCCCGCTGAAGCGCCCCTTGCCCGAATACCTCCGTTACGGCATCATCAACCTCGACAAGCCCTCCAACCCTTCCAGCCACGAGGTCGTCGCCTGGATCAAGAGGATCCTCAGGTCCGAGAAGACCGGACACAGCGGCACCCTCGACCCCAAGGTCACCGGCAATCTCATTGTCTGCATCGACCGCGCCACCCGGCTGGTCAAGTCCCAGCAGGGAGCGGGGAAGGAGTACGTCTGCATCGCCAGGCTGCACGACAAGGTCGCGGACGTTGCCAAGGTGGCCAGGGCGCTCGAGGCTCTCACCGGCGCCGTGTTCCAGCGGCCCCCGCTGATCTCCGCGGTGAAGCGGCAGCTGAGGATCCGGACGATTTACGAGAGTAAGCTTCTTGAGTTTGATAGCGATAAGCATTTGGTTGTGTTTTGGATATCCTGCGAGGCGGGGACGTATGTGAGGACGCTGTGCGTGCATCTGGGGTTGATGCTTGGTGTGGGAGGGCATATGCAGGAGCTGAGGAGGGTGAGGTCAGGGATCTTGGGGGAGAAGGATAATATGGTGACGATGCACGACGTGCTTGACGCCCAGTGGCTTTATGATAATTTCCGCGACGAGGCTTATCTGAGGAGGGTTGTGATGCCGCTGGAGGTTCTGCTTACTAGCTACAAGAGGTTGGTGGTTAAGGATTCGGCGGTGAACGCCATTTGCTACGGGGCGAAACTGATGATACCCGGACTGCTGAGGTTCGAGAATGATATCGAGAATGGGGAGGAGGTGGTGCTGATGACTACTAAAGGAGAGGCGATTGCTTTAGGGATTGCGGAGATGACTACGGCCGTGATGGCGACTTGCGATCATGGGGCTGTTGCGAGGATTAAGAGGGTGGTGATGGATAGAGACACTTATCCTAGGAAATGGGGTTTAGGGCCGAAGGCTTCCATGAAGAAGAAGATGATAGCTCATGGTCTGCTTGACAAGCATGGGAAGCCGAATGAGAAGACGCCTGCAGAGTGGACAAGGAATGTCGTTTTGCCGGCCGGGGGTGATGCAGAAATCGCCCAAATTGCGGCTGTTGTGAAAGAAGAGGCAGCGCCGGTGGACGATGCAAAGGAGGATAAAAAGAAGAAGAAGAAGGATAAAGAGGGGGAAGATGGCGACGAGGGACGGAAACGTAAGTTGGAGGTTGAGGGTGGTGAAAGCCTTGTAGTTGCTAAGAAAGTTAAGGTGGAGGAAGTTGCTGATGAGGCTGAGGTAGAGAAGAGCGAGAAAAAGAAAAAGAAGAAGGACAAGAAAGAGAAGCAGGAGAAGGAGAAGAGCGTGGGGGCATCTTCCGATGAGGAGAAGTCTGAGAAAAAGAAGAAAAAGAAGAAGAAGAGTAAAGAGGGCGAGGATGGCGAGGTAGGTACCATTGATAATGATGAGGCAGATAAAAGCGAGAAGAAGAAAGAGAAGAAGAAGAAGAAGAAACATCGAGATGTTGAGGGTGGCAATGAGTAAGTAAAGGATGAGGTATGATATATATTGAGATTTGTTGTTACTTGTTCGTATATCTTATCCAGAACTCTGTTTCAGTTTTAGTCTTGCATATCAGAGCAGTTTATTTAGCTTAAGACTTCAATGGTTTGTGCCAGTAGTAATTCTATTATGCATCATCTGTTTTTTTGTATGGTATTTTAGTTGTCAGTAGATGGAATATGGAAGCCGTACGGATTTGTTGTTTCTGAATCATTTAGGTTATATTTTTGCTCTCTGATATTTTATCATTTGTGTTGCACTGCCTTCGACGATTTAGTTTGATGTGCCCTCTGATAACTAAACCACCTTTTGTCTCTTTGAAGTTTTTTACTCTGATGATCTTGAACCCATGTCCAATTTCTGTTGTAGTTGCATGTGTAATTACATTAGAATGATTTTGTAATCAATGTCTTTTTAGTTTCGCAGTCCTACACTTCAAAATTTTATTCATAAATATAAGGGGACAGCATGCTACACACACACACATGATATGAACATAGACTGCATAGATGACACATGTACACAATCATATACAAATATGTAAATATTACAGTGGCCAAAGGAGATGTTGCCTCAAAAATTTAATTATGTTCCTTATGATGAAAAAACTGTGTTCCTTATCTATTATACTGTAAATTTAGGAGCAGCTAGATGTTACTTCAAAATTTTAAATTGTGTTCCTTATCTATTATACTATAATTTTCATACATGCTGTATGTCAAATTGTATTAAGGTCTCAGACTTTGGGACTTGGGGGTAGTCAATGAGTCTGAATCATATAAGGATGGCGAGTAATGTACTTGAAGCCTAAGTATTTTAACAGGAGTGTACTTGAAGGTTAATACAGACCGTAATGTCATGTCTTCTTTGGCATGTTATGCTGAAGGGAAATTGATATATAGGGTAAATTCATGGTGGAAAATGGAACTGTCGAGGTTCAATGCATGGCGCATATGATGTGCTCAAGAATGGTGGATGGATTTGTATCGCTGTGGTAGAATAAAACCTTCACATACCATATGCATGTTTGAGGTAGGAAGTTTCTTGTTTCGGCATATAGGATCCCTTAGCATCTCAAGGTTTTGAAATGTTTGTAGATTAAAGACTAAAGTATAAAGCTTTCCAACTTGTTGCATACGGTTATTTCTGCCTAATAGCTAGCTAGATTGCTTTTGAACTGACAGATGATTTAGCTAGATTATCATTAACTTTTTTTAGTCTCCTCCTGTGGCACACAGAATATATGAACTATTTCACTTCCATACAAGAAAGCCAAGTTTTACCACCAAAGCTTTGCTCCTTTGATAGATATAATAACCTGTCGTGGAATCAAAAGCGAGGCGATGGGGAGTGGAAGAGAACTGATAATTAAAGTTTTAAGTGACCTGTGTATTAATGGCAGGCAACAGCTACAGCAGATTTGGATATATTACGATTTAAAGTTATCTTCCTAAGTGAATTCATATTGAACAGGTGTTTCCAGGAGAGTTATTCATGAAGTTATGCCATTGTTGTTGATTTTGTAATTGAACAATATTTTTGGGGAAAAAAAGAGGATTTACTTTTCGTGCTGATCTTTTATTCTCCATGGCAACTTGCTGCATGCTCTTGCTCAATCTTCTTTAGAAACTTGTTTGCTTTATAGCCTATAGACAAATGATCTAACAACTGATGGGATATTGCATTTGTTCCCATTATATGTTTATCAGGTTATGTTCTTATGTTCTTCTAATTTTGTCGTTGTCACATGCCATCAAGCCTCCAGATTTTTTCATTTTGCCTAGGATTAGATCATTTGGATTTGTGCTCACTTGTGTTGGCCAAATTGATTGAAATTTTGATCGAAGTATGGAAATTTATGTGACCGGGTTTGTGCTTTTGTGTCACACTTAGTTTAGTGGTGAAGCTAGTATTAGCTCTGGTATCGCTTGTACTGTTGGAGCTAGGACTTCCAAATCCTGGTAGTGTTATATTGACCGTGCATAGAGAGACGGCCACATGTATATCATGTAGTGAGAAATGGATCGGATAATTGCTATGTGTTATACAAATGATGATGTTAATATGCTTTGGATTCTGTCTACTGTATGCTGAAGGAAATCAATAAGTAGAATGAAATTACGCTGAAGGCAACTTTGTCAAGTTTGGATTTATAGTGCTTCTGAGATGCTAGAGAATGATGAAATTGATTTTTAGGGGTCTGGATGAAGTTTCAAGGTTACGAAAAAAACTTTTCTTGTTTTGAAATATAGGATTCTTATGATTCTCATTATTCTGAAAGGTTTCTAGATATAAACTGATGACCTATAAGATAGAAGACTGGAATAAAAGCTAGCTTACTTCCTTTTTGAACAGGTATATATGATATGATTATTTTTAGGGCGAGAAAAGAGACTAACTATATATATTGGGTTTGAAGTGTATTATGTGCACCGATATATTAAAGGTGTACAACTATTATATGAGAAATTAGGATGTCTCACAATCAGGACTTCTCAAGTGTATTGATATTGCAACTAAACCCCTTGCATCTCTTTCATCAGAATGTTGTTCTTGATTTATGCACGCTTGTATTTTATGAAACTGGTTGAAAATTTACCTAAGAATTTATACTGTGTCTGCACGCGCGAGCGAATCTTGATTCTAAAGGTGACCTTATAAATTCGCTCCCAGCATTTTCTTTCACCTATTTGCTACCATCTGTTGCACGAACTAAGCTTTGGATGTTGTTAGCTCTGATGATATGTGTAATAACGCATTATCGTGGGTTTATTATTCTCATTCATATAGGCCAATATTGTAAACTAATTACGGACATGAATAAAATGACCAAGTTTCTTCTTTCTTGCAGGGGTGTTCTTTCTAGTACTTGTTAAGTCTTAGGTGCGTATTGCTATTTGCTAATAAACATTGGTGAAAATGCGATGAAAAGATTAATAAAAACTATGCTAGTCAAATAGGCTTGTGATTAACTAATGCAAATTTCTTTGTTATCCTAAACATGTGAGGCCCTTGATGTTTATAGTTGCTTGCTCATTGGTCAGTTGCCCACCACGCAAATTGTTATCCATGGTAATTCATTTTATATTGAATATGTATATATGCCCGCAAAATTTAACCTAGTAGTTTTTATCTTTAGGCTTATTCTGTACCAGAAAATAGACAGAATAAAAAAATAATACGAATGATCATCAACAGAAAATAACCAGATAGCCTACAACCATAAGATCGAAAAGAAAATTTTGGAGGATGCAACTCGTCATTTAGGATCTTTACAAAGCATTCCCTCATTTGTAGTTTTCGTAAATAGAGATCGAAATACCAATAAAGATAGCTCATAATACTAATCATGAAACTTTGTAAAATCTTTCTCAGGTTCCTGCTTCACCAGTTGGCCGCAAAAGATGACTTGGATGATACGATGAAGAATATGACATCGAATTGCAAATCATATTACTCACTTGATTAGATGTTGTCATGTGTGCTTTGATTTATGTGATTCGTTTTCCTATTACTTGATCGAGCCTTATTTGCTCAATTTGTCAAGCTCGGTATCAGGCTTTTATGGTTTTTTGAGCCCTCTTTGATGTCAAGCTCAACGGGGCGAGCCGTTGCTGTCAACTGAGAGCTTGGCCTCAAAGGAGTTGGCCGAGGCTGAAGCCTATGTCCAAGAGGTGCTAGAGCATAGCCTTTGCAATTCAGACCTTATTTGAGGTGCAAGAATCTGCATTGCCTTACCTCGGTATATAAAAACTATATATATCCTATATAATTTTGGGTATCAGTGTGGAATTTTCCAAGAGAATAAATCTGCCGCGGTTTCATGTGAAAAGTAGGGTGTAATTGGAATCAAGGTTTAAGAGTTCCTCCACCATCATTATAATCCCATAAATCTGAGATTATAGATTGCTTCTCTTTCGTTCGAACGAAGACTATGTTGATTTGGCCAAACTCGTTAAATCTTTGTGCTCTAATTTTGCTCCTCAACCATTTTCGATCTACATTTTGGTTTGTTGGTTTGCCGTAACAGATGCAATAACCAACTAAAATCTTGTAATGGCTTGGACTTCGTTTATAAGAACTGGTTCATACTTAAAACGTTACACAGATATTACATAAATAATATATATGCAGTCCCAGTCATTTTTCATACAACACACAAAGAAACTCAGCAGGGCTCTAATCGTTTGTGAGCATGTAAAATCTTAAATTTACAAACTGACAACAAAGCAATAGTGCATAGATAGTAATAATTGCCGTCGCTGGCCAAGTTTTTCTAATTAACTTCAGTGGTTATATTCCTTCTAATAAAATATGAGGACTCACTGGGCTGCAATACAAGGTACAACTCTCTGTCAGATGAGCTGTGGCTTCACCTCGACGGCCGCTTCCATGTTTTCTTCCGGTTTCTTCACTTGCGCATATGGAGCATTGCTCACCAACCTGCAGGAATTTAATGAATATATATTGACCCGAATTTGTGACTCTTTCCGAAAACGATTTAATTTACCTTCAACTGCTAAACACTATTCAAGAAATTTACTGAAAGAAACTATACTATAAGTAAAATGTCGAGGCGAACAATTTAACACAACTTTTATGAGGGATGAAGATTTTTGGCAGTTTAAACTAGCATAAAGGCTTTTGATTTCACAAAACTATCCCTAAACTTGGAGCCTTTTTTTACACTACTTTCCTGAAGTTATCAGATGATTATTTTTATTATTCTCCTTCTCCTTCTTGTAAAAAAACCTTGATTAAAAAAAATTAGTCATGTGTGTATGTGATTTTATTGACTGAAATACCCCCTCCTGACAATCTATAATTACAGCCATGCCCTTTTGGTCTCTCCTTCTGAAATATGTGTTTTTAATTTTTTACCGTGATAATAACATAATTATTTACTTTATTTGTTAGGGTATTTCTGCCAAACCGGTAACTATTTTTCCAGTGGAAAACTTTAGGCATTATGTGAAAAACCTGGAAACCGAGGATTGCTCACGAAGAAGAAATTTAGACTAAATTTATAATTAACTCCAACTAGCAGTACATAACACAATAATATCATAATTTAGGCAACTCTATATAAAAAAAAAATAGAGACAACAACTTTGACTTGATCCATATATTTCATCAAACCCACTTTATTTATTGCCCCACTCAAAAGAAAAAAACATAGTTTGTGATATGTCAACACACAAAGGAATAATACTTGGAAAGCAGACACAGATTGTTTGGTGAAGCTGACAGCCTCAGCTCTTCATCTCCACCCAAACCCCATGTGGTGGTTGGCTAAGCGTAAGTGAAGCTTATCCAATGATCGCTTAGGTTGTTAGCATTTCCTTTTGTGTAGGGCAAGAAAATGTGTGGCCTATCAAAGATAATTTTTCAGGCCATGAATCTACATCCAAGCTAGGGCTCTAATATAAGGAAAATATGGGTGATGCCTATTCCTAGGTATTTGTACATATTCCTAGGCCTTAACCATCATTACAAGTATCCATCTTTGTCTTAACCCTGCATTTTGATAATTAGCAACAACATATACTTTGCGGTGGAAAGTTATATATTCGATGAAAAGGAATCGCATAAGAGAGGAAACAAATCAAGTGTTTTGTCACAAACCATTGTATCCTAATTAGATAACCCGGAAGGTATCTAAATTCATATCAGTAGAGATAAAATTTTGGGTTTACTTTATTTTCTTTTGTTCAAAATCAGGTCATATAGGTTATGCTCAAGTAAAAATGAAAGTCATTTTGATGGAGCAGTATATACATAATTATACTTCCATAGTTTCATGAATGTTGCTTCACAAACAATACAATCTTATGATCAACCTAGCTATACTTGAAAGGGACTCACATAACATGCACATAATTATTTTTTTCCATCTTTTGGATTTATATTCCTTCCATATCTAGATGAGACATCAGAATCATATCATGCTAACGCCATATCGGCCGGCCTTATAGAAGTACCATTATTTTCCCTGCTAACACGATCAAAACCTAATCTTTTTTATTAAAAAGGAAGAAAGAAGACGCCTATTGCATCAGCTCTTGGAAGGCCATTTGAGAAAAAGATATGATGCCGTAAAAATAACTCATTCTACAGTAATTGACAAATAAGTTTGCACGGGTGGAGTCCTGAAACTGGCTCATCATTTTTTGTGCAACTAACGAAAATGGTCCATGCAGGCATTTCGGCCTTGTTCTATTAGAGTCACCTTCTATCTGTTTCTCCATATATTCTCCTTTCATTTCAAGATTCATCATGAAATCCTCAAGATAATTGAACTTCCACAAAACATCTATCAAATAATTTGAACATGGCCGCCTAATTTTATGGCTCTACAAAGTAAATCAGAGCATAAAACTGATTGCAGTAGATAATCCACAATACTAATATTACCTGCTGCGACGCTTCTCCAAGAACTGTTGGAGTGATTGCCTCCTCGCAATAGGCACATCTACAAATGCCCAATACTCACAATTACAATTAGAGTTTCAAAACCCAATCACAAGAAAAACATATAAAATAAAATAAAATAAATAGGGGCTAAAAAGAACAGCTCTTACCAGCTTGAAGCTTGCAAAGGGAACCAGAATTTGCCCTGGCAAGAACCGGCGGATGTGCCGATGGTCCCCCAGCCGCAGCTGCTGCAGCTCCTGAAGAGCTCTGCTGCGACAGAGATCTTGTCAGTGCCACTGCCGCTGCAGCATTGGGACCCGCTGCCTTGTCTGCTGATGAAGCTGACACTGCAGATGCCGCAGCCGCAATCAACATGATTGCCTGGGCCTATTATACAGCAATGCAACGATAATGTTACCAAAAAGAGTTAAATATATATAGCATAATAATCTCTTAATGCATAGGTCTATTGGGAATAGCATCTTATAATTCTTTGTCGCTGCATCAAAACTCCAGACCTGTGTTGAGGGTTGAGAAATGTAATTGTATGTTCTACACGATCCTCTAGGTTGACCTCGTTTCTATGTGTGGGCCAAACACCTAGGCTTTTGTGCAGCGGTTAGTTTTATCTGCACTTAAATGCCAGTAACATTGCACTAAACTTTGAAGTTATGATGAAGGTTGAGGGATATAATTTTCTATTCAAACGACATCAGATAGATGCTTATCTATTAGTGGCAGTGACGACTCCCATGTCACAGATTTGATTCCTGGAAGGGGCAACCAATCAAGAATCATCTACAGCAGATCCTGGAATATCATGTAGCAACGAACATGGATATTCACAAATCGTGGGCCTTATGGTTCAATTGGTCGAGCGGACTAAAAGGAAGTGTGAATCGAGGTTTCTGAGTTGCATGTCACGAAGCTTCGGTTGTAGCCTGGATTAGTCACATAAAGCTTCGATTCCTTATTGCAATGTAGATGCATAACAATATGTGGGACTGGACTAGGTTGTTTGAAAACTTTCAAGGGATGGTTTTTTTGAGCAAATGCTGGAGCGCTGGATAATGTTCACCGGTACAATGAGATGCACTCATCTTTATCAAAACCGGTCCATAATGACCGTGAAAGTTGCTTGTTACTCGAAAAAATAAACTAACAACTACCTAAAGTGTAAGATGCAAGAAAACCGTCTAAGATGGTTTAATCATGTGCGAGGCAGAATTACGGAAGCACCAGTTTGACGTATGGATATTCTCAATTTAGGCCAAGTCAAAAGGGCGAAACGGAGACCAAATTTAGACGTGGATGGAGGCAATACGAAAAGATATGGATGCCAAAGGCCTTAATGAAAGTATATTGTTCGATTGGAGTGAGTGAAGGCTGAGGATTCATGTGCTCGACCAGGCGTGATTCTCATGTTAGTTCATGTAGCCTACCCCATATGCTTGGGATAAAGGCTCAGTTATTGTTGCCGTTGTACCCAAACTAGAGCGTGAGCCATTCTAAAGAGAACAAAGGTCTACTTAATGCCATAGCAAAAGCTTGCCTATAGTGTCTAACATATAAATGGAGAAATTAGGAAGCATGGAGGTTTTGTTTAGCAATCCAGAGCTAAATTTGATGCCTAAACTTAACAAATAAATATTTACAAAAGAGATGAACAAGTAGAATGATGAGCTTTTCACCTTTTCAGGGGTGACGGCATCATAAACACTAATGGATCCATTGTAGAAGATGGTCAGCTGTGCACCACTCGGCGCCATCAGAGAAGAAGAAACCCTCCACATACATCAACCAAACAAAAACAACCGGAGTTAGAAAGCTATGAATCAACCAAAATTTTCTATTTTTTAACAAGATGGGTACTAATATTTTACTATTATAATCCACAAGCATCCCTAAAATCAAGCAACTTGATGATATTTCCACAAATTAAAAAAAAAAACCAGATATAAATTTCAAGGATTTAATTGCATACCTGTTGTTTTCAGCCCCTTCAGGTTCAGCTTTGTTGTGGTTCTTCTTCATCTCAGTTTCCACCAACACATCAGTTTCCTCCTTGATTATTGTTGGTTTGACTTGGGATGATTCCAAGAGATCCATGGAGACTCAATTTGTGAGGATTCGAGGTTGGATTTGGGGTTGGGGTTTGGGTTTGGGGATGCTTGTGATAAAAAAAAGGTGGGAATTTTATGAATAGGGGAATAAAAGACGAGAGGGTATTATGGAAAATGGCATAAATAAAGAAATGAAGGAAGTTGGAGAGTTTTTGATATAACCACCCGTGAATTATGGAAAGATGACACGAAGTGGTCTACGAGTTTCCTTATTTTGCAGTTGGGTCCTTGTGTTTTCCTCTATTTTGCTCTCGTGGCTCTTTCCTTGCACATATTCTTTCGGTAGTTTAGGCATTTTTTGTGCATGTGGAACAAAACAAAATTTCAAAAAAAATAAATAGAAATAATAGGGTACAGCAAAAGCTGAATATATATTTGAAAAAAATCTTTCATAGCCTATTCTTATTTATTTGATTTACTAATCTATGCTCTAGGTTTTTGTTAAAACCTGAATTATATTTATGTTAAAACCGTGAATTATATATTAGCATGGGAGTCAATTTTGATGGAAAAACTTTGGACAATGTGAGCGATTTTGACTTTTCAATTTCTAAGGTATATATATATATATATATATATATATATATATAACGAAGAGGCCATAGAAGGGAATTTCTTCTTATGGCGTCGAAATAATACGTCCTATCTCATTTTTTCCGACGATCGGCATCCATCATCTTCAACGTTATCATCTAAGATGTGGGTATACCAAATTTGATGTGATTCTACAACTTTTTCACCGTTGATTTGGCAATGTAAAAAGTTCTGTTGTTGGTAAACCGTTAATTTTGAACCCACTAAATCAACGGTGAAAAGTTGTAGAATCGCGTGAAATTTGGTGTACCCGCATCTTAGATGATAACGATGAAGATGGCTTGTGCCGATCGTCGGAAAAAATGAATGAGGGCGTACATTTTCGACGTCATAGGAGGAAATTCCCTCATGTGGCATCTTTCCTCCATTACTCTCTCTCTCTCTCTCTCTCTCTCTATATATATATATATATATATATATATATATATATATAAACAATATGCCATAAGCATGTACTTAAAATCAATTATCCAGGGTGATTTATGCCAAAAAAAATATTTCTTTTTACTATGATCTCTTGTAATCTAATGCATCTACTTCAAAAGAAAATTGGGTAAAAACCAAATAAAAGAAAATCTTATATTGCGAGGTATGGACCTATAGGAAAAAGGCATAAACACATTTAAGAAAGAAATCATACTTGGAATTGTTATCCCTCCGATAAATTGTTTAAAAAGTTGTTTATAATTCGTGTAAAAGTGCTTAACCTATCAGGCTAGTAGGTTAAGCACCCGGTCTCTATTAGAGGCCGGTACTTCAAAGACCCCATCTGAGAGATCTATGATGTATCTGGCTCCCAATAGAGGGCCACGTAGCATTCCAACCAGCTTATAAGAAAAGTATTGTTAACTTGTGTACGTATTGTTAACTTGTGTACGATATACATTTGATTGTTGTTGACGTTATTGGATCCCTGGATCATTAAAACTAACCAATCATCCCAATATAAATTTATAGGTCCATTCATGTAATTCTGTTGGAATTTGGCTCATTTTCTAATTCTTGAGAGTTTTGAATACCATTTTCTAATTCCTGGATCATTAAATTGCAACAGGTTTTTCCAAAAGAATAAAAACAATAAAGCGGCTGTCAAGCCAGTGGACTATGAATTGAATCACGTGTAATTTCTAATTGCTCAAGGTTTTAAATCAAATGAGACATCAACATCATCAACTGCATTTTGTGTCTTTTTGCTCCAACTATTGCCATCATGGCAGGCCAACCACTACAGTGTAGGGTCCCTGTTCCTTTGCATGCCCTCTGCGAGGAATGATTCTGTGGGCCGGGCTTAATACACCATATGTTGCGGGCAGCATGTGGGGCCCATATTTTTATTTCTTCCTTCTTTTCTTGGATGTATACAGCTGGCACATGTAATAAAAATTTAATGATTGTGTTTTATTTTGGTCATTTTGTGCATGAAAACCGTGCAAATGCTATTTTACTCTTAAATGTGATTAATTGTCAAGTAAAAATAAAGGGCAAAAATGGGGTTGGGGCTGTTGTAGCCCCATAGCTACTATGTACAGATCACATAAGCCTGCCATCCAGAGATGGGTTACTGCCCAACTTAAATTATGAGACCTACCCTCTTATTTTACTCTTTTATGCGCAATTATGGGACCGGGTTGATTGCAGCTACATATAACTAAAAAAATATATATAATTATACAGTTGAGATGTATAAGAACTTTTTTTTTATCCCTTGTGGCCAATGTCCCTCGTTTCAGGATACAGATTTCAGCCAATTTCAATGAAGTTTTTCCAAAATCCTCTCATTAAATAAAAGAAAATCTCAACTGTTAATTCATGTAATTTCATTTTTTCTTTATGAAAAAGATGGCTACGGGTCACTTTTCTAAAATAGAGTTTTTGTGACGGATAAGTTAGAACATCAAAACTCCTTCAAAATAAATGGGATATCAAATCAATATTTTTGGCTTAGAAGAATTAGGACAATACTCCAAACAAAAAGAAAGTTCACATGGAAGGCATGCCACATTGAAGCATTTAGGGGCTGTTTGGCTGTAGGATTATGGAATTTGGATTCCAAAATAGTACGGTTGAAATTTCTGGATTTGGTAATTTGTTGTTTGGTTGGTTTTGGATTCCTAGTATTGGATTTGTAGATCCTTGTAATCTTTGTTTGGTTGGTGAGAAAAAAGTAGGATTTGGATTTGAGGATTTTAGAGAGAGATAGAGAGAGAGGGGATTGTTAAATAAATAAAGTGCATGGGCCCCATCTAAAAGTACAATGAATAGTACCAAATCCTTGTAAATCCTTGAAAAATTTCAGGATTCCATAATCCTTGTTTTGTGGTGGCCTCCATAAAAAACAAAGGAATCCTAGAAATCCTAATCTTGCAACCAAACACAAAATTATGGAATCCTAGGATTCCACAATCCAAAATCCAAATCCAAACTCATAATCCTGCAACCAAACAGGCCCTTAGAAAAGTTTAGTGCTTCCAACAGACTAGTGTGTCCTTTATCACTGTTTAAAGATGCTTTTCAGTTAATATTTTTCTATCAATCTACACTTCTTTTTAACAATTAAGCACGAGAAATACATGTTGTACTAAAACTTTAGGCGATAGCTCGCTGGCCGGCCTATGGGCAGGGGATTCATTAGTTTTGGAATGCGCATTTATTGATCGGTTATAAATAATGTTTTGACAGAAAAAATAAATCCAAGTTTCATGTATTATAATGTTATTTTGCTTCGAATTGAAATATTTTTTTCTTGAATTTATAAGAATTATTTATGCGACCTATCGTTTTCAGAATCTAGTTGCCAATTTAAATTTGAAGGCCGTCTTTTCTTTCGCACTAATAGTAAATATAAACCTAAAATTGTTGGCTTTTAAATCATTATTCCTTTGAATAAAGAAAACAATCTCAAGACACTCACTTGTGTGCAAACACACGTAAGCACACCACATATATTGCAAACCTTTTCCTCTCTCTCTCTCTCTTTGGGGTGGTGGAGTTACTTTTTTACAAAGGTTTTTGGATATGAAATAGTGCCCTCAAACTAAAAAGACCATCCCACTTGTTAGACAAGGGGCCGATAATATTTCAATTTGTGACCGTTTGCAATTGGGCCTAACTCGGCTAGTATAATTCCTTTACAAAGTGAGAGATCGTCCGTTCGATTCCCGAAGGGGTCGTATCCTTCACAACATTTGAAGATTGGAAGTTGCTTCCTTCAATAGCATCAAGGGGGTTACAGAGTACAAGAGAGCTCATCAATCTGGGTTTTTTTTTCTCACGAATTCGACTTGAAAGTGTTAAATTGTTGCCATCTTTTCTCCTGGGGAAGAATCCCGTACTCTCCTCAGAACGAGAAGTGTCGTACCAACTGAGCTATTGCTTCCCGGTCATCAATATATTATACATACGGACAACAATCGGATTCTACGAACTGTTGAATATCTCCATGCTATTTAGACATTTCTGTATGTGGCTGCACATGGAAACACTTGAACAAATGAAAGAGATGATACCACTAGTTAATGTTTGTCATACTCGAGTTGGAGTCAACCAATGGGTTCTCCCTACTAGATAATTCATATCAGGTACAAGAAAGGTTTAGTATCCAAAAATTGATAGCCATTTCTATAGATGTAGGCTGTACGTAAAGAGTTTAATGGTGCAGCCGAGAATGTTAATGAAAATTATTTTTCGAGGAACGCCATTAAAAAGCAGGATTTTTATTCCGTCGATGATCATTTTTATTCCGCTTAATTTTCATAGGATAAACGATGGATACACTAATTTTCATATGACTTCGAAGTCATGTCTTTACAATGGTTGATAGCAAAATTAATAGGTTTCATCTTAAATCTCTATCTCTATGGGGGTGTTAGTTCCTGGTAATTCATTTGATTTCAATAGTGAAATCACCGATCGGCAATAGCTCAGTCGGTATGGACACTTGCTTTCTCGTGGGGGAGTGCAGAGATCGCACCTCAAGAATCACAAGAGAGGGAGTGGCCATAAATTAACAATTTCTGGACAAATTTGTGGGTCCTTGGTTGCTTGTGTGTGTGTGTGTGATGTTGTGAGTGGGTCATTGTGTGGTTGTGTGTATAGGACTTATGGGCCAGTCCCCAAAAGAAAAAAAATTAACGCTTCTGTGACAAATTCGTGGACCGCTGGACAAATTTGTGGGTCGCTCATCGGATGGCTGCCGGTGACAAATCAACAATTTCTGGACAAATTTGAGGGAGGGCCATAAATTAACAATTTCTCCACAAATTTGTGGGTACTTGGATGCTTGTGTGTGTGTGTGATGTTGTGAGCGGGTCATTGTGTGGTTGTATGCATAGGACTTACAGGTCGGTCCCCAAAAGAAAAAAATTAACGCTTTTGAGAAAAATTCGTCGATCCCTGGACAAATTTGTGGGTCCCTCATCGGATGGCTGTCGGCAACAAATTAACAATTTCTGGACAAATTTGTGGGTCATTGGGTGCTTGTGTGTGTGTGTGATGTTGTGAGTCGGTCATTGTGTGGTTGTGTGCATAGGACTTACGGGCCAGTCCCCAAAAGAAAAAAAATTAACGCTTTTGAAACAAATTCATCGATCCCTGGACAAATTTGTGGGTCCCTCATCGGATGGCTGTCGGCGACGGTGGTTGGTGAGCAATTCCTAGCATAGTAATCCTTGATAGGCGGTGACCGGTCACGGTTATCAACAAACAATCGTCAGCGGGCAATTACCGAAAACATTCGGCGGTAATAAATTTAGAGAAGTAATTATGAAAAATAGAAAATATTTGAAGAAGAAAGTTTGTGCTCTGTTGAGCAAGTGATAATTATTTTTTTCACATCTTTCTCTTATATGATAGTTACAAGATTTATATACATATGATATATATAGAAAGCAATTAACATATTAAGGCAAGTAATCAATTTGATAGATCAAATATCTGTGATTCTTGCCTTTAATATGAATATCAAATCAATTTCCTATATAAGGCAATCATCAATCATCCATTGAGGGAAAAATATATGAAGATTTAGCTTCCCACGTTAATAGGCAACGACGTCAGTTTGCCGACCACAGTTGTTGGTAGACTGTTATCGGACGATGGTTGACGTAGACAAGCTATTGCCAGCAACAGTCCCGATGGACGATCATTATCAACGGGTGGCTACTGACAGTAGTTGGTGAATGGCAGTGACAATTGGCAGACGACAGCGGTCATTGGCCGTTGGTGGTGGTCGGCGATCTACGGTGGTGGACTACAGCGGTTGAGATTGTCGGCGACAAATTGCAGCTGGCAATCCTCGATCGGCGACGGCAACGATCGTCAGTTGCCGATAGCGATCGCCGTCGTATGGCTGCTGGAGATGGGCATCGACGCCAATTCTGGCAACAGTCTATGGTCGTCAACGGATGGTTGTTGGTTTCCAACAAAGGGGCAGAGGGTGGCAATGATGGTCGGCGGCTGGCGGTCGGCGGCAATTGATAGACATCGATCAAATGAAGGTGGTTGTCGACGATGATTGCCAGTGTGTGGTTGTCGAGAAGGTCGTTGGTGGGCGCTCTTCGATAGCCGGTCGCCGACGACTTTTGGTGGAGAAAATCGGCGGTTGCCGTAGTCGGTGACGGTTGATCACCAGCAGCTAGTCATCGCTGGCAACTGGAGTCTACTGCATGTTGCCGGTGGCAGACGACAGAATGTAACGACCTTATTTTTACTGTAATACTTTTTAATAAATAAAAATATACTTGTTTCGAAATGACACGTTTTATAAAAAGAAAAGATTTTAAAAGATTTTAAAAATATTTAGTTTGATCTCTTTAATATAAAGAATTTATTCGATTTTGTTTTGAAAGGAAAATTTTGGAAATAGAATTTGTTTTGTTTTAAAGGAAAAAAAATTAGTTTAAGAAAATGATTTATTTCGTTTAGCTTTTAAATTATTCTCTTTTGAATCTCTGCATATATTTATTCCTATTTATTTATATGCAACAATAAGCTTGTATCTCATTGGTTAAGTCATTGCATTGTTAGTCCATAGGTTTGTAGTTTTGAAACTTGTGTCTTATAATTAGTTTTATCTATTTTTTGAACTTTTTTTTATAACCTATAAATGACCTTTCATTTCATCTTCGTTTTAACTGCCAAAATGAATTCATAATAAATTAAAATTAATATGAAGAACTTTTATCACTATTAAACCTATTTTAATATCTATTTTAATACAAATAACACTCTATTCTTCATTCTACCTTATCCATTCTCTCTTCATCAATTCTAAATGTACCCTGAAATCCATGTACAAATATAACTTGTTCAATGTATAGAAATGTGTATTTCATACTGACTAGGAGTTATAAGATAAATTTGATCAATAAAAGTAAGAAATAGCCGGTAGCTCATTGGTTAATACTCTTCATTGCAGTTTTTAGCCTGCAAGTTCGAATCCCATTGGCTTCAATTATTTTTAATATTTTTTCTTTTTAATTTTTTGAAAACGTAAGAGTTGCACGTGCAATACATAGAGAAACGAAAAGTTTCAGAGAAAACAAACTGGAGAAATTAAGAGTTAAGATCAAATATAGCATATAGCCCAAACCCCGAGACCCATCTCCAAATACCGGCCGTAAAAATAATCCCCAAAACCGCCTATTGCTGTTGGATTTTGCCCATTCACCTCCGTGTTTTGCTCGTGCGTCCCTTTGGCTCCCCTCTACTCCTTTTTCCACTTTATTTTCTTTGAATATTAACAGAAAACAGTAAACCCTTTATTTTCCTCCGTTAACACCATTAAATCCATTTTAATTCAATTTTTAATTTTCCATACTCTCATATTTTACTCTATAAATACCATCACATCCTTTAGCTCTCATCTATTCTGAATTCTATAGCAAAAATTCTCTAAAATTTTTCAAGTTCAAAAGGAGTTAAGCTAGTCAAGTGGAGTTAGCTCGATCCTAATTCGTTCTTTCAAATACTAGAGCCGTTCTCGACGCTACCATAATTCTACAAAGACCCCCTCTCCTTTTCCTCCCTTCTCAAAGCGTAAAAACCCGTAAGTCTCTTCTTCCTCTTCTTTGTTTTATCCCAAACCGTTTCTTAAAACGATAATGATTTAAAATGGAGTTAGTATTAGAACATTCTTTTAAAATTAATTTTATCACACTTTCTATGTTAAATAATAATCCTTCTAACACACCTTGAATATTATTTATCTCATTTACTTTTGTATTGTTTAAATTTTTGTGCTAAATAAATCATACAACAAAATTACACAAAAATACCATGAACCATACTTATACCTTTTAACATTATCATGAACTATAACTCTAAAAATTCACGGGGTAACGACCTATCCCACTCACAAACACTATGATTTAATAACATGATATTTTGGTTAATTTTCATCTAAAAGAAACAATTTTCATTAAAATACCCTCACTTTATAAAATACCTTTCTATCGTTATTTTTAATCCTTTGCAATTACGTCTCTAGAATCCTCGTTAGGGAACACATTTGCGAATGGTGCGGGTTATCGTATATCCTTGGAATAGTAGAGCAAGATGCATAACTCCTCACGGAGAATTTGGTCTCGAAAGGAATAAAAATACGATTTTAAAGAATACGACTTTTAAAACAAACTAAATCGTTGAAAATTTATATAAATCATGAATCCGTATTTTCAATGAAAACAAATCGTGAAAATTATGTTTTTAAATGAAAGATTAAAGTTTTAAATAAAAATACTATCAAATTTCCAAAAGTAGTTATTTTCATTAAAATACCATAAACTTTAAAAGTTAGATTTTTATACTAAAATACCACAAAATATAAATTACGTTTTTATACAAAAATCTTGACTTTTTAAAACAACATATTTTTATTAAAAACTTATTCGAGATTTTAGGACGAGTTAAAAACTTTTGAGGATTTTAAAAGATATTTTTATTAAAATACCCTAGAAAATCAATATACTAGTTTAGGTTACGTATTTAAATCACAGATTGGTTTGAGTGGTATCTTCTCTTGTCCATTGTCTCAGGGTTACCGGAGACAATAATGCACTACTTGACTCTCCCTAAATATAGATCTATAACAATTCAGAAAATGAAAAATATTATTTTGGAATTTAAAATAATAATATAATATGTTTTGTTATATGAACACCAATTATTGAATTGGGTTATCATAATTTTTTCATGATAAAACTAATATTTTCTTTTTATGGTTAAACATTTAGTTTAGACATGTCAAACACTTCATTTGTATTAATGTTGTCACTTAGCATTCTAACTTGATTTGGGTTTTCTTTTGTTTGGAGCATGGGTGTATATATATATATATATATATATATATAATATGGGTATTTCTTTTTATTTTAAGTAAGTGAGAGGACATAGGAGGCATGGACATACCCAGGCCTATATGCCCACTCCACCATATTCACTTTCATTTTCCTCCCACTTCCCTCTCTTTCTCTACAACTCCTTCACTCAGTCTCATGGCTACCCTGCCCTCTCACACACTCTTCCTTTCATCTCTATCTCAATCTCAACACAAAACAACTCCAAAAAATCCTCTTCTTGATGCCAAGCCAACTCCTTCAAGTAAAGTCCTCATCAAACCTTTAAGTGGCATCCTACAAGCTTGATCTTCTCCTTCATCTCTTTATATAGGTAAAAATCCTTCTTTTATCAAGTTTTGCAAGTGTTTAGAGTTTCAAATATTAGCTAAGTTTTCAAAAACTAGGAGTTTTGGTGAAGTTTTAGTGTTCAAACGAAATCTAGTATAGTTTGGGATCTCTGCAAAATATTTGGAGTATAGATTTGACCTATTTAGACCACTGGGAGAACCCACCAGGAGCACGAACCCCTAAGTCCAATTCGAGACTGCAAATTGTGGGGAAAACCAATTTTTTAATGGCCCAACTTTGGATTTAGGTGTCAGGGTTTGGCCAGTAGATTTTAGACTTGATAAATATGTAAGTCCATGTCACACACCCCACGAGCTTGCGGGGAGGCGGAATATATGAAAAACAATTATCAAAGCTTCGTAACACGGACTTGAGCACACGGATCGTGTCTAAACCATTACTAGCAAACTACGAAAGGTTTAACTACTCTGATTCGAAGTTATACCTCACGTTACTTGTCCTTCGGGTCTTCATCGCTGTCCTCCACCCCTCGTCGGCTCTATGGAACATGGGCAGCTCAACGGCCTCCTCGAGTCAAAGACAATCCACCCGAGAGTCTATAGTCTGAGCTCTAATCTCAAATCTGAGATAACTACGGCTTCTAGTTTGCTAATCTAGAAGTCCTAGAGGGTGTAGAGTATTTAGATGGATTACTTAGTCACTTAAACCCTAGGATTCTCAACTCATGAGAGCTATTAGGGTTTGAGGAAGAAGATGAAGACTTGAGAAGAGAGAAAGCTTTTGTGATAATGATAATGAATAATGTCTCATGAAAGAATATAATGAAGCATACAAATATCTCTTGATAAATATCTAGAAATATCTTGTGAACTTCATTTAATCCTAAGGGTGAATCGCCTCATGAGTCATTAAGCATTTAATGAAAACTTACACCTCATCTCTCCACCTCATTTGTGTTTAATCCAAAAGAAATAAATACAAATGAGTCATCTTCTTCTAGAAGCTTCCTGATAAATTACGAGACTGCCCCTCCCATCCGTATTTCCGAAAAACACGGATAATCTTTGACTGAATAAATCCATCTGTATAATACTAGAATCTGGCTTAAACCAAAGCCCGCTAGTATTATCTGCCCGATCATAATACATGCACAAGTGTACGTAAGTGATCGTGGCCCTACCGTAAAATCATACGGCCTCTACACCTTTTGCCCGGTGCAGGGAAACTCTCTGTGTGGGACTCTAAAGACTCGACACTACACTGGCAGTGGGTTTAACCACAGGCCGCAAGCGGTACTAGCTGTACGTAACGGTCCCCAGGTAGATGTCGATAAGAAGGACGATGAGGAAACCCATCCGAACTCCAACTGAGCCTGATGTGACAATCTCCGTACAGTCCGGTCTGTTCGTCTAGGACTATCGCATATCGGGCCTAGGGGGCGGTAAACGTCAGACCCCTAATAGCGGTATAAGTCGTGTCGGAGTGAAGCCCATTACACCTTGAGAAACTACTGGAAGCCTACCAGTAAATCTCGCTTGCCCTGGGCAGGAACTTTGCGTAATGGCTCTCCATTCACAGCGCGATATCAACCCCCAATACCAGGAGAGACGAATCCTATCTAACCGCTACTGCCTCCAAGTGCTTCGGGATTGCACCCAACTACTACCTGTTTGCACGACTCCTTTGAGCCATGGTAGGATAGTAATCTAAGAATAGTGGGAACACACCCGAGGCGAAGTAGCAGTGTCAAGTTGACGGACTAAGCTGTACTCATGTCACCTAGGAACTGCTATCTGACGATGGGTATAATGCCAACCTGCAGTTCCCGGCGAGTCCTGTCCGGTGTACCCGTAACCTAACGAGCACATGCATACCATCTCCAGTACAACATATTGATGGCTGTGGGATAGACCATCTCCCCAACTGGGATGAGAAGCGTACACACTAGTCTACTCCGGAGTATCGATGCCCTGTCTCGATAATCCTACGACCAGAGACTTGTATATGATGTTGCTTATAGACTACCCAGCCTCTACTAGTGTGACTGCCATCATAACGCTGGTAATCAAGCAAAGATTCTAAGGGCTCTACTAATATGTATAAGCGATCGTTAAAAGAAACATATGCACATATTAAACTAGACACAAACCAAGTAGCATACTACCATTTTTAGCAAGACTGTCAATACAACTGTGAATATCCCAAGCTTCCATTAAATAATATACAAACTAGCATGATACAGTAATGGCCTCTAGGGCATAAACACTAACAATCTCCCACTTGCACTAGGGCCATGTACTGGCATATCGCAGACCTATCATCTCGAATAGCCTCTCGAACTGTGTCTGAGGAATAGCCTTTGTGAATGGATCGGCAATGTTATTCTCTGTATCTACTCTCTTTACCTCGATCTCCCGGCGATCTACGATCTCCCTAATCAGGTGATACCGCCTTAAGATGTGTCTGGACTTCTGATGGGACCTGGGTTCCTTCGCTAAAACTATAGCGCCGTTGTTGTCGCAATACATAGGTATTGGATCAACACTGGTAGGAACCACCTGAAGTTCTGTGAGGAATTTCTTCATTCAGACAGCTTCTTTTGCGGTATCGCAAGCAGCTATGTACTCCGCTTCCATCGTTGAGTCAGCAACGGTGTCCTGCTTGGAACTCTTCCAACAGACCGCCCCTCCATTGAGGGTAAAGACATAACCCGACATGGACTTGGAGTCATCCTTGTCACTCTGGAAGCTGGAGTCGGCAAAGGCCTCGATCTGGAGGTCTTTTCCGCCATACACCAAGAACATCTCCTTAGTCCTCCTTAGGTACTTGAGAATGTTCTTTACTGCTATCCAGTGCTTCTCCCCTGGGTTTTCCTGATACCGGCTTACAACGCTCAATGCGTATGCTACATCTGGTCTGGTACATAACATCGCATACATTATAGAACCTACCGCAGAAGCGTAGGGTATAATCGACGTACGAACCCTTTCCAAATCAGTCTTGGGAGACATCTCTTTGGAGAGGTTGATTCCGTGACAAGCTGGTAGGTTATCGCGCTTAGAATCGTCCATACTGAATCTTTTCAATATGGTGTCTATGTACCTGGACTGCGAAAGTCCCAACATCCTCTTTGATCTATCACGATAGATCTGGATCCCCAGAATGTAGGTGGCATCACCCAGGTCCTTCATGGAGAACTTCTGTGACAAGAATCCTTTGACTGATTGTAGCATAAGAATATCATTTCCTATTAGGAGAATGTCATCCACGTACAAGACGAGAAATACTACAGCTCTCCTTACAATCTTACTGTATATGCATGGTTCATCTGAATTCTTGATAAAGTCAAATTCTTTGACAGTATCATCAAAACAGATGTTCCAACTCCGTGATGCCTGCTTTAGTCCATAAATGGACTTAAGCAACTTGCACACTTTACCGCTGCTCCCACTCTGAATGAATCCCTCTGGCTGATCCATATAGACGCACTCTTCCAAATTACCATTTAGAAAGGCCGTCTTTACGTCCATCTGCCAGATCTCATAATCGTGGAAGGTAGCAATGGCAAGAAGGACCCGAATGTATTTGAGCATAGTCACTGGAGAAAAGGTTTTGTCATAGTCCAAACCAGGTCTTTGACGAAAACCCTTTGCAACAAGTCCAGCCTTATAGGTTTCAACCTGTCCATCTACACCAATCTTCTTTCTGAAGATCCATTTGCATCCTACGGGTTTTACCCCATCTGGAGCAATGTCCAAAGTCCATACTTTGTTAGTGTACATGGACTTCATTTCGGTCCGCATTGCATCCAGCCATTTTACCGAGTCGCCGCTCTAAATGGCTTGCTGGAAGCTAGTAGGGTCATCATTATCAATGATGCAATCTCCTCGATCCCCGTCTATGAGAAAACCGTAGTATCTCTCGGGCGGATGAGACTGCCTACTATCTCTGCGGATAGGCGCTGATATGTCCCTTTCTTCTGAAACTTCTGGTTCTACCATACTTTCAGTAACAGCCTGTGGTTCTGGAATTTTTTCCAGTTCTATTGCGCTCCCACTCTTCTGATTTTCTAAAAATTCAGCTTCCAAGAAGTGGGCATGATGAGAAACAAAAACCTTTTATTCCTCTGCATAATAGAAATAATACCCCTTGGAGTTCTTTGGATATCCCACAAACTTACACTGTACTGAGCGTGCCCCGAGCTTGTCCGGATGCTGCTTTTTTACAAAAGCTGAACATCTCCATGTCTTCAGGTACTGAAGATAGGGTTTCTTCCCACTCCACATCTGATATGGTGTGGTAGGCACAGTCTTGGTTGAAACCTTGTTCAAAAGATATGCAGCTGATTCTAGTGCATAACCCCAGAAAGATCGCGGTAACTCAGCCTTACTCATCATGGAACGAACCATATCCAATAGGGTTTGATTCCGCCTTTCCGATACATCGTTGTGTTGTGGTGTGTATAAAGGAGTAAGCTGAGAGAGAATTCCATTCTCTTTTAAGTAACCCAGGAACTCGGCACTTAAGTATTCACCACCTCGATCAGATCTCAGTGTCTTGATACTTTTGCCTGTTTGGTTTTCCACTTCATTCTTGTATTCCCAGAATTTCTCAAAGGCCTCGGATTTATGCTTCATCAAGAAGATATGTCCATACCTAGAGAAATCATCCGTAAAAGTAATGAAGTAGGAATAACCACCTCGCGCATGTGTAGACATTGGACCACACACATCACTGTGTATGAGTCCCAAGAGCTCGCTCGCTCTTCCTCCGTGTCCAGTAAACAGAGTCTTTGTCATCTTTCCCATGAGACAAGATTCACAAGTAGCATAAGATTGATATTCGAACGGATTCAAATATCCTTCTCTATGTAACTTAGTCAACCGTGTTTCATTGATGTGACCTAGTCTACAATACCATAAGAAAGCCTAATTTACTTCTGGAGACTTTCTTTTAAGTGTGTTCTAGACATTGAAAACCTGAGCTTGATTCAATACGTATATACCGTCATCTAATGTACCGGACCTAATCAGAACTTGATTTAGGTGGATGTGAACCACATCGCTTACGAATGTAAAATCATATCCCTCTCTCGAAAGTGAGGACATTGATATGATATTACAAGTCAAACTAGGTACATACAAACAGTTACGTAGAATCAATATCTACCCACTTGTCAAACCTAGGCGATATTCTCCCACGGATTCAGCGTCCACGCTCATTCCGTTCGCAACTCTGAGAGACAAATCGCCTACCCTGATAACTCTATAGCTTCTCAAAGCATGTAATGAATTACAGATATGAGATCCTGCTCCGGTATCTAGTACCCAGAAAGTAGAGTTAATTGACAAACAGTTCTCAATTACATACACACTCGAGGCCGAAGCCACAACATGCTTCGTATCCTGGCTACTGTCTTCCAAAGCCCTGCAATCCTTCTGCCAATGCCCATTCCCATAACAATAGGAACATCCCCCCTTACCTACACCAAGTCCCAAAACTTTTTCTCTTCTCTTTCCTTCTACTTCACTGATGCCGTATATCGGCTTTGTGAAGGTCTTCTTCTTTTCACCCTTTGCTTTCGCCCTGGATGCAGAAGAGGAAGTTCCCCCATTAAGCAGAGCGGGTGTCTCCCTGGTTTCTTTCAGGGTGTAAGTAGAGGGCAGGGACTATGGAAATAAGTCAGCATATGACATGTTTCCCAACGTAGTCTCCAGGTCCGTGAGCTGATCAATATAGCTAATCATTGTAAGGACGTCGTCCCCTACAGATGACCCGACAGCCAACCTCGCTTGAAGTAATTCGTTCGAAGTTTCATATCTTGCGATACGAGATTGCTCTCCATATAAATCTTTGTTATGGAGAAAGATGGAAATTAAGTCCATCTTCTCGTGCTGCTTCTGGTATACACCATCAACTGAAGCCAACACGAGGCACTTGGCATTCGCACTATCCTTTTCCCTTGTCTGACGGATATCCATATTCACGACGGTGGAAACTGTACCTAGGACGGTGGGGGCTTGAGTAGTAATAGCGTGGTCCAGCTTGTCATAGGCAATGGACATCTGGACAGACCTTTGCCAATCATATAAGTCAGATTCAGTCAATTTGTTATCTAGATGTAACCTAGTCATGGTCACAAGGTCGCTACAATGAGAGAGAGAGGGAACACTTTAGCATGATGCTCTTGCAAGTTTAGATTGGTTTTTATTTTATCTAAACTGGATGGCTCCCACTGTTTCTCGAATCTTTCCTCAAACCATAAAAGAAGAATTAGTCAGGACTGATCTCACCGTACAATACTTGTTTAACCGTTCAGCCAGGCTAGTGTCGGTACTTCGAGGGAGGTTTTACGACGCTTTCGCGAAGTTCCTTAATTAAATAACCTCTTTTATCTAGAGGCGTAGCCCCGCTGACACTGTTCTAGACACCTACTTGGTTTATAGCATTGATCGTTAAGTGACGAATCTCCTGATAAGTAGTGGATACTCTCAGTAGGATCGGGATCCAAATATCATCGTGTGATAAAGGTGAAAGAATCCTACCAAAATTATCATACTCCAAATGGTATGTAACTCTAGCAAGTTTCAGTTTCTTTAGAAACCCCCGATGTGGATTTTTGCCCCATGCTCTTATGACCTTGACGAAGGCCAACAAATCATAAGTCACATGTCAAGTTCTACCCATCATTATCTTGTTAATTTGAACCCACCCGTACATACCCCTGACGTTGGCCAAATGGCAGTACGACTGTCCCAAACCAACTCATCTATCTATACAACAAATGAATACCCAGCAGCTAGCAAACTCTATGCATTGACGAAGGCCAACAAAGATAGCTTGAATACTACTGACCATCCATATGAAATGACGGAGGGCTACGAATGGTTTTGGCGAAACCGTGAACGTAGTGAACTTGATATAATCGAAGGAACCTGATAGCTTTTTAAAAAGAGTGGTTAAAGCTCCGTAATTAAAAATTTCTGCTCTTTTAAAATAACCGAGTGGTTTCTTTTAAATTTGTTCCAACGATTCAACTTTGGTTTATTTTCTTTGCATTAATATAATGTGTCCCATCAATTAACCTATCATTGCAGAAAACAACGAAAATACAACGTCCTCTTATGCCATCCGCATTCGCCACTGGGTCCCGTCATTCACCTGTTAGGTTACTTAACTAACGACAGAGCGGGGGATGGGCTAGCGCGGGTGTAAAACATAAGTAACGCCTAATAGCTATCATATATAGATATTGTACATTCGTTAGACGCAATAATAGGCATTCCAGATCACTGATGAACATTATTGGATATACAAGCAATCCGCGTTTCCTTTGAGCCTGCAACGAAAGACGGATTACACAGTTGTGATGAATAGCCATTACTTCACCCTAGACCCCTACGGGTACGGCAAACTACCCGTCAAGTACCCGAAGTGAAGCGGTCTCCCTCAACAACATGAGTAGGCCACTAAACACTTCAAAGTACCCGGTAGTTTGTGCACCCCACCTTGGGTCTATCCTAGGAGCATAAAACAATAAATGAAATAATACAACGATGGCTACAACCTCAGCCCGAATGTGCCCCACAAAAGAATATTACATCATATTACAATTTACATCGAATGAAAGAATATAAAAACTTATCTCAACCCCGGCTAATCATCACAACGATCCAATGAAGTTCATATACACAAACCAGTAAAAACCATTACAGAAATATGCAACCCCCTGCTAACCGACATACTAGCAATTAGGGGAGGTTTACGAACACATTAAACATCACAGATAATACTTGATTAGCAAATAGCTTAGAATTTCGATCGACAACCTTTTTCCGTCTCTACCCCAAATGCAAGCCAACACTGAAATAACCTGGGCAGAAACAAAATATACAGAAAAACAGAACACCCAAATCTAAGAGTTACTGTGTAAATACGAGTCAACTCGGAGTTGACTCGGCCGCGGATCTGGGCGGATCGCACTAATCTGCCGCGCTTCCACGGCCTTCTCACCGAATTAGCAACTCGTATTTCTCCAGTATTCTTAGAATTTCTTGCCGTGAATTTTCATACCTCTGAAATAATTTTTTCGACAGGTTTAAAATCGACAGAAACTTGAGGGGTCCGGGGTTAAGTTTTCGTGTTTTTCCGACGATCGAAGTTCTAATAAGTTGCTAACAAGCTAGTAAAGGTTTAATAGGCTCTGATACCACTGTAAGTCCATGTCACGCACCCCACGAGCTGACTCGTATTTACACAGTAACTCTTATTTCCGAAAAACACGGATAATCTTTGACTGAATAAATTCATCTGTATAATACTAGAATCTGGCTTAAACCAAAGCCCGTTAGTATTATCTGCCCGATTATAATACGTGCATAAGTATACGTAAGTGATCGCGGCCCTGCCGTAAAACCATACGGCCTCTACACCTTTTGCCCGGTGCAGGGAAACTCTCTATGTAGGACTCTAAAGACTCGACACTACGCTGACAGTGGGTTTAACCATAGGCCGCAAGCGGTACTAGCTGTACGTAACGGTCCCCAGGTAGATGTCGATAAGAAGGACGATGAGGAAACCCATCCGAACTCCAACTGAGCCTGATGTGACAATCTCCGTACAGTCCGGTCTGTTCGTCTAGGACTATCGCATATTGGGCCTAGGGGGCGGTAAACGTCAGACCCCTAATAGTGGTATCAGTCGTGTCGGAGTGAAGCCCATTATACCTTAAGAAACTATTGGAAGCCTACCAGTAAATCTCGCTTGCCCTGGGCAGGGACTTTGCGTAATGGCTCTCCATATACAGCGCGATATCAATCCCCAATACCGGGAGAGACGAATCCTGTCTAACCGTCACTGCCTCCAAGTGCTTCGGGACTGCACCCAACTACAACCTGTTTGCATGACTCCTTTGAGCCATGGTAGGGTAGTAATCTAAGAACAGTGGGAACACACCCGAGGCAAAGTAGCAGTGTCAAGTCGACGGACTAAGCTGTACTCATGTCACCTGGGAACTGCTATCTGACGATGGGTATAATACCAACCTGCAGTTCCCGGCGAGTCCTATCCGGTGTACCCGTAACCTAACGAGCACCTGCATACTATCTCCAGTACAACGTACTGATGGCTGTGGGACAGACCATCTCCCCAACTGGGATAAGAAGCGTACACACTAGTCTACTCCGGAGTATCAATGCCCTGTCTCGATAATCCTACGACCAGGGACCTATATAGGATGTTGCTTATAGATTACCCAGCCCCCACTAGTGTGACTACCATCACAACGCTGGTAATCAAGCAAAGATCCTAAGGACTCTACTAATATGTATAAGCGATACGTTAAAAGAAACATATGCACATATTAAATTAGACACAAACCAAGTAGCATACTTCCATTTTTAGCAAGACTGTCAATACAATTGTAAATATCCCAAGCTTCTATTAAGTAATATACAAACTAGTATGATACAGTAATGGCCTCTAGGGCATAAACACTAACAAAATAATCCTTTTTATACTCCAAATTGCCCTAGGTTTCCCGTTTCAAAATATGAAAGTGTTTTGGGTTGGATTTTGGCGATGTTTTATGGTTTTGAAGCTTGTGAATCCAAATTTTTTATTCTTGATGCGTTCTTTTATGGTAGAACAGCGAGTCTAGGGGTTATTCATGGTAGTTAGCACACAGATGGCTCACGTTGGTCATAAGTTCTAACCTATGGGTGTTTGTTCGTTATATCAGTGTCGATTTGAATTCTTATATGTGTGTGGTTATGTGAATGCTAGGTTTGATTGCGGAGACCTCCGAGACTGCGACGAAAGGCAAAGCGGTCGTAGGATACGACTAGCTCGATCGCAAACTATGAGTAGATTATATCTACGAGTGGAGAATCGGGTGGATGGTATATAGCATCCCTGTGAAACATATTGTTTATTTTATCATTGAATGTGCTTAGGATTCATGCAATGTATGTTTAGACCTATCTGATATGTAGTATACTTTGTTATCATCGCTTAGTAGGCTTATTGTAGATATACTTAATAGAACACCAGCACAAATACTAATGATTGCCACGTTCCACGATCACAGACTCATATGTACACTACACATCATTAGTACCGTCTTGTCACGTAGAACTTGCCATGTTTATATATCGTACTAAGATTGACGTTATAGTAGGATGATATTATATACGATTCATATTAGGTACACGTTCATGACTTGGAGTCCGTACTGGTTGTTGGGCGAGTGCGCGACTGGAGGTCCGTACTAGTCGCCGTGCGTGTACGTGACACGAGGCGTCCATACCAATAGTTGAACGAGTGCGCGAATGAAATGTTCACACCGGTGCCATATGTTTGTGCGTGACTTGACGTCCGTGTTGGGGTCAAAATTTGCACCCCTAGTTGACCAAGTCAAAGTCAAGGTCAACCCCAAGCCGGGTGGGCCCAAGCCCAGATCAAGTGTGCTCATGCCCGAGTCGAGCCCGAACATGAAGCGGCCGGCCTTCCCCATGCCAAAATAAAAAATCATGTAATTTTTTGTGCACGAATGTATGCAAAATGGGCGTAAAGCCAATATTTTGTAAGCCCATGGCTTATGTACAAAAAAGAAATGGCACATGAGCCATGGGATGGGCAAAATGCCATTTTGTAAAGCCCAAGGGGCTATATGTAAATATGTAAGCCTATATAAGGCAACATAATGATGAATAAAAATATACACTTTTCATTCCCCTCCAAATCTAGGGTTTGTGTTTCTTTCCCCTTTCTGAAGGTTCTAAACCTTCTTCTTTCTTTTGAATTAAATCAAGAGTTTAACTTTTCTTTTCTCAAAGATAAATAGTTTTCCACCACAAAACCCATGAGGGGGGCTCGGATCTCCAATCAGATCTCGAAAAGGGGGACTGTTTACCCCAATCAGAGCAAAACTCTGTTTAAATTCCAAGATGGAAGATGAAGCCCCAATCAGAGCAAAGCTCTACTTTGAAAATTTAAACTTTAGTAAATAAAGCAACGCTTCAGATTTTTTGCGCTGCGCACAACGCGCCACGTGTCAAGCGCTAATACTTCATTGGATTTGAGAGAATTAAATTCTCAATTAGGGTTAGACCCTAGTTCTGTTTTGGGAGAATTAAATTCTCTAAACTCAATTCCCCCTCTAAGTTTTGGATCTGCATGGCAGGATCTCAACCCGATGAGAATTAAATTCTCATCCTATGGGGAGATGTGCTCTGTACAGATCTTCAACCAGAAGAAGAACTAAGTTCTTTATTTGCAGAAGATTTAAACTCTTAAATTTTGAGAATTAAATTCTCTTTTTGAAGTTGATCTTTTTCCCTTTTCTCACCTAGGATTTTCTTTGTTGAGAATTAATTTCTCCTTTCTTTTCTCTCTGCAATTTCAAAATCCCAGAATTCTCTCCAAAGTTTTCTCTCTCCAAATTCTCTCCCCCTTCTCTTCTCTTGGCTCCTATTTATAGGAGGAGGAGAAGAATCAATTTGTTTAGTAAATCTTTCATTGAAAGATTTGATTTGTTTTCATAATTAATATGATCCTTTAGATCACACAGTGAATTTTATTCACCATTGGATTTTAAATCCAAAGATATTATGTTTGTTATTTCTGGTGAGATTTTTAGGGAAATCTTTCCTTGTCTAAAATCTTTCCATAAATTGGTGATTTTTAATCACCCTTGGATTTTTAATCCAATGGTCCCCATAATCCTTTTCCATTTGGAAAGATTTAGAAGCTTTTAGAATTTAATTCTATTAACTGTAAGGCTTTCGAAGCCAGTCACGTGCTGACACGTGACCCTTGGTCACGTGCTGACACGTGACCCCCAATATAGTCCTTTTCTCATCGTTTATTTATGCTTCAGTTCTAACCATCACGTGTCAACACTTGACCATTGGTCACGTGTGAGCACGTGATACCCCATTGAGGTATTTCCTTCAGCCATTTGTTTTTATTTCTGTTTTAACTATCACGTGTCAACACATGACCATTGGTCACGTGTGAGCACGTGACACCCAATTGGATCTTTCTTCAGCTGTTTGTTTTTATTTCTGTTTTAACTATCATGTGTCAACACGAGACCATTGGTCACGTGTGAGCACGTGACTCCCAATTGGGTCCTTCTTCAGCTGTTTGTTTTTATTTCTGTTTTAACTATCACGTGTCAACACGTGACCATTTGTCACGTGTGAGCACGCGACTCCCAATTGGGTCCTTCTTCAGCCGTTTGTTTTTATTTCTATTTTAACTATCACGTGTCAACACGTGACCATTGGTCAGGTGTGAGCACGTGATACCTCATTAAGGTAATTCCCGATTTTTAATCAGGGAACAGTGCATAGCATATTTGTTCATAACTTTTGATCCCGGATGAATTATGAACCCCATAATTTATCAAATCGAAGGTTTTTTCGAGACGCTTTCAATACCATCAAAATTTATCTGTTTCTCATTCGGGAGTTTGTCAAAAACAGCCCGGAAAATACTGGTTCGCATTTTCATAAGCGTATCACTGCCATTTGATACCTTGGGCTCTTTTCCGCAGAAATTTTTGGCGGGAACAAATGCCCCCCACTACTTTGCCCACGTAAGTATATACGTGGGTGAAGTAGTGCAAAGTTATGAGTAACCATGGAATTGAGGGCTTAGGAGACAAGTTTAGGGTCCTTGTAGCCTAAGACTTTTCAACTTTATGAGCCGTGAGGGTCTCACAAAGACTTTTCTCCCTACGGATCGAGGGGATCTCATAGGTGTATTTTCTCCTTAGGGGTTGTGAGGACTCCTAAGTGTGTTTTCTCTTATAAGTCGTAAGGATCTTATAAGAGATTTTCCCCCCCTTACGAGTCGAGAGGACCCGTAAGCAGTTGTTTCCCTCCTTGTCGAGATTTGACTTTGGAGAGTGAGACCCGTGGATAGTATGCAAGAGACCGTTTTTGGCCGACTTGCAGAATCCCGATGCTTAGGAAACAGGTTTTTTAATCCCCGCTGCCTAAGGCTTTTCCTCGCGAGTCGAGACGAATCGAGCAGTTCTCGCAAAAAAATCAATTTCTTCACGAGTCGAGACGAATCGGGAAGTTCTCGCAAGCATATCCTAACGTCACAGTTAACCTCTGCTCTTTACGACAGAAGTCCGTTAGGGTCTGTGGTACTTAGGGTTTTAGCCGTCGTACCGTCGCATCAGCTGATATATTCCTCGATAGGCAATCGTGCTGTTCGAGTAGCCCTGCGACTGCCGTGTCTCTGATCCCTTCGGGGGCTAGACAAGACGTATTCAAGCAATCCTCCTTGGCAGTTTGACCGTCGGAAGAGCAAGCGTTAGGAATTTTGCCATGCCGCTTTTTACTTGAGGTTAGGCTCAGTTTGGAGAGCCCCGATGAGTCATAACCACTCCGCGCTGGTGTGGGATGATCTCCGATAGTCTTTCAGGCTTTATATGACTTGCCGTTAAGACCCTGAAGCTAGGAATTTGGCATTTACTTCGTTTGCTGGCATCGCGTCTGCTGTATCGAGACGAATGTTGCGGTTGTCTCTAGGTTGCTGGTGAACCATCGAGGTTTGGAACCAGGGATTTTGCCGTGACTCCTTTTGGTGATGTTGTGTCTGCTGTGTTGAGACGAACGTTGAGGTGGTGAATACTCCGCACTGGTGCCAGATAATCTCCGATTGTCTTTCAGGCTTTATATGACTTGCCGTTAAGACCCTGAAGCTAGGAATTTGGCCTTTGATTTGTTTGCTTGCATTGCGTCTGCTGTATCGAGATGAATGTCGTGGTTGTGACCACTCTGCACTGGTGAGAGATGATATCCGATTGTCTTTCAGGCTCTATATGACTTGCCGTCAAGACCTTGAAGCTAGGAATTTGGCCTTTTGCTTCATTTGCTTTGGCGCGTCCGAATCCTGCTGGGGGAAGAACGCTGGGGTGACATTTCATCTGCTGTATCGAGACGATCGTCGAGGTGGTGACCACTCCGTGCTGGTGAGAGATGATCTCCGATTGTCTTTCACGCTTTATATGACTTGCTGTCAAGACCCTGAAGCTAGGAATTTGGCCTTTTGCTTCATTTGCTTTGGCACGTCCGAATCCTGCTGGGGGAAGAACGCTGGGGTGACATCTCGTCTGCTGTATCGAGACGATCGTCGAGGTGATGACCACTCCATGTGGGATGATCTCCGATTGTCTTTCCGGTTTTATATGACTTACCGTCAAGACGTTGAAGCTAGGAATTTGGCCTTCGCTTCGTTTGCTTTGGTGTGTCCGAATCCTGTTGGAGGAAGGACGCTGTAGTGACATCTCGTCTACTGTATCGAGACGAACGTCGAGGTGATGACCACTCCATGTGGGATGATCTCCGATTGTCTTTCAGGCTTTATATGACTTACCGTCAAGACGTTGAAGCTAGGAATTTGGCCTTCGCTTTGTTTGCTTTGGTGTGTCCGAATCCTGTTGGAGGAAGGACGCTGTAGTGACATCTCTTCTACTGTATCAAGACGAACGTCGAGGTGATGACCACTCCATGTGGGATGATCTTTGATTGTCTTTCAGGCTTTATATGACTTGCCGTTAAGACCCTGAAGCTAGGAATTTGGCCTTTGCTTCGTTTGTTTTGGCGCGTCCGAATCCTACTAGGGAAAGAACGCTGGGGTGACATCTCGTCTGCTGTATCGAGACGAACGTCGAGATGGTGACCATTCCGCACTGGTGCAAGATGATCTCCGATCATCTTTCAGGCTTTATATGACTTGCCGTTAAGACCCTGAAGCTAGGAATTTGGCCTTCGCTTCGTTTGTTTTGACCGTGAGGTCTTTTGTCGACGTTGCGTCTGCATCCTGCTGGACTGCGAAGGAACGCTGCTGTTGACATTGCGTTTGCTGTAACGAGACGAATGCTAAGGTGGAGTTGGGATTTTGCCGTTACTCCGCTTTGTTTCGACCGTGAGGTCTTTCGTTGACGTTGCATCTACATCCTGCTGGACTGCGAAGGAACGCCGTTGTTGACATTGCGTCTGCTGTAACGAGATGAATGCTGAGGGGGAGCTGGGATTTTGTCGTCACTCCGCTTAGCTGACCATAGGGTCTTTCGTTGACGTTGCATCTACATCCTGCTGGACTGCGAAGGAATGCCGTTGTTGTTATTGCGTCTGCTGTAACGAGACAAATGCTGAGGTGGAGCTGGGATTTTTCTGTCACTCCGCTTTATTTCGACTATGGGGTCTTTCGTTGACGTTGCATCTATATCCTTCTAGATTGCGAAGGAACGCCGTTGTCGACATCTCGTCTGCTGTATCGAGACGGATGCTGAGATGGAACTGGGATTTTGCCATGGCTCCGTTTGATAGTGTAACATCTGTGTCCTGCTGGAATGAGGATGCCCACCGTTGTTGGTCTCCAGGCTGCAGATGTGGCCATTTAGATTTGGAACTAGGGACTTTGCCATGGCTCCGTTTCGTTGTGACTCTGAGGTCGGTTGTTGACGTCATGTCTGCATCTGGTTGGAGTGAGGAGAAACGCCGTTGATGATTTCTAAGTTGTCGATGTTGACGTCGAGACCCTGAAGCTAGGGATCTTCCTTTGCTTCATTTGTTGACATTGTGTCTGCAATATTGCGACAAATGTCGAGGTTGTCTCTAGGTTGTCTATGAACCGTCGAGACTTGGCTTCGCTTTCTGGTGGAGCCTGAGGAGGTAAGGGGCGTTTCGCTCTTTGTTTGTGCCCCTGGATTGTATATAAGGATCGATGTGATCTCATCTGTAGGGCGTAAATTTCATTTTTTCACTTTTTTTCCTTTCCTCGATGCTCTATCATTTCAGCTTTCATATCGCGAAGGTCGCGATTGCCCAATCATTTCGGCTATTTTTCGCGGTGCCCAATCATTTCGGCTATTTATTTCATTTTCACTCGCTGCTTTTTATTGCGAGTTGCCTAATCATTTCGGCTATTTATTTTATTTTCACTCGCTGCTTTTTATTGCGAGTTGCCCAATCATTTCGGCTGTTTTTGTATGCATACATTTTTACTTGCTGATTTTGTTGCAAGTTGCCCCATCATTTCGGCTATTTCATATGCATTTTTTTTGGCTCGCTGATTTTTTCTCGCGAGTATAGGATTTGGGATCTGATACCAATCTTAGTATCAGCATCGCTGCGACTGGAATATTGCCAGGAGCGAATCATCATTTGCCATGAAAGGGCCTGAAATTTGATACCGATTTAGGCATCAGCAACGCTACAACTGGGATATTTCCAGGAGCGAATCATCACTTGCCTCTGTTGATGTCGAACAAAGGTGGCTTAGCAAACAGGGTTACGATTCTGTCGACTAAGGCTTTTGACTTCATGAGCCGTAAGGGTCTCACAAAGGTATTTCTCCCTACGAGTCGTGAGGATCTCGTAGGTGCGTTTTCTCCTTAAGGATCGTGAGGATTCCTAAGTGTATGTTCCCCTATAAGTCGTAAGGATCTAACAAAAGGGTTTTCTCCTTATAAGTCGAGAGGAATTACAAGAGTTGTTCACCGTATGGACATATCCCCAGTCACGGGTGGGACTTGGTTAGGGAAATATTTTTTCGCGCCCGTGGATTGTATACAAGGGTCAGTATTGAGCCACTTGTAGGGCAGTATTGGAGGTTGTGGGAGTTGCTTAAGAACATGTTCAGGTCTCTGTAACTTAAGACTTTCAAATCTTATGAGCCGTGAGGGTCCTATAAGAGAGTTCTCCTTACGAGTCGTGAGGATCCCGCAAGTGTAATTTCTCCTTAGGAATCGTGAGGATCCCTAAGTGTATTGTTCCCTTGTGAGTCGTAAGGATCTCACGCAGGTGGTTTCTCCTTACAAGGTCGAGAGGACCCTGTAAGTGTCTTTTAACGAGGTTGCGCCCTTTCGGATTTTCACAAATACTCGCCGGTAGCCCTGCTGTTTTTACTCACGGAGCCCTTTCGGGTTTTCATCCGTGCCCATTTTGCTTATGGACATACCGTTTTTTTTTATTCTTTTTTCTAACGAGATTGCACCCTTTCAGATTTTCACAAACTCGCCGGTAGCCCTGCTGTTTTTACTCACGGAGCCCTTTCGGGTTTTCATCCATGCCCATTTTGCTTATGGACATACCGTTTTTATTTATTTATTTATTTTTATTTCTCTCTTTTTTTTAACGAGGTCGCGCCCTTTCGGGTTTTCACGAACACTCGCCGGTAGCCCTGCTGTTTTTACTCACGGAGCCCTTTCGGGTTTTCATCCGTGCCCATTTTGCTTGTGGACGTACCGTTTTTTTTATCACGTCAGCCTGAAGATGCTGCGGGTTGGGAGTAGTTTAACGACGTTTCGGTCATTTGCAAGTTTTAGGACATTGCGGTCCGCCGTTAGTTTAAGGACGTTTCGGTCCATTATCCAGTTTTAGGACATAGTGGTCCATTGTTAGTTTAACGACGTTTCGGTCTACCGTCGCCGTACTTGAGGAGAATCTCTAGTTCACTGACTTTTCGGTCTACAGCCAATTTTAGGAAATAGTGGTCCATCGTTAGTTTAATGACGTTTCGGTCTACCGTCGCCGTATTTGAGGCGAATCTCTAGTTTACTGACTTTTCGGTCTATGAGGCTTTCCCTATGAATGAGCATGATGCCCCCGGCATATCCATCTTTCTCGGAGCATGTGGTTGTGGCGGGCTCACCTTCCAGTTTTCGGACAGCGCGAGTTTTCCTTGTTGGTATTGGTCTTCAACCCAGTTTTTGAAGACGAAACAATCTTCGATCGGATGACTTACTGCTCGATGGTTGGGGCAGTAATTAGGATCGTTGACATCGCCTGGCTGTAGTGGACGTTTCGGACTCGGCAAATTGATGAATCCGTTGCGCACTGCCAGCTCAAACAGTTTCCTCGTTTTATCCTGGGGAAACGAGTAAGGACGTCCCAGTCTTTCCTCGAGGGATGGGCGTGGATGCATATTGTTTCGGCAAACAACCGGCTTTAAGTTGCTCGGCCGTTGTTGAGTATTGGCAACGAAGGTTGCTTTCCCTTTGCCCTTTTCATTCCAAGGCTCTGTCTTTGAAGGAGATGGTCTATGACCCATCTGGTCCATTTGGGCCAGCTTGTCAATCAAGGCCTGAAAAGTGGTCGGCTTGAAGAACATCATAAATTGGGAAATAGTTGCTTGAGGGTCAAGAGTACCCACGAACATGCCCACAGCCGGTGCTTCCTCTATGCGTTGTTCGCATTTCAACTATAGGTTCTGCCATCGTGTTGCTTATTGGACCCACGTTTCGCCGGGCCTTATTCTGGCGTTAATCAGTGCTGTTATCGGGGTGCGTCCACTGGCACTCGCGAATTTTTGTGTAAACAGTAGCTCCATCTCTGCAAATGTTTTGACAGAGTCGTTAGGTAGCTCCGAATACCATTCAAAGGCTGTTTCTGCTAAGCTGCCGACGAATTGGCGAAGCAAAAGTTTGTTGTCGCCTCCAGTATTGCCGCATAAGGCCCTGAATTGAGCGACATGCTGGTGTGGATTCCCTGTCCCCTTGTACACGTAGAATCTAGGGATCGTATATCCCGGCGGGTAACTGATTTGGTCGTACCAGCCCGGATAGGGTCGTCCGGTTCTAACAATTTGCCCAGCCGCTTCACTCGCCTGATGAGCTCGTATTTGCTGAGCTATATAGTCATCCAGTACGTCCTTGGAAATGGTTTCCTCCTTGGCTGCTGAAAGAGCCGGAGGAGGATTGGATGTCTCCCCTCTATCGTCTTCAGTAATGGTCGGAGGGTCTTCAGCTGGAGGATCCTACTGTAACATCATTCCTACCATATCTTGGAAAAGAAGCGCCATTTGTTTTATATTAGCTGCTTGTTCTGCTGCTTCTCTGTCCTTATTTTCGAAGACTCTGCGTAGGAAGTCAGCGTCAGTTTCTTGCTCCCGGCGTTGATCCGAGGATGCCTCCGAGCTTTCTTTTGGCCCGGTAAGTGCGGCCATTGCAGTCATCATTTCCTGAATCTTCTGTTGCTGCTCCTGGGCTTTTGTCACGGATCGGGTGAGCGGTCGGTGACCCGTCGAAGCACGGCCTTCCTCCTTTCCAGAAGCCATATAAACAGTGTGCACCACTATACCCCCTGTGAACATGACCTTAGTCTTTTGCATGCATGGAGATCTTTTGAGTTCTCTGTTATTTTTAAGAATTAAATTCTTTGTAGGGTTAAACCCTAATTATGACTTTGGAGGAATTAAATTCCTATTATGCAAGAATTAAATTCTTGAGTAGGGTTAAACCCCGATTTCTTTTTAGAGGAATTAAATTCCCATATATGTAAAAGAATTAAATTCTTGATTAGGGTTAAATCCTAGTTCCATTTTTTTAAGAGGAATTAAATTCCTGTGGATTTGAGAGAATTAAATTCTCAATTAGGGTTAGACCCTAGTTCTGTTTTGGGAGAATTAAATTCTCTAAACTCAATTCCCCCTCTAAGTTTTGGATCTGCATGGCAGGATCTCAACCCGATGAGAATTAAATTCTCATCCTATGGGGAGATGTGCTCTGTACAGATCTCCAACCAGAAGAAGAACTAAGTTCTTTATTTGCAGAAGAGTTAAACTCTTAAATTTTGAGAATTAAATTCTCTTTTTGAAGTTGATCTTTTTCCCTTTTCTCACCTAGGATTTTCTTTGTTGAGAATTAATTTCTCCTTTCTTTTCTCTCTGCAATTTCAAGATCCCAGAATTCTCTCCAAAGTTTTCTCTCTCCAAATTCTCTCCCCCTTCTCTTCTCTTGGCTCCTATTTATAGGAGGAGAAGAAGAATCAATTTGTTTAGTAAATTTTTCATTGAAAGATTTGATTTGTTTTCATAATTAATATGATCCTTTAGATCACACAGTGAATTTTATTCACCATTGGATTTTAAATCCAAAGATATTATGTTTGTTATTTCTGGTGAGATTTTTAGGGAAATATTTCCTTGTCTAAAATCTTTCCATAAATTGGTGATTTTTAATCACCCTTGGATTTTTAATCCAACGGTCCCCATAATCCTTTTCCATTTGGAAAGATTTAGAAGCTTTTAGAATTTGATTCTATTAACTGTAAGGCTTTCGAAGCCAGTCACGTGCTGACACGTGACCCTTGGTCACGTGTGAGCACGTGACCCCCAATAGAGTCCTTTTTTCAGCATTTATTTATGCTTCAGTTCTAACCATCACGTGTTAACACGTGACCATTGGTCACGTGTGAGCACGTGATACCTCATTGAGGTATTTCCTTCAGCCATTTGTTTTTATTTCTTTTTTAACTATCACGTGTCAACACGTGACCATTGGTCACGTGTGAGCACGTGACCCCCAATTGGTTCCTTCTTCAGCTGTTTGTTTTTATTTCTGTTTTAACTATCGCGTGTCAACACGTGACCATTGGTCACGTGTGAGCACGTGACTCCCAATTGGGTCCTTCTTCAGCCGTTTGTTTTTATTTCTGTTTTAACTATCACGTGTTAACACGTGACCATTGGTCACGTGTGAGCACGTGACTCCCAATTGGGTCCTTCTTCAGCCGTTTGTTTTTATTTCTGTTTTAACTATCACGTGTCAATACGTGATTATTGGTCACGTGTGAGCATGTGATACCTCATTGAGGTAATTCCTGATTTTTAATCAGGGAACAGTGCATAGCATATTTGTTCATAACTTTTGATCCCGGATGAATTATGAAGCCCATAATATATCAAATCGAAGGTTTTTTCGAGACGCTTTCGATACCATCAGAATTTATCTATTTCTCATTCGGGAGTTTGTCAAAAACAGCCCGGAAAATACTGGTTCGCATTTTCATAAGCGTATCACTGCCATTTGATACCTTGGGCTCTTTTCCGCAGAAATTTTTGGCGGGAACAATATATATATCACACGGCTATTTTGAAAGGATTTCATATACATATATCTTCCATCTAATTTTATATGATTGCATATGGATGGATGCTATATATATATATTATAGCCTTGATTGTGTTCTCGTTGGTCGTGTGTTATAAATATTGCATTACGGCTACGGAGATCATGATTTGACACCGTTGTGTGTGTGTGTGTGTATGCAGTGAGTTATCGACGATTAATGATTGTTGGTGTTTCATTTCGCAGTATTGTATTTACTCCCATTATTCACATATTTTCAGATACTTATGGTTATGTTGTGCCTTGGAAGTGATTAGCATCTCTACTACAATTAGTAAGCATGCAAATATAGTGTTTTCAAAAAACCAGAGAGCTAATAACTTCAAATTAGGATTTTGACTAAAATATTAGACTTGTAACCACTACTAAATCAGAAAGAATAGTTTCATTCAAGATTAAATTTACTTACATCCTCAAAAACTAGGTATAAATGGTTGTTCTTGACTCCTTAAGCTCTTTGAGAGAGAGATAACAAGCTTGAAGTAGATCTCCTAGAATCCAAGATAATCCATCTTGAGATAACTTTTGCACAAGCTCTTATTTCACTAAAACAATTTTATAATAAAGAAAACAATCTAAACTAATTTGCTGGTTTAGTTTAGAATGATGAAGTAGGAATTTTTGCTCTCTTTTCTTTTCTTTTTCTTTTTCTTTTTCTTTTTCTTCACTCTTTCATGAAAAATAATGTCGAGAGAGAGAAGATGAAGATGAGAATGGCTTAGAATTTTTAAGATAAGAACAAATATATTATATCTCATTTGAATTAATAAATCAAAATGAGCCATCTTAATCTACACAATTCTTAAAAAAGACTAATTGTTTTATTTATTCAAATAAGCAAATATGATTTATCCTTATCTTTGAATCCTATATGATTCTTATACACACATCTTATGTGTATATATAACCATAAAAAATCATATATATATTATTTATATCATAGATAAACAATATATAATGAGAAGGAAAAATAAAGTGAGCTTAATATTTGTTTATATATATATATATATATATATATATATATATATATATATATATAATTATCAAATCAACACTTGATTTAATAATCTGGTTATATCATATATAATCCGGCTAATATTAAATAATGCTAGATTAAAATATGGTATCATATACTCGTATTTAATCTAGCTCCCGCACATATCACTATATATGCCCTACTTCGTTTCACTCATGCTAGGAAACCTCTGTGCGTGACTCTAAAGACTCATCAATACGTTGGCAGTAGGTAATGATCATATCAAACACCTAAGCACGTCAGCGGTACTAGCTGCACATAACGGATACCCAGGTATTGAACGAATAGGAAGATCAACAAGCTAGTTTGTCCGAAATCCAACAGAGCATAAAAGTGACAGTCTCCATACAGTTCGGTCTCTTCGTCTGAGAGTGTCTCATATCAATTCTGGAGGGTGGTATCCATCAGACCTCCAATAACTGATAAGTCATTGCCAATCAGTAACCTGTAACCACAATAGAAACAACTGATAACACTTATCAGTTTATTGTTAGTTATATGCCCTAGAGGCCATTACTGTACATGTGATGTATATTGTAGTGGATGCTTGGACATATATAGAGAGGATTTTCTTACTCGACATGATAGTATGCTATCTGGTTGCTCTTTATCTTAACATGTACACTTATTGTCTCTCTATTATATGTTGATAAAGCCCTCAGGATGAGTACTTGACTACCAGGATTATGATGCAGATCATACTAGTGGGGCTGAGGTAGTCAGTAAGTACATCCTTCAATTGTTCCTGATCGTGGGAGTATCGAGACAGGGAATCGATACTCCAGAGTAGACTAGCGTATGCGCTTCTTGACCCATATGATGAGCGATGGATGATCCCATATCCATTGGTGTTTGACATCATAGAAGGTATACATGTGCTCAGTGGAGACTGGGTACACTGAACGGACTCGCCGAGAACTCCTAGATGGTATTATACCTATCGTCAGATAGCAGTTCTCTGGTGACACTTGTACAGGTTAGTCTGTCGAACCGAGATCGTCATAGAGTCTTGTGTGATTCCCACTATGCTTTGATTTCCACCTTACCACGTTCAAGAGATCGTGCAAAACGGTGGTTTTTGGGTACAGTCCCGAGTCACATGGAGGCAATGAGTGATAGGAGGGGATTCTTCTCTCCCGGTATTGGGGATTGATGTTGCGCTATGCTTGATTGGCCATAACAGGAAATTCCTGGCCATGGTTGCTGAGATCTACTGGTAAGTGTTATTAGTAGTTTCTCGAACCGTTGTGGACCTTGCATCGGCATGACTTATCAGGCTATTGGGGTCTGACTATTACCACCCCGAGGCTGTGATATGTGACATATCTGACGAAAAGACCGGACTGTACGGCAGTGTCACTTGATTGGATTCACAGGAGAATGAGCAGGCTTGCTTGTTGATCTTCTGATCGCTCAATACCCGGGTGGCCGTTACGTTTAGCAGACCGCTTGCAGCTTATGAGTGACTGATATGATCACCACCTACTGCCGGCGTATTGATGAGTCTTTAGAGTCCAACACAGAGGTTTCCTCGCTCAAGCGAAACGAAGTAGGAGCACATATGTGATATGTGCGGGACCGAGATTAATACGCGTATGTGATACCGTATTCTATTCTCGCGATATGTGATATCGATCAGTTATATGAGATATAGTCGGGTTATCGGATTAAGTGTTGATTCGATAAGTTGATACATTTTCTATTAGTCGGTTGTATGTGATATAGCCGGATTATTAAATCAAGTGTTGATTTAATAATTTAATGTATAATTATATATGTGATATATTAATTTACATTAACTAATATTTTCTCACTTAAACATTTCTTTTTCTCACTTGTGTACACTTAGTATATATGTGATATATGTTAATGTACATTATTTTGTGTCATGCTTGATGCCACATGCTACATGGGTATATGAGACTCACACCATGCTTATGTTAATGTTAGGTTTTATTTATTTAAAATTAATCAAAATTTGTTAGAAATTAGTCACATGGTTCAAACTTGTAGAAGCTTGTGGAACTATTGACCAAGTCCACTAATTTTGTTTTACTTGTAGATATTTATTAACCTAACCATTATTGTTAGCCATGGTTTATTCTCTACATGAGTTAGTGTATTACACTAACTCACCCATGGTTGCTATTCTCACATCATGAGTTTCATTCTCATCTCCACTTCATCTTCTTCTTCCTCATGTCAAAGCTTTCTAGCTTTTTAAAAAGGTGAAGAAATATTGTGAGAAAAGTAAAACTAAAGTGAGCAAAATTCCTACTTCATCATCCTATACTATACTAGCCATTTAGTTTAGGGTGTTTGCTTCACTAATTCCATATTAGTGAAGAGGTAGCTTGAGTTGGTATCTCCTCGACGTAGATCATTTTCGGCCTTGAAGACTTCAAGCAAGCTTGTTCCGTTCATCTTGTGGAGCCTTTCTAGAGTCTGGGAGTTTACTACTTAGAGCGAAGGGTACATGGGGCTATTGAAGTGAAGGACCGGTCTACAAAGATTGTATTTCTTGTTCACTTTGTATGTAAAGTTGTTTGCATGCTGTATTGTTTAATTCTCTAGTTAAGATTCTAGGTTAGGGTTTTTTGGTACGGCAAATTTTTTAAATTGGCATGGACGATGCCTCCCGAAACCTTGCTGCCACCCCAGGGAATCCTGCAGTGGTATCAGAGTCAAGCTAGAGAATTAGACGATATTTGTTAGATTACGAAACCGAAACTACTCCGAAACTTGCAACACCAATCTCTAGTTTCTATCGAATTTTTTAAGTCCTCTAAATATTTTTTAAGCAATTGCAAAATATTGTAGGAGATGTAACATGAACACAGTAGAAAATTCAACCCCTCTCGCCGGATTTTGGCCAGCCACATTGCTATTAAAACCGGCCTGCTCGGTTTTGTAGTGGGTTTCAGGGTTCAATTTTTTAGGGTGTTCCAGTCTTTGGGTTTTGGTGTTTCAGGTGTTGCTAATTTTTGCTGAAATTGTATGAGATGTTAATTTTCTGTAAAGGCAATTCGGAGTGTTTCGTAATCATAATTCTAACATCTATTTGGGTTATTTAGACGACATTAAAAAGTTCGAACGGATATCAATAACCCAATTTTTCCCTCGCTGGAAATTTTCCAAGAGTTTGATTTTTTCCAAGTTTGAAATCTTCAGAAAATCGTGCAGGTGTTTTCTATGGACCTTCTAGAAGAACGAAACCCTAACTCGATTCTGTGACCTTCGGAACAGCCACCAAAACCTAGAATTTGTGGTAGTTCCGTGGCGCCATAGGTGAGGTAAGGGTTGACCCTTTTACGGTTGGTCCATAGGTGTTGTGGCATGTTCTGGATACTTTTTAAACTCCGCTCAAGTGTTGAGCTCTTTGGGAAATTTTGGGTGTTTGTTTATTCGATCGAAAAGTTTAATATCGTCTAGCTATCTGTGATTGTGATAAAATATTTGGAATCCATATAATTAGTTATGTGATAACTAATTTGAATTTTATAAATCTAGCAGTTTAGTATGATTTGATCGGTTGCCACGGAATTTTGATGTGGATCAAAAGTCCGTCGCAATTACGCAGCGTACGCAGATACTCGCCGAGTAAGCTTACTAGATATCCACGCCCCATAGCCCCGACCAAGTGACTGTAGGAGAACCCCGTTGCCAAAAGCATCCGTTCGGGTGCTTGCGACTGCGGTGTTCCGCCTAAGTGCACTTCGTCGACGGCATCAGGGGTGCGGCCGTCTACTAAAATTTCCGACGAGCATTCAATCAAGTTATCGGGAATCTTGTTGAATTACCCGACTGGTTATTGAAAAGTTTTTTCAATATCGAGACTAAAATGCGGGGTTTATAATTGTTAGGCATGTGATGTCTAAGAAATTCATTTGGTTAGGCATGAAATCCAAAGTATATGATACATTGGGTTTATGATGTCTAAGGTGGTTGCGGATTCCAATTGTTGTAGTTTTTCACTTTCTTTTCTGCGACCGTAAGTGTAATATGTGGTGTATCACCGGTTTCGTTGCTATACGTTAACGACAATTGGGATACGCATATTTACTTACGTTGATGACATGTGATGTTATGTGTTGCTGTGATATGTTATATTGGATCGTCGTGTTTTGAATAGCCGGAGGTTTTTATGTGAGATGAGAGTTTTTCATTTTCATTCATGTAAAAACTTGTATGTAATATTCTTTTATGAGGGCACTTCCGGGTTGAGGATGATGTCACCATTGATGTATATTATTTACTTTTCCGCATTAGGATAGACCCAAGGAGGAGAGCATAAGTAGCCGGGTTCTAGGGTCCAGTGGGAGACTATCTCGAGGAGTCGAGACCGGGTCTCCTAACTCTAGAATTGGTAAGTTTGCTTGCCGCTCTCGTAGGGGTCTAGGGATGTGGGTTTGGCTATTCATCACGACCGTGGAATCTGCGCTTTTTATTGGCTTAAATAAAACACGGAATTCCTAGTATATCCATTATTTCATATGTGTTCTTCTGCTGCCGATATTCTGTGATGTGATCACTTGATATTCTGAGACGAATGCTTATATTATATATATGATATATAATAAATATTGCTGCTTTTGTTTCTTCTGTGATGCTTAGGAAGCATAATTTGATGGGACTTCATTGATGAGATTAATGAAATAAAAGAAACCTAAAAATGTTGTAGAAACTTATTTTAAAAACTGGTAGCTCTAGTTCTTGCTTTGCATAGCGGTATTCCTTATAGAATATCCAGCACCTTATTCGATAAGGAAAGAGCCGAGATCCCTTCACCGGGAGTGACCTCTTTAACGAAACTGGCAGATGCTACAACCCACTCGGTTTATCTTTTGATTGCTTTTTTAGTTCATGCTTTGCATAGTGGTATTTGTGAAATATCCTGCACCTCATTCGATGAGGAAAGAGCCGAGATCCTTTCATCGGGAGTGACCTCTTTAGCAAAACTAGTAAAAGCCTCAAAAACACTCCTTTTCAAAATCACTCGATTCTACAACGATATCAAGTTCATTACGCAAAAGGTTTTCTTAAAAACCTGTCGTAGCCCTCCGTTATTTCAGATAAGTAATTTTTAGTATTCGTGCTGCGTTTATTGACCTTAACCAAGGCGTAGTGTGCGGTAGCTAATTAGTGCTTATCTACAAGCATATGATGCGATTGAGTTAGGGTAGTCGTACGGCTTTGTTGACCTTAGCCAAGGGTCGTACGGGTGGGTTTAATTCAATCAAGAAATGACGGGTTGAACTTGGCTAGCGCTTATAATTTGTTGACCTTAGCCAAGGTCATAAGTTGCTAGGGGCAGAATATTATCGGGAATTTCAAGAGTTGAAATTTGCAATGAGATTGCATACCTTCTATGAGATAGTTGGATCCCGATACCCACTGCGAGTAAGAGTTACTCCTGGGAGAGTTTTACACATTATAATTAGCCGATCAAGTAGGTGTCTAGAAAGGTGTTAACAGGGTTATGCCCCTGGGAAAACGAGGTTTATTTTAATTAGGTCCGTGCGAAAGCACGGGGAACTTCTCTCAAAGTACCGACACTGGCCTGGCCGAAAGATTGGTGAACTTGTAGGGTGTAATTAATCCCGGCTAGTCTTACCTTTTAGGGTTTGAAGGAAGATTTGATAAAAACAATGGGAGCCATCCTGATTAGATAAAATAATAACCAATCTGATCTTGCAAGAGCATACGCAAAGTGTTTTCTTCTCTCTTTCTCCTGGTAACGACCATGTCACGCCTTAATCAAGATAATAATATGGATGTATTGACTGAACCTGCTTATTATACTGAGCAGGGAGCGTTGGTTCTGCTCTATCTTATAATTGTTATAAGTCCGAGCAGGAAATAGGGGAATATCTGGATTCCTATGCCGCCCATTCGAAGAAAAAGCATGTTGATGCATATTCTTCGGGTGTGTTCGTTACTGAGAACTGTTTCTCAGTATCCTCTACGTCTTAAGGTATGAGATACCGGATAAGGATCCCATATATGTAAGAGTTACATGGGCTACTGAAAGGTAGAGAACTGAGATTGGGTGATATGTATCTAAGTGTAGAGAATGGTGCAATTGTTGCAGCCAAGTTAGTTGGCAAATATTACCTTGTATTACCAAGTGGTAAATACATTGATTTTGAATAGATGTTATTACATTCCGAACCTGATATACAACATTACATCATTTTCTTTATTCAGTTAAAGAAGGATATAATTTTGTATTGGATGATAATGTTTTGAACATTTTCCCGAATCAAGAGTTGATTGGATCAGGCACGTTATGTAATAGAATATACGTTCTAAATCAAACCACAGTTCAAAGTATGCAGAACACACACAAGAGGAATAGTTCATAAATGAACGAATTCTTCTTATGGTATTGTAGACTAGGTCATATCAATGCGACACGACCAGCTAAGTTATATAAAGATGAATATAAGAATCTGTTCGAATTTTCATCTTATGATACTTGCCAGTCTTGTCGCAAAGGTAAAATGACCATTACTCTATTTATTGGAAACGGAGAAATAGTTAGTGAACTCTTGGGACAGATACATGATGATGTATACGGTCCTATGTCTAAAAATTCCAAGGTTGGTTCTTTGTACTTCATTACATTCATCGACGGTCTCTCAAGATTCGGACACGTGTTCTTGTTGAAACACAAGTCTGAAGTTTCTGAGAAATTCAAGGAATATAAGCTTGAAGATTAAGAACCAGATGGGTAGAAGTATTAAAGTCCTTCGATGTGATCGGAGAAGGGAATACTTGGGCATGGAGTTCCTAGATTTTCTAAACGGAGAATGAGATTCTCTTTCAGCTTACTCCTTCGAGTACACCACAGCACAACGGTGTATCGGGGTGGAGGTATCGCACCCAATAAGATATGGTGCGCTCTATGATGAGTACTGCTGAGTCACCTGTTTCCTTTTGGTGTTATGCACTTGAGAAGCTGCATGGGGTTCCAACCAAATCATTGCCTACCACTCCATATGAGATATGGTATGGGAAGAGACCATGTCTTAAATGAGTTAGGATATGGGGTTGTCCGGTCTATGTTAAAAGGCGGAATCCAGACAAGCTCGAGGCAAGCTCACTGTAAGTTTGTTGGATATCCCAAACATTTGCGAGGGTATATCTTCTACCACAATAAGGAGAAAAAGGTATTTTGTTTCTCAGCATGCCACTTTTTTAAAAAAGGAATTTCTTGTGAAGAAATTTATGGTCATGAGGTAGAACTGGAAGGAGTTTCAACTGGACAAACCAACAGCATGCGATTTGGTGAAACCAAAGGATTCGATAGTCTCCAACGAACCTCAGCCTCTCCGCAAATATGGTAGGGTTTCATATCCACCTGAGAGATACTACGGTTTTCTCGGTGACGGTGGGAGCGAGGTTTGCATTATGGTAGATGATGACCCAACCAGGTTCACGCAGGCCATCATGAGTGGGGACTCTGTGAAATGGCTGGATGCTATGCAATCAAAGATGGAATCCATGTACACCAACAAAGTATGACTTTGAATGTTGCACCTGAAGGGGTAAAACCCATTGGGAGCAAATGGATCTTGAGAAGATTCTTGGTGTAGATGGAAAAGTTGAGACTTTCAAAGCTAGACTTGTAGTAAAAGGCTATTGTCAATAACCAAGTGTGGTTTATGATGAAACCTTTTCTCCAGTGGCTATGCTTAAGTCCATCAGGATTAAAGCACGTATCGCGGTGTTGGAACATTTGTTTTGATGTGGCAATCAAAGAGTTTGACTTCATCAAAAAGTAGATGGACCTTGTATATACAAGAAGGTTGTAGAGAGTAAGGTTGTCCTCCACATATTGTACGTAGATAAAATACTCTTGATAGGAAATGGTTTCCTATGCTACACTCGGTCAAGCTCCTCTTATCACGAGGATTCTCCATGGAAGATCTGGATGATACCTACTACATCTTGTAGATTATGATCTATGGTGTTAGATCTAAGTGGATGTTGGGAGTGTCCCAAATCCAGGTACATTAACACTATACTAAAGGGGTTTAGTATGGAGGATTCTAAGCATGGTGGTTCGCCCACTTACTCAGGAATCACTCTCTCCAAAAAGATGTCTTCTGAGACTGATTTAGAGAGAGCTCGCATGCAAGGGATACCCTATGCTTCGGCAGTAGGCTCTATCATGTATATGATGTTATGTACCAGACCAGATGTAGCTAACTCACTAGGTGTAGTGATCAGGAATCAATCGGATCTTGGGATAATTACTGGACAACTGTGTAGGACATTCTTAAGTACTTGAGAAGCACTAAAGATATGTTCTTGGGGTTTTGGTAACGGTGAACTCCAGTGGGAGTCCTTTACCAATTCGAACTTCCAGAGTGATAAGGTCGACTGAAAGTCAGTCACAGGCTTTGTCTTTACCCTTAGTGGAGGGACGGTATGTTGGAAGAGTTCCAAACTAGATACCGTGGTATACTAGACGATAAAGGCAGAATACATCGCTACACACGATGCTGCCAAAGTGGCTGTCTGGGAATTTCTTGTTCATGAGATGAACATGGTTTCTACCATTGAGCGTCCAATAACTGTTATTGTGACAACAAATGGAGTTGTGGCTTTGGCCTAGGAATACCGGTTCCATCAGCGTTCCAGATATATTCTGAGGCAAGTATCACCTGATCAAGAAGATGGTTGATCTCCAAGGGATCGAGGTTAGGAGAGTTGACGCGAAGGATAACACGGCGGATCCACTCACAAAGACCTTTCCCTAGAGAGACTTCTATTGGACGTTGAGTATGAGATACTGCAACAAATGGCCTTAGTGCAAGTGGGAGATTGTTAGTTATAAGTATGCCCTAGAGGCCATTACTGTACACGTGATGTATATTGTAGTGGATGCTTGGACATATATAGGGAGGACTTTCTTGCTCGACATGATCGTATGCTATCTGGTTGCTCTTTATCTTAACATGTACACTTATTGTCTCTCTATTACATGTTGTTAAAGCCCTTAGGATGAGTACTTGACTACCATGATTATGATGTAGATCATACTAGTGGGGCTGAGGTAGTCGGTAAGTACATCCTTCAATTGTTCCTAGTTGTGGGAGTATCGAGACAGGGTATCGATACTCCAGAGTAGACTAGCGTATGCGCTTCTTGACCCATATGATGGGTGATTGATGATCCCATATCCATTGGTGTTTGACATCAGAGAAGGTATACAGGTGCTCAGTGGAGACTGGGTACACTGAACGGACTCGCCGAGAACTCCTAGATGGTATTATACCTATCGTCAGATAGCAGTTCTCTGGTGACACTTGTACAGGTTAGTCTGTCGAACCGAGATCGTCATAGAGTCTTGTGTGATTCCCACTATGCTTTGATTTCCACCTTACCACGTTCAAGAGATCGTGCAAAACGGTGGTTTTTGGGTACAATCCCGAGTCGCATGGAGGCAATGAGCGATAGGAGGGGATTCGTCTCTCCCGGTATTGGGGGTTGATGTTGCGCTATGCTTGATTGGCCATAACAGGAAATCCCTGGCCAGGGTTGCTGAGATCTACTGGTAAGTATTATCAGTAGTTTCTCGAACCGTTATGGACCTTGCATCGGCATGACTTATCAGGCTATTGGGGTCTGACGATTACCACCCCCAGGCTGTAATATGCGACATATCTGACGAAGAGACCAGACTGTACGGTAGTGTTACTTGATTGGATTCGCAGGAGAATGAGCAGGCTTGCTTGTTGATCTTGTGATCGCTCAATACCCGGGTGGCCGTTACGTTTAGCAGACCGCTTGCGGCTTGTGGGTGACTGATATGATCACCACCTACTGCCGGCGTATTGACGTGTCTTTAGAGTCCTACACAGATGTTTCTTGGCTCAAGCGAAATGAAGTAGGAGCACATATGTGATATGTGCGGGACCAAGATTAATACGTATATGTGATACCGTATTCTATTCTCGCGATATGTGATATTGGTCGGTTATATGAGATATAGCCGGGTTATCGGATCAAGTGTTGATTCGATTAGTTGATACATTTTCTATTAGTCGGTTGTATGTGATATAGCCGGATTATTAAATCAAGTGTTGATTTAATAATTTAATATATAATTATATATGTGATATATTAATTTACATTAACTAATATTTGCTCACTTAAACATTTCTTTTTTTCACTTGTGTACACTTAGTATATATGTGATATATATTAATGTACATTATTTTGTGTCATGCTTGATACCACATGCTACATGGGTGTAAGAGACTCACACCATGCTTATGTTAATGTTAGGTTTTATTTATTTAAAGTTAATCAAAATTTGTTGGAAATTAGTCACATGGTTCAAGCTTGTAGAAGCTTGTGGAACCATTGAACAAGTCCATTAATTTTGTTTTACTTGTAGATATTTATTAACCTAACCATTATTGTTAGCCATGGTTTATTCTCTACATGAGTTAGTGTATGACACTAACTCACCCATGATTTCTATTCTCACATCATGAGTTTCATTCTCATCTCCACTTCATCTTCTTCTTTCTCATGTGAAAGCTTTCTAGCTTTTTAAAAAGGTGAAGAAATATTGTGAGAAAAGTAAAACTAAAGTGAGCAAAATTCCTACTTCATCATCCTCCACTATACTAGCCATTTAGTTTAGGGTGTTTTCTTCACTAATTCCATATTAGTGAAGAGGTAGCTTGAGTTGGTGTCTCCTCGACATTGATCATCTTCGGCCTCGAAGACTTCAAGCAAGCTTGTTCCGTTCATCTTGTGGAGCCTTTCTAGAGTCCGAGAGTTTACTACATGGAGCGAAGGGACTACTACACGGAGCTATTGAAGTGAAGGACCGGTCAACAAAGGTTGTATTCCTTGTTCACTTTGTATGTAAAGCTGTTTGCATGTTGTATTGTTTAATTCTCTAGTTAAGATTCTAGGTTAGGGTTCTTTGGTATGGAAATTTTTTGAAATTGGCATGGACGATGCCTCCCAAAACCTTGCTGCCGCCCTAGGGAACCCTACATTTATCTCATCCTCCCTGGCCAGGGACTTAGGGTAACAGTCGATCAGGCACAGCACGACATCAACTCTCTATATTGGGAGAGACGAAACCCTTCTGATCGCTAATTGTCTCCAGGTGTTTCGGGATTGTACCCAACTAAAATCTGTTTGCACAACTCTTTAAAGCCGTGGTAGGGTAATAATAAAAGCACGGTGGGAAACACACATGACACTCTAACGATCTTAGGTCTACAGACTACTCTGTACTCATGTCACCGGAGAACTGCTATCTGACGGTATATATAATACCATATAGGAGTTCTCGGTGGGTCCGTTCAGTGTCCTCATTCTCTAATTAGCACATGTATACAATCTTTGGTGTCAAACACCAATGGATATGGGATCATCCATCGCCCCCATACAGGATGAAGAAACATATACACTAGTCTACTCTGGGACATCGATGCTCTGTCTCGATATCCTCTCGACTATGAACATTTAAGGATATGCTTATAGACTATCTAAGGTCCACTAGTATGATCAGCATCACAATCCTGGCAGTCAAGCAAAGATCCTGGAGGCTTTATCAACATATATTAGCGACAATAATAACAAGTAGAACCATACACTTAAATGATAAAGTCAAACCAAATAACATACTATTATATCGAGAAAGATTATCATGTACATATATATGTTCAACGATTACAATAATTGCCTCTAGGGCATACATATCTAACAATCTCCCACTTGCACTAAAGCCAATTATTGGCGTATCTCATACCCAACATCTCAAAAAGTCGCTCAAATTGCGCCAGTGGAAGGGCCTTGGTGAGTGGATACGCAGTGTTATTCTTCGTATCTACTCTCCGAACTTCGATCTCGCGGCAATCAACTATCTCCCGGATCAGGTGATATCGCCTCAGGATGTGTCTGGAACGCTGATGGGACCTGAGTTACTTGGCCAACGCCATAACCCTATTATTATCACAATAGAAATGTATTGGATCAATAATGTCACGCCCCGCTTCCCAGAAGACAGAAACGGTGACGTGGCAGGCCGCAACGTATTTACTAAAGAATAAATACGTTAAGCGTAATTAAGCAATATATAAAAATGAACAAAAATGACAAGAGTATTAAAATAAAACAGCAAATTTATTTACATTCATCTTTGCATATAACTGTTTGAAAATAAAAAGATATAATGATAATAAGCGGTGCTTAAACAATGGCATAGAGGAAAGTAAGTACAAGGAACTAGAAGTCAGGCTCTGCCGCAAGCTGGTCCAAATCCTCCTGGCTAGGCTCGATCTCCAGGGCGTCCGATCCTCCTGACGAACATTTCAAAGAAAGAAGTAGAAATGAATGTCGTCAGCGAACTAATGCTCGGTAAGTCCTAAAAAAGAAAGAGAATATAAAAAGTAATGTGAAATGAACATGTAAGTTGTATATGATTGATTACCGGTAAGTGATGATTATTATAACGTGGTTGTTTATAGCTTGGTAAAGAAGCTATTCGTGTATATGAGAGGAGTCCATCTTACCCCGTGGACTATGGTAACATGTAGTACAAGGCCTCGTCATAACCCATGGAATAACGGTACGAGAATTCATGTAGGTGTCTTTTAAGTGACCTCTTGTGCCACGATATACGTTCCGTACCAATCTACCCCTTTATTCCTGCATAATGTATTGTATCGATTATATTTACAAGTATTACCGAAACCATGGATACAAAATGTTCAGGTATTCATGTTCAGGATGTAATTAAGTATTCAAGTAGTCAAGTCAAGTTATAACCATGGTTCGGTCAAGTCAAGTCAAGTATACATGTTTGATATTGATGTTTGGATTTCAAGTATTCATGTTCTTGATCAAGTATTCATGTGTGATTTTAGATTCAGGTTTGAATTGGACTCAGACTTAGTCAGACACTTGTAAACAGATTTAGCTCTTGAATTAGGTTAGGGAGTTATCGGTAACTGCTGCACATGAACGACATGATTTTTGTCTTTTTCCAAGACAATTACCATTGATAACTTCGTTAAATTGTCTACCTTAAATAGGCAAGCAATCGCTTTCTCCGGCTCCCTAGAGCTCAAGAGAATTGATCCCGCTTAAACCTATATTTACTAAAGTCCTTAAATATTGTTTTATATATATCGAGAGGGTTTTATGAAAAATATTTTAATATAGTTAAAAAGTAAACCTCGGGGGTAATTAGTATTATTTAGGGTTGTCATGAGTATGGATTTTAAGTATTCGGGTATTTTAGTGATAAATACTTAGCTTTGGAAAGTTCATGGTATTTTATTCAAAAACTTATCCTTTTTGGTATTTTGATGGTATTTTATTGTCATTTGTTAATCTTTTCATTTTTAAAAAACATAGGTTTATCATATTTTGAAAATATGGATTTATAATTTTGTATAATTTTAATTTTAAAAATAATTTTATTTTATTTAGAAAATTCGTATTTCTTAAAAACCGTATTTAAATCCTTTCGAGATCGAATACTCCGTGAGTAGGTCTGCATCTCGCTCTACTAGCGCAAGGATGTGCGATAATCCGCACCATCCATTAGCGGGTCCCCTAAAAAGAGTTGTAGATGCATAATTACAAAGGATATGAAATACTGCTTTAAAAGAAATCCGGTTTTAGAATTATGTGGTATTTTATTGTAATATTATTTTTCAAAACGAAAATACATACAATGAGTATCGTGATATGAAACCAAGTATGCGTGTGGGGTAGGTCGTTACTCCGTGAATTTTTCCTAAAGGTATTGTTTTAACAAATACTAAAATAGGTGTTTATAAAGTTCAAGGTATTTTAATGAAAAAGTTCTACTATTGTTGTTTCACATGAGAATTTTGATGAAATTTGATTCTAAATATTAGGGTTTAAGATTACAGGTATGTAGTAAAATTAGATTGATTAAATTGTAAAGGAAAAGGGAGTTGTATGTTTTAGAAAAGAAGATGTCGGTATTAACTCCACTTTTACCGATATAAAATTTGAAGAGAAATTTCAATAGAAAGGAAGAGATTTCGAAGGGAATTACGGTTTAGAAAACTTAAAAAGAGGTTGAGGAAGAGGGGATGAGTTTCGTGGTGTCGCGGGAGCTCCGGAATAGGCTTCGGTCTTCGCCGGAACCAACTTGCTTGCTAACTCCTCTTTACTTCACTTGCACAAGGAACTTTTTAGAGAGTTTTGACTAGAATTTTCAGAATGGTGTTGAGCCAAGGTAAGGGGTGGTATTAATGGAGAATTAGGGTTTTGTAATTAAAAGTGTGGATTAAAAGTATTAAAATTGTGATAAATTGTGGATTGAAAGGTCTCTGTTTGATTTCAGGGAAATCAAACAGTGCAGAGGAGTTAGGGGTAGGTGAAGAGACAAGTGTGCAGAGCACAGAGCCATTTAGCTTCTTCTCACCCGTCCCCGCCGGTTTTCCATCTGTTAGGAATATGTATGCCCTAGAGGACATTATTGTATGATATAGTGGATGCTTGGACATATATATAGAGGAATTTCTTGCTCGACATGATACTATACTATCTGGTTGCTCTTTATCTTAATATGTACACTTGTATTATTATACCGTCTCTCTGATACATGTTAATAAAGCCCTTAGGATGTTGGCTTGACTATCAGGACTATGATGCAGATTATACTAGTGGGGCTTGTATAGTCCGCAAGCACATCCTTTAACAGTTCCTAATCTAGAGAGTATTGAGACAGGGTATCGATATTCTAGAGTAAACTAGTGTGTACATTTCTTGACCCTGTATGGGGCGATAGTTGATCCCATAACCATTGGTGTTTGACATCAAAGATTGTACACAGGTGCTCATTAGAGAATGGGTACACCGAACATGACTCGCCGAGAACTCTTAAATGGTACCATACATCAGATAGCAGTTCTCTGGTGACACTTGTACAGGTTAGTCTGTAGACCCGAGATCGTCATAGTGTCTTGTGTGGTTCCTACTATGCTTTGATTTTCTCTCTACCACGGCTCAAAGGAGTTGTGCAAATAAGTGGATTTTGGCTACAGTCCCGAGTCACATGGAGGCAGTGAGCGATAGGAGGGGTTTCGTCTCTCCCGGTATTGGGAGTTAATGTTGCGCTATGCTCGATTAGTTATAACAGTAAGTCCCTGGCCATGGCTGATGAGATTTACTGGTAAGTGTTATCAGTAGTTTCTCGAACGGTTATGGGCCACACATCGGCATGACTTATCAAGTTACTGGGGTCTGACGATTCCGTCCCCAGACTCGATATGCAACATATCAGACGAAGAGACCGGATTGTACAGTAAGTATTTCTTATAGGCTTGTTCCCCTCCGAACGGCGGCCGAGACGCGGTGCCTCGCCTGAGGTTCGGGGCAGATGCTAATTGGTGCTATCCGTCCACCTCTCCGAAGATGCCAAGTTGATCTATGGAACAATGTATCGAAGGTTCAAACGGATGCGGCCGATGTAGCAGACTTCGTCAGATTCCCCCTCGTTTGAGGGGTTTTTGATTGTGGGGACGCTCTTCCCTGCAGGCGCAAGCCCCTGCAGTTAATTACGCTACCGTATCGCGGTAACAACTTTCTCCTTCTCCAGATGGTCACTTCGTGTCGTGTGTGTCTATTTTATGTTTTGTTTTTTATTGCCCGTGGATTGTATACGGAGACTGAGTTGCGTCGTCGCCCGTAGGGCGTGGACTAGTCCAAATCCGTGTTATCTTAGATTTGGGTTTGCGGTTTTGGTTTGAGGATACGTTAGCCATACTTGAGGCTAAGATCAACTCAAACGTTTGTTAAGGATACGTTAGTCTAACTTGAGACTAAGATCAACTTAACGGGGTCGTTTAGATCCGACGAAGGAGCGTTTGGGCTCCATTGTTCCAGTTTAGGGACATAGTGGTCCATCGTATGTATGGCCGTCGGGACCCGTCACCTCTCTGACGACGTTGAAGGATTACAACGATAGATGTCAGAGGAGTTCAGAGATGTACCCTTGAACCAGAGTTAATTGGGGGGGATCTATAGTCCAGTTTGTTTGAAGGTTTAAGGATACGTTAACCATCTTTGAGGCTAAGATCAACTTAAACGGGATCATTTAGATCCGACAAAAGAGCATGCGGAGGCTCTATTGTTCCAGTTTAGGGACGTGGTGGTCCATTGGTAGTTTAAGGACATTGCGGTCCATGGGTAGTTTAAGGACATTGCGGTCCATTGTTAGTTTTAAGACATCTCGGTCAAGGTTAAGGACGTCGTAGTCCATGGGTTTAAGGACCCCACAGTCCATTGTTAGTTTTAAGACATCTCGGTCAAGGTTAAGGACCTCATAGTCCATGGGTTTAAGGACCCCACAGTCCATTGTTAGTTTTAAGACATCTCGGTCAAGGTTAAGGACCTCATAGTCCATGGGTTTAAGGACCCCACAGTCCGTATTAATGAGTGGTCACCGGGACCCGTCACCTCTTTGAAGACGTTGAGGGATTACAACGCCAAGTATCAAAGGAGTGAAGAGATGTACCCTTAAACCGGAGTGGATTAAATAGTCTTGGGCCCAATTTGGGATCAAGACCAATTAATTACGTTATGAGCCCATTAGTTCATTCAATTACGAATTGGGGAATTATGGCCAGCTTGGGCTAAGTCCAATCATGTCTGGAATATTGGCTTCCTGTTGGTCCATTGAAGGAGAGGCTTTGCCTCTATCCATTTAGCCAATTGGGCCAAAGCCTAGTGTTAAACACTACAGAGCAATCGGTGTTGAACACTGGGAACGAGATTGACAAGTTAGTGTTTAACACTAAAAGATAATTGGAGTTAAACACCAGCAACAAGGCTTTCAAATTAGTGTTAAACACTAAAACAAACCAGTGTTAAACACTGGCAATGGAGATCCCAGATTAGTCTTAAACACTAAGGTAATCAGCGTTGAACACTGCGAATAAAGTTCTTTGATTAGTGTTGAACACTAAGGCCCAACAGTGTTTCAATACTGGGTTCGGGAGTTTCAATTTAATGTTAAACACTAAGGCAAGAGGGGTCACGTGGCAACACGTGAGAGCGCCCTCCCTTCATTTGTTCTTCAGAGACTATTGTATCTTTTAGAGCATCACGTGCCATCACGTGACGGGCATTCAAATGCTTATACGTTAAAGCTTCTGCCTAGGGTCACGTGGGTCACGTGGGGCACTGCCTCAAAGGGGCTTTCTGTAGATCTTTTGGGGGGGTCACGTGGTGACACGCGACCCTGCCTCTATGTATGTTGTTTAGAGGATCTGTTAATCTTTTCCAGGAATTAAATTCCTCGCAGGGTTAAACCCTAATAAAAGCTTTAAATTCCAGAGGAATTAAATTCCTACTTCCTGTTGAAGATTTATATTCTGGAATAGAGTTGGACTCTGAATTTTCTGTAGGAATTAAATTCCTCATATATGTGAAGAACTGAATAGGGTTAAACCCTAATAAAAGCTTTTAAGGAATTAAACTCCCATTTTAAAGAATTATGATTAAGGGAATTAAATTCCCGCTGTTTCAACAGAACTATGTTCTTAATTAGGGTTAAACCCTTTTTCTTTTCGTTCTGAAGGAATTAAATTCCATGACACAGGGTCAAGCCCTAATTTTATTTTAAAGGAATTAAATTCCTATAGTTCTGTGAGAATTAAATTCTCGTGCTTCCGTTCCCTCTCTATGTTTTGGATCTGCATGGCAGGATCTCGACCCATTGAGAATTAAATTCTCAACTTTAAGGGGAGATGTGCACTTTGCAGATCCTCTATCAAAGAGAGAAGAGATATGTTCTTCTTTTTTATATATCAGAGTTAAACTCTGTTGAGAATTAAATTCTCTTTTCTTTCAAGGAGGCTTCCCTTTCTTACCTAGGGTTTTCTTTTGCAGAAGATCCAAATTCCTCAAAGTATCAAAGCTCTCTCCCTTTTCTTCCCTCTGCGTGTATATCCCTTTTTTGTGTCTCTTGGCTCCTATTTATAGGAGAAGCAGCCGAGTCAATTAGTTTTTGACGTATCTTCAGTGAGAGATTTGATTTGCATCCATCATTCGTTTTGGACCTTTGGATTATTAGGTGAATTTTATTCACCATTGGATTTCAAATCCAAAGCTTCTCCCTTGTTATTTCTGTTAGATTTAAAGGGAAAATCTTTCCAAGTTCGAGATTTTTCCATAGATAGGTGATATTTAATCACCTCTGAATCTTTAATTTAATCGGTTGTTTATAATCTTTTTCCTTTGGAAAGATTTGAAAGTTCTTTTCTCAGAATTTAATTCTGTTAACGAATGGGCTTTGAAGTCGGTCACGTGTGGCCACGTGACCCTTGGTCACGTGTGGGCACGTGACCCCCTTGGAACGAGCTTTCTTCTTTCTTTCTGCGCTTTGCTTTCTGTTCTCTGTTTAGCTGTCACGTGCCACCACGTGACAACTGGTCACGTGTGAGCACGTGACCCTGGCATGGAGCTTTCTTCTCGATTTAACCGGAGAATGAGTCTGATGTTCTGAGTGTCACGTGTCAACACGTGACCCTGGTCACGTGGGAGCACGTGACCTCTTCTGAAGCCTTTTTCTTGATTTGATCAGGGAACCGCTGTGTCTTTGCCGCTGCTCTAAAATGTCACGTGTCGACACGTGACCCAGGTCACGTGGGAGCACGTGACCCTTTCTGAAGCCCCTTTCTTTGATGTATTTGGGAAACCGAGTTTGCCTTGTCGATACTTTTAGGTGTCGCGTGCCCACACGTGACTGCTGGTCACGTGTAAGCACGTGACCTTTCTCTGAAGCTTTTTCCATAAGCTTTTCTGATTTTAAATCAGGAAACAAATGCCCCCACAGCGTTGTTCTCACGTGTCAGCACGTGAGTGCAACGCTGTCACCTTTTGTGTGTTGGATTCCTTTAGGGATTTGGGGAGATGAATCGTTTCCCTCGCCTTCTATAAATACCACCGTCTCTTCAGAGGAGCCTTCACTTTGCTCATCTTCTTCTTCTGAGAACTTTTCCCTTGAGAATTTAATTCTCGCTTCCAGAGCTTAGTTCTCTGCCTCAGACATTTTCCAGAGTTTAACTCTGTTGAAGAATCCCTTTTCCTCAGGTAATAATGTTGAACGGCTGAAGCACCTTCGTTTTAAAAGAATTCTCTGGATTTTAAATCCACATTAAGGATTTCACAAAGAACCCATTTTTTTTCAATTTCTTTAACCTCCATCAGTAGATCTCTTAGGGTTTAGATGATCTCTGGGGAGATGATGATGGCGTTTCAACTCCATGGAATTTAATTCCATCCAAAAATGTTTCTGGGAATTTAATTCCCTTTTCTTAATAAGGAATTTAATTCCAATGAAGGACTCGATTTCTTCACACGGAGGCTTTCTGGGGTCTCTTGGCCCGAGGTTGTTCTTCTGCAATTAATGCAGCAGAAGTTTTGTAATGATGTCTTATGACCTTTATTTCAGGTATCATGGATGCCCATCTGTATGGTCTTGACGAGATCATTTCCTATGGGAATATTCGTGCACTGGGCCGCAGTCAGAACCAGGAGTTCACCGATGCTCAGTGTGCCGAGATCATGAGTCGCTTTGACGAGTACAACCACCGGCTACTCCCCCGTCGCTCTTCCCTTCTGAGGCTGATCGTGTTGGCGATCCGGGAGGCACTTCCTCTCTTTTGTGCTGGCATACCGCTCAGGGCCTTGGACACTGCTGAGGATAAGGTACATTCGGTGTACTTGATGGGCTTGATCTCAAAGAGGAGGCGAGATCACCTTATTGATCTCTTGCACCAAGCCTTTCAGCAGTCCGCCATACTTGCCGCCTATCGGAGGGTGGAGGATATTCGTGAGGACCTCGACGCTTGCGACCGCGAGAGGAAGCATACTCGGGAGGTTCGAAATGCTTAGAGAATCTTGGACAAAGTTAATTTCGAGTTCTTCAACCCGTGCCCCGCGTCTGAAGTCTTACCGTTGTAGTTGTGTCCTCTTTATTTTGTATGAACTTCTCAAAGTATGAATGATAAATTTTATCATGTTTTCCCCTGTTCGTATGCCTTTCTATGGGATTTCATCATTTTGCTATTTTTGTTGTTGGTGCTTTTAATATGCAGGGTGCTATTCCATTTTTTTTGTGTACATCGGGTTTGTGCCTCACGTGTTCTGCACGTGGGGTCCCTTGATGGGGCTGTTCACAAAATCTTCCCATGCCATATTTTCAGTGCACAATATCAGATGCAGAAAAAGGGCCTTGGAAATAGTTCCATCTCCTTAATTTTCGATGCATTTCCTTTTTTGGGCCTTGGAAATAGCTTCATCATGCAAGATTTTCCGCGCACAGCACTTAATGCACTTCTTTATATATGAGGCTATAGCTTCTTTTCCCTTCACAAAGAGATTTATATTATTATTTTTTTTATTTTGGTGTAACTTATCTTGAGAAACAAACGAGCGTCATGGCCTGCAATCGCCCTCATGCTCGTCGACAGCCATGGGAAGTTCCTATTGAGGAGATGATCCCCCGCTTTGCTGCTCGGTTGGTAGATCCCCTCCTTACCGACAACGAATGCGACTCAGCCATGCATGAACTATCGATCCGTAGGGGGTCCCCCCTCCCGATGGGTTCCCTCTGGCTCCGGATGATTCTCTCGGCCGTGCTTGCCGACATCCCTCCTCACCCAGCGGAGATGACCCTGGCGATGCTCGACGCGGCGGAAGAAAAGCTCGAGGGCTTTCATGAAGCGTGCCTGATTACTCAGGCTTTGAAGGATTGCTCAATTCATCTGCTGAGCCAGATAAAGGCCCGGCGAGCTATTATGTCTGCTTTCGCGGACGAACACGGAGCCAATCGATGGGGAGCGACTCCTCGTGAGAACCGTCGCTTTGATGTGCTGGAGAAAGCAGAGAGAGAGATGGAGAATTTTGTCCTCTGCTTCATTAACCCTTGTGCCGTTGATCCCATATTTGGTGACCTTTTCCGTTAGCGTAGAACATTTTTGAAATTAGTCCCTCCTTTTTTACGCTTTATGCCGAACTTCCATGTAGGCTTGGTACTAGTATGTATGTTTCCGCTTACATAAATAAACTTTGCATTCTTCTCATGAGAACTTTCTTTAATTGCAAATGCTATCATCACTTTCCTACGCATCAGACCTTTTTGGACATTACGAATGTTCATGCGATTGCAAAAGCTATTATTATTTTTTTTTTTGAATACTCATATGATTGCGAACGCATGCTTGAAATATGTCGGAAACCTTTCTTGTTGCCTTTCATGTCAGGTGATGTGAGCGCGTTTTAGATCGATTATTCCCGTCGACTGGAAGCCCAGTTATACAGTCTTGTAAGTGTCTTGTTTCCAAGGTTGCGGTCGCGGGAGTGAGCTTACATGACCTGATAGGATGACGCGTGGCGAACATTTTGTCGCGCGAGAAAAAGGGGTTCGGCTGTAAATTCTCGGAGAGGGAGCTGGCTTCTAAGGCGCTGAGCGAGCTTCGGGCGAGTCTTAGGCCAACAAAGCGTATGAACTCTGGTGGGTGTTTCAGGAGTCCATAAAAGAGGTGGTGGCTCTCGATAAAGCTGCCACGTTCACTCGTGAGAGGGTCGAGGCTCATAAGGCCACTGAGAAAGAGCTTGAAGCCCGGCTCGCTTCATATCAGGTCCAACAAGCTCAGGCGGAGGCTCGTCTTTTGGAGATCTTGCGTCATGAAGCCGTGGTCCAACAAAAGCAGGATGAGCTGTCCAAGCTGCTGAATCGCCCGCCGGCTTGAAACATTTGTATCTTTTCTCCCCTTTTTTTTGTACATACTCATGGATAAGAGTATCTTTCTTTTTGTTTCTTCCATGACTTGTATTTTGTATCCATTTTGGCTTATGAATAAAAGATACAATTTTCCTCTCAATGGTGTATCATCTTTTTATTGAATGTATTCTGCGGATATTCTATCTTGATCTCCTTGCAGGACAGCGATGGCTCTGGATTCAGGGTTAAGATCTGCTTCCTAAGGCTTTTGCATTTTATGAGCCACGAGGGTCTCATAAAGAGTTTTTTTCTCCCTATAGGTCGAGAGGATCCCATAGGTGTAAGTTTTTCTTAAAAATCGTGAGGATTCTTAAGCGGGTTTTCCCTTGAGGGTCGTAAGGATCTCATAAGCGAGTTTTTCTTCCTTACAGGTCGTGAGGACCTGCAAGTGCTGGATGTGGTCACTCTTATCCGTGTTTCACGGGGTCAGGGGCCACTCCAGGTATCGTAGTTTAAAGACGTCGCGGTCAAGGTTAAGGACCTCATAGTCCGTGGATTTAGGGACTCCACCGTCCGCTGTTAGTTTTAAGACATCACGGTCAAGGTTAAGGACCTCATAGTCCGTGGATTTAGGGACTCCACCGTCCGCTGTTAGTTTTAAGACATCACGGTCAAGGTTGAGGACCTCATAGTCCATGGATTTAGGGACTCCACCGTCCGCTGTTAGTTTTAAGACATCACGGTCAAGGTTAAGGACCTCATAGTCCGTGGATTTAGGGACTCCACCGTCCGCTGTTAGTTTTAAGACATCACGGTCAAGGTTAAGGACCTCATAGTCCGTGGATTTAGGGACTCCACGGTCCGATGTTTGGTTGCAGGGACCCGTCACCTCTTTGAAGACGTTGAGGAATTACAACGCCAGGTATCAAAGGAGTAAAGAGATGTACCCTTAAACCAAGGTAGAATCCGTAGGGAATCGGGGTGGTTGATCGTTAGTTTTAAGACATCACGGTCGAGGTTAAGGACGTCATAGTCCGTGGATTTTAAGGACTCCACAGTCCGGTATTTGCTCTGGATGCTTCACACGGGTTCACTGCCGTGCTTGGCGAGGACCAGGCTCCGCTCTGGGCGTTTTCCGCGGGGTCAAAGAGTGACGTTATCCGCATTCCACGTAACCAGGAATTTTGCACTAGATGCTTCACACGGGTTCACTGCCGTGCTTGGCGAGGACTAGGCTCCGCCCTGGATGCTTCACACGGGTTCACTGCCGTGCTCTGCGAGGACCAGGATCCGCTCTGGACTTTTTCCACGGGGTCAAAGAGTGACGTTATCCGCATTCCACGTAACCAGGAATTTTGCACTAGATGCTTCACACGGGTTCACGGCCGTGCTCGGCGAGGACTAGGCTCCGCTCTGGACGTTTTCCACGGGGTCAAAGAGTGACGTTATCCGCGTTCCACGTAACCAGGAATTTTGCACTAGATGCTTCACACGGGTTCACTGCCGTGCTCGGCGAGGACTAGGATCCGCTCTGGACGTTTTCCACGGGGTCAAAGAGTGACGTTATCCGCGTTCCACGTAACCAGGAATTTTGCACTAGATGCTTCACACGGGTTCACTGCCGTGCTCGGCGAGGACTAGGCTCCGCTCTGGACGTTTTCCACGGGGTCAAAGAGTGACGTTATCCGCGTTCCACGTAACCAGGAATTTTGCACTAGATGCTTCACACGGGTTCACTGCCGTGCTCGGCGAGGACTAGGCTCCGCTATGGACGTTTTCCACGGGGTCAAAGAGTGACGTTATCCGCGTTCCACGTAACCAGAAATTTTGCACTAGATGCTTCACACGGGTTCACTGCCGTGCTCAGCGAGGACTAGGCTCTGCTCTGGATGCTTCACACGGGTTCACTGCCGTGTTCTGCGAGGACTAGGATCCGCTCTGGACGTTTTCCACGGGGTCAAAGAGTGACATTATCCGCGTTCCACGTAACCAGGAATTTTGCTGATTGTATCCGCATTTCACGTGATGGAGGTTTGACTGTTGGCGATATGTATACCACCGAGCCATGGAACTGGGAGTTGCCGCTGTTCCGCTTAGCTTGAAGTTGTGTCCGTTGTTACGAGACGAGTGTTGGGATGATCTCTAGGTCGCTTGTGGCCTGTCGAGATTTAGCTTCTTTCTTTGGTGAAACCTGGGGGAGGGAGGTATGTTCCCTTTTTGTTTATGCCGTTGGATTGTATACCGGGTGTGATGAAACATCACCTGTAAGGCATAAATTTTATTTTTATTTTATTTCTTCTTCCGCGATGCTCTATCGTTTCAGCTTTTATATCGCGAAGGTCGCGATTGCCCCATCATTTCGGCTATTTTTTCGCGGTGCCCAATCATTTCGGCTATCTATTTATTTTCTGCTCGCTGCTTTTTATTGCGAGTTGCCCCATCATTTCGGCTATTTTTTTTATGCCTTCATTTTTACTTGCTGCTTTTTATTGCAAGTTGCCCCATCATTTCGGCTATTTTGTAGGCATGTGTGGCTTGCTAGCTTTTTCGCTGCAAGCCGGGATTTTAGGCACCGATTTCGGCATCAGCACCGCTACAACTGGAATGTTGCCGGGAGCGAATCATCATTTGCCTTTGTCGATGATGAACAAAGGTGGCTCAGCAAACAGGGTTAAGGGTCCTGTCGACCAAGACTTTTGACTTCATGATCCGTAAGGGTCTCATAAAGGTATTTCTCCCTACAAGTCGTGATGATCTTGCAGGTGTATTTTCTCCTTAGGGATCGTGAGGATTCCTAATTGTGTGCTCCTCTGTAAGTCGTAAGGATCCTACAAGAGGGCTTTCTCCTTATGGATCGAGAGGACCTACAAGGGTTGGACTTTGCTGGGGAAATGTCTATTCGCGCCCGTGGATTGTATACAAGGGTCAGTATTGAGTCCCTTGTAGGGCAATATCGAAGGTTGTGGAGGATTTGCTTAAGAACAGGTTTAGGTTTCTGTAACTTAAGACTTTCAAATCTTATGAGCCGTGAGGGTCCCATAAGAGAGTTCTCCTTACGAGTCGTGAGGATCTCGTAAGTGTATTTTCTCCTTAGGAATCGTGAGGATCCCTAAGTGTGTTGCTCCTTTGTGAGTCGTAAGGATCTCACGCAGGTGGTTTCTCCTTACAAGGTCGAGAGGACCCTACAAGTGTCTTTTAACGAGGTTGCGCCCTTTCGGGTTTTCACAAACACTCGCCGGTAGTCCTGCTGTTTTTACTCACGGAGCCCTTTCGGGTTTTCATCCGTGCCCATTTTGCTTGTGGACACACCGTTTTTTACTCTTTTTCTCTCTTCTTTTTTTTATTTCGTCAGCCTAAGGTTGCTGCGGTAGTAGTTTAGGGACGTTTCGGTCCGTCGTTAGTTTAAAGACATTTCGGTCCATCGATAGCTTAAGGACGTTTCGGTCCGCTGTTAGTTTAAGGACGTTTCGGTCCGTCGTTAGTTTAAGGACGTTTCGGTCCATCGATAGTTTAAGGACGTTTCGGTTCGTTGTTAGTTTAAGGACGTTTCGGTCCATTGTTAGTTTAAGGACGTTTCGGTCCATCGTTATGGGAATGCCGGCTGCTGCTTGTAAAGTCTGAGCTTAGGAAGATAGCGAGCGGACATAGTCATCGTCATCTATCATTGACCCAGGCTGTGGCTCATTAAGCATAGTATTTCTTTAAGAAGCGGCCGTTTATTGGCCTGAAAGGCCTTTCACCGTGCATGTCCATGAGTAGATAGGCTCCACCCTGGTAGACCTTGTCTATGATATACGGGCCTTCATAGTTTGGCTCAAATTTTCCTCGCTTGGCACGATTGGGGATCATAGGTCTCTTGACCACTAGTACGAGATCGCCTTGGCGGAATGTCCTCGGCCTGGTCAATCTTTCGTACGAGCGCGTCATCTTTGCTTTGTAGGCTTTCAGATGTTGTTGCGCTATGAGCCGGGTTTCGTCGAGGGCATCAAGCTCCTCAAGCCGAAGGTGAGCATTTTCTTCGTCCGTCAGCTCGTGGTGGACTGCCACTCGTAGAGAGGGTAACTCTATCTCGAGGGGGAGCACTGCTTCCGTCCCAAATACCAACGCGTACGGCGTTGTGTTCGTGGCCGTCTTGAATGTAGTTCGATAAGCCCAAAGGGCTTCTTGCAGCCTCTCGTGCCAGTCTCTCTTATTCCTGGAAACGGTCTTTTTTATGATCTTCGTCAAGGTCTTATTGAAGGCCTCGGCCAGACCGTTAGCTCGTGGGTTGTAAACTGAAGAATATCTCCAGTCTATATTGTGCTGCTGTGCGAAGCGGCTAATCTTATGGCTTCGGTAGGCTGGCCCATTATCGGAGATAATCCGCCGTGGAGTTCCAAACCGATAGATGACGTGCGTCTTGAAGAAATGGAGGATATTCCTCGTCTTCACTTCCCTCAGTGGTACTGCTTCTGCCCATTTGGAGAAGTAATCAGTTGTCGCCAGGATAAAACGATGTCCCCGGGACGATGCTGGCTCGATGGGGCCGACTATGTCAGTCCCCCACATCTCGAATGGCCAGCTAGCCACCGTTGGGTGTAGTGGATTCGGATGTTGGTGGATAAAGTCTCCATGAATCTGGCACGAGTGGCATTGCTTCGCATACTCGAGGCAGTCCTGGATCATCGTGGGCCAGTAGTAACCCATCCGTTTAATTTTTAACTTCATCTTTGGGCCTGCTTGGTGAGAACCGCAAAGTCCGTCGTGAACTTCCTGAATGACTCTTTCTGCTTCGTCAGGCCCTAAGCATCTCAGCCATAGAGAATCAAACGATCTCTTGTATAGAGTATCGTTGACGAAAGCGAAAGATAGAGCTCGTTTCATGAGCTGATGTCTTGAGGACGCTTCTTTGGGCATTCGGTGGGACTTAAAGTAGTCTATGAAGACTTCCCTCCAGTCCTCGGCCTTCTCATGGTCTTTTATTTGTAGGGTCGTCTGTTCAGTCGCTCCCTTTTCTTTATATAATTCCGGAGGTATTTCTGCCGGGGCGAGCACTCGACGGCTTTGTACCACGATTCTGACGTCATCGAGGTTCTCGTCAGCCAGTTCTTTAGCAAGTTTAGCCAACGCGTCTGCTTTGCTGTTTTCCGCGCGCGGTATGTTCTCCAAAGTATAGGAGGGAATTTGGGTCAATAGTTGTTGCACCTTTTCGCCGTACTTTACCAACTCCGGTTTGCACGTTTAGTAGTCACCATTTACTTGACTAACGACCAGTTGAGAATCCCCGTATATAAGGAGGTCTTCAATTCCTAGGTCGATGGCGATTTCGAGGCCTGCTATCAGAGCTTCGTATTCAGCTTCATTGTTTGTCCTCGGCTCTGTTAAGGAGAAGGCGAAGCGCATTATCCCTCCTTGTGGAGTTGCAAAGACGAGGCCTACCCCCGATTTGATCATTGGGACACCTTGTTTCTGTTTCTTTACGGAGGACGCTCCGTCGAAATAGAGTTCCCATCGGGTGCTTCCGCCGCTAATCGCATCAAATGCATGCTCGTCCGGCAAATCACAGTTCAGAGGAGAATCGGGCGGTATCGGATGCTCAGCGAGGAAATCGGCAATGGCCTGGCCTTTCACTGCCTTGAGAGGTTGATACGTTATCGAGAACTCCATCAAGAGCAGGGCCCACTTAGCGAGTCGTCCCGTCAATATGGCTTTTGACATCAAGTATTTAAGGGGATCCACTTTTGAAATGAGACGGACTTCATGCGCCAACGCATAGTGCCTGAGCTTTGTTATCACGAAGATTAACGCCAAGCAATGTTTTTCAATGGGAGAGTAGTTGCTTTCTGCCCCCAGTAGAACTCGACTTAAGTAGTAGAGTGCCCTCTCTTTCCCCTGATCGTTCTCCTGTGCCCATAATGCGCCCAAGGAACCTTCGAGGGCGGTCGTATAAAGAATGAGGGGTTTTCCCTTGACTGGCGCAGCCAACACCGGAGGGTTCTGCAGGTACTTCTTGATCTCGTCTAGTGCACCTTGACATTTGTGATCCCAAACGAATGGAGTTCCCTTTTTCATCAGGTGGCTGTAAGGACGGCATTTGCCTGAAAGATTAGCGATAAACCGCCGGATGTATGCGAGCTTCCCTTGTAGGGACCGCAGCTGTTTGAGGGTTCTTGGCGGAGGCATTTCCATGATCGCTTTAATCTTTGACGGATCTATTTCAATACCTCGGTGTCGAATGATGAATCCCAGGAATTTGCCCGAGGAGACTCCAAACGCGCATTTGAGGGGATTCATTTTCAAATTATATTGCCGAAGGCTTTGAAATACAGTCTCCAGATGCTTTAAATGTTCTTCGTATGACATTCTCTTTACTACGAGGTCATCGATATAGCACTCGACGATGTCATGTATGAGGTCGTCGAAGATCTTTGTCATGGCCCTTTGATAGGTAGCGCCAGCGTTCTTTAGACCAAAGGGCATAACCCTGTAACAGAATATACCCAAAGGGGTCCGGAACGCGGTGTGCTTCTGGTCTTCGGGATGCATCTTTATCTGATTGTATCCTGACGACCCGTCCATAAAGGAGAAAACCTCGTGAGTGGACGTGTTATCTATCATTAGCTCGGTTACTGGTACTGGGAAATCATCCTTTGGACAGGCTTTATTGAGATCCCTGAAATCCACGCATTGGGGTACCGTCCCATTCTTCTTCATTACCGGGACGATATTGGCGATCCAATCGGGATTTTGGACTTCTTGGATAAATCCCGAATCGATCAGCTTCTTGACTTCGGCGTTGATGCTCATCTCAAGCTCGAGTCGCATCCTTCTTGGCGCCTGCTTGACCGGCTTGATATCTGGGGATATTGCTAATTTATGCACAGCAATCTCCGGATCTAATCCTGGCATCTCGGAGTAGTTCCATGCGAAGCAGTCTTTATGCCGTAGAAGCACGTTCTTTAACGCAGCCACCCTTTCTTCAGATAGCAGCTCGCTGACAAATGTCGGTCGCGGGTCGTCTGCCGATCCCAACTCAATCTTCTTGAGGTTATCTGCAGTAGTATGTATACCATCTTCCAGTTCTTTCGGAGCGGGCGGAAATTCTGAGATCACCTCATCATCGCTGTTCTCAAAGCACCGGGGAAGGTCATCTATGTTCTCGGGCTTTTTTTTTAATATCGTAATCGTATAACAGGTGCGAATCCGCTCCCAGGACTGAAGTGGATCCGGTTCTGATCCTGCGGCCTTGGGTTCATGCTTTTGTGGCGGCGTTACCCTCCAGCTGTCGGATAAAGCGAATCTCCCCTGTTGGTACTGGTCCTCGACCCAGTTCTTGAAGATGAAGCAGTCTTCGGTAGGATGTCCTATGGCTCGGTGATAAGAGCAATAGCTCAGACGAGAAGCCTTGTTAGCTTGCTCAGGATGTTTAGACTCTGGAAGCGCGATCATTTGATGTTTTATAGCGAGCTTGAGTAACCTCTCCGTCTTGTTTCGGGGGAAGGAGTACGCTCGACTCATCTTCTTTATGAGGGACGAATCCGAGCCGTGCAATACCCGATCACGCAACCCTCTAATCCTGCGTCGTTGTTGTCGGCTCCTCTTTTCGCTTCTTGATTTATTTCCGTCTCTGCGTCGGGCCTTTCGTACAACGGGTTGACAAGGATGAGCATCTTTGTATTTTGCAGCCTGTTGAGCTAGACGTTGCATCCTGGCCTTCTCGTAGATGGCCATTTCGCGGTTGTGGTCTTCCCGAGCTTTCTGACCCACTTTCCTGATAGGCTTGCCCATTCGTTCTTCAAACGACGGACTCGGCGCTTCAATCGCGGGGTTTTGTTTTGATGAGGGGTTGGCATCTCCTGACAGGGCGTCCTCTTCTTCATCAAAGGTATATATGGCGTAGTTACTGTGGGCCCGTTCCCGTCTTCCGGCTCTCGCGTATCCAAGCCCGAGTGATTCCATTTTCCCGTTGGGCAATCTGCGTTGAGTCCCGGGGACATCCCAAATCCTGTTGTAGAACCGAGCCTGCCGAACATTCTGTTTTAAGGTTACTCCTTGGCGCTTCAATAGTTTCTTTAATCCATTTGTATAGTATCTAGGCAGACGGATGGGTTGGAGCCTGTCAAGTGTAGCATCCGCGCCGTGCCAGATCTCTTTCTCTACTTTCGACTCTGAGGATCGGTAGAATAGGATCACCTTCTCACCCCTTTGCCTGGGAGGGACGTAAAATATTTGCAGGTCCTGCACATTGTGAGCTTGAAGCGTGTCGAGATCCTTGTAGTGTTCTCGCGGTACCATGGTGATGTGCAAACTATGTTCATCGCCAGGGGTGCCTGTATTGACAGCCGGTTGGAGAACACGGCATTAACCTCATCTTCTGAATCACTTCCGAAGACCAACGTGGGGACGGGCGTCCCCAGGTTGCTGCGTTGAGATGGCTCTGCATGAACTATCTCTTCCTCTTCTTCGGTATCGCTCCCGAAAACAGGGATGGTGGCGGCGGTTTTGTTCTCCGGGTTGCGACACCTTTCTGTATCCTCGAAATCTGGCAAAATGTACTTCGCATCTTCGTATTTGCGGACTTCGTTCACGGAGAATGGGTTCAACTCACCTGTTACAGTATACTCGAAACCATCCTTAAAGTACTTCATACACTGATGTTGCGTAGAAGGGATGATGTTGTACTCGTGTAGCCAAGGACGACCGAGCAAGGCGTTGTAGCAGGTCTTGGCGTCAATGACATGGAATTTGACGTCCGTGACGAGAAGTCCAAAGCGTAATGTTAGTATCACAGATCCGAGAGTCCGTGACGATTGTGAATCGAAACCGGAGATAGTAATTTTGTCACGAGCGAGGTGTTGCACACTCATGCAGATTTCCTTCAACACCCGAACATTAAGGAGATTGACGGAGGATCCATTATCCACCAGGATCTTGCCTATCTTGATATCATGGCAGTATCCGGAGACATATAGGGGACGGTTGTGGTCGCGCGTCCCGAGAAGGAGGTCTTCGTCACCGAAAGTGATGTCGGCCGTGTGCACTTCCTCCAGTTCATCCTTCATCTTTTCAGTGGCGAGGAAGGCTTGGAATTGTTCAGGGTCTTGTAATGCCTTAATTAGTGAGTCTCGCGCTTCTTTTGATAATAGGAGGGCATCGAGAATGCTAAGCTGAGAAGGTAGCTTCCTTAGGTGCGCGAGGATGTTATAGTCCACCTTATCCTTCCTAAGAGGGTCTTTGGCAGCCAGCTCTCTCATGACTTGGTTATCTAAAGTGATATCTTCAGTGACCTTTTCCTTTCCCTTATCTTTTCTACTCACGGGCCCGAGATTCTTCTCTGGGAGTGTGCGATTGCGCAGCTGAATGTTCTCGCAGGTCTCCGGTTTCTCCTCTTTCCCTAAAACGGATTCTTTGAAGAGAGGGCCCAGAGCCATTTCTTCATCAGAGTCGCTCCCAAAGGTGAGAACTTGTGACCCCCCGGCGTGAGCCATACAACAGTTGCCAGCAGTTCTGTTGTGCCCATCGATAGTACTTCTTCGCTCCCGACGGCTCTTGCGTTTCATGCGCTTAACATGTTGCCGACGAGCAACATATCCTTGCCACCATATCTTAAAGGCGTCGCACTCCTCCGTGGGGTGTGAGATTTTCCGATGATATGCGCAATAATCTGGGTGCCTCTCCACCCCATCGTGTGTGTTTCCTTCCGAGGGCGGTAGCTTCATCCCCATTGACATGGCTTTGGCAAACCTTTTTCTCGTCTTGAATATCTTCTTGTCTACTTCGGATGCCTTTCGCTCTGGCAGGGGTAGGTCAACTCTTTCATTCAGTTGCCCGCATTTGGCTCCTTCCGATGTGGCCATCTCACGCTCCTGGTCCGCTTTACTTTTTAGACGAATCTCGTCTAGAAAGGCATTGATCATTTCATTTGTCGGTCACGCACGCTCTGGTTCAGGCTCTGCCTCCAGCTTCTTAGTGCCTGGAGTTTTCTCATCATCGGTAAACGAGTGGGAGATTACGTTACAACTCGCCACATATCCTTCGGATTCATCCGACGAGTTCTCTCCATCGTCTCCCTCCTGAAAGATGTGGTTGAGGAACTCTTGCAGTGTGACAGGAGTCCGCGCCTTTTGATTGTACTCTTCCAGTGCGTCGATTTGCTTCTGCAAGTTCGTGTGCTCGTTTCCAAGCTTCACAGGCTTCTTGGATTTCTTCTTCTTTTTCTTCGAAGATTTTGACGGTTGGGCGTGAGTATTTGGGTCCTCATCACGAGTCTTCATAGTCGGGCGGTGCCTCAGCATCCCTTCGATAATTTGAGGTTCAAGAGGGTCCTTCCATTCGATCGCAGGGCACGCATGAAGGTCTCTCAGCATTTTTTTGGTTTTAGTTGATAGCACGACCTCCCATGGAGCTTCTTCAATAAAGGAGCAGGTTGCCCCCGGTGCTTCTGCTTTCTTAGGAGTATGCGGTTGTGGTGGGTTCACCTTCCACTTTTCAGATAGTATAAACTTCCCCTGGAGGTATTGATCTTCAATCCATCCTTTGAAGACGAAGCAATCTTCAATCGGATGACTTACCGTTTGATGGTAAGGGCAATAGTTAGGGTTATTCATCTCAGTGGGTTGCGGCGGTCGCCTTGGATTTGGTAGGTTTATAAGTCTGTTGCGTATTGCCAGCTCGAATAACCATTTTGTCTTGTCTCGTGGGAACGAGTAGGGACGTTTCATCTTCTCATTATAATATCGGCGTCTTTCTTCCAGTTGATCTGCCGGTTTTGGGGCGTTAGGTTGCTGTTGGGCATTCGCGACAAAGGTTGCCCTTCCTTTACCCTTGTCATTCCGAGGTTCCGACTTCGGGGGGGGTGGTCTATGACCCATCTGGTCCATCTGAGCCAACTTGTCGATTAAAGCCTGGAATGTGGTTGGCTTAAAGAACATCATAAACTGGGAGATAGTTGCGTGGGGGTCTAGGGTTCCCACGAACATGCCCACTGCGGGTGCCTCCTCAATGCGTTGTTCACACCTCGACCACAAATTCCGCCAGCGTATAGCATACTGGACCCAGGTTTCACCTGGTTTTACCCTGGCGTTAATCAATGCAGTTATTGGAGTGCGTTCGCTGGCACTTGCGAATCGCTGGGTGAATAACAACTCCATTTCAGCGAACGTTTTGATAGAATCGTTCGGGAGTTCCGAATACCATTCGAACGCTGTTTCTGATAAGCTACCCATGAACTGGCGGAGCAACAGTTTATCATCACCGCCGGTGTTACCGCAGAGGGCTCGGAACTGGGCGACATGTTGATGGGGATTGCCGGTCCCCTTATACACGTGGAATTTTGGTATCTTATAGCCTTGCGGGTATTTGATTTGGTCGTACCAGCTTGGATATGGCCGCCCCGTTTTTACGACTTGACCAGCTGCCTCAGTCGCATGATGAACCCGGATTTGCTGGGCTATGTAGTCAACCAAGTCAGCCTTGGAGATTGTCTCCTCCTTGGCCGTCGAGAGGGCTGGTGGTGGATTCGACGTTTCTCCTCGGTCGTCTTCAAGAACGATTGGGGGATCCTCGGCGGGTAAGTCCTGTTGGATCATCATTCCTATCATATCTTGGAAGAGAAGGCCCATACGTTGTATGTTGGCCGCTTGTTCAGCAGCCTCTTTGTCCTTTTTCTCCAGTATCCGGCGAAGGAATTCAGCGTCGGTTTCTTCCTCCTGGCGTGCGTCTGAGGACGTTTCTGGGCTTTCTTTTGGCCCGGTAAGTGCCGCCATAGCATTCATCATTTCCTGAAGCTTTTGTTGCTGCTCCTGGGCTTTTGTCACGGATCGGGTTAGCGGTCGGTGGCCCGTAGAAGTGCGGCTTTCCTCCTTTCCAGAAGCCATGTAAACAGTGTGCACCGCCATGCCCCCAGACTTCGGGCGTTTGGGCTTAGTGTTTTTGACCGTCGTTTCAGGCTGGGGGATCTTCTCTGGCCTCCTCCTTTTATGAGCCATGGAGGTTGAGGGGGCCGTTGAGGTGGGCGTCCAGACAGCCTTTGGGGTTTAGCCTGGTGACCAGCTTCCGGTTGGGTTTTCAGCTTCTTGTGCTGGCGGGAGAAGTTTGGATCGATGATCGAGTCTCGGGCCTGCCGCCAAACCTTATAGATTTTGGAAGACAGCCGTGGAGGGGATCGGGGCTGTTCTGATTTTATTTCCACAACCCTTTTTAATGGGGGAGGAGACCTTTTTAGCACTGCAGTAGGAGAATTCCTTCGCACCTTATTTAGCATCTCGAAGCTGTTCCCAGTTGGAACAGCAGCATTAACTTCTGCCATCGGGGTTGGTGGAGTTAGTCCCGAGGGTGAGTTGCCCCCAGCCCTCCTTACTCGGCGCCAGTGGCGATGTCGAGCGTGTCGAGCGGACGGCGTGGGTTCAGCGGTGAGAATAGCTTCGTCTTGCCCCCTGTGTAGGTGGGGGGTCGTTGCTGGTGTTAGCCTGTCAAAGACCGACGTCCTTTGGGCAGCGGGAGCGGGAGCTGAAGCCGTTAATCTTGTAAAGACCGAATTTTTGGTTGGAGGAGCCGCCCTGGCGATTTCGGGAGCAGGAGCGGCCACTTTCTTAAAAGCAGCCTTCTCTGGGATTGTAGGCCCCATGATGGGTTCACAGGATTTCTGGCCCAATCTAGAAAAGACCGAAGCGCTGATGTTGGGCGACTCATTGAGAGGAGCCGCGGCAGGGGTAAGACGATCAAAGACCGACTTCTTGAGAGCTTCCGTTGTCAGCACTGGAGCGGTGAAGCTTGTCGGCGGGGGCATGGCCCCAAAGAACAATCCTGTGGTGGTGCGAGTGACCTGCTCCACGGGCATTGTGAATAGCGAAGCAGCTTGGGGTCCGTAGGCTATACCTCCTGGCGAGGCAGAGCGTTGGTTGCAATTGCAGTCCAAGCAGTTGGAGAATTTCGCATAAGTAGAAGCCATCGATCCTTTGCTTTCTGCAATAAGCAAGACGCCAATTCTTAGTATCTTGAAACCCAAGAGCAACCATTAGCGAACCGCGATTGGTTCGCGAATTACGACACACGAAGTGTGGAGTGGAAAGAGGAAAAGGCCCCACCGGGCGTGCCAGAATCTGTTCCCCTCCGAACGGCGGCCGAGACGCGGTGCCTCGCCTGAGGTTCGGGATAGATGCTAATTGGTGCTATCCGTCCACCTCTCCGAAGATGCCAAGTTGATCTATGGCACCATGTATCGAAGGTTCAAACGGATGCGGCCGATGTAGCAGACTTCGTCAGATTCCCCCTCGTTTGAGGGGTTTTTGATTATGGGGACGCTCTTCCCTGCAGGCGCAAGCCCCTGCAGTTAATTACGCTACCGCATCGCGGTAACAACTTTCTCCTTCTCCAGATGGTCACTTCGTATCGTGTGTGTCTATTTTATGTTTTGTTTTTGATTGCCCGTGGATTGTATACGGAGACTGAGTTGTGTCGTCGCCCGTAGGGCGTGGACTAGTCCAAATCCGTGTTATCTTAGATTTGGGTTTGCGGTTTTGGTTTGAGGATACGTTAGCCATACTTGAGGCTAAGATCAACTCAAACGTTTGTTAAGGATACGTTAGTCTAACTTGAGACTAAGATCAACTTAACGGGATCGTTTAGATCCGACGAAGGAGCGTTTGGGCTCCATTGTTCCAGTTTAGGGACATAGTGGTCCATCGTATGTATGGCCGTCGGGACCCATCACCTCTCTGACGACGTTGAAGGATTACAACGATAGATGTCAGAGGAGTTCAGAGATGTACCCTTGAACCAGAGTTAATTGGGGGGGATCTATAGTCCAGTCTGTTTGAAGGTTTAAGGATACGTTAGCCATCTTTGAGGCTAAGATCAACTTAAACGGGATCATTTAGATCTGACAAAAGAGCATGCGGAGGCTCTATTGTTCCAGTTTAGGGACGTGGTGGTCCATTGGTAGTTTAAGGACATTGTGGTTCATGGGTAGTTTAAGGACATTGCGGTCCATTGTTAGTTTTAAGACATCTCGGTCAAGGTTAAAGATGTCGTAGTCCATGGGTTTAAGGACCCCAAGTCCATTGTTAGTTTTAAGACATCTCGGTCAAGGTTAAAGACCTCATAGTCCATGGGTTTAAGGACCCCACGGTCCATTGTTAGTTTTAAGACATCTCGGTCAAGGTTAAGGACCTCATAGTCCATGGGTTTAAGGACCCCACAGTCCGTATTAATGAGTGGTCACCGGGACCCGTCACCTCTTTGAAGACGTTGAGGGATTACAACGCCAAGTATCAAAGGAGTGAAGAGATGTACCCTTAAACCGGAGTGGATTAAATAGTCTTGGGCCCAATTTGGGATCAAGACCAATTAATTACGTTATGAGCCCATTAGTTCATTCAATTACGAATTGGGGACTTATGGCCAGCTTGGGCTAAGTCCAATCATGTCTGGAATATTGGCTTCCTGTTGGTCCATTGAAGGAGAGGCTTTGCCTCTATCCATTTAGCCAATTGGGCCAAAGCCTAGTGTTAAACACTACAGAGCAATCAGTGTTGAACACTGGGAACGAGATTGACAAGTCAGTGTTTAACACTAAAAGATAATTGGAGTTAAACACCAGCAACAAGGCTTTCAAATTAGTGTTAAACACTAAAACAAATTAGTGTTAAACACTGGAAATGGAGATCCCAGATTAATGTTAAACACTAAGGTAATCAGCGTTGAACACTGCGAATAAAGTTCTTTGATTAGTGTTGAACACTAAGGCCCAACAGTGTTTCAATACTGGGTTCGGGAGTTTCAATTTAGTGTTAAACACTAAGGCAAGAGGGGTCACGTGGCAACACGTGAGAGCGCCCTCCCTTCATTTTTTCTTCTAAGACTATTGCATCTTTTAGAGCATCACGTGCCATCACGTGATGGGCATTCAAATGCTTATACGTTAAAGCTTCTGCCTAGGGTCACGTGGGTCACGTGGGGCACTGCCTCAAAGGGGCTTTCTGTAGATCTTTTGGGGGGGTCACGTGGTGACACGCGACCCTGCCTCTATGTATGTTGTTTAGAGGATCTGTTAATCTTTTCCAGGAATTAAATTCCTCGCAGGGTTAAACCCTAATAAAAGCTTTAAATTCCAGAGGAATTAAATTCCTACTTCCTGTTGAAGATTTATATTCTGGAATAGAGTTGGACTCTGAATTTTCTGTAGGAATTAAATTCCTCATATATGTGAAGAATTGAATAGGGTTAAACCCTAATAAAAGCTTTTAAGGAATTAAACTCCCATTTTAAAGAATTATGATTAAGGGAATTAAATTCCCGCTGTTTCAACAGAACTATGTTCTTAATTAGGGTTAAACCCTTTTTCTTTTCGTTCTGAAGGAATTAAATTCCCATGACACAGGGTCAAGCCCTAATTTTATTTTAAAGGAATTAAATTCCTATAGTTCTGTGAGAATTAAATTCTCGTGCTTCCGTTCCCTCTCTATGTTTTGGATCTGCATGGCAGGATCTCGACCCATTGAGAATTAAATTCTCAACTTTAAGGGGAGATGTGCACTTTGCAGATCCTCTATCAAAGAGAGAAGAGATATATTCTTCTTTTTTATATATCAGAGTTAAACTCTGTTGAGAATTAAATTCTCTTTTCTTTCAAGGAGCCTTCCCTTTCTTACCTAGGGTTTTCTTTTGCAGAAGATCCAAATTCCTCAAAGTATCAAAGCTCTCTCCCTTTTCTTCCCTCTGCGTGTATATCCCTTTTTTGTGTCTCTTGGCTCCTATTTATAGGAGAAGCAGCCGAGTCAATTAGTTTTTGACGTATCTTCAGTGAGAGATTTGATTTGCATCCATCATTCGTTTTGGACCTTTGGATTATTAGGTGAATTTTATTCACCATTGGATTTCAAATCTAGAGCTTCTCCCTTGTTATTTCTGTTAGATTTAAAGGGGAAATCTTTCCAAGTTCGAGATTTTTCCATAGATAGGTGATATTTAATCACCTCTGAATCTTTAATTTAATCGGTTGTTTATAATCTTTTTCCTTTGGAAAGATTTGAAAGTTCTTTTCTCAGAATTTAATTCTGTTAACGAATGGGCTTTGAAGTCGGTCACGTGTGGCCACGTGACCCTTGTTCACGTGTGGGCACGTGACCCCCTTGGAACGAGCTTTCTTCTTTCTTTCTGCGCTTTGCTTTCTGTTCTCTGTTTAGCTGTCACGTGCCACCACGTGACAACTGGTCACGTGTGAGCACGTGACCCTGGCATGGAGCCTTCTTATCGATTTAACCGGAGAATGAGTCTGATGTTCTGAGTGTCACGTGTCAACACGTGACCCTGGTCACGTGGGAGCACGTGACCTCTTCTGAAGCCTTTTTCTTGATTTGATCAGGGAACCATTGTGTCTTTGCCGCTGCTCTAAAATGTCACGTGTCGACACGTGACCCAGGTCACGTGGGAGCACGTGACCCTTTCTGAAGCCCCTTTCTTTGATGTATTTGGGAAACTGAGTTTGCCTTGTCGATACTTTTAGGTGTCGCGTGCCCACACGTGACTGCTGGTCACGTGTAAGCACGTGACCTTTTTCTGAAGCTTTTTCCATAAGCTTTTCTGATTTTAAATCAGGAAACAAGGCTTTACAGGAGTTTGGACAAGTTTGCTTATTGATCTTCTATTCGTTCAATACCTGGGTAGCCGTTACGTCCAGCTAGTTCCGCTGACGGCTTATGAGTATCTGATGTGATCATTACCTATTGCTGGCGTATTGTCGAGTCTTTAGAGTCTCACATAGAGGTTTCCTATCTCAAGCGAAATGAAGTAGGGCACATATGGTGATATGTGCGAGAGCTTGATTAAATATGAGTATGTGATACCGTATTCTAATCTCACGATATTTGATATCAGTCAGGTTATATGTGATATAACCGGATTATTGAATCAAGTGTTGATTGGTATATGTATATGTTGTTAATATATATTTGATATTAGCCGGATTATATTTGATATAGCCGGATTATTGAATCAAGTGTTGATTTAATAATTTGATATATATATATATATATATATATTAACTAGTATTGAATATTAGACGGTTATATGTGATATAACCGGATTATTGAATCAAGTATTGATTTAATAATGTGATATACATATATATGTGATATTAGTCGGTTATATATGATATGGCCGGATTATTGAATCAAGTGTTAATTTAATAATTTGATATATGTTTATATTATATATATATATATATATATATATATATATTATATAAGCTAATATTTTAGCTCACTAAAGATTTTTTCTCTTTATACATATTAATATGTATATGATATATATATATATATATATATGTATATATATATATATGTATATATAATTATGTATCATGGTTGATGATACATGAAACTAGGGTGTATGAGAATCACACATGAGATAAGAGATGAAGAGATAATGGTTTAATTTATGAATTAAAGAAAATGGTAATGAGTCATTATTCCAAGATGCTTGTAGAAGCCTTGAGAAGTCATGACTCACCCCATTCTTTTTGTTTTATTTATAGATATTGTTCATTACCATCTCATCACTCACCTCATGGTTCTCTCTCATCCAAGTTCATTCTCATCTCCTTCTTCCTCTCTAAATTATTCTTGAGGTGAGAAAAGAAAAGAAAAAGAAGAAAATAAAGTGAGCAAAATTCCTACTTCATCAACCTACACTTTACTAGTCTTTTAGTTTAGGTTGTTTGCTTTACTAATACTTTGATTAGTAAAGAGTGAGCTTGAGTTAGAGAAGCTTCAAGGTGGATCATCTTCGGCTTCGAAGACTACAAAGCAAGCTTGTTTCTTTCACCAAGTAGAGTCTAAGAAGAGTTCTAGGAACTACTACTTGGAGCTTTAGAAGTGAAGGACCGGTCTACAAAGGTTGTAAGCCTCTTCACTTAGTGCAGAACTTGTTTTCTTACTTCAAAACCCTAATTCTCTAGTTCGATTCTAGATTAGTATAGCTTAGACCTCTAGATTTTTTAAAATTGCATACTTGATGCTTGTATAAACCTACTAGAGGTGCTAAGACATACTTTCACCATCAAGTTCGGCCGGTCGATCTCAAGGCAGTTGCCTCAAGATTCGTGCCACTTGATCAAATCCATGTTTAAACCATTTTCCACATGTTTGATTTTTCTGAACTTTTCATTTCCCCGTGTATTGCACGTGCAATCTTTTGAGCTTCCAAAATGTTAGAAAAATTCAGAAAAAATAATGTGTCTGATGGGAATCGAACACATGGGTTACATCACAACAGTGCAAGTCTTTACCAGTGAGCTATAAGTTGTTTCTTACTGTTATTTAACAAAATTGAATTATAACTCAAACTCAGGCTGTAAAACTCATTTCTTGTATATTAACAGAAAATTTCCGTACAAGGATTTTAGAGTCGTTACAAATAATGGTTGGAACTACTCCAAGCTCTGAGATGAACTTTCATATCTAGACTGCTTCTCTGGCAGCATCATTTGCAGTAATGTACTCAGCTTCCATCGTTGATTCTTGTTCAGTTGATAAAACTGCACATTTAATATGATATTTTTCCTACTATTTCTATATAATAAATGTGTTTATTATAATATATGATACATATGAGGGTTTATCTGTAAAAATACTATTTTCATGTGTTTATATATTATAATTAACATTATGTAGGAAAAAGTAAGCATATAATATCCATGTAACATTTGGCCCATTTAAATATGCTTATCTTATTAAATACCTTTGACCAATTCTTAATGGTTAAGTTAATATCTCAATGAAACAAACTCTACTAATATTATTTATTAAGTTATTGTGCAAAATTTTCAGGACTGAAGTCAAGGAAAACAAAGTTGGCAAAATAAACCTGTCTAATTAAAAAAGTAAACTAAAGAAATCAATTCTGGCAGTGATAAAGAGAAGATTTTCAGTTTACAGAAATGTGAAAAGATCACCACGTGTCATCAAGATAAAGCCCCAGAAAAACAATGTGACGATCCTCCTACTTGACCGCAGAACCGCGGCCAAATCCACCTATTGGCCGCGGTTCCGCCGCGGATTTGAGGAGTTGAGATATGGGATTTTGGTGGTTAGGATCCTAACAACTAGTTTCCATATTAAGAAACTAGGGTTCTGACTCTGGGACTATAAATAAGGACCGAGAGCTTCTTGGAAAAAGGATCAAGCTGAAAAGATCACGAAGTCCACGACAGGCTCACGCATCTAGGCTGATCATCAACGGTTCATCTACCTCCTTAGAAAAGATCGAGAAGCAAACCAGCATTTTTGTAATCATTTTCTAAGAGAACAAAGTGTAAATGAATTTTGTTGATTAATAAAGGTAGTTGTTTTCTTATTCTATCTCTTTGTAATTTTAATATGATTTCCCTCTCCATCTCTTCTTCTCCCAACATGCGCGAGTAATTTTTCGCTTGTTAGGGTTCATGGGATTAGGGTAGGTTAATGGATGATGAAGATCCTTAAACTCTTTTTAAGTCGTATAAAGTTTATAAACTTTATCAAAAGAATAGTTAACATCCTAATTGGGCGCGCTATCAATTCATTGATAATCGTGACTACGATTAGAGATTAGATTAACAATAGTTTTAGTAAAGGCTAGATATGAACGGAGTTCCATGTCGAGATAGGGGTTAAGAGTGGGAACCCTTTTTCCCTCCAGAAACTCTAATTTACATGCATCACTGCCGATCTAGTTTTAAATCTATTAAAGGATAAAATGAGTAATCTTTAATTAATCATCCATGACTACTAAATCCAAATGAACCTACAAGCCCCCTTTTAATATTAAACTTACCTCCGTAGTTAATCTAGATCTATATTTTGTATCCGTGTTTAACGTAGATCTAGATCCTACAACCATTCTTTATTCTTCCTCTTTTCTTTCTCAACACGCCTAAAGTAAGATTAAAATATTCAACGTTTCCCTGATGACGACCCGTACTCATCTCGGTCTAACTACACGCGACACCGTTATTGATTGCGGTTAACTACTACACATAAATCTAGATCAATCAAATGGCACCGTTGCCGGGGATACGTGCGTAATTTTTTATTCTTACTATTTGTGTTGAATTCTTATTCGATCTATATCATAATTAAAATAAAACTGCAAATTGTATATTTAACAAATTGTGTGTGAATTTTGCAAGAAGATCTGGAGTCATAGACTTGAGGAAACAGAAAGACAGAGACATTCATCGAGATCCAGAGGAGTACAGAAGGCCACGGAGCAAAAATTCATCAACTGATCCTTCTTCCTTGTGGCAGAACCGCGGCACAAGTAGCACATTAGCGGAGGAAGCGCGGCTAAAGGGAGGAGTTAGGGGTCGTAACTTCTCTGGTAAGTTTCTCAACTCTTTCTCTCTCCTCTGAAATCCAATAAAATATTTTTTCTGCCGGATTCTTTGCAAAATTTTGCCGCTCAAAAATCTTTTTGCAAAGTTTTGTAATTGGTTTGTTAATTCATATTTTAATACGGATTTTTAAGGGGCAAGACCAAAATTCAGATTATTTAGGGATTTTATCACCCTTCCTAGGCCCCGCAAATCAAAAAACGAGCATCTGCATCAACCCTACATTAATTTAAAAAAAAATCTAGATAAGACTCTAAAGACTGTCGCGCTCATTAAGGACAAAGGAATGTCGTGGGTAATTTATCGCTTATCCGCATTACTTTTGTGGCGCCTAGGCAAGTGTGTCTAAGGCAGGTGGTTACTTAATTAGGCCCGCTATTTTCGGTGATTCATATAGCGGATACCTCCTACTTACCTGGCACTTAGCTGGCCACAAGAGTAGCAAAGAGGTGATAGAGGATTGATCCTACGGCTTGTCCTTTGGAAGTCTAGGAGCGGTCTAGAGACTTGACCTAGGTAACCTTAGTTCTAGGGTTGTTTGTGCATTTTTGTGTGATTTGTCTAAGTCCGACACACTTTTCAAAACAGACCATTTTTAAAAGTACACACGTTGCCACTTGCGCTAAAATCGTTTAGTGCATGCTCGGCTGGACACGGGATTCTAGTGCCCGTCTTGTCCGCGTTCCTGCTATCGACTCCGAGGTCGGTACTTCTTCATCTTCTTTTTCCCCACCATCCTCCACATCGACCGAGATGGACGGTACTCCATCAAATTATAACACCATGCTGCCACTGCCAGTAGGTGAGCAGAATCCGCCGCACATCTCTCTCTGAGAAAGATGCTATCCAATCCGTGGTCCACTTCCCACTTGTTTATCTATTCCACCAGCCAACGGGGATAATTTTGAAATTAAACCCCACTACATCAACCTGTTACCCAAATTTCATGGGCTTGAGTCTGAAGATGCGTACGTTTTCATCACTAAATTCGAAAACGTATGCACAATGATGGGTACTTCACAACTGACTGTGGATGCTATGCGCTTGCGTCTTCTTCCATTCACTCTGTGCGACTTGGCAGAAAAGTGGCTTTATAATACTGCTGCACACTCTATCACTAATTGGGATGACTTCGTAATAGCATTTCTTAAGAAGTTTTACCCAAACCATAAGATCGCCCGTGTTAGGAGCGAGATCAATCAGTTTACCCAGCTTCCCAATGAACCATTTTGGAAGTGCTTTGAACGTTTCAAGGATCTGCTTGTCCAATGTCCTCATCATGGAATAAATAGATGGGATTTGTGCCGAATTATATATGAGGGCATTAATCCAGCGACAAAGCAGATGCTTGAAAAAAATTGTCAATGCAATTTCATGTCTAAAGATGATGGTGAAACTTGGAAATATCTGGAAGACCTCGCCGAAAACACTTTGTAGTGGAAAAGCGTAAGACCGCCTTCATCTAGGGGAGGTATTCATCAGCTCAATTTTTCCATCGCAGTAAAAGCCGAAATGGCAGCGATGCAGAAGAAACTCGACGCTATTGAGAACAAATTCTCATCAGTCTCCCTAAATCAGGTAACGCTTCCCAAGACCGTGTGTGGTTACTGTTCAGATCCTTCACACTTGATGGAAGAATGTCCTTATAATGCACCATTTCAAGGTCACGAGCAAACTAATGCTGCTTGTAGAAATAATCCTTATTCTTCCACGTATAATCATGGATGGAGGCATCATCCTAACTTTGCTTGGAACCAAAACCAACCCCAAAATCAAAACCAGTTCCAAAGCAATTATCAAAGACCTCCTCAACAGCAACCACAACCACAACCACAAAGTTAGCACCCCTTTTAGTCACAAAATTTTCAAAATTCGGCCAACACTTCTGCACCGCAATTGGCCGGTACTGATAACTCTTCACTCGCACAAACTTTGGATTTTTTTATAAAACATTCCATTCAAATGTCGGCTGATATGAAGTCTTCTATTGATACCATAAAGAAAGACTCCGCCTCCCGCGGTGAGAGTATTAAATCAATAGAAAAGCAAATTGCACAATTGAACGCCGCAATGAGTGCAAGAGAGAAAGGGAAACTCCCATCTCAATCCCTACCGAATCCTGGCCACTCACAAAATCATAACGTGAGTGTCGTTACTACGTTGAGATCGGGAAAGTGCTAAATAACCGAGTAGGTGAATCAGCTGATGATGTTAGTGATACCAATGATACCCCAGCTTCTACTTCTTCCCCTAATTCGTCTAGTCTCTCACCTTCATCCGAGCCTATTCTCCATTTTCCCCAAGGCTCGAACACTTCACCCAATCTATCTAAGACGATTCCCACTCCAATTTTGGGATCGAATCCGTCCCCACAATCTTCTCCACAAATGTTGGACCCAAAACTTATTGATCAAGCTCCATTTCCAAACAGATTAAGGGTCAACAGACCTAACCCACAAATGGAGAAGATTGTGGAAATGTTTAAGCAAGTTAACGTAAATATTCCTCTCTTAGGTGCTATTCAATAAGTCCCATCTTATGCAAGAATCCTTAAATACTTGTGCACTAGGAAGAGAAAAACTCAAGTGCCGAAAAAGGTTTTCATGATGAGTAATGTTAGCACAGCTTTTACCCAGCAAATACCAAAGAAACGTAAGGACCCTGGCTGTCCTACCATCTTTATTTCTATTGGGGGTAAAAATATTAATCGTACTTTACTCGACCTTGGCGCAAGCGTTAACTTGCTTCCTTATTCAGTATACGAGCAGTTATGGATTGGAGAGTTGAAACCCGCCCATTGTACTCTCCAGATGGCAGACCGATCAATCACCAAACCTCAGGGTGAATTAGAGGATGTGTTAATTAAAGTCAGGGAATTCATATTCCCTGTGGACTTTATTTTTTTAGATACACAGCATGTGGCAAACCCACGCAATCAAATCCCGGTGATACTCGGTCGACCCTTCCTAGCAACTTCTAACGCTGTAATTAATTATCGTAACGGTTCTATGAACTTATCCTTCGGGAAGATGACAATTGAGCTTAATATTTACAAGCTAGGAAGTCAACCATCTGAACCTTCTGCTCATTTTCTTGATGTTTGTTCCATCCACGAGATAGCTCCCGAAAGCTGCATGGAGGAGGAACTTTGCTTTGATGATCTCAACAACACTAGTGAGACATCGTTTGATCTTGCACAACTTCATAGTGAGGATATGTTCAATGAGTCCGTCCCTGAGTTTGAATCCGTTGACTCGTCGCAAAAGTCGGTAGCACTTTCCGAGTTAATATCCTATGCAAGTTTTGAAGCTCTTAGGGAGTCCGAATATCATTCCCTTAACCCACCTTCTATTGTCTCTCCGCCAATACTTGATCTCAAACCGCTACCTTCTCATCTTAAATATGCATATTTAGGTGAGAATGAGACTTTGCCGGTGATCATATCCGCTTCTCTAGCCTTAGAACAAGAGAACGCACTTTTGGCAGTGTTGAGATCAAATCGGCAAGCATTTGGTTGGACAATGGCTGACATCAAAGGAATTAGTCCCTTAATTGTTGAACATTATATACATCTGATGGATGAAGCCAAACCAACCCGAGACCCACAAAGACGGTTAAATCTCGTTATGAAGGAGGCGGTAAAGAAAGAAATCGTCAAGTACCTTGATAGTGGTATAATTTACCTTATATCTGATAGCCAATGGGTAAGTCTGATTCACGTAGTCCCTAAAAAGTCTGGCATCACGGCCATAACTAATGAGTCTAATGAGTTAATCCAAATACGCACCCAAACTGGGTGGCGCGTATGTATTGATTACAGAAAACTCAATACCGCGACGAGAAAAGATCGCTTCCCTCTACCTTTCATTGACCAGATGTTAGAACGATTAGCTGGACATGAATACTATTGTTTCTTGGATGGATACTCTGGCTATAACCAGGTCCCCATCGCCGAAAAGGATCAAGATAAAACCACATTTATTTGTCATTTCGGTACTTTTGCTTATAGACGCATGCCCTTTGGGTTATGCAACGCTCCCGCTACATTTTAGCGGTGTATGATGGGGATATTTTCAGACATGGTTGAGAATTTTCTGGAAATTTTTATGGACGATTTCTCCATTTTTGGGGACTCCTTTGAGGACTGCCTTCGTAATCTTGACGCAGTTCTTACCCGCTGTAAGGATAAGAACTTAACTTTGAATTGGGAAAATGCCATTTTATGGTCCAAGAAGGTATTGTCCTTAGACATATAATTTCACAAAAAGGCATTGAGGTTGACAAAGCTAAAATTGATGTCATTCATAAGCTCTCTAGTCCCAAACGCGTCAAAGATATACGATCCTTCCTTAATCATGCAGGATTTTATAGGAGATTTATTAAGGACTTTAGCAAAATTGCTAGACCCTTAACTCTTCTATTGGCCAAGGATACTACATTTCACTTCGATTCGGATTGTGGGGCTGCTTTTGAATCGCTTAAAGGATCGCTCACTACAGCCCCCATTCTATCATCTCTGGATTGGAACCACCCGTTCAAGCTTATGTGTGATACATCAGATTTTGCTATTGGTGCGGTCTTAGGACAGCACATTGATAAGATGCCACATGTAATTTACTATGCAAGTAGGAACTTGAATGATGCACAAATAAATTACACAACTACCGAGAAAGAACTCTTGGCAGTTGTATTTGCATTAGAAAAATTCAGGCCCAACTTGATTGGTTCGCCAATAGTGGTTTACACTGATCACTCCGCCCTACGACACCTTTTATCGAAGAAGGATGCTAAGTCCAGGCTAATCCGTTGGATCCTGTTGTTACAAGAATTTGATCTTGTCATCCGAGACAAGAGTGGATGTGAAAACGTTGTAACCGACCATCTTTCACGCATCACTTCTTCACCAACATTGACCGTGCCGATAAATGACTCATTTCCTGACGAACAGCTCTTGACTGTATCCTACGAACCTTGGTTCATGGATATTATGAATTATCTAGCGACGGGACTTATTCTTAGCAATTGGTCGAAACAAGACAAACTTCGATTTCTATCCCAAATAAAATACTTTTACTGGGATGGACCTTATCTGTTTAAGTATTGTTCCGATCAAATCATTCGCAGGTGTATCCCTAACGATAAATTTAAGAGTGTGTTATAATTTTGTCATGATCAGGCATGCGGCGGTCATTTTGGTCCTCGAAAAACGGCGGAGAAAGTTTTGCAATGTGGCTTTTATTGGCCAACATTATTTAAAGATGCATATGATTATTGCAAAACTTGTCCGCGATGTCAGCATTTGGGGCGGATTTCACGAAGAAACGAGATGCGGCCCCAACCTATATTGGTTGTGGAAATATTCGATGTTTGGGGTATTGATTTTATGGGCCCTTTTCCCAACTATTTTGGGAATTTTTATATCTTCTTAGCGGTTGATTACGTCTCGAAATGGGTGGAAGTAATACTGTGCGCACTAATGACAACAAAGTTGTCATTAAGTTCCTTAAAAAAAATATCTTTTCGCGATTCGGACACCCTCGCGCTATAATTAGCGACATCGGTACACATTTCTGTAATCGGTCTTTCGAGGCTTTGATGCAGAAATATTCAATCACTCACAAACTTTCTACGCCCTATCATCCCCAAACAAGCGGGCAAGCTGAGATCTCGAATAGGCAAATCAAACAAATTTTGGAGAAGTCGGTTTCTAAAAATCGTAAAAATTGGCCAACCAAATTGATGGATGCTCTTTGGGCATTTCGCACTGCTTATAAGACTGATCTTGGTATGTCTCCATACCGCCTTGTGTTTTGGAAGGCATGCCACCTTCCTGTCGAGATCGAACATAAGGCAATGTGGGTTATTAAAGAGCTTAACTTTGATTTTGATCAAGCTTGCAGCTATCGGAAGCTGCAATTGAATGAGCTAAGCAAACTCCGCGATGAAGCTTACGATAATGCGGTGATAGTAAAGAACCGGACTAAAGTGTTCCACGATAAAAATCTTTTTAGAAAAACTTTCACATCAGGGCAACAAGTCCTTCTTTACGATTCTCGTCTCCATCTTCATCCAGGTAAGCTTAAATCTCGTTGGAAAGGACCTTTTGTGGTGCGGTATGTACACCCGCACGGGGCAGTAGAAGTTGAAAATTTGAAAAACGGTTCAATTTTTAAAATAAATGGGCATAGATTAAAACCATATTTCTCTGCTGACCCAGCGAAAGAGCTCTTGTTTTTATAGGAGCCACTTTATCATAACTGAATTCCTCCGCCTCACCTCCATGTTTCGGCAATATTTTCTTATTTTAAGAATGGAGGTGAGTGAAAAGGACTTAACTGAATATCTGTGCGTGCCAAAGAACAAGTTTGGGGGTAGTTTTCATTTAACTATTATTTTACCCCTTTTTGTCTCTCCCCAAATATACAGGTCCATGCTCTCAAAAGACAACATCAGTGAGAACACTGCTGAAAACAGATTTGGGGGGGAGGTTTGTATTCACTGAATTATCTTTCACACTGGGCATTCAAAATTTATTTTTTAATAAAAGAGTAGAAAGTGAAAAATATTATATTTGAAAGATGGGAATAGTTTAAGAAAAACAAGAAAGTTAGATATTTTCTTAAACAAAACTAGTAGCTGTTGTCCCAAGGGTTAGTAAGATAGAGGAAATTACTAATCTGAGAATAAAAAGAAGCCTGAAAAATAGTTCATATTCTGAAAGCCAAACATTTGAACGTGGATACCCTACTATACGCACTTACACACATCTTGAAACTCGGGATAGTAGAGGATACCTTGAAATATTCTTGTCTAAAAACTAAAGTATGAAGAAAATAAAAGTGGAGAATAAAAGATAAAATGGTGAAAAGAAAAATGAACACTGGTTTTGTTATCACCGAGGCAGCAAAAAAAAATATAGCGAGGGTGCTTTATCACCTAGTGCTTTAGACTAACTGGTTTGGGAGCCACTGCTAATCCTTAGGTGTTGCAAGACGAGGAAAAGCACCTAATTAGCAAGCATAGGAGTAATCGGTCGGTTAGTACCTCAAGAAGTATTAACGGTCGCATGAAAAATGTGTGAGCATATTCTATATAAATATCGATTAAAAAGTACTAAGCTAGATGGACAAGAGTATGATTGCTTGAATTGAATTCTCCGAGTATAGAGATGTCCAGTTCACACACGTAGGAGTATATGATCAATGTTTGGAGGAAAGATAGGGAGGAAAACTAAAAGCGATGTTTTATTGAGGGATGATGTGATTTCTAACATTTTTTCATGACCATTAAGATAAGGCTCATAGCAACTGAAAAACTGGTGTAGTTGAAAACTCTTATTTTCAAGTTCTTTCTTTTATAGTTTTTATCTTTATATGTAATTTTTACCATCTCTCTTTTATAAGATTTTGTGGGTGTAATCCGTTGAAAACCCTCAGGAGACAACATTCCTCCTATTAGGGACACCTAGAGGTTTAATGGCTTGTTGCACGCGCTCAGTGCAATCGTGTTGCCTACGAAAGTGTGCTTAGCTTTTTTTTTCTCCTTCTCTTGAATAACTGGTTTGCTCGGGACGATCAAAGTTAAGTTTGGGGGTATTTGTTCAGTTGATAAAACTGCACATTTAATATGACATTTTTCCTACTATTTCTATATAATAAAGGTGTTTATTATAATAATGATACATATGAGGGTTTATCTGTAAAAATACTATTTTCATGTGTTTATATATTATAATTAACATTATGTAGGAAAAAGTAAGCATATAATATCCATGTAATATTTGGCCCATTTAAATATGCTTACCTTATTAAATACCTTTGACCAATTCTTAATGGTTAAGTTAATATCAAAATGAAACAAACTCTACTAATATTATTTGTTGAGTTATTGTGCAGAATTTTCAGGATTGAAATCAAGGAAATCAAAGTTGGCAAAACAAACCTGCCTAATTAAGAAAGTAAACTAAAGAAATCAATTCTGGTAGTGACAAAGAGAAGATTTTCAGTTTCCAGAAATGTGAAAAGATCACCACGTGTCATCAAGATAAAGCCCCAGAAAAAAATGTGACGATCCCCCTACTTGGCCGCGGAACCGCGGCCAAACCCACCTATTGGCCGCGGTTCCGCCGCGGATTTGAGTAGTTGAGATATGGGATTTTGGTGGTTAGGATCCTAACAACTAGTTTCCATATTAGGAAACTAGGGTTCTGACTCTGGGACTATAAATAAGGACCGAGAGCCTCTTAGAAAAAGAATCAAGCTGAAGAGATCGCGAAGTCCACGACAGGCTCACGCATCCAGGCTGATCATCAACGGTTCATCTACCTCCTTAGAAGAGATCGAGAAGCAAACCAGCATTTTTGTAATCATTTTCTAAGGGAACAAAGTGTAAATGAATTTTGTTGATTAATAAAGATAGTTGTTTTCTTATTCTATCTCTTTGTAGTTTTAATATGATTTCCCTCTCCATCTCTTCTTCTCCCAACATGCGTGAGTAATTCTTTGCTTGTTAGGGTTCATGGGATTAAGGTAGGTTAATGGATGATGAAGATCTTTAAACTCTTTTTAAGTCCTATAAAGTTTATAAATTTTATCAAAAAAATAGTTACCATCCTAATTGGACGCGCTATCAATTCATTGATAATCGCGACCACGATTAGAGATTAGATTAACAATTGTTTTAGTAAAGGCTAGATATGAACGGAGTTCCATATCGAGATAGGGGTTAAGAGTTGGAACCCTTTTTCCTTCCAGAAATCCTAATCTACATGCACCACTGTAGATCTAGTTTTAAATCTATTAAAGGATAAAAGGAGTAGTCTTTAATTAATCATCCATGACTACTAAATCCAAATGAACCCTACAAGCCCCCTTTTAATATTAAACTTACCTCCGTAGTTAATCTAGATCTATATTTTGTATCCGTGTTTAACGTAGATCTAGATGCTACAACCATTCTTCACCATTCCTTATTCTTCCTCCTTTCTTTCTCAACAAGTCTAAAGTAAGATTAAAATATTCAACGTTTCCCTGAGGACGACCCGTGCTCATCTCGGTCTAGCTACACGCGACACCGTTATTGATTGCGGTTAACTACTACACATAAATCTAGATCAATCAAGTCTGCAACGGTGTCATGTTTGGAACTTTTCCAATAGACCGTCTCTCCATTGTGGGCACAAAACCCGAGATAGATTTGTTGTCATCTTTGTCACTCTGGAAGTTGGAATCGGTAAAGGCCTCCATTTGGAGATCCCCGTTACAATACACCAAGAATATTTCTTTAGTTTTTCGTAAGTACTTAGGAATGTTCTTTACATCTATCCAGTGTTTCTCCCCTGGATTGGATTGATATATGCTTACTACACTTAGTGCGTAAACTACATCCGGTGAGTATATAACATCGCATATATGATAGACCGTACAGCTGAAGTGTAGGGTATAACACTTATGTGAGCCCTCTCTTCATCATACTTTGGACACTCATCTTTGGAGAGGGTGATTCCGTGACAAGCAGGTAAATTACCCCGCTTAGACTCTTCCATACTAAAACTCTTTAGTATGGTGTCTATGTATCTGGATTGGGACAATCCCAACATTCTCTTAGATCTATCTTTATAGATTTTAATGTCTAAGATGTACGGGGCATCACCCAGATTCTTCACGGAGAACCTTTGTGATCGGAATAGTTTGATCGATTGTAGTATAGGAACGTTATTTCTTATCAAGAGAATGTCATCCACATACAATACGAGAAATGTGACCGTACCCTCTACAATCTTTTTATAAATGCAAGGTTCATCTACATTTTTGATAAAATCAAACTCTTTGATCACATCATCAAAGTAGATGTTCCAACTCCGTGATGCCTGCTTTAATCCATAAATGGATTTAAGCAATATGCATACCTTTTCGCTACTCGTAATGTTAATGAAGCCCTCTGGCTGACCCATAGAAACGCATTCTTATAAATCACCATTTAGAAATACAGTTTTAACGTCCATCTGTCAGATTTCATAGTCGTAGTAAGTAGAAATAGCAAGTACGATTTGAATGGATTTAAGAATAGCTACTGGAGAAAATGTCTTATCATAGTCCAATCCTGGTATTTGATGAAAACCTTTTGCTACAAGTCTACCTTTATAGGTCTCCACCTGTCCATCCACTCCAATCTTTTTCTTAAAAATCCATTTTCACCCTACGGGTTTTACTCCAGGAGGTGCAACTTCTAAAGTCCATACTTTATTGGTATGCATGGATGCCATTTCGGATCGCATAGCATCTAGCCACTTTAACGAGTAGTGACCGAGTCACTACTCATGATAGCCTGCTGAAAAATGGTTGGATCATCATCTTCCGTGATACAATCTTCTCTATCACCATCAATGAGGAAACCGTAGTATCTCTCTGGTGGGTGAGAAGACCTACTAGATCTATGGAGTGGCTGAGGCTCGTCGGGTTCTATCGAAGCTTCGGGTTCAACTAAATCGTTAGTAGCAGTTTGTGGCTCTGTAATTTCTTTCAATTCTACCGCATTGCTAATAGTATCATTTGTAAAATACTCATTTTCTAAAAATGTGGCATAATGAGAAACAAACACATTTTGTTCCTGCTTGTGGTAGAATAGATTTCCATATGAATGTTTAGGATATCCCACAAACTTACACAAAAACGATCGTGTTTCGAGTTTGTCTGGATTCTGCTTTTTAACAAAAACAGGACAACCCTATATCCTAACTCGTTTAAGAGATGGTCTCTTTCCATACCATATCTCTTATGAAGTGGTGGACACGGATTTAGTCGGAACTCTGTTTAATAGATATATACCACAGTCTCTAATGCATGCCCCAGAAGGAAAGTGGTAACCCTGCATCACTCATTATAAAGCATACCATATCTAATAGGGTACGATTTTTTCGCTCCGACACACCGTTGTGCTGTGATGTGTACGGATGAGTGAGCTGAAAGAGAATCCCATTTTCTTTTAGAAAATTAACGAACTCTGTAATACTCTCTACCTTGATCTGATCGAAGTTTCTTGATGCTCAAACCAGTTTGTTTTTCTACTTCAATTTTATAGTCCTTGAATTTTTCGAAAACTTCGGATTTATGTTTTAGCAAGAATACGTGTCCGAACCTCGAGAAATCATTAGTAAAAGTTATGAAGTATGAATAACCGCTTTTTACATGTGTAGACATTGGTCCACATACATCACTATGTATGAGACCTAAGAATTCGGTAGCTCTCTCTCCGTGTCCAGTAATTGGAGTTTTGGTCATTTTACCCTTGATATAAGACTGGCAAGTCACATAAGATTTATGTTCAAACGGATTTAAATATCCATCTTTATGTAGCTTGATTAGTTTTATTTCATTAATATGACCAAGTCTACAGTGCCATAGAAATACTTCATTTATGTCTGAAGTCTTTCTTTTGTTTGTGTGTTGGATATTGAAAACTGTGTATTGATTCAGAACGTAGATTCCGTTATTTAGTGTGCCATACCCAATCAACTGTTGATTTAGGTTAATATTCATAACATTACTTTGCAACACAAAATGATATCATTCATTGTCTAACAAAGATATAGATATTATACTACATAATATAGTTGGTACAAAATAACAGGGATTCAAAATCAATATACACCCTGAAGGCAACCCTAGGTGATATGATTGGTACGAAAAAGTGTGTTTGTAGTTAACCGCAATCAGAACGGTGTCGCGCGTAGCTAGACCGAGGTGAGTACGGGTCGTCCTCTGGGAAACATGGAACCTTTTACTTTTACTTTAGATGTGTTGAGAAAGAGAAGAGAGATAAAGAATTTTATAGAAAGATTTCTAGATCTACGTTAAACAAGAATGTAAAATATAGATCTAGATTATTTTAAGGATGTAGTTAATATAATAAGAGGGCTTATAGGGTTCGTTAGGATTTAGTAGTTATGAACGATTAATTAAAAGTTACCCTTTTTATCCATTAATAGATTTAGAACTAGAAGGACGGTGATGCGTGTAGATTAGGGTTTCTGGAGGGAAAAGGAATCTCACTCTTAACCCTTATCTCGACGCGGAACTCCGTTCATATCTAGCCTTTACCAAAACAATCATTAATCTAATCTCTAATCGCGGTCGGAATTAGCAAAGAATTGCTAGCGCGCCCGATTAGGATGTTAATGATTCTTTTGATAAAGTTCCTAAACTTTATAGGACTTAAAAAAGGTTTAATTATTTTCATCGTTCATTAGCCTACCCTAATCCTACGAACCTAACAAGCGGAAAATTACTCGCGCATGTTGGGAGAAGAAGATGAAAAGAAAGAGAGGGAAAACATAATGTAAAATGCAAAAAGAATTAAATAAAATAACTACCTTTATTAATCAACTTGAACAATCTACACTTTGATTCCTTAGAAAATGATTACAAAGACTAGTTTGCTTCTCGATCTCTTCCAAGGAGGTAGACGAACAGTTGATGATCAGCCTGGATGCGTGAGCCGTCTTGGACTTCGTGATCGCGTCGGCTTGATAATTTTTCCAAGAGACTCTCGGTCCTTATTTATAGTCCCAGAGCCAGAACCCTACCTTCCTAATATGGAAACCAGTGGTTAAGATTCTAACAAAAAAATCCAGAATCCCAACTCTTTTAAAGTGCGGCGGAACCGCGGCCGTTGGATGGGTTTGACCGCGGATCCGCGGTCTTATGGTGGGATCTTGGCCTTAAATTTCTGGGGCTTTATTTCTGTAGCATTTGGTGATCTTTTGAATCTCTGGAAACTGAAAATCTTCTCTACGTCACTGCCAGAATTGATTTCTTTAGTTTACTTTCTTAATTAGGCAGGTTTGTTCCAACAACTTTGATTTCCTTGATTTTAGCCCTGAAAATTCTGCACAACAACTCAACAAATAATATTAGTAGAATTTGTTTTATTGAGATATTAACTTAACCATTAAGTATTTGTTAAAGGTATTAATATGGTAAGCATATTTAAATGGGCCAAATGTTACATGAATATTATATGCTTACATTTTCCTTCCAAATGTTAATTATAATATATAAACACATGAAAATAGTATTTTTATAGATAAACCCTCATATGTATAATATATTATAATAAACACCTTTCATTATATAGAAATAGTAGGAAAAATGTCATATTAAATGTGCCGTTTTATCAACTGAACAAATACCCCCAAACTTATCTTTGATCGTCCCGAGCAAATTAGTTTATTCAAGAGGAGAACAAGAAAGGAGAAAACTAAGCACACTTTCGTAGGCAGACACGATTGCACTGAGCACGTGCAACAAGCCGTTAAACCTCTAGGTGTCCCTAGTAGGAGGAGTGTTGTCTCCTGAGGGTTTTCAGCGGATTACACCCACAAAATCCTATAACAAAAGAAAGATGGTGAAATTTACATATAAAGATAAGAACCATAAAAGAAAGACTTTGAAAATAAGAGTTTCCAACTATACTAGCTTTTCAGTTGTCATGAGCCCTATCTTAATAGTCATGAAAAAATATTAGAAATCACATCATCTCTCAATAAAACATCGTCTTTATTCTTCATTCCTACCTTTCATCCAAACATTGATCATATAACCCCACGTGTGTGTAAAGAACATCCCTACACTCGGAGAATTCAATTCAAGCTATCATACTCTTGTCCATCTACCTTAGTACTTTTTAATTTGATGAAGATTTAAATTTGCTCACACATTTTCATGCGACCGTTAATACTTCTTGAGGTACTAACCAACCGATTACTTATGTGCTTGCTGATTAGGTGATAATATTTTCCTCGTCTTGCACCACCTAAGGCTTAGCAGTGACTCCCAGACTAGTTGGCCTTAGGGCACTAGGTGAAGAGGCACCCTCGCTATATTTTTTTATTGCTGCCTTGGCGATAACAAAACCAGTGTTCATTTTTTTCTTTTCACCATTTTTATATTTTCTTCAATTTTTCATTTCCTTCATACTTTGGCTTTTAGACAAGAGCATTTCAAGGTATCCTCTACTATCCCGAGTTTCAAGACGTGTGTAAGTGCATATAGTAGGGTATCAACATTCAAATGTTTGGCTTCCAGAATAGAAACTATTTTTCAGACTTATTTTTATCCTCAGATTAGTGACTTCCTTCATCTTACTAACCCTTGGGACAACAGCTCATAACTACTTATTACTAGTTCGTTTAAGAAAACTTCTAATTTTCTTGGTTTTCTTAAACTATTCCTATCTTTTGGATGTAATTTTTCACTTTCTATTCTTTTGTTATAAAAGAATTTTTTTTTTATAAAATTTTTAAAAATGTTGTGCTTATGCAAAGTATGATGCAAATTGATGTGTAAATAAGCACAAACCTCCCCCAAACTTGTTTTCAACAGTGTCCTCACTGTTGCTGTCCGCTGGATCACAAAAACCTGTAAGCTTGGGGGGAAATTATTAATGGGGGCAAAAATATATGAAAGTGAAAATTCTCCCCCAAACTTATTTTTGGATCACAAATTTGAGGACAAAAGTTATGATCAAGAGCCAAAAATATACCCCCCCTCAAACATGAGTTAGACAGTATGAAGCATTTTAAGAGGGGGTGAGTCATTTGGTCAAAGTAAAACTTTACAAAGACCAAAAGTTAACACCAACCATTCAAAGATTTTATCAGTATATCGTATAGGTTGGTGGAAGAATGTGTTGTATCGAGGCAAGAAAAAGTGGGGAAGATATAAGAGGTGGTCTGGAAAGGGTTTGAAATTAAAGAAAAGAAAGAATGAGGATGAATGTGAATGATTAGGAAGAAAGAATGGGGACGGTTCAACCTCTATAAGTGGAGATTGATTAGTCACAAAATCCGTATTGTTTAAAAATTCAAGTTCATCAGCAAAAAGTTCTTCAAAACTTTTATCAATGGTGTGATTGAACATTTTGTTGTCAAAGAGTTTTATGCCAGAATTTAGTCTACTTGATTCATAAATAATCACTGAGGTAGAGGACTCGAAAAACTCATCTACCTCTTTTTCAAAAATATCCAAATCAAGTTGAATTTCTGGTATTATTGAACTTGAATTAACGGATTGTGATTTATCAAAACTCACTGAAACTATAGGAACAGAAGAAGAACCGGAGAAAGTAGAAGGTGAAATGGGTAAACAAATTGGTGTGTCGAGTGTTGCAGAACCAGATGTGGAAGATGGAGGCTGTATTTCTTCAGGTATACCTTTATCATCAACTTCAAGACATATTTGGGGTTCGGGAAGAATTAAAGGCTCAAGATGATGACCACAAGGAAGTGAAAGGATTTGATGAATTGGTGGGACAAAATCATCCAAAATTTCGGGTTCATCAATCAATATATCCCCAACGTCAATCACCTCATTCAAGTGAAGGGTAAAATTCTCAAACTCCTTATCAAAAGTATGGTTTTCAATCAGTTTTGGTTCAAGAGTGGAGGTGTAGAGATCACAAGGGTTGGGTATGGTTTCACTTGAAAGGGACCCTTCACAGTTGGGTAAATCAAACACTACAAAGTCACACAACTTATCAGACATTATAATTGATGAATCTATGAAACTGGAGTTGTGGAGTTCAGTTTGGAATGGGGAGGTTTGATTAGGAAGGGTGTACAGTTCTGTCTTACTACGTAAATCCTTCATAATTTGATTCGTCTGTTCCATATATTTTTCTAATGTCTGCTCCAGACTAGTCTTGGGTTGATAAGGGGTTTCAGTATAAGATTGAAATTCCTGTGGATAATTAAAATTCCCAAATGACTGATTAGAAGAACTGTCTAGAGTAGGTGGAAAGGTTGGATTGGATTGATAGGAACAGAATGGTTGCTGAACTTGGGTAGAAGTAGGATCAATATTATGATAAGAAGAATATTGATATGGGTTGGTTGGTTGGCTATATACAAACCGCATATCAAACTCTTCTCCGGACAGTGGTGGTGATGGTTGATATTGGTCCGGGTTGAAACTTTGGCCTCTAGACCTAGCTATGTGCTCAGCAATGGACATTCGTCTAGGGGCTTCCTCACTCTGGGTATGAACTGAAACAGGTGTAGGATTATGATACGGTTGATAAGACCTAGACTGAGGTGGCCAACTGTTTCTTCCTGCTTGTTCTATATGATCTCTTAAGGACATGGAAGAGCCGGACGGTATACCGAAGGGATTTCGAAAACAAGAGATATCTGGTTGTGGACAGCAAAGCTCGGCAAGTGTTCTTCTATTTAGGTCACCCATTATAAGAAGAGAAGAAGGGGGAAGGGGTAAAAAGGGAAGAAAATAATTGGTTTGTTTTGAAAAATGACGGATTTAGACAAATCACACAAAAATGCACAAACAACCCTAGAACTATGGTTACCTAGGTCCAGTCTCTAGACCGCTCCTAGACTTCCAAAGGACAAGCCGCAGGATAAATCCTCTACCGCCTCCGTACTACCCTTGTAGCCAGGTAAGTGCCAGGTAAGTGGGAAGGAACCACGTTGTGGGCCTAATTAAAAATCACTAGCCTTCGACACACTTGCCTAGGCACTACAAAAATAATGCGTATAAACGATAGATTACCCACGACCTTCCTCTGTCCTTATTGAGCGCGACAGTCCTTAGAGTCCGGTCTATATATTTTTTAAAATTAATGAAGGGTTGATCTATATGCTTGGTTTGTGATTTGTGGGGCTTAGGAAGGGTGATGAAATCCCCACCTAATCTTGATTTGGTCCTTGCCCCTTAAAAATCCGTATTAAAATATGCAAAAACAAACCGAAAAACAAAACTTTGCAAAAAGATTTTTGAGCGGTGATATTTTGCAAAGAATCCTGCAAAAAATAGATTTTATTGGATTTTAGAGGAGAGAGAAGGGAGTTAGAATCTTACCAGAGAAGTGTGAACTCTAGATCACCTGTTTCCTCAAGTCCATGACTCCAGATTTCCTCGCAAAAATTCACACAATAATCGTTAAATATACAATTTGCAGTTTTGTTTTAATAATGATATGACTCGTCTAAGAATTCAACACAAATAGTAAAAATAAAAAATTACGCACGTTTCCCCGGCAACGGTGCCATTTGATTGACACGAAAAAGTGTTTGTTTGTAGTTTAACCGCAATCAATAACGGTGTCGCGTGTAGCTAGACCGAGATGAGTACGGGTCGTCCTCTGGGAAACGTGGAACCTTTTACTTTTACTTTAGATGTGTTGAGAAAGAGAAGAGAGATAAAGAATTTTATAGAAAGATTTCTAGATCTACGTTAAACAAGAATGTAAAATATAGATCTAGATTATTTTAAGGATGTAGTTAATATAATAAGAGGGCTTATAGGGTTCGTTAGGATTTAGTAGTTATGAACGATTAATTAAAAGTTACCCTTTTATCCATTAATAGATTTAGAACTAGAACGACGGTGATGCGTGTAGATTAGGCTTTCTGGAGGGAAAAGGAATCCCACTCTTAACCCTTATCTCGACACGGAACTCCGTTCATATCTAGCCTTTACCAAAACAATCATTAATCTAATCTCTAATCGCGGTCGGAATTAGCAAAGAATTGCTAGCGCGCCCGATTAGGATGTTAATGATTCTTTTGATAAAGTTCCTAAACTTTATAGGACTTAAAAAAGGTTTAATTATTTTCATCGTTCATTAGCCTACCCTAATCCTACGAACCCTAACAAGCGGAGAATTACTCACGCATGTTGGGAGAAGAAGATGAAAAGAAAGAGAGGGAAAACATAATATAAAATGCAAAAAGAATTAAATAAAATAACTATCTTTATTAATCAACTTGAACAATCTACACTTTGATTCCTTAGAAAATGATTACAAAGACTAGTTTGCTTCTCGATCTCTTCCAAGGAGGTAGACGAACAGTTGATGATCAGCCTGGATGCGTGAGCCGTCTTGGACTTCGTGATCGCGTCGGCTTGATAATTTTTCCAAGAGACTCTCGGTCCTTATTTATAGTCCCAGAGCCAGAACCCTATCTTCCTAATATGGAAACCAGTGGTTAAGATTCTAACAAAAAAATCCAAAATCCCAACTCTTTTAAAGTGCGGCGGAACCACGGCCGTTGGATGGGTTTGACCGCGGATCCGCGGTCTTATGGTGGGATCTTGGCCTTAAATTTCTGGGGCTTTATTTCTGTAGCATTTGGTGATCTTTTGAATCTCTGGAAACTGAAAATCTTCTCTACGTCACTGCCAGAATTGATTTCTTTAGTTTACTTTCTTAATTAGGCAGGTTTGTTCCAACAACTTTGATTTCCTTGATTTTAGCCCTGAAAATTCTGCACAACAACTCAACAAATAATATTAGTAGAGTTTGTTTTATTGAGCTATTAACTTAACCATTAAGTATTTGTTAAAGGTATTAATATGGTAAGCATATTTAAATGGGCCAAATGTTACATGAATATTATATGTTTACATTTTCCTACCAAATGTTAATTATAATATATAAACACATGAAAATAGTATTTTTACAGATAAACCCTCATATGTATAATATATTATAATAAACACTTTTCATTATATAGAAATAGTAGGAAAAATGTCATATTAAATGTGCCATTTTATCAACTGAACATGATACTCTCCCACTGATACAGCATCAACATTTAAATCATTCCCAACGCGGAGAGTATGATCACCTTTCTTCAAAACCTTGCTATTTTGCAACCTCTGCACACCGTTCCCTGATTAAAAATCAGGAAAAAGCTTCAGAAGAAGCATCACGTGCCCACATGTGACCAACGGTCACGTGTTGGCACGTGAGGTTTAAAGCAGCGGCAAAGAGCAAGCGCAGAAGAGAAGCCCATTCCAGGGATCACGTGCTTCCACGTGACCAGGGGTCACGTGCGCACACGTGACCAACGGTCATGTGGCCACACGTGACCGGCTTTAAAAGCCTTATTCTTTAACAGAATTAAATTCTGAGGAAAGATCTTTCAAATCTTTCCAAGATGGAAAGGAAATATCTGAAACCGTTGGATTAAAAATCTAAAGGTGATTAAAAATCACCAATTTATGGAAAAATCTTGGACATGAAAAGATTTCCCCCTAAATCTAACCGAAATAACAAAGAGATATCTTTGAATTTAAAATCCAACGGTGAATAAAATTCACCTAATAATCTAAAGGCCCAGATTAATGATGAAGATAAATTAAATCTCTCAATAAACAAATCAAATCTTTCAATGAAAGATTCACTAAAACAGATTGATTCTTTTCCTTCTCCTATAAATAGGAGCCAAAGGAGAGAGTTAAAAGGTGAGAACAACATAGATAGAGAGAGAGATATAGAGCCTGGGAATCTTGAAAATTCAGAAGGAAGAATTTGATTCTCTGCAAAAGAAAAACCCTAGGTAAGAAAAGAGAGGCTTCAAAAGAGAATTTAATTCTTGAAAGAGTTTAACTCTTATATAAAGAAAAGAACTTAGTTCTTTCTCTGGTGGAGAATCTGCAAAGTGCACATCTCCCCATGAATGGAGAATTTAATTCTCCTTGGGTTGAGATCCTGCCATGCAGATCTAAAACACAGAGGAGGAACTGAGTTTTGAGAATTTAATTCTCACAGAATTATAGGAATTTAATTCCTTTGAGATAAAGTTAACCCTATATTACAGGAATTTGATTCCTCCAAAATGGACAGAACTAGGGTTTAACCTTAAGTGAGAACTTAATTCTCTCAAACTCACAGGAATTTAATTCCCTTAAAAAAGAAATTAGGGTTTAACCCTATCTAAGAATATAATTCTTCAGAAGAAAACATGAATTTAATTCCTCTAAAGTTTATTGCAAGGGTTTAACCCTATGAAGAATTTAATTCTTAAAAGATAAAGAGATCTTCAAACATGAAAAGATCCAGAGTCATGTGCTTCCACGTGACCCTGTAAAGATCCACAGAAAAAAGCTTTGAGGCAACGCCTCACGTGCCCCACGTGACCTCTAAAGCACACAGAGAAAAAGGCAAAAGAAACAGAAAAGAGCTCTAGGGCGCCCTCACGTGTCACCACGTGACCCCTAGTGAGCATTATAACAGACCAGAGCATGGGCCTCCATCACATGCTCACACGTGATGGCCGTCCGAATTAAAGTGTTAAACACTGATCCGCAGAATAAAATAAGGGGAATCAGGGCGCTCTCACGTGTCCACACGTGACCCCTCTCTCCTTAGTGTTTAACACTAATCTGAAGACTTTGTCCCCAGTGTCTAACACTGATTTTCTTAGTGTTTAACACTAATTTGGAAAACTCTATTTGCAGTGTTTAACACTGATTTGTTTAGTGTTTAACACAAATTTGAAAACTCTGTTCCCGGTGTTCAACACTGATTTGCTTTAGTGTTTAACACTAATTTGAAATCTCTACTGCCAGTGTTTAACACTGATTTGCTTTAGTGTTTAACACTAATTTGAAAGCCCTGTTGCTAGTGTTTAACACTAGCCTTAGCCCAATTGGCTAAGTTTCTAGAGGCAAAGCCTCTCCTTCAATGAAGCAACAGAGGGCCAATATTCTAAACATGATTGGACTTAATCCAAGCTGGCCATAAGTCCTCAATTCAAACTTAACTGAGCCAATGAGCTCATAATATAATTAATTGGTCTTGGTTCCAAATTGGGCCAAAGATTATTTAATTTACCTTAGTTCAAGGGTACATCTCTTCACTCTTTTAATACTTGGCGTTGTAATTCCTCAACGTCTTCAAAGAGGTGACGGGTCCCGATGATCACACATTGATATTGACTGCGGAGTCCTTAAAATCCATGGACTATGATGTCCTTAACCTTGACCGTGATGTCTTAAAACTAATGCCGGACTGTGGAGTCCTTAAAATCCACGGACTATGATGTCCTTAACCTTGACCGGGATGTCTTAAAACTAACAACGGACTATGATGTCCTTAACCTTGACCGTGATGTCTTAAAACTAACGCTGGACTGTGGAGTCCTTAAATCCACGGACTATGATGTCCTTAACCTTGACCGCAACGTCTTAAAACTAACATTGGACCGCAACGTCCTTAAAACTACCTATTGACCGCAATGTCACTAAACTAAACATTAGGGCTCCCTTAATTGCTCTCTAGTTGGATCTAAACGATCCCGTTAAGTTAATCTTAGTCTAAAAACTAGACTAACGTATTCTTAACAAACGTTTAAGTCGATCTTAGTCTCGAAAGAGGCTAATGTATCCTTAAACTCAAACCCCCAAACCCAAATCTAAGATAATACGGATTTGGACTAGTCCACGCCCTACGGACGACGACATAACTCAGTCTCCGTATACAATCCACGGGCAACCAAACATAAAACAAACACACACGACACGAAATGACCAGCTGGAGAAGGAGAAAGTTGTTACCGCAATGCGGTAGCGTAATTAACTGCAGGGGCTTGCACTTGCAGGGAAGAGCGTCCCCACAATCAAAAACCCCTCAAGCGAGGGGGAATCTGACGAAGTCTGCTACATCTGACGCATCCGTTTAAACCTTCGATACATGGTGCCATAAATCAACTTGGCATTTTCGGAGAGGTGGACGGATAGCACCAATTAGCATCTGCCCCGAATCTCAGGCAAGACGTCTGTCGCGCCGCCTATTCGGAGGGGAACACACACAATTACAGATATGAGAACCAGAACAGTCACGCCCCTCTTCCCAGAATACGAAAGGCGACTAGGCCAGCCATGCTCCTACGGTCAGGGAACAATCCCGCCGTAGTCACACTTCGGCTTCTAGCATTACATGGTAATCAGTAAACATAGTACAGAAGTAAAGGAAACACATCACTAGTTTATACACCAACTTTCATTGTTCATAGTTTATAATAGTTCGAAAGAAAAAGAAACTACTAACCAAGTGTGAATACAATGTTGATTTATGGAAAGCGGTAAAAGCACTGAAGGCACGACCGTCTAGATCTCTGCGAGCTTGAATGGCAGATATGACTCCTGAACTGGGTCCTCTCCAATCTCTAAGCATGCATACTCAAGTCGTCAGGGAGACACAATAGCAATATTATGATAATAACATTGAGGCAAGAAAATAAAGTAATAACGGTGGAGACAATAAATTCAGTTAATCGATATGTCAATAAACAATGCATTGTATGATCTGTGCCCCTATCGGTCTCTAAGTCACTTCTGAAATTGAGTTGCGGAAAGGAATGATCATGTTTAACGAGGGTCTCGTACGTACCCGAGACTACGGCCCGCTATTTCCCCGGACATAACCCTGTCAGCCGGACCGCTAGATCCAAACCTAATATATATATAAGAGTCGTTGTTCGAATGATTATCCTCTAAAATCACTAACCTCGCTAAATACAAGTTCCTTTCCGCTTAGATTTCCCCTTTTCCCCCAGGTTTCACTATCTATAAGTATTGGCTAGTTGTGTACAAGTACGCACCAATAACACTGCTTTATTCACTACTCACTGTGTTGTTCACTATCATCAATCATTCAATTTTTTTACTGGCGTACTCGACACAACTAAACCGATACCATTCACGTTTGATAATGAATTATACACAGAGAATCAATAAGGACTCTCACTATCGCTAGAGGTATTGCAGACGGGTAAAAATGTGAATTATGTCGCTAAACGAATCATATGCAATACAAGTCATTACGCGTCTTATGAACTTATAAAAATCGCATTAAATCATGCGTTCAGAATTAAGTAAAATTATACAAAAGCGGTAGAAAGTAAACTTAATCAGCATTTCAACGAAATTAGTTTCAATTCAATCGGGTCTCGGGTTTACGAATTACAGTCATTTCTTTTAAGTGTTCCCTGCTGGAAATTCAGTTCCTGAACTGAAAGTCCATTTCGTAACAGAGTTTCACCCTGTTGGGGTCATAATTAGGCGACGTTACAGTTGGATAATATTTAGTTTTATCAGTTAGTCTTTCAACACACTATACAGATTGATAATATCCGCTGTGTGCAGGGAGTTATGAATTATTTAAGATCAGGATATACTTTTTGTCTCTGCTTGGGACTGCAGTATGTACTGATAATTTAAAATATAATTAAAATAGAAAACGATGGTAAAAACGAATGAAATTACTTCCAATATTTAGATAACAGATTAATCTTCGCAATGGTATAGGGTTCCGCATAATACCATTTTCACACAGAGTTGTAAAAGCATTTCATTTCAAGTGTCGACAAGCAGTGCTGCTCTGGACTGCAGTCCAGAGCCGCACTCCCGAACAGTTTCCATCACCTCTTTAAAATAGAAACAAAATATAAATAATATGGGGTTCTAGGTTGTCGATTCAGATTCGATATGAATCCTCGAACACAACATTCCGGTATGTATCTAATTTACTATGATTTTCATAAATTTTAGGCATGGAAGTTTCAGATTTGGGCGAGTCTAAATGGGGATGACATTTCACGGTGTTAGTGTCCGTATTTTCGATCCAACTCTTTACACGGTATTCATTATCAGTAAGGTAATCCGTTACACCTAAGTCCCATCATTTTAAAAGGGTTTTTAACTTAGGGTTTGCATCGAGCACCTCTGATAAACATTTGATTCGCCACCGAAACGCTCGTTTGTTTCAACCAATAAACAATATTGATTCTACAATTTTCTTAGAACGTTATCACTAGCTTCTAACTTGATTATATCTTAAACAATACTGTGGCTCATTATTAAATCACAATAGTAATTATAGCTCGTACACTATCGAAATAAATATATTATAGCATGCAGTAAGTATTTGAACTTGCCTGCAACGATCGATGGTCACGACAATGACAATGATGGCAACGGATCGCACGGGCACGGTACGGAAGCATAGCAACATGTTCAGTTGATAAAACTGTACATTTGTTATTACATTTTTCCTACTATTTCTATATTAAAAAGGTCTTTATTATAATATATCATACATATGAGGGTTTATCTGTAAAAATGCTATTTTCCATGTGTTGATATATTATAATTAGCATTTGGTAGGAAAATGTATGCAAATAATATCATTGACCAAATCCTAGTAGAACAAAGTCTACTAAATATTATTTGTTAAGTTGTTGTGCAGAATTTGCAGGTCTAAAATCAAGGAAATCAAGTTGTTAAAGCTAACTTGCCTAATTAAGAAAGCAAAACTTGGAGACCAAGTCTGGCAGCAACTACGAGAATATTTCAAAAATCTAAAGGTCCCAGATATTGCCACATATCACAAGGATGAAGCCCTAAAAAATTGATCAAGTGATCAACACACTTGGCCGCGGATCCGCCGCAGGGTAGGGGAGTTAGGGGTTGCACTTTTTGGGGGTGAATCTTTGTTGTTAAACTTCCATATTTGGAAGCAAAGGTTCTGGCTTTGGGACTATAAATAAAGACCGAGAGCCTCTTGGAAAAATCATCAAGCCGACGCGATCACGAAGTCCAAGACGGCTCACGCATCCAGGCTGGTCATCAACGGTTCAGCTACCTCCTTGGAAGAGATCGAGAAGCAAACTAGTCTTTGTAATCATTTTCTAAGGAATCAAAGTGTAATGAATATTGTTGATTAATAAAGATAGCTTTCTTTTTCTTATTCTATTTCTTCGTAGTTTAATTATGCATTTTCTCTCCATCTCTTTTTCTCCCAACATGTGCGAGTAATTCTCCGCTTGTTAGGGTTCGTAGGATTAGGGTAGGCTAATGGATGATGAACATCTCTAAACCCTTTTTAAATCCTATAAAGTTTATGAACTTTATTAAAAGAATCATTAACATTCTAATCGGGCGCGCTAACAATTCTTTGTTAGTTCCGACCGCGATTAGAGATTAGATTAATGATTGTTTTGGTGAAGGCTAGATATGAACGGAGTTCCGTGTCAAGATAAGGGTTAAGAGTAGGATTCCTTTTCCCTCCAGAAACCCTAATCTACACGCATCACCGTCGTTCTAGTTTTAAATCTATTAAAGGATAAAAAGGGTAACTTTTAATTAATCATCCATAACTACTAAATCCTAACGAACCCTACAAGCCCTCTTATTATATTAGCTACATCCCTAAAATAATCTAGATCTATATATTTTGCATTCTTGCTTAACTTAGATCTAGAAACCTTTCCACAAAATTCTTTATTTCTCCTCTCTTTTTCAACACGTCTAAAGTAAGAGTAAAAGGTTCCACGTTTCCCTGAGGACGACCCGTACTCATCTCGGTCTAGCTACACGCGACACCGTTATTGATTGTGGTTAACTATTCTACAAACACCTTTTTCGTATCAATCAAATGGCGCCGTTGCCGGGGAGACGTGCGTAATTTTTTATTCTTGCTATTTGTGTTGAATTCTTAGACGATTCATATCATTATTAAAACAAAACTGCAAATTTCATATTTAACGATTTGTGTGTGAATTTTGCGAGGGAATCTGGAGTCACGGACATGAGGAAACAGGAGATCTAGGGTTTCACACTTCTCTGGTATCTTTCTTAACTCCTTCTCTCTCCTCTCAAATCCAATAAAATCTATTTTCTGCAGGATTCTTTGCAAAATATCGCCGCTCAAAAATCTTTTTTGCAAAGTTTTGTTTTGCGGTTTGTTTTTGCATATTTTAATACGAATTTTTAAGGGGCAAGACCAAATCCAGATTAGGTGGGGATTTCATCACCCTTCCTAAGCCCCACAAATCACAAACCGAGCATCTGAATCAACCCTACATTAATTTAAAAAATATCTAGACCAGACTCTAAGGACTGTCGCGCTCATTAAGGACAGAGGAAGGTCGTGGGTAATCGATCGCTTATCCGTATTACTTTTGTGGTAACTAGGCAAGTGTGTCCAAGGCGAGTGGTTACTTAATTAAGACCACTACTTTTGTAGTGGGGAGCCTCCCACTCACCTGGCACTTACCTGGCTACAAGAGTAGTAAATAGGCGGTAGAGGATTTATCCTGTGGCTTGTCCTTTGGAAGTCTAGGAGCGGTCTAGAGACTGGACCTAGGTAACCATAGTTCTAGGGTTGTTTGTGCATTTTTGTGTGATTTGTCTAAATCCGTCATTTTTCAAAACAAACCAATTATTTTCTTCCCTTTTTACCCCTTCCCCCTTCTTCTCTTCTTATAATGGGTGACCTAAATAGAAGAACACTTGCCGAGCTTTGCTGTCCACAACCAGATATCTCTTGTTTTCGAAATCCCTTCAGTATACCATCCGGCTCTTCCATGTCCTTAAGAGATCATATAGAACAAGCAGGAAGAAATAGTTGGCCACCTCAGTCTAGGTCTTATCAACCGTATCCTAATCCTACACCTGTTTCAGTTGATACCCAGAGTGAGGAAGCTCCTAGACGAATGTCCATTGCTGAGCACATAGCTAGGTCTAGAGGCCAAAGTTTCAACCCGGACCAATATCAACCATCACCACCATTGTACAGAGAAGAGTTTGATATGCGGTTTGTGCCATATAAGATGTCTGTTGAAAATAGCCAACCAACCAACCCATATCAATATTCTTCTTATCATCCTACTCCTACCAAAGTTCCTCAACCATTCTATTCCTATCAATCCAATCCGACTTTTCCACCTTCTCTAGACAGTTCTTCTAATCAGTCATTTGGGAGTTTTAATTATCCACGGGAATTTCAATCGTATACTGAAACCCCTTATCAATCCAAGACTAGTCTGGAGCAGACATTAGAAAAATTTCTGGAACTGTCGAACCAAATTATGAAGGATTTGGATAGTAAGACAGAACTGTACACCCTTCCTGATCAAACCTCCCCATTCCAAACTGAAATCCACAACTCCGGTTTCATAGATTCATCAAGTACACCAAATAGAATGACTAATAAGTTATGTGACTTTGTAGTGGTTGATTTACCCGACTGTGAAGGGTCCATTTCAAGTGAAACCATACCCAACCCTTGTGATCTCTACACCTCCACTCTTGAACCAAAACTGATCGAAAACCATACTTTTGATGAGGAGTTTGAGAATTTTAACCTTCACTTGAATGAGGTGATTGACGTTGGGGATATTTTGATTGATGAACCCGAAATTTTGGATGATTTTGTCCCACCAATTCATCAAATCCTTTCACTTCCTTGTGGTCATCATCTTGAGCCTTTAATTCTTTCCGAACCCCAAATATGTCTTGAAGTTGATAATAATGGTATACACGAAGACCAGTCCGAAATACAGCCTCCATCTTCCACATCTGGTTCAGCAACATTCGACACACCAATTTGTTTACCCATTTCACCTTCTACTTTCTCCGGTTCTTCTTCTGTTCCTATAGTTTCAGTGAGTTTTGATGAACCGCAATCCGTTAATTCAAGTTCAATAATACCATAAATTCAACTTGATTTGGATATTTTTGAAAATAAGGTAGATGAGTTTTTCAAATCCTCTACCTCAATAATTTTTGATGAATCAAGTTGGATAAATTCTGGCACAAAACTCTTTGACAGCAAAATGTTCAATCTTACCATTGATAAAAGTTTTGAAGAACTTTTTGCTGACGAACTTGAATTTTTAAACAATACGGATTTTTTGATTGATCAATCTCCACCTATAGAGGTTGAACCGCCACCATTCCTTCTTCCTAATTATTCACATTCATCCTCATTCTTTCTTTTCTCTAATTTCAAACCCTTTCCAGACCACCTCTTATCCCTTCTCCACTTTTTCTTGACTCGATACAACACATTCTTCCACCAACCTATACGATATAATGATAAAATCTTTTAATGGTTGGTATTAACTTTTGGTCTTTGTAAAGTCTTACTTTGACCAAATGACTCACCCCCTCTTAAAATGCTTCGTATTGTCTAACTCATGTTTGAGGGGAGGTATATTTTTGGCTCTTGAACATAACTTTTGTCCTCAAATTTGTGAGCCAAAAATAAGTTTGGGGGGGGGGGATTTTCACTTTCATATATTCTTGCCCCCCTTAATAATGTCCCCCCAAGCTTACAGGTTTTTGTGATCTAGCAGATAGCAATAGCGAGGACACTGTTGAAAACAGGTTTGGGGGAGGTTTGTGCTTATTTACGCTATACTTTGCATTATACTATATATAAGCACAAAATTTTTTTTTGATAACAAAAGAGTAGAAAGTGAAAAATTACATCCAAAAGATAGGAATAGTTTAAGAAAACCAAGAAAATTAGAAGTTTTCTTAATCGAACTGGTAATAAGTAGTTATGAGCTATTGTCCCAAGGGTTAGTAAGATGAAGGAAGTCACTAATCTGAGATAAAAATAAGTCTGAAAAATAATTTCTATTCTGAAAGCCAAACATTTGAATGTTGATACCCTACTATATGCACTTACACACGTCTTGAAACTCGGGATAGTAGAGGATACCTTGAAATGCTCTTGTCTAAAAGCCAAAGTATGAAGGAAATGAAAAAATAAAAAAAAATGAAGAAAATATAAAAATGGTGAAAGAAAAAAAATGAACACTGGTTTTGTATCGCCAAGGCAGCAATAAAAAAATATAGCGAGGGTGCCTCTTCACCTAGTGCCCTAAGGCCAACTGGTCTGGGAGTCACTGCTAAGCCTTAGGTGGTGCAAGACGAGGAAAATATTATCACATAATCAGCAAGCACATGAGTAATCGGTCGGTTAGTACCTCAAGAAGTATTAACGGTCGCATGAAAAGGTGTGAGCAAACCTAAGTATTCATCAAATTAAAAAGTACCAAGGTAGATGGACAAGAGTATGATAGCTTGAATTGAATTCTCCGAGTGTAGGGATGTTCTATACACACGCATAGGGGTATATGATCAATGTTTGGATGAAAGGTAGGAACGAAAAATAAAGACGATGTTTTATTGAGGGATGATGTGACTTCTAACATCTTTTCATGACTATTAAGATAGGGCTCATGACAACTGAAAAGCTAGTATAGTTGGAAACTCTAAATTTTCAAAGTATTTCTTTTATGGTTTTTATCTTTATATGTAAATTTCACCATCTCTCTTTTATCATAAGATTTTATGGGTGTAATCCGCTGAAAACCCTCAGGAGATAACACTCCTCCTACTAGGGACACCTAAAGGTTTAACGGCTTGTTGCACGTGCTCAGTGCAATCGTGTTTGCCTACGAAAGTGTGCTTAGTTTTCTTATTTCTTTTTCTCCTTCTCTTGAATAAACTAGTTTGCTCGGAACGATCAAAGATAAGTTTGAGGTATTTGTTCAGTTGATAAAACTGCACATTTGTTATTACATTTTTCTTACTATTTCTATATTAAAAAGGTCTTTATTATAATATATCATACATATGAGGCTTTATCTGTAAAAATACTATTTTCCATGTGTTGATATATTATAATTAGCATTTGGTAGGAAAATGTATGCAAATAATATCATTAACCAAATCCTAGTAGAACAAAGTCTACTAAATATTATTTGTTAAGTTGTTGTGCAGAATTTGCAGGTCTAAAATCAAGGAAATCAAGTTGTTAAAGCTAACTTGCCTAATTAAGAAAGCAAAACTTGGAGACCAAGTCTGGCAGCAACTACGAGAATATTTCAAAGATCTAAAGGTCCCAGATATTGCCACATGTCACAAGGATGAAGCCCTAAAAAATTGATCAAGTGATCAACACACTTGGCCGCAGATCCGCGGCCAAACCCCCCTGTTGGCCGCGGATCCGCCGCAGGGTAGGGGAGTTAGGGGTTGCACTTTTTAGGGGTGAATCTTTGCTGTTAAACTTCCATATTTGGAAGCAAAGGTTCTGGCTTTGGGACTATAAATAAAGACCGAGAGCCTCTTGGAAAAATCATCAAGCCGACGCGATCACGAAGTCCAAGACGGCTCACGCATCCAGGCTGGTCATCAACGGTTCATCTACCTCCTTAGAAGAGATCGAGAAGCAAACTCGTCTTTGTAATCATTTTCTAAGAAATCAAAGTGTAATGAATATTGTTGATTAATAAAGGTAGCTTTCTTTTTCTTATTCTATTTCTTCGTAGTTTAATTATGCATTTTCTCTCCATCTCTTTTTCTCCTAACATGTGCGAGTAATTCTCCGCTTGTTAGGGTTCGTAGGATTAGGGTAGGCTAATGGATGATGAACATCTCTTAACCCTTTTTAAGTCCTATAAAGTTTATGAACTTTATCAAAAGAATCATTAACATCCTAATTGGGCGCGCTAACAATTCTTTGTTATTTCCGACCGCGATTAGAGATTAGATTAATGATTGTTTTGGTGAAAGCTAGATATGAACAGAGTTCCGTGTCGAGATAAGGGTTAAGAGTGGGATTCCTTTTCCCTTCAGAAACCCTAATCTACACGCATCACCGTCGTTCTAGTTTTAAATCTATTAAAGGATAAAAAGGGTAACTTTTAATTAATTATCCATAACTACTAAATCCTAACGAACCCTATAAGCCCGCTTATTATATTAGCTACATTCCTAAAATAATCTAGATCTATATATTTAGCATTCTTGCTTAACTTAGATCTAGAAACCTTTCCACAAAATTCTTTATTTCTCCTCTCTTTTTCAACACGTCTAAAGTAAGAGTAAAAGGTTCCACGTTTCCCTGAGGACGACCCGTACTCATCTCGGTCTAGCTACACGCGACACCGTTATTGATTGTGGTTAACTATTCTACAAACACTTTTTTCGTATCAATCAAAACACCACTAAAGGTTTGGCCTCGGCTCGAGCTTGGATTTGACGGCTCGGCAGTGACTAGGGGTCGGGTGATGCAACGGTGGCGGTGACAATGAGCACGGTGTGTCGTTGGCAAGGCCTTCGGCGGTCTAGAGACGGCTCCGACGAGGTGGGGAGCTCGGGCGAAAGTGGGGCTGCACCGGGTTGGGTGATGGTTGCAGGCTTAAAGATCTCGTCGGAGGTAAAGTGGAGAGGAGAGAGAGGGAGAAGAGAAGATGGCGGTGAGCGGGTGAGACTGACAATGGTGAGGTGGTGATAGCGAGGCCAGAGTTGTAGAGGAAAGGGTGGTGTTGGGTCGGCCAGAGCTTAGAGTCGGGGCTTGGGGTTGCGATGGCCGGAGTTGTAGTGGTAGAGGAAGGTCGGGAGCTCGGGGAGGAGAGTGGAAGGGGTCGCCGATGGCTGTGATGAAGGTCGGAGCAGTGGGCGTCGGTAGAGGTAGGGGAGGCTTGGTGATCGCGGTGTTGTGGAGAGAGGGAGGTAGTGGGGTATTGGAAGGAGTGGCGAGGTCGTGACGGCACCGACGGTGAGTTGCGGTGGACGGAGCTTGGAGGTGGAGGCGAGGGCGAGGCGGCGACAAGAGGCGAGCTCTGGGGCGTTCGGGCATGGGTTCTTGTAGTGTAGAGGAGGGTGACGAGCGAGGAGAAGAGAGAGAGAATGTGAGAATGAGAGGAGAGAGATAGTGAACGTGGGGGGTGTTAAAATAATAATTGAAAGGAAAAATAAAGGAGAGATTAATGAGGAATTAATATAAATAGTTATTAGGTTTTAATGGAATTTATTTGAAATTGATTGAGGTAGGCTGATGATATTTTTTGAATTTTGAAATTGGAGAAAGTATCTGTTGGTTGAAGTGGAGGGTTTTGGGTTGTTGAGTGTGGGCTCATGAAAAATTTAGAAGGAAAAGAGTGGGATTAAAGATGGACCAGGCTTAGGGTTTTAAGCATTAAGTTTGGTAGCAAAAGAGTTAGGAAAAATTGTTAGGGAAAAATATTTTGATGAAGAATATATATATGGAATAGATTAAATGTAAAATATATAGAATTATTATTGAAATACGGATAATAAATATAAAGGGACTGGGTATTACAAGAACCGGTATGTAATACCCAGTATGCAGAGTATATTGAAAAACAGTTTTCGGTGACAAACACACCTGAAGTGGAAGTATCATCATGCTTCTTCTTTTTGAGATCAGCGAGGTACTCTGTGCAATTCCTTTTCCAGTGCCCTACCTTGTGACAATCGAAGCATTCACCCTTCTCTGATCCCGTAGCCCCAGATTTGTCTTTCCCCTTCGCCTTTTTAACTCCACCTCTCGACTTGGTGGGTTTCTTCTTCTTCCTTCCCTTAGCTTTTGCTTTTGGAATGGAGGAGGAAGATTGCCCAACAAGTAGAGCAGGGGTTTTCTCCTTCTTGAGCGTGCTCTCCGCATTCCTCAATATATTGAGGAGTTCGGGAAGTGACCTTTCCAAGTTGTGCATGTTGAAATTCACTACAAATTGAGCATAGGAGGAGGGGGGACTGTAGAACGATTTCAACATATTGTTCATTATCCGTAGTCCGTCACAGTTTCTCAAGCTCTTCGATAAGGCTTATCATCTTTAGGACATGATCTCCTACAGATGTCCCAGCAGCCATCCTCATTTGAAACAATTTTCGTGAGGTCTCGTAATGAAGAGCACGAGATTGCTCCCTATACAACTCCTTTGTATGGAAAAAGATGGATTGCGCATCCATCTTCTCGTGTTGCTTCTGATGCATATTATCCATCGAAGCCAACGCGAGGCATTTTGCTGCAGCGCAGTCGATATCCCATGTTTTGCGGATCTCCTTATCCGCAACAGAGGAATCAGGACATGGGATGGAGGGGGTTTGGTAATGAGGATGTATGTAAGCTTATCATAGGTAAGGGCAATAGTTACGTTTCTCAGTCGGTCTTTATAATTCGGTCCCGTCAGTTTATTTTTCTCCAATAGAAACTTAAGTCCCATCATTGGTATCTGCCGTTTGGAGAGAGAAAAGAAAACACTCAGCGTATGCTCTTTCATGATTAGATTGGTTATTATCTTATCTACTCGACGTCTCCCACTATTTTTATCAAATTTTCCTTCAAACCCAAAAAAGAAAATTAGCTGAGATTAGTTACATTGTACGAGTTCGCTAACTGATCAGCCAGGCCAGTGTTTGTACTACGAGAGAGGTCCCCCGTGCTTTCGCACAGACCTAATTAAAGTAAACCTCATTTCCACAGAGGCATAACCACGTTAACACCTTTCTAGACACCTACTGGATTAGCTAATTGTAAAGTGTAAAACTCTCCCGGGAGTAACATTTATTCACAGAGGGATCGAGGTCCAATTATCAAATAGAAGGTATGCAATCTCATTACAAATTTCAACACTTGAAATTCCCCATATTGTTTTTACCCTTAGCATCCTATGACCTTAACTATGGTCAAAAAATCATAAACGCTAGTCAAATTCTACCCGTCATTTCTTAATTAATTTAGACCCATTCGTATCACCCTTAACTATAGTCAATAAAGTCGTACGAATGTCCTAACCGATCGCATCATATATTTTATAGGAAGACATCACCTACCTACCGCACACTACACTTTAACTATAGTCAACAAGTATAACACGAATACTAAGTACTCTACTTTCTAAAATGGTGGAGGGCTACGAATGGTTTTGATAAAAACATTTAACATATTGAACTTGATATCGTTATAGAACCGAATGATTTGTAAAGGAGTGGCTTAAGTTTCGCATTTGAAATAATTTCTTTTTGACGAAAAAACCTAGTAGATTTCAAATTTGGTTCTACAACATCTTTAGGTTTCTTTTTCTTAATATTAATTTCATTAATGTCGTCCCATCATTTAAGCTCCTAACATCACAGACGAAACGAAAATAAAACACACATATATGCCATCCGCATTCGCCACAGGGACTCGGGTTTTCACCATAAGATTACTTAACTTACGGCAGGGCGGGATCAGGATTAACGCGGATGCAAAACACATATAGTGTTTACTAATATATCATATATATATATATAGCATACATCTCAGGAAATAAAAAGAACAATACAATTATCACAGCAGAAGCAATATGAAATACATGATATTCTAGGAATTCTGCGTTTCGATTTAGCCAACGTCAAAATCACGTATTCCACGGTCGTGATGAATAGCCAAACGCACACCTCTAGAACCCTACAAGTGCGGCAAGCAACCCTACCAATTCCAAAGTCAGGTGACCGGTCTCGACTCCTCGAGATGGCCACCCTTTGGACTTTAGAACCCGGTCGCTTGTGCATCCCGCCTTGGGTCTATCCTAATGCGGAATAATAAATAATATATATCAAATAGAGACATCAACCTCAACCCGGAAGTGTCTCAATAAAAAGAATATTACATACACATTAAATTACAGGAATGAATATTAAAGAACACTCATCTCACATAATCCTCGGTTATTCAATCACGACGATCACAATATTCATACCAATAAGTAACCATCAACGATCATCATTGTAAGTAAATATGTGTACCCCCAATCTCGCTGACGTATAGCACCGAGATTTGGAATATCACATATTACACTTACGGTTGGAGAAAAGAAACACTGGAATTATAATTTTTAGAATGCTTAATCTACTAGGCATCAAGTTCATATTATCTCATAATATCATAACAACATGCCATGGCCCAAAAATTCACACTTTTAGCCTTGAAATGAGTTCGGAAAAAATCCCGAATCGAAACCCGTTAACCCTCAAACTGTCCACACCTTTTGAGCCTTGATTCGGCCCCGAAACAGGGCTTAATCTAGGATGGAAACAGCTCTGGATAGGGATTGGAACTGCACTGGAACAGCCAAAAACATGGTTGATCCAGTGGCTGTCCAGCCCCCATCCAAGGCTGATTCGGCCTCGGTTAAGCCCTGTTTCGGGGCCGAACTGAGCAAAAATTGTATGGGTATTGGGTAGTCTTAATAGTATACAAAACTCTTGGTCCGAACCAAGAATCCGATGGCTCCAGCACAAACAAAAAGTTTATTTTTAGGCGATTTCTAAAACTAGTTTTCCAATAATTTGATTAATTTGATTTTAAAAATTACAATAACAAATCTAACACTTTAGTTTGGCTCTCATACCATATTGGAAGTGATTAGCCTTTCTACTACAATTAGCAAGCATGCAAACATAGTGTTTTCAAAAAACTAGAGAGTTAATATGTTCAAATTAGGATCTTGACTAAAATATTAGACTTTTAACCACTACTAAATAAGAAAGAATAGTTTCATTCAAGATTATAATTTACTTACATTCTCAAAAGCTAGGTATAAGTGGTTGTTCTTGATCCCTTAAGCTCTTTGAGAGGGAGGGAAAAAGCTTGAAAAAGATCTTCTAGGATCCAAGATAATCCACCTTGAGATAACTTTTGTACAAGCTATTACTTCACTAAAACAATTTTATAGTAAAGAGAACAATCTAAACTAATTTGGCAGTTTAGTTTAGATTAGTTCAGATTGATAAAGTATGAATTTTTGCTCGTTTTTTCTTCACTTTTTTCATGAAAAATAATGTCAAGAGAAAGAAGAGAAGATGAAGATGGGAATGGTTTAGGATTTTTAAGATAAGAACAAATATATCATATCTCATTTGAAGTAATAAATCAAAATGAGTCATCTTATTCTACACAATTCTTAAAAATGACTCATTATTTTATTTAGTCAAATAAGCAAATATGATTTATCCTTATCTTTGAATTCTATGTGATTCTTATACACACATCTTATGTGTATTTATAACCATGACAAATCATATATATATATATATATATATATATATATATATATATATATATATATATATATATAGAGAGAGAGAGAGAGAGAGAGAGAATAATGGAGGAAAGAAAAGATGCCGTATGAGGGAATTTCCTCCTATGGCATCGAAAAAATACAATCTCTATCTTGTTTTCCGACGATCGACACCCATCATCTTCATCGTTATCATCTAAGATATGGGCACACCAAATTTCATGTGATTGTACAACTTTTTCACCGCTGCATTAGTGGGTTCAAAATTAACGGTTTACCGACAATAGAACTTTTTACATTGCTAAATCAACGGTGAAAAAGTTATATAATCACATGAAATTTGGCGTACCCACATCTTAGATGATAACGATGAAGATGCTGGATTCCGATCGTCGAAAAACACGATGGAGGGCGTATTTTTTCGACGCCATAGGAGGAAATTCCCTCCTACGGCCTCTTTCCTCCATTGTTCTCATATATATATTATTTTTATCATATATAAACAATATATAATGAGAAGGAAAAATAAAGTGAGCATAATATTAGTTTATATATATATATATATATATATATATATATCAAATTATTAAATCAACATTTGATTTAATAATCCGGTTATATCATATATAATCCGGCTAATATTAAATAACATTAGATTAAATATGGTAGCATATACCCGTATTTAATCTAGCTCCCGCACATATCACTATATATGCCCTATCTCGTTTCACTCATGCTAGGAAACTTCTGTGTGTGACTCTAAAGACTCGTCAATACGCTGGCAGTAGGTAATTGTAGGGTGTTTTTCATTACCCCATTGAGATGGGAATGCGCATGCTTATCAGGCGCGTACAGATTCCCCCTGCTTAGGGCAGGCCGGGGTTTATTGATTGTGGGGATCCGAATCTCCGGCAGCCGCGGACTAAGCTGCCGTTAATTATCCCTTGCTTTTGGAGCGAGAGAACCTCCGATTGACGGGTAAAACTGCTCATGTGAACTCAAAGTGATGCATTGGTGTGTGTTTTTTTTAACATATAACAATGGAGACGTGTTCATTTTTTTTATTCCATTTGTAATATATATATATATATATATATATATATATATATATATATATATATAAAGAATAACAAAAATAAATAAATAAATGCTTAGAGAAATGTTTTTTAAAAATAAGAAATATTATTCATAATTTATTTTTATTTATTTATTTATTTTTAATAAATAAAAAAAATTAAAAGAAGAAAAAAAAGGCTCCCCCCACTCACGTGAGGAGGGGAAGAGGCTCCCATTTAGTAGGAGCCTCCCCCTCACATTTGAGGGGGAGGCTCCCACTAAATGGGAACCTCCTCCTCACGTGAGAGGAAAAGGCTCGTCTCCCACTAAATGGGAGCCTTTCCTCCTCATCTTTATTCAGAGTTGTATTGGCCTGGGTGGGGAGGGGTTCCTACTAGGTGGGAGCCTCCCCATCACGTAGGGGGCTCCAAAATTAATAAATTAATTTGTTTTATTTTATTTTTTACAGGAGTTCAACTCCAAAAAGAGTTTTGTTGTGGAGTTAAACTCCGAAAGAATTTTAAATATGGAGTTGAACTCCAAAAGAATTTTAAATGGGGTTCAACTCCAAAATGATTTTTATTGTGGAGTTAAACTCCAAAAAAATTTTAAGTGGAGTTAAACTCCCCAAAAAGATTTAATATGGAGTTAAACTCCCCAAAAAGATTTTTATTGTGGACTTAAACTCCAAAAAAAATTTTGTAGTGGAGTTAAACTTCAAAAGAATTTTAAATGGAGTTTAACTCCAAAAAGATTTTTATTTATGGAGTTAAACTCCAATAGAATTTTAAGTGGAGTTAAACTCCTAATAAGATTTAATGTGGAATTAAATTCCCCAAAAAGAATTTTATTATGGAGTTAAACTCCAAAAGAATTTTTGTAGTGGAGTTAAACTCCAAAAGAATCTTAAATGGAGTTCAACTCTAAAAACATTTTTATTTATGAAGTTAAACTCCAAAAGAATTTTAAGTGGAGTTAAACTCCTAAAATGATTTAATGTGGAGTTAAACCCCCCAAAAAGATTTTTATTTTGGAGTTAAACTCCAAAAGAATTTTTGTAGTAGAGTTAAACTCCAAAACCATCTTAAATGGAGTTCAACTTCAAAAAGATTTTTATTTGGTGTGGAGTTAAACTCCACTAAATGGGGCTCCCCCTCACGTGAGAGGGGAGAAAGGGTGCTCCCAAGTTGAGAGCCTCCCCCTCACATGAGAGGGAGAAAGGGGCTCCCAAAATGGGAGCCTCCCACTCACATGAGAGGGAGCAACCCAAAATGGGAGCCTTCCCCTCACATGAGAGGGAATTAAGGGGCTCCCAAAATGGGAGCCTTCCATTCACATGAGAGGGAGCAACCCACAATGGGAGCCTCCCCCTCACATGAGAGGAAGAAAGGGACTTCCAAGATGCGAGCCTCCACCTCACATGAGAGGGACAAAAGGGTTCCAAAAGTTTTTTTTATTTTTATTAAAGGAGTTAGACTCCAAAAACATTTGTATGGAGTTAAACTCCAAAAGAATTTTTATTTATAGAGTTGAACTCGGAAAGAAATTTTATTATGGAGTTGAACTCCGAAAGAATTTTAAATGGGGTTCCACTCCTAAAAAGATTTAATATAGAGTTAAACTCCCCAAAAAGAATTTTATTGTGGAGTTAAACTCCCAAAGAATTTTTGTTGTGGAGTTAAACTCCAAAAGAATTTTAAATATGGAGTTTCACTCCTAAAAAGATTTAATGTAGAGTTAAACTCCCCAAAAAGATTTTTATTGTGAGGTTAAACTCTAGAAGAATTTTATTTGTGGAGTTAAACTCCAAAAGATTTTCTTCTTTCTCTTTTGAGAAGAAACCCAAAATGGGGTCTCTTGAAACTCCAATATTTAGATCTTGGATGATAAAAAAAGATACCCTTTTTCTTCTCTTGATGGAGTCTTGGGAGGTGGGTTTATGGTAAAACTTTACTTAATTTTTTTTAAAAAAAGAGCTAAGCTCTTGATTTAATTGGAAAATGAAAAGGAAGAGGAAGAACTTGAGAGAGTGAGGATGGAGGCACAAAGCCTAGAGATTTGATGGGGAATGAATTCTCCCTCCTTCATTTCATCATCATGTCGCCTTTTATAGGCTTACAAGATTATACATAGCCCCTTGGGCTTTACAAAATGGTATTTTGCCCATCCTATACTTCATGTGCTCATTTCTTTTGCACATAAGCCATGGGTTTTACAAAAATTTGGTTTTATGCCCATTTTCCTCACATTTATGCATAAACAATTACATCAAAATTATTTATACAAAATTTTTATTTTGGCATGGGGGAGGCCGGCCGCTTCATGTTCGGGTTTGACTCGAGCATGAGCCCACTTGACCTGGGCTTAGGCCCACTTGGCTTGGGGTTGACTTTTCCTTTGACTTAGTCAACCGGGGTGTAATTTTTGACCCCAACAAAATGCCGCTCATCAATAAATACACACTGTAAGGTGTTTTTCGTCACCCCAGTGAGATGGGAATACGCGAGCGCTTGTCAGGCGTACTACAGATTCCCCCTGCCTAGGGTAGGCGGGGGTTTAATGATTGTGGGGATCCGAATCTCCGGCAGCCGCGGACTAAGCTGCCGTTAATTACCCATCGCCTTTGGGGCGAGGGAACCTCCGATTAACGGGTTAAACTGGTCATGCGAACTCAATGTGCAGTGCGCGTGTGTTTTGAAAGGGGGTTTTGGATATATCGGGAGCCACGCAGAGTTTTTACGGGGGTCCCGCTACCCGGATAGCGGGCTGGGGGTCAAGGGGGCTAGCAGCCCCCTTGCGGGGTTCGGGGCAGCGCCCCGGCCCGAAAATTTTTTGGAGGGGGAGAATGTGGCGGAGTATGTATATGTGTGAATTTGTATACATATGTATGTGTATATGTATGTACATAAAAAGAGAGAGAAAAGGCATCCAAGGGATGCGTGGGGGCCACGTGTCGGCACGCGGGCGCCTTGCGCACTTGCGCAGGTGCGCAAGCGCGCGCGCCACGTGTCGACGCGCGGGCGCCTTGCGCACTTGCGCAGGTGTGCAAGCGGGCGCCTTGCGCACTTGCGCAGGTGCGCAAGCGCGCGCGCCACGTGTCGACGCGCGGGCGCCTTGCGCACTTGCGCAGGTGCGCAAGCGCGCGCGCCACGTATCGGCGCGCGGGCGTCTTGCGCACTTACGCAAGCGCGCGCGCCACGTGTCGGCACGCTGGCGCCTTGCGCACTTGCGCTGCGCGCCGGAGAGGCACAAGAGGCTTTTAGCCTAAAAAAATTTCTCAGAAGAGAAATCAGAGAGGAGTTGGACTCCTGAATGTTTTTCTTCTTTTTTGAGGGTTTAGAGAAAGATCTTCTTCTTCTTCCTCCTCTGTTAGCTGGATCTTGAAGATCAAGAGATGTGGGATTTCAAAATCTTTTCTTTTTGAGATCTAATGGAAGATCTGAGTTCCCCTTGATGGGTTTTGTGGTGAAAACTAATTTGTTTTTATAAAAATGAGAGTAGAACTCTTGATTTAATTCAAAAGAAAGAAGAAGGTTTTGGAACCTTGAAGAAGGAAGAAAGAGCTCAGCTCTAATTTTTGTGGAGAGAATGAAAAGTATATATTTTTTTTATTCATCATGTTGCCTTTTATAGGCTTACATATTTGCATATAGCCCCTTGGGCTTTACAAAAATGGCATTTTAGCCATCCCATGGCTCATGTGCCATTTCATTTTTTTGCACATAAGCCATGGGCTTACAAAATATTGGCTTTATGCCCATTTTGCATACATTCATGTATAAAAAATTACATAAAAATTATTTATTACATGATATATATTTTAGCATGGAGGAGGCTGGCCGCGGGCTCGACTTGGGCATGGGCCCGCTTGACCTGGGCTTGGGCCCACCTGGCTTGGGGTTGACCTTGAATTTGACTCGGTCAACCGGGGGTGTAAATTTTTACCCCAACAAAGTGCCCCCCCATCAATAAATGCACACCGCACATTTGAGTTGTGTGCATGAAATTGATGGATCTTGAAGCTGAACTTCGAGGTGGAACATCATTCCGGAGGCGAAGCATCATCCCGGGGAGCATGATTCCCGAGGATCGGAGCATCATTCCGATTCGCGGAGCATAATTCCAATGTCAGAGCATCATTCCGAAGCGCGGAGCATAGTCCAGGGTCGGAGCATCATTCCGATTTGCGGAGCATAATTCCAGAGTTCGGAGCATCTTTCCGAAGAGCGGAGCTTGATTCCAGAGTTCGGAACATCTTTCCGAAGAGCGGAGCATGATTCCAGGATTCGGAGCATCGTTCCGAAGGGCGGAGCATAATTCCAGGATTTGGAGCATCGTTCCGAAGGGCGGAGCATAAGTCCAGGGTCGGAGCATCATTCCGATTTGCGGAGCATAATTCCAGAGTTCGGAGCATCTTTCCGAAGAGCGGAGCTTGATTCCAGAGTTCGGAACATCTTTCCGAAGAGCGGAGCATGATTCCAGGATTCGGAGCATCTTTCCGAAGAGCGGAGCATGATTCCAGGATTCGGAGCATCATTCCGAAGGGCGGAGCTTGATTCCAGAGTTCGGAGCATCATTCCGATGAGCGGAGCATGATTCCAGGATTCGGAGCATCGTTCCGAAGGGCGGAGCATAATTCCAGGATTCGGAGCATCATTCCGAAGGGCGGAGCTTGATTCCAGAGTTCGGAGCATCATTCCGATGAGCGGAGCATGATTCCAGGATTCGGAGCATTGTTCCGAAGGGCGGAGCATAATTCCAGGATTCGGAGCATCATTCCGATGGGCGGAGCTTGATTCCAGAGTTCGGAGCATCATTCCGATTTGCGGAGCATGATTCCAGGATTCGGAGCATCGTTCCGAAGGGCGGAGCATAATTCCAGGATTCGGAGCATCGTTCCGAAGGGCGGAGCATAATTCCAGGATTCGGAGCATCATTCCGAAGAGCGGAGCATAATTCCAGAGATCGGAGCATCATTCCGATGACTGGCAGACATTCTGGCCGAAGCATGATTTCGATGCAGAGGTAGATTCCTAGGCGAAGTATAATTCCGACGAGGGAGGAAAATATTCCGAGGCGAAGCATGATTTCGACACGGAGTATATTCTAAGACGGAGCATGATTCCGGCGCAGAGCTTGTTGGCTGACTTGATTCCGAGACGAAGCATAATTTCGACAGGGAAGGCAGGTACACCGAGGCGAAGCATCATTTCGACACGGGGTGCATTCTGAGACGAAGTACAATTCCGACGCAGAGCTTGCTGGTTGACTTGATTCCGAGGCGGAGCATAATTCCGACGAGAAGGTCGTTGGTTGATTCCGAGCCGAAGCATAATTCCGACAGGGAAGGCAGATACACCGAGGCGAACCATCATTTCGACACGGGGTGCACATTCTGAGACGAAGCATGATTCCGACGCAGAGCTTGTTGGTTGATTTGATTTGGGTTGACATCAGTATCGCTACACTGGAATATGGTACCAAGAGCGAATCATCATTTGTCATGAGAGGGTTTGGGGATTGGTTTTGGTTGGCATCTGCATTGCTGCACTGGAATAATGCCAGGAGCAACTCATCATGTGCCCCGGGAGGATTTGGATTGGGTTTGTTTGGCATCTGCATTGCTGCACTGGAATAATGCCAGGAGCAACTCATCATGTGCCCCGGGAGGATTTGGATTGGGTTTGTTTGGCATCTGCATTGCTGCACTGGAATAATGCCAGGAGCAACTCATCATGTGCCCCGAGAGGACTTGGGAGAGATTGGGATCGTTTTACGCCCGTGGATTGTATACGGTTTTGCAGGATGTATGATCCAGACCGTAGGGCCATACAAATTTCGAGACTTTGTTGGCGTCTGCATCGCTGCACTGGAATATGGTACCAGGAGTGACTCATCATTCGCTATTGGGGCATGGGATTGGAATTTGGTTGGCGTCTGCATCGCTGCACTGGAATATGGTACCAGGAGCGACTCATCATTCGCCACGTGGGGTATGGTATTGGAATTTGGTTGGCGTCTGCATCGCTGCACTGGAATATGGTACCAGGAGCGACTCATCATTCGCCACTTGGGGATTGGGGAGCGATGGCTTAGAAGACAGGTTTGGATCCCTATCACCTAAGGCTTTTCAATTCTATGGGCCGTAAGGGTCCCATAAAGTATTTTCTCCCTACGAGTTGTAAGGATCCCGTAGGTGCATTTTCTCCTTAGGGGTCGTGAGGACCCCCAAGTGTGTTTTTCCTTTATGAGTCGTAAGGATCCCACAAAGGTTTGTTCTCCTCATGTATCGTGAGGACACATGAGTGGGTCTTCTCAATGGAGCATAATTCCAGAGGCGGAGACCAGCCGCGTAACCGGTAATCGTGGTGGGGTATGGACGTGATGAGAATTATTTGAGCCCGTGGATTGTATACGGCAGTCAATTTGGGGACTGGCCGTAGGGCTGGGAGAACTTTGGAAATTTGAATTTTTGTTTGGCGTCTGCATCGCTGTACTGGAATATGGTACCAGGAGCGACTCATCATTCGCCGCTGTTTTTTTGTTGCTTTTGTATTTTATTTTATTTATTTTTTTTTTTTTACCGCGATTGCTCCATCATTTCAGCTTTTCTTATCGCGAAGGTCGCGATTGCCCCATCATTTCGGCTTTTATTCGCGGTTGCCCCATCATTTCGGCTTTTATCTTCATCTTTATTTTACTCGCTGATTTTTATTGCGAGTTGCCCCATCATTTCGGCTTTTATTTATTTTCCTTTTATTTACACATTTTTTTCTTTTATACATATTTCTTTTTACATTCCCAGTTTAACGACTTAGAGGTCGACTGTTCCAATTTAATGACGTGGTGGTCAATTGTTTTCAGAGAAAGGCAGATGCCTGAGAGAATCGGTTTCACGAAGAACTTCGGTCTCCGTTTGTATGAAATTGGCGGTTGCAGCTTGACTGTTTGTTAGCACGCCTTTGGACAGTTCTATCTCTCCTGCCTTGTATTGCTTTTCGACCCAATCTTTGAAGACGAAGCAGTCCTCAATGGCATGGCCTATCACTCTGTGATAGGGGCAGTATTTGGGGTCGTCGGTCCTATTCGCTTCCTGCGGTCTTTTTGACTCTGGCAGTTGTAGACCGTTCTTCAGGGCGTCTTTGAATATTTTACGGATTTTGTCCCTTCTGAAGGAATAGACCTTATCCAGCTTCTCTTTCAGTGGAGATTCTCCTCCCTCTCCGAACATTGGCTTCCGAGGCTGGTTGGCGCTAGGCCCGCTCATCCTTTGCTTATTTCGGTTAGCCGAAGTGTTAAGAGATTCAGTATCGTCAGAACCTCCGCCTTTGCGATTTTCGTCCTTTCGGTTTCTCCAGGACCTATTGTTATTTTGGGAGTCAGAGGAGGACTCCTGCTTTGAGCGTTCCAACATCTGGACTTTTCTGGTCAGCTCTTGGAATGTTTTGAGACCCGCGGTGCATAGAAACGGGGCCATCCAATTGTTGAGATTTCCGACGAGGAGACTGACAGATTGGTCTTGCTCTATCGGCGGTTCGCATTTGACGGAGAGATTGCGCCATCGGGTTATAAAATCCGTGCTGCTTTCGTCGTTCTTGGGCTTGGTCCTTACGAGCTCGGCAATGGTGATCTTATCGCTGATGCTCATGAACCTCAGCCGAAACAGAGACTCCATTTGGACAAAAGTTGTGACGGAGCCATCCGGTATGCTCGCGTACCAGTCGAAAGCAACATCGGTCAAGCTATTAACGAAATAGCGGAGGAGAAGCGCATCATTGCCCCCAGTATTCCCGCATGAGGCTTTGAAGTGGGCGATATGCTGATTCGCATTTCCCGTCCCATCGAATCTTCCGAATTTGGGGATGACATAGCCGCTAGGAAATTCTACCAGATCATACTGAGCAGGATATGGTCTCCCACTACTGCTGATATCTTTTCGCGCTTCGGCTTCGGCCACCAATGTTTTGACTTTGCTGGCAACCAAATCCATGATTTGATCTTGAGTTAGCGGGCTACTGTCATCGGTAGCCAAGACATTTCCCGAGATAGGATGCGACTGGTCTTCATATAGTTCGCCCACTTTTGGATTTGAGGGAATAGGCGTCGGCTGCTTTGGGACACCACTTCCCGGTTCACGAGCAGAGCCCTCCGCTTGATTGGGCGGCTGAAAGGCAAGTTGGGCCGTGAGCCGTAAGACGACATTTGTCAAGTCGTCGATCTTTGAGTAGAGCTTGGCCATCTCCTTGTCTTTGCTTCTGAGCTACTTTCGGAGCTCTTGGAGAAGTTGTTGCTCTGCGGTCTTAGGACGGAAAGTTGGCTCATCTTCGCTTTCCGAGCCTGACTCCTCATGAATTGAGGGCTCTCTTTGCCTATCAGCCTCATTGAGAGGGTTTTCATCATCCAGCGGAGGCGGCTGTTCTTGGGAAGCGGCCACCACATTCAAGCCAGATTGGGTTTGAGATGTGGTAGCCCCGTCCTTGCTCTTGCTGCGCGTGCCCACCGTGTAGACAGTGTGGATCACATACCCAGCCATTTCCTCATCTTCGGCGGGGTAACCCTGTTCTTCGAACCTCATGAGGTTCAGCCTGGCAGGAGCCCTAGCCCTTTTGTTGGCTCTATATCTGAGCCCTTTTTCCCTCAGCTTCTCGATTTTGAAGGCTTGGCGGGCATCCGCTACCCGGGAAGCCATTGTGAGTTGATCAGCGGGGAGCTTAGAGAAGACACCCGATCGAGCATTTGTCAGGGGCGCCAATGGAGCTTGCTCGGGACGCGTTGTAGCTTTGTTGGTGTTGATGGCCTTGCCCCCAGCTGGGGCCAAGGAAAGTCGTTCAAATACCGACTTGCATTCGGGTTGGGGCGCCCTTGAGATCACCACATTTGGTCTCCTGCCTTTCGAGACCGGTTTGTCTGCCACCGGGGCTTGAGGAGCTGGGATGGCGCCAACTGGCATGAACATAATAGAGCCGAATGGTAGCAGCGGCTCCTCCCATTGTCGTCCGAGACTGGCCGGAAGGACCGTCCTAGAGTCTATCCTCATCGTGTAAGAGACGGGAGCCGAGTTCATCATCGAAGACATCGTCGGAAGGTGATTGCTTGAAAATCTGCATGAAAAAGCATTATTTTTAGTATAAATACAGGTATGTATATTGATTGAGTTCGCATGAACGCTTAACCCGAAATATGGGAGGAGAGACATGTCCCACCGGGCGTGCCAGAATCTGTAAGGTGTTTTTCGTCCCCCCAGTGAGATGGGAATACGCGAGCGCTTGTCAGGCGTACTACAGATTCCCCCTGCCTAGGGTAGGCCGGGGTTTAATGATTGTGGGGATCCGAATCTCCGGCAGCCGCGGACTAAGCTGCCGTTAATTACCCATCGCCTTTGGGGCGAGGGAACCTCCGATTAACGGGTTAAACTGGTCATGCGAACTCAATGTGCAGTGTGCGTGTGTTTTGAAAGGGGGTTTTGGATATATCGGGAGCCACGCAGAGTTTTTACGGGGGTCCCGCTATCCGGATAGCGGGCTGGGGGTCAAGGGGGCTAGCAGCCCCCTTGCGGGGTTCGGGGCAGCGCCCCAACCCGAAAATTTTTTGGAGGGGGAGAATGTGGCGGAGTATGTATATGTGTGAATTTGTATACATATGTATGTGTATATGTATGTACATAAAAAGAGAGGGAAAAGGCATCCAAGGGATGCGTGGGGGCCACGTGTCGGCACGCGGGCGCCTTGCGCACTTGCGCAGGTGCGCAAGCGCGCGCGCCACGTGTCGACGCGCGGGCGCCTTGCGCACTTGCGCAGGTGCGCAAGCGGGCGCGCCACGTGTCGGCGCGCGGGCGCCTTGCGCAGGTGCGCAAGCGCGCGCGCCACGTGTCGGCACGCGGGCGTCTTGCGCACTTGCGCATGCGCGCAGGTGCGCAAGCGTGCGCGCCACGTGTCGGCACGCTGGCGCCTTGCGCACTTGCGCTGCGCGCCGGAGAGGTACAAGAGGCTTTTAGCCTAAAAAAATTTCTGAGAAGAGAAATCAGAGAGGAGTTGGACTCCTGAATGTTTTTCTTCTTTTTTTGAGGGTTTAGTGAAAGATCTTCTTCTTCTTCCTTCTCTGTTAGCTGGATCTTGAAGATCAAGAGATGTGGGATTTCAAAATCTTTTCTTTTTGAGATCTAATGGAAGATCTGAGTTCCCCTTGATGGGTTTTGTGGTGAAAACTAATTTGTTTTTATAAAAATGAGAGTAGAACTCTTGATTTAATTCAAAAGAAAGAAGAAGGTTTTGGAACCTTGAAGAAGGAAGAAAGAGCTCAGCTCTAATTTTTGTGGAGAGAATGAAAAGTATATATTTTTTTTATTCATCATGTTGCCTTTTATAGGCTTACATATTTGCATATAGCCCCTTGGGCTTTACAAAAATGGCATTTTAGCCATCCCATGGCTCATGTGCCATTTCATTTTTTTGCACATAAGCCATGGGCTTACAAAATATTGGCTTTATGCCCATTTTGCATACATTCATGTATAAAAAATTACATAAAAATTATTTATTACATGATCTATATTTTAGCATGGAGGAGGCTGGCCGCGGGCTCGACTTGGGCATGGGCCCGCTTGACCTGGGCTTGGGCCCACCTGGCTTGGGGTTGACCTTGACTTTGACTCGGTCAACCGGGGGTGTAAATTTTTACCCCAACACACACCACACATGTGGGTCGTGTGCATGAAATTGATGGATCTTCTTTCACGTGGAGGCAACTTGATTTGGTTCTCACTTTTGGGAAACTGGCACTGCCCTTTTTACGACATGGACGGTCGATGCTTGACGTGTCCCCGAGATAGAATGTCGGTGTATGACGTATCCCCGGCATGGAGTGTCGCTGGTCGACGTTTCCCCGGCATAGAGTGTCGCTAGCTGTTCTGATTACGAAGCGGAGTGTCTGTTTGACGTGTCCCCGGCACGGAGTGTCACTGGTTGACGTTTCCCCGAGGCGGAGTGTCACTGGTTGATGTTTCCCCAAGGTGGAGTGTCTGTGGTCGACTTGTCCCTGGCACGGAGTGTCGCTGGTCGACGTTTCCCCGACATGGAGTGTCTGATTGACTTGATTTCAAGGTGGAGCATAATTCCGACGAGGAGGTCGTTGCTGCCCTTTTTGCAACTTGGACGGTCGGTGCTTCCATTTTAGCGACGTGGACGGCCGGTTCTGCCATTTTAGCGACGTGGACGGTCGGTTCTGCCATTTTAGCAACGTGGACGGTCGGTTCTGCCCTTTTTAAGATGTGGACGGTCGGTGCTGCCATTTCAGTGACGTGGACGGTCGATTCTGCCTTTTTTCCGACTTGGACGGTCAGTGCTACCAATTTAGCAACATGGACGGTCGGTTCTGCCCTTTTTGCGACATGGATGGTCGGTGCTGCCATTTTAGCGACGTGGACGGTCGGTTCTGCCCTTTTTGCGACGTGGACGGTCGGTGCTGCCATTTTAGCAATGTGGACGGTTGGTTCTGCCATTTTAGAAACGTGGACGGTCGGTTCTGCCCTTTTCGCGACTTGGACGGTCGGTGCTGCCATTTTAGCGATGTGGACGGTCGGTTCTGCCCTTTTTACGACTTGGATGGTCGGTGCTGCCATTTTTGCGACGTGGACGGTCGGTTCTGCCATTTTTGCGACTTGGACGGTCGGTACTGCCCTTTTAGTGACTTGGACGGTCGGTGCTGCCATTTTTGCGACGTGGACGGTCGGTTCTGCCATTTTAGTGATGTGAACGGTCGGTGCTGCCATTTTTGCGACGTGGATGGTCGGTTCTGCCATTTTTGCGACTGGACGGTCAGTTCTGCCATTTTAGCGACGTAGACGGTCGGTGCTGCCATTTTAGCGACGTGGACGGTCGGTGCTGCCCTTTTAGCGACTTGAACGGTCGGTGCTGCCATTTTTTAGACGTGGACGGTCGGTGCTTGATTTGACTTGCTCCGCTTCTTGCTGTGTCGGAGTTGAAGTTGATTTGCTCCGCTTTCTACGGTGTCGGAGTTGATTTGTTTGATTTGATTTATTTTGGGAGTTCTCTACCCGTCCAGTGGGACTTTTGAGCTTGGAGCGCTACCGGGTGGGACATTAATTTGATCTGTTTGATTTATGCCTTATTTGGTAGGACTTTTGAATTTGAATGGAACTTTGAATTTGGATTTTGTTTGGCAATCAGCATTGCTGTACTGGAATAATGCCAGGAGCAACTCATCATTTGCCTAGGGAGGACTTGGGATTTGGTTTTTGGGTCGGCATCAGCATTGCTGCACTGGAATAATACCAGGAGCAACTCATCATTTACCCCGGGAGGATTTAGGATTTAGTTTTTGGGTCGGCATCAACACCGCTAACACTGAAGCACAAGTGCCAGGAGCAATTCATCATTTGCCTTTGCCTGTTGGGGAGCGATGGCTTAGAAGACAGGTTTAGATCCCTATCACCTAAGGCTTTTCAATTTTATGGGCCGTAAGGGTCCCATAAAAGTATTTTCTCTCTACGAGTCGAAAGGATCTCGTAGGTGTATTTTCTTCTTAGGAGTCGTGGGGACTCCCAAGTGTGTTACTCCTTTGTGAGTCGTAAGGATCTCACGCGGGAATTTTCTCCTCACAAAATCGAGAAGACTTTGCGAGTGTATTTCATCTCTTTTTCATGAGTTTGCACCCTTTCGGGTTTTCACAAACTCGCCGGCAGTCCTACTGTTTTTACTCATGGAGCCCTTTCGGGTTTTCATCCGTGCCCATTTTGCTTGTGGGCATACCTTTTTTCTCTTTTTTTTCTTTTTTTGGCGGATCTTCATTGCTGGTGCGACTTTAAATGTAGTCTCGCCGGTAGGACTTAGGAGAGATTAGGATCATTTTACGTCCGTGGATTGTATACGGTTTTACAGGATGTATAATCCAAACCGTAGGGCCGGAAGAATTTTGGGACTTTGTTGGCGTCTGTATCGCTGCGCTGGAATATGGTATCAGGAGCGACTCATCATTCACCGTTGGGAAATTCAAAAATTTGAAATTTTGGTTGGCGTCTGCATCGCTGTACTGGAATATGGTACCAGGAGCGACTCATCATTCGCCATTTAGGAATTTGGATTTTGGTTGGCGTCTGCATCGCTGCACTGGAATATGGTACCAGGAGCGACTCATCATTCTCCATTTGGAGTTTTTTTTACCGTGATTGCTATATCATTTCAGCTTTTCTTACCGCGAAGGTCGCGATTACCCTATCATTTTGGCTTTTTATTCGCGGTTGCCCCATCATTTCGGCTGTTTATTTTCATTTTTATTTTACTGGCTGATTTTTATTGCGAGTTGCCCCATCATTTCGGCTCTTTTTCTTCTTTTTTTTATTCCTTTTTATTTTATTTTATTTTACACATTTTTTATTTACACTTTTTTTTTACATTCCCGGTTTAACGACTTAGGGGTTGATTGTTCCCAGTTTAATAATGTGGTGATCGGCTCTTTTTAAAGAAAAGCAGATGTCTGAAAGAATCAGGTTCCCGAAAGACGTTGGTTTCCGTTTGTATGAAATTGGAGGCTGTAGCTTGACTGTTTGTTAACACGCCAAGGGACAATGATATTTCTCCCGCCTTATATTGCTTTTCGACCCAATCTTTGAAGACGAAGCAGTCCTCAATGGCATGGCCTATCACTCTGTGATAGGAGCAATATTTGGGGTCGTCGGTCATATTCGCTTCTTGCGGTCTTTTTAATTCTGGCAATTGTAGACCATTTCTTAGGGCGTCTTTGAATATTTTATGGACTTTGTCCCTTCTGAAGGAATAGACCTTATCCAGTTTTTTTTTCAGAGGCAATTCCCCTCCCCCTCCCAACATCGGTTTTCGAGGTTGGTCGGTATTAGGTCCGCCTGCTGTCCGCTTACGATGTTCGGTGTATGTATCGGAGGGACTAGAGGCTGATCGCGGCCGTTTTTTGCGAAGGCGCTCCGCTCTTGGGCCGAAGGGGGTATCAGTTGGCTACCTCCGGGTATCAATCCTTGTCTCATGAACCAAATTTTGATTTTGCTGTAATTGCAATCGGGCGACTTGGGTCGTGAGATCTGCTATGACGTTTGCCAGCTCGTCGACTTTGGAATGGACCTTGGCCATCTTCTCGTCCCTATCCTGAAGCTGCTTTTGAAGCCATTGGAATAATGCTTGTTCTATAGTTCCGGGTACGACAACGGGGTCATCCTTACCGCCTGAGCTTGATTCAGCAAGCACCATGGGTGCCTTTGGCTCGATGGTCTGAGCGGGCTCTTCATCATTTGGATCGAGCCGATGCTAGATAGCGTCAACCATATCATCACCATGGCTCTGAAGCATAGGAGGGTTTGTTTGTTCATGTCCGACCATGTAGACAGCGTGGACCACATATCCAGCCATCTCTTTATCTTTGGCGGCTGATTTTTCGGACCATCATCGTGACCCTTCGTCTTCTGGAAAGGACAGGCGACTGAAGGCGGTTGGCCCAGCTGGGTCCTTGGGCGGCGCTGTCCGGATCGCAGCTTTCTTGATCCTCACAGTAATAGCATTCTTCTGAACCAATTTCAGCGGTTCAAAAGAGTTAGCGACATTTACAGCCGTTTCATTTGTCGTTGCTGGGTAACCTCGTTCTTGGAACCCTACGATGTTCAAATCAGAAAGAGCCCTAGCCCTTTTATTGGCTCTGTATCTGAGCCTTTTCTGTCTTAGCTTCTCGATTTTGAGGGCTTGGCAGGCATCCGTCCTCCAGGAAGCCATCGTGGGCAGATTAACGGGGAGCTTAGAGAAGATACCCAATTGAGCGGTTGTTAGGGGCGCCGCTAGAGCCTGCCTGAGATGCCTTGTTGCTTTGTTGGTGTTGATGGCCTTGCCCCCAGCTGGGGCCAAGGAAAGTCCTTCAAACACCAACTTACGTTTGGGTTGGGGCGCCTTCGAGACCACCACATTTGGCCTCCTGCCTTTCGAGGCCGGTCTATCTGTTACTGGAGTTTGAAGAGCTGGGATGACGTTAGCTTGCATGAACAGAATAGAGTCGAATGGTAGCGGTGGCTCCTCCCATTGCCGCCCGAGACTGGCCGGGAGGACCGTCCTAGCGTCCATCTTCATCGTGTAGGAGATGGGAGCTGTGTTGAGAGCTGAGCTTGCCCTTAAAGATATTTTGTTGCGTTCGAAGATTGCAGTCGAAAGTCATTAACCTGCAAATAGAAGCATGATTTCAGTACAGACAATCAATTTATATGTTGATTGAGTTTGCATGGATGTTTAACCCGAAATATAGAAGGAGAGAAAAGTCCCACCGAGCTTGCCAGAATCTGTAGGGTGTTTTTCGTCATCCCATTGAGATGGGAATGCGCGTGCTTATTAGGCGCATACAGATTCCTCCTGCCTAGGGCAGGCCGGGGTTTATTGATTGTGGGGATCCGAATTTCCGGCAGCCGCGGACTAAGTTGCCGTTAATTACCCCTCGCTTTTGGAGCGAGAGAACCTCCGATTGACGAGTAAAACTGGTCATGCAAACTCAATGCGATGCATTGGTGTGTGTTTTTATAACATATAACAATGGAGACGTGTTCATTTTTTTTTTGTTCCATTTGTAAAATATATATAAATTTTTTTAAAAAAAGAATAACAAAAATAAATAAATAAATGCTTAGAGAAATGTTTTTTTAAAAAAGAAATATTATTCATAATTTTTTTTTTAATAAATAAAAAAATTAAAAGATGGAAAAAAGGGCTCCCCCACTCACGTAGTGGGGGTGGGTGGGGAAGAGGCTCCCATTTAGTAGGAGCCTCCCCCTCATGGGGGGTGGAGCTCCCACTAAATGGGAGCCTTCCTATCACGTGAGGGGGGTTTTCCCCCCTCACGTGAGGTGGGTAGAGGCTCCCCATTCCGTGGGGGTTCCAAAATTAATAGATTAATTTTTTTTATTTTATTTTTTACATGAAGTTCAACTCCAAAAAGATTTTTGTTGTGGAGTTAAACTCCAAAAAAAATTTAAATGTGGAGTTAAATTCTAAAAGAATTTTAAATGGAGTTCAACTCCAAAATGATTTTTATTGTGGAGTTAAACTTCAAAAGAATTTTAAGTGGAGTTAAACTCCTAAAAAGATTTAATGTGGAGTTAAACTTCCCAAAAAGATTTTTATTGTGGAGTTAAACTCTAAAAGAATTTTTGTAGTGGAGTTAAACTCCAAAAGAATTTTAAATGGAGTTCAGCTCCAAAAATATTTTTATTTGTGGAGTTAAATTCCAAAAGAATTTTAAGTGGAGTTAAACTCTCCAAAAAGATTTTTATTGTGGAGTTAAACTCCAAAAGAATTTTTGTAGTGGAGTTAAACTTCAAAAGAATTTTTAAGTGGAGTTCAACTCCAAAAAGAATTTTATTTATGGAGTTAAACTCCAAAAGAATTTTAAGTGGAGTTAAACTCCTAAAATGATTTAATGTGGAGTTAAACTCCCCAAAAAAAAGTTTATTGTGGAGTTAAACTCCAAAAGAATTTTTGTAGTGGAGTTAAACCACAAAAGTATTTTAAATAGAGTTCAACTCCAAATAGATTTTTATTTGGTATGGAGTTAAACTCCACTAAATGGGGCTCCCCCTCACATGAGAGGGGAGAAAGGGGGCTCCCAAGATGGGAGCCTCCTCCTCACATGAGAGGGAGAAAGGGGCTCCCAAAATGGGAGCCTCCCACTCACATGAGAAGGAGCAACCCAAAATCGGAGCCTCCCCCTCACATGAAAAAAAGAAAGGGGCTCCCAAGATGGGAGTCTCCCCCTCACATGAGAGGGACAAAGGGGTTCCAAAAGTTTTTTTTATTAAAGCGGTTAGACTCCAAAAACATTTGTATGGAGTTAAACTCCAAAAGAATTTTTATTTGTGGAGTTGAACTCGGAAAGAATTTTTATTATGGAGTTAGAACTCCGAAAGAATTTTTAATGGAGTTCCACTCCTAAAAAGATTTAATATAGAGTTAAACTCCCTAAAAAGAATTTTATTATGGAGTTAAACTCCAAAAGAATTTTTGTTGTGGAGTTAAACTCCAAAAGAATTTTAAATGTGGGGTTCCACTCCTAAAAAGATTTAATGTGGAGTTAAACTCCCCAACAAGAATTTTATTGTGGAGTTAAACTCCAAAAGAATTTTATTTGTGGAGTTAAACTCCAAAAGATTTTCTCCTTTCTCTTTTGAGAAGAAACCCAATATGAGTTCTCTTGAAACTCCAAAATTTAGATCTTGGATGATAAAAAGAGAGAACCTTGTTCTTCTCTTGATGGAGTTTTGGGAGGTGGGTTTATGGTAAAACTTTATTTAGTTTTTAAAAAAGAGAGAGCTAAAGCTCTAGATTTAATTGGAAAATGAAAAGAAAGAGGAAGAACTTGAGAGAGTGAGGATGGAGGCACAAACCCTAGAGATTTGATGGGGAATGAATTCTCCCTCCTTCGTTTCATCATCATGTCACCTTTTATAGGCTTACAAGATTATACATAGCCCCTTGGGCTTTACAAAATGACATTTTGCCTATCTCATGCCTCATGTGCTCATTTCTTTTACACATGAGCCATGGGTTTTACAAAAATTTGGCTTTATGCCCATTTCTCTCACATTTATGCATAAACAATTACATCAAAATTATTTATTACTGTATGGTATTTTTCGTCACCCCATTGAGATGGGAATGCGCGCGCTTGTCAGGCGCATTACAGATTCCCCCTGTCTAGGGTAGGCTGGGGTTTATTGATTGTGGGGATCCGAATCTCCGGCAGCCGCGTACTAAGTTGTCGTTAATTACCCCTCTGCCTTTGGAGCGGGAGAACCTCCGATTGATGGGTTAAACAGGTAATGTTACCGCCAAAAAAAAAATTCTGAGCAAAAGAGCCCAAGGTATCAAATGGCAGCGATACGTTTAAGAAAATGTGAATCAGTATTTTTCGGGCTGTGTTTTGACAAACTACTGAATGCGAAACAGCTAAATTCTGATGGTATCGAAAGCGTCTCGAAAAATTCTTCGATTTGATATATTATGGGCCCTATAATTCATCCGGAATCAAAAGTTATGAGGCATCACGTGCCCACACGTGACCGTGCATCACGTGCAGACACGTGACCATTTACAGGCAAAGCCTGTAGACACTGAATAAAATAAATAATTAAATGGGGTCGCATGCCAACACGTGATGGGCCTTTAAACTCACTGAAAAGAATTAAAGGTATAATAAAATGACAAGGAAAAACCTCAATGGGGCATCACGTGCCAACACGTGACCAAGGGTCACGTGCTGACACGTGATAATTTGAGTTCTTTAAAACAACAGAATTAAATTCTGGTCAAATGCTTAATCAGGGGGTCACGTGCCAACACGTGATGGGTTCCTGAAGATCTATGAATTAATAGAATTAAATTCTAATTAAGAGGGAATCAAAAACCCTAAATATTTCTCTAAATCTTTCCAAACATAAAAGATGGTGCTCTGTAAAATAGAGCACCGTTGGATTAAAATCCAATGGTGATTAAAAATCACCACTTTATGGAAAGATTTTATATAAGGAAAGATTTTCCTAAAATTCACCAAGAATAAAAGATAGAATATATTTTGGATTAAAAATCTTATGGTGAATAAAATTCACTGAGTGATCTAAAAGATCATGTTGGTTACAAAAACAACCAAAATCTTTCAATGAAAGATTCACTAAACAAATTGATTTTTTTTCTTTCTCCTATAAATAGGAGCCAAGAAGAGAAGAGAGGGGGATCTACTTTTTGAGAGAAAAAAGAGAGGAGAATTTAATTCTCAAGAGAGAAAAAAAAAGATCTCTTCAGAGAAAGGAAACCCTAGGTGAGAAAGGGGAAATAGATCTACGTTCCATAAAACAAAGAGAATTTAACTCTCAATTTAAGAGTTTAACTCTTCTGAAAAAGAACTTAGTTCTTTCTCTGGTTGAAAATCTGCATAAGCAAATCTCCACATAGGTTGAGAATTTAATTTTCATTGGGTTGAGATTCTGCCATGCAGATCCAAAACTTAGAGGGAGAATTGAGTTTAGGGAATTTAATTCCCCCAAATTCATAGGAATTTAATTCCTCCAAAACAGAACTAGGGTTTAACCCTATGTGAATATTAAATTCTCCCACTTTCACAGGAATTTAATTCCTTCAAGATAAAACTAGGGTTTAACCCTATATGAGAATTCAATTCTCCCAATTCATAGGAATTTAATTCCTCCAAGACAGAAATTAGGGTTTAACCCTACATAAGAATTTAATTCTTTCATAATAGGAATTTAATTCCTCCAAAAATATAATTAGGGTTTAACCCTACAGAGAATTTAATTCTTAAAATAAAGAGACTTGAAAGATCTCCATGCACGTAAAGAACATTGGTCACACGATGACATGTGACCCCAATCCGCAGTGGTCAGAAAAGAAAGAATAAACTGGGTCACGTGCCCCCACGTGACCCCTGAACAAATCCTCCAAAATAAGAAGGAATTAACCCTGAGGCAATACCTCACGTGCTCCCACATGACTTCCAAAATAAAGAAAATAAAAACAAAGGCAATGCTGGCTTTGGGTACTCTCACGTGTCCTCGCGTGACCTCTAATAAAAGCCTTAACAAATAGTGCATGAGTGCCTATCGCGTGCCCACACGTGATGGCGAGGAAATTAAAAGTGTTAAACACTTATTTACAAGACAAAGTAAAGGAGATCTGTCCCCCACCTTTGGGCGCTGTCACGTGTCCCCACGTGACCCCTTCCTCTCTAGTGTTTAACACTAATTTGAGCGTTTCAGTGTTTAACACTATCTTAAAGCCATTCTTAGCCAAATTGGCTAAGTTTCCAGAGGCAAAAACCTCTCCTTTAACTAAATCTCAAACTTGAGTAAAACTCAGAGCTACAATGTTTAATGCTCAGTCAAAAACAAAAATGTTATCAGAGCCCTCAAACTCTTGTTTAGCATTGCTAATTAATGAGGGGCTGAACCCAAACAAATGTCTAATGGTCCAATAAAGGGCCAATATTTCAAACTTAATTGGACTTGGCCCAAATTGGCCATAAGTCCTCAATTCAGACTCAACTGAGCCAATGTGCTCATAATATAATTAATTGATCTTAGTTCCAAATTAGACTACAGATCATTTAATCCACTTTAGTTCAAGGGTACATCTCTTTACTCCTTTGATATTTATCGTTGTAATTCCTCAACGTCTTCAAAGAGGTGACGGGTCCCGACAACCACACATTTCACGGACTGTGGGATCCTTAAACCCATGGACTATGATGTCCTTAATCTCGACCGTGATGTCTTAAAATTAACAACGGACTATGGGGTCCTTAAACCCATGGACTATGATATCCTTAACCTCGACCGTGATGTCTTAAAACTAACAACGGACTGTGGGGTCCTTAAACCCATAGACTATGATATCCTTAATCTCGACCGTGATGTCTTAAAACTAATAACGGACTGTGGGGTCCTTAAACCCATGGACTATGATGTCCTTGACCTCGACCGTGATGCCTTAAAACTAACATTGGACTGTGGGGTCCTTAAACCAATGGACTATGATGTCCTTAACCTCGACAGAGATGTCTTTAAACTAACAATGGACCGAGATGTCCTTAAACTAACATTGGACTGTAATGTCCTTAAACTAATCGACCGCAATGTCACTAAACTAAACAATAGAGCCCAAATGCTCTCTTGTCGGATCTAAATGATCCCGTTAAGTTGATCTTAGTCTAAAATTAGGCTAACGTATCCTCAACAAACGTTTAAGTTGATCTTAGTCTCAAATTAGGCTAACGTATCCTTAAACCCAAACCCAAATCTAAGAAAGATGCGGATTTGGACTAGTCCACGCCCTACGAGCGACAACATAATTTAGTCTCCGTATACAATCCACGGGCAACCAAACACAAAACAAACACCCATGGCACGAAGTGACCATCTGGAGAAGGAGAAAATTGTTACCGCAATGCGGTAGCGTAATTAACTGCAGGGGCTTGCGCCTGCAGGGAAGAGCGTCCCCACAATCAAAACCCCCTCAAACGAGGGGGAATCTGACGAAGTCTGCTATATCGGCTGTATCCGTTTAAACCTTCAAAACATGGTGCCATTAATCAACTTGGCATCTTCGGAGAGGTGGACGGATAGCACCAATTAGCATCTGCCCCGAAATTCAGGCTAGACGTTCATCGCGTCTCCGCCGCGTCTTTCGGAGGGGAACAAATTCTGGCACGCCCGGTGGGACCTTTTCCTCTTTCCACTCCACACTTCGTGTGCCGTGTTCGCGAACGGATCGCGGTTTGCTATGGTTGCCTGTGGATTCGAGGTATTTAGATTTGGTGTCTTGCTCCGTGCAGAAAACAGAAGATCAATGGTTTCAAACTGCACTAACTGCAACTGCAACTCTCACTCCGTCCCGTCCGGAGGAGTGACTTACGGGCCCCGAGCGGCCTCCATCTTCGCTATGCCGGTGGAACAGGTCACTCAGGCCACCACTGGATTGTTCTTCGGGACCATGCCCCCGCCAACGAGCTTCAGCGCTCTTGTACCAACACAAGAAGCTCAGAAGAAGTCGGTCTTTGATCGGCTTACAACTACCGCGGCCCCTCTCAACGAGTCGCCCAAATCCAGTGCCTCAGTTTTCAACAGACTGGGCCAAAACTCAAGTGGGCCCGTGAAAAAGCCCGCAATACCTGAAGTGGCCATCCCGAAGCGGATAGCCATTCCTGCTCCTGAAGTCGTCAAGGCAGCTTCTCCTGCTATGGGGTCGGTCTTCACAAGACTGGCCGTTTCAGCTCCGACTCCACGTGAAGTCATGAGGACTGTTTCCCCTGTTCGAAAGTCGGCCTTCGCAATACTAACTACCCCCTCTCAGCGAGCATCTGTCTTTGACAGGCTGGCGCCAACAGCAGCCTCTCCTCAAAGCAGGGGGCATGAAGAAGCTCATCCAACAGCGGAGGTAATCCCGGCCGCACGACATGCTCGACGTCGCCACTGGCGCCGAGTGAGGAAAGCTGGAGGCAATTTCCCTTCTGGATTGACTCCGCCGGCTCCAATGGTGGAAGTTGATACTGTTGTTCCAACTGGAAACAGCTTTGAATTACTTAACAGGGTATGCAAGAATTCGCCAACTGCTATGCGGAAAAGATCTCCGCCCGTTGAAAAGATCACAAAGGCGAAGCTGGAGCAGCCCCCTCAGCGGCTGTCCTCTAAGATTTACAAAGTCTGGTGTCAAGTCCAAAACTCGGTTATTGATCAAGACTACCCCCGCCGACAGGAAAAAATGAAGGTTCGGCAAGAAGATAACCGCCCTGTTAAGCCACAAAAGGCGACAGCTACTTGGGTGCCCATTGCAATGGCCCCCTCAACTGCGACCGCTCACAAGAAAAGAAGGCCGGAGAAAATCCCTGAGTCTGCGACAAATCGCAAGAACACTGAATCTAAACGCCCCAAGTCTGGGGGCATGGTGGTGCATACTATCTATATGGCATCCGGAAAAGAGGATAGCCGTATCTCCACAGGTCATCGACCGCTTACGCGATCAGTGACTAAGGCTCAGGAGCAACAACAACAAAAGCTCCAAGAGATGTTAACAGCTATGGCCGCACTCACAGGACCGAAAGCAAGCCCAGAGACATCCTCGGAGCAGCGCCGTGAGCAGGAAACTGATGCCGAATTCCTTCGGAGAATGCTTGAGAAGAAGGACAAAGAGGCCGCGGAACAAGCAGCCAATATAAAAAAAATGGCCCTTCTATTCCAAGGTATGGTGGGCATGATGATCCAGCCAGACCCTCCAGCTGAAGATCCTCCGATTATCCTCGAAGACGACCGAGCGGAGACGTCAAACCCTGTTCCGGCTTGTTCAGCAGCCAAAGAGGAGACCATCTCAAAATCCGCCCTGGATGATTACATCACTCAACAGATACGAGCTCACCAGGCGAACGAGGCGGCCGGTCAGATTGTTAAGACTGGACGACCCTATCCAGGCTGGTATGACCAAATAAAGTACCCGACAGGATACACGATTCCCAAGTTCCACGTATATAAGGGGACTGGAAATCTACATCAGCATGTCGCTCAATTTAGGGCTCTGTGCGGCAACACTGGAGGTGACGATAAGCTACTGCTCCGCCAGTTTGTTGGCAGTTTGTCGGAGACGGCATTCGAGTGGTATTCCGAACTCCCAAATGACTCTGTCAAGACATTCGCAGAGATGGAGTTGCTATTCACCCAGCGTTTCGCGAGTGCTAGTGAACGCACCCCAATCATGGCATTGATCAATGCCAGAGTGAAGCCTGGAGAAACATGGGTCCAGTATGCAATACGATGGCGGAATCTATGGTCGAAGTACGAGCAGCGCATCGAAGAAGCGCCTGCGGTAGGCATGTTCATGGGTACTCTTGACCCTCAAGCGACCATATCCCAATTCATGATGTTCTTCAAGCCGACCACCTTCCAGGCCTTGATTGACAAGCTGGCTCAAATGGACCAGATGGGCCATAGGCCTTCCTCTTCAAAGACGGGGCCTTGGAATGAAAAGGGTAAAGGGAAAGCAACCTTCTTCGCCAATGCTCGACAACAACCGAGTGGCTCGAGATGGGTTGTTCGCCAAAGCAATAAGCGGCAGTCCCTCGATGAGAAGTTGAGACGCCCTTACTCATTTCCCCAGGATAAAACAAGGAAACTGTTTGAACTGGCAGTGCGCAATGGGCTTATTACTCTACCGGAGTCGAGACACCCACCGCAACCGAACGACGTCAATGATCCTAATTACTGCCCTTACCACCGAGTATTGGGCTATCTGATCGAAGATTGCTACGTCTTCAAAAATTGGGTTGAAGACCAATACCAGCAAGGCAAATTCGCGTTGTCTGAAAATTAGAAGGTGAACCCGCCACAACCACATGCTCCGAAAAAAATGGACATGCTGGGGACATCATGCTCATTCATAGAGGAAGTTCCATGGGAAGTTGTTCTTTCAAAGAAAAAAAAACTAAAAAAATGCTGAAAAATCTTCAAACATGTCCGGCGATCAGGTGGAAAAGCCCGCAAGAGCCGGAGATCATCGACGGGATGCTGAAACCATGCCCAATATCGGGAATTAATAGCAATGGGCAAAGCACCCAGGAATAGCCATCACAGTCTTTGAAGAAAAAGAATAAGACCAAAAAGCCCGCACTGTCTAACGACAAGCGCAAGGATCTGCAAAAGCATATTGACACGCTGAAAGAATACAACCAGAGGGCGCGAACCCCAGTCACGTTTCAAGAGTTCCTCAGTCACATCCTTGAGAATGAAGATAACGACAATGATGAGGGAGACGACTTGTCAGAAGAATCCGAAGATTATGTGGCAAGTTTCCACATGATCGCTCATTTGTCGTTAAGTAACAAAGCAGCTCACTCGGCGTTAGGAAATAACGTAGAGGAGCTGGGGGCAGGAACAGTGCCAAAACCCTTGGATTATGTGACAAGGTCTATCAAGGAGAAACCTACTTGTTCATAAAGCATCCAGCGAAACTTCGCCTCAAAGCTACTACGGACCGAAACGTCCCTAAACTAACGATGGACCGCAATGTCCTAAAACTTACAATTAACCGAGACGTCTATAAACTACTACGGACCGCGGCATCCCCAGGCTGACGTGGTAAAAAAAACGGTATGTCCATAAGCAAAATGAGCATGGATGAAAACCCAAAAGAGATCCGTGAGTAAAAACAGCAGGACTACCGGCGAGTTTTGTGAAAACCCGAAAAGGCGCAATCTCGTTAAAAGACACTTGCAAGGTCCTCTCGACCCTGTAAGGAGAAACCACCTGCGTGAGATCCTTACGACTCACAAAGGAGAAATACACTTAGGAATCCTCACGATTCTTAAGGAAAAACTACGCTTACGAGATCCTCACGACTCGTAAGGAGAATTCCCCTTTGAGCCCCTCACGGCTCATAGGGTTCAAAAGCCTTAAGCTACAGGGATCTGAAGCTGTTCTTAAGCCATCACAACCTCCAATGCTACCCTACAAGCGGTTCAATATTGACCCTTGTATACAATCCACGGGCACGAATGAACATTTCCCTAACAGAGTCCTACCAGCGACTAGAGATATGCTCACACGGTGAACAAACACTTGTAGGTCCTCTCGACTTGTAAGGAGAAAAAACTCTTGTAAGATACTTACGACTTATAAGAGAACACACACTTAGGAATCCTCACGATTCCTAAGGAGAAAAAGCACCTACGAGATCCTCATGACTCGTAGGGAGAAACACCTTTATGAGACCCTTACGGCTCATGAAGTCAAAAGCCTTAGTCGATGGGATCCTAACCCTGTTTGCTAAGCCGCCTTTGTTCGACATCGACAGAGGCAAATGATGATTCGCTCCTGGCAATATCCAAGTTGTAGCGATGCTGATGCCTAAATCGGTATCAAATTCCAAGTTCTTTCATGGTAAATGATGATTCGCTCCTGGTAATATTCTAGTCGCAGCGATATTGATGCTAAGATTGGCATCAGATTCCAAGTTCCACACTCGCGATAAAAAATCAGCGAGCCAAAAATGCACATGAAATGGCCGAAATGATGGGGCAACTTGCAACGAAATCAGCAAGTAAAAATGTATGCATACAAAAACAGCCGAAATGATTGGGCACCACGAAAAATAGCCGAAATGATTGGGCAATCGCGACTTGCGCGATACAAAAAGCTGAAATGATAGAGCATCGCGGAAAGAAAACAAAAAATATACATATGAAATGAAACTTTTGCCCTACAGGTGAGATCACATTGATCCCTGTATACAATCCAGGGGCATAAACAAAAAGAGAACCATATCATCCCACCAGGCTCCATCAGATAGAGAGCCAAGTCTCGACGGCCACATCTATAGCCTGGAGACCCACGACAGTGTTCCTCCTCATTCCAGCAGGATTCAGACGCAAAAATCAATCTCGGAGCCACGGCAGAGTCCCTAGTTCCAAGTGTCGATGGCCACATCTACAGCCTGGAGACCCACGACAGCGTTCCTCCTCATTCCAGCAGGATTCGGACGCGACATCACCAATCGGAGCCATGGCAAAGTCCCTGGTTCCAAGTCTCGACGGCCACATCTACAGCCTGGAGACCAACAACGGCGTTCCCCCTCATTCCAGCAGGATTCGGACGCAACGTTAACAAAACAGAGCCATGGAAAAGCCTCTAATTCCAAGACTCTACGGTCTACAGACAACCTAGAGTCAACCAATGACTTCCCCACCGGATCAACGCTCCGTCTCGGAAATAAGTCAACCAATGACCTCCCCGCCGAATCAACGCTCCGTCTCGGAAACAAGTCAACCAACCCCGAGAAAATCAGTGTCCTTGGCAACCTCCTCGATTCAGGGAAATCAGCGTCCTTGACGAGAGCATCTCGATTCGCGTCGATCCGCAGAGAAATCAGCGTCCTTGACGAGAGCATCTCGATTCACTGAGTGATCTAAAAGATCATGTTGGTTACAAAAACAACCAAAATCTTTCAATGAAAGATTCACTAAACAAATTGATTCTTTTCTTTCTCCTATAAATAGAAACCAAGAAGAGAAGAGAGGGGGATCTACTTTTGGAGAGAGAGATCTACTTTTGGAGAGAGAAAAGAGAGGAGAATTTAATTCTCAAGAGAGGAAAAAAAAAGATCTCTTCAGAGAAAGGAAATCCTAGGTGAGAAAGGGGAAAGAGATCTAAGTTCCATAAAACAAAGAGAATTTAATTCTCAATTTAAGAGTTTAACTCTTCTGAAAAAGAACTTAGTTCTTCCTCTGGTTGAAGATCTGCAGAAGCAAATCTCCCCATAGGTTGAGAATTTAATTCTCATCGGGTTGAGATGCTGCTATGCAGATCCAAAACTTAGAGGGAGAATTGAGTTTAGGGAATTTAATTCCCCCAAATTCATAGGAATTTAATTCCTCCAAAACAGAACTAGGGTTTAAACACTATATGAGAATTTAATTCTCCCACTTTCACAGGAATTTAATTCCTTCAAGATAAAACTAGGGTTTAACCCCATATGAGAATTCAATTCTCCCAATTCATAAGAATTTAATTCCTCCAAGACAGAAATTAGGGTTTAACCCTACATAAAAATTTAATTCTTTCATAATAGGAATTTAATTCCTCCAAAAACATAATTAGGGTTTAACCCTACAGAGAATTTAATTCTTAAAATAAAGAGACTTGAAAGATCTCCGTGCCCGTAAAGAACATTGGCCACGCGATGACACGTGACCCCAATCCGCAGTGGTCAGAAAAGAAAGAATAAACTGGGTCACGTGCTCCCACGTAACCCCTGAACAAATCCTCCAAAATAAGAAGGAATTAACCCTGAGGCAATGCCTTACGTGCTCCCACGTGACTTCCAAAATAAAGAAAATAAAAGCAAAGGCAATGTTGGCTTTGGGCGCTCTCACGTGTCCTCACGTGACCCCTAATAAAAGCCTTAACAAATCAGTGCATGAGTGCGTATCACGTGCCCACATGTGATAGCTAGGAAATTAAAAGTGTTTACACTTATTTGCAAGACAAAGTAAAGGAGATCTGGCCCCCACCTTTGGGCGCTCTCACGTGTCCCCACGTGACTCCTTCCTCTCTAGTGTTTAACACTAATTTGAGCGTTTCAGTGTTTAACACTATCTTAAAGCCAATCTTAGCCAAATTGGCTAAGTTTCCAGAGGCAAAAACCTCTCCTTTAACTAAACCTCAAACTTGAGTAAAACTCAGAGCTACAATGTTTAATGCTCAGTCAAAGACAAAAATGTTATCAGAGCCCTCAAACTCTTGTTTAGAATTGCTAATTAATGAGGGGCTGAACCCAGACAAATGTCTAATGGTCCAATAAAGGGCCAATATTTCAAACTTAATTGGACTTAGCCCAAATTGGCCATAAGTCCTCAATTCAAACTCAACTGAGCCAATGTGCTCATAATATAATTAATTGATCTTAGTTCCAAATTGGACTACAGATCATTTAAACCATCTTGGTTCAAGGGTACATCTTTTCACTCCTTTGATATTTGTCGTTGTAATTTCTCAACGTCTTCAAAGAGGTGACAGGTCCCGACAACCACACATTTCACGGACTGTGGGGTCCTTAAACCCATGGACTATGATGTCCTTAACCTCGACCGTGATGTCTTAAAACTAACAACGGACTAAGGGGTCCTTAAACCCATGGACTATGATGTCCTTAACCTCGACCGTGATGTCTTAAAACTAACAACGGACTGTGGGGTCCTTAAACCCATGGACTATGATATCTTTAACCTCGACCGAGATGTCCTTAAACTAACAATGGACCGAGATATCCTTAAACTAACATTGGACCGTAATGTCCATAAACTAATCGACCGCAATGTCACTAAACTAAACAATAGAGCCCAAATGCTCTCTTGTCGAATCTAAACGATCCTGTTAAGTTGATCTTAGTCTAAAATTAGGCTAACGTATCCTTAACAAATGTTTAACTTGATCTTAGTCTCAAATGAAGCTAACGTATCCTTAAACCCAAACCTCCAAACCCAAATCTAAGAAAAATACGGATTTGAACTAGTCCACGCCCTACGGGTGACAATATGTAATACCCGGTTCTTTTATATACGCCTAAATCCGTATTTCTCTTTAAACTATGAATTTTGTTATTTTTAATTATTTAATTATTTTAAAGAAACTTCTTTAAACCCTAAAAACCCAAACCCAAATCTTTACTTCTCTCTTATCACTATTTACTCAGCCCAACCAATTAAAATAAAACCCATAGCAATTAGATCCCAAGCACCACAGCCCACTTCTTTTATTTAAATTCAAACCCAAACTTATATTTCCTTAGAACAATCTTTGCCTTTTAATAACCCCGGCCCATTCTTTATTTTATCCAAAATTTTCCATATATTTTTCTCTAGCCCAGCAGCCAGCCCATACTTCTGAATTCATTTTTCCTTCTTTCTTTCAGCCCAAATCTCTCTCAGTCCGGCCCCATTCCTTTCTCATTTATTTTTATTTTATTTTGATTTTTCAAATTCCCCTGGCCCGTCTCCTTCTCTTTTCCGTTTAATTTTTTAGTTGACCCAGCCCACTTCGCTACAGCCCACTCCCAGCCTCCAACCCGCTTCGCCCTCGACCCGACCCGCTCCCCCTCTACTGTTTATCTCCTTCAAAAAAAAATTCCAACGGCTCTTTCCCCCTCTCGCGCGCTCGATCCACTTCCTACGCCTCCGCCCGCGCCCACGTTGCCGCTCATCACGCGCGACGAGCGTTACAACCGCGTTGCTCACCCCTCGTCTCCCCATCCTTTCCCCTCACTTCCCTCACACTCACGAGTCCCTGCACCCCATTTTTCCCTCGACGACGACGACGACGACACCTCCACCGAGCTCAATCCCCTGGCCCAACCTCGCCTCTTCACCACCTTCCCTCCCTCTTCTCTGCCCTCAACACCCGAGCACTCCTTTTTCCCCCTCGCCTGCAAACCCAACCCATAGTCACGAGCCCCTGCATCCTCAAACCCACAGCCCCGACCAATCACCGCCGACACCACCAATCACTCCTCCCTCGCTCTCCCCTCCACACCACCAGATCCCGACCGACTCCCCTGCACCCATCTCGACGACTCCTGCACACCCAATCTCGCCTGCAACCGACGACGCCGACGAACTCCACCCCACTGCGCCGTCGTCGACATCATCATCACCGTCGCCGTGATCTGCTCTCTCCCTCTCCCTCTGCTTTCTCACTCACTCCCTCTTTCTCTACTCTCTCTTTCTCTCTCTGTGTCTTCTCTCTTTCTCTCCCTTTCACTTTCTGTTTCTCAGCTCTTCTCTCTCTCACTCTCTCTCTCACTCTCTCAGCTCTCTATCTCTCTCACTATCCATCTCTCCCTCTGTGCTCTCTCCTTCTCACTGCATACACACTCTCCCTCTCTCCCTGTCTTTCTCTCTCTCACTCTCTAATTCTCTGTCTCTTTCTCTAAATCTCTTTCTCTCTCTCTAACACTCCCTCTCTCTCTCTCAATAACTCTCTCCATCGGCCCCGACAGCATCAGCGATCCCTAGCCACGACATTGCCCGAGGCCGCAACAGCCAACTCCACCAAAACTGCGAGCCATCGTTGCCGAGACTCGGGTTCGAGACAAGTCAAGTGCCGAGCCGCGCGTGTGTCGCGTTCGTGCCATTACCACTGCCGTGCATCGCCTCGACGTGTCAAGGCAAGTTCTTTACTTGCTTACATGCTATTTTTACCTAAGTTAAAATCTTAGATTACTTAAATTATCATGTTATAGTGTTAAATCAATTAGACGTTAAAACTGTTCGACGTGTGTTCCCAATGGGAAACCTTTCCCAATTCAGCGGAACTAAATAGTTTTGATTGGCCCGTATGGCTTAGAACTTAGTGTATGAATTTCGTTGGATAATTTGATCGTTAACGACTAAAACAACTGCCCCCAAGTTTAACCATAAAACTGTAATTTTGTTGCACCTGAAAACCGTTATATTCACCATAAATCATATACATAGTAGAATGGTGCGTTCGAGGGCTCAAATCGAAGCCAACTCGACGAACATTGACCCTATACCAGTTTCCTGACATTCCTGTACTTAAACTGTGATGATAATTGTATCGGAGTGCGACTCTGGACTGCAGTCCAGAGCGACTCCAGTCGTTGCTTGCTGTTCCGTATTGGATACCACAGGATTTCCTTAACTCATAGGTTGCGGAACTCCGCTGTTCATTATAGATAAATCTGTTAGCTAGAGAACACAATTAGTTTCATCCCGTTTCGTTATCATTTACTATTTAATCTGTAATTTAAAAGATCGGGACGCATAACAGTCCCAACAGAATCAGAATTGACATGTTAATATTAAACAGATTATAACTCCTAACGTACAGACGCGATTGAAGATCCGTTTGTTGCGTTGAAAACTTTACTAAAAACCCTAGAATTCATACAACTGTAGTGCTGCTAAAATCCGATCCCAACTGGGATCAAAATGCGTTGCGAAACAGACTTCTGATTCTGAAATTGGATTTCCAGCCGCGAGCGCTTAAAATGAAATGGTTATAATTAATGATCCTGGAACCAGATTGGCTTGAAACCAATTTAGATGGATAGCTAACTGAACATACTAATTACTACTTGTTTACCGTTTCGCTAAATTATATACGTACGTTTCATGATAAATCGTGCAAGTGATAGACTATTGTTTTTATGACACCTTAATTGTGCTTCTTATACTGTTCATGCATCACATCATACCCATATCATTGTAGTGATAACCTAGTGATATTGTGCATTCACCCAGTGTTAGATTTTAGTGATGATTGTGGCAAGTACGTCATTGTTCGTGCATCCGTGATTAAGTGAAAGTGATCGTACTTGTACACAATCAGTGACCTATTATTCTATTGCATTGTCGACGTCTGTGGGATGCGTGCACGTGTGACTATAAGTGGTATGAGACACTTATGGAAGCGCCTGCACGGGTGTCACAGATAAGGCATCCGACACTGCCATTTATCTTAGGTATTAGTCGGGACGTGCTTGATGGAGGTCCTGCCTCCAGTTCTCGCGCAGACTTGTCACGGATCGATTAGTACTTAAGGTGATGGTTAGCGTTTGATGTAGACCACGGGGTGTGGGGTAGTTTAAGTGTGAGTTCAACAGAATCTCGGGAGTCCCATGTCGGCTTATATATTTAGGGAGTTATATGGAGATTTACAGGGTATGTGATATATACACCGTGATATTCTCGTTACATGTTGGGCCCGTGGTCCCTTGCCCTTGGGTTCTACCCTTGGGTGGAGGACACTCGCGAGTGGTTGACTCTCACACTTGGACTGACGATAGGCTTAGTGACCTGTGCATTGAGACTTAGAGACTGATAGGGATACTGGCATTTATATACCTTATACTGTGTTGATATACGTGACGTATCGTTATACTGTTTTACTGCTCCGCTGCATTGATTACTGCACATTCATATTCATGCTGTCATCGATTACTGTTATTCATATCTACTGCCACTGTTAGAACTGTCACTTGATTTTATATATATTATTTTGCTATTGTGTCGCTCTGACGACCTGAGTATGCATGCTCAGTGTGAGAAGAAGGTTTAGCTTGGACCAGAACTAGACGTGCATCACAGACTTCTTGACTTGCCACTCCGAGTTACATTCGTTTGTTCACTTCAGGTCAGTTTATTTTATTGTATCTTTCAGTTACTGCATTTCTCATTACCTGCGCATCATTTACTGTTTACCATGATAAACTAGAAGCCGAAGTGTGACTACGGCAGGACATTTCCTTGACCGTAGGAGCATGGCTGGCCTTGTCTACCCCTCGTTTTCCGTATTTTGGGAAGCGGGGCGTGACACAATATAACTTAGTCTCCGTATACAATCCACATGCAACTAAATACAAAACAAACACCCACGACACGAAGTGACCATCTGGAGAAAGAGAAAGTTGTTACCGCGATGCGGTAGCATAATTAACTGCAGGGGCTTGCGCCTGCAGGGAAGAGCGTCCCCACAATCAAAAACCCCTCAAACGAGGGGGAATCTGACGAATTTTGCTACATCGGCCGCATCCGTTTAAACTTTCGATACATGGTGCCATAAATCAACTTGGCATCTTCGGAGAGGTGGACGGATAGCACCAATTAGCATCTGCCCCGAAATTTAGGCTAGACGTTCATCGCGTCTCCGCCGCGTCTTTCGGAGGGGAACAAGTAATGCGAACTTAATGTGCAATGTTGTGTTTTGAAGGGGTTTTGGATATATAGAGGGCCCCGCAGAGTTTTTACGGGGGTCCCGCTGCCTGGATAGCGGGGTGGGGGTCAAGGGGGCTAGCAGCCCCTTACGGGGTGCGGGACAGCGTCCCGTTAGAAATTTTTTTCTAACGGGGGAAGTATTTTTAGTGTGAAGTGTATATAAAATGAGGAGTAAATTGGCGTCCAAAGGACGCGTGAGCGCCGGCGCCTCACGTGCCTAGCACGCGAGCGCTGGGCTCTTGGACGCTAGCGCCTTACGTGCCCGGCACGTGGGCGCCAACGAACAGTAGGGCTTTAGCCCCGAAAATAGGAGTTAAACTCCAAAAGAGGATTTTGAGTGGAGTTAAACTCCTAAAGGATCTGGATTAGGCGTTAAACTCCTTTGAGAATTTGGGTCTTGGAGTTGAACTCCCCAAAAATCTTCAGAGGTTCTTCTCTCTTAAGCCTTGGATCTTCTCCAAAGTGGGATTTTCGGAGATGGGTCTCCTTCCTCCTTCTCTTTGTTGGCCGGATCTTGGAGGAAAAAGTGGGGGTGAGATTCAAAATCTTCCTTTTTTGAGATCTAATGGAAGATCGGAGCTCCCCTTTGTGGGTTTTATGGTGAAAAACTATTTATTTTTGGAGAAAGAAGAGTAAAACTCTTGATTTAATTCAAAAGAGGAAGAAGGTTTAGAATCTTGAGCAAAGAGGAGAAGGAGGCACAAACCCTAGAATTTGAGAGAATGAATTATTGTCCTTCATTTCATCATCATGTTGCCTTTTTATAGGCTTACAAATTTATACATAGCCCCTTGGGCTTTACAAAATGGCATTTTTGTCCATCCCATACCTCATGTGCTCATTTTTTTTGCACATAAGCCATGGACTTTACAAAAATTTGGCTTTATGCCCATTCTTCTTATATTCATGCATAAAAAATTAAGTCAAAATTATTTATTACATGATTTTTATTTTGGCATTGAGGGGGGCCGGCCGCTTCATGTTTGGACTCGACTTGGGCATGAGCCCACTTGATCTGTGCTTGGGCCCACTTGGCTTTGGGTTGACTTTGATTTTGACCCGGTCAACTGGGGTGCAAATTTTGACCCCAATAATTACAAAATTTTTATTTTGGCATAGGGGAGGCCGGCCGCTTCATGTTCAGGCTCGACTCGGGCATGAGCCCACTTGGCTTGGGGTTGACTTTTACTTTGACTTGGTCATCCGGGGTGTAATTTTTGACCCCAACAGTAATGATCATATCAAACACCTATAAGCACGTCAGCGGTACTAGCTGCACGTAACGGCTACTAAGGTATTGAACGAATAGAAAGATCAATAAGGTAGTTTGACCGAAATCCAACAGAGCCTAAAGGTGACAGTCTTTGTACAGTTCGGTCTTTTCGTCTGTGAGTGTCGCATATCAAGTCTGGAGGGTGACATCCGTCAAACCTTCAATAACTGATAAGTCATGCCAATCAGTAATCTATAACCACAATAGATACAACTGATAACACTTATCAATTTATCTCATCCGCCCTGGCCAGGGACTAATGGTTACAGTCGATCAGGCACAGCACAACATTAACTCCCTATATCGGAAGAGGCGAAACCCTTCCGATGCTAATTGTCTCCATGTGTTTCGGGACTGTACCCAACTAAAACATATTTGCACGGCTCTTTAAATCTATGGTAGGGTAATAATCAAAGCATAGTGGGAAACACACGACACTCTAACGATCTCAGGTCTATAGACTACTCTGTACTCATGTCACTAGACAACTGCTATCTGACAGTATATATAATACCATATAGGAGTTCTCGGCGAGTCCGTTCAGTGTACTCATTCTCTAATGAGCACCTGTATATAATCTTTGGTGTTAAACATCAATGGATATGGGATCATCCATCGCCCTCGTACAGGGTCAAGAAACATATACACTAGTCTACTTTGGGACATTGATGCCCTGTCTCGATATTCCCTCGACTAGGAACATTTAAGAATATGCTTATAGACTATCTATGGCCCACTAGTATGATCTACATCACAATCCTAACAGTCAAGCAAAGATTCTAAGGGTTTTATCAACATGTATTAACGACAGTAATTACAAGTAGAACCATATACATGAATGATAAAGTCAAACTAAATAGCATACTATCATATCGAGAAAGATTATCATGTACATATGTATGTCCAACAATTACAATAATTGCCTGTCATGTCCCGCTTCCCAGTGTACGTACAAGGAGGCGCGACGAGGCCGCTACGTATTTACTTAGAAGTAAATACGCTAAGCGTAACTAATAAATATAAAGTGAAATGTACACAAGAGACATGAATGCAAATGAACAACAACTTTTATTTATTAAACATTTCTTTACAAGTACAACTGAAATGTAAATACAAGAAATGGAAAGCGATGCCTAAACAATGGCATGAACTGAAAAGGAAGTATGTACAAGTGACTACAGCTCGGGGTCTTCAGTGAACTGCTCGTTCTACTCAGTAGTCTGCTCTAAGTACTCCTGACTGGTCTCCAGCTCTTCAGAGTCGGGTCCTCCTGACAATATTCCAAAGAAGAAGAGAAATAGGAATGTCGTGAGCGAACAATCGCTCGGTAAGTCCCAAAGAAAGAAAAAAGTAGAATAGACAGAAAGGATATTATAACCGGTGTATAATATTTGATTGTTATGTTAACGCGGTTGTTTATAGCTTGGTAAAGAATATGCCGGTATATACGAAAGGAGTCCAACTTACACCGTAGACTTTGGTAACCCGTAGTACAAGGCTCCGTCGATAATACCACGGAACAACGGTATGAATGTAACTACATCTTTTAGTGACCACCTCATACCACCTTTAACATGTTCCGAAACTCAAAAGAACTGGTCCCGCTTAAACCTATGTTTACTAGGGTCCTTATTGTAAATTAATATAACTTGAGGGGGTTTTATGTAAAAATAGTTTTAATATATTTTCAAAATACACCTAAAGTATTTAATTATCGTCTTTAGGATTTTCATAGATATAGTTTTTATAAAGGTGAAATTTTCTAGTGAGTAGAACCTAGTTTTCATTGTATATGGTATTTTAATATAATATTGATATTGTATTGATTTGTGATGATAGTTTCATGAAATTGTTATTCTTTTGATTTAGGAAACATGGAATATTTATATAATATATTTTAAAAAATATATTTTGATAATATTTATAAATATATATATTTAATAAAAATAAATTTTATTTATTTTTGTAGAAATCTCATTTTCTTAAAAATTGTATCAAAAATTCCATCGAGATCGAATGATCCGTTAAGAGGTCTGCATCTCGCTCTATTAGGACCCGAGGATGTGCGATAACCCGCACCATCACGATCGGGGTTCCCCAAAATGGGTTGTAGAGGCGCAATTGCACAGAATTAAACAACACACTTTTTAAAGAAAACAGTTTTTGAATGTTTATGGTATTTATTCGTAAAAGCGTATTTTCCCATAATCTAGAGTCCCAAAATTCATCGTGCTATATCAAAAATGTGTGTTGTGATGAGGTAGGTCATTACCTCGTGAGTTATCTAAAGGTAATACGGTTAAATTGAATAATTATAAGTTGTATGCAATATGATGGTATTTTACTGTAAAGGTGAAATAGAAATTGCAACATGAATTATTTTGAGATGAAACTCGTTCTAATGTGTTTATTTATGTTTGTTAAACATTATGAGAGAATATGGTATTTTATTATTTAATAAAAATAGAGTTTTTAAAGAAAATCGAATCGGAAGTCGGAATAACTCCGCTTCCGACGAGTTTTTGAAATAGATTATTTTAGAATAGAGATCGAGGAGGGGAATGGGGACTTATAGGTTTGAATCAAAGAGAGGAGGTAAGGAAAGACTTTGGAATCGCCGGGAAGTCGTTTCGTCGCCGGATTCTTCTTGAAACGTCACCGCAACTTCGCCTCTTGCTAACTCCACTTGTACAACTTGGGACTTGGAATTTTTAGAGAGTTTTTTGTAATGAAATTCTGAATGAGGATGGATGAAATGTGGTGTGGTATTTATAGGGAAATTAGGATTTAGGGTAATGAAGAATAGAATTAAAATGTGCATTAAAAATGAATTAAAGAGAGGAATTATCACTCTCTGGATGTTTTCAGAGTAAACAAACAACATGGGGTAGTGGGGTAGGCGAAGGGATTCTGGGGTTAAAATTTTTTGGCATTCCCTAAGGTCTAGCTCGGCGGTGCCGGCCCCTTAGGCTCATCTTGCCGCTCCAAACCGGTGGGATGGGTTTGGGATTTGTGACACTTGTCCCTGTCATTTCAACTAGTCTAATGCACATGTTTGTTTAATCTGTGACTTTTCATTTACATGTAGTGCACCTGTAAACTTTTGGGCTTCTAAAAGATTAAAAGAAAAATCAATTAAAAATATATGTGGCTGGGAGATTCGATCACAGGGGCTATGTTACAGCAGTGCAAGGCTTTACCAATGAGCTACAAATGCTTTCTTGATGTTCAAAAACAAATTAAATTTATAATTTGTGCTCAGCCTTAAGTATTCCTTTCTGTATTTTGAAAAGGTTTTGTACAGAAAGTTTAGGATTGTTACATTCCACACTCCTTATAAAAATTTCGTCCTTGAAATTTATAGAAGGAAAGTGTAACAGATTCAAGAAAAGTTTGGTGATGGTGATGGTGATGATGATAGAACTATTGGTATTGCATGAAAAATATTTGGAAGAACGAAAGAATGCAAAAGTTTTGGAAAGATTGAAAAAGATGTGAGGGAATTACCGGTGTTACCTTGGTCTACAGTCTCGGCTTCTACGGCCGCTAATGTGAAATCCTAACGCCGGGGTACATTCCTCCTAGCTGGAGGCACATTCCTCTGTCCTTGGGGCATGTTTCTCTGCCCTCGAGGCATATTCCTCAGTGCCTGATGGAATTGGAGATTAGGCTGTGCAGGAGGTTCACGTGGAGGTGGAGCTGGGAGAGCAAGACGGGGTGCAAGAGCCTGGATAGCTGGCATAAGTGTTGTGATTTGGAACTTGGTTGCGTCTATAAGAACATGTTCCAATTCCATGATTGGATGCGCCACAAACTAAGCACAGGAATTTTGCGCTCCTACAGTCCTTCCACAGGTGTCCATCCCTCTTGCAGTAGAAGCAAAAATCTGGACTTGGCCGGTTATTTGTTTCTTCCGGTCTCCTGGGTTCAAAAGTTGGTCTTGAAGAGGCTCCTCCTGCCATCTGATTGGCAGGGCGCTTCACTCCGGCAGATTGGGGTACGCCTTTCATCTTCACCACTACCTCATATCGACAGGCAGTTTTCAAAACCACGTCGTGAGTTGGGAAATCCCCTGTAGCTAAGGCAGCTTGGATTTTCTGGTCCAACTCTTGCTGAAATCGTCTAGACCTGATCTCAGCAGTCGGTATCAAGTGTGCCGCGAACCTACTGAGCTTGGTAAACTCAGCATTATACTCATCCACTGATTTGGTCCACACCTTGTAGATGGATGAATTGCTGCTCCATGTCAAATCGGGCAGTCTCTGGAAAGTACTTCGCGTCGAACATGTCTCGAAATATTTTCCATTCAATCGGCTAGTCAAGACGACTTTCTTCCGCTTTCCACCAAACTCGGGCGTTGTCAGTGAGTTGCAGCTTCGCAACTCGTACCCAAGTGATCTCTGGCACTTGTACTGCTGCCAGATCATCCTCAATGCTCTGAGCCCATTTTTCAGCTTTCAGAGGGCTCTCTTTCCCCGAAAATTGCTTTGGGTGCAATGCCCGGAATTGCTTTACTCCGAGCGCTTCCGCTTCTGGGTGGTTTGGTAAGATAGCAGTCTGCTATTGCTGTCCTTCTAGGAGGCTTCGGATTGCCTCAATCAATACCGTTTGCTCGATGATCGGAGCAGCAACGGTAGGCGTAAGCGGTAGAGGTGGTGGTGTGTTGTTGACATTGATGCTGGTATTGTTTGGAGAATTCATAACCTTGAAAGAAAAATAGGGTTGGGATAGATTCAAAGAATATGAAATTGTAAGATTCAAGTAATATGAAATGTAAAGAATGTTTTTAGTTGCTGATTCTTGTGTTATATTGCTTAGGACTTCATACAAAACTGACCTGCATGGTAGGGTTCCATGCAGCACTGACGTGCATGGGCCGCCAACAAAATCTGTCACGCCTCGCTTCCCAGTGTAAGGGCAAGGAGGTGCGACGAGGCCGCTGCATATTTATTCAGAAGTAAATATGCAAAGCGTAACTAAGCAATATAAAGTGAAATGTACACAAGAGACATGAATGTAAATGAACAACAACTTTTATTTATTAAACATTTCTTTACAAGTACAACTGAAATGTAAATACAAGAAATGGAAAGCGATGCCTAAACAATGGCATGAACTGAAAGGAAGTATGTACAAGTGACTACAGCTCGGGGCCTTCAGTGAACTGCTCGTGCTGCTCAGTAGTCTGCTCTAAGTACTCCTGACTGGTCTCGAGCTCTTCAGAGTCGGGTCCTCCTGACAACATTCCAAAGAAGAAGAGAAATAGGAATGTCGTCAGCGAACAATCACTCGATAAGTCCCAAAGAAAGAAGAAAGTAGAATAGACAGAAAGGATATTATAACCGGTGTATAATGTTTGATTGTTATGTTAACGCGGTTGTTTGTACCTTGGTACCTAATATGCCAGTGTATACGAGAGGAGTCCAACTTACACCGTGGACTTTGGTAACCCGTAGTACAAGACTCCGTCGATAATACCATGGAACAATGGTATGGATGTAATTACGTCTTTTAGTGACCATCTCGTGCCACCTTTAACATGTTCCGTACCAGTCTACCCCTTTATAAACCCCGTAATGTCTTTTGTATTGATTGTATTGTTTTGTAAATGTAAATGGAAGACTTGCCGAAACCATGATATCAGTAAACGGAATGGATATAAATGGATAGTCAGGCAGACTGAGTAAAAGTATATCCATGGTTTGGTTCAAGTCATGTTCATGCTGTTATAGATTGTATTTTGGATTCATGGATTTATATTGTACTGGAGTTATACTTGAATTGAATTCGAGTTATATTGTATTCAGATTTGACCCTGACTCGAACTGAGTCAGACACTTTAAAACAAATTGAAGTCTTGAGTCAGTTTTGATGTTATCGGTAACTGCTGCATACGGACGGCAGGATTTGTGTCTTTTTCCAAGACAATTACCGTATTAATAACACCGTTTTAGGTTGTCTACCTTAGATAGGCAAACACCCATATTCTCCGGCTCCATGAGACTCAAGAGAACTGGTCCCGCTTAAACCTAAGTTTACTAGGGTCCTTATTGTAAATTAATATAACTTGAGGGGTTTTATGTAAAAATAGTTTTGATATATTTTCAAAATACACCTCAAGTATTTAATTATTGCCTTTAGGGTTTTCATAGATATAGTTTTTATAAAAGTGAAATTTTCTAGTGAGTAGAACCTAGTTTTCATTGCATATGGTGTTTTAATGCAATATTGATATTGTATTTATTTGTGATGGTAGTTTCATGAAATTATGATTCTTTTGATTTAGGAAATATGGAATATTTATATAATATATTTTAAAATAAATATTTTGATAATAGTTATAAATATATATATTTAATAAAAATAAATTTTATTTATTTTTGTAGAAATCTTATTTTCTTAAAAATTGTATCAAAAATTCCATCGAGATCGAATGCTCCGTTAGGAGATCTGCATCACGCTCTACTAGGCCCCGAGGATGTGCAATAACCCGCACCATCTCGATCGGGGTTCCCCAAAATGGGTTGTAGAGGCGCAATTGCACGGAATTAAACAACACACTTTTTAAAGAAAACGGTTTTTGAATGTTTATGGTATTTATTCGTAAAAACGTATTTTCCCATAATCTAGAGTCCCAAAATTCATCGTGCTATGTCAAAAATGTGTGTTGTGATTAGATAGGTCATTATCTTGTGAGTTATCTAAAGGTAATACGGTTAAATTGAATAATTATAAGTTGTATGCAACATGATGGTATTTTACTGTAAAAGTGAAATAGAAATTGCAACATGAATTATTTTGAGATGAAACTTATTCTAATGTATTTATTTATGTTTGTTAAACATTATGAGAGAATATGGTATTTTATTATTTAAGAAAAATTGAGTTTTTAAAGAAAAACGAATCGGAAGTCGGAATAACTCCGCTTCCGACGAGTTTTTGAAATAGATTATTTTAGAATAGAGATTGAAGAGGGGAATGGGGACTTACAGGTTTGAATCAAATAGAGGAGGCAGGGAAAGACTTTGGAATCACCGGGAAGTCGTTTCATCACCGGATTCTTCTTGAAACGTCGCCGGAACTTCGCCTCTTGCTAACTCCACTTGTACAACTTGGGACTTGGAATTTTTAGAGAGTTTTTTGTAATGAAATTCTGAATGAGGATGGGTGAAATGTGGTGTGGTATTTATAGGGAAATTAGGGTTTAGGGTAATGTAGAATATAATTAAAATGTGCATTAAAAATGAATTAAAGAGAGGAATTATCACTCTTTGAATGTTTTCAGAGTAAACAAACAACATGGGGGCAGTGGGGTAGGCGAAGGGGATCTGGGGTTAAAAAATTTTGGCAGTCCCTACGGTCTAGCCCGGCAGTGCCGGCCCCCTAGGCTCATCTCAACGGTCCAAACCGGTGGGATGGGTTTGGGTTTGTGACACGTGTCCCTATCGCTTCAACTAGTCTAATGCATATGTTTGTTTAATCTGTGACTTTTCATTTTACGTGTAGTGTACGTGTAAACTTTTGGGTTTCTAAAAGATTAAAAGAAAAATCAATTAAAAATATATGTGGCTGGAGGATTCGATCACAGGGGGTACGTCACAGCAGTGCAAGGCTTTACCAATAAGCTACAAGTGCTTTCTTGCTGTTCAAAAGCAAATTAAATTTATAATTTGTGCTTAGGCTTAGATATTCCTTTCTGTATTTTAAAAAAATTATGTACAGAAAGTTTAGGGTTGTTACATTGCCTCTAGGGCATACATATCTAACACCCGCAGCGGGCCAGATACTGATTACTTGATGTTAACATGATAACCACACATATTCATATTTCACATGTTAGAATAACTGTGCACGAGTAGTACATGAGGGTTTATTATCTTTATATTCTATCGCTCAAACTCTAGTTTCGACGCATGCTTATTTACCCTCATTGATGTACATATTTATCATGTTTTAGTTGTTTCACCGATTATACATGCGACTTCTAGCTTGCTATATAATTTTACTCACGAGTTGACAACTTATCCCCGTTATGCCATAGTTCTTTGCAGATTTGACCGTTTGATCCATAGCGGCTTAGTTGGAACGTTTGCTATCTTTTGGACGGGGTTGTGCATATCTTGAGTTGTGGGTTATATTTTGTATCGGCATTTTCCTTATATCTTATTTGTATCTAGAGCTACTCTATCAAAGACCAAGTCTAATATATTGTCGAGATCTTAGAATTGTATATTTTTGTTGTATTCGAACTCGTATGGAGTCGGCTTTATGTATATTTGTGTTTTTACTTTCCCCTTGTTCATTCTTCATCTCTTGGCGTGTATATTACTGCGTGATTATGATTCTGCCGTTTGGGTGTTGATTTAGCTCCCATATGTGAGGTTGCTTGAATACACTTATCATTGTACCTGTTTTATTAAATATTACAAAGGAGGTGCAGTCCGTTTTTCAAAAAATCTTTCGAAACAAACTTTACTTTTTACAAAACTTCTTTAAAACCTCAGCTTTATCTATTATTATCTATTTCTTTATATATATGGCTTAGATTCTTGATTTTGGTTTACTTGGGTTACGACGGGGTCCACTTGACTTCATTTAATTCTTGTGCCGGTCATGTGCTCCTTTCGAGCCGTGACAAGATCGTAATCTTAGAATGGAAATTATCAAATGATAACAGTATTTGGAAAATACATAAATCCTGCCGTCCATATACAACGATTATCGATAATTTTCCAAACTCAAGAATTTAAAAGATTAAAGCTATTCACAAGATTTGAATCTACTAATATGAAATGACTATAACTCAAATCCAAACTCGAACCTAAATTTGAATTTAAACTCGAACTCGAATCCAAACTCGAATCTAAACTTGAACTTAAACTAGAACTCAATCTACTCGAGCTAATTTGACTTGACGCGGGATTGCAATTGACATGACTCGCATTCTACTTGACTTACTCGACTATATTATTCACTTTTGTAATCTATAGTTTCGATCAAAATATGTTATAATCAACCAATCAAATCAACTAAGTCGATACAATAGCAATAATCTATTATATTCGGGGTGTTTTGGGATATTTCAGTGTGAATCCAACGGAACTTCAGGAGTTCCGTATATTATACGATTCTATTTACTTGAATCTCAGTCGGATCGACTCCTCCACAGCTTGGAGTCCCGATACTAACACATGAAACGGGTCCATGTTTTCTTGCTTCTGGGGCCCCACTCTTAAACGCGTGAATGCTTTTACGGTTGCGTTGACATTCACACTTGGAACTTAACGTTAATATAGTGACCGTATAGAGACCTATATGATATATGCCCATGTTCATTTTCACATACTTTTTACTTGTCATTTACATTACTTCATGATTATGCTATATTTGTCACTCTTCACTTTTGCTCTACCTTTAGGATTTACCGAGCGTTAGTTCGCTGACGGGTATTCCACCCACTTTTGTTTCTTGGAATTTTCGTCAGATGCGGTTGAAACTGAGGAGGTGGACGCCATAGAGGAGGAGTACGATCAGATCGCTGTTCAGGCTTAGATTATCTTATCTTTTCTTTTAGTTTATGTATGCCACATGTTTAGGCATTTCTGTTATTGTATTTACTTTTCAGTTGAACTCTTGTATTATAAATATTTCGAGTTCGAATTTAAACAAGGATATTTGTTGAAAAAATTTCAGTTTCCATTTATTCTTGCATTGAATATTATGGCTTCAATACGCCTAGCATATTTATTTTAGGAAATGACTTTCTCTGGTTAAATATGTTGCGGGCTCACCACATCACCGTTTCCGTCTATTGGAAAGCGGGACGTGACACTAAATTTTTCCCCTTGAGCTTGGAGAAGTGCCGATTCCTTCAAACTTCGTAGTCTTGATCGAGCCTTTTATCGCATCGGCGATATGGTTGTTATACCGTATTGCAATGTCCTGTAAGTCCATTCTCTCTTCCTCTCCAACTCTTTATTCTCCTCTTGTCATATCTTGTGAAACCACTATTCTTGTCATATCGTAATCCGTAAGAGAAGATAGATCTAAACATACACATATATAAGTCTAGATATATATGGTTCTATATGGTTTGATAATACCTTATTGCTTCTTATTCAAATTAAGGTGTTTTCTATTATTTGTTCATGGCTATGAATATTTATTATGAGTTGTGAGAACATAAATTTTATATCGCAATATATCCACGATGTCTTATAGAATCAGTTTCTTTATTAAAAGATAAAGAGAAGCCCGCATAAAAATACCAGTTAATATTTTTGCCGATTTTAGGATACATATCAATACTTTTGCCTTCAAAATAATTTTTAAAAAAATAATCTTGACTTCTGAATATTCTAGGAAAATTAGATTAAATATAAGATAGAATTTCAGATATTTTGTCAACTGCGAATTTTGAATGTAATAAATTAAAGTTGAATTTCAATTTTTTTATTCTTGTTATTTCATGTTGCTTATAGACGCTTAGCGTATTTATTGCGAGAAATGACCTTCTTCGAATAAATACGTCGCAGGTCTTGTCACATGCTGTTACCGTTCTTTTGGGAAGCGGGCCGTGACACAGACGATTGTCGGCTACCGATTGATGGCGATGGTCAGTTATTGGAGACAGTTGTGAGCGTAGACGAGTGCATTGGCGATTGATGACACTACCGCGGCCGATAATTTTGAGATTTTTTTATTTTCGAGGGGGTTTGAGTGAACTTGAGAGTAAAAACTTTACTCGTGTTTCTATTATAATTTTATATGAAGAAGTTTAACAACTAACGCTCTATTTTAAATCTATTTTAAAATGCTTGCCACTAATGACTTGGCCCTAAACAATTTTTTATCAGGTTTCACCGTTTGAATTCGCTTACCTTTAACGGGTTCGACTTCGTACCGGATCCGATCCGCTAGAGCCCTAGTTGACGAATCAGAGAGAAAAAACGAGATTTTTATTGTGGCCACCAGCGGCATCAGCAATGGGGGTCTCCGTCTCCCTTCTCGCCGCAGCGGCCGCCATCATCGGCGGCGCCTCCTGCTTCGCCGCCGGATACTCCCTCGCCGTCAGATCTCTCCACCACTCTCCGATCGATTCCGATGATGATGACGATAAAGATACCCAAAACAGCAACAACCTCAGCCGCCGCCTCCTCTGGTGGGCCCCACAGATTCTCACCAAAAGGTCCAAGAGTGGAGATCGAAGCTCGGAGGCGACGACGAAGCTGAAGAAGAAGATGAAGGGGAAGCCTTCCCTTGAAGTCGAGAGCCTCGCGGAAATACTTGAGGATTTTAAGATGGTAATGATAAAGCTGAGATTTTTAGGGTTTTGGAGTTAGTTTTGTGAATGAGATGATGAAAGCGTCTGTCTTTTTTCATGTTACTGCAGGTGCTTGTTGTGAGGAATGACTTAAAGATGGGAAAAGGGAAGATTGCTGCTCAATGCAGGTAGAATTCTATTTTTTATTTTTTTGAATCAAAATAAAAATTGGAATGTATCTTAAGCAGAATGAAGAGGCAACTAAAATTTCTAATTTGATGTAGATAAAATAATTAAGTTCACATTTTGTTTGATAATTCTGTTGCGGAAATGTGTGTAAAATTTACATCGGAATACACCAGGAAAGAAAACCTTCATGCTGAAATGTTATAAATGACTTGAAATTTAAATTCATTTTTAAGACCACGGCCCAGCTGTTGTTACTGGTTGGCCTGTTCTCACTCATTGTTATGGCAAACAAATATTGAAAATCAACATGCATGCAGTAGAAATAAGAAAGTGTGATGTTTACTTAAATTTTTGATTAATGAAAGGGTAGGAAGATTTATTTACAGACTACATGACACATTTTTATTCAAATGCTATGAATTTTGCCGCTAATTCAAATTGCCCTTATGTGTTGAAAATCGGAAGAAATTTACACATTGTAGTAAATTATAAGGTACATAATGAGTTTGAGGGGCTTTCAATATAGAATGACTTGGCTTTGAGTACAAATAACGATTAAGGCGTATCTATATAAACAATGCTTGAATTGCTGCTAACTTGATGATTAATTACTGCTCAAATGGCTTGGATAAAACTGATCCTTTCCACCAATGTTTGCTTTACTAAGGAGAAGGAAAGATACGCGACCAATGTAGGCCTGCATCTTTTTTTGTAGAATATTTGATTTGGATCCATAACCCAAAATATTTAATCTGTTGTCGTTTCAGCATATCATATAGTTCACATGAAAAACCATCTCTTTTATTTATGTGTAGAAGGCTTGGGTTCTATATTAACATTTTGTAAGCTCTTTAACCATCAACTCAAATTAGCGGCTTTGCTTTCGTATTTCATTTTTCAAAAATCCCATTTTAATTTAAAATAGCTAATATAAAATAGCTATTGTAAAGCATTTTGCCATATCCCATATCCATAATGATTATCAAAGAATACTAAAGTCATAACTAAAAGCCTAAAACTAGTAGCATTTTTGTGATTGACATTTACTACGAAAATTTGATGGCATGGCTTGCCAGGCCTGTTTGGATACAAAGTTAGGATAACCATTGTTTATTTTAAAGTGGAGGTAGGAGGCATGCAAACCATGGTTTGCAAGCACCAACTCCAAAAATTGAGTTTAGTAAACTTTGATCAGATTGGAGTTGAGATAACTGTAAGGCCGAAAAATTGCAGATATCTCAACTCCAAAATGGTTGCCAAACAAGCTAAAGTTAGCAGTTTGGAGTTAACTTTAGCTAACTTTATGAAGCCACAGTTTATAAAACCTAACTCCATTCGCAAACATGCCCTCATAGTTTATTAGCGGCCATGTTTTTTTAGATCACGATCTATAGCCCAATAGAATTTTTGATTTTTAAAGTGCATTATTCATATATAATTATCTGCAAAGAAATTGCTATAAAGCTTCTTCAAGTACCAAAATGACTCCATCGCCGCATGCCAATTACCCTATGAGTAAGTTGGGTATAGAAGACCTAAATAAGAAAATCCATCTTTTTCATCCTCAATAAACGCAAAATCTTTGCTGCCAGAAAATCCATAGGAAACCAAACACCAAAAATATATCCGAAAATCTAAATTCCGAATATCTAAAACCATTAATTGCATAAGGTGATGTTTTCGGGTTTATACTTCAAGATAATCCGTCGGTTGTTGTGTGGGTCCCTTTCCTGTCCAATTGTATGAATATCTCATGCCGAGGTATGAAACTTCTGAGGTATATCTCACTACAGCAGAAAAGGCTCCTATAATTTGAGAAGGCATCGATTTTCCGATTTATACTTCAGGATTTATCTTAGATCTGTGGTTTTGATAAGACAACGATGATGATGTGGTCTAGATTTGTGCTTCGACATAGATTTATGTGGTTCAACCATCAAGCACACAAAATCGCAACCACTCCAAGAGATAAAACCCCAAATTTGTGTTGTTTGACTAAACTCGGCCTACATCTATAAGGTAGATCATATCCACTAACATGAGAAAGAGATAATTAGTACATCTTTTAGTCTTTTTTGTTTCCCTCGTCTTTCCCTCTCTAGCTCACTATCTTGTGAATTCAGAACCTCCAACGAACACCATTTACTTTAATACCATTTGTTGAGAATGTCGATCTTTTTGAAACCATCATGTAAACGATCCATTGCAAGAAGAGAACATGGTATATATGTGGTTCGACCTCACCCGGCCAATATCCATATGCCAAATCATGAGGATTTCACTAAAATGAGAAATATACAAAATTCTGTCTCCCAATCTCTCTTATATATCATCTTTTTTTCTTACTTTCACACGAGAGGAAGACTAGCGCCTTAGAGATGAGAGGTATGCGTGTAAAATTATATCTTTCATATGGCAATCTAATCCTCTTGATCTGTCTTGTGGATATAAGTTGGGGTTTGTTGAATCTGTATTTAAAATGTAGCCGTTTAAGCAATCACTGAAGTAATTTGAAATGGTTAAGTGGTCTGCTTTTTGCTGATTCAACGGTATAATATTATTACCTTAATATTGATCCAAATATACTCTTATTGTTACTTAAAGGAGTGTTCGTAGAGTTATATGATCATTGTAATAGTAATTTATCACTACATCTAGTTTATACTCCTTATAAAACTTGTTAGTATGTATTTAGACTATTCATGGGATTAGCTCTTATGTTAAACCATATCCGAGTGTCGTCCCTGAATACGCGTGCTTTTTAAGAGTTTCTTTCACCCCATCGGCGAACAAAGACTTTAGTGGCATTTTATTTGATAATTCACTGTCATTTCCACTAAGATTTCACCGACGATTTAGAGCCTTTGATGATAAATTTCTGAACATTAATTGAAAGCATGTATTTTGATTATTTCCGGTAAGTTTTATAGCGGGCTTACTGGAATATAAGCATGCAAGTCTGCAGCCATTTAGACAACCGCTGAAGCAGTTTGAAATGGTCAAGTGATCTGCTTTTTGCTGATTAAACGGTTTAATATTATTATCTAAATATTGATCCAAATATATTGTTGTTACTTAAAGGAGGGTTCTTAGAGTTATATGAGCATCACAATAGTAATTTATCACCCCATCTAGTTTATACTCATAAGACTTGAAAACTATGTATTTGGGCTATTTGTCGGATTAGTTCTTATGTTAAACCATATCCGAGTGTCACCCCTAAATACGCGTGCTTTTATATTGTTTCTTCCTTCCCACCGGCGAACAAAGACTTTATGGCAACTTATTTGATAATTCACCGTGAATTCCACTAAGATTTCACCGACGATTTAGAGCCTTTGATGATAAATTTCTAAACCTTAATTGAAGGCTTTTATTTTGATTATTTTTCGGTAAGTTTTATAGCGGTCTTACTGGAATATAAGTATGCAAGCCTGCAAAATTAATTTGAATGAATAAAAAATCCATATCTCTGTCAACTCATACATCATAACAATAGTTTAAGTATCAATGAAATAGTGCTTATAACTATTGTTGTATACAAACACGGAAACATATGATCTTCATTATTACTGAGAATTTTACATGGAAGCTAGAGTATGCTTCTGAAAGAACTTTATGGATTTAAAGGGTTAATATAGAAATGTGAAGTATATAGCATAAATTTAGAGGATAAAAATCACACTACATAAAAAGCTGCTAAAAAATCAAAAGGTAAGATATATGCACAATAATGAATAGTTAAGGGCTAAGAAAATTAGGAAGATTTTATTTGCAATTAATCCAAATCCACATCTGTCATCAAAAGATTGAAAAACAAAACAAATAAAAAGAATTAAAAAATGGGCCACAAGACAAAAAAAAAGCACACATAATTCATACGCAACTTGCGTTCAGTTAAAAGTCAACACAACAAAATCTTTTTGTACCCCCACTATACTTAGGGTAAACAATATCAAAATGCAATACAGTGTTGTCTTAATAGGTTTCTCACATAAAAGAAAAAGAAGGCAAGAAAAGAATAAAATGCATGTTCAATAAAAGAATACGGCAAATACCGTTCTTTGATGAGTCCTTAATCTATTTTTTACCGGATATACTTCTTTGCAATCCCAAGAAAAGCAAAGTTAGTCATCATTTAAAATACAATGAATGACCTGAATAATTGACAAATTTATAAATAAAAAATTAACAAGTACAAATTTAATTACCGGCATATGATGCCTTCTTAAGCCATAGCGCCAGTTACTTACTACTCTTCACAGAGATCATTCGTGAAATTGTGACTATTATGTTCATAATACTCGTTCTTGAAATTTTTGTTCCTAAATTTTTTTCTTAATGGATACTTTAACCACAACATCCTTAAGTTTATTGAAACCAAGCCCGGTGTGTCTGACTACGATGCTTTGGTAATTGGTAAAGCTTCAACGCTTTAGCTTGTGCTAAATAACCGGGGATGTCCGTTCTCAAGATGCCGGATAAGTTATGTTTCTTGCAGAAGGTGTATCTCATTTCCGCCACCAACATAAATTTAAGAACAATAAATTTACAAGAAAAATAAATAATATATCAATTTAATTGTCAAGAGCAATGAAGTTACAATAAATATAAATAATATATCAATTTCTTTGACGAGTACGACAACTTTAAACATATGCAATTGATATTAGTACCCTAAGTGAAGGCATGATACATAGTTAACTTCCAAAATTTGACTGGCATGGATTAATTTGGCTTCAAGCCTTCAAAATCTTATTAATTCACAAATGACATGATTTGGTTGGGACAAATCCGGTATGTTGTCGCTGCCTTCCATGACTTGTAATAAAATCCCAATTTACGACCTCAAAGTTGGAGGAAGAAATCCCAACTTGAGAGTTAAACTTCTCAATTAGACACCTATTTCGAAAGAATATTATCACCTCACTCTTTATAATAAAATATAAAAGGTTCATATATTGCTAAAGCAATCCATAATAAAAATTTATATATGCGACAAACCGATGTTGCCTTTTCTATTGAAAGATATCTACCGTCAATTTTTTTCCAGAGAAAAGGGAGTACACATTGCAATACATGATGTAACTTATATTTGTAGTCCTATCTTGTTTATGTTATGTTTAAAAACTTTGGTCATTTAACTCATTAAAGTGATTGTGCCTTTTCTTTCCCAGCCATGCAACTCTGGGTTTGTATAAAAAGCTCCACAACAGAGCTCCGAAAGCATTAAGCAGGTAATTACGTTATGCGATAATATCAGAATTTTTCCTCCTTTAAGCGATGTGATTCTAAACCGTGAAAGCTATTTGATTTAACATCTACTTGAAATTTCCAGATGGGAGATGTGTGGACAAGTTAAGGTGGTTTTAAAAATCGACAGTGAGGAAGATATGCTTGTTTTACAAGTATGTCCTAACTCTTAAAAATCCAGCACATAAATTTTGTTTTCAATGTCCACCAACCTGTTCTCAAGAAATTTGCAGCTACGTCTTTCAATTTGTAAGCCTCGATGTCTAAGTAGCTGCTTCCTGTTTCTTCCCCTTAAATTTTCTTTCCAAGAATTAGGTGATTGACTCTTAATATGTAATTTGGCATCTATTTTGAATCAGCTTTACTCGAAACTTGGTCCTACAGATGCAATTTAAGTTTTTCTAATTATTAAATATTTTCTGTAATTTATGGAAAATTCAAGCTGTAAGGGAGTTTACTATCTCATGATACATACTCTTGATCTTGTGTGGTTGACAGGAAAGAGCAAAATCACTGATGTTACCAGTGCATGTAACAATTGATGCTGGGAGGACACAAATTGCTCCAAGTAACTAGCTTCAGTCAAATTCTACTTTTAAATTATTTTCACCTCTTTCATTAGTCTGCTGCTCTATCAATATAAGCTCTTTGGCGAGCCTGTCGTGCTTTGAATACTATAATAGATTTATGGCTTTAAGCCTTGTTCTTGCAAAACTGCATTTTTCTAGTCCATTTTATGCAGTGATTATTTGTCTTTTTTTCCACAGATTCAAGGACGGTGATGGCTATACTTGGTAAGCTGTTTTCTAATTTCTTTTCTGCTTCAAGGAAATTTCTATTAATTCAGTTTATTCAAAAGAATTGTTTTTATTGTCATCCATGTGTTCTATACAAATATGTTTATAGGTATGTTATGTAAACTTTTGTATAATATTGTGGTTCTGATGAACGACCCAAACCCACCCCGTGAATGGTCCCCACCCCTTCTCTCCGTTGTGTAGGCAATTGCTTAGGGGGAGTTGCGTAGGAAATTATGGATTTGGGTTCCTCTCTCTGTAGTCACGTTGTATAGTAAGTTGCTTAGGAACTCTTTTCTCTTATTCTTATAGGGCACTTTTCGATGATATTTGTCACCCTAATCGTGCTTCAGAAGCTAATGTGAGGTTGCATGAGTTTTTTTTCTTCGGTGTGTGTAACTTAATTATTATTTTCTTCCATCTCTAGTCCTTATTTAGCAAGGTGATATGTGACCTGCAACTTTCCAACCTCGAAGTGTGTTTCCCCCCTCTTTTTTGAGGTTTCTGCACGTCAATATTTGATGCATGAAAAATTAAATTAAGGCAAATGAGATGCCTTTATGATAAATGTAATTCAAGAACGCAATGAGAACATTTTTTTAGGCAGCAACACACACAGGTAGACCCAGGAGATATTCAAATATTTCAAGAATCGTTACCGATTTTTCTTTTTGTTCAAAATTTCAGAGAGGCCACATGCCCCCTCTGTTTTGGCTGTGGGTCTGCTATTCTATAACCCGTTATCCCATATTATGGAGACTTGTATTATCAAGCTATTCTATAACCAATTTATTACAGAATTACTTCCTGATATGGATTAATTTACATATCAGAAAAAGGAAAAAAAATACAGAAAAAGTACTTGAAAAGGAGGTGAAGGGTGCCCTTTTCTTTTCACATGGGTTTGATTTATGAGTTCTTATCCAAATGAAATTCTTGTGTGTTTCTGATTTTGTTTGAATAGGACCTGCTGATATGGTCGACGATGTCACGGGCGGCTTGAAGCTCTTGTAACCTGATCCTGCACACTCAGCATCGATCGCGACATCAATGAAAATGAAAATGAGATGAATGCTGCTGCTGCTATATACTGCGCTTCCAAGCAAATTTTGAAACATCACTAGCATCTTGCAAGAAGCTTTGCCTTTAGAATATATGCACCTCGGTTGAGAGTTTAGTATGTTATAAGTTTAGGAAATTAGTCAAAGACTGTTATTCAACTTTGCCATTTTGTTTAACAAAGAGAATCTTTGATAGGCTATTTTATTGATTAATATCACATCTTCAAAAAGATGGAAGTTTTTTCTTTTTTGGCTGAATGGTATGTCATAGCAGAAGATTTGTTGAGATCAGATAAATGCCAAAGTTGGTGGGATCTGACTTGGATGTGATGCAATGCCAAGTCGGATGCTGGCCTCATTAGTTTACCACAACAGTGGTTGCCTCCTTTTTCTTGATTAGGACCTTTTTTTCCCTTCAAATTTCTTTGGAGTAATATAAAAGTAAAGGGAAAAAATTCCTATGATCATCTATATCTGATTCAAGTGTCTTCTAGTACTTAATGGCACAAATATCTTGATAAATAGTATGCATATGTTGCTAAAAATATAGAAATATGATATGGCTTTTTTGGCGCTTTTTCCCTTCGGATCCAATTTCTGCATGTAAAGCTGGGGTATTTATAGTTGCTTGCTCTGTCTAACACATGCAACTCATTTTGTAACGATCTTTCCGGATTGATTTTCTTGGCATTTTCCTATTTGCGATCTGCATATAAATATTCACGAAGCTTGAGTCCTAACATTTGGTTCATGTCTAACACAAAAACCGGTTTATAATGGTCCGTGCGTATCTTGATTTTTTCATTTTTCCTCCATCCACATGTTTGGGTAAAAGAATTTTTATGCAAAAATTTTAAGGCCTACAAAGCTATCTGAACTCTGAAGACATTAAAAAGAAAATACCATCTCTTTCTCTTATATGCAAGTGTCTATGTGTTAAATGGCACCAAGTAATTTCTTCCTGTGTTTATAAAAAGATTAATTACCATCATCATGATCATGCTTGTTGCTGCAATCATCACCATTGTCATGTCATGCTATTTTTTCTTTCACGAAAGGAAAATGTCAGAAGGTGGTTGGGTTGTTTCTTTTTGGAAGAGACAGAGAGACAATGCTCAAATCCATCAGCTCTCAAAATAAGAGCAAAGATTGAAGCAGAGCATGTGACATAAAGCTTAACAACCTACAACACTTGAGATGACCAACTGGGGTTGTACCAATTTACTCACTAACGTGAGAGCTGACAAGTTCGATCCGAGAAAGGGCAGGGGGTTTTAGATTTCCAAAAAAATTCAACACTTGAGATGAGAGCCCACAAATTTGATGATCATCACCGTGTCGCTTCAAGACAAGCTTCCTATTTGCTTTTGGTGTGCTTAATCTCAAATCATGACAAAGCCCTTCATATATTATCTCTCTTTTGTTAGATTAGAATCAAAATGATTACGCTTTCAACAAAGGTTCCTTGAACCTAACGTTAGGTACATTGTTATTATCTATTCCAAATGCCACGTAAGAAATCCCAAAGAACCAACCATGGCAAATCTTTTTCTGTTCCTTTACAAAGATTATATAAGATTGCATCAAAAGCAAAAGTTGCCTCCACTAACTAACCACCCAATTACATCGAATCATTTCCCTCTCTATAAATTCCCTCCTTAATCGTCTTCACTCTTCCCCTTTCCCATTTCAATATATATCTTTCATGTAACAAGGCCACTCTGGCACCTACAGTTTTATAACCAGCTGTGAGCCTGATATCATAGCATATCCATGGAGTACTACTGCATGAGGCTTCTCTCTTTCCTCATCAAATGGCTACTCCTCGCTATGAAATTTCTCGCCATTTTGCCCAACGGTCAGTCTCAAAAAACTAACCAATCCGATAACTTACGAAGAGCCGTCAGAGACAGTCTCCATGTGTCCACATACAGAGAACTCACGGCGACGACGGAGGAGACAGTCTGTGCAGTCTGTCTGAATGAGGTGAAGGGAGATGACAGGGTGTGGGAGCTGAGGAATTGCAATCATGTGTTCCATAAAGGATGCTTGGACACATGGTTGGTCCATGACGAGCACATGACCTGCCCGCTTTGCCGGGCACCCCTTATGGCTCCAGCACAGGCTCAATTGAGCACGGGATCGGCCATCGCTGAGCCCAGCTGGGCAGTGGAGAGGCTGATCTATCTCTTTGGTGACGATTTGTTAGAGTAATTGATAGCAAAAGAGATGGATGTAAATTCATGTATATTACGGAAAATATGCTTATATGTTCCATCTTCTTTTAATTGTACTGTAACAAAAGTTATACTTTAAAACTAAATTTCACTAGGAATCATGACAGATATTACCATAGCCAGAATCATTGTGATAGTACATTACTTATGTAAAAGGAATGGAATAGTGGCGTCTAGGGTTAGAGATTGCTGAATATGGATGAAGACAGATAAAAAGAAATCTGAGAGCTAGTGTAATTGAGAAGATTTGATGTTTAACATAACTGAATGGAACGGAAGGATTCATGTAATCAACAGCAAATATTTGCAATATAGTTGTCGCAGTTATCAAATTTGGTCTATTATACCCATTTATATAGATAAAAAGAAAGCAGTATATGATTAACACTAGTACAAGCAGAATTGCAATTCAAAAACAGATATTGCTCTTTGGTTAGACAATTGTCTGCATAAATACGGTATACCATATGTTTATGAACATGGTTCACAGGAAAAATCGTCGAAGAATATATACATTATTACATTTATGAACGAGTCTCTATTTCATGAGCTAATTCGCTTGTCAACCGCTCGGCTCGCTCGTCTTGGCCTCCAGCAAAGTTATATACTCGGAATGCCAGCTGAAATGCCCTCCATAGCAATTTTGAGTGGCTCGCCAACTTCGAATTTGCCTCCTTTGCCACTTCCTTTACTTCTTTACTTTCCTGCAACCAGGGAGAATAGTTGGTCAGAATTAGCGGATACCCATGGCGTCGATAAAAATTAGGGCCAAATACACAAAAACCCCATGCAGTTTAAATACTTGTACCCTCTCATTATGATCGGAAAATTCCCCTCTTTATTGACCAAAACCCTTAAAGACACTCAAATTCATCTCTAAGAAACTCAAATGATTGTTAAATTTTACTTTACTTCTTGCTTGTGTTGTTTAGAGTTGAATTCTACTGTTGTTTAGGGTCTTGATAAATAAACAGGGGGGGGGGGGGGGGGGGGGTTTGCGCTAATAAGTCGCTTGAGGGGGGATAAGAGCCATTTAAGGTAAACCACATCGGGTTTTTTGTTCAGTTAGCCATTAAATTATGCCAAGCGTGTAAATGTATATGGGCATGAAAAGTTGTGTGCTTTTTTGAAAGGTTAAACTGCATATGACACCCTTTGTCTATGCCTTATCCAGCATTTATAACTCTTAAACTAGTTTATCCGTCATATTAGTATGCAACTAGAATATCGAGCATGGCATGATTGCTGACTAATCTAGGAGCGTCAGGTGGTAATAAGCCAGTTGAAGGTTATAAATGTAAAATGATCGATTAGGCAAGTTGAAGGGTGTTAGAAAAAGAAAAAGAGAAAAAAGAAGAAAAAAAGGGTGTAATATATGATTAAGTGATTAACCCATTCTGAAATGTGTGAAGTGAGTAAAATATGCAACTGTTAAGCTGTCAGTACATTAAGCATTTTTATTTCTTAAAAGTATCCTTAAGTATCATGATCACTAGAAATACAATGTCACTATTATATTCAAATTACAGATTTTGATTAACCGTGTGAAACAAACATTGCATGAAATAAACCAAATAATAGTTCTTTGTCTCAATTTTCTGAACAAATGATTCATGGATCAAATCTTGCATTTCCACTAGAGAAACCCAAACAACCCATCAATTTAGATTGTAATGAGAGAATAAGCTCTGCCGCTAAGAATATTAAATCACAGTAAAATATGAACGATCAAAATCTACCTTGAGTGCCATTTCTGCAGTTAGATGATACGTCGACCATTGCTTCCTTTATCCGCACAAGCACGTTGAAATCAAGCTCGATGTTGTGGCTTTTGAATCGCTTAGATTCTTCGTCTTTGGTGCGGTCAGTTGCATCCGCATCTTCCTTGATCTATGATGAGATTAACAGGGGGCAGACATAAAAATTATGGTCAGAGAAGGCACACGGCACATGACTGATTTCTATTCTGAAGTCATGTATAAAATCATTTTATAATTTAAAAACAAAACAATAACATTTGAAAATTAATTTAATCATCGAAAGAAATAATATTATTAACAACATTTTCCAAGGCTTTAAATTTTGACAACATCATAATGATGTAGGTTTTTGGTTAAACTAAAAATGAAATTACCTTATTGAAATAGGATTCAATCTTGTCGAGTTGCTGAGCTACAGGGCTCACAACCTTCCAGCTCTTGAGATTTGTGGCAATTGCTTCCAACTTAGAGAACAAGGCTACCGCCATTCTTATAGTCTCCAATTTTTTCGAAGGAAATTCTTCGAATCTAGCTAATACCTGAACTCAACCAAAAATACACAAAGAATTGGTAAAGAGAAAAGATTTAACCTATGACTTGAATTAGTAAAACAATTCAACATTGTATCACCTGTGATTCATCCGTTAGCTTCTCAAGATGCATCTCGACATGCTTATGAAACTTTGTAAGCTCAGCCATGTCTTTTGTGCGAAACGATCCGATAGAAGATTTAATCTCTAAAATAGAAGTGGCGTGATTCTTAACATCTTCTTCGATTTGTATAAAATAGGATGATCTGATTATGTACACCAATTAAAGTCAGAATCAGTAATTTACTAACATATTTTTGAGACTAAAGTACACCAAATTACCCTCAACTTTAAGTTTTTTCCACTAGCCTATCTTAATTTTTCCTCCTTATATTTTGGTTTCAAGGGAATTCTTATCACTAAAATACCCTCCTTGCAATAAATGAAACTTTAAGGTAGTTTAGTGAATAACACTTATAGTGAAGGATAGTTTAGGGTAGCCTGTTCCTGATAAATTCTTCCATTTTAGCATACATACATACCTCTTTGTGATCTCTGCTAATGCATCGGCCATGCCTTGGCCACCATTTCCGCCAGATTTGCCTCCAGCATTATTCTTTCTCTGATGAGATGCTTTGCCATTCAAACTTGAACCCTCCACCTTCCCCTTGAGGAGTCTATAAAGATTACCCATTTGGGATGATCTTTTCAATTTGGTATTTTTCGCATGTAGCGCTCTCATTGACGGTGGAAGTGGCGGCGCTGCTGATCCTGCAGCTTGTGTTGGGGGGGAGAGTCGATCTACGGAACAGCGCTCGCGACAAAACCCAAATCACACAAAAATGCAATCACGCAATTAAACGACGAAAGACAACATAAATTAAAATGCAGGAATAAGAAAGTAATCAATCACAAACAAGATAGATTTGTTAACGAGTTTCACCAACCGTATGGCTAGTCTCCGGCAGAGCGGAATCTGCAAACGTCTACTATACTTGAATCAAGTTTGCAAACAAGAACAACCCTAGGAGATTTCTCTTAAATCTCTCTATACAAATCTCTCTTGGCCTTTGCCTATTATGATGATGCTTGTGATAGATTGCTTAATGTCTCACTCATAAGATGTGCTTTTATAGCACCTAGGATAATGCCACCATCTAACAAAGTCATCACCTAATATTGTCACCACCTAACAATGTCATGCATGTCAAAAGTAGCACCTAACAAAGTCACCACCTAATATTATCGCCACCTAACAATGTCATGCATGTCAAAAGTAGCACCTAACAAAGTCACCACCTATCATTGTTACCACCTAACAATGTCATGCATGTCAAAAGTAGCAGTTAACAAAGTCACCACCTATCATTGTCACCACCTAACAATATCATGCATGTCAAAGTAGCAGCTAACAAAGTCACCACCTATCATTGTCACCACCTAACAATATCATGCATATCAAAATAACACCTAACAAAGTCATCACCTAACATTATCACCACCTAACAATGTCATGCATATCAAAAGGTGGCACCTAACCCTAAACTTTAATTTGCATCAATTTTCAACAAACTCCATCTTGATGCAAATTCATCTCAATCTCGACATTCTCCCACTTGGAGTAATTTTTCCGCTTGATTCTCAACACTAGTAAACTTCATACGATTCCGCTGCTGCTCTTTCCTCATCAAATTTTCATGGAGAGATTCATCATCCCGCAACAGAGATTCAGCTTATCTCTGCATACAATTTTGGTGAACATATCCACCGGATTCTTTTCTCTCGCGATCTTCTGCAGTGTCAACTCACCATCTTCTAACGCCATGCGTATGAAGTGGTACCGCACCTTGATATGCTTTGTCCGAGAATGATATGCTGTATTCTTAGCCAAATGTATTGCACTTTGGCTGTCACTCCACAAGATATTGAAGTCTTGCTTCTTGCTCAACTCTTCGAGTAACCCTTGTAACCATATCATCTCTTTGCCGGCTTCCGTGATCGCCACGTACTCAGCCTCCGTAGTTGACAATGCTACCACTTTTTGCAGTTGAGATATTCAACTCACCGTTGTTCCCCCAACTGTAAATACGTATCCCGTTGTGCTCTTCCCACTATCTCGATCATCCGAGTAGTCCGCATCGACGTAACCTTGCACCTTTAGAGAGTCACCGCCGAAACATATGCAGTGATTAGACGTACCCCTAAGATACCTCAAAATCCACTTTACCGCTTTCCAATACTTCTTGCCCGGGTTTTGCATATACCAGTTCACAACTCCCACTGCATGTGCAATATGTGGTCTCGTACTCACCATTGCATACATTAAACTCCTCACAGCAGATGTATAAGGCATTCTTGCCATCTCGTCTTTCTGCTCTTGAGTTGTCGGGCAAAACTCCTTCATGAGTTTGAAATGTTTTGCTAAAGGTGTACTCACCGGTTTTGATTTATTTATATTGAACCGCTTCAAAACCTTCTCGATAAAGTTGCTTTGCGATAACCCCAACTTTCTATCTCGAACGATCTTCATGCCCAAAATTTTTTTGCCGCTCCCAAATCTTTCATGGAAAACTTTTCAGCCATCATCTTCTTCATACTTTGAATTTTCTCGAAGTTTGGATCCGCTACCAACATGTCATCTACATAGAGTAATAGAATGACATAGTCTCCATCCTCAAAAGTCTGAATATAGACACAGTGATCTGACTCACCACGCACAAATCCCGTCTCTAACATGAACTGATCGAATTTGAGATACCACTGCCTCGGAGCTTGCTTAAGGCCGTACAAGCTCTTTCGCGGTCTACACACCATAGTTTCTTTTCCCTTCACTTCATATCCCGGTGGTTGCATCATATAGATTTTCTCCACCAAATCTCTATGAAGGAATGCAGTCTTCATATCAAGCTGCTCCAAGCGCAGATCCTCCACCGCCACAATACTAAGGATCACCCGAATTGATGTTATTTTCACCACAGCGGAAAATATCCCTTGATAGTCAATTTCTTGCTTTTGCGCATATCCCTTGGCTACCAAGCGAGCCTTGTATCGCTTCACACCATCGTCCTCATCTTTTATCCTGTACACTCATCTATTCAGCAACACTTTTCGACTCTTGGGTAGCTTCACTAGGTCCCACATGCGGTTTTTCTTCAAAAAAATCCATCTCCTCGTCCATAGCTCGCTCCCACTGCTTACTAGCACCGTCTTGCGTCGTCTCTTCAAGGGATTCAGGCTCTCTCGAATCCGTGTACAAAATGAAATCGGTTACAAGTCTTTCAAGTAGTCTCCTTTCTCTCGTAGATCTCCTCAAAACTGGTACATCTGGTTGCTGAACATGGTCGCCATCATATTCTTGAACCTGATCCTGCATTGCAGCTTCCTCCATGTTTTGATCCCCACTTGTGGACACCTGATTGTTCTCTTGAGTTCCGTTTAACTCCACGAACTCAGATACAAAACCATCTTTGGCTTGCTTTTCTTCTCTATATAAGTGATGCTCATCAAAGACAACGTTCCTTCCGGTTTCGTATTACTTTCTTACTTGTGTAATCCCACAACCGATATCCAAACTCGTCTCCACCATACCCGATGAAAGCACACTTCTTAGATTTGGAGTCAAGCTTACTCCTTTCTACCTTATCAATCAAAGAATATGCAATACAGCCAAAAACTTTAAGGTGCGAATAGTTGACCGGTTTACCCGACCAAATTTCATCTGGAATGCCTCCATCAAGCGCACTCGCCGGGCTTCTATTGATCAGATACACAGCAACATCGACCGCTGCTGCCCATAAGAATTTTGGCACATTTGTATCCAAGTTCATGCTTCGCACTCGCTCTAGGATTGTTCTGTTTATTCTTTCAGCGATACCATTTTGCTGTGGCGTCCCCGGTACTGCCTTCAACCAACGAATACCTTTTTACGAGCAAAACTCCTCGAACTCTTGGGTACAGTATTCCCCGCCATTATCGGACTTTAGGCGTTTAACCTTCATCCCCGTTTGGTTCTCCACCTGTGCAATCCAGTGTTTGAAGATGCCAAACATATCGGAGTTTTTCTTCATCGCGTATACCCATGTCTTCCGACTTGTATCATCGATGAACGTCACGAAGTACCGATTTCCTCCATAAGACTCCACTGAGGCCGGACCCCATACGTCCGTATGCACCATCTCCAGTTTCTTGGTCTTTTTCGGCACGCCTCCAATTTGAAAACTGAGCGCGCTTTGCTTTCCACAAACGCAGCTCTCGCAAAACCCCAACTCCACCTTTTTCAGCCCCGAAAGAACCCCTTATCTTGAAGAATTTTCATGTTCTTCTCGCTGAGGTGCCCCAATCTTTTATGCAACAACGAAGTTTCCGAATCTTTCTCCGAACTTGCCGTCAATGCAACTGAGCCTCCGCTACTCCCATTGAATGAGTACAGCGAATCGCTCAGCTTGTCCCTTGCGACCACCAACGACCCTTCGGAAATCTTTCATTGAGAATTCCCAAACGTTATAGTAAAGCCTTCGTTGTCTAGCCGATTTGTGGAAATCAAGCTTTTCTTCAAATCTGGAATATGACGAGCATTCTTCAATTTGATTTGACCACCTTCTGACGGTTGCAAGATGATCATCCCCTTACCAACGATCTTACACGATTGACCGTTTTCCACCGTCACATGTCCAAGGTCGCCCTAAACATACTCGCTAAAGTGATGTCTGCCTGAAGTGCAATGAGAAGCTCCTGAATCTAGGAACTAAGTATCCGCTTTTGTGTTCTCGCTCGCCGATAGACAAAGACCTTGTTCCCCTTGTTCTTGTGTAGACACCACATTCGCTTCCTTTTCATCCGTCTTCTCATCTGAGCCTTTCTTCGGAAGCCTGCATTCACTTTTTCTGTGGCCCTTCTTTCCGCAATTCCCTAAGGCGTCTTGGATTTTTCCTTGAGATTTACCTCGGATTTTAGACTTGCCCTTTTTCCACTTTTCCCTTTTCATTGTTCTGCCACGATTCTCTACCGAAAGTGCAGAAATTCCAAAACTCCCACTCACGGACTTTCTCCGCATCTCATCATTTAATATGCAGCTTACCGCATCATTAAACATGAGAATCCCTGAGATAGAGTTGCTAACTGCCATCACCAGGTTCTCCTAACTGTCTGGCAACGAACATAGGAACAGTAGAGCTCGAATCTCGTCTTCAAAGACGATTGAAACCGACTCAAGTTGGCTTGTCACACTGTTGAACTCATTCAGATGCTCTATCACCGAACCGTTCTCTACCATTTTCATGTTGAAAAGTTTCTTCATCAAAAAAATTTTATTTGATGTCGATGGCTTCTCATACAATTTTGCTAACGTCGTCATTAGCGCCTTAGTTGTTTTATCCTTTGAGATATTAAAGGCCACATGCGGAGTCAACGACAATCTGATCGTCGCTAAGTCTTTCCTATCCAAAAGGTTCCACTCCTCATCGGTCATCTTCTCGGGCTTTTCTCCTAGCAACGGGAGATATAGATCCTTTCGGTATAGACAGTCTTCCAACTGCGTGCGCCACCAACCAAAATTGTGACCATTGAATTTCTCAATTCTTATCTTATCCTCCGCCATCTTTCGTCTGTATCGCAGCAAACTCGACTTCCTCTTAAATCTGAACCAACGCCTTCAAAACTACAATCTAAGAAAGTGGGAAAGAGAACATAAGCGTCGTTACCCACCGTTGACCTAGATTGTAGAATCGAAGAACCCTAGGTTCTCTTAACCTTGCTCTAATACCAGTTGTTGAGGGGGGAGTCGATCTACGGAACAGTGCTCGCGACAAAACCCAAATCACGCAAAAATACAATCACGCAATTAAACGACGAAAGACAATATAAATTAAAATGCAGGAATAAGAAAGTAATCAATCACAAACAAGATATATTTGTTAACGAGGTTCACCCACCGTATGGTTAGTTCTCGGCAGAGCGGAATCTGCAAACGTCTACTATACTTGAATCAAGATTGCAAACAAGAACAACCCTAGGAGATTTCTTTCAAATCTCTCTATACAAATCTCTCTTGGCCTTTACCTCTTGTGATGATGCTTGTGATAGATTGCTTAATGCCTCACTCATAAGATGTGCTTTTATAGCACCTAGGACAATGTCACCATCTAACAAAGCCACCACCTAACATTGTCACCACCTAACAATATCATGCATATCAAAAGTAGCACCTAACAAAGTCACCACCTATCATTGTCACCATCTAACAACGTCATGCATGTCAAAGTAGCACCTAATAAAGTCACCACCTATCATTGTCACCACCTAATAATATCATGCATGTCAAAGTAGCACCTAACAAAGTCATCACCTAACATTATCACCACCTAACAATGTCATGCATGTCAAAAGGTGGCACCTAATCTTAGACTTTAATTTGCATCAATTTTCTACAGCTTGAGGTACCAATGGTGGCGGCGGCGGGGCTGACCCACCTGATAGAGGCGGCGGCGGCGGGCCCGATCCTGCTCTTAGAGGAGGAGGCGGAGGCGGCGGGCCCAATCCTGATCTTAGAGGCGGAGGCGGAGGCGGTGGGGCTGCCCCTGCTCTTAGAGGTGGCGGTGGGGGTGGTGGGGCTGATCTTGCTGATCCAGGCGGCAGCGGCAGTGGTGGGGGTGGGGTTGATCTTATTGACATTGGTGGCAATGGTGATGGTAGTGGGCCCGATCCTATAGATATTGGCGGAGGCGGAGGCGGAGGCGGAGGCAGCGGCACGGCCGATCCTGCTGGTTCGCTCGTAAATGGTGGTGTTGGGGCTGATCCTGCTGCCAGAGGAGGAGGTGGCACTGGTGGAATCAGTGATGGTGATGTTTTTGTCATCGGTGAGGTTGGAGTAGGTGGTGGTGTTACGGAAGATGCAGTGTCGGAATTTTTATAGCCAATATCGATATCCATGCCATTTGTGAAATAATTATCAATATCATCGATCGCCATGGTATATGCAATTGGCTCCATACTCATCTCAGAATCAAAAAATGGCATATATAATCCTTGAAGCACCATTGGTGATGATGGTGGAGTCGGGGTCGGAGTTTTAGGTCCTGGTGCTCTCAAGTGAAGAATTGGGAGAGGTTGTGTTGGTGATGTTTTATTTTCGAGATCAAGATTTATGTTGTTCCTTATTATGGCTTCAGGATTTGAGTTTTGATCAATTATGAGAGGTACCATGCGGAAAGATAGTCTTTTCCCGTCTTTTAGTTTTCCTTGAAGTCTTGGAGGCCGGAGAAGAGGTGGGGCAGATGTACAACTCGAAAAGTCCTTGTGCTTTTCCTGAAGAACTGAAGTGAGCGTAAGTGGAAATCCCAGGTTTGAGGGCTTTGCAGAATTTACTGAGTTATTCTCCATGAGATTAAATATTGCCTTCGCTTGTGAGCTCATGACATCAAGACTCTCAAGTACTCTCTCGCCTGTAAAGGGATATTGTTGTTAATAAAGAATTGTTCTTGTATAGCACAGTTGGAAACATGTTAGAAGATCGCATACCAAGTTGCTGAGAGCTTAAAGCTTCTATGTCTACATCGCTCCCGACTTGAAATTTCTTGGAATGCTTTTGTGCCCATAGGTCTCTTAACAGATTTAAGGGCCTTGTAGAAACAGAGCAATACCTGACAGTTTTGCTCTTTGTATCAGTTAACATGATGTCTATTGTGGATAAAACACCCCTGCAGTTTACCTTGTACAGCATTTATACCCCCCACAAAATTTGATTTATTTGATAAAAGACCCCTTCTGTGCGTCGAACAAAACCCTAAAAAAACACTCAAATTCTACTTTAAGCAACACCTATAAGTTCTAGGGGTTAAACTAGACAATCCTTTAAGTTGTTTAGAGTTGAATATGAGTGTTATTAGTGGTTTAGGTCGAAGAACAGAGATTGTTTGTGCTAATAAATCACTCTTGAGGCTATAAGTGCTACATAGGGTGATCTATAGGGGTGTTTGTGCAATTAACCGTACATAAAAATGAAGCAGCGATCTAGATTATATTATCTAGCTAAGGAAAAAAATTTGGTAGTTTCAGGAGAAGTAGGTTTAAAATTATATTGAACCTGATGTGTGGAATTGCGATTGATTTTAGAGTTCTGAATGCATGATATGCACTTGGGATATGTACGTTGTAAATTCTCCAGGGTGCCCCACAACAGCTACTAGGAAAACAATGATAACTAGTTAAAGCTGTGCTTCAAACAAAAACAAAAATAAAAAAAAATAAATAGAACAGTATGAAAACATGATTTCTGGCTTATACTATCAGTCTAAATTTGGATGTGAGATTGGTTTTCCAGGCCAAAAATTTAAGGTAAGTATTGATATCACTAATGGTAACAATTTCTAACATTGCACGCACTGAAATGCAGCTTGTCAAAGGAGAATGGAAATGGAAACCAGCCTTTAAAAAGATGCTCCCTGAACAAGTTAAAGGTATGGTTGATATTCTGTTATTACAATTATGCAGTTTTGTTGTCAATTTGAATGCCCCCGTTGTTAGGACAGACGGAAGTCTTGTGGTACGGAATTGAATTTGAGAAAGCAAGCTTAATTGAGAGGATTAAGTTACAAACACTTATAATGAAATAATACAAAGAGGGACTTTTAGATAAATTGCCTATTTTTTAAGGCTTCTTTATTATTTTTGCTTACAACTTGGTTGGTCTTTACATTGCAGAATGCCCATCATTTTATAGTGCGCTCATATACTATTTCATCTAAAATGATTCATGCATCACATTTTTCTCACAATCCTAAAACTAGACTAGGCTTTTGACCAGCAGCCTGCATACTTTGATGCATGCTTTTCACAAGGCAATGTTTGAGTTTAATGTGACAAATAACTTGCAAAGTTCAAATAGAATTCTAACATCCGTTCTCAATTTGAAATTTGCAAAATATTTTTGAAATGAAAGAATTTTTTTGTTGTCGCTGTTTTGATGAAAATATCTGCAAGTTGTTGATCTGTTGGGATGAACTTCAGCTCGATTTCTTTTTCTTCTACAAGCTCTCAAATGAAATGATGTCGAATCTTGATGTGTTTTGATCTTGCATGAAACACCGGATTCTTTGTCATGGCAATTGCTGACATGTTGTCGCGGTGTATTGCTAACATGTTGACGTAGTGTATTGTTATTGAAGCTTCTTGCTTTTGTTGCAGATTTGAGAGAATTCTTCTAAGCCGGATTACTTTGACGCTTGTGGATGAAAAATGTATTCGGCTTCTGCAGACGAGAGTGCTACTGTCTACTGCTTCTTAAACAATCAGGATATCACTTTTGAGCCGAGTGTGAAAACATATCCTGAAGTACTTTTACGATCATCGACGGATCCTACCCAATCATTGTCGGTGTACCCGATAGGGTGTTGTCTTCTTCGGTTGCATATTTAATGCCTAACTTCTTTCTGCCCTGAAGATATATGAGGATGCGCTTGGCTGCTCCGTAGTGTAGCTTGTTTGGACCACTCATGAATCTTGAGACTACACTGACCGTGTGTAGTATGTCGGGTCTTGTATTTGTGAGATAGATCAATGATCGGCTTTAGTAGATTGAAGCATCGACCTTCTGTGCACCGTCATGCATGCTTAGTTTCTCGTTCAATAGTGCTGGTGTGGCTATCGGCTTGCAGTTTAACATATGGAATTTTTTCAGAAGATCTTCACAATATTTTTCTTGGCTGATAAATATTTCTCTTGCAGATTGTTTGACTTGTATGCCAAGAAAATATTGTATCAAGTCTAAATCTGTCATCTCGAATTCTTTCATCATTTGCTTTTTGAACTCTTCTATCATCATAGGATTAGTACCACAATATATCAAATCATCAATATAAAGATAGACAATAAGATAGTATGTACCTTGCCATTTTACATATAAGGATGGCTCACTTGGGCTTCTTTGAAATTCGTTTTTACGAAAATGTTGATCAATTTTACTGTTTTAGGCTCGTGGTGCTTGCTTTAGCCCATACAGTGCTTTATGAAGGCGATATACCTTACGCGCTTCTCTTTTGACAATATAGCCTTGAGGTTGTTAGACAGACTTCTTCTTCAAGCTTTCTATTAAGCAATATTGATTTGACGTCTAGCTGGAACACCTTCAGTTTGAATTGTGCAGCAAGTGCCAAGACAGTTCCAACAGTCTCCATGCGAGCAACTGGATCATACGTCTCGTTGAGATCGATGCATGACTTCTGTGAGTAGCCTTTTGCTACAAATCAAGTTTTCAGCTTTTGAATTGAGCCGTCTTCGTTGTATTTGGTCTTGTAGACCCATTTAAGCCCGATTATCTCCTTCCCTTCTCGAAAATGAGTCAGCTCCTGTATATTGTTTTTCTCGATCATCGCAATTTCTTCATTCATTGCTTTAAGTCAGTTTTCATTATTTGCAGATTCTTCATATTTCTGTGGTTCATAAGAGAACAATACCATGTCACCGGAATTATAAATATCTTGCAATGAACGCACCTTTCTTAGTGATGATTCGGGGTATGAAGAAGTTGAATGTCAGATCTTGCATTTCGAGGGTGTTGGTTTGAAGAACTAGACCCTCTGTTTTCTTCTTCGATAATTGTTGGTATTGTAATTTGATTTTCTTTCTAGCTCCATAAAGCTGCTTCATCGAAAATAACATCTTATGAAATCACAAACTTATTGGTGTTAGGATCATACAACCTGTAAGTTTTAGATTTATCACTGTAACCGATGAAAATATATTTTTCTCCTTTCTCATCGAACTTTTTTTCTTTGGCGCTGGAATGTGAGCATAAGCGATACGGCCAAACATTTTCAAGAAATCTATATTTGCTTTGCGATTGTACCAGGCTTCATAGGGTGTTCTGTCTGGCACGGCTTTTATCGGCGATCTGTTAAAGATGTATACAGCCGTGTTCACTGTTTCTGCCCAAAACATGTTTGGAAGACTTTTCCCTTTCGGCATGTTTCAGCCCATCTCCATGATTGATCTATTTCTTTTTTCGGCTACGCCGTTTTGCTGAGGAGTGTATGTTACTGTTAGCTCTTTCTTGAGGCCTTGAGCTTTGGAAAAGTCTTGAAATTGTATAGAAGTAAATTGTAACACCCTTATCCGATCGTACGTTTCTTTTTTTTGGATATATTGGGCTTTGTTTTATTATTATTATAATTTAGAGTTTAATATTTTTAATTAAGATATATGCATATAATTATGGTTTTTTCAAGTTTGTTAAATATGCATATTATTAGTATTTAAATATTTATTTGTCCAACACTATTTTATAACCATATTTATATTTTAGTATCATAATTTAAACAAAAGATATTTTATTTGGTATTTCTTTAAACAAAACATATACATAAGATTTTACCCATTTTTAAATTCTATTTATAAGATATTTTGTCTTACGATATTTATTTGGTTAGAATATTTAATTTTGAAAAGTCATGAGAGCCCCTGTTAAATCTTTTAACCATATAAATATTTTTACTAAACTAACAACTCAATTTTCTCTCTCCAATCACCATATATGTCTCACCTGATAACTTGATTCTTTTTAAAAAAAATATTTTCTCTCTCCAAACTAAATAATTTTACCAAACCAAATATATTTTTAAATCTTTTATTAATCATTGTCCTAACAATCGCTCATCTAATCTCTCTCAGCAGATTCTCTTTCTCAAATCTACTCTCTTTAATTATTTTTTTCTACAAATCTATATACATACATATATATAATTGAAGATATTTTGTTATGATAGTTTAACTGAAAATATATTTTAGTTGTTTGATATCATAAAATCTTATATATATAACTAAATGTATTTATTTTTATTAATCCATAACTATATACACATCTACATATATTTTCACTATATACTAATATGTATATATACATATACTTTTCTATTACTCTAACTATATACAAAATAATATGTATATATACAACTTTTCTAATATCTTATAGAAGTATATAACAACCCATCATATCTCTTTTTTATAAAATCAAATCCAAATCTCATCTCATTAGAACATTTCTCTCTCTAATTATAATAATCTCTCCAATCTTTAAACAATCTCTCTCTTCCCTATAAATAACAACCTAATTATTATCATCTCTCACTTTCTCCTATAAATCAACCTTCTCTTTTTCCCATCACAATATTTTCTTTTTCTTCAAAATTAGCCGAGCAATCAAACCTTGGAGCTGTTCTTCGTGTCGTCGTGTTTATCTGTCTCCGAGGCAAGTACTCTTACTCTTTTATTTTTTTAGTCAATGCAACATCGGGAATTCTCTAAATAAATTATTAACTTACAATATTTAAATAAAATTGTAATATTTTGCCGCTTTATTAATATATCTTATAATACTTGTACATATGATGAAAACCCTAGGATTTAGAATACCTATTAATCCTTTAATCAAGTGAGCAACTGTAAAAATGCAAACGTAATAAAATAACTTTTAACATGTAAATGTGGTTTAATATATAAAAAGCTTTATAAGTTTATATGTTTCTGTTGCAACAATATTGGTATACACTAGCATGCAGAATGCCAACACTTATATCCTAATTTAAAACACAAAAATATACCATTATTACTGTAAATCAATAAACGCTTTGGGCTTAATATTTTATATATATAAATTAAACTTTCTACATTATCACTCATTATAATATCGCTGCACTCTATATGCCCTAATCATATAAATTATTTTGATACTATAATTTGTATTTTCTACTATCACATGATTATAAAACTTATTATTAGCACTTATATGATAACCAGTCAATCTGTCATTTATTTTATCTCACTTACTATTATCTCGTAATTATACTATTACCACCACCCGCTTTACGCATCTGTAATTTGTCATTCTCATTTAACTATATTAACCCTTTAAAACCATATTTCAATTTATTATTCTTTTCAATAAATAAACTCAGATGTTAAATACAGATGCTTGCATATTTATGTTGAGTGTTTTACATTTTTGACATTATCATATTCTATCGTCTATATTTAACATTTTACTTGAGACTATCATTGTCGGCATGCTTGAGAAACCTTAACATGCTATTCTTGTTTATGAACAGTATCATTTTATAACTATTGTACTTGACATGCCATGATTACTCATTGTTCCAGACTACTCATATTAAAATGAGTTCTCTAATTTGAATGCCGAATTACATGCCATGACACCACTATTCACCAGTTTTATTTCCATACAATTATCATACTACAAGTTCCTGTTTTTTCAGCATTTCTTAATTAGTGATATTAATCTTTACCATAGTAGTTATAAATACGTGGGTGTTGGGGTAGTTTGAGTGTGCGTTGTACAACAGGATCTCAGGAGTCCCATGCCGGCAGCTCGTACCGGGCTATAGCGGTCACATGATTACAGCTCGTACCGGGCTATAGCGGTCACATGATTACAGCTCGTACCGGGCTATAGCGGTCACATGTTTACAGCTCGTACCGGGCTATAGCGGTCTCTTGTTCATTCCATAGTTGGGCCCGTGTTTCATAGCCCCTGGGGCACCACTCTTGGGTTAGAAATACTCCTGCAGAGGTTGACGCACACACTCAAGCTTACGATAGGATAGTTTACCTTTTAGTGGCCAGTTAGGTTATGACCTGATCCCTTACATACATGTTTCATAGTGTTAGTGCATTTAATTACTTATATACATGTTTTCTTGCGCACCGGGCTTCACTTTTATATATTCTTGTTATTATGCTACACACACTTTATACGTTGAGTACTTGCTGGGGTGTTCTGACATCCCTGAGATTTGCCATCTCAGATTTAGAGACAGGTTTTTAGGCTGAGCGGGATCAGAGCGGCTACCAGGACTTTGTTGAAGATCAGTAATCGTAGGTTTATTTTCCTTTACTTTTAGCCTTTAGCATGTGCGTCCTTATGGGACATTAGGACTTTTGTATCTCTTTCGGATCTTATTTTATTCCGAATCTTTTGTTTTGGATCTTTAATTGCATCAATTATCTAGTGGACCCATTTTTAGGATTTCTTGTGGTTTCATTGCAGCATGATTATCAGTATTATTTCTTTTGGTATTGGATTTTATTTTTGACAGGTTAATCTAGACAGCCTTATGTGACTATGGAAGGACTTTTCCTTACCGTAGGTAGCACGGCTGGCCTTCGTCGCTTCTCGTATTCCATATTTTGGGAAGCGGGGCGTGACATAAATTCTTCTTCACGATATGTTCTCAGCACCTACAATTTGTGGCCATTTTGTTTTTCTATGAATACTTTGAATTGAACAAACATAGAAAATACTTCGGATTTTTCTTTTAGAAAATAAACCCACATCATTCTACTACAATAATCAACAAATAGTAGGAAATATTTTTGCCACTTAATGATGGAGTTTGAGTAGGACCACATACATCGGCATACACAAGTTCTAACAGAGCTTTGGCCCTTCAAAATATTTTTGTATACGAGAGTCGATGCATTTTGCCGTAAATACCAAGGTTTGAGAACTTGGTTTCGGTCCTTCGAAATTTTATTGGTTTCGGTTAGTTTCGGTTATGGTTTCAGTATCGGTTATTATTGTGTATTTGGTATATTAATCCTATCCATATCTCTAATTCTCTTTCCTACATATTTTTTTTCTAATTAACAATTATTCCTACCACATACGATACACATGCAATAATATTTTATTATAAGAAATGTTTTACTAGATTTTTTCTTATAAAAATTATAGTACATCAAATTTCATTTATTGTCCAACAATTTTGATCTTTCGGAATAAAAAGGTGGATGTGCTTATGTGATATATTTAAACTTTGATGCATACAATTCTTTTTTCTTTCTCACCATATATTAGTTTGCTAAATATGAAAAATCAAATAAGATGATTTGTCATATTTAGTAATTTTATTTGAATTTATAAATAATTGCAATACTATAAAGTTGGAAAATTTTGATGACCATATCAAATTGTGTCTATATATTTTAGGTTGCTATTTTATTTCCAATAACAAATGCAACTTTTATGGAAATAATGTTATTTACATGTGTGTTTAACCAATAAGACAAAAAAAGTCAATCAAATAAGACCCAATAACCAAGGTTCGAGAACTTGATTTCGGTTTCAGTTTCGGTCTCTCATAATTTTATTAGTTTCACTGGGTTTCCGCTAGTTTCGCTTATCTCGGTTCGGGTTTCGGTTTCGACGGTAATACAATATACATAAGTATAGATATATTAAATACTTAAATTTATGCTTCTATATTACAAGACAATGATCATGGTATTTAAAAATCCAGCCATGATACAAAATTTATTGAAAAATATACTTAGATAAGTATTAATATAGGGTTTGAGTTCACTTTTTGCTGTTTTCTAACAACAAAGGCCTACAATGATCATAATGACAGTAAAAATGGTATTAAAAAAAATAAGTTTTTAAAGATTTTGGCCGAACGGATATTGTATGATTGGTTTCGTATCGGTCTCGGTTTGTTTCGTCTCCACCGAAACCGATACGAAACTACCACGTATCGGTAGTTTTGGCCAAAACCTCGAACAAATTAAACAGAATATTAAAGAGAAGAACAAATAAAAATAACCCACTAGAATATTAAACAGAAGAACAAATAAAAATATAGTAGGTTCTTGGGCAGAACAGAAGAACAAATAAAAATAACCCACTAGAATATTAAACAGAAGAACAAATAAAAATATAATAGGTTATTGGGCAACCCAATTACCCAAGCCCAATAGGATAAAAGGTTAAAGCTTTCTAGGTAAAAACCTTAGCCGTTCTCTTTTCTTTTAACCTTACCTGCGCCGCCTCAAGATGAAGTCATGATCAAGCTCGAAATCTCCGATCTTGAGTCCATGATAATTAGATCAGGAACGATTATGGATCTCAAAGCTGCTATGAATATCAACGGCAGTAAATCATGAGTTAAAGAACTAGATTCACGGTAAGTTTTAATTTCTCTAATAAAGTTGGGATTTTTACCCTAAATTTTTGTGCCTTGGCTTTATCTTGGCTAGGAAATATCGGATTTGTTTAGATTTTATTGACTGATTTCGATGAAACTATACCGAAATGAGTTTTTATAGAGTGTTTCGGATCGATCCCAACCGAGACCGATCCGAAACAGCCGAAACTTTGAAGTTTCGGCCGAAACCACCAACCTTGGTAAATACATCCTTCACATACTTTTTTCTTTGGTTATTTTTGGGAGACCAATAACCATATTTTTCGTTTTTAGCAAATCAAAACTTCTAAAATTTAAATGACCAAATCTCAAATACCATAATAGAGAATCATTGTTTTCTATAGATTTTAGTGCAAGGTTCTCATATGACATTTTTAAAGGAAATAATTTATTTGGTGCCATTTTAATTTTAGCCACTGTGTTTATCGTTGCAATCAACAATCACATATTCATCTTTAACAAAGTTTACCGGATATCCTTTTTGTATTAATTATCCCATACTTAGCAAATTATTTTTAGTTCTGGAATATAAAAAACATCTAAAATAAACTGTGTTACTTCCCTTTGTTTACATGGCAATCTCTTCTTTGCCTTCGGCTTTATGCAGATTTTCATCACCGAGCTTTATCTGAGAATCGACCCCTTCATTTAGATTGACGAAGATAATCTTATTTTCTGTCATATGATTGCCGCAATCACTATCCAGATACCAAATATCTTTTGCGTCTGATTGAGCATTAAAACAGGAATAGAACACATAATATGTTTCTGAAAAATTGGATTCATCATTTTTCTCATTTTTTCTGAAACCAGCAATCTCGTTGGGAATGATTAGGAATTTTGCATCTTATGCATTTGTATCGGCAATTTTCTGATTTGTGATTGGATTTTCTACAAACTAAACAATTTGAGGAAAATTTGTTTGAAAAGTTTTTATTTTGGTCATACCTCCCTCTTTGAGATTGATCATACCTCAGAGGCTTTTTTGGTATTGATTTTGATCGGTTTTCCAAACTGCTGCTTTTGAAAGAATTTCTTTTCGTTATTTCTTTTCTGAAATTGTCCTCTCTTTTCTGATATTGTCACCTTGGGTTGGAAAACTTATTCCACCTCTTCTGTTGCGGACCTGCTCATTCGCACCTCGTGTCCCCAAAGGTGCCATTAATTCATTGAACGCCATGATCCCATTTCATGGTAAATTTCTTAATGTTTTTTCGACAATTTTTTTCTCATCAATAGTATCTCCATAAGTTCTGATTTGATTAACTATTGCGATAACTCTATCAAAAAATATTTTCATTGATTCGCTATCTTTCATGGCCAAATTGTCAAAATCTCGCCATCAAGATTGTAATTTGATATAGATTACTTTCGTATAACCTTTTGAATTATTGTTAAGAATTTTCCAAGTCTCTTTTGATGTTGCGGCGCCCGTGATTCTGTGGAAGATTGTTCTGCTCACACCTTACTGAATAAAAAGAAACGCTTTTGCGTCTTTCTTTCTATTCTCACGGTACTCCTTTTGTTTTGTTTGAGTCCATGATGCAAGCGTCTCGGAATCATCGGCTATTTGGTAGCCACCTTCGACGAGCTCCCAAAGTTCTTGAGAGATGAAGAGGGTCTTCATTTGGAGGCTCCAAAAATCGTAACTCTCGCCGTCGAAAACCGGAACGAGATTTTGCGAGTAGTTGAATAGCGATGATGCCGACGGAGAGGATGTTGCCATATCAACGGAGATAGAGATGAATAGCTCTGATACCAAATTTGTTGGGGCAGACGGAAGTCTTGTGGTGTGGAATTGAATTTGAGAAAACAAGCTTAATATAATGAAATAATACAAAGAGAGACTTTTAAATAAATTGTCTATTTTTTAAGGCTTTTTTGATATTTTTGCTTACAACTTGGTTAGTCGTTACATTGCAGGAAGCCCCTCATTTTATAGTGAGCTCATATACTATTTCACCATACATGATTCATGGATCATATTTTTCTCACAATCCTAAAACTAGACTAGACTTTTGACTACCAGCTTGCATACTTTGATGCATGCTTTTCACAAGGCAATGCTGGAGTTTAATGTGACAAATAAGTTGCAAAGTTCAAATTGGATTCTAATACCTTCAATTGGAGGCATACTCAACATGGAAAATTCTCTGTGACTTCTGCTTATCAGGCTCTGAATTCCACTAACCAACGTTGTGCTTATCACAAAACCATTTGGGAAAATTTTGCACCCCTCAAGATAAAATTCTTTGCTTGGCTTTTACATCTTAACAAAATTTTGACTAAAGAAAATCTTATCTTAAGAGGTTGGTTTGGAAATGTAGCTTGTCAGTTTGATAATTGCATGATTGAGAGTGCTAATCACCTTTTCTTTAATTGTAAGTAGGTTAAGACTATTTGGGTTGCTTTTACAAAGGCTTTAAACGTACATACCATTCCAGTCTCTTTTCATGATGCTACTTACCAATTGGAGAATTGCAAACATTGACAAGAGTATTGATAAAGTGTGTCTGTTGATGCTTTATTCTATCTGTTGGTGTATTTGGAGGGCTAGGAACAAAAAGATTTTTGATGACAAAACATGTTCTTTTTCTCATATCATTAATACTGCTTTTATCATATTTTTACTTGGGTAGGGGGTGCTAAAGTAAATACTAAAAACAGAATTATACCCTTCACTGAATTTGCTAATCTTAAAAATACGTTCAATGGAGATGTAGATTCTTTACTCTTAAGGAGCTATCCCGCTGTTCTGACTTGCCGATTTGGTAGTGTCTCTGGAGGTCTTGTATATGTTTCATTCTTGGTTCAGGATGTTTTTTTTCCTCAGTGAGCTTGTTATGGTTTATTTTTACTACTTTTGTTTACAAAAATTGATTACTGTTTCTCATGAGACATAGAGGTTGCTTTGTACATCATTTGTTAGGCCTCACTCTATAAAGAATGACATTGTTTTTGAAAAACTGGTTATATATGCATAATTGTTTGAGGACTTGACTTAACTTAAAGATTTGGCTTGTACATGGATATGCATCCTTTGTAATCCCACTTTGGCTGTTGTGTTAAGAGAGTGAGTCTGCTTATCTAGTTCTTTTAATTTCATAAGTACATATGAGTATGATAACTCTTCCATGCCTTGATATATAAAAAGGTATTCCAGAGTTTTTACCCAGGGACTAAAAAAGGGGGCTCTTAGCCATTCTCCAATATGCTTGAAAGTGGCTAGGGTGACATATCCTACCATGAGCAAAAAGGCCTAAATGTATAATAATAAAGCAAAAAAGAAAAAGTATAAGTGCCATCTTTTTAGATTCTCCAATTGGGGGATCGGGGGGTTTTCTAGGTCTTCAGTTGAGACAGCTGATAAAATCTTTTGTTGGAAGAGGAAGCATATTTCATATATGAAATTGTGAGATTATTAGTTTCTCTTTAAGTAGTCAATACGTGTTTTAACATGCCTCTAATATGATTTCTATGTTGAGTTTTCATATCTATGCTTTACAGTATCCTGTTAGGGATAAGACAACTCAGATATGTATTGTTGCTTTATACACCTGGGTTTCCCTTATGTTCTGGTCTTAGGGGGTTGAGTCTAAGGTGATACTTTCCTTTTAATAACTATGTCTCATGAAGAACTAGTTTTCCTTTTCAATACAAATTGTAAAATATGTTGCTCTCTCTAAACCTAACATGCTATGATCTTTTTAGCCTCGGGGAGGGGGGGGGGCTTCCTTATCTAACTGAAACCATCTTGTTCATTTTACAAGACCTCTTACATAGCGTGCTTTAAAAATCTTATGGTGTTCTTTAGCTACCTCTACTTAAGGTCCTATGATACAGCAGTGTCTTTTCTTTGAAGAGTTGGGCTTGTTTTATTGTTTATATGTCTTCAGTATGGTTCCTCTGTTTCTCTACCTCTAGTATCCTTGTATGGGTAAGGGTGCCTGAGATTTTCGCTCTATTGTTAAATCTGAAGCTTCTGAATATAGTAATCACCCATTTTACCACCTTGAAAAAAAGATTTGTACCCCAACTATATTTTTCTGCTTCAGTTTATGAGATTAAGTGGAAATCCTATCAGGTGGTACCTTCTCCCTATCTTTTTTAAAGAGCATCTTTGTATTTTGTGGTTCATTGTTTATGACATTTTTATTACTTTACTGAGAAGGGGGCTTGATTCTCTCTCATACTATTGTTGAGATTTGTTCTCATGAGATCATATGGAAGAGTAATCGGGTGGTACCTACTCTAAGAAATTGGGGGCATTGTCTTAACCTGTGAGTTTTTTTGAATGTGTGTAACTGTTGAAGAGTTCTTCTGTGTTTTGTGGTTCATTGACTATTTCACGGCTGCTACTTTCCCTGAGAAGGATTGTTCAGTCGAAAATATCGCATTTTTGATATGACATTTTCCTTACTTTTCTTAAATATCTAAAGGTGTTTATTATAAATATGACACATATGAGGGTTTATCTGTAAAAATACTATTTTCATATGTTTATATATTATAATTAATATTATTAAAGAAAATATATGCATATAATATTTATATAATATTTTGATAATTTAAATATGCACATCATATCAAATATCCTTAATCAATATTCTTAAAATATAATATCATATCAAATTGGTTAGGATAATATCTTAAAAATACCAAATATTACTAACATTATTCTTTGAGATATGGTGCAAGCTTTGGCTCAGGTCAGGAGATCGAGATGTTGAGATGTCGGAAATCAAAAATCTGCCGAAATATTAAAGAAAGTCGAAGAATCGATACTGGCAGAGACTCAGGAAATATTTTCAAGTTCCAGACATCAACTAAATCTCCATGTGTCACAAGAATAAAGCCCCAGAAATTTGCACCCAAGATCTCACCAACAAACTACGGATCCATGACCAAACCATACAATATACGGCAGATCCGTGGTCGATTCATCGAATCAGGAGTTAGGATTTTCATGTTGGATTTGCTACAACTAACCCTAATTCTGAGGATCTTTGGTTTCTGGTTTTGGGGATATATAAAGGACCGAGGGCTAAACTTAGAAAACATCAATCTTTTACACAAGCTAATCACCGTCAAAGAACAAGTGATCCAAGACAGGTCCAAGATTCTGAAGTGTTACCCTAGCGCCCCGGCCAACTTCCATGACCAATTGCGGAACAAAAATTTTAAGACGAACGAAAACTTGGCGCTAGACTAAACCCTAACCGGATCTTTAACCATAAACCTAGTTAGCAAATCTAGAGTTGTATCTACTATGATGAGGAATTCTTACCAAACGAACCAAGTCCTTCGGTTTTCGTTCTTCATCTTTAGCTCTCCCTTGAACTCGTTTGATCTTCCTTTTCCGCTCCATCGGCTCTCCGAGATCGAGCTTGTTCTCCGGTCTTTCTTGGTCCTTGATGATCCACTCGAGAAGTATGATCCATGGCTCTAGCTCTTTGCTAAATGTCAAAAGAGCAACTAGAGAACTTGGGATGCTAGTCCAAGTAATCTAGGATGTAGGTTTGGAGTTCTAAGTGTGAAGCTATCTCTTTCTTACCTCTTCACTTGATTCTCAACACATGAGAAGGTAGTGAAGAGGAAGAAGATGAAGGTGGAGGAAGCTAAAGAGGAAGGACGAGATGAAGAGCAACCATGCTTAAATAGTAAACCCAAAATGAATTATAAATTCATTTGCTCACTATTGAAGCATGGCCACCTCCATTCCTCCCTCACCTCTCACTTTACACCTCATTTCCATTTATCAAATAAATGGAAATCCAAAATGAGGTGGCCACCTTCTAGAAGGAAAACTGTAATAAATACGGATTTCGGTCTACAGTATATATATACCGGCAATCAGATAAAAATCCGAACGCCCAAAGAGATAGAATAACACGAAGAACGTAATACTAGAATATATATATATCAAAATACATATACGTAAATTATTAAATCAATACCTGATTTAATAATCCGGCTCAAACCCGAGCCGGCTAGTATTACCAACTGTCCGATCGAAAATCCGAGTACAAAATACATCGATCGATCGAACTCTGCACGTATCCAATACGACTACTACATCATTTAGCCTGAATCAGGAAAACCCTCTGTGTGGGACTCTAAAGACTCGACAGTACTCTGACAGTGAGTTTAACCACAAGCACGTCAGCGGCACTAGCTGTACGTAACGGCTACCCAGGTAGCTGTCGAAAAGAAGGCCGATGAGCAAAACTCATCCGGATCTCCTACCGAGCCTATCCGTGACAATATCCATACAGTCCGGTCTCTTCGTCAAAGAGTATCGCATAACGGGTCTAGGGGATGGTGAACGTCAGACCCTAATAACCTGATAAGTCGTGCCGATATGGCTCAGGACCAATCCGGAAAACTACTGATCAACCTATCAGTAAATCCCAACTGCCTTGGCCAAGGTCTTATGGTCCTCACCAATCGAATCGCAGTGCGATATCGACTCCCTATACCGGGAGAGACGAATCCCCGACAATCGCTCACTGCCTCCATGTGGCTCAGGACTGAACCCAACCAAAATATGTTTGCACGACTCAGTAGAGCCGTGGAGTTCAGTGGGAACTCACACGAGACAAATGTCGATCTCGGATCCAAAGACTAACCTGTACACATGTCACCTGAGAACATCCATCTGACGATAGGTATAGTACCATATGGAAGTTCTCGGCGAGTCCGTCCAGTGTACTCACACACAGTGAGCACATGTATACGATCTTAGGTGCATCAGACCAATGGCTGCGGGACCAACCATCCCCCCAACGGGGGTAGAAACGTATACACCAGTTTACTCTGGAGTATCAATGCCCAGTCTCGATACTCACGTGACTAGGGACCATTTAAGGATGTGCTTATAGACTACCTTGTTCCCACAAGTATGATCGCCATCACAACGCAGGTAGTCAAGCAAGATCCTAGGGGCTTTATCAATATGTAACCGCAATATGTAATAACGAGTATGACATATACCATGTTAAGATAAAGACAAACCATAATAGTATACTACCGTATCAAGTCTTCATCAATATGTGCAAGCTAGATATAACAACAATAGAAATAAATACACATATCCTGATAAATACAAGTCAAATAATATACTATAAAACTGAGCAAGATTGTTCTTTACATATATATCCCTACCATCCATATGTATACATATACAATACTGGCCTCTAGGGCATACATATCCAACAATCTCCCACCTGCACTAAAGGCCAGTAATTGGCGTACCGAATACCCAACGTCTGCACTAAGGCCAGCTGCTGGCGTACCGCATACCCAACATCCCAAAAAGTCGCTCAAACTGTGCTTGAGGGAGGGCTTTTGTAAATGGATCCGCCGTGTTGTCTTTCGTATCCACTCTCCGGACCTCGATCTCCTGACGATCTACGATCTCTCTGATCAGGTGATACCGCCTCAAGATGTGCTTGGATTTCTGATGGGACCGTGGTTCCTTTGCTAAAACTATAGCCCCATTGTTATCACAATACACTGGTATTAGATCAACAATGGACGGAACTAACTGAAGTTCAGCTATGAACTTCTTCATCCAGACCGTCTCTTTTGCGACATCGCTTGCAGCAATGTATTCAGCCTCTATCGTCGAGTCTACGACGGTATCCTGTTTGGAACTCTTCCAACATACTGCCCCTTCATTGAGGGTAAACACAAAACCCGAGACAGACTTGCTGTCATCCTTGTCACTCTGGAAGCTTGAGTCGGTAAAGGACTCGACCCTGAGGTCTCCATTACCGTAAACCAGGAACATCTCCTTAGTCCTTCTCAGGTACTTAAGAATGTTTTTTACTGCTGTCCAGTGGTTCTCATCTGGGTCTGACTAATACTGGCTCACCACGCTCAGCGCGTAAGCTACATCTGGTCTCGTACATAGTATCGCATACATTATAGATCCTACCGCCGAAGCGTAGGGTATAGTGCTCATGCGAACCCTCTTCTCGTCAGTCTTGGGAGACATCTCCTTAAAGAGGGTGATTCCGTGCAATGCGGGTATGTTACCGCGTTTGGAATCTTCCATACTAAATCTTTTTAGTACGGTCTCTATGTACCTGGACTGCGAAAGTCCCAGTAGTCTCTTGGATCTATCTCTGTAGATCTTGATCCCCAGAATGTATAAGGCATCACCCAGGTCTTTCATAGAGAACCTTTGTGATAAGAATAACTTGACCGATTGTAGTATAGGAACGTCATTTCCTATCAAAAGAATGTCGTCCACGTACAAGACTAGGAATACGACAGTCCGTCCTGCAATCTTCTTATAAATATATGGCCCATCTTCGTTCTTGATGAAGTCAAAATCATTGACTGTCTCATCAAAACAGATGTTCCAGCTCCACGATGCTTGCTTCAATCCATAAATGGATTTGAGCAGCTTGCATACCTTCCCGCTGCTCCCACTGTCTACAAAACCTTCTGGCTGATCCATGTAAACGCACTCTTCTAAACTTCCGTTTAGAAAAGCCGTTTTTACGTCCATCTGCCAGATCTCATAGTCATGGAAGGCAGTAATGGCAAGCAGGATCCTAATGGATTTGAGCATAGCCACTGGAGAAAATGTTTCGTCATAGTCCACTCCTGGTCTTTGACGAAAACCTTTTGCAACGAGTCTAGCCTTATAGGTTTCCACCTGCCCATCCACACCAAGTTTCTTCTTGTAGATCCATTTGCATCCAACGGGTTTTACCTCAGGTGGAGCAACTTCCAGGGTCCACACTTTATTGGTATACATGTACTCCATTTCAGATTGCATAGTATCCAGCCACTTATCAAAGTCCCTACTGATAATGGCCTGTCTGAAACTAGTAGGATCATTTCCTTCCAAGATGCAATCCTCTCGATCACCATTTATGAGAAAACCGTAGTATCTCTCTGGCGGATGAGAAATCCTACTAGATCTGCGGAGTGGCTGAGGTTCGTCCGGGGTTATTGAAACCTGAGGTTCCACCAAATCTTCAGTTACAGTTTGTCCTTCTGGAATTTCTTCCAGTTCTACCGTGCTCCCACTAATTTCTTTTGCAAGAAATTCCCTTTCTAAGAAGACAGCGTGGCGAGCAACAAACACCTTCTGTTCCTCGGTGTGGTAGAACTGATATCCTTACGAATGCTTAGGATATCCTATAAACTTACACAAAACTGACTGTGCCTCGAGTTTGTCCGGGTTCTGCTTCTTTACATAAGCTGGACAACCCCATATCTTAATAAAATTAAGGTATGGTCTCTTCCGCTCCTACATTGCATGTGGAGTGGTAGGTACAGCTTTGGTAGGAACCCTATTCAATACATATATTGCCGTTTCAAGGGCATATCCCCAAAATGAAAGAGGTAACTCAGCACTACTCATCATGGAGCGAACCATGTCCAATAGGGTACGGTTCCTCCGCTCTGATACGCCGTTGTGCTGTGGTGTATACGGAGGAGTAAGTTGAGAGAAAATACCATTCTATTTTAGAAAGTCCCTGAATTCAGTGCTTAAGTACTCCCCTTCTCTATCAGATCGGAGGATCTTGATACTTTTTCCAGTTTGGTTCTCTACTTCGTTTTTAAATTCCTTGAATTTCTCAAAACCTTCAGATTTGTGTTTCATGAGATACACATATCCGAATCTAGAAAGATCGTCAGTGAATGTGATGAAGTACGAGAACCCACTCCTTGCATGTATAGACATTGAACCACGTACATCACTGTGTATGAGTCTCAAGAGCTCTGCTGCTCTTTCTTCATGTCCGGTGAACGGAGATTTGGTTATCTTTCCTTTGAGACAAGACTGACAAGTTTCATAAGATGGAAATTCGAACGTAGTCAAGAGTCCATCTTTATGCAACTTACTTAGTCTTTTCTTTCCGATATGACCAAGTCTACAACGCCACAAGTAGGATTCGTTCGTATCTGAACTCTTCATCTTGCGTGTGTTTTGTACATTGAGAACTGTATTCTGATTTAGAACATAGATATCATTACACATTGTACCTTCTGCAACCAGTACCTTCAAGGTAAATGTTCATGATATTTCTATCAAGAATAAAGTTATATCCATCTTTATCAAGTAAAGAAACTGATATGATGTTGCAAACCATGGAAGGTATATAGTAGCAATTGTTCAAAATCATAGTGTTGCCATTTGGCAACACTAGGTGATATTCACCGACGGTCGCGGCATTAACTTATGCTCCGTTCCCTACTCTGAGGGACATATTACCAGGTCCAACTATCCTACTTTTTCTCAGTCCCTGCAATAAATTACAGATATGAGATCCTGATCCGGTATCGAGTACCCAGGAGGTAAGACTGACCGAAAAACAGTTCTCAATAACAAGAACACCTGAAGAAGACGCAACAGTATGTTTCTTTTTCGATGGGGTCATTAAGGAATTCAAACAATCCTCTCTCTCATGCTCATACTCATGACCGTTGTCATAAGTTAGAGCCGAACCGACGTTCCCCAGCCCCGAATAAGAATTCGGATCGGTCAAGCGATACATTTTATTATCTTGATTAGGGCGTGAAATGGTTGCTACCTGGAGAGAGAGAGGGAAAACACTCAGCGTGCGCTCTTGGATGATTAGATTGGTTTATTAATTTATCTAATCATGATGGCTCCCACTGTTTCCTCAAATTCTTTTTCAAACCCTAAAAGAAGAACTAGTCAAGATGAATCGCACATCACAATACTTGCTTAACCTTTCAGCCATGCAGGTGTTGGTATTTCGAGGGAGGTTTTCCAATGCTTTCGCGAAGTTCCTTAATTACATAAGCTCTTTTCCCTGGAGGCGTAGCCCAGCTAACACCGTTCTAGACACCTACTTGGTTTATAGCATTGATTGTTAAATGAAAAAATCTCCCAAGACTAATCTTACTCATCAGTGGGATCGGGATCCAACTATCATTGTGTGATGCACTAGATGGAATCCACTCTAGTCACCACACTCCAGAAGGTATGCTAAATCTGCAAGTTTCCTGTATGTTTGAAACTCCCGATGTGGTTTTTGCCCCTAACAACGTATAACCTTGACGCTTGCCAATAAGTCATAGGCCACTAGTCAAGTTCAACCCGTCATTGTCCTGGATTAACTCGAACCCACCCGCACAAACTCTTGACGCTTGCCAACAAAGCTGTACGACTGTCTCGAATAATTGCATATCTATGCAACAGATAAATAACACTCAGCTACCGTTCACTGTGTCTTGACGCTTGCCAACAAACATAGCACGAATACTAGGTGGTATCCATCTGAAATGACGGAGGGCTGCAGCTGGGTTTTTGGCGAAAAACCCGTTAACGTAATGAACTTGATATCGTTGAAGGAACCTTAGTAGTTTTGTAAATATATAGTGGCGAGAACTTTTGCTAAAGAGGTCACTCCCTGTGAAGAGACCTCGGTTCTTTCCTCATCGAATGAGGTGCAGGATATTCCAAACTGAATACCACGATGCAAAGCAAAAATAGTCGACTATATTGAAGTTATTACATCGACGCAAACTTTTACTCAAGGGGTCACTCCCGGTGAAGAGATCTCGACCCTTGCCTCGTCGAATGAGGTGCAGGATATTCCAAACTGAATACTACCATGCAAAGCAAAAGAGAACGTCTGTAATGTCAGTTTTTAAAGCTTGGTTCCGACATCTTTTAGGTTTATTATCTTGCATTAATCAAAATTAATGCGTCCCATCAATTTGTAACCTATCACACCAGAAAACGAAAATATGATGTACGTATATGCCATCCGCATTCGCCACTGGGCCCCATCATCACCCGTTAGGTTACTTAACTGACGACAGAGCGGGGGCTGGACTAGCGCGGGTGCAAAACATATACAACATCTACTAGTATATATATAAGTATATATAACATTCGTCCCAGGCATGATAATAAACAATATCAAAGATAACAATACAAAATGGTGGATAATATTGGAGCCCCGGGTTTCATTTGAGCCGTAAATAAAACCCGACGTTCCGGTCGTGTGGATAGCCTATGCAATGAAAACCTGTACCCCCTACGAGTGCGGTGAATAGCTCGCCAGTTCTAGAATGAAGCCTCCTCCGTCTCAACGCCATGAGATGCGGACTTGTTGCCTTCTAGAACCCGGCTATTCGTGCACCCCACCGCGGGATAATCCTAATACAGAAAATGAAAAAAATATATACAAGCGGTGATATCGACCTCAACCCGGTCGTGCCCCAAAATAATATACAACCCGGTAAAAACGACAGTCCACATGTCGGACGCTCGTCCCGCAATAACAAATGTACAAATGAATTATAAACTGTATTTCTAACATTGCACCATATGCTATCCACCACGATAATTCAACTACAAACACAGCACAAGCACAAGACATCAACATGAATGTCACGTTCGCAAAACCCGACTAAAGGAACATATAGCAATCAAACGAGTTTTACCGATTGAGTGACATTCCCGGTCGCAGATAAAAGTGAATGAACTGTAAACTGTTGAACGTTGTCAAATATAACGAATTCGAAACACCTCTAGTTGCCTCAAACTCAAATCTACAGAGAATCAAATTTGGGCAAAAAATAAACACCAAGAAACCAAATACCTAGAGATAAGCACCCAGACCAAAAGAAAATAGCATTCTGCCCGCACAAAACCGAGGAGGCCGGTTTTACTAAGCATGTGGCCGGCCAAAACAACTCCAAACTGTCTCGTTTTGGTTCTGGGTACAACTCATAGGGTAAGGACCACTCTGCACTTGTTTAAAAAAATTTCAGAGACTTTTTCAAAATCAACAGAAACTGCAGATCATGGTTTTGGTTTTCTGGAATCGTTTCGATTTCGTTGTTTTAACATTGCTTAAACTTGCTACTCTAGGGTTTATGGGCTGGCTCTGATACCATGAAGGGTTACCCTAGCGCCTCGGCCAACTTCCATGACCAATTGCGGAACAAAAATTTTAAGACGAGCGAAAACTTGGCGCTAGACTAAATCCTAACCGGATCTTTAACCATAAGCCTAGTTAGCAAATCTAGAGTTGTATCTACTATGATGAGGAATTCTTACCAAACGAACCAAGTCCTTCGGTCTTCGTTCTTCATCCTTAGCTCCTCATAGCCCTCTTGAACTCGCTTGATCTTCCTTTTCCGCTCCATCGGCTCTCCGGGATCGAGCTTGTTCTCCGGTCTTCCTTGGTCCTTGATGATCCATCTGAGGGATATGATTCATGACTCTAGCTCTTTACTAAATGTCAAAAGAGCAACTAGAGATGCTAGTCCAAGTAATCTAGAATGTAATTTTGGAGTTCTAAGTGTGAAGCTCTCTCTTTCTTACCTCTTCACTTGATTCTCAACACATGAGAAGATAGTGAAGAGGAAGAAGATGAAGGTGGAGGAAGCTAGAGAGGAAGTAAGAGATGAAGAGCAAAAGAGAGCTCCAGAAAATAATGAATCAAGCATGAGAGAGAAAATAACACACAAAGGTTTTGTATGCTATTTTCTTCCATTAAACAATAGCAACCATACTTCAATAGTAAACCCAAAATGAATTATAAATTCATTTGCTCACTATTGAAGCATGGTCAGCTCCATTCCTCCCTCACCTCACTTTACACCTCATTTCCATTTATCAAATAAATGGAAAATCCAAAATGAGGTGGCCATCTTCTAGAAGGAAAACTGTAATAAATACGGATTTCCGTCTACAGTACATATATACCGGCAATCGGATAAAAATCCGAACGTCCAAAAAGATAGAATAACACGAAGAATGTAATACTAGAATATATATATCGAAATACATATACGTAAATTATTAAATCAATACCTGATTTAATAATCCGGCTCAAACCCGAGCCGGCTAGTATTACCAACTGTCCGATCGAAAATCCGAGTACAAAATACATCGATCGATCAAACTCTGCACGTATCCAATACGGCTACTACATCATTTAGCCTGAATCAGGAAAACCCTCTGTGTGGGACTCTAAAAACTCGACAGTACTCTGGCAATGGGTTTAACCATAAGCACGTTAGCGGCACTAGCTGTACGTAACGGCTACCCAGGTAGCTGTCGAAAAGAAGGCCGATGAGCAAACTCATCCGGATCTCCTACCGAGCCTATCCGTGACAATATCCGTACAGTCCGGTCTCTTCGTCAAAGAGTATCGCATAACGGGTCTAGGGGATGATGAACGTCAGACCCTAATAACCTGATAAGTCGTGCCAATGTGGCTCAGGACCAATCCGGGAAACTACTGATCAACCTATCAGTAAATCCCAACTGCCTTGGCCAAGGTCTTATGGTCCTGACCAATTGAATCGCAGTGCGATATCGACTCCCTATACCGGGAGAGACGAATCCCCGACAATCGCTCACTGCCTCCATGTGGCTCAGGACTGAACCCAACCAAAACATGTTTGCACGACTCAGTAAAGCCGTGGTAGGGTAGTGATCAAAGTTCGTAGGAACTCACACGAGACAAATGTCGATCTCGGGTCCAAAGACTAACCTGTACACATGTCACATGAGAACATCCATCTGACGATAGGTATAGTACCATATGGAAGTTCTCGGCGAGTCCGTCCAGTGTACTCATACCCAGTGAGCACCTGTATACGATCTTAGGTGCATCAGACCAATGGCTGCGGGACCAACCATCCCCCGACGGGGGTAGAAACGTATACACCAGTCTACTCTGGAGTATCAATGCCCAGTCTTGATACTCACGCGACTAGGGACCATTTAAGGATGTGCTTATGGATTACCCTGCTCCCACAAGTATGATCGCCATCACAACACAGGTAGTCGAGCAAGATCCTAGGGGCTTTATCAACATGTAACCGCAATATGTAATAACGAGTATGACATATACCATGTTAAGATAAAGACAAACCATAATAGTATACTACCGTATCGAGTCTTAATCAATATGTGCAAGCTAGATATAATAACAATAGAAATAAATACACATATCCTGACAAAGACAAGTCAAATAATATACTATAAAACTGAGCAAGATTGTTCTGTACATATATATCCCTAGCATCCATATGTATACATATACAATACTGGCCTCTAGGGCATACATATCCAACAGATTCGACGTGATATAGCGACGTGAGATTCGACGGAACATCTACATCCGACAAGGTAGAAATCGAGAGCAACTTTTTCTTCCTCTTGTAATCTAAACTTGAAGTTTGTACTTATGAAGTTGATTAATAAATGTAGATCTTTAGTTTAATTAGTTTAATTATTTAGTTACATTATGAATTTCATCTCTATCCATTCTTCTATCTCCATCATGCGCGAGTAATTCTCCGCTTGATAAGGTTCGTAGGATTATGGTAGATCAATGGATGAGAAAATATTTGAACTTTTTTTTACGTCTTATGAAGTTTATAAACTTTAGTAAAAGAATCGTTAACATTCTTATCGGGCGCGCTACCAATTTATTGCTAGCCTCGACCGCGATTTGAGATCAGATTAACAATTGTTTTGTTAAGGGCTAGACATGAATAGAGATCAATGAAAGGACAAGGATCAATAGTGTGGAAACCCTAGTTTCTTCCGAGAACCCTAATCCTCATTCATCACTATCAATCTAGTTTTAAATCTATCAAAAGATAAAAGGAGTCATCTTTATTAGTCATCCAGAATTACTAAATCCTAACGAACCCTACAAGCCCTCTTCTGATATAAAATCTACATCCGTCTTTAAACTAGATCTATATTCTATATCCGTGTTTAACGTAGATCTAGATTCTATAACTATTCTTCACTATTATCTCTTCTTCTTCCACTTCCTAATCAACACGTCTAAAGAAAGATTAAAAGATTCCACATATCCCTGAGGACGACCCATACTCATCTCGGTCTAGCTACACGCGACACCGTTATTGATTGTGGTTACTACTGTACACTCTAAAACATCATCAATCAAGGATTCTTGTGAAGCAAGGGGTTTAGACTAAATCTGTTTCTTGAATAACAGAGGCTGCTGAGGGCCCCCCCCCCCCCAACATTTCAGGCTGGCAATAGCTGGTGTCGAGTTGGAGCAGCTCAGTCTTGTTTGGATTTACAGGGAGTGATGAAGAGTGATTGGTGGCAACAGGGAGCAACCTGGAAAAGGTTTTTTTTTTTTCCTTCAATATGCTGCCAGGGTCATGCTTGTATTATACAGAGGGCGGACTAAAAATTGGAATAATAGAAGGGTTGCAACTCAAAAGCTGATGCCTGGAGGCTGCTGTATCTTCAGTTCTCAAGAGTTAATGGGAACTGTGATCATCAAAAGGCGTCTTTTTTCCACCTATGTTCTTTCCTTTCCTTTCTCTTGTATTCTCTTCCTTTTTGCTCTTTACCTCGGTGTGAGGTGTAGTTTTTTTGTTTTTTTTCCAGTTCAGACCTGCAGTGTGGTAAATATACATGCTATTTTTTGCGTTAATATGAGACGGGCTCTCTTTTGAGGCCCTGATTTTCTTTCAAACAAAAAAACATTGCATGCACTGTGGTTGCTTAATATTAGCTGAAAGCCTGAAACCATTGGCAAAAAAAACGAACAAAATATATATGGAATATCCATAGTAACCATAACCATCATACAAGACCATAAACTGTTCGGACATATGCGTTAGAAAACTGTAAGATGGCTGATGAAACATATGTGGGTTCGAAAGTGTACTCAATTGAAAAATGTGTAGTCATTCCCTTTTAAAATGGAAAATTTTGCACAAAGTATAACCCCTGTCATCCAATATTTTCCCTAACCTTCATCCTTCTATGCACTTCGGGAACTAAAAGTGTACTTCGGAACAATAAACAGAAAAGGAAAAAATATCCGCTGATTTTTACTCTCAACCTGATTAGCCAGTCTAAGGATTATACTTGAGGCAAGTTAGTATTGCTTTAATTCTACAAATCTTTTTCCTATAACTTTATAGCCCAAAGATGACAACGAACAAAGCACAATTCTTTGTAAAGTGCGAAAAGAGTTCCTCCTTCCAACCCACAGAATGATATTTACAGGGGGTAAAAACTTTAATTAAGTAAAATGAAGCTACAAAATCAATATGTAAAATGTAGAAATCAATAACTCATGCAGTGTAAATTTTCAAAATAAAAAAATACCTCATGCAGTGTAGTAGACTGGTTCCAAGGAGGTTGCAGGCCAAGTGTTTCCCTGAAGCTTGCAATTTTGTTCTTGAGCAACCCCACCAAGGATGGCTCAATTTCCTGTCAAGAATGAGAGGTGGTCGTTCCACGAACCAATTCATTATGTGGCCATAGTTCATCGAAACTCTGTACCTGCATATCCAATAAAAGTTTCAATTTGGCATTCCTCAAATCAGGAGCACTGGCATCATTACATATCATTTCTTTTTCTAATTAAATACATATAAATTAGTTGTGTGTGTGAATCTTTCGTTATAACTTGACATACATAATGAAACAACAAGCCTTATCCAATGGATCCTTTTCTATCCAATGAAACCATTTCTTCCATCAAGCTCATTTAAGTTTCGCCTCCTCTATCAAATTGACAAATAACGTATCTGTTGATATCGCATTCGATAATGTTACTTGTTCCTTACTTAACTTCAATTTTGTCCCTCCTTGCAACTGGCTCAACCGTGGGTCGGTCTTCATTGCACATATCTAAATCATCTTAATTATTTCGACCTCTAATTTCTTTCGGATGCACACATTTCTGATCCAATATCTTAGCATGCAGCCACTCATTGTTTTGGGAAAATTGAAAATTGGGACTCGATAAAATCCTTGTGACTTGCTTATGTGTCTCTCTTCACTGCAAACGCCCAAACCATCTCAATCAATCCTTCCTCATTTTATCCTTTATATATCTACCTATAAGTTCTTACAAATGACGTCTTAGAATAATCCCACTTATTTTTTTGGACATTTTCAAAGTTGGGTATCTATAAAATTCACATAACTCGCTCACTTATCGATCTTCGCCTCACATACGAATCATCTCAATCAATTCTCTCTCATTTCATCCTCTACCGGCCCTTCTCAAAAACCTTATGGATGTAACCTTTTCTTATTCTATCTCTTAAAGGATTGCAACACATTTTCTAGGCATATCGAAAATTGAATGCTCTGAAAGAAAAATACTTATCCTACCCACTTTTAGTACTACCCACATGTATCTAAACACCATGGACCCCATGTATGGCATTAATATGTAGATGATGTTGAGCCCTACCCTGTTATCTCCTGGGTACATGCTGCCAGGGAACAAAAGTGGGTAGGTAAAGTATTTCCCGTTGTAAAATCCTGTAATAAATGGTTCTAATTTATCGGCATTCTATCATCAGTTCACCAGGATCGATTCTCCCTCGTTTTATCTAACTGCTTACAAATGCACGCATTTGCATCTTGTCTCTCAGAGCATTGCCACTCATTTCTTCTAACATTTTGCAAAATTGGGTCTCGAGAAAATCCCATATGAAAAATTAAAAACATAAACATCGTTTCTGTGATCCTCACCTCTAATGGAAAATCGCCGTGCTGGAAGGTAAAAGAGGGGTCTTTGCTGAGGCCGAAGAGCAATGCACCTTCAGCTTCAGCTCCACCTGATGAGGACGCAACCATCATTCAGAATCGAAAAGGGCAAATCAAGTAGTACGCAGACAACACGACGACGACGAAATCAATGAGAGATGACGAGAAAGAAGGAGGAGGCGGCGAAGGCGATTCTTCTTCATGCGTCCTGCGACATGAATCGTTGGTGTTGTTGATGATGCTTAGATTGTTGAATAACAATAGCAAAAGAGAAGAACACCGCATCGCAGACGAGCTGCGATGGGGCGTTAGGGTTCCCCAAAATAAAATTTGGGGAAGAAGACGATGAACAAATGGCAAACTGTTTCCTTCCTCCTCGAAACATGCAGGAAATACCATGAGGTTTTTTGGTTTTTGAAATTACACCCCAGAAAGAATGAACTATTTTATATTTTACTATCCTTTTAAATACTAATATAATAATAAGGGGTAAATTACACAAAGATACCAAACATTATAACATCTTAAACAGTTTACTTACTTTAATAAAACTACATTGAAATACCTAAGTGATGATTTAGCGTTTTCTATCTTATCTTTCATCCAAATCTCCTCTGCCTTTTCCTTTACTCCTCCTGCCCCTTCTCCTTCGCCTCCCTGCCTCCTCTTTCCTCCACCCTGTCCACTTCTGCCACCTTCTTATCCTCTCTCACCCCTGCAGCCCATGTCCTTTTTCCTTTAACCTCTTTGATTCCACCATTTTCTCCAAAATCCACCTTCCTCGTCTCATCTCTCCTTCTTGCTCTTACATCTCATGGAAAGGATGTTGAAGCCAAAAAGGCCAAACATCAGACTTAAACAGTGGATGACACAGTTTTTTAATAGAACGTACGTAATTAGTTTAGAGTTTTTTAATGTAAGGAAATTGTTTAAGGTATTTTACTAAAAATAGCACGATGCTTAAGGGGCTGTTTGATTGCAAGATTACGAAATTTGGTTTTTAAAATAGTACGGCTGAAAAATTCTGGATTTGGTAATTTATTGTTTGGTTGATATTGGATTTCTAGTATTGGATTTATAGATTGTTGTAATCTTTGTTTGATTGGTGAATAAAAAGTGGGATTTGAATTTGAGAATTACAGAGAAAGATAGATAGAGAGAGGATTATTAAATAAATAAAGTACCTGGATCTCATCTAAAAGTACAATGAATAATGCCAAATCCTTATAAATTTTACAATTTTTTCAGGATTCAAGGATTCTTGTTTTGTGATGGGCCCCCATAAAAAACAAAGGAATCCTACAAATCCAAATTCCATAAGTGCCTGTTTGGTTGCAGGATTATGGAATTTGGATTCCAAAATAGTACGGTTGAAATTTCTGGATTTGGTAATTTGTTGTTTGGTTAGTTTTGGATTTCTAGTTTTGGATTTATAGATCCTTGTAATCTTTGTTTGGTTGGTGAAAAAAAGTGGGATTTGGATTTGAGGATTTTAGAGAGAGAGAGGATTATTAAATAAATAAAGTACACGGATCCCATCTAAAAGTACAATGAATAGTGCCAAATCCTTGAAAATCCTTAGAAATTTTTAGGATTCCAGAATCCTTGTTTTGTGGTGGGCCCCCCATAAAAAACAAAGGAATCCTTGAAATTCAAATCCTGCAACCAAACGCAAAATTATGGAATCCCAGGATTCCACAATCCAAAATCAAAATCCTGATCCTGCAACCAAACAGGCCCTTAACCAAATACAAAATTATGGAATCCTCTCATCTTTTGATTCCGCAGTCCAATTCTTTCGTAATCCTACACTAAGGGAATTTTGCTTAATATACCTTCTAAAATCTCCTGATTTGCTTAATATTAGCTCTTTTTAACAATAGTACATCTACCAATTAATCAATCTTTTGTACAATTTGTCTGGATATTATTTAATACTTCTCGTGAAAGCTTGGATAATAGTACAGCACAAGCGAATTATTATAGATTTAATTAAAGGCGAAAATAAATAATTAAGATGATGAGGTACTTATTTCATAAAAATGGAAAGGATTCAGGATGAGTTATCAAAAATAATCAAAGGTTTTAATGATTAAACATAAGAAAATTGAACCAGCAGAGGTGCTTCTTAAACGTAAGAAATAATTTGGGATATAATAACAAAGGAACCTTTAAATTTAAATTCTTTAATCCAACATATTTTCTTCAAATGAGTGCAAACTCAACACACTCCTCAGAAATACTACACCTCTGCTTGTCTGCCACCATCGCAATTTTTTCTGAAGTAAATGGAGTATGCTTTTTCTGAAGTAAATGGAGTATGCCGCAAACTCTCAAGGCAAATAAATACAAAAAGCATCAACAATATCAGAAAGAAAAATGAAAAGGGGAACCACAAATTCTATATGCATGCCTTTCTGAATAGCCGCAGCAAAGCCATCGTCATTATCCACGCAGCGTGAATTGGTTTTTTGATCATTGAAGAACTTTAAGACCATCATATTGTCTAAGTTCAAGCAAATACAATTAACAATGCACATAGTAGAGAGACTATGAGATTGTACAGTTACAGATCATTTTCTGACCAGCTTGACACATCATGTAATGAACACCTTTGTAAGATCGGAATAGTTGCACACATACCCTGTCCTAGGGCATGTAACTTTGCCGTCGTTCTTTTTAGCCATTTCTTCAAGTGCCTGTCATATATCCACACAAAACATGTTAAAGTCAAAACTTGAAAACATCTTCAGACTAATATTCTGCTGAAATTTTAGAGAAATGCTGCGAAGAGTAAGGTGATCTCTTTAACATGATATACTCGAGTTGTTCTCGAAAATTGCCGAAGAGATTGTTGAAGACCTTCTTAATAGCTAAGTACTTGGTTACTCTTTTAAAGAAATGAATTATCTAGAAATGTTTATTCTTAAGTAGAAAATAGGGCTGTGAATGCATCTTGCAGCACCCGGGGTGGGTCCTGCTGCAGCTTAAGCACCCCCCCTACAAAAAAAAAAGCAAAGGAAAAGAAAAAAAGAAAAAGACCCCCCCCCCCCCCCCCCCGCCAATAACCTCTATTTTTTTATCATACTTTCAATTAAAAGTCTATTTTGGCTAGAGTTATAGTAAACTCATCCAATTTGTTAAAATCTGTTCTCTAATATTAGAATGCAACTCCTGGCAGCTTTTGGGATTCAGGTTGTCTTCATGGATGCTCATCTTTTTGAATGTCATACTACCAATGTTTACATGGCATGTGCCATTTTCTTCAAAATGAAAATCACCGATCATATAAATATCGCTTTTGTTTTCATCCAAGTAAATTAGTGGGAATATGCTATGTATCCTTCTTCAAGCTATATATGGGGTAGAGTTAAATAAATTTCCGAGAAAAGTGGGTAACAGGTGATGGAGGAGAGGGTCTCTCAAAGATTGGTCAAAAGTCAATCCTCCACAACTTTAAATTTATAAGTGGCATCGTCTATTCTCTATTTTCATGGCCTGAAGCATATGTATACCTATTTCCATATGATTTAATACTCTTTAACCATTGATGTGGTTATGGAAATTGTTTTATTATCTATATCACATATTTCGTCCCTTTCTTCCTAAAAGGCAAGGAGAATTTGATGGATGCTGACTGCTTTCTTAAGATTATGGCTATAGTCACAAATTCGCAGTTCGGGAATTATTCGACGAGGTCGAAAATTCGGATTCGGGAAACTATTCGGAAAAAATCGGCAGGTATTCGGAAAAGATTCAGCAAGTATTCGGGAAATGTTCGGGAAGGATTTCGAGTAAGAAATTAATATATGAGGCGTTGGGTTTTTTATATTGCGAATTATTCGCTGTTTATTTGAATTATTTGAAGCATTTGCCAGTGGCGATTAAATCGGAGAATTAATCGTCCGATAAAAAATTCGCGAATAATTCCCGAATTCGCCGAATAATGTGACTATGATTATCGCAGGCCTCTCTACCTTATCGTCGTTTTCTAGATCAGGAATTTGACACTACTTAGGAGAGTGTACTCATTCAATGGCCAAATTATAACAAATACTTCATGAACCTTCGTTTAATGACCAATCCCAACTAGGTGGAAAGGCTTAGATGATGATTTTCATACGAGTACTTCAAAATTTATAAAATAACAACAAAAAGAATCCAAAGGATTTTTTTTACTAATTGTATATAAGCCCTTAAAAATAAAAGAATTACAATTTGTATAATAGCAATTACAGCTGTCTTAAAAATCACAAACTCCATTGCACACGTAGAGCACGATTTTATTTTTTTTACATAAAATTAAATGCAATGTGACGTAGGCAGTGTCATACCTTCGTACTGTACACATAACCGTTGGGGAATACAAGTGGCAGGTTCTCGCTATCCATCAACTCTTTGGTTATGTAGCAAACAATCTTCGAGTTGTTCTGTTTCGAGAATGGCAAATGAGTTGCCAATTTACGGAAGCTCTCTTGTGAAAGAGGGTCTTCCCTAGGGCAATCATCCTCGTAACAAAATCTTAAATGAAAGTCAAAGGAAAAACAATGCTCAAGAGAGTTTTTAACTTAAGGTGCATGTCTTAAAAATCTAAATTGCAGGAAACACCCCAATTTTCGCCGTATAGCATGAAATACCATTCTCTTTCCAAAACTTGCAGCTTACCCCTTATTTTTTATGGCTGTTAAATCCTCTGTCAGAGTCACATTTTCAGCAGAAGATACCCCTCAGTATGAATAATAAATGTGAACTGTTATTATTATATAAAAAAAAAGTTTAGTGGTATTTTGGGAAATCAAAGTTGACTTCATAGATAATAACACTGTCATACCCTGAGGGGCAAAGTGAAGGATCTGAAAAAGAGGGGTATTTGTTGCTATATAGGCAAAAGAAAGGGGTAATTTTCTGCAAATGTAGCCAAGTAAAAATGAGTACATACACTGTATATAAGGATACGGAGTTTTTAAAGCAGATAACCCTGCCTGAAGATAGATATTCAGGAGAGGTTCAAGGGTCATGCCGAACAATTTACAAAATTCCTGCTTGAATTGTTCAATTAAGTGGTCCCATTGCTTTGCCTCAAATAAAACCTGAAAAAATGAAGATCGCTCATATTTATGAGAGAACTTTTTAACATCCAAAAACGAGCTGCTTTCTTGGAGGTTTTACACCTAAGCCCTATAAAACTTTATGCTCATGTATTGATAACCAAACTGTTTCAAATGGTTCAAGGTTTTTCGAGAATTTTACAACTTTATGCTCAATCAACAACTCCATGTGAAGCGGCAACAAATTCCAATTAAAATGTGGCCCATACAAGAAAAGAAGATTTTCAAGAACCCTACAGGGCCAAAAGGCAAGTGGGAAAATTCTCCTCTTTATATTGTACAGAAAGCTTGTATGCTAGAATATGAAACAAGTGATACAATTAATATATGTTGCACAAATTGTTAACCCTTAAAGTCTAGCAAATATGCAAAAATAGTCGGGTACAACTTTTTACAACTTTACTAGCATATCAACAAGATAAATAACTAAATAAATAATGAAGTGCAGATAATACAAAAATCAGATTGTAGCGACAAATACCTTGTAAATCTCACATTCAGTATGGCTCCTAAAAGCTAAGGTTGCCATGACACGCTGCAGTTCTTTCATATATGTAGCTCCCCACGGTGCAAGGTACTTTCGAGCATATTCAATGGCCATCATGCTGTTGTCAACTCGTACGAGTTCTATAAACTCCTGAAGCCTTAATTGAAACTCAAATTTACTCTGCAATATAAAAGTTGCATGACATCATGTAAGCGGTGAGAAATGATTTAAGCTCGTGAAAAAACGGATATAAAGAAATGTAGCGTGCAATGCAATCAATTTACAAACCACAAAACTCAGTAAAAATTTGCCTGACTGAAGACATACTGGGAAAAGAAAGTGTTTCCTATTGATGACGGGCATGCGAGTGTGCAACCCCTGTGCAAGCACGGCAAAAGGGGGGTCAGACATCAAGCCCCGCCCATGTGAGTGGGACCCACACACGCCTTTTGTCTCTACTTGCACAGGGGGAAGTTGCACAGGCATCCTTTCCTCTTTCCTATTTATGGCCAATGCCACATGACAAAAGAAAGGTGCTTCCATAGAAAGATCCCAAGACATCGGTAGAAAAGTAGAGAAATGCCCGAAAAAGTCAACATTAACAAAAGAGAATTAGAAATGGTAAAATATGGTATACAAGTTATAGAAAATTCAATGGCATGCCACTTTCTGTAAGGTTTACATTTTTAATTTCCTGCACGTAATCTACCAAATGGTTTGGAAGTTCGATACAGCATACATAGCCTGAACCCATGTTACTTTGAAACAAACTCAAAGACAAGATGCACAAAATGTTCAAGCTTGGTTCAAAATTCCAAGGACAAGTCATCCTGCATTTGACATCCAAGACATCCAAGACTGAACCTTATCTTTCTTCTTATTAAAGGTGCATGCTGCATTTGACAACACTTCACTCTATATCATTACACTAAGCTTCCTACTATAAGTAGAACTTGATGGGACACAGTGCATGACAGCTTCAGTGCACAACTCAATGTACCTTTGCTTTCTTCAGTCTGGCCTTGTTCTCTGCACACCAAGCTAAAGCAGCAGCTACTTCCTTATTTCGGAGAGAATCAACTATCTTCTTTGCCTCAAGAAATAAATCGATATCAACAAGGTCCTGTAACGAATGGATCTGCTAGGTTAATGGAGTTCTGTTGTATGACAAGTGCAGTTAGTTTTATGAAGAGATGGGATATCAAAGCCAACAGAAGTACAATAAGCATGTTCAGGATAATTGAATTATACAGAACACTAAACAAAGTAGGAAATTCAAAACAGTTAACGAATATGTGATGGAATAGACATTTTGCAGAATCATATCGCTAAATGGTGAGTTAGCTCCCTCCAAATTCTACTAGACCTGGGGGAGAAGTCTAGAAGAAGGGGATCTAAGAAATTATGCTCGCTCTAAATCAGTATAAGGCACGTATAAAAGCCAACATAATACCCTCAAATGCCTAATGCCCTATGAAGCATGGACCCAGACACACGGGTACAGACACGGGACACGGCAAAATTGTAAAAAGGTGGACATGGGGACATGGCTATATTATTATTTTAATATATTAAATTATATATATTAGACAATATAATGAACTACGAGAGGAAACATATACTAGTTTATCATTATAAGCACAATAAAAACAAAAACAGTGTTATAATTTTCATTCAAAATCATGAGTTCTTTAAGGCACAAACAAATACATATATAAAACTAAAAGTGAAACTCATAAAAATACAATTTATAAGTGTCGGACATATCCAATATGGGTGGACACGGTCTTGGTGTGTCGAACACATGTCGGGCTGAGTATCCGAGTGTCCAATACGTGTCGGACACGGACACGGCGAGCAAATAGAAGTGGTCGTACTTCATAGCTAATGCCTCAAAAGAATTTGCCACTCTGAGGCTTCTCCCCTATCTTCTTCATCCAAGCAGAGCTTCATCCACTATTACCTTAAACCAAGTCTGTAACCAGGTAAATAATTGACATTCTTAGCTTTGGCTGATATATACTAGTTTTGATTACCGAGTTCAGTATGTTGCTATTGACGTACAGAATCAAACAAGAAAATTAAGGAAAGAAATAAAGAAAATAAATGAACGGAATGAGTTTCAAAATCTTCTGTTACTCTGAACCTGCTAAGTGCATATTTTGAACAATTTTTTTTTTCAAATTAAGTAGTTCCTTTAATTTTTCCCCTTTTCTTTTTTGGGTTGAAAAACCAGACGGTTCCCTAATTGCTTCATCATTTGAACCATGGAAAAAACATGTCTTAGAGCCTGCTATCAGCGATTCGGTAGTTCCTAACAATTATATTTCTTTCCCCAACACCTACATAAAACCCACTCTAAAAAGGAGAGTTGTTCAGGCATGAGAATTACAACGTCTCAAGTTCAAGGAACATAAGAAAGAGGAGAGCTATATTTATTTAGAAGAGGGAGTGGGCCCTGCATGGTCCAACATTTATAACTCAAAAAACTTCAATGTAATTCCTTCTATGCCTCCAAGAAGACGCGTGATTTCTTCATGTCAAGAAAAATTAAGAAAAGGTGAGAAAAAGATAAGGTAAAGAGGGAACCCTTGGGAGGGAGGAGATGGGACAAAGGGAAAGTAAGAGATTTGACCTGCATCAAAAAAATAGCACGTCAGCACCAAGGTTTGAAAACTTGAGATCATAGTCAGGTCGGCAGTGTTTGGAATGTCATATGTCGGTGTCGTATAAGCATGAAAATTTTCATGTCGGATGTCGCATCGCGATATATCAAAGATAGTTTTTAATGTCGGACTGCATATTTTTGTATTCTAATTTGGACCTTAACAAGGTTTATATACAATATATATTATAAATATCATTAATACAACTCAATATAAGAAATCATCTTTCTTAAATGAGTTTTTCCTTCAATAATTCAGTGGAAGAGTAGTTAGCTATAAGACGACTAGTCGTTTGAAGTCTATTTGAGGAGATTTGATATGAAACAAACATGGAAATATTGATATTAAGCAATTATAACTGATAACTCCAACATAAATATAAGATGCTACTTAACAATCACTTATTAAAATAAAATACATATACTTGCTTCCATTACTTAAATGACAGGTATTGTTCATTTGATAGAGATTTTGCATGCATATGAGTATCCTAAAACTTAGTTCAATCCAAGTATATACTTTATCTTTCAACAAACTAAAGTTTAATTTTACTTGTATCAAATAATAATTGAATAAGTTTCTAATATATTTAATATTTAATATATTTGCTAGCTTCATGGTAGATTTTTAAGAGATTGTTGCTACTAATTTGAGAAGAATGGCAATGAGGACATTCAATTTGATTACCAGCTATACGGGATGCGAAAAAATTGGATTGAGTATGAGATGCTAAAAATAGAAAGATATTTTAACCGATATCAGGAACCGATGTATTAACCAATATCTCATATATCAGTGATATTTTTCCAAAACTACAAAACAATATAAAGTTGATATATCATGCTGTTTCATTTCTAAATGAGACGTATCTGCAAATCTCCGACGTAGATGGCCGATATTTAGAACACTCGGGTTGGTCTTTTGGGGATCTGTATCTGGAGTTCCGGACATATCGACTAACTCGGCTAGGGAATATCGGATTATAGGTAGCGTTGACTTAAATAAATTATAAAACTCAGGAATATTTGTTAAAAAACACAATAAAATATTTAAAACTTTTTATCATAATTGTATCTATTTATTACAGACATGTGTTTTATTAATCATATTTTAACCTTAAATTTATTATAATGTGTGCATGTTTGTGTTTTGCCTAATGTGAAAAAAGTTAAAGGTATAGAGTTTGCAGAACACAACTGTAATCCTAATTGTACTATAATTATACGGGCAAACCTAGTCTAGTAGACAAAAGGCAAGTACAATTTTTTTATTTAACAAAAATTAGCACAATAAACGATACATTATATAAAACTTTGTTATTAGTTAATCAATAAACCAAGTGGTATGAAGCTGTAAGTCATGGGCTATAATATATATTAAGTGGGTTTAATCTTTAATTTCAAACCTTATTTCAAACAACACTTTGGGTCCAAAACTTACTACAACTAAAAATTTACAGAAAACAATAAAGTTTATAGCTACAATAACAGTTTAAGAAAAAAATCAGGATTGCTATCTGAAATTCATGTAAGATATAAATTTACAGTACAATGTACCATCCAAAACAATGACCAAAACTCTCTACACATCTTGATAACACAAAGGACAAAATATATTATAAATTTGGGTAGTTCCAAATTGCAATTGCATAAATTATTGTATATTTGTATTAACTAAGTCCTGATTAAGTAAAGGCTCCAAAATATAATTATGGATTTACATTGGTTTAGCATGTGCATCAATTTTAGATGGGGTAACGTTAGCAAGGATCATTGGCCCAATGGTCATATAAATACTATCAAAATGCAGGCAACTTCTACATATAATAAAAGACAAAGAACTAATAAAGCCAGACTGAAAGAGGAAATGCATAAAGCCAGAAGCTTAGTTAGGACAACAAAACTAATAACGCAAGTGGATACTCTATGCTGATAAAAAAACGATACGATTATGATTTGCTTATCATTAGTGCAACCATTGGATATTAATTATAAGTCATGCATGCATGAAACTTGGTCAAGTATGCATCAAAAGTAGAATGCCAACAAATTTTTAATATATGCTTTACAATACGCATGGACATAAGAAACCCATTACACGCATTAATGGATACAAATTGATTATTTTATGGACGTTAACATATTTTTTATGCAACTCTATTCAACCTGTCTTAGCCTAATCTATGCTTACAGCCTCGCTAGGTGATTAAAGTTAATTGTGGTCACCAAGTTGCGATAAAATTCTATGGGTTTAATTCTAATTCCACAGCTCAATGTTAAAGCCATATTTTTAATCTCACTAATTTAGGTCTTAAGTTTTTCTTAAGAAATAATTTGGAAATTTTTGGTTGGGTCGGGCTTTAGGTTGTAGAATAATTGGACATACACACGCACACACATATACTATTATAATTAGAACACATGAGAGCAACAAAAGAAGTTTCTTCCTTTTCCATTAAATGATGCAAAAAAGAGAATTTCCTCATAGAACTCTTGCCCCAAAACATACCAATTCATACTCACTCGTGAATTTACCTTTTTACCCTTTCAATATAGCGGTCCTATCCTTTTTTTTTAAAACTCCAATGATAAAACATATTATATAAATATAGTTTACAAAAGTTTCTATATATACACCTCGATTATTTTTCAAATACTTTCATACTATGATATGTTAATCTACAATAACATCTTGAACATGTTTGATTTTAATTTACATTTCAGTACATTAATATTTGTTTGGGTATTTACACAACTAAATTTACAATAAAACTTTCCTAAATATGTTAATTTCTATCCATGTTTTCCGTTTTATTATTATATAAAGGGGAGTGATCCATTGCAAACCGGTCCGCATTTTTTAAAAACGGGAACCAATGTTCAAAATAGCAATAGTGTGTAACATAGCGTTCCATTGTTGAATAGCGAAAAGCACAAACAGCGTTGCGCATAGCGTAAGTTACACGAATTATTAATTATTATTATTTTATTTATAATAAATTATATATTATATACATAAAGAACATACAACAATTAATAACATAACATTATTTTCTTAATTTTCAAACCTTAAGTTCACATGTATGATTCATAATTGTATTAAACGTATCAAAAATCAATCAAATAATCTTTATTTAAGAAATATGTCTACTAAATATGATTTCAAATCGAGGGTTCAGAACTTCAATAAGACCGTCTTCATATAGTTTAGAATTAGATATTAAAATCTTAAGAACTTGAATAGAAAATATTATGTGAAAATAGCGTATGTATAGCATAGCGTATCCTATTTGTTAAAAAGCATAAACCATTTTGTTAAAAAGCGTAAGCTACTTTGCATTTAAGCTATTTACTGATGCTACGTAGCGAAGAGGCTAAGCTACGCCACAGTGTAAAATAGCGAGCTATTTTAAACATTGACAGGAACCCTCGGCTTATGACATATTTGAAAAATCCGATCCGTTCAAGTTGATCCTCCTGACCTCAAATATACATGTATGAAAAATCAAAGGATTTAAAAACCTGTAACATATGTATCGATGGGTGCAAAAATGAACATCTTTCGATAATGCAACATAAACTTCATCCGATGCATATGTTAGAGGTCTTTACATCCTTTGATTTTTTATACACGTATTTGAGGGTAGGGTGATCAATTTGAACGGATCGGGTCGTTCAAATATGTCGTAGACCGAAAATTTCCGTTTTTAAAAAACATGGACCGGTTTGCAATCGATCACTCCCCACTATATAAAATCTATTAATTATTTGCAAAAAAGAATCGTTGATAAATTAGATATTTGTTATTGTTACCGAAAATAGAATTAGTCAAAAGATTGAAACGACATGCTGATAATGGATCATAATACTTAATAGTTATGAAAATTAGATTTCATCTCCAGACATACACGGATGCATCGCACATGCAAAAATGCTAGTTTGGGTTTAATTGTTAGGTTGAGTTTATATATTTGAAAAAATTCAACAATTATAACCATCATATCACTTTCTTAAACTTTCTGCAGATTACATGCGCCCTATTTTGGATATGGATCCATTCTTTAGATGTAAATGTGGCGAATATAATCATCACAAACTTTATCGAAAACCAAACTCGAGTATAGAAAAATGAGCCAATGGTTAGCTCTTACAAAGTCTAATTTCTAACTTAAGTTTGGTTCATCAGTAACAAGGTGAACTTGAACAAGCCTTTTTAAAGCCCAACCTAAGTTGTTTCGGTTAAGTTATCATCCTTAAATAATGAAATTTTCTCTGATCAGTATGAACTATTCTTATATAAACCAACACTTTAACTCGCCGATCGTAACGACATTATTGTGGTTAATTACTTCAAAATACCTCGAAATTTATAAAAATTTTGGGTTGGATACATTACCTATTGGTAATTATTATTTTTTAACAAAAGATTATAAAAATGTTAGATAATTGTTAAACATATAACAAAATGAAAGCTTGACCTTAACCTTTATTGCATATAAATACGAGGCTTTATCGCAATTTATCCTTCTGATTTAATAATCTTTTGCCCAAAACAGGGACTCGGAATAGTAAGGCCAAATGCAAAAAAACAAAGCATAAATTGATGTTATTAGTTAGACCAGAGGCCTTAATATAACAACCGGCATTTATATTATATAGCGGGTTGAATCTTATTAGACCACGGAAAAATAATTTATGCAACCCGGACCAAAGACATAATCAGTTATCGATTAACCTTTCTATATTCCACAAAATTTTGGTTAACTTTTCGCAAAATATACTATATACTAACATTATGAATTATTAGAATGGTTCGAAAATAGCAAACCATTTATTACTAACTATACTTCTTTGCAATGAATTATTGCAAATAAAAAGCCTATGATAGGAAAAATGTTTGGGCCTATGATATATTGCCTAATGGGTTTTATGCTTTCCGCATGCTAAAGAGTTTCTAATTACATCAAGTTTTTCATTTGTAATTTTTGTATGACATTTTTTATTTCTTTAATAGCTAAGGTACCATATAGTTTGATTCATTAATGTCCTACATACGCAACATAAATCCAAGGTGAATCTATCTGAAATATGAATTTTCGAGACGAGATGCTATGATATATGGATTTAGCGGTAAGGAATTAAGCAAACTAGAATATTATTATATAATTCGAACTTCTCTTCAGATCGTCATTATTGTCATCATGATTGAGATAGATATGGTACAATTTATATATTTATACTCACTTTTAACAATCCACAAATCCCTATAAAGAATTCTAGTCCAAGCTTGAGCTCAAGCTTTTCTGCCTTTGCCCAATACTGATTTTCTCTACCTCGCTCTACTCTTATAATATTCAGGTTAGATTAAAAAGAATAAGCGTCGATTATTTGTATTGTTCTAGGGTTTATATATTCACATGAGAAGGCTATGCAAACATGATATCATATACAAACGAATTGGTTGTTCAATAATATTTACTTTAATGATGTTTTTACCAAAAATCGATAAAGTTCGATGGTGTTTTTCTGTAACATAACCAATTTTTAATTCCTATCCCGTGCATAAAATTCCTTATTTATCTCAATCAAATTTTCTTTTTTACCACCATATATTATGTTATGGCTTGAAGGGATTTAAAAAGCCCTGGACCAACAAGTATATTGTTTATTAACATACACGATGCAAACTTTATTTAGGCCAAAACCTACAAGCGCAAGAAAAATCTAAAAATTTTGATTAAATATTGTGCTATAATTATATTCATCATTTGAGATATCCCTTTTAGCAACCCTAACTATGGTCATGGTAGTCATAGAATTATATCATTTATAAGTAATTAGGTCAACCTCTTCATGATCTTATCCTGACTGCAGTCATAGAATTATATCATTTATAAGTAGTTATGTCAATCTCTTCATGATCCTGTCCTAACGGTTAATGCATTAAAGTTGATCATTAATAAGAATGAGTTCAAGCGGGCAGTCATCAAGGAATTTAGGAAATTTAACTACATTCATCTTTCCCTTGCGTTGTTTCAGTAATCAACAAATCCAGAACAAAGATTAAACATACATCAAACTTCCTTTCTATACCATGATTGTCATCAATTTCTAGTTGAATGGCTGAATGCATTCCACAATGAGGATTCTAAATCCATCATTTGCATCACAAACTCTCAACTCTCGAATCTTTTTTCTATAATAATAATGGTAAATCGAATAGTTATCCACTTAAGAATGAACTCAAATTCATCTTGATTTACACTACTTTAGAAATCCACAAGCCTATGGTGAATCACAAGTCTTCATAACATAGAATGAAACGCAAAAAATTTAAACATGGTTTGAGAACTTAGCAAGGGTTTCGGCTGTTTCCGACCGTCTCATAGACCAGTACGAAACATGGTTATAAATCGACATCAGCCTAAAGAAGAATTTTTTCTAAAAAGTTGGAAAATATATTTAATTACCTTAATGATATTGAGATTTATCTGAATTAATTAAAAAAATCTCTAAGAAGATTCGATAATGTCGAATGTGAAAAATTTCGCCGAACTGGGTAGATTTATCGAATCTAAGGAGATATTGTCATCGAAACTGAGAAGATCTAATTGAACTAGAGTGATCTCATCGAGTTGGTCCTATCTTGAGTAATTATTCTTCGAACTTCATGCCTGTCGACAGCTAATCAGAGAGAAGATTACGACTCCTTTTCTTTTATTAAGATATTTTAAATATTAAGGTCATTGAGTTTGGATCTAGTGTTTATTGGGTTAGGTTTATAATGTTTTTGTGTGTTTGTTGGATTTGAGTTAATGCGTTTGGGTTTGGGGTACTTGTAAGTAAAGGAAAATGGGTTGTTAGGAATATTGGATAATCTACTTAATTTTCTTTTTCCCTCTTTCTACTTTTTCCTTTTTCTTCTTTGTTTGTTTTTTTTCTCTTTTCCTTGTTGACCGTTTGACCTTTTTTCCCCTCTATCTAATCTATGAGCTTTTGATAATTTTTTTATATTAAAATTGTTTAGGAAAAATAGGTCAAAGCACCATATGACCAAAATCCAACATGATTAGGTCCCTTGCCTTTTAAAGTTTGCCAAAACCTCATATTACAAAAAAATCATGTGTATGACTCCTCCATATACATCCATCAATTTGAATTTTTCAACCTTCCAATTAACCCTTTTACTTTACACATAAGCCATGTGAGATGTCTTGAAATTCATGCAAAAAAAAATTAGAATCATCTAAAGTGCTACATATGTTCAGTTAAAGTGCTGCATTTGTTCACCAAGTGCTATATTTATGCAGACAAGTTTAAGTTAAATTGTTCTATGGGTTTATTCTATCTTTTGCAATTAATGCACTGACATGTAAAATAATTACAGCTGTAAATTATGAAAGACAAACATAGCACTAATAGCTATATATAACAAATCTGAAGTTGGTATATTTGCTTGTTAAGTGCTATATTTAACCCCATGGTTGCTACATTTAACTAAATAAGTTGACTTTACTTTCAAGAAAAAACATAAACATTCAAATGTTTTCTCCATTGCTAATTCTTCCCTCAAAATAACATCTATTACTAGATATTTACATCCAAAAATCTTTGTCCTATCCTTCCAAACAACCTTATTCATTACTTTTAAGTGTTAAGTGCTACAAAATTTGTTAAGTGCTACATATATTTGTTAAGTATTATAAATATTTGTTAAATGCTGCACATAGATGTTAAAGTGCTATATATAGCTGTTTAGTACTACAAATATTTGTTACACACTAGATATAGTTGTTTAATGGTATAAATATTTTTGTTAAATGCCACATATAGCGATTAAGTGCTTCAAATATTCGTTAAGTGCTATAAAAGATTAGCAATATGGTGGATAAAATCACGCCATTCACTACTAAAAATAGATTAGAATCATGAAATTACCCATATTTTCCTTGTAATTATCAATTTTATATCAAAAAGTATTTTTAACATTCAACAAATAATAAACAACTCTCTCAGGATTTTTCTCAAACACCTTTTAGGTACAGTCAATCACCGCATGCCATCAAATACATTCATTACAATCGGTTTAGGCATTTCATCGAACAATTTCTAGATTATAATGTTGATTCATCACAATGTTTCTCACTTGTTTGAACTACATGGATACTACAAAAGTTTCAAGATTTTCTACTTCAATATCAACAAAACTTGAAAACAATACATATATTACCTGAAACGCGGAACATTTTGGTACGTGGAACGAAAACAGGAACGCTACTTGTTATGGAATATGGTACGATAAAGGTAGTTTTCTTCGATACACTTACATAAAACGGAAAACGTAGTTCTAAAACATGGAGTATTTTTTGGATCGTTTGTATATATGTGTATATCTATGTACGCGATATATACTAATATATATAATTTAATATCTTTGCTATCTATTTAAGTTCTTGAATTTTTAAAAATATTTATCTAGTTTATGTATCAAAACAAAGCCGATTTTACACCCATTTAAATTAAGTTCTTAATAGGTTAGATCGGAACGATAATTCTTGCAATTTGGGAACGACCGTTCTCCCAATTTGGTAACGACCGTTCCAAATCGCAAATCACTAACAGATTAGCAATTTGTTGTAACACAGAAAAATACATTTATAAAAGTAGAAATTTTTTGAACCCAGATAGGGGGAGGGAGCGTGAGAGAGCGAGAGAGAGATGGGGGGATGATAGTAAATTCTTGAAGCCATAGAAAGTTACCCTAGAAAATTGTTAAAGCTGTGAAAAAAGTTTGAAAGAGAAGGATGATGAGGAAGAAGAATTTAATTCGATAGAAAGAAAGGGTAAGATGGGAAATATAAAAATACATATATACTAAATACAATATTGGGATACTATAGGGACTTAAGACTTGTGATATGAGTACTAAGGAGTTTTAGCTAGTTTTTTATACCAAAGACTAAAGCATATTGCTTTAGGGTCATAGGGAGCTTGACCCATTTTTCCCAAATTGTTTATTTGTAAAATATGCCTATTATATTTAGTTTATATATATACAATGTCTTTTTCGCTCCACAAGGATCAAGATCAAATGAATGTTCACTCCTTTTCTATTAACGAAAAATATATCTTTGACCTAAACCCACCGTTGCAGGTCCCAAGTCCGGATGAGAAAGGATGAGAGTTGTGGTAGGCTTGTGACAGCCAACGTAAAACTTTATCACATTCTATGATATGAACCATATATCTTTGACCTCTCAACCATTAATGATTGAGTTAGACATAAATTGTTGGATCCTTCTGATAAAAAAGATAGAAAAATTATTGACTATTCGAGACTTGAAAGAATAATATACAAGGGTCATTGGAATTGCATATATTCTTCGACTTCTTAAAGGATTCCGATTTCTTGGGAAAAAGGAAAAAAAATATTTCTCATCCGATTACAATATGATCAAGGAGATAACGCACTAATACCCTCGTTTGGTATTTCGATTGAAATATCATAAATGATATTTTACGTAAAAATATTATTCTTCCTTATTTTTGATGACACACATGCGCGCATATACATATATATAACTAAAACATGGCACGGAACTTACTGAAACCGATTAAATTTCAACGGGATGAAACCCAAACCGATACTGAGATCTCAATCCTTGAATTTGGAACAACAATGAAAATCAAACCCTTCACTTTTTATTTTTTAATCTAACTCTTCACAAGAAAATGCAACCAAAAAACCTTCAAGCAGCACTACAAAATAAACCGTAATATTTATAAATTTCCACACTTCTGGTAACCACATAGCACTAGAATGCTAACCATGGTTAATAAGATTTGTGTATGGTATCAGCACGATTTGGGAATTCGGTTTCGGTCTCTTTACATTTATTTAGTCTCGGTAGGTTTCAGTTAGTTTCGTAAATGTTGTAATGAACGGACTCGGAGTTTGTTCGATTGGCTAGCGAATAAAGAATATCCGGTTTATTCGATGAATATTCGGTTTATACAGATTGTGCGGCCATTAATATTTTCAAATAAATATTACATATAAAAATCCAAAAAAATATAAAGATAAAGAAAACTAGTATACCCGTGGCCTAATGGTAAGGCATCTGAACTCAATCAGAAATTGTGGGTTCAAGTCTCGGTTAAGAAAGAAGAATGAAATTGAAATGAGAAGAGCATGTTTGTGAAATAATAAATGTGGATCTCACTTATTTTTTAATTAAGTTATAGATCTCACACTTGATATTTTAATTGTGGTTTTTTTGTTTTGGACCTAATGGGCCAATTCGGCCAAATATTTGCGTTATTCACCCGAATATACGGTTTGTATAGCAAATATTCGGTTTGACTGCATATTTAACCGAATATTGCAGCGTTTGTTCGTTTTGCCACCAAATCCGAATATTCGGCCGAATATTCTATTTTTTTAACACTTGTTTCGTTGGTTTCATTCTGAGTTTCACTTTCGGTTAATACACGCATATATATAGGATACAAAATCTCAGTGAGCATTTATCAATTTTAAAATTTGTATTTGAAGAAGGTATTATGTAAATAAGCATTATTTTAGGAGTAAAATATAGGTTGCAAAATGAAAAATAAACTTCTTGTGGTTGGAAAGAGTTAAACAGCCATCATAAGCTGTTAAAATTCATGACAAACATACTTATCTTAACATTAATTATTAAGTAATCCAAAAAAGCAAACCAACTACAGCAATCTTTTGAATAAGACAGCTATCCTAGTCTACTTCCAGGATATAGAGGCTGCCTTTGTCAAAATATGGCTGTATTTTTTCAGTGGACAGCTTTAACAGCCGTCTTTTTCAAGAAAAAGAAGACCTCTTTCTTTCTTCTCTTGTCTTCCTATTCCCTTCATCTAGAGCTCAACAGCTCAAGCTTCCTGCACCGCTATAGCTCAAAAACTCCGGATCAAGAATAAAAAACCAAGATCCGGCATCTCTCCTTAGAAAACCCACAATAACGATAAGGAAAAAGTTTTGTAAACCCTTCTCTTACTTTTTTCAAACAAAACAAAATTACATCCCTCGTTTCGTACCAGCTTCCACATAAACTGGTATGAAATAAGAAAACTTTTGAGTTTCGGCCAAAACTTCATACATCGGTTATTAGCTCTCTACATCCACCTAAAGGCAAACTTTCCGCTGCAAAGTCCTCCAATCAAACATTGTTTATCTGGACCACATTTACAAGCACACACGTCGTAAACCAAATTAAGAACCTCTAGCTAGCTGATCAACTCCACAAACCAAAATAGAGAAGAAATGCCTAACTAAATTTATCACATGTAGGATGCCATCCTTTAACCTTTAAATATCTAAGATGTAGCATGACTAAGCTTGGAGTGTGCAGGTTATGTGCATACAAGCAACATGATTCAGCACCCTCATTCAGGCATTCTAACCAACTAAATTTCCCTATTATTCATAGCAATTATGTGCAACATCAAATGCACACACTACATTTTGCAATATGTGAAATGAAATACCTAAAGGAAATCTTTAGCCATATCAGTCCTGTGGAAAAATTGAATTGATTGCTAAACATTTTGCATCACAAAAATTGAAGCATAACTATAGAATTTCTTAGCAAAACGGAGCTCACCTGTATGTTGTTACTTTCTGCAAGCTTAACAGCAGAATCATAATAGGACATACGTAACATGTAATCGACTAGGATTCGCTTCAACCTTGTGTCATTCCACTCATCCAAATTATCTGCATTTGCACTTTCCAAGTGGTCCAGCCTTGTTCGGCATCTCTGTGCCTGCAAGGTCTCAGCCTTGCTCCCTTCTTCTAGCTGGTTCAAAAGGAAATGGCAGCAAATAAAAAATGTGAGAAATCAAGCTAATGAAATAGCATCATGCAAGAAAAGTATCACTATCACTCACAAATTCGTCAAACGTAAGCAATATCATATGTTCTGCTTTCCAAAGATTTCTATTTCAACGTTTTCTTAATTTAGACATTGTTTTATTCAAAAGGTTCATACCCATGTGCCTGTTCCATTACCTCAATCACATTGAAATTTGATTGTCAGATGTCGACAAACCCAAGGGATATTGTGATTAACTAATGATAAAAAAAAATCATATCATGGTGAAATTTCTGCATTAAAGAGAAGTGCCTTCATTTACTAAGAGAATGTGGATGGTTCTCGAATTTGCATTTGAGGTCTTGAAGCCTAAAAAATGTGAGAATAGGAGCATCGAACATTAATTCATTTATTTCAAATTCCTAACAAAAACCCTAGAATATATAATTTGCCTATAAAACAAAGATATCTTGTCTCTCAAAATCAGTAAAAACTCAGAAAGAATGCCATAATTTACTCTCAACAATCAAGATCTCGGTTCGTGACCTTGCGCTTGAGACCTTGAAGCCTGGAGACCAGCGACGTGAGATGCGTCACCGCCTCCTCGCTCGACATGGCGTCGCACCGATCCGCGGCGGCCGAAACGCTGGAAATGACGGCCGAAACTTCTTTCTCGGCGACTCGGTGGTTGATTCGGAGCGCCTTCTTGTAATTCTCGAACGGGACTCTCAGCAGCTGGTGCTCAAGCCTCAGCGATTCGGTGAGGTTGGTTAGCTTCGCCGATTGGGCCGCCGCAGCTGCCGCAGCCGCCGCGGCGGAGGCGGAGGCGGAGGCGGTGGAGGCGGTGCCGCCGTTGGAGTAAGGGGAATCTATGGACATCTCCATTTTGATCGGATTCGATGGAGCTAGGGTTTGGGTTGCCGGGGCGAGGGGCGATTTGGGAACGAAAGAAGAGTGAGATTAAATAAAGAAAGGGAAAAATGAATGCCAAGTAATTAGATATTTTCACTCAGTCTTGTTCACTTGTGACGTAACAATTGATATTTAATTTTGGCTGATATAATGAATTTCAGATTAAATTACTAATTGTTAATTGCATATAACACTCTTCATATTTGCCATATTAGTTTTCTGACTTGAAGATTTTAAAAGAATATCAGTTAAGATAATGCAGATTTTAAAGAATTTTCTCTAAGATAATAATGATTTTTTTTTGTTATTTTGCAGTTGGGAAAGTTACATTATTTTTGCTCAAAATCATAAATTGATGACGTGAACATTCTTAAAATAAAGAGATTTTCTCTTTTCGTTATTAATCGTATTTTGTATCAAGTATATTTGACGGCATTCCTTAAGCTCGAGTTCAGCCTGTATTTGCTTTCATGGCTTGCCCATTGTAATTTTCCAAATCGCATAACTCCATCTAACTATTTTAAGGTTGCATTTGAAGATGGGAAAACTTTTACTAAATTAACTGATTGACACATATCGTGCAAATCTTATGTGCAAAAAGAACTGATTGTGAACAAAACAAGCCATTAATTAAAATCAGGAACAAAATGTAGCAAGATGTAATTCATTAAAAAATGTATATTTCGGAACTAACACGACTGAGATTTATAAACTTGCAGGAAAATCATCTCTTTGAAAAAAGTGCCAAAAAACTTGATATTTCAAATACATGCGAGACTCTATACATTATCAAGCTGTTCTCCTTGAGTAGTTTAATTTAGATAACAGTTCTTGAAATACAAGAGTTAAATGAACATATAACCATTGAAAACTCATAATAGATCAAACATTGCGGCAAAGAGTTTGACCGTCTCCGGCAAGAAACGAAGCGAAGAAAGCTAAAGAGTTGCTCGGGTGAAACAATGGCACTGCATGGCCCGCTTTCTGAACGTAACGAAAGTAAGGCCCTTGTATTCTTGTATCCATCCTCTCACCTGGGGATAAAATGCAAATTTAATTCTTTTATGGAGGCACGAAACCTTAGTCTGATTATATATACGCAACTTTACTGCATGAAGCAATATAAATTCTATTAAAGTAACTTTTAATCTAGTGATTCTATTATTTTTAAGGGCTTTCTATGCAAAAGAGAGTAAAGCAAATAACAGCTTTTCCATTAAATTTCATAATAAATTTTAAAGTGCTCATGGGAAAAAAGAGAGATACTTGCCTTTGAAGAGAATGCCACAAGAAATAGAGAAAGAGATGCACATGCGAAGAAATTGAAATTCCAAATTGACAAACCCCAACTAAATTACACTAAAATACCCATAAATATCGTTGTCGGATCTTTATTGGAGCTTTGCTTTATAGCTGATCCATTTTGATGGGAAAAGGCAATGATGATGCCCTTAAAATGCGACATTTAAGTGTATTTTAGTGAGGCAAAAATTCCCTTAAAACCAAAGTTCAAGGGAGTTTACTCTAATAAAAACTTTTTGGCGGTTTAGTGAAAAGCATATATGGTTAAGGGTGTTTTAATGTAATTTTGCCATAGATAAAAATAATGTAGATCTAGCTTAAAAGGGAGGGGGGTTGACGTTAAATTGAGATCCTGACATAAAACTTAGTCAAATATGTTACAAATACATAAATTACTCAAATGCTACCTAACTACATTCTAAATTTTCTAATGCAAGTGCATAAATTGCACAAAATTTGCCCAACACATTCTAGTAGTACATGCTCTTAAGCACGTAGTATATCAGGCCGTGAGAACACCGGGTATTGAGATATGTAAATAGGTTGTAACCAAACTATTGGGATCTCAATGAAGAAGCTGAATACTGATCTATAGCCCAATCTATTGTGATCTCAACCAGCCAGAACTCATTGCCATGAGAATGGTGTCACGTTGGCAGATTTCTTCACAAACCAAAAGTTCATTCCATTTTTTTTAGATGAGCAAATTTTATAACAATGTCCAACACATGGTTTTTGATGGAGGTCATTTTCGGGTGATGTTGTCTTCCGTCGATCTCCCGATAGATTTTGGAGGTGATCTCTTGTTGCGTGTGGGTCTCAATGTGTTTTGAGGAGATTAGCGCCGAGTACCTGCAAAAAAGTCCCGGGATGGTTTGGTACCACCGAGGACCCTCCGACGATCAAGTTAGTACTAGATCCGAGCAGCGTAACGGCTAAGTGGAGTAAAAAATGGCTTACTTGACCTCTCTGTGATGGGGGTTTATATAGTGGCGGCAGCACGCGGCAGCAGGCGCGAGAATCTCGCCGGCAGTTACGCTCCCGACGTCACGCCCGCGTAGAGAGTGGATCGCCCATTAATGGGGATCGTGATGGCATGGAACGTGGGATGTTGCCGGCGGAGAATCTGCACATGGAGAGATTTGCGGAGCGGCGGTTACGCCTGTGATTGGTGGAGTTGGTCGGCCAGAGGGACCGAGGAAGACGGCCTCGGCTAGGGAGCTCGGAAGCGAGCAATAGGGCCGAGGAGTCTTGGTCTTGTGGCAGCTCGGGGTGAGCCGAGGGGCCGAAGAGGCCAATTTGCAGGGGGCCCCGAGAAAGGCCAGCTTGTGCCTGCAGGTCGGGTACAGAGGTGGCCCGGTCGGCCTCTGTGGGCCCTTTCTTCTGGGTCTTGCGACACGTCATCTGCCATGTATCATGATCTTGTAGATCGCCAATATTGAGTATCATCATTAGCCCCTCACTCTTGTCCCGACCAGCTGGCGGGTCGGGTCAAGAGTGGACTGTCGCGCTGCCCGAGCTCCTTCTTAAAATTTCGTCGGGACGCGTCCCCGGGCTGTCAGCTACCTTTTCTGCCAGCAAATTAGGGCGAAATCTCTGCATTTAAGGAATGTGCGCCGTTTCGTGCATCCTGTCACTGAAGCGACGGTCCGCGTGTCAAGCGTCGGTTGACCGACGCGGCGTATGCAGACCTGCGGCGTCTGATGGGATGCGGCCCAGCCCGGGAACGACAAGCGGAGCGATCGGTCGTCGAGTTGACTTCGATCGCCTGCCAAGTGTGCCAAGCGCTGCTGAGAAGGAGGCATCTCCATGGCCCCGAAGTCGAGGGGGAATTACTCAGACTTGGATAGACCTGATGTATTTTGTTGGGGCTTCGAATCCGCTGCATGTGATAGGCTCAATGGTCTCGTTATGAAGGTTACAAACCTGCAGCGTCTGTTGGGCAGGAGGATTGCTGCTGGGGATGACCGAGCGGGGTAGCCGTTCAGATGCCTCTCGCGAGGGCTTTGATCCCTGGCGTTGCGGGTAAGGAAGCTACCGGCCAGGGGTAGCCGAGCAGGGAAGCCGCTCAGCTGCCTCTAAGGAGGACTTTGATCCTTAGCGTTGGAAGGGCCGTAAGAGGCCTGCTACGGATAACCGGGCAGTGAAACTGCGCGGTTGCCCCTTGGCGAGGGCTTTGATCTTTAGCGTCGTGGGTAGGAAACCGCCAGCCTGGGATGATCGAGCGGGGTAGCCGTTCAAATGCCTTTTGCGAGGGCTTTGATCCCTGGCGTTGCGGGTAGGGAAGCTACCGGCCAGGGATGGCCGAGCAGGAAAGCCACTCGGCTGCCTCTAACGGGGACTTTGACCCTTGTCTTTGTTGGGTAGGAATCTACCTGCTGGGATGCGTCGAGTAGGAAGGGGATCAGCGGCCTCGCGAAGAGGGCTTCAGACCCTTAGTGTTTGATGGGCAGTGGGACGCCCGCTAGGATGCGCCGAGGAAGAAGGAACTCGGCGTCCTCGCGATGAGAGCTTGAGATCCTCAACGTCTGATGGGCAGGAGGATACCCGTTGGGGATGCGCCGAGCAGGAAGGATCTCGGCGGCCTCACGATGAGGGCTTTGAGATCCTCAGCGTCCGAGGGGCAGGAGGATACCCGCTGGGGATGCGCCGAGCAGAAGGAACTCGACGGCCTCGCGGTGAGGGCTTGAGATCCTTAGCGTTTGATGGGCAGGAGGATGCCCACTGGGGATGCACCGAGAAAGAAGGATCTCGGCGGCCTCGCGATGAGGGCTTCAGACCCTCAGCGTCTGATGGGCAGGAGGATGCCCACTGGGGATGCGTCGAGCAAGAAGGATCTCGGCGGCCTCGCGATGAGGGCTTCAGACCCTCAGCGTTTGATGGGCAGGAGGATGCCCGCTGGGGATGCGCCGAGCAGGAAGGATCTCGGCGGCCTCGTGGTGAGTGCTTGAGATCCTCAGCGTCTGATGGGCAGGAGGATGCCCGCTGGGGATGCGCCGAGCAAGAAGGATCTCGGCGGCTTCACAATGAGGGCTTCAGACCCTCAGCGTCAGATGGGCAGGAGGATGCCCACTGGGGATGCGCCGAGCAGGAATGATTTCGGCGGCCTCGTGGTGAGGGCTTGAGATCCTCAACGTCTGATGGGCAGGAGGATACCCGCTGGGGATGTGCCGAGCAAGAAGGATCTCGGTGGCCTCACGACGAGGGCTTCAGACCCTCAGCGTCTGATGGGCAGAAGGATACCCGCTGGGGATGCGCCGAGCAAGAAGGATCTTGGCGGCTTCAGGTGAGGGCTTCGATCCTCAGCGTGAGAGGGGCCGTGAGAGGCCTGCTGAGGGTGGCCGAACAGGGTAGCTGCTCGGTGCCTCTTGGCGAGGGCTTGGATTCCCGGCGTCGTGGGTAGGGACCTACCAGCCGGGGATGATCGAGCAGAGTAGCTGCTCGGTGCCTCTTGGCGAGGGCTTTGATCCTTAACGTTGGAGGGGCTGTAAGAAGCTCACTAAGGATGACCGGGCAGTGAAGCAGCGCGGTTACCTCTTGGCGAGGGCTTTGATCTCTGGCGTCGTGGGTAGACAACTACCAGCCTGGGATGACCGAGCAGGGTAGCCGCTCGGATGCCTCTTGCGAGGGCTTCGATCCCTGGCGTCATGGGTAGGGAGCTACCAGCCGGAGATGACCGAGCAGGGTAGCTGCTCGGTTGTCTCTTGCGAAGGCTTTGATCCTTCAGGACGGGGACCGAGCAGGGTTACTGCGCAGTGCCTCTTGGCGAGGACTTTGATCCATGTCGGTTGTGGTAGGAAGCTACCAGCCGGGGATAGCCGAGCAAGGACTCGACTGCCTCTGGGAGGACTTTGGTCCTTGACGCGGGAGGGGCTGTAAGAAGCCTACCAAGGACCCTTGCCCGAGTAGGGTTACTGTCCGGTGCCTCTTGGCGAGGGCTTTTGTCCTGAAGGATAGCTGAGCGAGGGATCCTCGGGCTCGACTGCCTCTGGGAGGGCTTTCTGATCCCTGGCGTTGCGGTAGGGAAGCTACCCGCTAGGGATAGTCGAGCGAGGGTCGGGCTCAACTGCCTCTGGGAGGACTTTCTGATCCCTGGCGTTGCGGTAGAGAAGCTACCCACCAGGGATAGCCGAGCGAGGGTCGGGCTCGACTGCCTCTAGGAGGACTTTCTGATCCCTGGTGTTGCGGTAGGGAAGCTACCCGCCAGGGATAACCGAGCAGGGTAGCTGCTGGGTTGCCTCTTGGCGAGGGCTTTGATCCCTGGCGTTGCGAGTAGGGAAGCTACCGGCCAGGGATAGCCGAGCAGAGAAGCTGCTCGGCTGCATGTACGAAGGACTTTGATTCTTAGCGTTGGAGGGGCTGTAAGAAGCTCACTAAGGATGACCGGGCAGTGAAGCTACACGGTTGCCTCTTGGCGAGGGCTTTGATCCCTGGCGTTGCGAGTAGGGAAGCTACCGGCCAAGGATAACTGAGCAGGATAGCTGCTCGACTGATTCTTAATGAGGTTTCGCCCGACCATCCAGTTGCAGGTATGGGGAACAGGAACGGTCGCGGTGAACGTGCGCGTAGCACGCGCATCGATTGTGCGGGGAGGCGAAGCGCCAGAGTCGCGTCGTTTCGATTCCGCCAGAGGAAGCTCAATGATCTCCCAGCGGACGAGTATCTGCCTGTGAGATCTGTGGCCATGGGACGTAGCCTGCCGGTGGTCAGCCGTGTCGACGAGGGCAGAGTCTTCTGGAGGCGAAGGAGCGGCGATCTGGGGCCCTGGCCTGGCCGTTTGGACTTTAGTCGGTCTATTCGGCCGGCGAGGGCGTTGATAACGGTCGTCGGAGGAGGTTCATCCGTGACTCCGATGAGGGGGAGGCGGCGGCTGGTACCTGGATGTTCAAGGTGATCTCACGCTATGTGGACGGAGATCGGAAGGCCAACTTTGTTTTTGTGGAGTTTGCATTCCCACAGACGGCGCCAGCTGATGGAGGTCCTTTTCGGGTCTCCCTCAGATGTTGTCTTCCGTCGATCTCCCGATGGATTTTGAAGGTGATCTCTTGTTGCATGTAGGTCTCAATAGGTTTTGAGGAGATTAGCGCCGAGTACCTACAAAGAAGTCCCGGGGTGGTTTGGTACCAACGAGGACCCTCCGACGATCAAGTTAGTACTAGATCCGAGCAGCGTAACGGCTAAGTGAAGTAAAAAATGGCTTCCTTGACCCCTCTATGATTGGGGTTTATATAGTGGCGGCAGCACGCAACAGCAGGCGCGAGAATCCCGCCGGCAGTTACGCTCCCGACGTCACGCCCGCGTAGAGAGCGGATCGCCCATTAATAGGGATCGTGATGACATGAAACGTGGGATGTTGCTGGCGGAAAATCTGCGCATGGCGAGATTTGCGGAGCGGCGGTTGCGCCTGTGAGTGGTGGAGTTGGTTGGCCAGAGGGACCGAGGAAGACGGCATCGGCTGAGGAGCTCGGAAGCGAGCAAGAAGGTCGAGAAGTCTTGGTCTTGTGGCAGCTCGGGGCGAGCCGAGAGGCCGAGGAGGCCAATTTGTAGGGGACCCCGAGAAGGGCTAGCTTGTGTCTGCAGGTCAAGTACAGGGGTGGCCTGGTCGGCCTCTGTGGGCCCTTTCTTCTGGGTCTTGGGACACGTCATCTGCTACGTGTCATGATCTTGTAGATCGCCAATATTGAGCATCATCAGTTTTAAAACTTGGGCAATCCCAATCCAAGATGGCCAATTTTCATCTGAAAATGGACCATCCAAGTTCAGATACCATCATTTAACTGAGTTCACCAATTGATTATTGGGATTTTAGTATTAAGTTTGTTAATGGATTAATTGGTTTACTAACGGAATGAGTTTAACGAATGGGTTATTGCTTATTTGACGTCTCATTAATTACTAAAATTTGTCAAAAAATAAATAATTATCTTTGCAACATATTAAAAACCCTCTCAACCCTCGGTTATTACTAAAAATATGTCAAATTGTTTATAGTTATTTTCACTGTGTATTTTAAGAAAAAAACACAACTAGTTTAGAAATTCGTTTAACCAAACGATAAAATATCCAATATTATAATCCAAGATGGCCGATTTCAATGGCAAAAATGGCCTTCTGAACCAGAATCAATGCCGGAATTGAAACCGAGATTCTAAACCTTTTCAACACTAGAGGCATTGTGATATGTAGTACAATTGTATATTTGAATATTAAATATTTTGTGCAGCTGTATAGACTTTAGTGTGGAAGTTGTGATATGTGGACTTCTATTTTAAAAAATGCATCTTACATCTATAAATATAATATCCAACAAATTGTTGGAGAATTTTGCAGAATGATCTTGCTCCCAAAATATTTTTAAAATAACTAAAATTTCAACTTGACTATTTCACAGTATATATCATCGCATCGCCATACCTGTAGACCCATATCGCAAAAAGCTTCTTGTATATTGGAGGTACAGAAGGATTGGAATCTTTCCACTCATGAAATATTCGCATACTGCAAGACATCAACGTTCATGCTAATTATTTATTCTAATTTACTTAATTCTTTGTTATGGGGAAAAATTTAAAAATAATTTTCATTTTGTAAGGAGACCCTCAAATTCACTACGTAATCTAGATCCTTGCTTGCAAATACTCCAGTTCTTGATGTTGCGGCCATTACTAACATGAAGAGCCTTCTGCACATCTGCTCTGTTGTAAAAAGTTTTTGCACAATCATCAAGACATGGATCATAACCATTACCCAGGAGCCTCGGAATCTATGCAACAATCACTAATTAATATAACCTTTCGTAGCAAATATATAGACAACTGGCAGAGAGTCTTGCCATCTTGGACCCTCGTCTGTATACCTTTTGCTCTGTTGCGTCATTTGAACTTGTTAAGTTCCGAATGCAGAGCGGAGTATACAAGCTGTATCAATATGCTTGTACTGTTTATAGACCTCATTCACAGCTTCTCTGCAATTTTGTTCCATGTGTCCTCACTATTAAAGTTACAGTTTTCTTTGACACACGTACACAGTGTCTGAGACAATGGTGTGGCTCCAAGCATAATCCACCAAACCTTGCCAATCTTGAGCATCGGAAGTTTCGGGATTACCCAACTGAATTATTAGCAAAAATTTGCAGGAATAAATGTCAAATGTAAGTCGCAGAAAGTTTAGTCAATGTTGAAGGAAAATTCAGTGTGCATTTTCATTAATCACCTAGGATAGCGTTTGGGATCATTTACTCAAAAAAATTTCTTTTTCCGTTTATTGGGTTGGTGGTTTGGGGGTGGGGGTGGGGGTGGGGTGGGGTGGGGTGGGGGCTTTCCTCTCCTAGATAATCAAATGAATTTCTTGTCAAGAACCATTTTATCCAAAGGCTTATGGTGTTGGCTTGTGAGACTAACAATATAATGAAATGTATAACCAGATAAATATGATTTTAACACTTTTCTCTCTACAGTGTGGGCCTTTGTATATCGGGGTTAAATAATTATAGTTTTGAGGTTTGAACCCGAGCCATTTAGGACCTTTGAAAAACCTCATTATTTAATACCATTGCAAAAGATCAACTTGTGCCCAAGAGCTTCAGGTATTGGGTTGTCGGATGACAATGGTTATCAACCTAAATATAATATGAGAATAATGAAGGAAAGAGGCGCTAAGAGGGTTGTGGCGTCGAAAAAATACACCTTCCAACATTTTATTCAACGATCGGCGCCCATCGTCATCATCTTTATCATCTAAAGATGTGGACACACCAAATTTCATTTGATTCTACCACTTTTCACCGTTGGATTAACGATGTAAAAAGTTCTATTGTCGGTAAACCGTTAATTGCTGCACCCACTAAATCAACAGTGAAGTGGTAGAATCACATGAAATTTGGTTTGTGCACATCTTAGATGATAAAGATGAAGATCACGAATACCGATCGTTACAAAAAAATCGTGGTGTATTTTTCAGACGTCATAGGAGGAGGAAATTTCCTCCTATGACACATTTCCTCCATTATTCTCAATATGATATATACATTCCTCAACGGTTTAACAAATAGATGAGTGAACCTCATCCCAGTTATGTTCATCCTACAGAAAACCCTAATAATTTTTATCGTACTTTGAAGACAGGAACGTGATAAAGACCATACCATGAAACCTTTGAGGTTTATAAACAAGGAAGAATCTTTGTTCATGTCATAGATCAGCTCCACCAACTCTGGTACATATTTTCATGTGTAACCCATATAATCAAGACATTGTTGGGGTCAAAAATTACACCTCATTATCGAGATCAACAAGTCAATAAGTCAAACTCAAGGCCCGAAAAGTGGGTCTGGGCCTAAGCCCGAATCCAAGTCAAGTGGGCCCAAACCTGAACCCAAGTCCAAGCAAGCGGGTCCAAGCCCAGGTCAAAAGAACCCATTTTAGGGAAGTCTGAAGTTTGAAGAGAAAAAAGGGACCTCTTCTCACCATCTAAGATCTAAACCCTTTGGAAATTTAACTTCAAATCAATTTTTGAGGAGCTCAAATCCAAGTTCAAGATCCAAATTCTCAAAAGAGTTTAACCCAAAATCTAGATCTTTCAGGAATTTAACTGAAAATAAAAGTTCTTTTTATAGGAGTTCAACTCCAAAGTCTTTCAGGAGTTCAACTCTCAGTCCAAGGGCTAAACCCCTTTTTCTGCTGGCGTCCAGCGACCGCGCGCATTGCGCGTGACCCGCTGGCGTCCAGCGACCGCGCACCATCTCACACATTCTTATGACGCTCATCACCCCTCTTTTTCCTACACGTTTCACACTCGAAACACTTCCCAGTAAACTCTGCGAGGCCCCGATACGTCCAAATCATCTTTAAAACACAACATACGTACTCTGCACATTGAGGTCGCATGGTTAGTTTGATCCATCAATCGGGGGTTCTCTCGCTCCAAAGACGAGGGGTAATTAACGGCAGCTTAGTCCGCGGCTGCCGGAAATTCTGATCCTTACAATCAATAAACCCCAACCTATCCTAAATAGTGAGAATCTGTACACGCCTGACAAGCGCGAGCATTCCTATCTCAACAGAGTGACGAAAAACACTCTACAGATTCTGGCACGTCTGGTGGGGCCTTTTCTCTCCTCCCATATTTTGGGTTAAACATTCATGCGAACTCAATCAACATATATATCGATTACCTATACTGAAATCATGTTTCTTTATGCAGGTTAACAGTTTTCAATTGAAATCTTCGGACGCAACAAAAATGTCTTCAAGTACAAGCTCAGCTCTCAACACAACTCGCATCTCTTACATGAGGAAGATGGATGCCCGGACGGTCCTCCCGGCCAGTCTCAGGCAACAGTGGGAGGAGCCGCTGCTAATATTTGGCTCTATTCTGTTCGTACCAGCCAACGCCATCCCAACTCCTCAAGCTCCGATAACAGCCAGACCGGGCACGAAAGACAAGAGGCCAAATATAGTGGTCTCGAGGGTGCCCCAACCCAAATGCAAGTCGGTGTTTGAACGGCTTTCCTTGGCCCCGGCTGGGAGCAAAGCCATCGGAATAAAAGAATTCAGATGTCGCGGGCAAGCTCAAGCGATGCCTTCGGCGAGTGCGCAAGCAGATGTCTTGTCAAGGCTCTTTACCAGCCGACCCACGGCGGCTTCCCGAAGAGCAGAAGCCCGCCAGGTGCTTAAATCAAAAAAGTTAAGACAGAAGCGGCTCGGATATAGAGCCAACAAAAAGCTAGGGCTCCGGCCAAGTTAAATTTTGTGAAGTTCTAAAGCCCGGACTATCTCACAACCACAGCTGTGTCGGCCGTGAAAACCAGCAATTCTTTCAAACACTTAAAGTGGGTTCAGAAGAATGGGATGTCTGCCAAAATCAAGAAAAGCGCAATTTGAACTGTGCTACGAAAGGATGTGTTCAAGCCCCAGCACAAAAAGCATGATACCCTCTATTCAGAAGTCTACTAAGCACTTCGTTTCGCGCGAAAACAGTAGGGCAAAACCAGAAAAGTTGTACTGGCGCCACCCGAGAACCCGGCCTGGCAGACTGTCTTTAGTTGATTGTCCTTTCTTGAAGCGGAAGGGCCACGACAACGGTCCGCGAAATCAGCTGTCAGTGATGAAATGATGATCGAATATGTTATCAACACGGTCTACATGGTGGGCATGCGTCCCAGTAACAACCTTCGCAGCAAAAGCAAGTATGGGGCCACCACATCTCAAGTCCAATCTAATTTGAATGTGGCTGTCCCTTTCCAAGATCAACCTCCTCCTCAGGATGATGAAACCCCTTAGATGAGGTTGATAAGCAGAAGGACCCATCAGTTCACATGGAATCTAGTTCGGACATCGAGGAGCCGACTTTCCACCCAGGACCGCTGTAACGACTCTGATTTTACTGTACGAATTTTTTTAATTTAATGTACAGAAAGGAGTTTGCAAATCTGAATACAATTTATAAGTTATTTTTGTTTGAGAACAGAAAGAAAGCACTTGTAGCTCATTGGTAAAGTCTTACACTGCTGTGACGTAGCCCCCTGTGTTCGAACCCCATCAGCCATATTATTTTTTTCTGAATTTTCTTTTAAATTTTCTGGAAGCCCAAAAGTTTACACATGCACTGCACATAGAAATGAAAAGTCGGGAAAAACAAACATGTGCATAATATTATTAACAGCGACATGGATACATGGCCAAGATCCGACGACTTCCCTCCATAAGATGGCCGGCAAGATTAGCCCCTGGGCCGGCACCGATGGTCGGTCCGTAGGGGATGAGGCCCGTGCTTTGAACAAATGACCCTTTCACTACCCCATTACCTCTGCACTATTTGTTTACTTTGAATTTAAACAGAGAATTCAATTTCCCCAATTAATCCACTTTAATGCATTTTAATTTATTTTTTCAATTCCAAAACCCTAATTCCACACTATAAATACAACACCATACCCTAGCCCCTCCTCATTCTGAAATTCCTAACCAAAATTATCAAATTTTTCAAAGTATAAAAAGAGTACAAGTGGAATCAGCCAAAGACCACCTTCTGGCAAGGATCAAAGCAAGTTCCGGCGACTCCACGAGACCACGAAAAATATCACATCTCCTTTTACCTCCTTTCCATCCTTCCAACTTGTAAGTCCTTCCCCGTTCTTCTCTTTCTTCTTAAACAAGTTCTCGTTATAAAACATGTCGGTAAGTGGAGTTACTACCGACATCTCATTCTAAAACCTAAAAATTTCATTATTTTCTTCCATAATTTTCATGCAAACTCTTATCCTATGTTTACAACCATGAATCTAATGTTTAGAAAAAATTCACTCAAATACATCATGCTAGATAACTTTAAATCAACTTTTACATTTAAATACCATAAATTTTATATACGTCATCTTTTATTACTTTGCTTAATCATGCCTCTAGAAAACTTCATGGGGTAGACCTACCCCTCATATACACACATATTTACATAGCACGATACTCTTGGAAACATATTTTTGTGGCAAATACAATATTTCATTAAAATACCATCGACTATAAAAATCCGGTTTTCTTTTTAATTGTATTATTAAATTCTTTGCGATTATGCCTCAACAACTCATTTTGGGGAACCCGCTATTGGATGGTGCGGATTATCGCACATCCTCAGGTTAGTAGAGCGAGATGCAGAGCTCCTCACGGAGCATTCGGTCTCAAGAGATTTTTCATACGATTTTTAAGAAAAACGAGATTTTCAAATTATAATAAAATTAATTTTTAATATTATATAAATATTATCAAACCACATATTTTTCAAGTTGTAATAAAATTCCATGTTTTTCTAAAAATAAAATAATGACAGGTTTCACTAAAATACCATCAAGTATCAATACAAGACAAGTCTTACACTAAAATACCTTGAACTATTCAAGCTAAGTTAATATTCACCAAAATACCTCAAATCTTAAAAGTTACAACCATGAAAACCCTAAATACGATAAATAAATACTCGAGATTTATTTTGAAAGTATATAAAATATTTTTCATAAAACCCCCTCGAGTTATATAAAATTCCATTTAAGGACTTTAGTAAATATGAGTTTAAGCGGGATCAATTCTCTCGAGCCTCAGGGAGCCGGAGAAAGTGAGTGCTTGCCTATTTAAGTTAGAAAAACCTAACGGTGTTATCAATGGTAATTGTCTTTGAAAAAGACACAAATCCTACCGTCCATGTGCAACAGTTACCAATAACTCTCAAACCTAATTCAGGATCTAAATCAATTCTAAGTGTCTAACTCAAGTCTGAGTCCAAATCAATCTGAGTCTAATCCAAATCAGAATCCAATTCAACATGAATCTAATATACCAACATGTATACTTGAACTTGAACCTGAATACCCGAACAAGATCAACATAAAAACATGACTTGACCGAACCATGGCTATAACTTGACTTGATTACATGCCTACTTGTTTACATTTTAAACCTGATTACATGAACAACTTGTATCAATGGTCTCGGCAAGTCTGATAACTATAATTCAATACAATACATTATGGGATTTTAAAGGGGTAGATTGGTACGGAATGTATTAAAAGTGGCACGATGGTGGACACTAAAAGACACCTGCATGAACTCTAGTGCCGTTGTCCCGTGGATTTTGACGGGGTTTTGTACTTACATGTTACCATAGTCCACGTGATAGTTAGATTCTTTTCGTATACACTGATACATTCTGTACCAAGTTACAAACAACTACATTAGTATAACAAACATATACCTGTGTAATTACCAGTTCTTTCTTTTGACTTGTTCTATTCCACCCTTATTTTTAGGACTTACCGAGCGCTAGTTCGCTGACGGCATTCATGTCTCTTCTTTCTTTGGAATGTTCATTAGAAGGACCCGACTCTCAGAAGACTGAGCCCAGCCGGAGGACTTAGATCAGTTCACAGAGGAGCCAGACTTCTAGTCTTTACTTGTACTTACCTTTTCATTTGTATGCCACTGTTTAGGCATTGTTTTTATCATTGTACATTTTTTTTTCAAATCAGTTGTAATGTAAAGAATGAACATTAATAAAAATTGATGTTTATATTAAATCTCTAGTTATTCTTGTGCATTTATTTATATTGCTTATTTACGCTTAACGTGTTTACTTCTGAGTAAATACATCGCGTGCATGTCACGCCTACTTACCCGTACACTGGGAAGCGGAGCGTGACAGGTTTTGTTGGTGGCCTATGCAGGTCAGTTCTGCATGGAATCCTAAGCAATATATCACAAAAATAATAAGAATCAACTATACATTCTTTACATTTCAAATTCCTTGACTCTATCCTAACCTTTCTTTTTCTATCAAGGTCATGGATTCTCCCAACAGCACAAGTACGAACGTCAATGGAAACACCCCACCTCTTACTTTACCACCACATCCTACCATTGTAGCTCCCATCAACGAGCAAACAGTATTGCTTGAGGCGATAAAGAGCCTCTTGAAGGGTCAGCAGCAGCAGACTGCTATCCTCTTACACCGCCCTGAAGCTGAGGCACCCGGAGTCCAGCAATTCCAGACATTGCATCCGAAGCATTTTTTAGGAAAAGCGAGCCCACTGAAGGCAAAGGAATGGGCTCAGTCTATAGAAAATGACCTGTAGTAGCACAGGTCCCAGAGGTTGCTTGGGTGAGAGTTGCAAAGGTGCAACTAACGGATAATGCCAGAGTCTGGTGGAAGGCTGAAGAAAACCGGCTCGCCCAACCGATTGAATGGAGGACATTTCGCGATATGTTTGACGCGAAATATTTCCCCGAGACTGCCTGTTTCGACACGGAACAGCATTTCATCCACTTATAGTAAGGTTCAATGTGGAACAAATCTGTGGATGAATATAATACTGAGTTTACCATACTTAGCAGGTAAGATATGTCTCAATATTCAATTTCCTGATATCACATACTACACTGCTAACACAAGGTCATAACAGGTTCGCGGCACACCTGATCCCGACTGCTGAGATCAGGGCACGAAGATTTCAGCAAGTGCTGGACCCGGAGATCCAAGCTGCACTAGCTACAGGGGATTTCCCAACCCATGATCCTGCGCTGAAGGCTGCCCGACCATATGAGGTAATAGTGAAGAAGAAGGGCTGACCTCAAACTGCCGGTGTGAGACATCCTGCCACTCAGATGTCAGGAGAAGCCTCTTCCAGGCCACCTTTTGTACCAGGAGTCCGGGAGAAACTTTTAACCGGCCCAGCCCAAACTTTTGCTTCTATTGCAAGAGGAATGGACACCTGGCGAAGGACTGCAGGCGTGCGAATGGCCTGTGCTTGATTTGTGGCGTATCCACTCACACCATTGGAGCTTGCCCACATCGTTGTTTACCCCAATCAGAGCAAAGCTCTATTCAAATTCCGAGGCGGGAGATGAAGCAACGCTTCATCTTCCCCCAATCAGAGCAAAGCACTGCTTTGAAAATTTAAAATTTAATAAATGAAGCAACGCTTCAGATTATTTGCGCTGCGCAACACGCCACGTGTCAGGCGCAGATGCATCAGCGCAGCGCCCAAGGCAGCGCGCCCAATCAGAGCAAAGCTCTATTTTAAGTAAAATTAAAGGAAGCAACGCTTTAGTTGCGCAAGCACTGCGCTGCGAGACACGTGTCAGCGCAGATGAGCTCGCGCAGTTGCGCTGCGCTGTGCGCTGCGCGACACGTGTCAGCGCAGATGCGCTAGCGCAGTTGCGCTGCGCTGTGCGCTGCGCGACACGTGTCACGCGCTGGGGCATCTGCGCCAAAACATAATTAAAATTTTAAAGAAATCTTTTCTGTTCTTGTTAAAACAAGAAGATTTTTTTCTGTAAAACAGAAGCCCTTGGATCAAAGATCCAACGGTGGGAAAAATTCCCCAAATCACTCAGAGAAAGATCTCTTTAACAAATTTAACTAATTTGTGGGCACTATAAAAAGGACCCGAGGCCTCAATTCAAAGGAGGAACATTTTTTTTCTTGAAAAAAGTCAAGAGCTTCAAACAGAGAGAGAATTCTGAGAAAATTTCAAAGAAAAAGGTAAAAAACCTTCACGAGAGAAAAGAAATCTCTTTTAATAAATCATTGATCTAAAAACCAGATCAATGTTCTTCACATAATAAACAGTGCTTTGCACTTCTCATAAACCACTGGTTCTTTAAAAACAAGAAAACAACAAAATAAAAATAGTGCTTTGCACTTTTATGAACCTCTGGTTCTTCAAACAAAAAGAAAAACTTATTTTTCTTTGATCTAAATTAGATCAAGAAATCAAATAGTGCTTTGCATTTCTGTTCTTGAATCTAAAAGATTCTTAGTGCTTTGCACTTCCAAACTGCGCTGTTGCGCTCTTAAGAGAGCGCCACGTGTCAGCTACAGAACAACTTGCGCTACGCGCTCTTGAAATAGAGCTTTGCTCTCTGGAATTGGCGCACTCACCAGAGCGCGCCACGTGTCAGCAGCGCAACAGCGCATCGCACTAGCGCAGTGCACTGCGCTGTTGCGCTGTTGTGCTTGCGCTCACCAGAGCATGACACGTGTCCTCACCACAAGCGCTTGCGCTCAGTGATTGGCGCAAAGCGCCTGACAAATGCAATGCATTTCATTTCCTGAAGGGCCAGGCCCAATTAAAAGGCTTAACAGGCCTAATAAATAAAATGCTATGCATTATTTAAAAGGGCAGAGCCCAATTGAAAGGTCCAATGGACCAAAACAAATGATCTGCATCATAATAAAAAGGGCAGAGCCCAGTCAAAATGGGCATAAATGGCCTAAAGTAATGCTATGCAGGGGAAAGCCCAGACAAAGGCCAAATGCAAACAAAATGTTGAACATTTTCAACTGGACTTAGCCCAATTTTGGCCGTAAGTCCTTAAATAAAATTGACGGAGCACAACTCTCTCTTAAATCAATTTATATCCGGTTCGAGGGTACATCTCCGAGCTCCTCTGACACCTCTCGTTATAATCCTTCAACGACGTTAGAGAGGCGACGGGTCCCAACGACCACACATGAATATGGACTGCGGGGTCCTTAAACTCGTGGACCGAAACATCCCTAAACTAATATTGGACCGAAACGTCCTTAAACTAATATTGGACCGAAACGTCCTTAAACTAATGTCGGACCACCACGTCCTTAAACTGGAACACGGACCACCACGTCCCTAAACTGGAACACGGACCTCTACGTCCCTAAACTGAAACAATAGAGCCTCCAAATGCTCTTTTGCCGGATCTAAACGGTCCCGTTTAAGTTGATCTTAGCCCCAAATACGGCTAACGTATTCTTAAACATTCAAATGGACTATAAAACTCCAAATCAAGTTTGGTTCAAGGGTACATCTCTGAACTCCTCTGACACCTATCATTGTAATTCTTCAACGACGTCAGAGAGGTGACGAGTCCTGACGGCCATATAATAAATGGATCACCACGTTAAGTTGATCTTAGTCTCAAACAGGACTAACGTATCATTAACAAACGTTTAAGTTGATCTTAGCCGCAATACGGCTAACGTATCCTTAAACTAAAAACACCAAACCCAAATCTAAGTAAATACGGATTTGGACTAATCTACGTCCTACGGGCGATGGCATTACTCAGTCTCCGTATACAATCCACGGGAAACCACAGACAAAACAAACACACACGACACGAAGTGAAATTTTGGAGAAGGAGAAAGTTGTTACCGCGATGCGGTAGCGTAATTAACTGCAGGGGCTTGCGCCTGCAGGGAAGAGCATCCTCACAATCAAAAACCCCTCAGGCGAAGGGGAATCTGACGAAGTCTGCTATATCGGACGTATCCGTCTAAACCTCCGATACACGGTGCCATAAATCAACTTGGCATCTTCGGAGAGGTAGACGGATAAAACCATAAAGCATCTGTCCCGAATCTCAGGCAAGGCGTCCTCACGTCGTCGCCGCCATTCGGAGGGGAACAGATTCTGGCACGCCCGGTGGGACCTCTTCCTCTTTCCACTCCACACTTCGTGTGTCGTCTTCGCGAACCAATCGCGGTTTGTTAAATGGTTGCCTTCGGATTTCAAGTTACTAAGATTTGGTCTCTTTCCTGGCGCAGAACTCTAGATTCAATGGCCTTTAACTGCACTAACTGCTCGAAGTGCCACTGCAATGGACGCTCCACCCCCCGGAGGTGTAGCATATGGGCCCCAAGCGGCTTCCTTCCTCACTCTGCCAGTAGACCAGGTGACCCAAGCCACCGCTAGCCTGTTCTTCGGGACCATGATCCCACCTACAAGCTTCTCTATGCCAATACCTGCACCGGGGGTGAACAAGAAGTCGGTCTTCGACCGACTCACTGCTACGACAGCCCCTGTCAACGGGTCGCCCGCTACCAAACCGACAGCCTCTGTTTTCACCAGGCTAAATCAGAACTCTAAACTGGCTGTCCCAAGGAAAGCAATAACTGTTGCTCCAGAAGTCGTCAAGGCGGCTTCCCCTGTCAAAGAGTCAGTCTTTTCAAGACTGACGATTCCTGCCCCTGCTCGAGGATCCGTCTTCGAAAGGTTGAATATCACCCCTCAAAAGACAACCTCAGTCTTTAAGAGGTTAACATCGGCGGCGCCTCATTCAGACAGGGAGCAAAAAGAAGCTATCTCAATCTCCGAGCCAGTCCCAGCGGCTCGTCGTGCTCGACGTCGCCATTGGCAACGAGTGAGAAAGGCAGGGGGCAACTCCCCCTCAGGGCTAACTCCACCGGCTCCGGTGGTAGAAGTCGACGCTACTGTTCCAACTGGGAACAGCTTTGAACTGTTGAGGAGGGTACGTAAGAACTCTCCAACCGCTATATTGAAAAGATCTCCTCCGCCCGCGGAGAGAGTTCCAGAAACGAAGCAAGAACAACCCCCTCAACAGCTGTCCTCAAAAATTTATAAAGTTTGGCGGAGAGTTCAAGACTCTGTAATTGACCCAGATCGCTCTCATCAACAGAAAAAGGCGAAGGTACAAGAAGAAAAAGATCGTTTTATTAAACAGCAGAGGACAACAATCGCTAGGGTGCCCACTGCAACGGCCCCATCCACTTCAACGACCCACAAAAGAAGAAGGCCAGAGGAAACCCCCGCGCCGGCGACAAATATCAGAAGTGGTGAACCCAAACGCCCTAAGTCAGGGGGCATTGTAGTTCATACCGTCTACGTGGCATCTGGCAAAGAAGATAGCCGCATATCTACGGGTCATCGACCGCTTACCCGATCAGTGACCAAGGCACAGGAGCAACAGCAAAAGCTCCAAGAAATGATGAATGCTATGGCTGCACTTACAGGGCCAAAAGAAAACCCTGAAACGTCCTCGGATGAACGCCAAGAGGAAGAAACCGACGCCGAGTTCCTTCGTCGGATATTGGAGAAGAAGGACAAAGAGGCTGCTGAACAAGCAGCCAACATACAACGTATGGGCCTCCTCTTCCAAGATATGATAGGGATGATGATACAACAAGATCCTCCGACCGAAGAGCCCCCGATCGTCCTTGGGGACGATAGGGGAGAGACATCAAATCCTCCACCAGCTCTTTCGACGGCTAAAGAGGATACAATCTCCAAAGCTGATTTGGATGAGTACATCGCCCAATAAATACGGGTTCATCATGCGACCGAAGCAGCCGGCCAGGTCGTAAAAATGGGGCGGCCATATCCAAGTTGGTACGATCAAATCAAGTACCCACCCGATTACACAATTCCCAAGTTCCATGTCTACAAGGGGACGGGCAATCCTCACCAGCATGTTGCCCAGTTCAGGGCACTCTGCGGCAACACCGGTGGTGATGACAAGCTTTTACTTCGCCAGTTTGTTGGAAGTTTATCGGATACGGCGTTCGAGTGGTACTCTGAGCTCCCGAATGACTCTATCAAAACCTTCGCGGAGATGGAGCTACTGTTTACTCAGCGTTTTGCAAGCGCCAGTGAACGTACCCCGATGACAGCATTGATTAACGCCAGGGTAAAGCCAGGCGAGACGTGGGTTCAGTACGCTATACGATGGCGGAACTTATGGTCGAAGTGCGAGCAGCGCATTGAAGAATCTCCCGTAGTGGGTATGTTTGTGGGAACCCTCGATCCACAAGCAACCATCTCGCAGTTTATGATGTTTTTCAAGCCGACTACCTTCCAGGCCTTGATTGACAAGCTAGCACAGATGGATCAGATGGGCCATAAACCTCCTCTTCCAAAGCCGGACTCCCGGAATGACAAAGGGAAGGGAAAAGCGATCGTTGTTGCTAATGCTCAACAACAACCGAGCGATTCGAAACCAGTTGCTCGTCAAAGTAATATGCGCCCGTACGTACCCCTTGAGGATAGGATGAGACGTCCTTATTCCTTTCCCCACGATAAAACGGGGAGATTATTCGAGTTGGCGTTGCGCAACAGACTCATAAATCTGCCGGATTCAATACGTCCGTTGCAACCAAATGACGTCAACGAGCCCAACTACTGTCCTTATCATCGAGTACTAGGCCATCCGATCGAAGACTGCTACGTTTTCAAGAATTGGCTTGAAAACCAGTACCGACAGGGCAAGTTCGCGTTATCTGACAAATGCAAGGTGAATCCCCCGCAGCCCCACACCTCTAAGGGGACGAATACGCCGGGGGCAACATGCTCCGTCATTGAAGAAGCTCCTTGGGAGGTTGTATTATTAGCCAAGACAAAGCGGATGCTAAACGATCTTCAGACATGTCCAGCGATCAAGTGGAAGAACCCGTTGGAACCGCAGGTCATTGAAGGGATGTTGAAGCCACGTCCAACTCCAAAGACCGATGGTGGTGGCTCAAGCACTCGCAACCAGCCGTCAAAATCCTTGAAGAAGAAGAAAAAGAAGTCAAAGAAGCCCGTGAAACCTGGCGACAAGCGCACGGACCTGTAAAAACAAATTGACGCGCTGGAGGAATACAACCAAAAGGCACGGACTCCCATTACGCTCCAAGAGTTCCTCAATCACGTCTTTCAAGAAGAAGATGAGGGAGAAAGTTCATCAGATGAATCCGAGGAATATGTGGCGAGCTGTCATATGATTTCCCATTCGATCACGAACGATGAGGAGACTCCTTGCACCGAAAAGCTGGGGGCAGATCCTGAACCAAAAGTTCTGGGGCCATCAGATGAAGTAATTGACGCATTCCTTAATGAAGCTCGGTTGAAAAGTAAAGCTGATCGGGAGCGCGAGGCGTTTATATTCGAAAAGGCCAAATGCCAGCGCCTTGACGAAAGAATCGAGATGATCCCGCTGGAACAAAGTACCTCCGCTACCGACAAAAGCCAATTCAAGATGAGGAAAATTTTTGCTAAGGCCATATCAATGGGCATGAAGCTATCATCCTCTGAAGGAAACATCACTGGTGAAACGGAAACGCACCCCTCATATTGCTTATATCATCAAAATATTTCGCACCCCACTCAAGAGTGCAAAGCTTTCGATAGATGGTGGCAAGGATATGTTGCTCATCGACAACGCTTTAAGCGGGAAAAGCGTAAAACTCGTCGAGAGCAAAGAAATACGACCGAAGGGCTTAAAAGAACTGCTGGCGATTGTTGCATGGTTAACACCGGTAGATCACAAGTGCCTATATTCGGGAGTGATTCTGATGAAGAGCTAGAACTTGCCCCTCTCTTTAAAGAGTCCGCTTAGAGAAAAGAAGAAGAACCGAAGGTTTGCGAAAATATCCGGCTACGTAATCGCACGCTGCCCGAAAAGAACCTCGGACCCTCGAACAAAAAAGATAAAGGGAAAGAAAAGGCCTCTGAAGATATCGTCTTAGATGACCAAGTGGTAGAAGAGCTAGCTGCCAAAGACCCGCCAAAGAAGAATAAGGTGGATTACAACGTCTTAGCACATCTGAGGAAGCTGTCCTCACAGCTCAGCATTCTTGACGCCCTTTTGCTATCAAAAGAGGCGAGAGATTCGTTGATTAAGGCGCTCCAAGACCCAGAACAATTCCAAGCATGCCTGGCCGAGGAAAAGATGAAGGATGAATTGGAAGAAGTGCACACGGCCGATGTCACTTTTGGCGATGAAGACCTTCTACTTGGGACGTGCGAACACAATCGCCCTCTCTATGTCTCGGGATACTGCCATGATATAAAGATAGGCAAAATCCTGATCGATAACGGGTCGTCTGTTAACCTACTCAACGTGCGGGTGTTGAAGGAAATCTGCATGAGCGTTCAGCACCTTGCTCGGGACAAGATTACCATCTCCGGGTTCGACTCCCAATCGTCAAAGACTCTTGGATCTGTGATACTGACGCTACGCTTCGGGCTACTCGTCACGGATATTAAGTTCCACGTCATAGACGCCAAGACATGCTACAACGCTTTGCTCGGCCGACCATGATTACACGAGTACAACATCATTCCTTCTACACAACATCAGTGTATGAAGTATTTTAAGGATGGTTTCGAGTATACCGTGACGGGAGAGCTGAACCCGTTCTCTATCAACGAGGTCCGCAAATATGAAGACGCCAAATATTTCTTACCGGATTTCGAAGATACGGAAAAGTGTCACAAACCGGAGAATAAAACTAACGCTACCATCCCTGTCTTCGGTAGTGATACTGAGGAGGAAGAGGAGATAGTGTATTCGGGTCCGTCCGCTCCTACGTTGATCTTTGGTAGCGACTCGGAAGATGAGATCCGTGTTGTATTCTCTGCTCGACCTTCAATACGAACGTCCGCTGACGAAGAGCAAAGTCTACAAGTCGCCATAGTGCCGCTTGAATACCATAAAGAACTGGATGCACTTAATATTTACAATGTAGAAGAGCTACAAACATTCTACATCCCTCCCAGGCGAGAAGGCGAAAAAGCAATTCTATTCTACCGCTCTGAAGAAAACAAAATGGAGAAAGAAATCTGGCACGGGGCGGATCCTACGTTGGACAGGCTTCAACCCATCCGTCTACCCAGATATTATACAGAAGGCTTGAAGAGGCTGTTGAAGCGCCAAGGGATACCCTTCAAACAGACCGTTAGAAAGGCCAAATTCTATGACAGGGTCTGGAACGTCCCTGGAACTCAGCACAAGCTGCCTAATGGGAGAATGGAGACAATCGGGCTCGGATACATTCGCTCCAAGAAACGAGAGCTGTTCCGCGACTGTTACGTCGTGCACAACTTTAATGAAGAAGCGGATGCTCAATGGGAGGACGCTAATCCTAAGCCAGTGAAAGTTCCAGATGCAAAGGAGCCCAGTCCGTCGTTCGAAGAACAAATGGACAAACTTATAAGGAAAGCTGGTCAAAAAGTCCGAGATGATCACAACCGCGAAATGGCCGTCTACGAGAAAGTCAGAACGCAACGCCTCCTTCAACAGGCCGTGAAAGATGAAAATGCCGCTCCTTGTCAACCTGTTATAAAGAAGGCTCGGCGCAAAAGCAGAAATAAGTCGAAAGGCCAAAAAAGCGCTCAACAGCAACAAAGCAGGGCTAAGAAGCCACACAAACGGGAGTCGAGCGTTATTGATTTATCCCTCATGAAGAAAATGGGCCGAGCGTACTCGTTTCCTCGGGACAAGACGAAGAAGATACTTGATCTTGCTCTAAAGCATCAAATGCTTACATTGCCGGAATCCAAGCACCCCGAACAAGCAAGCGAAGTCTCTGGCCCAAACTATTGCTCTTACCATCGAGTAATAGGGCACCCGCTCGAAGACTGCTTCACATTTAAGAATTGGGTCGAAGATCGGTACCAGCTGGGCAAGTTCGCTCTGTCTGATAACTGGAGGGTAGCGCCGCCACAGAAGCACGAGCCCAAGGCCACGAAAGAAGAACCGGTTCCACATAGGGATTGGAAGCGAATTCGTACCTGTCACATGATTACAATATTAAAAGAAGAGCCCGAGGACATAGATGAGTTCCCTTGGTGCTTCGAAAACAGCAGCGACGAGATAATCTCAGAATTCCCACCAGCGCCAAAAGAGCTGGAAGATGGAATCCATACCACTGCAGATAACCTCAAAAAGATTGAGTTGGGGACGGCAAACGATCCACGACCGACATTCATCAGCGAGTTACTATCTGAAGAAAGGGTAGCTGCGTTAAAGGATGTGCTTCTGCAGCATAGAGATTGCTTCGCGTGGAACTATTCCGAAATGCCAGGACTAGATCCAGAAATTGCTGTACACAAATTGGCGATATCCCCGAACATCAAGCCAGTCAAACAGGCGCCGAGGAGAATGCGGCTCGAACTCGAGATGAGTATCAACGCCGAGGTCAAGAAGATGATCGACTCCGGCTTTATCTAGGAGGTTCAATATCCTGAATGGATCGCTAACATCGTTCCGGTGATGAAGAAAAATGGGACGGTGCACATATGCGTAGACTTTCGGGATCTCAATAAAGCTTGTCCGAAGGATGATTTCCCAGTGCCAGTCACCGAATTGATGATAGACAATACATCCACTCATGAGGTTTTCTCCTTCATGGACGGCTCATCGGGGTATAACCAGATAAAAATGCATCCCGAAGACCAAAAGCACACAGCCTTCAGGACCCCTCTAGGTATATTCTGTTATAAAGTGATGCCCTTCGGTTTAAAGAATGCTGGTGCCACTTATCAAAGGGCCATGACGAAGATCTTCGATGACCTTATACACAAAATCGTCGAATGCTATATCGACGATCTCGTGGTTAAAAGCAAATCATATGAGGAACATCTCGAACATCCGAAGACCGTATTTCAACGCCTTCGGCAATACAACTTGAAGATGAACCCGCTCAAGTGTGCATTCGGAGTTTCCTCAGGCAAATTCCTGGGATTCATTGTTCGACACCGAGGTATTGAAATAGATCCGTCAAAGATCAAAGCGATCATAGAAATGCCTCCGCCGAGAACTCTCAAACAATTGCGATCTCTCCAAGGGAAGCTCGCATACATACGGCGATTTATAGCCAACCTTTCAGGCAAGTGCCGTCCCTATAGCCACCTGATGAAGAAGGGAACCCCATTCGTCTGGGATCAAAAATGCCAAAGTGCACTAGACGAAATCAAGCAGTACCTGCAAAACCCGCCAGTGTTGGCTGCTCCGGTTAAGGGAAAGCCTCTCATTCTTTATACGACCGCCCTCGAAGGTTCCTTAGGCGCATTATGGGCACAAGAGAACGATCAAGGGAAGGAAAGAGCACTCTACTACTTAAGTCGAGTTCTGCTGGGGGCAGAAGGCAATTACTCTCCCATTGAGAAGCACTGCCTAGCGTTAATCTTTGCGATAACAAAGCTCAGACATTACGCATTAGCACATGAAGTCCGTCTCATTTCGAAGGTGGACCCTCTCAAATATCTAATGTCAAAGGCCATATTGACAGGTCGACTCGCTAAATGGGCTCTGCTCTTGATGGAGTTCTCAATAACGTATCAACCTCTCAAGGCAGTGAAAGGCCAGGCCATCGCCGATTTCCTCGCCGAGCATCCGATATCGGCTGATTCTCCTCTGAATTGCGATTTGCCAGACGAACATGCGTTTGACGCGATCGACGGTGGTGATACCTAATGGGAACTTTATTTCGATGGAGCATCTTCCATGAAAAAGCGCAAACAAAGTACCCTTATAATCAAATCGGGGGTGGGCCTCATCTTCGTGACTCCACAAGGAGGGATAATGCGCTTCGCTTTCTCCTTAACAGAGCCGAGGACAAACAATGAAGCCGAATACGAAGCTCTGATAGCAGGCCTCGAGATCGCCATCGACATGGGAATTGAAAATCTCCTCATATACGGGGATTCTCAACTGGTCGTTAGTCAAGTAAACGGCGACTACCAAACGTGCAAGCCGGAGTTGGTGAAGTACGGCGAAAAGGTGCAACAACTGTTGACCCAAATTCCTTCCTACACTTTGGAAAACATACCGCGCGCGGAAAACAGCAAAGCAAACGCATTGGCCAAACTTGCTAAAGAACTGGCTGACGAGAACCTCGATGACGTAAGAATCGTGGTACAAAGCCGTCGGGTGCTTGCCCCAGCAGAAATATCTCCGGAATCATCCGAAGAAAAGGGAGCGAGCGAGCAGATGACCTTACAAGTAAAAGAACGAGAAAATGTTGAGGATTGGAGGGAAGTCTTCATAGACTACTTTAATTCCCACCGATTACCTGAAGAAGCGTCCACAAGACATCAGCTCATGAAGAGGGCTCTATCTTTCGCCTTCGTCAACGATACTCTGTACAAGAGATCGTTTGATTCTCTGTGGTTGAGATGCCTGGGACCTGACGAAGCGAAAAGAGTCATTCAGGAAGTTCACGACGGACTCTGCGGTTCTCACCAAGCGGGCCCAAAGATGAAGTTGAAGATAAAACGGATGGGCTACTACTGGCCCACGATGATTCAGGACTGCCTCGAATATGCGAAGCAATGCCACTCATGCCAAATCCATGGGGACTTCATCCACCAGCATCTAAATCCACTACATCCAACGGTGGCTAGCTGGCCATTCGAAATGTGGGGCACTGACATAGTCGGCCCTATCGAACCAGCATCGTCTAGGGGACATCGTTTCATCCTGGCGACGACTGACTACTTCTCTAAATGAGCAGAAGCAGTACCGTTGAGGGAAGTGAAGACGGAGAATATCCTCCATTTCTTCAAGACGCACGTCATATATCGGTTTGGAACGCCAAGACAGATCATCTCCGATAACGGGCCAGCCTACAGAAGCCACAAGATCAGTCGCTTCGCGCAACAACACAATATAGACTGGAGATATTCCTCGGTTTATAATCCGCGAGCTAATGGTCTAGCCGATGCCTTCAACAAGACCTTGACAAAGATCATAAAGAAAACGGTGTCCCGAAATAAGAAGGACTGGCACGAAAGACTGCAAGAAGCTCTTTGGGCGTATCGAACTACATTTAAGACAGCCACAAACACAACACCGTACGCGTTGGTATTTGGGACGGAAGCAGTACTCCCCCTCGAGATAGAGTTACCTTCTCTACGAGTGGCAGTCCACTACGAGCTGACAGACGAAGAAAATGCTCACCTTCGCTTGAGGAGCTTGACGCCTTTGATGAAACTCGGCTCATAGCGCAACAAAATCTGAAAGCTTATAAAGCAAAGATGACGCGCTCATACGAAAGATTGACCCGACCGAGGACATTCCGCCAAGGCGAACTCGTGCTAGTGGTCAAAAGGCCTATGATCCCCAATCGCGCCAAGCGAGGAAAATTCGAGCCAAACTATGAAGGCCCGTACATCATAGATAAGGTCTACCAGGGTGGGGCCTATCTACTCATGGACATGCACGGTGAAAGGCCTTTCAGGCCGATAAACGGTCGCTTCCTAAAGAAATACTACGCTTAATGAGCCACAACCTAGGTCAATGATAGATGACGACGACTACGTCCGCTCGCTATCTTCCTAAGCTCAAACTTTATAAGCAGTAGCCAGCCTCTCAACGCCGGACCGAAATGTCCTTAAACTAATAGCGGACCGAAACGTCCTTAAACTAATACCGCAGCATCCGTAGGCTGACAAAAATATATAAAAATTAAAAATATATATATATAAAAAACGGTATGTCCATAAGCAAAAAAAAGGGGCACGGATGAAAACCCGAAAGGGCTCCGTGAGTAAAAAACAGCAGGGCTACCGGCGAGTGTTCGTGAAAACCCGAAAGGACGCGACCTCGTAAAAAAAAAGAAAAAATATATATATATAAAAATAAAAAGAATATAAAAAAAAACGGTATGTCCATAAGCAAAATGGGCACGGATGAAAACCCGAAAGGGCTCCGTGAGTAAAAACAGCAGGGCTACCGGCGAGTATTTGTGAAAACCTGAAAGGGCGCAACCTCGTTAAAGGACACTTATAGGGTCCTCTCGACCTTGTAAGGAGAAACCACCCGCGTGAGATCCTTACGACTCACAAGGGAGCAACACGCTTAGGGATCCCCACGATTCCTAAGGAGAAAATACACTTGCGAGATCCTCATGACTCGTAAGGAGAACTCTCTTATGGGACCCTCACGGCTCATAAGAGTTGAAAGTCTTCAGTTACAGAGACCTAAACCTGTGCTTAAGCAACCCCCACAACTTCCGATATTGCCCTACAAGTGGCTCAATACTGACCCTTGTATACAATCCACGGGCGTGAATAAACATTTCCCTAACCAAGTCACATCCATGACTGGGGATATGTTCGCATGGTAAACAACCCTTGTAAATCCTCTCGATTTATGAGGAGAAAACCCTCCTGTAGGATCCTTACGACTTACAGAGAAAACAAACACTTAGGAATCCTCACGAGTCCTAAGGAGAAAATACACCTACGAGATCCTCACGACTTGTAGGGAGAAATACCTTCGTGAGACCCTTACGGCTCATGAAGCCAAAAGCCTTAGCCGACAGGACCTTAACCCTGTTCGCTAAGCCACCTTTGTTCGACATCGACAGAGGCAGATGATGATTCGCTCCTGGTAATATCCCAGTTGTAGCGGTGCTGATGCCGAAATCGGCTTACGGCGAAAAGCCAGTAGGCCGCACATGCATACGAAATAGCCGAAATGATGGGGCAACTGGCAATAAAAAGCAGCAAGTAAAATGTATGCATGCAAAATAGCCGAAATGATTGGGCAACTCGCAATAAAAAATAGCGAGTAAGAATAAAATAAATAGCCGAAATGATTGGGCACCGCGAAAAAATAGCCGAAATGATTGGGCAATCGCGACCTTCGCGATATAAAAGCTGAAATGATAGAGCGTCGCGGAAATAAAACAAAAAAAATGATGATAAAACTTTGGCCCTACAGTTAAGATCACATCGATCCTTGTATACAATCCAAGGGCGTAAACAAAGAGGGAACCATACTTTCCCAACAGGCTCCGCCAGAAAACGAGGCCAAATCTCGACGGTTCAGTCCAACTCCGATGAAACCAGTGTCTTCAGCAAATTCCTCGACTCACGGATACAAACACTCCTTGACGAGAGCCTCCTGATCCGCGTCGACTCGCAGAGCCACCAGTGCCTCCGTGGGAAATCCACAACTCGTTTCAAACCCCAAGGAAACAAATAATCCTTGGCGCTTGGGAAACAAATAATCCCTAGCAAACTCCTCGACTCACGGATACAAACACTCCTTGACGAGAGCCTCCTGATCCGCGTCGACTCGCAGAGCCACCAGTGCTTCCGTGGGAAATCCTCGACTCGTTTCAAACCCCAAGGAAACAAATAATCCTTGGCGCTTGGGAAACAAATAATCCCTAGCAAACTCCTCGACTCACGGATACAAACACTCCTTGACGAGAGCCTCTTGATCCGCGTCGACTCGCAGAGCCACCAGTGCCTCCGTGGGAAATCCTCGACTCGTTTCAAAACCCAAGGAAACAAATAATCCTTGGCGCTTGGGAAACAAATAATCCCTAGCAAATTCCTCGACTTACGGATACAAACACTCCTTGACGAGAGCCTCCTGATCCGCGTCGACTCGCAGAGCCACCAGTGCCTCCGTGGGAAATCCTCGACTCGTTTCAAACCCCAAGGAAACAAATAATCCTTGGCGCTTGGGAAACAAATAATCCCTAGCAAACTCCTCGACTCACGGATACAAACACTCCTTGACGAGAGCCTCCTGATCCGCGTTGACTCGCAGAGCCACCAGTGCTTCCGTGGGAAATCCTCGACTCGTTTCAAACCCCAAGGAAACAAATAATCCTTGGCGCTTGGGAAACAAATAATCCCTAGCATATTCCTCGACTCACGGATACAAACACTCCTTGACGAGAGCCTCCTGATTCGCGTCGGCTCGCAGAGAAACCAGTGTCTCCGCGGGAAACTACCGATTCGTCTCAACTTGCAAATGAAGCCTCAGGCAGCAGGGACTAAAAAACTTGCTTCCTGAACAATGGGACCCTGCAAGTCAATCCAAAATGGTCTCTTGCATACTATTCACGGGTCTCACTCTCCAAGGTCGAGTTTCGACAAGAAGGGAAACAACCGCTTACGAATCCTCTCGACTCGTAAGAGGGAAAATTCTCTTATAGGATCCTTACGACTTATAAGAGAAAACCACACTTAGGAATCCTCACGATTCCTAAGGAGAAAAACCCACCCACGAGATCCTCTCGATCCGTAGGGAGAAGAATCTCTATGAGACCCTTACGGCTTATAGAGTTGAAAAGTCTTAGGCAGTAGATCTGAACCTGCGGCCTAAGCCATCGCTATTTCTTAAGAAAGTTAGAATACTCGTTCTAAACATCCATCAACCATGGTTATTAAGACAGCCTGCTAACAATAAAAGAAAGAAGAAAATGACAGAAAGAACATCCGATTATATTTGATCAGGCGTTCGAGACGCATTCATTTATGCATGGGCAGAAGACTCAGGACGAGAAATAAGACAAGCTGAAATAAAAAAAGGGGTTTCCATTCATATTGCTAAAAATTCTTACAATCATAAGAGCAATGAATAAGAAACATTATTCAAATTATTACAACGGTATAACCTCAGATCCGGGGCACGGATTGAGGAATTCAAAAGTAAGGCCATCCAGAGTTCTTCTAGCCTTTCTAATTATTCTTATGCGCAGCCTCTCGCGCTCCTCTGTGTCAAGATCCTCGGCAAGCCCTCCCGGCCTTCGATAAGAAGCAACTATCGTCGTCTGCTGAAAGATTTGATGTAGGATGTCAATGAGGCTGTCCCGCCGTTTCTTCGAGATCAGCCCCGTCAGGTACACTGAATGCACCTTGTCTTCGGCACCATCCAGCGCATTGAGCGGTAGGGCCTCGTGAAGACCCGGAAGTGCTCTCCATATTGCTCCCAGCACGACTTTCAAAAGAGCCGAACGACGAGGTAGCAGCCAACCACCGCTTGCGTTCAGACGACCCATGACCTCTGCACATTGAGCGTCTGTAAACTCCTGGTTTTGTTGACGACCCTGTGCGCGGATATCGTCACAGGTGATGAACTCGTGCAAACTGTATAGATGCACCGCCATTATGCCTAGAGGAAATACCACAGGAAGATTAGCGATAGAAGAAAAATAATATACATAGAGGGTTAAATTCCTAAAGAGCAAAGCTCTGTTCAGGGATTAAAACCCATGAACAAAAGCTCTGCAGATCTATAAGTTTTTTGAGAGCGAAGCTCTGTTTATGAAACCCCAATGGGGATCTCTTTAGATCAAAACATCTGTGAGAGCAAAGCTCTTTGACTGAGATTAATTTAAATTAATTTGATTTACATTAATTTTACCTAAAGTTTCTAATTTTGAAAATGAGCAAAGCTATGCTGGTGAAACCCCGAAGGGATTTTCTTTAGATCAAAAGATCTATGAGAGCAAAGCTCTGCTGGTTAAGATTAATTAAAATTAATTTAATCTAAGAATCAATTTTACCTAAAGTTTTTCTAAAAACTTTGGAAAGGAGAGCAAAGCTCTGGAGTTCTTGAAGGCAAGAGCAAAGCTCTAAAGTTTTTTGAAAATAAAAATCTGAAAGATGATAAGCATCTGTGAGGGACCAAAGGTCCTATTTATAGGCATCAAGTGCCTCTTCGACTTCCAAAAGTTGTCACGGCGGTTGGAATTCCGCCACCGTTGCGCTCACGTTTGGGGCCACGTAAGCGCAACGGTGGGAGGGTCATTTGTTTACCCCAATCAGAGCAAAGCTCTATTCAAATTCCGAGGCGGGAGATGAAGCAACGCTTCATCTTCCCCCAATCAGAGCAAAGCTCTGCTTTGAAAATTTAAAATTTAATAAATGAAGCAACGCTTCAGATTATTTGCGCTGCGCAACACGCCACGTGTCAGGCGTAGATGCATCAGCGCAGCGCCCAAAATAGCGCGCCCAATCAGAGCAAAACTCTATTTTAAGCAAAATTAAAGGAAGCAACGCTTCAGTTGCGCAAGCACTGCGCTGCACGACACGTGTCAGCGCAGATGCGCTCGCGCAGCTGCGCTGCGCTTCGCGCTGCTCGACACGTGTCAGCGCAGATGCGCTCGCACAGCTGCGCTGCGCTGTGCGCTGCGCGACACGTGTCAGCACAGATGCGCAGCGCTGTGCGCTGTGCGACACGTGTCACGCGCTGGGGCATCTGCGCCAAAACAGAATTAAAATTTTAAAGAAATCTTTTCTGTTCTTGTTAAAACAAGAAGATTTTCTTCTGTAAAACAGAAGCCCTTGGATCAAAGATCCAACGGTGGGGAAAATTCCTCAAATCACTCAGAGAAAGATCTCTTTAACAAATTTAACTAATTTGTGGGCACTATAAAAAGGACCCTAGGCCTCAATTCAAAGGAGGAACATTTTTTTTCTTGAAAAAAGTCAAGAGCTTCAAACAGAGAGAGAATTCTGAGAAAATTTCAAAGAAAAAGGTAAAAAATCTTCACGAGAGAAAATAAATCTATTTTAATAAATCATTGATCTAAAAACCAGATCAATGTTCTTCACATAATAAACAGTGCTTTGCACTTCTCATGAACCACTGATTCTTTAAAAACAAGAAAACAACAAAATAAAAATAGTGCTTTGCACTTTTATGAACCTCTGGTTCTTCAAACAAAAAGAAAAACTTATTTTTCTTTGATCTAAATTAGATCAAGAAATCAAATAGTGCTTTGCACTTCTGTTCTTGAATCTAAAAGATTCTTAGTGCTTTGCAATTCCAAACTGCGCTGTTGCGCTCTTAAGAGAGCGCCACGTGTCAGCTACAGAACAACTTGCGCTACGCGCTCTTGAAATAGAGCTTTGCTCTCTGGAATTGGCGCAACTCACCAGAGCGCGCCACGTGTCAGCAGCGCAACAGTGCATCGCACTAGCGCAGCGCACTGCGCTGTTGCGCTTGCGCTCACCAGAGCATGACACGTGTCCTCACCACAAGCGCTTGCGCTCAGTGATTGGCGCAAAGCGCCTGACAAATGCAATGCATTTCATTTTCTGAAGGGCCAGGCCCAATTAAAAGGCTTAACAGGCCTAATAAATAAAATGCTATGCATTATTTAAAAGGGCAGCGCCCAATTGAAAGGTCCAATGGACCAAAACAAATGATCTGCATCATAATAAAAAGGGCAGAGCCCAGTCAAAATGGGCATAAATGGCCTGAAGTAATGCTATGCAGGGGAAAGCCCAGACAAAGGCCAAATGCAAACAAAATGTTGAACATTTTCAACTGGACTTGACTCAATTTTGGCCGTAAGTCCTTAAATAAAATTGACGGAGCACAACTCTCTCTTAAATCAATTTATATCCGGTTCGAGGGTACATCTCCGAGCTCCTCTGACACCTCTCGTTGTAATCCTTCAACGACGTCAGAGAGCCGACGGGTCCCAACGACCACACATGAATATGGACTGCGGGGCCCTTAAACTCGTGGACCGAAACGTCCCTAAACTAATATTGGACCGAAACGTCCCTAAACTAATATTGGACCGAAACGTCCTTAAACTAATGTCGGACCACTACGTCTCTAAACTGGAACACGGACTACCACGTCCCTAAACTGGAACACGGACCACCACGTCCCTAAACTGAAACAATAGAGCCTCCAAATGCTCTTTTGCCGGATCTAAACGGTCCCGTTTAAGTTGATCTTAGCCCCAAATACGGCTAACGTATCCTTAAACATTCAAATGGACTATAAAACTCCAAATCAACTTTGGTTCAAGGGTACATCTCTGAACTCCTCTGACACCTATCGTTGTAATTCTTCAACGACGTCAGAGAGGTGACGAGTCCTGACGGCCATATAATAAATGGATCACCACATTAAGTTGATCTTAGTCTCAAACAGGACTAATGTATCCTTAACAAACGTTTAAGTTGATCTTAGCCGCAATACGGCTAACGTATCCTTAAACTAAAAACACCAAACCCAAATCTAAGTAAATACGGATTTGGACTAATCCACGTCCTACGGGCGACGGCATTACTCAGTCTCCGTATACAATCCACGAGCAACCACAGACAAAACAAACACACACGACACAAAGTGAAATTCTGGAGAAGGAGAAAGTTGTTACCGCGATGCGGTAGCGTAATTAACTGCAGGGGCTTGCGCCTGCAGGGAAGAGCATCCCCACAATCAAAAACCCCTCAAGCGAGGGGGAATCTGACGAAGTCTGCTACATCGGCCGCATCCGTCTAAACCTCCGATACACGGTGCCATAAATCAACTTGGCATCTTCGGAGAGGTAGACGGATAAAACCATATAGCATCTGCCCCGAATCTCAGACAAGGCATCCTCACGTCGTCGCCGCTATTCGGAAGGGAACAATCGTCTCAACCAAGCTCCCGCATCTAGACCAGCCATCACCTTTCCGCAGCGGCCAGCTATTCAGGCTCCTGCACCTTGTTTTGCTTTACCTGCTCCATCTCCACGTGGACCTCCTGCACGGCCTCCTCGTCAATTCCATCAGGCACAGAGGAATATGCCTCAAGGGTAGAGAAACGTGCCCCAAGGACAGAGGAATGTGCCTCCAGCAAGGAGGAATGTACCCCGGCGTCAGGCTTTCACAATGACTGTGGAAGAAGCTGAAACCACTGGCCAAGTCATCACTGGTAATTCCCAATCTTTCATCTTTTCAATTTTTGTATACCTCAATATATTTTTCCTATACCTAAATATATCCCACACAACTTAGATACAATCTTAGTAGCCTCCCTACCTGCTTTAGCACTCTTCGATACTGGAGCATCGCATTGCTTTATGTCGCAACGATTCGTCCGAACTCATATGATTCCAATTAAACCGCTCGTATCCAGCTGGAATGTCAATACAGGGAACGACATTCTAAAGGCAAATATGGGATACGATCTGTGTCCAGTGGTCGTCTACAGTAGAGAATTTTATGCGGACTTCAAGGTGCTGAACATACCGAACTTCGACGTAGTCTTGGGAATGGACTGACTAGGTACTTTCTTCGCTACCATCGACTGTCGTCAAAAGTGAGCAGTATTCGAGATACCAGATTATCCGATCTTTTATTTTAAGAGTGGTGACCGTACCCTAGAACCTAGCACCTACAAGGCAAGGCTAAACCAAAGAAGGCAGTGATTGCAACATTACAGGCAGAAGTAGGTTGAGAGTTTGAGAATGTGTTTCCTGAAGATATAACAGGTTTGCCTCCCGATCAAGCTTTTGAATTCAGTATTGACTTAGTACCCGGTGCACAATCGGTGATAAAAGCTCCGTACCGGTTAAGTCCTGAAGGATTGAAAGAGATCCAAACTCAGTTGGATGAACTTCTAAAGAAAGGTTGGATTTGTCCCAGTACATCAAGTTGGGAATCTCCAGTTTTGCTTGTAAAGAAGAAAGAAGGTTCATACAGAATCTATATAGATTACCGAGCTCTGAACGAGGTGACGATAAAGAATAAGTATCCACTACCGCGCATCGATGATCTTTTCGATCAACTAAGTGGGTCTTGTGTATTTTCAAAGCTAGATCTTCGTTCAGGTTATCATCAGGTGAAGGTCAAAGAGTTTGATATTCCTAAAACGCCGTTCAGGACTCGCTATGGTCATTACAAATATCTGGTGATGCCATTTAGAGTGACCAATGCACCTGCGATATTTATGAATATGATGAACCAAGTTTTCCGAGAGTACTTAGACAGGTTAGTTGTTATTTTTATCGACGAAATCCTAGTGTATTCAAAGAATCGGAAAGAGCACGTTGAGCATTTGCGGATTGTCCTGGAAACATTGCGACAACATCAACTCTATGCCAAGTACAGCAAGTGCGAATTTTAGCTAGATCAAGTCGGATTTCTCGGACACATCGTTTCGGGCGAAGAAATCTCAGTAGATCCAGCTAAAGTGTCAGCTGTCAACGAATGGCCGACACCAAAGACGGTGAAGGATATTCGAAGTTTCTTGGGTTTAGCAGGATACTACCGAAAATTCATCGAAGGTTTCTCAAAGATTGCAACACCCCTGACCAAGCTCACACGTAAAGATGAAGCATTCGTGTGGTCAGAAGTATGTGAACAAGTTTTTATAGAACTCAAGTCAAGATTGACATTAGCTCTTATTCTCGTAATACCGGATCAATCTGGAGGTTTCGTTGTGCATTGCGATGCGTCTGGTAGGGGAATAAGATGTGTTCTACACCAGCATGGAAAGGTTGTAGCTTTTGCATCAAGATAGCTGAAGGTTTATAAGTGCAACTATCCAACACATGACTTGGAGTTGGCAGCCGTTATCTTTACACTTAAAATTTGGCGCCACTATCTTCTTGGAGAACGAGTGGATATATACACGGACCACAAAAGTCTGAAGTATGTATTTACTCAGAAGCAGTTAAACATGAGGCAGAGAAGATAGCTAGAACTTATGGCGGACTTCGACATCAACCCATAATATCATCCAGGGAAGATGAATGTAGTTCCTGATACACTTAGCCGTCAGCCGTTATCAATGAATCTCACCGTACAGTGGAAGCTGCAGCAAAAATTGCATGGGATGGAGATTGAGGTAGTTATGCCAGGTAATGCTTCAAAGTTGATGAACTTACAAGTTCAGTCTACTATTGTCAATCAGATCAAAGCAGCTCAAGCAAATGATGTCAAGCTGCAAAAGATCCAAGATCAAGTAGAAAGTGGACTTCGAACAGACTTTATCATCCACGAAGATGGATCCTTAAGATATGAAAGTTAGATTGTGTGTACCGCAAGGTCCTGTTCAGGAAGAGTTAATGAAAGAAGCTCACAGCTTTCTGTACTCAGTACACCCTGGCAGTACAAAGAAGTATAAGGACCTACGGCAACACTACCGGTGGCATGGAATAAAGCGTGAAGTAGCCAGAAGCGTAACCAAGTGCTTGGTGTGTCAACAAGTAAAGACTGAACGTCACAAAACTGCTGGTTTACTTTAACCGTTGCCTATCCCATAATGGAAAATGGCAACACATTACCATGGACTTCGTGACTGCTCTTCCTCGCAGCACGAAAGGTAACGATGCAGTATGGGTTATTGTGGATCGACTCACCAAGTCGGCTCACTTCATCCCATTTCGAGTTGGCCAATCTACCGAGACGTTAACAAAAAAGTACATAGAGGAACCATGAATCTAAAGTAAGATTTAACCTCAAATGTACTATTATTAATACCAATGAACTCATGCTGGAGATCGTGAGATTACATGGAGTACCAGTTTGCATCGTCTCTGATCGTGATGCCATATTCTGATCACAGTTTTGGCAGAGTCTGCAAGCTAGCCTGAGAACGAGTCTGAACTTCAGCACAGCTTACCATCCACAAATAGATGGACAGTCCGGACGAACAATTCAGATTCTAGATGACATGCGAAGATCTTGTATGTTAGACTTCGGAGGTTCGTAGGAAATATACCTACACCTTGTGAAGTTTTCATACAACAACAGCTATCAGACGAGTATTGGAATGACACCATTTGCAGCTCTCTATGGAAAAAAGTGTCGGTCACCACTAAGTTGGGACGACATCGGAAATCGTGAACTCCTAGGACCAGAGATGATCATGGTAAATGTGGACGTAGTTCGCACGAGCAGGGAAAGAATGCGCATAGCCCAAGAAAGACAGAAGCATTGGGCTGATGCAAAGCGCCGACTCCTGGAGTTCCGACCTGAAGATCATGTTTTCTTAAAGACTCTCCAAACCGTGGAGTAATCCGCTTTGGCGAGAAGGGTAAGCTCAGTCCCAGATATATAAGATCGTTCGACATACTCGAACGAATCGAAGAAGTGGCATACCGTTTAGCACTACCATTCTCAATGGAAGGAGTGCACAACGTGTTCCACATATCCCAGCTCCGAAGATATGTGAGCGATCTCAGCCACATCCTTGATCACTCCGAGCTCACTGTACAGACGGACATATCTTGTGAGCAACAAGCCGTTGAAATCCTGGACAGAAAAATAACGACACTTCGGAACAAGGAAGTAAATTTGGTCCGAGTGATGTGGAGAAAATATTCACTAGGAGAATCAATATGGGAATGAGAAGACGACATGCGTGCAAGATACCCTTTATTATTTGTAAACTAATCCTTATGTAATTGTAAATTTCGATGACGAAATATTTATAAGGAGGGTAGAATGTAACGACTCTGATTTTACTGTACAATTTTTTTTAATTTAATATACAGAAAGAAGTTTGCCTGGGTACAATTTATAAGTAATTTTTGTTTGAGAACAGCAAGAAAGCACTTGTAGCTCATTGATAAAGCTTTGTACTGATGTAACGTTGCCCATGTGTTCGAACCCCATCAGCCACATTATTTTTTTCTGAATTTTCTTTTAAACTTTTTGGAAGCCCAAAAGTTTACACGTGAATTGCACATAAAAATGAAAAGACAGAAAAAACAAACATGTGCATAATATTATTAACAACGACATGGACACGGTGTTGGAGATGGTGCCCTCAGAGTCAATTATTGGATCACAGGCACGTGATTGCAATGATTGAGGGAGGACCTATCCCGGTAGGACAGTCTTACTCGAGATGATAGTATGCTATCTGGTTTACCTTTATCATCGTGTACTGCTTTAGGTGACATGACAGGTCACTATTGCACGTTGATAGAGCCCCTAGGATTCTTGCTTGACTACCGGCAGTATGAGGGCGATCATATAAGTGAGAGCTGAAGTCTACAAGCACATCCTTAAAAGGTCCCTAGTCGTAGGAGTTTCGAGACAGGGCATCGATACTCCAGAGTATACTAGTGTATACAGTCGAGACCCCGACGAGGGGCGGTGGCCGGTCTCACAAGCCACTGGTGTCAGTTGGTTCACCTAAGATGTATACAGGTGCTCATTGGGTTATGAGTACACCGGACAGGACTCGCCGGGAACATGCTAGTTGGTCTTATACCTGACGTCAGATAGCAGTTCCCTGGTGACATGTGTACAGGTTAGTTCATCGACCTGGGGATCGTCATTTGTCTCGTGTGAGTTCCCACTGTACTTTGATTACTACCCTACCACGGCTCAAAGGAGTCGTGCAAACAGGTTTTAGTTGGGTACAGTCCCGAGCCACATGGAGGCAGTGAGCGGATCTTCGGGGGTTTCGTCTCTCCCGGTATTGGGGGTGAGGTCGCGCTGTGTCTAGGAGAGCCATTACACAAAGACCTTGGCCAAGGCAGGAGATTTACTGGTAGGTATTCCAGTAGTATCTCAGGGTGTTCTGGGCTACACTCCGACACGACTTGTACCGCTTTTGGGGGTCTGACTTTTACCAACCCCCTAGGCCCGCCATGCGATACTCATAGACGAACGGACCGGACTGTACGGATATTGTCACTGACAGGCTCAGTTGGGTGTCGGGGTGAGCTTCCTCATCGACGTCCCTTTTAGTCAATAGCTGGTGGCCCGTCACGTATTGGCTTATACCTCTGACGTGCTAGTGGTTAAATCCACAGCCATAGTATTGACGAGTCTTTAGAGTCCACCACACTTTCAGTTACTCAAGCTTTCGGGCGAAACGCTGTAGAGGCCGTATGGAGATATGGCAGGGTCCGATTAGATACGTGCGGTATTGCACGGATCAGGATCGGACGGTTTTGTACTAGTGGCCGTATAGTTATATGGCAGCGTTCGATCAGATACGTGCGGTATTGCACGCATCAGGATCGGACGGACATTACTAGCCGGCTTTGGCTTAAGCCGATCCTAGTATAGTACAGTGTAGATTTTGTCTCACTGCATTTGTATCCGGACGGAATACAAATGCGGGTGTGTATGCACAGTGTGGGGTTTTCCTGTAATTTATTACGGGACCAGTTTTCTAGAGTTGCCATTTTGCTTTCCGTTCCGGCCGGTTTTCCTTTGCTCTTTCCCGGCCGGACTTTTCTGATGGAGGGGGTAATTTGCAGTTTTGCAAATTACATATTGTGGAGGTTTTATTTGTAAGATGGTTTATTATGAAAGCATCTTTTGATGCCTTTCTTATCCTTCATTATCATTTGCTTTATGTGATTAGATTTGATAAGAAGAGTTGATGTGAGTTTTGTGATGATTATGTCTTGGTTGTGGTCACCCTTCATTATCTCCTACACTCACCTCCCTTCATGTTTATGCTTCATATTCATTCCTCCACCCTCTTGCTCTCACTTGATGAAATGGTTAAGAAAAAAGAAAGAGAGAAGAAGAAAAGAGAAGAGAGGAAGAAAAATGAGAGTGATTCATTTTGTGCATATCATTCTTCATCTCATTCCATTGCTAGAAAATTGAAAGCACCAATTTTCTATACACCATTCCTCCATCATCCACAAATGGCAACCAAACCCCAAAAGAGAGACTATGATTCTACACTATATTCCTACAGCAAATCTTGAGCATGTCGAGTTGCCGGCTTCATGCTCGAGTTGCCTCAGTATCGAGGTGGGAGCCCGTAAAAGTACCCGGCTTCGTGGTGCCCTTTCCGACGAGGAGGAGACGGGCGGAGATCCCACGAGGAGATCGGAGTGGAGATGAAGACCGGAGGACTTGTATCGTATGGTATACTTCTCTACCCCCTCTCTAGATAGCTTAGACTAGTTTAATGGCACGATCCGGGGTTTAGTGCGCGGTGGTGCCGGTTTGCTAAGTCCGCAAAAATTTAAGTTTACCACCGTTTCCGCGTTTGGCCGTCGGATTGACGGCCGGGGCGCCGCCGTGCACTTACAGTGGTATCAGAGCCTCGCCATTAACATAGTCTAGCTTGGTGTAATGTGTTTTTCTGTTTCGATCGATCGAATGTTCCAAAACTGCATTATAGTTCGAATCAGTTTCTGTTGAAAATTTTTGGTCTCGAAAAATTTTTCAGGTTGTAAAATATTGATGTACTGGAAAATCTAAGAGTTCTGTAAAAATTTGACGATGTAACTCCACAGTTGGAGCGCGGATCCGCCGCGAAACCCCCCCTCGTGCGGCCCTTCCGCCGCGCACTATTCACATCACATCACCAAATTTTTTCAGAGGCCTTCTGGGCTTAAAATATGGGTTTTGGAATATTAAAATTGGGCCCAAGATTTCTGTGAGTGCTACAGTTTTGATTGAGGGCCCACTTGTTAATTTTTGATCGATCGGAATATTTTAAAACACATTTTTCACAGTATTTACATTATATCTGCGACCGTGAATGTCACTCGATCGGTAAATCCTGTCTAACTGCTATAGCCCGGTTAGACGGATTTGCGAACGTGACTTTCACGTTGATGTTCTATGTTTATGCTGTGATGATGCGGATCGGTCGTGGGGGATAGCCTGGATGCAATGCTAGTACAGTGTTGTTGTATTATGTACATTTGATATTGCGGGGCGAGCGTCCGACATGTGGACTGCCGTCACTGCCTGATTGTATTATTCTTTTGGGGCACGACCTGGTTGCGGTCGATGTACCCGTTGTATGTATATTTTACTTTCTGTACTAGGATTACCCCGCGGTGGGGTGCACGGATAGCCGGGTTCTAGAGGGCAACAAGCCCGCATCTCATGGCATTGAGACGGAGGGGGCTTCACTCTAGGATTGGCGGGCTATTCGCCGCACTCGTAGGGGGTACAGGTTGACCCAGGAGGGGTGCCCAAGTTACCGGATTCCGTGAAGTGCTGGGTGGTCCATTCACGGCGCTGAAGGGGGCTGCCTCGCTTCAGGTTTTGGCGGGTGACTTGCCGCGCCCGTAGGGGTCTAGGATTTCATTGCACAGGCTATCCACACGACCAGAGGAACGTCGGGTTTCAATAGTGGCTCTGTGAAACCCGGGGATCCCAGATATCTGTATTGTTCTGTGATGCTGTACATTTCTGTGATGTTGCATTTCTTTTCACGCCTTGAGCGAAATATAATATATTGGTATATATATTAGTAGATGTTGTATATGTTTTACATCCGCGCTAGTCCAGTCCCCGCTCTGTCGTTAGTAAACTAACCTAACGGGTAATGACGGGACCCAGTGGCGAATGCGGATGGCATATACGTACATCAGTATATTTTCGTTCTTTTTGGTGTGATCAATTGATGGGACTGCATTGATTCGGATCAATGCAAGTTTAAAAACAAACCTAATCTGATGTTGTTGGAACACTTTTTCAAAAAGCTGTTATTGCAAGGACGTTCACTTTTGTTTTGCATCGTGATATTCAGTTGGAATATCCTGCTCCTCAGTCGACGAGGCAAGGGCCGAGATCCCTTCACCGGGAGTGACCCCTTGGACAGAAGTTTTGCGTCAGGGCATTAACTTCACTATAGCCGATTACTTTTGCTTTGCACCGTGGTATTCAGTTGGAATATCCTGCACCCCATTCTACGGGGAAAGAGCCGAGATCCCTTCACCGGGAGTGACCTCTTTAGTAAAGGTTTTCGTCACTATATTTTCTAAAAAGCTATCCGTTCCTTCAACGATATCAAGTTCATTACGTTAAAGGTTTTCGCCAGAAACCATTCGTAGCCCTCCGTCGTTTCATATGGATGGTCAATAGTATTCAAGCTGTGTATGTTGGCCAAAGTCAAGGCACAGTGTTTGGTAGCTGTTGGGTATTCATATGCAGCATAGATAGATGCGTTGGTTTGGGACAGTCGTACTGCCATTTTGGCCAAAGTCAAGGGTATGTACGAGTGGATTCAAATTAACCTGGAGAATGACGGGTAGAACTTGACATGTGACTTATGATATGTTGGCCAAAGTCAAGGTCATAAGAGCATGGGGCAGAAATCACATCGGGAGTTTCAAAAGTACTGAAACTTGCCAGATATGCGCATACCTTCTGGAGTGTGATACCGTGAGCGGATTCCGTCACGTTGTCATGCGATGAGAGTTGGATCCCGATTCCCACTGATGAGTTAGTATACTCCTCAGGTGACCCCGACTAATTCTTCTTTGAGGTTTGGAGGAGAATTTGAGGTACAGTGGGAGGATTCCAGATTAGATAAATTGGTAACCATTCTGATCTAGGTTAGAGTGCAAGCTGAGTGTTTCTTTTCTCTCTCTCTTTGGCAGCGACCATTGACCCGACCCTAAGATTTTGACTCAGTGACCAAGTTGACCGAACCTTCTTAACACTGGCTTTTGGATTGTCAGAGTTGCAGACCTCATTGCCACTCCTACTTTTACCCTTTTCTCCAGGACACCCCGTATTACTGCGAACGTCCACTTCCATTGGACAAAACCATCGTATGATTAGATACGAACTCGAAGGAATTCGAGGATGGTTTCCGGTTCTGGAGAAAACGGATAGGATTATTCAGTTGTCTTTTCTTTTCACCCTCTCTCAGGTTGCGAGTACTCCTTGGTTTAGGAGTAGTACACCTATTACGCAAATTGGATAGTCTTCTTCCAAACCATAGGCTGGTGCCGACCGGTAGGGAATGAAGAAAACCAGTTAGCCTAAACGGTGTACAGAAGGTATTAAGTTCAGACAAAGAAAGGGATTAGTAAGAGGGCAAAGCAAATTGCGACTGACATTCACGACCAAACCAAGTATTTCTTCGCCAATCCAAAATAACCTTTGTATTTCTCCAGGACACTCCGTATCACTACGAAGATCCCATTTTATTGGATAATCCATCGTATGGTTATATACGAACTCGAAAGGAACTTGTTCCAGTTCGGGGATAGATCCTGGTTCAGGAGAAATAGGAATAAAGTACATTCAGGTGTCTTTTATCTTCACCTTCTCTCACGTTGCGAGTGCTCCTAGCATTAGGACAGTACACCCTTTATGCTTATTGGATAGTCTTCTTCCAAACCATAGGCTGGTGCCGAACGGTAGGGAAGGAAGAAAACCAATTGGCCTAAAGGGGTGTGCAGAAGGTAATGACTAAAGACATATGAAGGGATTTGGAGAGGTGGCAAAGAATTATACGGTTATAGTTGTGAATCTGGATAATGGAAGAGGCATTACTAAGAATACCGGGATACCCCACCGAAACATTTCAATGTTTCAGTTTCACTGTGTACTGTTAAAAGAAAACTGATTTCCTGATTAGACACTTGCTCCAGGGTATGTATTTACCAAGTTTTGATTCTCACATCTGTATGGTTTTACAGATGATGAGTGGGAGTAGGTTATTGGGAATTGGGTGATCATCCTCATTATATCGGGATTCGTTGTAATCGGTGATATTTGAGGAAATCACATGGGTTGTTTGCCGGTCGGCAAATATTTGGTTTTGAATATCCGCTGTTATGCACCAATTTCAAATTGATATATCTGTACGTCTATTTTCATAGAGTGAGATATACCTTTTGATATTATGTCTATGACATTTACCTATATCAGTGGATGGTTAGGTAAGGAGCATTGAACAGCGGTGTAATTCTTCATAACAAAAGGTACAGTTTTCAACCTACGACACACAGTGAATGAGTTATCAGACTCAGCAGACTTATACAGAGTATTGTATGTTGTCCAGTGTCCATTAGGACAGAGGGGTTGGTCCTCATACTATATTCAGTTTACTTTTGACTTCTCTAGTTCTTAGACATGTGTTTCATAGAAACACAGGGTCTAAGTTTTGAGGAGTTATAGGTATTTGAATAGAGTAGAGAACCAGGTGTAGCAAGTATCGGGATTCTTCAAAGTGATCGAAGATGTAGATACTTGTGTATGGTATTCAGTTGATAGTAATGATAAAGAGAAATTGCTTCTCTTTCAGGTTACTCATAATTGGAAGCATTCCTAAGTTGAGTAACGCTGATCGGCCTCCTTCCATTTAGTTGACATGCACTGGAGATAGCTGCATGATTTGAATCTGGTTCAATTAAATCAGTGCCTCTGGTTCTATATTGGATGTAGAACAGTTCATATCTTAACGTTGTTAAGGTACGGGGAGTTGTCCGGCTTATGATTAAAACCAGACTCTGGATAACTCAAGGCTCGTTTCTGTAATGGATGTTTGTGGGTTGACCCAGGCTATGACGAGGGTTGATTTTCTACCATCTTGACTCGCCACAGTTTTAACAAAAATGGATTTTTTCAAAAACAGCAGTGGGAGTATGGTAGAACTGGAAGTGATTCCAGAACCGCAAACGATTACTGAAGATTTGATAAGGAACCTAAAGATTCAATCTGAATTGACATTCCATTGGCCACTCCGCAGATAAGGTGGGTAACTTCAGGCACCCGAGAGGTACTTCGGTAGCCTCAAGGACGGTGACAGGGAAGTTCTTGTTTACCCACACTTGCCATTGTTGTTGTTCCAGGCTGCGAGACCCGGCAGGAGGATGAGTATAGCGTCGTTCTGAACTAGCTTCAGAAGTGTACGTGTATATGACTCTGCCAGAGGGTTGTCGTAGTCAGTGGGAGCAGCGGAAGCATTGGTGGACATCAGGCTTATGTCTATAGACTAAAGCAGATGTAGCGGAGATAGATCATCTGTTTCTGATGTGACAGTCATAGGTTTGACGTCATCAGAATAGGGGATGGATCTGTTGAGAAGGTAGTAGGAAGTGATATTCCTTTGCTACGATCGGTTATACTTTGGTCGTCACACAGTGGTTTCTCCACAAAGGACTTGGACATTATATCAGACATACTGGTTACTAGATCTATGGTTTTAGATCTAGATTTGGGTGGTTTCCTAATCTGGGTACCTTGACAGCATTCTATGAGTATTTAGAATGGACGACTCCTGGCACGGTAGTGTACCTGCAAGTAATGGAGTCGCCCTCTCTAAAGGTGTCTTTTAGACTAAAGTAGAGAGGGATGTGCATGATTGGCAGATCACTTGCTTAAGCAATTGAGTCAATCATGAGATGTCAAGTACCACACCAGATGTTGTTCTTGCACTAGATGCAATAAGTTGATATTGATCCAATTCTGGAGAAACAATCGGAAGCAGTTTTAGAACATAAGTGGCTGTTCTAGGGATATGATAATGAAAGCCCCATTCGGGAAACAGTTATCATTCCAGGCTTCCAAGGTGACATGGACGACAAGTAGGTTGTCAGAGTTATAGTTTTCCTTCAGACGAGGGGCAGTATTTTGGACGGGTGGTCCAAGGCAATACTGAGGGTGGCATGGCGCAGAATACTGATTAAGTTCAGTTGACGATACAGTCTAAGAAGTTTGGATTTGGAGTTCATTTATGAGCTAAGTCCCATCAGACATCCAGACATTCTAAGACAGGTATTGCTCATTTCGGGAGATGGCTTTCTCCGCGAATTTGAGATATAGAGAGACATAGAAAGAAACATCAAGGCGGATCCACTCACTGAGGCTATTCCTCGAACGCAATAGTTTCGCAAACATGCTTTGTGAGACTGACTAGTAGAGGAGTTGGGTGTTCGGTATCACACAGGCTGTGAGTATGCGACATCGCAATAATTAGCCTTGAGTGCAAGTGGGAGATTGTTGGAGATGGTGCCCTCAGAGTCAATTATTGGATCACAGGCACGTGATTGCAATGATTGAGGGAGGACCTATCCCGGTAGGACAGTCTTACTCGAGATGATAGTATGCTATCTGGTTTACCTTTATCATCGTGTACTGCTTTAGGTGACATGACAGGTCACTATTGCACGTTGATAGAGCCCCTAGGATTCTTGCTTGACTACCGGCAGTATGAGGGCGATCATATAAGTGAGAGCTGAAGTCTACAAGCACATCCTTAAAAGGTCCCTAGTCGTAGGAGTTTCGAGACAGGGCATCGATACTCCAGAGTAGACTAGTGTATACAGTCGAGACCCCGACGAGGGACGGTGGCCGGTCTCACAAGCCACTGGTGTCAGTTGGTTCACCTAAGATGTATACAGGTGCTCATTGGGTTATGAGTACACCGGACAGGACTCGCCGGGAACATGCTAGTTGGTCTTATACTTGACGTCAGATAGCAGTTCCCTGGTGACATGTGTACAGGTTAGTTCATCGACCTGGGGATCGTCATTTGTCTCGTGTGAGTTCCCACTGTACTTTGATTACTACCCTACCACGGCTCAAAGGAGTCGTGCAAACAGGTTTTAGTTGGGTACAGTCCCGAGCCACATGGAGGCAGTGAGCGGATCTTCGGGGGTTTCGTCTCTCCCGGTATTGGGGGTGAGGTCGCGCTGTGTCTAGGAGAGCCATTACACAAAGACCTTGGCCAAGGCAGGAGATTTACTGGTAGGTATTCCAGTAGTATCTCAGGGTGTTCTGGGCTACACTCCGACACGACTTGTACCGCTTTTGGGGGTCTGACTTTTACCAACCCCCTAGGCCCGCCATGCGATACTCATAGACGAACGGACCGGACTGTACGGATATTGTCACTGACAGGCTCAGTTGGGTGTCGGGGTGAGCTTCCTCATCGACGTCCCTTTTAGTCAATAGCTGGTGGCCCGTCACGTATTGGCTTATACCTCTGACGTGCTAGTGGTTAAATCCACAGCCATAATATTGACGAGTCTTTAGAGTCCACCACACTTTCAGTTACTCAAGCTTTCGGGCGAAACGCTGTAGAGACCGTATGGAGATATGGCAGGGTCCGATTAGATACGTGCGGTATTGCACGGATCAGGATCGGACGGTTTTGTACTAGTGGCCGTATAGTTATATGGCAGCGTTCGATCAGATACGTGCGGTATTGCACGCATCAGGATCGGACGGACATTACTAGCCGGCTTTGGCTTAAGCCGATCCTAGTATAGTACAGTGTAGATTTTGTCTCACTGCATTTGTATCCGGACGGAATACAAATGCGGGTGTGTATGCACAGTGTGGGGTTTTCCTGTAATTTATTACGGGACCAGTTTTCTAGAGTTGCCATTTTGCTTTCCGTTCCGGCCGGTTTTCCTTTGCTCTTTCCCGGCCGGACTTTTCTGATGGAGGGGATAATTTGCAGTTTTGCAAATTACATATTGTGGAGGTTTTATTTGTAAGATGGTTTATTATGAAAGCATCTTTTGATGCCTTTCTTATCCTTCATTATCATTTGCTTTATGTGATTAGATTTGATAAGAAGAGTTGATGTGAGTTTTGTGATGATTATGTCTTGGTTGTGGTCACCCTTCATTATCTCCTACACTCACCTCCCTTCATGTTTATGCTTCATATTCATTCCTCCACCCTCTTGCTCTCACTTGATGAAATGGTTAAGAAAAAAGAAAGAGAGAAGAAGAAAAGAGAAGAGAGGAAGAAAAATGAGAGTGATTCATTTTGTGCATATCATTCTTCATCTCATTCCATTGCTAGAAAATTGAAAGCACCAATTTTCTATACACCATTCCTCCATCATCCACAAATGGCAACCAAACCCCAAAAGAGAGACTATGATTCTACACTATATTCCTACAGCAAATCTTGAGCATGTCGAGTTGCCGGCTTCATGCTCGAGTTGCCTCAGTATCGAGGTGGGAGCCCGTAAAAGTACCCGGCTTCGTGGTGCCCTTTCCGACGAGGAGGAGACGGGCGGAGATCCCGCGAGGAGATCGGAGTGGAGATGAAGACCGGAGGACTTGTATCGTATGGTATACTTCTCTACCCCCTCTCTAGATAGCTTAGACTAGTTTAATGGCACGATCCGGGGTTTAGTGCGCGGTGGTGCCGGTTTGCTAAGTCCGCAAAAATTTAAGTTTACCACCGTTTCCGCGTTTGGCCGTCGGATTGACGGCCGGGGCGCCGCCGTGCACTTACACACGGGGCCAAGATCCGACGGCTCCCTCCATAAGATGGCCGGTGCGATTAGCTCTTGGGCCAGTACCCACGGTCGGTCCGTAAGGGACGAGGCCCGTGCTTTGCACAAGTGACTCTTCTCCTACCCCCATTATCCCTGCACTGTTTGTTTACTCTGAATATAAATAGAGAATTCAATTTCCCCAATTAATCCATTTTTAATGCATTTTAATTCATCCTTTCAATTCCAAAACCCTAATTCCACACTATAAATACAATCTCATACTCTAACCCCTCCTCATTCTGAAATCCCTAGCCAAAATTATCAAATTTTTCTAAGTACAAGTGGAGTTAGCCAAAGACTACCTTCCGGCGAAGATCTAAGCAAGTTCCGGCGACTCCACGACGCCACGAAGGATACCACATCTCTTTTTACCTCATTTTCCACCCTTCCAACTTGTAAGTCCCTCCCCATTCTACTCTTTCTTCTTAAAAAAGTTCCCGTTATAAAACATATCGGTAAGTGGAGTTACTACCGACATCTTATTCTAAAACCTAAAAATTTCATTATTTTCTTCCATAACTTTCATGCAAACTCTTACGCTATGTTTAAAACCATGAATCTAATGTTTAGAAATAATTTTCACTCAAATACATCATGCTAAATAAATTTAAATCAACTTTTACATTTAAATATCATGAACTTTATATACGTAATCTTTTATTACTTTACTTAATCATACCTCTAGAAAACTTCACGGGGTAATAACCTATCCCTCACATACACACATGTTTACATAGCACGATACTCTTGGAAACATATTTTTGTGGCAAATACAATATTTCATTAAAATACCATCGACTATAAAAACCCGGTTTTCTTTTTAATTGTATTATTAAATTATTTGCGATTATGCCTCTACAACCAATTTTGGGGAACCCGCTATTGGATAGTGCAGATTATCGCACATCCTCGAGCTAGTAGAGCGAGATGCAGTCCTCCTCACGGAGCATTCGGTCTCGAGAGATTTTTCATACGATTTTAAGAAAAACGAGATTTTCTAATTATAATAAAATTAATTTTTAATATTATATAAATATTATCAAACCACATATTTTTCAAGTTATAATAAAATTTCATGTTTTTCTAAAAATAAAAGAATGACAGGTTTCACTAAAATGCCATCAAGTATCAATACAAGACAAGTCTTACACTAAAATACCTTGAACTATTCAAGCTAAGTTAATATTCACCAAAATACCCCAATCTTAAAAGTTACATCCATGAAAACCCTAAATACGATAAATAAATACTCGAGATTTATTTTGAAAGTATATAAAACATTTTTCATAAAACCCCCTCGAGTTATATAAAATTCCATTTAAGGACTTTAGTAAATATGAGTTTAAGCGGGATCAATTCTCTTGAGCCTCAGGAAGCCGGAGAAAGTGAGTACTTACCTATTTAAGGCAGAAAAACCTAACGGTGTTATCGATGGTAATTTTCTTGGAAAAAGACACAAATCCTGCCGTCTATGTGCAACAGTTACCGATAACTCTCAAACCTAATTCAGGATCTAAATCAGTTTTAAGTGTCAGACTCAAGTCTGGGTCCAAATCAATCTGACTCTAATCCAAATCAGTCGGATTCCTAAAATAACAAAAATCCTGAAGAAACCGAAAGGACAATAATCGCAAAGGCGGAAATTCCAACAACACCGAATCTTTTAGCATTTCAACTGACCGAAATAAACGAGAGATGAACGGGCCTAATGCCAACTAGCCTCGGAAGCCAATGTTGGGAGAGGGAGGAGAATCGCCTCTGAAAGAGAAGCTGGATAAGGTCTGTTCCTTCAGAAGGGACAAAGTCCGTAAAATATTCAAAAATGCTCTAAGAAACGATCTACAATTGCCAGAATCAAAGAGACCGCAAGAAGCGAATATGACCGACGATCCCAAATATTACCCCTATTACAGAGCGATACGTCATGCCATTGAGGACTGCTTTATCTTTAAAGATAGAATTATCTAAAGGCGTGTGAGTAAACAATCAAACTGCGGCCGCCAATTTCATACAAACAGAGACCGAAACCCTTTGGGAACCTGTTGTTCTCAGTCGCCTGCCTTTCTCTGAAAGGAGCGGACTAAGAAAACAAGCCAAAAACCCAACGAGTAACATTACCGATGAAGAAGCAGTAGACGGGTACACAACTCATACGATTTTCAGAAGAACAAGTCCTCCTACATCTCATACCCATGACAATGACGTGGTTGTTGCTACCCAACACCGGCTCGGTCTAGATAATGAAGAGCCCACTCAGGCCATTAAGCCAAAAGAGCCCGTGGTCCCTGCAGAATCGGGCTCAGACAGTAAAGATGACTCGGTTATCATACCTGGAACTATAGAATAAGCATTATCCAATGGCTTTAAAGGCGGCTTCAGAACCGGGACGAGAAGTTGGCCAAGGTCCGTTCCAAAGCCGACGAGCTGGCAAATGTCGTGGCAGATCTTATGACCCAAGTCGCCCAATTGCAATTACAACAAAATCAAAATCTAGCTCATGAGTCAGGGATTAATATCCTGAATCAGCCAACCAATACTCCCTCCAGCCTAAGGGCGGAACACTTTTGCGAAAAACGGTCGCGATCAGCCTCCAGTCCCTCCGATATGTACACTGAATGCGGTAAGCGGATAGCAGGCGAACTAAAAACCGATCGGCCTCGAGGACCAACATTGGGAAAGGCACCGACTCTAATGGAAAAAAGGAAGTAAGTCTACTCTTTCAGGAAGGACGAAGTCCGCAAAATATTTGAGAACGCTTTGGACAACGATCTGCAGCGGTATATTCTAAAGAGGCCACATGAAATGAACATGACCGACAATCCCATATACTGCCCATATCATAGGATGGTGAGTCATACCATCGAAGACGGCTATGTTTTAAAAAATTGGGTAGAGAACCGATATAAGGCTGGGGAAAAGCCTACCGTCCTCGGATGTACCGGCAAACCACCAAATTACGGTCATCAACTCAGCTCTACCAAGATCAAAGTTCGAGAAGGTTGGATAAGCAAACACCCATGACCCCTACGTCGTTAAACTGGGAACAGTTGACCTCTACGTTGTTAAACTGGGAACATTCGACCCCTACGTCGTTAAACTGGAAGTGTAAAAAAATAATAATATATAAACAAATAAACAAAAAACCGAAATGATAGGGCAACCGCGAATACATAGCCGAAATGATAGGGCAATCGCGACCTTCGCGATAAAAAAACTGAAATGGTAGATCAATCGCGGTAAAAAAAGGCGAATAATGAGTCGCTCCTGAAACCCTACTTCAATTTTAGCGATGCAAATGCCAAAAAAATTCAAATCTCCAAATATCCCAACGACGAATGATGAGTCGCTCCTGATACCATTACAGTGTTAGCGATGCAGACGCCAACAACATTTCAAATTCCTAAATTCTCCTAACCCTATGGTCGGTTCCCAGACTGACCACCGTATACAATCCACGGGCACAAATAATTCTCGTCCCAACTAAATTCCACTACACCAACCCTACGGCCAGTCCCCAAATTAACTACCGTATACCATTCACGGGCATAAACAAGCTAAATCACACCCATACCCCACCGCAATCACCAGTCATGCGGCCGGTCTCTGCCCTCAGAATTATGCTCCATTTGGGAAGACTCACTTATGTATTCTCACGATACATGAGAAGAACAAAGCTTATGAGATCCTCTCGACTCGTAAGAAAACACCTTCATGAGATCTTTACGACTCACAAGGAAAAACACACTTAAGGGTCCTCATAGGTCATAAGGAGAAAATACACCTACGGGATCTTTTCGACTCGTAGAGGAAAATGCTTTTATGAGACCTTTACGGCTCGTAAAATTGAAAAGTCTTAGAGGACAGGGACCTAAAAATGTCTCATAAACCATCATTATCCAATGGACAAAGGCAAATGATGATTCGCTCATGATGCAAACCAAAACCAAAATCCCTAAATCCTCTTATAGCAAATGATGATTTACTCCTGATACCATATTCCAGTGTAGCGATACTGATGCTAAACCTAAACCAAAACTAAAATCTCCAAATCCTCTCATGGCAAATGATGGTTCGCTCCTGGTACCATATTCTAGTGCAGCGATGCCGATGCCAAACAAAAACCCAAAATCCAAATCCAATGCACAAAAGCCCCGCTGGACGGATAAGAAACTCCCAAATCAAATCAAATCAGCAGGTCAACCAACAACCTCCCCGTCGGAATCAAACTCCGTCTCAAAATCAAGTCAACCAATAATCTCCCTGTCGGAATCAAGCTTCACGTCGGAAACAAGTCAACTAACAACCTCTGCATCGGAACTATATTTCGTTCAGAATCTCTATCTCTGCGTTGGAACCATACTTCGTTTCAGAATATGTGCCCCGTGTCGAAATCATGCTTCGCCTCGAAGTATCTACCTTCCCTGTCGGAATTATGTTTCATCTTAGAATCAATCTCTGCATCGGAACTATACTTCGTTCGGAATGTCTACCTTGCGTCGGAATTATGTTTCGTCTCAGGATACACCTGTCCCATGTCGAAGTTATGCTTCATCCCGGAATCCTACGTCGGAATTATGTTTCGTCTCAGGATACACCTGTCCCGTGTCGGAATCATGCTTCGTCCCGGAACCCTATGTCGGAATCATGTTTCATCTCAGGATACACATGTCCCGTGTCGGAATTATACTTCGTTCCGGAACCCTGTGTCGGAATTATGTTTCATCTCAGGTACACCTGTCCTGTGTCGGAATCATACTTCGTCCCAAAACCCTGCGTCGGAATTATATTTCGTCTCAGGATACACATGTCCCGTGTCGGAATCATGCTTCGTCCCAGAATACACAATGTCCCGTGTCGAAGTTATGCTTCGTTCCGGAACCCTGTGTTGGAATTATGTTTCATCTCAAGGTACACCTATCCCGTGTCGAAATCATGCTTCGTCCCAGAACCCTGCGTCGGAATTATATTTCGTCTCAGGATACACATGTCCAATGTCGGAATCATACTTCGTCCCAGAATACTGCGTCAGAATTATATTTCGTCTCAGGATACACCTATCCCGTGTCGGAATCTTGCTTCATCCCGGAACCCTGCGTCGGAATTATGTTTCGTCTCAGGATACATATACCCCGTGTCGGAGTTATACTTCGTCCCGGAGCCCTGCGTTGGAATCATATTTCGTCTCAGGATACATTTGTCCCGTGTTGGAATCATGCTTAGTCCCGAAACTCTGCGTCGGAATCATGATACACCGTCCCGTGTCGAAATCATGCTTCGTCTCGGAACCCCGTGTCGGAATTATGCTTCATCCCGGAACCATGCGTCCGGAATTATGCTCCGCACCTTGGAATTATACTCGGACTCCCGGAATTATGCTCCGCACCTCGGAATGATACTCCGACCCCCAGAATTATTCTCCGCACCTCGGAATGATGCTCCGACCCCTGGAATTATGCACCCGGAATGATACTCCGCCTCCAGAATGATATTCCACCTTGAAATCAAACTCCCCATGGAAGATCTATCAATTTCATGCACACGACCCATGTACGCAGTGTTCATTAATTGATGGGGGCATTTTTTTGGGGTCAAAAATTACACCCCACGGTCGAGGTCAATAAGTCAAATCAAGCCCAAAAAGTGGGTCCGGACCCGAACCCAAATCCAAGCAAGCGGGCCCAAGCCCAGGTCTAATGGGCCCATGCCCGAGTCGAGCCCGAGCATGAAGAGGCCGCCCCCCATGCCAAAGGAATAATTTAAGGTTCGAGATTTCGGTCAAAACCATCGATACGTGGTGATTTTGTATCGGTTTCGGTGGAGACCGATACGAAACCCAACACCGATACGAAACCAACCATACAATATCGTTTCGGCTGAAACCTTTAAAAACTTATTTTTTTATAACATTTTTACTGTCATTGTGGTCATTGTAGGTCTTCATTGTTAGAAAACCGCAAACACTGAACACAAACCCTATATTAATAGTTACCTAAGTACACTTTTCAATATATTTTGCATCATGGCAGGATTTTTAAATACTAGGATTGTTGTCTTGCAATATAAAATCATAAATTTAGTATTTAATATATCTACACCTATGTGTTGTATTACCGTCGAAACCGAAAATCGAACCGAGATTAGCGAAACTAGCCGAAACCCAACGAAACTAATAAAATTATGAGTGACTGAAACGGAAACTGAAACCTAGTTCTTAAACCTTAGAATAATTATAAAACAATAAATAGGTTTGAAGCAATTTTCATGCATAAATGTAAAATAAATAGGCAAAAATCCAATTTTTTGTAAAACTCATGGCTCATCTGCAAAAAGAAATAAGCACATGGGCATGGAAAGGGCAAAATGCCATTTTGTAAACCTCGAGGGGCTATATGTAAATTGTGTAGCCTATAAAAAGGAAACGTGATGAGAAATCAATGATGATTCATTCCCCTCAAAAATTTCTAGAGTATGTGTCTCCTTCTTCAAAGTTCAAAGCCTTTTTCTCCTTTCTTTTTTTGAATTAAATCACGAGTTTAACTTTACTTTCTCAAAAAGAAATAGTTTTTTCACCATAAAACCCTCGAAAGGGAGCTCAGATCTCCCATCAAATCTTTAAAAGGGGGATTTCTAATCTCACCGTCTCTTTTCTCCAAGGCCCAACAAAAAAGAAAAGGAAGAAGGAACCCATCTCAAAAGAATCCATTTTAGAAAAGTCTAAGGCTTGAAGAGAAAGAAAAGGAATCTCTTTTTATCATCTAAGATCTAAACCCTTTGGGAGTTTAAGTCCGAATCAATTTTTGAGGAGCTCAACTCCAAGTCCAAGATCCAAATCATCAAAGAAGTTTACCTAAAATCCAAATCTTTTAGGAGTTTAACCCCAAATAAAAATCCTTCTTTTTATAGGAATTTGACTCCAAAGTCCCTCGGAAGTTCAACTCTCAGTTCAGGGGCTAAGCTTCTTTTTCTGTTGGCGTCTGACGGCCGCATGCCGAACACGTGACCCGTTGGCACCCAGCTTCCACGCGCCATCTCACACGTCCTCAAGACGCTTCTCACCCCTCTTTTTCCCACACGTTTCACACTCAAACCACTTTCCCGTTAGAAAAAAAATATATACGGAGTAGCGCCCAGCCAGGGGGCTGCTGGCTCCCTTGACCCCAGCCCGCTATTCGGGCAGCGGGACCCCCGTAAACTCTGCGAAACCCCCGATTCATCCAAAACATCTTCAAAACACAACATCCACACTCTGCACATTGAGTTCACATAACCAGTTTGATCCGTCAATCGGAGGTTATCTCGCTCCAAAGGCGATGGGTAATTAACGGCAGCTTAGTCCGCGGCTGCCTCACAATCAATAAACCCCGGCGCTACCCTAAGCAGGGGAATTTATACACGCTTGACAAACACGCGTATTTCTATCTCAGCAGGGTGACGAAAAACACTCTACAGACATATATAGATCATTTTGAAAAAAGAAAATAATAGTAACAATAAGAACATTGTTTGGAAAGCAAACCTGCATAACTCTCTTCTGAAATACAGAAGTTTTGCTTTCTATACAAAGGGAACTTCTTGTACCGCTCATGCAAGAAATTGTATGTGTCATTTGCTAACCAACAACTCGGACAAAAATTAATTCACCATGGCTGAATTTCTACTATTTCTTTTAAAACCTCATATGCTGAAGAAATAATAATAGGGAAAATATACATTTTTAATATAGAAATGTAACCTGTAAAAGAATCTCCAAGAATACTGTAATCACTCGTTGTGTATGAATAGGAAAAGCCTAAACCAACTGGAGACTCAAGAAATAATAGATTGGCCTCTGCAACAAGAGAAGCAATTACTTGTATTGAGTATTTACCTCCCATGGCTAATTTATGTATAAATGTATCACTGAGTGTAGTAAGATGATCATAACCTGTATTCCAGGAATATGGATTGAGATTGAGCCCTCGCCCATAGGTATCAACAAGAAAAGGACCAACTCTTGGGTCGCTCCATAACCAATTGAAGAACATCCGGGGCCTAAACAAGATAATTATTTAAGTTATACAATAAACATGTTTGGTTAAATTTGTTTCTGAAAGGGATCTATTGCCTATGATAGTTGATAGTTGAACAGAATTGAAAATCCAGTAAGACAATTTATCCGTTTTTGTTTGTGCACATGAAAGCTAAAAGATGATTAATCAGCAATTAAATGAGCTTAACTGAAGACTTCATCATCTACCAAGTTTAAACTAAATTTGACAGATAGGAAAAATCAGTAACACCTGTAATTTATGTTGTTTCCACATCACTTGCTTCACTGTAGAGAGTTGGCGGGCTATGGAGCGATTGCACTCCTGACAATATTTTTAGTGTTTTTAATTGTCAAAATTTCGTTTGCTTTCCGATGTCCAGAATGCACAAAGATAAAGCATCCAAATTAAAAGCATATTTCCTTAAAGAGCGGTTTTTGAGATAACACCAATGAACTTTAAAATGCCATGAACTCCCCTTCAAATGGCAATGTGGTCTTAAAAATTATAGTTTCATCAACTTGATTAAGACACAAATGGATTGAATGACACCAAAACAACCTTGTATATGGACTAGAATCCCCAAATTGAGCCGAAGTGGTATTTTTTTGACGAAAATACTCTTCGGGAAAAAAACCATTCAAGGAGGGTTCATGACATTTTAAAAGTTCAATGGTTCTATATCAAAAACCATGGAAGTTTGATGGTGCTATATAAAATTTGAGGAAAAAAAAGTTGCAGGGCCGCTAGACTCGAACCAAGAGATCAGAGTTCGCTAAAAGAGCGAAGGCCATAGAAGAAGAGGGACGATGCGAAGGAATAACTGCAATGTCCAGACTAGCCCCACGGGACCTGCAGTTATGAGCTTGCAGTGTCCCTGCAGGCCCCTTATAGCCATAAATTTTACCCTTAAATTTTAATTGTTTATGCAACTGATACAATCAAAACTTATAAAGGAGATGTAAGCTTTGATCAATGAACTAAAATCATTGTTGGTATTGAAATATATAGTTGAGTATCTGACATGGAAATGTGGATAGATACACTCAGTGGATTCTCTCCATGTGTTATCTATGACAAGATGTTTGTCTGTAATTGCAATGTGCAACTAGTTGTCCAACTATGAATTGCAAAATGGAAGAACATTGTGCTGATTGACACTGAAACTATTTTGTTGACAGTATGCCAGAGCAAATACTAAGTGATAGGTAATGTTCATATGCCACTAAGTTATAAGTGCATGGTTTGTTTGAATAAAAAAAAGGTCGGAACCATGCAGAGGATGAAGTCAGGTTTTATATATGGAATAAGCTGAAATTCAATTGTTGAACGATGGCCGTTATCCCACTCATATTAAGATATAAACCACAATTGTGAGACAAGATGAACATGGCAACTTCAGCAAAACATGTTATTGGTCAAAGTGGGGAAACAATTCAGAGAGATTCCTTCGGATAATGACTAAACCATGATAGATTGCATAAATAGAATAAACAGTTCGCAAAGAATTGTAATAATCAATAAATGTGTGATGGGCGTAAAGATGTGATATAAAAGGGCTAAGAGAATATGCCATTAAAGATTGTACAAGGGAAAGTCAAAAGATAGAACCATTAAGAACCAGACTAGCACCAAACCAAATGCTTAGTTTGTGCCTCCTGCAGTGGTACGCTCCTCGCTTTGTGTTAGGCAACAAGCCATCTCCATACTTGTCAGTGCCAAACATATATTCTAACGAGAATATATTTATTCCTTGAAATTGGATAATAATAAATTTAAGGGTTTCAAGATGGAGGTCAATACCCTATCTTCAACCTTCAATGTTCGTTGCTTCAAATGGGAGCAGTCAGCAAGAGCTCCTCCTTATCGACAACAGCAATTGTGACACAGTACCTCAGTCTCAATTCCGGATTGCTCTACAGTTAGACTTCAATCATCTCAATAAGTTTCACTACGCAACTTGTTTATCCAGTCCAAGGCCACAACTTTTTTCATAGCAAGTTGCTTCAAATTGGCGAGAATGCGTGACTAGAATAAGCTTTCCAAATCTTTTACTATAAAATCCCCCAAGAATCCATTAGAGTCTGAAACTTCACTCGCCTTTTGATGCTACCGAACCTATCATACCCTATGCCAACCCTACTATGCACCAGCTTGAGAGTCAAATCAGCATTCCCTGCTTTTCTAAGTGCATTGATCATTCTCACTTTCCCAGGAATTTCCCTACCTCTATCCACAATTCCATCAGCCAATTTACAAGCATGAGCATATCTACCCACTTTCTAAGTGCATGAGCATCATTGTTAGGTTGGGAGCCAAGAATACCATATGTAAAGACCGTCTTTTAGTGATAAAACCTTTTCTTTTCTTTGGTTTCCTTGATTCGCGCTTTTGTTTTTTGTTCATGATGAACGCTTGTAAATTTTTCTTCTTGCGCTGTTGGGCCTCCGTGTCAGGTCGGCTATCTGCCTAGCGATCGTCTGTCGAGTTGATTCATGCGCTGCTGAGGAGAAGGCGTCTCCATGCGTCTCTATGGCCCCGAACTCGAGGGGAGATCGCTCGAGACTTGGATAGACCTGATGTCCTTGGTTGGCAGCTCGGGCCGTCCGTGCTTGGTGGGCGGAGGGTTGCCCGTCTTATTTGGACCGAGCAGGGTAGCTGCCCGGTTGCCTCTTGCGAGGGCTTTTGATCCTTCAGGACGGGGACCGAGCAGGGTTACTGCCCAGTGCCTCTTGGCGAGGACTTTGATCCCTATCGGTTGTGGTAGGAAGCTACCAGCCGGGGATAGCCGAGCAAGAACTCGACTGCCTCTGGGAGGACTTTGGTCCTTGGCGCGGGAGGGGCTATAGAAGCCTATCAAGGACCCTTGGCCGGGCAAGATTACTGTCCGGTGCCTCTTGGCGAGGGCTTTTGTCCTGAAGGATAGCCGAGCGAGGGATACTCGGGCTCGACCGCCTCTGGGAGGGCTTTCTGATCCTTGGCGTTGAGGTAGGGAGGCTACCCGCCAGGGATAGCCGAGCGATGGTTGTGCTCGACTGCCTCTGGGAGGACTTTCTGATCCTTGGTGTTGCGGTAGGGAAGCTACCCTCCAGGGATAGCCGAGCGATGGTTGGGCCCGACTGCCTCTGGGAGGACTTTCTGATCCCCGGTGTTGCGGTAGGGGAGCTACCCGTCAGGGGTGGCTGAGCAGGGCAGCTGCTAGGTTGCCTCTTGGTGAGGGCTTTGGTCCCTGGCGTTGCGGCAGGGAGGCTACCCGCCAGGGGTGAACGAGCAGGGCAGCTGCTGGCTTGCCTCTTGGCGAGGGTTCTGATCCCCGACGTTGCGGTAGGGGAGCTACCCGCCAGGGATGACCGACTACGGCAGCTGCCAGGTTTCCTCTGGGAGGACTTTCCAATCCCTGGCGTTGCGGTAGGGAAGCTATTCGCCCGGGATAACCGAGCAGGGCGGTTGCTGGCAGCTGTGGGTTGCCTCTTGGTGAGGCTTTCTGATCCCCGGCGTTGCGGCAGGGAAGCTACCCGCCAGGAATAACCGAGCAGGGCAGCTGCTCGGTCGGATCTTCAAGAAGTTTCACCCGACCATACACCTGGGGAACGGGAACGGTTAGCATGCGTGTTGAATGCGGGGGGAGGAGAAGTGTTAGGGCCGCGTCGCTTTGGTTCCGTCGGAGGAGGCTTAGTGATCGCCACGTGGCAGCAACTCCTTGGACGAGAGTGGGTGACCGTTGAGTTCCCCTGGGGCGTGGCGGGCTATATAAGGCTGAAGGAGCACTAGATCTTCCTTCCCTTGCAAACAGAGAGTTGAGAATGCAGGACTTCCCATTTACCGTCCCCGACATCATCAACTTCGAAGATGTGTACCTGTATGATCAGAACTGTACCGAGGACACGGTGCAGTTGGTGTACAGGAGCATCGAGGACCACTTCGGCCGGTTGCTCCCCCAAAGTTCTTCCCTGCTGCAGCTGCTGATGTACTCCATCTGGAGGGCGTCGCCAGGGTTCTACAACCCCCTGTCCGAGCAGCTCTATGACGAGGCCGTGGGCAAGCTGCGGTCTTTGAGGTGTTTCGGCCTCATATCTGCGAACCGACTGGCTCCCTCGGAGGCGCTCGTCCGTGAGTGCTATGAGCTGAGGCTCGGGATCAATGCGCGTGGGGGGAACCGAGGGGAGAGGTTGGACCTTGCGAGTCCTCGGCCGGTGGAGATCTTCACCGAGTATCATGAGCAGTGCTCTCTGCACCCCCTTCCTCCGCTGTTGTAATTTTTTTTTTTTGCATGTACGGCTGAGGAGCCCATAATACCCTTTTTTTTAAATAAATAAGATCTTTTCAACTTTCTTCGCAATGTTCTGCTGATCTTTATTAAATTGACAATAGGCCCTAGGGAGAGTTTACATTGCCTCAAAAGAAAAGTACATTCTAATAGATGACCCATCAGCGTGGCCCGAGCTTCCTGGCAGCTTGCTGGTCTCCATGCTTGGCACCGGGTACGGGGCTACTCGGGCGCCGAACTGGTCGTCTGAGGAGGCAAGCATGATCTGGCCGATGGTCAGCTCGGCAGGAGGTGGACGCTGCTCCTGTTCGCGGTCGGCCTGCCGTTTATCCCTTAAGTAAGCGGCGAGGTGTCCCGATCGGATGAGCTCCGCGATGTAATCCCGGAGTTGTTTGCAATCCTCGGTGGCGTGGCCCAGCGTCCGGTGGAAGGCGCGGTAAGGGCCCCGGGTCCGCTTTGAGGCCTGACGTGGGATTGGAGGGAACTTGAAGAACCCTTCGCCTTGGGCCTCCTCCAGTAACACTGCGAGGGAGACGTTGAGCGGGATGTACTCCTGGAACTTCGGGTGATAGGACTGCTGACGCTCCGGCCTCTCCTTCCGAGCCCTCTTCTTCTGGTTCGACCGATCTGCTTGGGGGAGGTTCACGTTCACCTCGGACTCTAGCTGAACCTCGCGCTCGGTCCACGCCTTGACCTCGACCATGGTCTTAGGCTGTGCTAACACAAAGGAGCACAACCACTCCTTGTGCCTCAGACCAGATCTGAGCGCCGTGATGACGGTCTCATTCCGGTGCTCGGGAACCTCGAGGAGGGCGTTGTAGAAGCGGGTGATGTAAGCTTTGAACGTCTCCTTGTCTCCACTCTTAATTGTGAAGAGGTAGTCGACCGTGCGCTTCTGTCGACGGTTCTCAACGAAGTAGCCGAGGAACTGAGCAGCCAGCTCGTCGAAAGTCGAGATTGAGCGAGGCCCGAGTCCTCGGAACCAGTCCCGACCAGAACGGATGAGGGTGGCTGGGAAGGCCCTGCACTGGGCGGCATCGGAATGGTCCTGGAAGCTCATTCCCTTGGTGAAAGCATCCAAATGGTCTTTGGAGTCGGTTTTCCCATCGAACAGAGAGACCTTCGGGGGTTTGTTGCGCGAGGAGACGTGGACAGCGAGCAGTTCCTCGGTGAACAGTCTGGTGAGCGATTCGGCGGCGTACTCAGCCCCGTCGGCCGAGAGGTGACCTTCCCGGCGCATGCCCTCGATCTTCTTCTCAAGGGCGTCGAGTCGGCCGTGGTACCCCGAGGACTCGATGCCTCATGATCCCTGGTCCCCGCTGTGGGAGACCTGCGTCTGCGCATGGCTCCGGTTCCTCTCGATGAGGTTCCTCAGATCCCCGGGCGCGGTGGCTCTCGAGCCGTCGTGGCGAGCCCTTTCTGTGCGACCCCATCGGTGGAGTGGGTGCCTGCCATGCCTGTGGGCAGGCGAGGTGACCGACATCTCCTCAGGGGGGCAAGGGTCGCTAGGAGGTTCGAGGCGTGGTGCGCCGGCGGCGGACCTTGGGGTGGAGCCGCGAGGTGCCCAACGGGCCTCAGGGAGTATCGATCCGTGAGATCCGTGGTCAGGAGTCGCAGCCAGCCGGTGGTCGGCTGTGCCGACGGGGGCAGAGCATTCAGGATGCGGAGGAGCGGCGAGGTGGGGCCGCCCAGGCCCGGCCATTTGGGCACGGAAGAGCGCCTCCACGAGGGACTGTAGCTGATCTATTCGGCTGGCGAGGGCGTGGATGATGGTCGCCGGAGGGGGTTCATCCGCGCCTCCGGTGAGGGGGAGGCGGCGGATGGTATCCGAATCTTCAGGATGGTCGCTTGCCATGTGGACGAAGATCGGAAGGTCAACTTTGTTTTTTTGTGGAGTTTGCGTTCCCACAGACGGCGCCAACTGATGGAGGTCTGTTCCCCTCCGAACGGCGGCCCGGACTTCGCGTCCGTTTCCTGAGGTTCGGGACAGATGCTATTTGGTTTTATCCGTCTATCTCTCCGAAGATGCCAAGTTGATTTATGGCGCCGTGTATCGGAGGTTTAGACGGATGCGGCCGATGTAGCAGACTTCGTCAGATTCCCCCTCAGGATGAGGGGTTTTTGATTGTGGGGACGCTCTTCCCTGCAGGCGCAAGCCCCTGCAGGGAATTACGCTACCGCATCGCGGTAACAACTTTCTCCTTCTCCAGAATTTTACTTCGTGTCGTGTGTGTTTGTTTTGTTTATGGTTGCCCGTGGATTGTATACGGAGACTGAGTAATGCCGTCGCCCGTAGGACGTGGATTAGTCCAAATCCGTATTTACTTAGATTTGGATTTGATATTTTTAGTTTAAGGATGCATTAGTCGCGTTGCGGCTAAGATCAACTTAAACGTTCGTTAAGGATACGATAGTCCTGTTTGAGACTAAGATCAACTTAACGTGATCGTTTAGATCCGACAAAAGAGCGTTTGGGCTCTATTGTTCCAGTTTGGGAGATTTATAGTCCAATTTGGGACTAGAGTCTGTTTGGAGGATACGTTAGCCATTTTTGAGGCTAAGATCGACTCGAACGTTTGTTAAGGATACGTTAGTCCAGTTTGAGACTAAGATCAACTTAACGGGACCGTTTAGGTCCGACAAAAGAGCATTTGGGCTCTATTGTGCCAGTTTAGGGACGTGGTGGTCCATATTCCAGTTTAGGGACGTGGTGGTCCATATTCCAGTTTAGGGACGTTTCGGTCTAATATTAGTTTAGGGACGTTTCGGTCCGATATTAGTTTAGGGACGTTTCGGTCCAATATTAGTTTAGGGACATCTCGGTCCGATATTAGTTTAAGGACGTTTCGGTCCACGAGTTTAAGGACCCCGCAGTCCATATCGATGTGTGGTCGTTGGGACCCGTCACCTCTTTGACGTCGTTGAGGAATTACAACGACGGATGTCAAAGGAGTTCGGAGATGTACCCTCGAACCGGATGTAAATTGATTTAGAAGAGCAATTTTGCTCAGTCAATTTAATTTAAGGACTTATGGCCAAAATTGGGCTAAGTCCAGTTGAAATGTTCAACATTTTTATTTGCCTTTGTATTGCATTTTTATTTGGGCCTTGCCCAGAAAGGATGCAGAGCATCAATTTGTTTTGGGCTCTGCCCTTTTAGGAATGATGCAAGGCATCAATTTTATTTTGGGCTCTGCCCTCGTATAAAGGATGCAAAGCATCAATTTATTTGGGCTCTGCCCATTTATTGCCTTGCAATTTATTTTGGCCTGTCAGGTCATTTTGGTTTGGGCCTTGCCCTTTAGAAAATGCATTGCATTTATCAAGCGCTTTTCCTTTCTCATTTCGGGGATCGGGTTTTGGAGGAGACGGTTTATGGCCCATCTGGTCCATTTGGGCTAATTTGTCGATCAAGGCCTGGAAGGTGGTCGGCCTGAAGAACATCATGAATTGCGAGATGGTCGCTTGCGGATCGAGAGTGCCCACAAACATGCCTACCGCAGGTGCCTCTTCTATGCGTTGTTCGCATTTCGACCATAGGTTTCGCCATTGTGTTGCGTATTGGACCCACGTTTCGCCGGGCCTTATCCTGGCATTTATCAGTGCTGTAATCGGGGTGCGTTCACTAGCACTTGCGAATCTTTGTGTAAACAGCAGTTCCATCTCTGCAAATGTTTTGACAGAGTCGTTAGGTAGCTCCGAATACCACGTTCAGATCATTTATTAATACACTGAATCTGGACTAAAAACTCAGCTTGTTAAGTTAACGAGCCGAACTTGAACTTTACCCAGCCCATTTCTCATTTAACAATATATTTGTTTTGAGCTTTATACCTAAAGCCACTAATTAAAATATTTACTATAAATAAACTATAGATTTTAAGTCCAAACCCATTAACCCAAATATCCAAAGTCTAGTTCACAAATGCGCCAACGAGCTCACAAATAAGATGCCGAGCTCAATAGTGAGCTCATTGGCTCGTTTAGCATAGAATATTATTGTGATGAACTTGAGCCAGGGTTAAGTCGGACAAGCTGGCTATTGAGGAAATTAAAGCAATACATTTCCAGGTACAATTAAATTTCAAAAACCCACATATTTTCTTCTTATTCTTAAGTATAATTACGTACATGGTTCGTGTCAAAACACTAGTTATTCTAACCTCTACTCTCGGGAATCCTCACAATTAAATTTCTAATTAGACCAAACACTCGTTAAGGTAATTCTGACAAATATCTCACATGTCACTTTGAGATACATGACCTGAAAAAATAATAAAAGAAGAAAAATGATAGCCTTATATTAATTACAACTAATTTTTTTTATAAAACAACTATTCAACCAAAAAATAACTTCATCTTTTTTATATTTTGTGTGCTGTTATAACCGGATTGCGGCTCGGAATATTTGGAGCACGTGGAACAGAGAGAAACATGAGTTGCATTATTTTTATTTTATTTTATTTTTTTGTTTTGTAACACGTGCTTTCATAAAGTTAGCAAAAGTTAACTCCAAAATACAAAGTAACCATTTTAGAATTGAGATAATTGCATTTTTTCAGGTTTAAACTGCAATTATCTTAATTTCAATCTGATCAAAGTTCACTTGGAGTTTAGGGCTTGCAAACCATTGTTCGCATGTCACATTGACAAGATAGTATATTTTTAAGCGGAGTGGAGGTCAGAAGTATCCTGTAGTTTGCAAGTCAACTCTAAATAAAGGGATTTTAGATAATGTAGTTGGAATTGAGCTGTGATAATTGTAGTTATTTCAACTTTAAAGATGATATAATCGTAGTTATCTCAGCTCCAAGATAATTGCTATTAAGGATAAAGTCAGCATTTTGAGCTAAGATTTTCTGAACTTTTACGAGAACAAAATTAATAGGGTTTTTTCATGTATGGCCCCTAAAATTCCGCAATTTTGAAAAACAGCCCTTAAACAAAGACGGTTTTGAAAAACAATCTTTTAAAACTCTAACCTTCACTAGATGGGAAAAATGGATCTAATTCTCTAACTTTGAAAAGCAATAGGTTTAGATTCCTGGCACAAAAAAGTTGAGAAAAACTTTCCAAACTTAAAGATTCTTTTGTTTTAGTCCACATGTATATTTACTATTGTTTTATGACAACACCGTTCTTTTAGGTAAACTACTAAATTTACCTTTTAAAGTATTATACTTATCTTTCAAAACACTACATTTATGTTATAAAGTATTATATTTGTGTTAAAATACTGCATCCGACTTGAAAACTACTGTAACACCTTAGGATGTGTTAGTGACTAATTATATTTAAATAAAGGGGTTTTAATGAAAAGTTTACCAAATTGTGTTTCAAATATTTTTCCAAATTTAATAAATATTTTTCTAAAATTTTCCTAGGCTTGCACACACATATGCATGTAAACTAGGGTTTTTAAATGAGTCATTACCAAGATTAGTAACTATGGTGGGTTAATCATAGGGATTAAGTCTTTTGGGTTTTAATTGAGTTTAATTAGTTAATTAATAGTTGATTTAATTTGAATTTTTCCTTAGGGTGTTGACTTGGTGAGAGAGAGAGAGAGAGTGCATCATGGCTTGAGCCATGCTTGCAATTAATGAGGAGAGAGAGAGTGAGGGGTTGACATTGGGGTGATGATTTGTTTTCCTCTTATTTTCTTTTTGCTCTTCTCTCAAACCTCACTCTCTCTCACACACACACACACTTACCTCTACACCAGCAGGAGAAGCAAGCAACAGAGAGCAACAGCAGCAGCATCAGTGAGCAGCAGCAACAGCAGCAACAGAGAAGCACAGCAGCAACAACAACAGTAAGCAGCAACATCATCACAGCAGCAGTAGCTTCGACTGCAGCCTCCTTCCCTTCACTTCTTCTTCTTCCTCCAGCTCCCTAGGGACTATTGTGAGGTATATTTCCTAAACTTACTCCCTAGTTTACTTGTTTAGTGTAGTTTTGCTTCGGTTAGTGGTTTTTGGTGCGATTTAGTGCGATATGAGGTGTTTAGTGTGAACCTTGGCCAAGTGATGTGTGATTTGGTTTCAGTAGGTTGATAGAGTGTCGTTAAGGCCATTTCAACCCAGCTTAGCCCCCAATTGCACTAAATTACCACCAGATCCCTATTTGATGCATTTCGTCGTTTTAAAGCAAAAATTGAGTTTTTGGGAACTGCTATCGACCCGATGAGTTCAGATTAAATTTGAGAATACTGCAGTGTAGTGGCTAGGTACTGATACCCCAGGTAGAACCCGACCCCCTTTCTTCATGATGAGGCCGCCGAAATGTTCGATCTGGCCGCAATTTGCGGCCAGATGGATAGGGTTTGGGTTGTGGTTTGGTCCCTTGGGTGTATTCTGCTGTGTGTAGTGTTATGATATATATATTTTTGTAAGTTAAGTTCTGTATAAAAATCTGGGACTTGTTGGGGTAAAAATTTACACCCCGGTTGACCAAGTCAAAATCAAAGTCAACCCCAAGACAAGTGGGCCCAAGCCCAGATCCAGTGGGCCCATGCCCGGGTCGAGCCAGAACATGAAGCGGCAGGCCTCCCCCCATGCCAAGATAAAATTTTTGTAATAAATAATTTTGTTGTATTTCTTTTATTCTTATTTTATGGACAAATGTAAGAAAAATAGGCATAAAGCCAAATTTTTGTAAAACCCATGGCTTATGTGCAAAAAGAAATGGCACATGAGCCATGAGATAGGCAAAATGCCATTTTGTGAAGCCCAAGGGGCTATGTGTAAAGTGTATGGCCTATAAAGGCAAAGAAAATGAAATACCAAAAAAACTTCTCTCTCCAAAAAAAGTTTGAGATCTGAGATATTTTCTTCCTCCTTCAAGGTTCCAAAACCTTCTTCTTTCTTTTGAATTAAATCAAGAGTTTTACTCTTCCTTTTTCAAAACTAAATAGTTTTCCACCACAAATCCCATTAAGGGGAACTCAGATCTTCCATTAGATCTCAAAAAGAAGAGATTTTTAAAAAAATCCCACAGCTCTTGATCTTCAAGATCCAGCTAACAGAGGAGGAAGAAGAAGAACATCTTTCACTAACCCCCCCCCCCCAAAAAAGAAGAAAAACACACTCAGGAGTCCAACTCCTCTCTGATTTCTCTTCTGAGAAATTTTTTCAGGCTAAAAGCCTCTTTTTCTCGCCGGCGCTAAGCGCAGAGCGCCCACGTGCTGACACGTGGATCACTTGCGCTCAAGCGCTCGCGCTCGAGCGCAAATTGCCCTCGTGCCGACACGTGGCGCGCTTGCGCTCCAGCGCAAGCGCTCGAGCGCAAGTCACCCCTGTGCCGACACGTGGCGCTCTTGCGCTCCAGCGCAAGCGCTCGAGCGCAAGTCGCCCACGTGCCGACACGTGGCGTGCTTGCGCTCCAGCGCCCAGCGTCCGAGCGCAAAGCGCCCACGTGCCGACACGTGGCGCGTTGCGCTCCAGCACTCTGCGCTCGAGCACAAAGCGCCCACATGCCGACACGTGGCGCGCTTGCGCTCAAGCGCCTAGGCGCTGGCCCCACGCATCCTTTGGATGTCTTTTTCCCCTTTATTTATATATACATGTATATATATACATATGTATACAAATGTACACATACACATACCCCCGTAAAAACTCTGCGTGGCTCCCGATATATCCAAAACCCCCATTTCAAAACAAAACACACGTACACCGCACATTGAGTTCGCATGACCAGTTTAACCCGTCAATCGGAGGTTCCCTCGCTCCAAAGACGAGGGGTAATTAACGGCAGCTTAGTTCACGGCTGCCGGAGATTCGGATCCCCACAATCATTAAACCCCGGCCTACCCTAGGCAGGGGGAATCTGTAGTACGCCTGACAAGCGCGCGCGTATTCCCATCTCAATGGGGTGACGAAAAACACCCTACATGGCTTATTACCTATTTCTCGTATTTTCTAAACCTTCGCGACACGCGTGATACGTGTGTGAATTTGGGGTTTCTGCGTATCGCGACGCGTCAGGGTAGTTTCAGGCGCGTGATCACACGTTTTAGCGTATCGCGCACACGCGCGATTGGTTTGCGACACGGGTTTCTAGTTGGACCATAATACCACGTTTTTGTGAAATTAAGCTTATGTGTGATTTACGTTATGTGGTTCTAGGTTCGCAGGCGAGTGAGACGGACGTTGCAAAGAAGGGCAAGCAAGTCGTCGGCTACACTTAGCGCGAGACTTCGGTGAGTAGATTTAACATCTACGGGGATATCGCCCGTATGGCGTTATGCGTCAGGGCTGATAGGACCTTATTATTATATGTTGCATTTACCTCATATACTGTCATTGCATATTGCATTCCCTACTGTATGTATGCTTAGAATTGATAGAACACCGCACTATTACTAACGGTTCATGTTGCACGAGCACTGATCTGCATGCTACACATACACCGTTAGTAATTGCCATGACACACTCACTGTAGAACTGCCATGATTATATTGCTGTAGTTCATTTCATATATGATTCGATATGAATTTCATGGAAATTGGGAGCCGCATGATATCTTTAAAAACGGAAACTAATTTTAAAAGCGGTTTTCCCCTATACCTATATCATGAATTGATGTACATGGCACATCGCATTGGATTTATTTCTTGGTGTTGGATTTTCATGTGATTTCTGGTTTTGAGGACCGTGGAATTTTTAAGAAAAGATGCACTATTTGAAAACCCGGTTCCTCGTGATATGATATTTTGGTGCGTCCACCACGCGTTTTCTCGGTGCTGAGACGTATGCTTGAAACCCGATTCGAGGAGATGGATGATCCGTTTGCGGGTTCGTGGTGGACCCGGTATGGTTCCCCGGGGCGAGAAATGTTTTTCGTGGAGTAGACAATGAGCCTCGCAGGGTGGCGAGTACCTACCGGTGATTGGTTGGACCTGGCGGTTGTCCGGAGGATACCGACCAGAGTCGAGAGATGGATGCGGGATGATCCGTACTGCCGGGGCCGAGGGTCGATACCGCAGACGGAGCCTGTGGGCTGATCCGGACTGACGGAGCCCGATATATGAGGATTTGCGTGTCGATGCTGGACACGAGTATTTGATGATGTTTTGGGTGCCGATGTTGGGCACTCGTGATTTCTCAGAGGTTTACAGGATTTGAGGGCCGATGGGTGTGCCGGCGCCTGAGTTATTTGGGATTTGGGTGCAGTAGTGGGCACCAATTGTTTTCCACGTTGATATTCCATGTAGATGTTGTTTATCCCATTCTCAGCATTGATTACCATATATCTCATCCTGTAGTTATTTTACCTGATAGAGCATCTGCATGATTATTGCACATACTGCTTATCACGCATTGATATTATCTGCTGGCATTTGTTAGAGTAGCGCAGTACGTGCATGCTCGCGATTACCTTTATATGTTATCTCTATTCACGAGTTGGCAACTCACCCCCGTTGTGCCACAGTATTTGCAGGTTGCCCTCAGCATAGTCGCGGCAGGCTGTCTTTTGCATCTTTTGGCTACAGATACCACCACAGTTGCGGTGAGAGCTGTTTTGCATTTAGGTGGGTTGTGGTATTCTGAGTACTTTTATTGTATCCCTTTTGTATCTAGTACTCTCCATCTACCATTTATGTACTGGACTTAGATACTGTGTGAGGACGATGATGTATATTTTGTATTCTGGTGTCGAGCTCGTAGGAGCCGACTGTTTTTATATGCAGTTTATATTCTGTGATGTCTACTTATTGCTTATTCTTCGCTACGGCGTCGTATATTACTCTTGTGATGTTGGGTTCCGCCGTTGGGCGTGATTGCTCCCGTTTGGGGATGTTTCATTTCATTTCACTTATATCCTGTTTTGTACCCGGTCTCGGGGCTACTTTTACAAAGGAAATGCTGCCAAAATTATTCAAATGATTAAGTAACTTTAAAAGGAATTTATTAAATTATTTAAGGTTTTCTAAAAGCTTTAACTAAATGTTTTCAACACTCACTATTTTTTTTAAATGGTTTTGATTTCTGGGTTCAGCTTACTTAGTCGCGTTACACCTGTAGACGTAGCGTGGTTAAGTGCCGGTCACGAGTCGAAATACTCGGGTCGTGACAAAGTTGATATCAAAGCGTAGGTTTTACCTTCGGAGTGTAGGATGGCCCTGGTATGATGGAGTAGGTAGCTGCAGCAGGGTAGCGTAGCGTGTGTATGTTCCGCGGCATACTCACGACCCAGTACTCCGCCTAAGCGACCTTAGGACTTATTGATTTAATCCCTTCTTATATTCTTGTGATTCGATTCCTGTATTCTTATCGAATCCTAATTTCCTTTCAGCCATTATGCCGCCAAAGACTACGAGGGCGTAGAGAGCGGCCGCGAGGGCCGAGATTCGAGTTGACTCGTCCGAGACGAGGACTGATCCGGGCAGTACACCGGTTGTACCCGAGCAGGCTGTTCCTGCCGTGACAGATCAGATCGCCACGCTAGGGGCTGGTATGCAGGAGATGCGCCAGATGATAGGATCGCTAGTTGAGACGCTTCGAGCGCAGCGACCAGAGGTAGCTCCACCCGTTCCAGAGACTGCGATGGTACCTACCGCACAGCCAGTTGCCCCTGCAACCACGGAGGTGATTACAGTATCGCTATCAGAGTTCATGAGGCTGAAGCCTCCGGTCTTCACAGGCACCGATACAGCCGAGGACCCACAATCTTTCATCGACAGGATGGCCCGGATATGCCGTTCCCTCAGATGCGCAGATACGAGATGGGTTGAGTTCGCGAGCTTTCGCCTGGAAGGTCTTGCGCAGAAGTGGTGCGATTCAGTTGAGAAGGGCAGAGCAGCAGGTCTTCCTCCTATGACCTGGACGGAGTTCGTGACAGTATTTCTTGCCCGTTTCCTCCCCCAGAGTGTTAGGGATGCCCGAGCACGCAGATTTGAGTCCTTGCGCCAGACGCCAGGGATGACAGTGGCAGAGTATGACGTGCTGTTTACAGAGCTAGCAGTCTATGCCCCATATTTAGTGGCTACCGAGGAGTTGCGAGTCAAGAGATTTGTTCGAGGCTTGCTTATACCACTGTTCCTCGCGATCAGCGCGCAGTACTACGAGACCTATGCAGAAGCTGTAGACGCAGCCCTAGTAGTCGAGGAGCACCTTGCTGAGACTTCGGTAGTTCCAGAGCCGAAGAGAGTTCGTACCAGTATATCCGCACGGAGGCAGTCATTCAGACGCCGCGACAGGTATCGTTCTGGTACGAGGAGTAGCAGAGATTCGGGACGAGGCCAGATGTATAGTTCGTATCCCCAGGAGAGTCAGCAGTCGCCGCGGGGTTGCTTTAGGTGCGGCAGTCTACTTCACCTCGTTAGAGATTGTCCTGAGATACACCGGAGGGAGGCGGCAGCACCGCATGTTACCTTACCACCTTCACCACCCCAGAGGGCGTTGCCTGTTGTACCTACCGTTGCTCCGCGCCAGACTCTTACACAGTGAGGTCGTGGACGTGGAGGAGTTGCTCAGAGAGGACGAGATGACCGAGGCAGAGGGCAGTCAGTCGCAGGTAGTGGACAGGCGCGGGTTTTTGCTTTGACGCATCAGGACGCGCAGGCGTCTAATGCGGTGGTTTCAAGTATCCTTCCTGTATGTACAGTTGATGCACATGTATTGTTTGATCCCGGATCCACGCACTCGTACGTATCCACACACTTCATGCCGAGTTTGGGTAGAGAGTCCGGTTTGCTTGATCAGCCGCTTGTTGTGACCACTCCTGTGGGAGAGTCGTTTGTTGCTAGGCACGTGTTCCGATCCTGTACCTTCTGTATTGGCGAGAGAGAGTTGCCTGTCGACTTGATCCTTCTGGAGATGTTGGACTTCGACGTTCTTTTGGGCATGGATTGGTTAGCCACGTGCTATACTTCTGTGGACTGCCGTGAGAAGACAGTTAGATTTTGTTTTCCCGGCGAGTCGGTTTTTGTTGTGTTGGGGGACCGTGGTGCCGCCCCGCACAGTGTGATTTCGTCTTTTCGCGCTGGATAGCTTTTGAGGAAGGGATGTCAGGGATTTCTCGCTTATGTTTGCGATGCTAGTGCTACACAGGTTCCATTGGATCAGGTTCCGGTTGTTAGCGAGTTCCCTGATGTGTTCCCTGACGAGCTTCCTGGGCTACCGCCCGAGCGCGACATTTCTTTCTGTATTGATTTGGTTCCTGGCACGGGGCCTGTTTCCATACCGCCTTATCGGATGGCCCCGGCGGAACTTCGAGAGTTGAAGGGTCAGTTGCAAGATTTGCTGGATAAGGGACTTATTCGACCCAGTGTTTCTCCTTGGGGTGCTCGAGTCCTATTCGTCAAGAAGAAGGACGGCAGTTTGCGTCTGTGTATCGACTACCGGCAGCTGAACAGGGTGACAGTGCGGAACAGGTATCCTTTGCCGCGCATCGACGATTTGTTCGACCAGCTTCAGTGGGCAGGGTACTTCTCGAGGATCGATTTACGATCGGGCTATCATCAGCTGCAGGTTCGACAGGAGGACATTCCCAGGACAGCTTTCCGTACGCGCTACGGCCATTATGAGTTTTTGGTGATGTCGTTCGGACTCACCAATGCGCCGGCAGCATTCATGGACTTGATGAACCGTATTTTCCGACCATATTTGGATCTGTTCATTATAGTGTTCATTGACGATATCTTGGTGTATTCCCGGAGTAGTGAGGAGCACGAGCAGCACCTGCGGATTACACTGCAGACTTTGAGGGAGCACCAGCTTTATGCGAAATTCTCCAAGTGTGCTTTTTGGCTAGACAGCGTGGACTTCTTGGGGCATGTGATCTCACGAGACGGTATATGTGTAGACCCGAGGAAGATCGAGACCGTTCAGCGTTGGCCCAGACCCACATCGGTTACGGAGATTCGCAGCTTTTTGGGGTTGGCCGGTTACTACAGGCGATTTGTGCAGGACTTCTCCAGTATTGCTACCCCTTTGACCGGGTTGACCCGGAAGGGAGTCCCTTTCGATTGGACAGAGGAGTGCGAGCACAGTTTTCAGCAGTTGCGGACTCGGCTGACGACGGCACCGGTGTTATCATTACCTTCAGGCTCAGGCGGGTTTGTGGTCTATTGTGATGCCTCTCGAGTGGGGCTAGGGTGCGTTTTGATGCAGCACGACAGGGTGATCGCGTATGCTTCGCGACAATTGAAGAAACATGAACAAAACTACCCCACTCATGACTTGGAGATGGCTGCAGTGGTCTTTGCACTTAAGATCTGGCGACATTACCTATACGGCGAGTCGTGCCAGATATTCACGGATCACAAGAGTCTAAAATATATATTTCAGCAGCGGGACCTGAACCTTAGACAGCGCCGATGGATGGAGTTAGTGAAGGATTATGACTGCGAGATCTTGTACCACCCGGGCAAGGCGAATGTAGTGGCGGATGCGTTGAGCGGGAGGCCCGGGGGTAGTCTATCTTATTTGAGCACGGTACGGGGACAGTCGTCGGCAGATTGGCAGATATTATGCGACAGCAGAGTACAGTTCGAGTTCACGCCGATTGGAGGACAGACCGCGCATGTTCGTGCACGCCTACAGCTACTTGACCGCGTACATGAGGCACAGCGCAGTGATGACCGATGTTCGGAGATCATGGCACAGATTGGACAGGACAGATTTTCCGAGTTCGTGATCGATGATCAGGGGGTACTACGATTTAGAGTTAGACTGTGCATACCAGATGCTGAGGGACTGCGGCGCGAGATTCTTGAGGAGGCACATCGATCGGTGTACAGCGTCCATCCCGGTTCCACCAAGATGTATCATGATATGAGAGATGTTTATTGGTGGGACGGAATGAAGAGGGACATCGCAGATTTCGTGTCGAGATGCCTGACTTGTCAGCAAGTCAAGGCTGAGCATTCATAGGCCCGCGGGAGAGCTACAGCCGTTACCCATTCCGGAGTGGAAATGGGAGCAGATTTCGATGGATTTCGTTGTGGGTCTACCCAGGACTAGTCGAGGGTATGACTCCATCTGGGTGATTGTGGATCGTTTGACGAAGGCGGCTCACTTCCTACCAGTGAAGACGACTTTCGAATTTACTCAGTATGCCCAGATCTACATCGACGAGATTGTGCGACTACACGGAGTCCCGACAGGTATTGTGTCCGACAGAGGCACCCAGTTTACCAGCCGATTATGGCAGAGGCTTCAGGAGGCTTTGGTCACTCGCTTGAGTCTCAGTACAGCATTTCATCCGCAGACCGACGGACAGTCAGAGCGGACGATTCAGACTCTCGAGGACATGCTCAGAGCGTGTGTATTAGATTTCGGAGGTAACTGGGATCATCACTTACCCTTGGTAGAGTTTTCCTACAATAACAGCTACCAGGAGACCATTCAGATGGCACCGTTTGAGGCTCTCTATGGGAGGAGATGCAGATCGCCCGCCTGTTGGACAGAGCTCAGTGAGGGCAGTATTTTAGGGCCACAGATTGTTGAGGAGACGACCGCGAAGATCCAGTTGATTCGCGATAGGATGGGAGCAGCGCAGAGTAGGCAGAGATCTTATGCGGACCGTCGGCGGCGCAGGCTTGAGTTTTCTGTTGGTGATCATGTTTTCTTGAGGGTCTCCCCTATGAAAGGTGTGATGAGGTTTGGGAAGAAGGGGAAGCTCAGTCCCAGATATGTGGGCCCCTTCGAGATCCTCGAGCGTGTTGGTGCAGTAGCATACCGATTAGCCCTTCCGCCCAGTTTTCCAGATGTGCACCCCGTATTTCACGTTTCGATGCTCCGTAGATATCTTCATGATCCTTCGCATGCAATTCAGCACCCGACGATCCAGCTTGAGCGCGACCTTTCCTATGCAGAGCAGCCGGTGATGATCTTGGATCGACAAGTGAAGAAATTGAAATCGAAGGACATCTCATCAGTTAAGGTACTTTGGCGTGGTCAGAACCGTGAGGAGGACACTTGGGAGACCGAAAGCGAGATGATGAAGGCGTATCCCTATCTTTTCAAAGATACGTGTAGTTAGATTTTGAAATTCGGGGACGAATATCTTTAAGGGGGAGAGATTGTAACACCTTAGGATGTGTTAGTGACTAATTATATTTAAATAAAGGGTTTTTAATGAAAAGTTTACCAAATTTTGTTTCAAATATTTTTCCAAATTTAATAAATATTTTTCTAAAATTTTCCTAGGCTTGCACACACATGTGCATGTAAACTAGGGTTTTTAAATGAGTCATTACCAAGATTAGTAATCATGGTGGGTTAATCATGGGGATTAAGTATTTTGGGTTTTAATTGAGTTTAATTAGTTAATTAATAGTTGATTTAATTTGAATTTTTCCTTAGGGTGTTGACTTGGTGAGAGAGAGAGAGAGAGAGAGAGTGCATCATGGCTTGAGCCATGCTTGCAATTAATGAGGAGAGAGAGAGTGAGGGGTTGACATTGGGGTGATGATTTATTTTCCTCTTATTTTCTTTTTGCTCTTCTCTCAAACCTCACTCTCTCTCACACACACACACACACTTACCTCTACACCAGCAGCAGAAGCAAGCAACAGAGAGCAACAACAGCAGCATCAGTGAGCAGCAGCAACAGCAGCAACAGAGAAGCACAGCAGCAGCAACAGTAAGCAGCAACAGCATCACAGCAGCAGTAGCTTCGACTGCAGCCTCCTTCCCTTCACTTCTTCTTCTTCCTCCAGCTCCCTAGGGTCGATTGTGAGGTATATTTCCTAAACTTACTCCCTAGTTTACTTGTTTAGTGTAGTTTTGCTTCGGTTAGTGGTTTTTGGTGTGATTTAGTGCGATATGAGGTGTTTAGTGTGAACCTTGGCCAAGTGATGTGTGATTTGGGTTCAGTAGGTTGATAGAGTGTCGTTAAGGCCATTTCAACCCAGCTTAGCCCCTAATTGCACTAAATTACCACCAGATCCCTATTTGATGCATTTCGTCGTTTTAAAGCAAAAATTGAGTTTCTGGGAACTGCTATCGACCCGATGAGTTCAGATTAAATTTGAGAATACTGCAGTGTAGTGGCTAGGTACTGATACCCCAGGTAGAACCCGACCCCCTTTCTTCATGATGAGGCCGCCGAAATGTTCGATCTGGCCGCAATTTGCGGCCAGATGGGTAGGGTTTGGGTTGTGGTTTGGTCCCTTGGGTGTATTCTGCTGTGTGTAGTGTTATGATATATATATTTTTGTAAGTTAAGTTCTGTATAAAAATCTGGGGCTTATTACCTATTTCTCGTATTTTCTAAACCTTCGCGACACGCGTGATACGTGTGTGAATTTGGGGTTTCTGCGTATCGCGACGCGTTAGGGTAGTTTCAGGCGCGTGATCACACGTTTTAGCGTATCGCGCACACGCGCGATTGGTTTGCGACACAGGTTTCTAGTTGGACCATAATACCACGTTTTTGTGAAATTAAGCTTATGTGTGATTTATGTTATGTGGTTCTAGGTTCGCAGGTGAGTGAGACGGACGCTGCGAAGAAGGGTAAGCAAGTCGTCGGCTACACTTAGCGCGAGACTTCGGTGAGTAGATTTAACATCTACGGGGATATCGCCCGCATGGCGTTATGCGTCAGAGCTGATAGGACCTTATTATTATATGTTGCATTTACCTCATGTACTGTCATTGCATTCCCTGCTGTATGTATGCTTAGAATTGATAGAACACCGCACTATTACTAACGGTTCATGTTGCACGAGCACTGATCTGCATGCTACACGCACACCGTTAGTAATTGCCATGACACACTCACTGTAGAACTGCCATGATTATATTGCTGTAGTTCATTTCATATATGATTCGATATGACTTTCATGGAAATTGGGAGCCGCATGATATCTTTAAAAACGGAAACTAATTTTAAAAGCGGTTTTCCCCTATACCTATATCATGAATTGATGTACATGGCACATCGCATTGGATTTACTTCTTGGTGTTGGATTTTCATGTGATTTCTGGTTTTGAGGACCGTGGAATTTTTAAGAAAAGATGCACTATTTGAACCCGGTTCCTCGTGATATGATATTTTGGTGCGTCCACCACGCGTTTTCTCGGTGTTGAGACGTGTGCTTGAAACCCGATTCGAGGAGATAGATGATCCGTTTGCGGGTTCGTGGTGGACCCGGTATGGTTCCCCAGGGCAAGAAATGTTTTTCGTGGAGTAAACGATGAGCCTGGTAGGGTGGCGAGTACCTATCGGTGATTGGTTGGACCTGGCGGTTGTCCGGAGGATACCGACCAGAGTCGAGAGATGGATGCGGGATGATCCGTACTGCCGGGGCCGAGGGTCGATACCGCAGACGGAGCCTGTGGGCTGATCCGGACTGACGGAGCCCGATATATGAGGATTTGCGTGTCGATGCTGGACACGAGTATTTGATGATGTTTTGGGTGCCGATGTTGGGCACTCGTGATTTCTCAGAGGTTTACAGGATTTGAGGGCCGATGGGTGTGCCGGCGCCTGAGTTATTTGGGATTTGGGTGCAGTAGTGGGCACCCATTGTTTTCCACGTTGATATTCCGTGTAGATGTTGTTTATCCCATTCTCAGCATTGATTACCATATATCTCATCCTGTAGTTATTTTACCTGATAGAGCATCTGCATGATTATTGCACATACTGCTTATCACGCATTGATATTATCTGCTGGCATTTGTTAGAGTAGCGCAGTACGTGCATGCTCGCGATTACCTTTATATGTTATCTCTATTCACGAGTTGGCAACTCACCCCCGTTGTGCCACAGTATTTGCAGGTTGCCCTCAGCATAGTCGCGGCAGGCTGTCTTTTGCATCTTTTGGCTACAGATACCACCACAGTTGCGGTGAGAGCTGTTTTGCATTTAGGTGGGTTGTGGTATTCTGAGTACTTTTATTGTATCCCTTTTGTATCTAGTACTCTCCATCTACCATTTATGTACTGGACTTAGATACTGTGTGAGGACGATGATGTATATTTTGTATTCTGGTGTCGAGCTCGTAGGAGCCGACTGTTTTTATATGCAGTTTATATTCTGTGATGTCTACTTATTGCTTATTCTTCGCTACGGCGTCGTATATTACTCTTGTGATGTTGGGTTCCGCCGTTGGGCGTGATTGCTCCCGTTTGGGGATGTTTCATTTCATTTCACTTATATCCTGTTTTGTACCCGGTCTCGGGGCTACTTTTACAAAGGAAATGCTGCCAAAATTATTCAAATGATTAAGTAACTTTAAAAGGAATTTATTAAATTATTTAAGGTTTTCTAAAAGCTTTAACTAAATGTTTTCAACACTCACTATTTTTTTTAAATGGTTTTGATTTCTGGGTTCAGCTTACTTAGTCGCGTTACACCTGTAGACGTAGCGTGGTTAAGTGCCGGTCACGAGTCGAAATACTCGGGTCGTGACAACTACGATATTTACTTTTTAAAGTACTATAGTTATTTTTCAAAGTGCTGCATTTATACTATAAAGTACTACATTTGTATTAAAATACTATATTTAACATGAAACCGTTACATTTTTTAGTAAAATAACTATATCTATTACATTTGACCTATTTCAATATAAATGTAGAACTTTAGAAAATAAATGTAGCACTTTAAAAGATATATGTAACACTTTAAAGGTTAAATGTAGTGGTTTACTTGAAAGTTCAATATTTGCATAAAACATAGTAAATATGCTATAGGGACCTAAACCTATTGTATTTTGGGTCGAGGACCAAACCTATTGCTTTTCAAAATTAGCGAGTTTGACCAATTATTTTCATCTTTACACCTAAGGTATTCTTGCTTGACTAGGATTATCATAGCAACACTAGGCATAATCATAAGAAGAGGTGGGATCACGATTACAAGTTTGGTTGGCTATATGGCAGCCATTTAAAAAGATAAATAAATAAATAAACATAAGTTGACATAAGATACATACCGGAACTATTATTCAGCTACACAAGGTGCTTGGTTTATCTTGCAGATGGATCCGCCGATATAAAATCACCGAAGCACTGCGATGACCAGAACCAACAGTGTTCCTCCCTAGGATTCGCTGGTGGGCTGACACCTGAGCCTTTCGATACGCATATCTAAAGCACATGAGCCGCACACCTCTGACCCTGTCCGGAAGCATGTCTAAAGATATTGTGTATCTCGACCCTGCCTAAAGATGTCGAGCATTCATGACAGTCTTGAAGCATGTCTAAAGAAATGGCATATCCTCGACCGTGCCCCAAAAGCATGTCTAAAGGCGTCAAACGATGTACCCCGATCCTGCAACAGGTGGAGCCTAAGAGCCATTGTCAACCACCGACGGCACCGTGCCGCACCAGTCGAGGGCTCAAGCCCATGCCCAACTCCAATATCTACTGTGGCCAGCGCCATGAAACTAATGTGAGTTACTTGTCTGCGAAGGGCTTCACTCTACTCCAGCAGGATCTCCGACAGACGGTAGTTTTCTACCGCTACTGATAAAAGAGCATGGCTACGACACAGCTAGTATACTCGATAACAAGAGGTGGATCTGAGAAAGTTTGTTTTTGTTGATCGAGTGGGCGTCCTCATCTCTTCGTCTGTTGCCGTGTTTATATCTCCAGGTAGAAGCAGTTATGCCCCTTATTAGTAGCTACATCTCTTACCAACATGTTCTAACGGAATTCGTGGCTTTTAACCACTTAGCATGATCCTTTATGTAGCAGCACGTGTTTTGAGCATGTTTTCTCTGGAGGAAGCCGCTTTCTGGGCATGTAACCCGCAAATATTCATTGGCTTATAAACAGTCATAGATGGCTGAGGCTTATCAGTCCATTTGCGCTCCTTCGGCTATTGAAAAACCAATTTTATATGTAAACATCACTCTTTTATTGAGTAGGTTTATCTAAAACCATATTTTGAGAAAAATCTTCACTAACTTTTTCTCCATGTAGATTTTAAAATTAAAATATTAATTAAACAATTAAATTCTAAAGGGATTTTTATTTAAAAACCCTCCAAAACTTAGCTAATTACTAAATACCCTCCGCACTTGGCAGTTATTTATTGATCAAAAACTTTGAAGTTGCTCTTAAAAACCCCCACAGGCCCTTTTCCCCACTCCGTAATAGAGAAACTCGGTATATGATTATTAAAACCACTTGTTTTCATCTAAAATTTTCAATTATAGCCCCAATTTCAGGAATTGTTCTTCTAATCCTCTAATCGGCAATTGAATATGGTTCTTTTTTCTCAACCTTCTCCAGCCATGAAGCAACAGAATGTGAATGCAGGCTTAATTACGAGTTTCGTGTAAGTGGAAAACTGAAAATGAAGGATGGAAAGTTCTTCGGTTGCCCTAAGTACAAGGCTTCTAATCAAGAGGAAGAGGAAGAGGAAGAATAAGAGAGAAAATTGTGGTTTTATCGAATAAAGTTATGGGCTAATAAATGGGGTAGATGGGATATTATAAATTAGCCAACTGCCATATCTTTTTTGGACTGAAAATTTGGAGGGGGTAGAATGAGCAACTTAAAAGTTTTTGGGTAATAACTAATTATCAAGTTTTGGGGGTTTTAGTAATCACCTAAGTTTTGCAGGGGTTTTAAGTAAAAAACCCAACTCTAAAACCTAAAATAAAACTAAATGCATACCATAAAATACAACAAATCATATTATATACACTTCCAAAGTCATGGCTCTCGCCTCTCGAGCTCTACCGTTGACCGGGTTTATCTATTATCATGTCTAATCCAAAAAAAAAAAATTAAAAAAAATTATGTAGATAATTAAGCAATTCATACAGTTGCCATCATTCTGAAATTGAAAGAAACTCAATCTTCAAAAGTTGAATTGTTCATCTAAAAGAGGAAGATAAAAAATATAAGAAAATTATAACGAGTTGAGTTTAGATTGTAGATTAAAACAAATTTCATTATAAAAGGTAAAATACTAAAAGTCCCCTTATGTTTCCTTTTAGTCTGTGAAAAAGTCCAAATAACATAGCTTGAAAGTGGCACTTGGTACGGAGAATGAAGGAATATGATGTCAAGACATCCGATTCTAAGAAATATTGCATGTCATTAACATGGTTGATATATCTTAATTGTTTCTGATAATACATGTTTGCAACAGATTGGAATGATTTTGGCGGCGGCGGCCGGCACGGAGTTTGATGGAGGTCCTTTTCGGGTCTCCGTCAGATGTTGTCTTCCATCGATCTCCCAATGAATTTTGGAGGTGATCTCCTATTGCGTGTGGCTCTCAATGAGTTTTGAGAAGATTGAGGATTTGAGGAGTTTAGCGTCGAGTACCTGCAAGAAAATCCCGGGATGGTTTCGTACCACCGAGGACCCTCCGACGATCAAGTTAGCATGAGATCCGAGTAGAGTAACGGCTAAGTAGAGTCAAAATGGCTTACTTGACCCCTCTGTGATGGGGGTTTATATAGTGGCGGCAGCACGCAGCAGCAGACGCGAGAATCTCGTCAGCAGTTATGCTTTCGACGTCACGCCCGCGTAAAGAGCGGATTGCCCGTTAATGGGGATCGTGATGGCGTGGAACGTGGGATGTTGCTGGCGGAGAATCTGTGCATGGCGAGATTTGCGGAGCGGCGGTTACGCCTGTGAGTGGTGGAGTTGGTCGGTCGGAGAACCGAGGAAGATGGCCTCGGCTGGGGAGCTCGGGGAAGAGCGAGAGGGCCGAGGAGTCTTGGTCCTGTGGCAGCTCGGGGCGAGCTGAGAAGCCGAGGAAGCCAATTTTCAGGAGGCTATGAGGAGAGCCAGCTTGTGCTTGCAGGTCGGGTACAGAGGTGGCCTGGTCGACCCCTGTGGACCCTTTCTTCTGTGTTCTGGGACACGTCACCTGTCACGTGTCCTGATCTTGGAGATCGCCAATATTGAGTATCATCATTAGCCCCCCACTCCTGTCCTGATCAGCTAGCGGGTCAGGTCAGGAGTGGACTGCCGAGCCGCCCGGGGTGAGCTCCCTCCTAAGGTTTCGTTGGGACGCGTACCCGGGCTGTCCGCTGTCTTTTCTGCCAGCGAATTAGGGCGAGATCTCTGCATTTAAGGAAGGTGCACCGGTTTGTGCATCCTGCCACAGAAGCGACGGTCCACGTGTCAAGCGTTGGTTGGCAGACGCGACGTGTGCAGACCTGCGGCGTCTGATGGGCTGCGGTCTAGTGTGGGAACGACAAGTGGAGCAATCGGAGCCGTCAGACGCGAGAAGGCGTATTGGCGGGAGATGAAGGGCGCTCTTGGATGAGGGCGATTGCGGAAACAGATAGGGATGGGGCCCACTCCAGGGTCCCTGCTCCTTCATATTTCCTCGCTATAAGCCCTTGTTGCTCGGCGCTCGTCTTCTTTCTTCTGCTTTCGTTTCCCGATGATCCCTCTTCCCCAGGTTAGATGTCTTCTTTCGTGGAATCTGTAGATGTCGTAGGAGTAGGTTCTAGGGACCCTTTAGTTGAGCCTGAGTCTTCCGGGGGAGCAGGGGTCGGATCCTCTTCCCGGGATCGTGCGGCGGGGGCAGCCCCCAGGGAGGAGGCGGTAGACGCTGCCCCCGACACGCCGTGTTGGGTGAGGCATGAGGACGAGCTCGCCAATGCTCGAGCTCGCTTCCACATCCCCTCACGTTATACGCTTCGTCTGGCCAAGGAGGGAGAGAGGGCAGACCAAGTACGGGGTAGGGAGATCGCCCTGTACTTGGAAGCTTTTTGGGGTGGAATGCGCCTGCCCTTCTCTCTCGAGATTGTCGAAGCGCTGAACTTCTTCGGGTTAGCCCCTGGCCAGTTAGTACCGAACTCATGGAGGATTCTCCTCGGGTTCCTGATCCGCCTGAACTTACAGGCGGTTCCCTTCAGCCTCTCCCTCCTTGATTCTTCTCTCGTCTTCAAAAATCATCCTGAGGGTCGAGCGGGCGACCCGAGGTGGGTCCACCTCTATTTTAGAAAGCGACAGGGGGGCGCCGCCGGGACAGGGGTTGTGGCCCTGCCTTCTTCCATTCACGACTGGAAGAAGAAGTTCTTCTTCGTTTCCCCTCCCGAGGGCGAGGACTGGCCCGTGCCTACAAAGTGGTCGAGGGAAAAATACTTACCGGGAAACCAGTCCAATGACCCCGCCGCGGTGAGAGTGGCGTCGTGGGAGCCCATCCCCCGGTTCGACGTGCTGCTGTCTGAGAGGGTCTTGAGTTGGGCCGGGCTCAGCCCCGTCGAGTTCGTCAGTAAGTTAGACTTGCTTTTTGGCTTGTATATTGCTTGTGTCGCTGACTTCTTTGCATTTGGTTTTGTACAGGACCCATGGATATGGACGAGCTCCGAGCCTCCATGCGCCAGCCGAGGAGGGTCACGAAGGCTGGGGGTGCCAGCTCTTCTCGTCCGAAGCCTGCCCTGGCTCCCTCTCCTCCGGTGTCGCGCCCCGTGAGCGTTCGGGGGCAGATCCCGCCCCGGGGCCTAGCAAGGCGTCGGGTCGGAAGCGGGCTCGGATTCTGGAGGACCCGGTCTCGGAGGAGGAGATCGGTTCTCCATCGGAGCCGCTCAAGAAGGGTTCCCGGATGTCTTCCCGGGGCCCGTCCTCGCCGATCATGGTAGAGGAAGGGGGCCTCCAGTTCGCGGGGCCTTCTGTTCTATCCGTCGCGGATAGCCTGCTGCATGAAATAGAGAAATCGGCGGGAGGTACGGTCCCCGGGGGGACCTTCACGGCCCAGATGGCGTCTATCGTCCAGGAGTCCGTGCAGGTAAGTGTTTGGTTTTTTGGTGAGATTCGGTTCCTCCTTCGTTTTTCTGATCTCTTTCCTATTTTTTTCAGGTTCTCCAGCACGTTTCCTTTGCCTTGCGCATGGAGGCCGAAGTGATAGTCCCGGCGATGAAGGCTGCGGGCCAGCTTGCCTCGCTGGAGGAGAGCTCCAAGCAGGAGCTGGAGGCGGTGATGGTGAGGGTTGATGCCCTGGAGGGCGAGGTGGAGGCCAGGAAGCGGGAGGTTGCCCGGTACCGTGAGGCCGCCGTGGCTGTCGAGGCCAAGCTTGAGAAAGCTCAGGTGCTCGCCGGCAACCTGAAGAAGACGGTGAAGACCTTCCGGAAGGAGTTGGGGGCGGCGGCCGAGGCGGCGAAGTCGGCCGACCTGAGAGCGGCGAAGTTGGCCAACCTCTCGGTGGTGAAGGCGGTGGAGGGCTACAAGAAGTCTAAGGACTTCTACGATGATCTGGCCGTGGCCATAACCCGCATCTGGCACGAGGCCCTCGACGCCGTTAAGGCCCGGATGCCGGAGTTCGCCGACGAAGAGCTCCGGGCCGAATACCCTCTCGCGGACGCCAATGAGCAGGGGGAAGAGATTCCTGACGAGGAGGTCGCCGAGGACCCTTCTCGTCTCGTGGTGGATGTCGTGGACCCCGAGGTCACGTCTGGCCCCGATGCCTAAAGCCCCCATTTTCCTCCTCCTTTTATTTTGTTGCTTCTGGAATTTTTGTAAGCCTCCGGGCAGTTTGTAAGGCTGGGGTGCCCAGAATACCCTTTGTAAAGACTTTGTCTTGGGTAATAAAACTTTTTTCTTTGGTTTCATCGGTTTGCACTTATCTTCTGTTTGCACTGTTGGGCTTCCATGTCAGGTCGGCTATCTGTCTAGCGATCGTTCGTCGAGTTGATTTCGATCACTTGCCAAGCGTGCCAAGCGCTGCTGAGAATGAGGCATCTCCATGGCCCCGAAGTCGAGGGGGATCGCTCAGACTTGGATAGACCTGATACCCCCTTGTGGGGGCCTCGGATCCTCTGCATGTGATGGGCAGAGGGATGTCCGCCGTATTTATGCCGAGCATGAATGGGCTCAGAGGCCTCGTTATGAGGGCTACAAGCCCGCAGCGTCTGTTGGGCATGAACGAGCCGGGAAACTGATCGGTTGCCCCTTGGCGAGGGCATTTGATTTCTGGTGTTGCGAGCAACGACCACCAGCTGGGGATGGCTGAGCGAGGGTCGGGCTCGACTGCCTCTGGAAGGAATTTTTTAATCCTTAGCGTTGGAGGGGCTGTAAGAAGCCCAATAAAGATGACCGGGAAGTGAAGCTGCGCGGCTGCCTCTTGGCGAGGGCTTTGATCCCTGGCATGGCGAGAAAGGAAGCTACCAGCCAGGGATAGTCGAGCAGGGAAGCCGCTCGGTTGCCTCTACAGAGGACTTGGATCCTTAGCGTTGTAGAGGCCGTAGGAGGCCTGCTAAGGATATCCGGACAGTGAAGCTGCACGGTTGCCTCTTGGCGAGGGCTTTGACCCTTGGCGTTGCGGGTAGGGAAGCTACCGGCCAGGGATAGCCGAGCAGGGAAGCCACTCGGCTGCCTCTACGGAGGACTTTGATCCTTAGCGCTGGAGGGGCTGTAAGAAGCCCACTAAGGATGACCGGGCAGTGAAGCTGCGCGGTTGCCTCTTGGCGAGGGCTTTGATCTTTGGTGTCGTGGGTAGGCAACTACCAGCCTGGGATCACTGAGCGGGGTAGCCGCTCGGATGCCTCTTGCGAGGGCTTTGATCCCTGGCATCAAGGGTAGGGAGCTACCAGCCGGAGATGACCGAGTAGGGTAGCCACTCGGTTGCCTCTTGCGAGGGCTTTGATCCTTCAGGATGGGGACCGAGCAGGGTTACTACCCAGTACCTCTTGGTGAGAACTTTGATCCCTGTCGGTTGTGGTAGGAAGCTACCAGCCGGGGATAGCCGAGCAAGGGATCGACTGCCTCTGGGAGGACTTTGGTCCTTAGCGCGGGAGGGGCTGTAAGAAGCCTACCAAGGACCCTTGGCCGGCCAGGGTTACTTCCCGGTGCCTCTTGGCGAGGGCTTTTGTCCTGAAGGATAGCCGGGCGAGGGTCGGGCTCGACTGCCTCTGGGAGGGCTTTTGATCCCTGTCGGTCGTGGTAGGAAGCTACTAGCCGGGGATAGCTGAGCAGGGTAACTGCTGAGCTGCCTCTAAGGAGGACTTAGATCCTTAGCGTTGGAGGGGCCGTAGGAGGCCTGCTAAGGATATCCGGGCAGTGAAGCTGCGCAGCTGCCTCTTGGCGAGGGCTTTGATCCCTGGCGTTGCGAGTAGGGAAGCTACCGACCAGGGATAGCCGAGCAGGGTAGCCGCTCGGCCATCTCTGTGGAGGACTTTGATCCTTAGCGTTGGAGGGGCCGTAGGAGGCCTGCTAAGGATAACCGGGCAGTGAAGCAGCGCGGTCACCTCTTGGTGAGGGCTCTGATCCCTGGCGTTGCGAGTAGGGAAGCTACCGGCCACGGATAACCGAGCAGGGTGGCTGCTCGGCTGATTCTTCATGAGGTTTCGCCCGACCATCCAGTTGCAGGTTTGGGGAACAGGAACGGTCGCGGCGAACGTGCGCGTAGCATGCTAATTGAATGTGGGGGATGCAAAGCGCCAGGGCCGGGTTGTTTCGATTCCGCCAGAGAAGGCTCGATGATCGCCGCATGGCAGCGACTTTTTGGGCGAAAGCGGGCGACTGTTGAGCTCCGTTGTGGCGCAGTGGGCTATATAAGGCTGAATGAGCACTGGTCCTTCCTTTCTTCATAAACAGATCGTTGAGAATGCAAGACTCCCGCTTTACCATCCCCGAAATCATCCTCTTCGAAGATGTATACCTCTATGACCAGAACTGCACCGAGGACACGGTGCAGTTGGTCTATGGAAATATCGAAGACCATTTCGGCCGGCTGCTCCCCCGATGCTCCTCCCTGCTGCAGCTGCTGATGTACTACATCTGGAGGGCGTCCCCGGGGTTTTACAACCCCTTGTCCGAGCAGCTCTATGACGAGGCCGTGAGCAAGCTGCGGTCTCTGAGGCACTTCGTCCTGATCTCTGCGAATCGGCTGGCTCGCTCAGTGGAGCTCGTCCGTGAGTGCTACGAACTGAGGCTCGGGGTCAACGCACGCGGGGGGAATCGAGGGCTGAGGTTGGATCTCGCGAGGCCTCGGCTGGCGGAGATCTTTACCAAGTACCATGAGCAGTGCTCTCTGCACCCCCTTCCCCCGCTGCTATAATTTTCTTTTTCTTTATATATGTATGGATGAGGAGCCCATAATACCTTTTTGAATAAATGAGACCTTTCCTTCTTTTCCGCAATGTTCCATTGATCTTTATTAAATTAACAACAGACCCTAAGAAGAGTTTACATTGCCCTAAAAGAAAAGTACATGCTAATAGATGACCTTATTAGCGTGGCCCGAGCTGCCCGGAGGCTTGTTGGTCTCCGTGCTCGGCACCAGGTACGGAGCTCCTTGAGCGCCGGACTGGTCATCTGTCGAAACGAGCATGATCTGGCCGATCGTCAGCTCGGCGGGAGGGGGACGCTGCTCCTGCGCGCGGTCGGCCTGCCGTTTGTCCCTCAGGTATGCGGCGAGGTGCCCTGATCGGATGAGCTCCTCGATGTAGTCCCGGAGTTGCTCGCAATCCTCCATGGCGTGGCCCAGCGTCCGGTGGAAGGCACAGTAAGGGCCCTGGGTTCGCTTCGAGGCCTGACGCGGGATTGGAGGGAACTTGAAGAGCCTCTCGCCTTAGGCCTCCTCTAGTAACACTGCGAGGGAGACGTTGAGCGGGGTGTACTCCTGGAACTTCGGGTGATAGGGCTGCTGACGCTCCGGCCTCTCTTCTCGAGCCCTCTTCTTCTGGTCGGACCGGTCTGCTCGAGGGAGGTTCTCATTCATCTCGGACTCCAGCTGAACCTCGAGCTCGGTCCACGCCTTGACCTTGGCCATGGTCTAAGGCTGTGCCAATGCAAAGGAGTGTAACCACTCCTTGTGCCTAAGACCAGATCTGAGCGCCGTGATGACGGTCTCGTCCCGTTGCTCGGGGACCTCGAGGAGGGCGTTGTAGAAGCGGGTGATATAAGTTTTGAACGTCTCATTGTCCCCGCTCTTAATTGTGAAGAGGTAGTTGACCGTGCGCTTCTGCCGATGGTTCCCGACGAAGTGGCGAGGAACTGAGTAGCCAGCTCGTCAAAGGTCGAGATTGAGCGAGGCTCGAGTCCTCGGAACCAGTCCCAACCGGAGTGGATGAGGGTGGCTGGGAAGGCCCTGCACTGGGCGGCGTCGGAATGGTCCTGGAAGCTCATCCCCTCGGTGAAAGCATCCAAATGGTCTTTCGGAGCGGTTTTCCCGTCGAACAGGGAGACCTTCGGGGGCTTGTTGCGCGAGGAGACGTGGACAGCGAGCATTCCTTCTGTAAACGGCTTGGTGAGCGAGTCGGCGGCGTACTTAGCCCTGTCGCCCGAGAGGTGACCTTCCCGGCGCATGCCCTCGATCTTCTTTTCGAGGGCGTCGAGTCAGCCGTGGTACCCTGAGGACTCGGCGTCTTATGATCCCTGGCCTCTGCTGTGGGAGATCCACGTCTGGGCGCGGCCCTGGTTCCTCTCGATGAGGTTCCTCAGATCCCCGGGCGAGGTGGCCCTTGAGCCGTCGTGGCGAGCCCCTTTTGTGCGACCCCGTCGAGAGAGGGGGTGTCGATCATGCCTAGGGACAGGCGAGGTGACCGACATCTCCTCAGGGGGGTAAGGGTCGTGGGGAGGCTCGAGGCGAGGCGCTCTGGCGGCGGATCTTGCTGTGGAGCTGTGGGGCGCCCAGCGGGCCTCAGGGAGTATCGGCCCGTGAGATATGTGGCCAAGGATCGTAGCCTGCCGGTGGTCAGCCGTGCCGGCGAGGGAAAAGCCTTCTGGGGGCGGAGCAGCGGCGATCTGGGCCCCTGGCCCGACCGTTTGGATGCGGACGAGCGCCTCTACGAGGGATTGTAGCCGATCTATTCGGCTGGCGAGAGCGTTGATGACGGTCGCCGGAGGAGGTTCATCCGCGCCTCCGGTGAGGGGGAGGCGGCGGCTGGTACTTGGATATTCAGGGTGGTTGCTTGCCACGTGGATGGAGATCGGAAGGCCAACTTTGTTTTTTATGGAGTTAAGTTTCTCACAGACGGCGCCAACTGATGGATGTCCTTTTCGGGTCTCCGTGAGATGTTGTCTTTCGTCGATCTCCCGATGGATTTTGGAGGTGATCTCCTGTTGCGTGTGGGTCTCAATGGGTTTTGAGGATTTGAGGAGTTTAGCGCTGAGTACCTGCAAGGAAGTCCCGGGGTGGTTTGGTACCACCGAGGACCCTCCGACGATCAAGTTAGCATGAGATCCGAGTAGAGTAACGACTAAGTGGAGTCAAAATGGCTTACTTGACCCCTCTGTGATGGGGGTTTATATAGTGGCGGCAGAACGCAGCAGCAGGCGCGAGAATCTCGCCGGCAGTTACGCTCACGACGTCACGCCCGCGTAAAGAGCGGATCGCCCGTTAATGGGGATCGTGATGGCGTGGAACGTGGGATGTTGCTGGCGGAGAATCTGCGCATGGCGAGATTTGCGGAGCGGCGGTTACGCCTGTGAGTGGTGGAGTTGGTCGGTCGGAGGACCGAGGAAGATGGCCTCGGCTGGGGAGCTCGGGAAAGAGCGAGAGGGCCGAGGAGTCTTGGTCCTGTGCAGCTCGGGACGAGCTGAGAAACCGAGGAAGCCAATTTTCAGGAGGCTATGAGAAGAGCCAGCTTGTGCTTACAGGTCGGGTACAGGGGTGGCCTGTTCGGCCCCTGTGGGCCCTTTCTTCTGAGTTCTGGGACACGTCACCTGCCACGTGTCCTGATATTGGAGATCGCCAATATTGAGCATCATCAGAGTTGAAGATTGGCGATGAGCAACAAAGTTGGTCGGCGATTGAGCGGTCGCGATAATCACGGCGCCATTGGGCGACGACGATCGACCGTCACAAATGACGGCAAAAGTCTGCTGTGATGGACGACGAGCAGAGGAGGGGTTGACAGTCGGCGACGAGCGACGATGGCTGGCGATGGGCCGACAGACTACAATGGTGATCGACGGTGACGACTGACAAGGGGACGAGGATAGACGGTTGGTTGAGACCGACGGCAATCGAAGGAGGACAATCGTGATCGGTGGCTAATGGCAATGGTCGAAGAAGGGATAACAGTAGGCGGCGGTGGTTGACAGTTGGCGGCGAAGACCAATGAGCGGATAACCGACGGTCAGCGGCGACAGACGATAAGCTGAGGGGAGCTGATGGTCAGCAGCAATGACAGTAGGTGACCAAGTAGTCGTATTACTGATTTTGTCATGCATGAATAATTCATAGGAATCAGATAGACCTAAATTTGAATGATAATAAGATTATCATGATTTTAGTGAATTTTACTCTCTGATTAATCATAAATTCCAAAAAATATCATTTGCTTTGGAAACAAGGAATCAAGAATTCCCTCCTGGATTACCATGTTGATGACCATCATTGTCATCCGGTATCACAAGCCTGTGGCAAGACATCCGTCACCGCAACTCGCCAAATGCCGTCAGTCACCACCATCCTCCCACCAACCGCTGTCATCGCTGGTCCCTATCACCGGTTGTCGCCGACCACCCGCTGCATATCGTTGCTGATCGCTGCTCATTGCCGGCAGCTCGGGCGTCGTCTATTGTTGGCTACTTTCAACACTCGGTTGTTGGCCCCGACCATCCCCAGTAGCCCTCCTTAGCAGACTGTCCTCAACTGTCGGCCACTATAGTCTGATGTCCTCCACCGGCAATCGAAGTTGTTGCTGGAGTATGCATTCCCAAAAATATGTAGATATCCGACAATATTTAATTTCATGTACCAAGCGCCTGAGAGCCTGCTGGATCCTGCTCATGGGTGAAATAATATTCTAGCAATAATTGCTAGTGACAACCTGCTTATATGTAAATTTGTCAACAAAATAAAATAATTTGGGAAGTTCGATTCCCAAGAGAATCGCACACATAAATACAAAAATGCTAAGTTCGCATATATTTATGAATTACCAGAAATGTCATCCCAATTCATAGTTTCAGAAGGCAAGAACACAAAAATAATTACGAAAACAATCTTTCATTACATTTTGTTATCCTTTTTATTAAGGAGAGGCTTATTATAGATCTCTCTCCCTCTCTATCTATCTGTATATAGAAAGAGCTACAGAAAATTCTCTATGGCTATTGATGATGCTCATAAGTGAGAATTTCTCAGATCACGACACATGGCGAATGACGGCTCACTAGATTCCTGGAGGCTACCGAGGCAAAATCAGTGTGACCACTGATGACCTTTCTCGGTTCGTCTCCGAGGTTACACTCCGCCTCTTACCCAAGAGCGACCTAACCGCCGAATTGGCACATATCCTCCTGTGCTCGTCTCCGAGCTATTGTGGAGCAGAGCTTCCTCGGCCTCCCGGCTTGTCTCCGAGCCTCACGCCGAGCTAAGCCTCCCCAGCTCTCCCAGAAAAACGAGAACGCGGGGCCCTAACGCTTCCGCAACGGCTCCGCATATCTTGCCAAAGTGAAATACCCGCCGCCCCACATCCTGCGTCCCACGCTGGCGCATCCCCCCATTAATGGGCGTATCCCGCCATTAATAGGGGGATCCCGTCATTCACGCTGGCGTAACGTCAGGAGCGTAACCGAAGGCGAAGATCCCGCGTCTGCTGGCTCCATGCGACCCCTATAAAAACCCCTCTCTCAGACGACTCAAGTAAGGCAATTTTAATCCAATAAGCCGCTACTCTGCTCATTTTCCTCGGCTAACTTGATCGTCGGAGGGTCCTACAATGGTCACCCACCCCGGGACTTCTTTGCAGATAGCTCGGCTTCATCTCAAAATCAACCCATTGAGATACACATGCCCAAGGAGACAACCTTCAAGCCAAATCTCAACCGTTCAATAGCGCTGGCTACAGATCGACGGAGGACATCATCTAAAGGAGATCCGACCTCCATCAGTTGGCACCGTCTGTGGGAACGCTTGTAAGTTTCTTCCCCCATCAAAGTTGATCCTCTATCTTCGACCTAATGGCGAGCGAGAACCATGGCGATCCCAATACGAGTCGTTGCCTCCCCCACAATGGATGCGGGAGCGGCTCGTCTCCTCCTCCCAATGCCATTGTCGCCTTATCTGCCCGGATCTACAGACTCACGTCGATGGTGGACGCGCTCATTCGCGTTCAAGCGGCGAGCCTAGCCCCCCAGATCGTAGTTCCCCCTCCCAGGGATCACGACGTCGACAGAAGAGCGGATAACATTACTCCCCTCGATGCCCCCGAACACAGGCGTGCCGACTCTGACAACCGCGGCTCCCACGCAACGACCGATTCAATAACCCGTTGGGTGCCGCACGACTCTATGCCGAGGTCCGGGGAAAGAGACCATCGCCGTGACGCCCATCATGCTCCTGCGCCACCCAAGGAGGTGTCGGTCAGCTCGTCCGCTTCCAGGCGTGACCGATGCCCTCTCCCTCGTCGGGACCACGCAAGAACTCGCGTCAAGGCTGCTCCAAGAGGACGTTGCCCGAGGATCTGAGAAATTTGATAGAGCGGAATCGAAGCCGCACTACCGCGCAGACCAGGAGCGGAAATAGCCACCACTCTAACTGTGCCGAATCCTTGGGGCACCACAACCGCCTCGAGACCCTTGAGAAGAAAATCGAGAGCATACACCGGGATGGCCAGGAGTCCTGCGGAGGGGCCCGATACTCCGCCGATTCGCTGACAAAACCCTTTATTGAGGAACTGCTGGCCGAGCACGTCTCATCCAAGAACAAACCGCCCAAGTTGGCCCTCTTCGACGGGAAATCCAACCCGAAAGACCATCTAGACGCATTTACGGCGGGCATGAGCTTCCAGGATAACTCCGACGCTGCCCAATGCCGAGCATTTCCCGCCACCCTCATCCGGGCTGGACGAGACTGGTTCCGAGGACTCACGCCACACTCCATCTCTACCTTTGATAAGCTGGCCACCCATTTCCTCGGTCACTTTGTCAGAAACAGACGACAGAAGCGGACTATTAATTACTTCTTCACCATAAAGAGCGGGGACAAGAAATCATTTAAGGGATACGCCACTCACTTCTACAACGCTCTCCTCGAGGTTCTCGAGCATCGGGATGAAACTGTTATCACTGCACTAAGGTTGGGTCTTAGGCACAAAGAGTGGCTCCACTCTTTTGCATTAGCGCAACCTAAGAATATAGCCGAAGTAAAAGCTAGGACCGAATGAGAGATCCAACTCGAGTCGGAGGTGAACGCCAACCTATCCCGGGGCGACCAAGCAGACCAAAAGAAGAGGGAAAGAGAAGTGAAGAAGAGGGTCGATCGACCAAAGCCATACTCTCCGAAGTTCCAGGAGTACACTCCTCTTAACATCTCCCAAACTGAGTTGTTGGAGGAGGCGAAGGGCGATAGATTCTTCAAGCTCCTGCTAGTCACCCATAGAACGGCTAAGCGTATTCGGGGCTCGTACCGCGCCTTCCATAGGTCGCAGGGTCACCCGACCGAAAACTGCAAACAACTCCGTGACTACATCGAGGAGTTGATCCGCTTTGGCCACCTTGCGAAGTACCTGCGGGACAAGCGACAAGTGGATCAGGAATAGGAGAACCTGCCCCCTCCCGGGGAACTAATGATCGGACAAATTATGGTCGTTACCTCGGAAGCGTCACCCGCCGCCGAGATGCTCAAATTGTACAAATGAATATGTTTCTTCTTTTCGAAGCGATGCAATTTTTTCCTATTATTATTAAGTCTCCTGAATTACAAGAGTCTTCTTCGATATATTTTCTCCATCCTCGGTTCCGAGATCCCTAGATTCGTTTTGAGAAAATATGTAAAAAGTGCTAAGGGATAAAAGAAGACAAAACCCATCAGAAAAAAAGAATTTTATTCATTAATAGGTATTATAGGCTCCCCAGCCTTACAAGAAAAAATTACAGCAAAGGGGGTCGGGGATTGAGGAAGCAATGTTGATGATACTCCGACGAAATCTCTGCCAGCCGAGCCCTAGCTTCCTCGGCTACCTCGAGAATGCCACCCACCGGGCAAAAATCAACGATCAGCCTCTTCTGGAAACACTCCAGAAGAAGGCCCACTGATCGGTCCCGCCTGCTCTTCGAGATCAGGCCGAGATGGTATAGCGAGTACAACTTCTCGATCGCCTCGTCCCTTAACTGCGGAGACAAGGCATTGTGCAGATCCGGAGACCTCCTCAAGATCGCATAAATAAGCACTTGGAGGAGTGGTGATCGCCGGGGAAGAAGGCGTCCGAAATGGCCCTCTACGCGGTGTATCACCGCCTCATACGTCTGTCCGGATCGGTCGAGATTGTAAACATACACATCGTCCCGAGAAATTATCTCGCTGATGAGCACATACGGACGCCCGGCCATCTTCAGAAACATAACGATAGAAAGGAACCAACATGCCTTCGCTATTTATATCCTCAACAAAAATTTTCCAACGGCCGAAATTTACGCGCGAAGCGCGGGATATTTTCAAATCCTTAATACAGAGCTGCCACATGGCGACCATACCGATCCTCACGAACCCCTAAGCGGTCAACGGAAGATCGAACGACGCGAATCTCGGAGTATCACGCCCCACCGGCATGCTTCTGCCACGCGTCATCCGCGACGGTCACACTTCCTGATTTTACGGGTCATGGAAAATTGAACGATGCCCCACGAAGGCGAAGAGAGGTCTAAAAAGTCCTCATAACGAGGCCACCGAGCAGCTTCCTTGTCCGGTCCATTCCTAGCGGGTAGATTCATACCCATCTACGCTATGGATCAAAGCCCTCATAACGAAGCCATCGAGCAGCTTCCCTGCCTGGTCCATCCCTGGCGGGTAGATTCCTACTTATCTACACCAAAGATCAAAGCCCTCATAACGAGGCCACCGAGCAGCTTCCTTGCCCGGTCCATCCCTGGCAGGTAGATTCCTACCCATCTATGCCAAGGATCAAAGACCTCATCTCGAGGATACCGAGCAGCTTCCCTGCCCGGTCCATCTCTGGCGGGTAGATTCCTACCCATCTACGTCAAGGATCAAAGCCTTCATCTCGAGGCCACCGAGCAGCTTCCCTACCTGGTCCATCCCCGGCGGGTAGATTCCTACCTGTCTACGCAAAGGATCAAAGCCCTCATTTCGAGGCCACTGAGCAGCTTTCCTGTCCGTTCCATCCCTAGCGGGTAGATTCCTACCCATCTACGCCAAGGATCAAAACCCTCATCTCGAGGCCACCGAGCAACTTCCCTGCCCGGTCCATCCCTGGCTGGTAGATTCTTGCCCATCTACGCTAAGGATCAAAGCCCTCATCTCGAGGCCACTGAGCAGCTTCCCTGCCCGGTCCATCCCTAGCGGGTAGATTCCTACCCATCTATACCAAGGATCAAAGCCCTCATCACGAGGCCACCGAGCAGCTTCCCTGCCCGGTCCATCCCTGGCGGGTAGATTCCTACCCATCTACGCCAAGGATCAAAGCCCTCATCACGAGGCCACCGAGTATCTTCCCTGCCCGGTCCATCCCTCACGGGTAGATTCCTACCCATCTACACTAAGGATCTAAAGCCCTCCTGAAGAGGCTACCGTGCAGGTTACTCTCCGACAGGTTGATTCCTACCTTACAAAGATACGTGTATCTGTTAATTCTTCCTAAATGAACGATCGCCATCTCGACTCCGGGAAGGGTAAGGGCACCAGTGGAAGGGCATCGACTTTCCTACACCTGGCGGTCAATCGACTTACACTCGACGTACGATCGTCATCTAAAAGGCAGGTCATCGACCTACGGCCTAACACTTAAAAAAATTAAAATAAGGACTGGCAAGCTGAAGTACTTACGCGGAAAACACATAGTCATGCAGAGGAAAATAAGCTCAGTTTTATTTATGTTCCAGAAATTTTTACAAAGTACTCTGTACTCCTTGGCCTTACAAAAAGGTGCCCGGAGGTTTACAAAATTTGAAAAACAAAAAACGCACAAGGAAAAAAGGTTCATGCTGCGGGCTCCACCCGGGTCTTGCCTTGCTCGGCACCATCCTCAGAGGTCGGGGCTTCTACCTCCGCAACCTCCTCTCTCCCGATGGCCTCCCCGGCGCCAGCCACTTGCGGCGTATCCACTGAGAGCGGGACTTTGGCGCGGAGCTCATCGTCGGCAAACTCCAGCATCAACGCCTTGACGGTATCAAGAGCTTCGTGCCAAATGATGGCCGAGGCTTCGGCGATGTCGGCGTAGAACTGGTCTGACGCCTTATACTTCTCAACCGACTTCGAGCCTCGGAGCTCGGCAATCTTCGCCGCCTCAAGCGCCGCCTCGGCCTCCCTCTTGCTGGCATCCCTCGACTTCTTCATTATGGCATAGCGCTTGTCCAACTCCTCCAACTTAGTCTGAACAGCTTGGTTGGACGCACTCAGAAGTCGTTGGGACTCCTGGCACTTGGAGACCGTTAACGCATCGGCGGCCAACCGGGTTTCGAGGGCGGTTGTCTTCTCCTTCTCCTACTGCAGCTCAAGGCGCAGATCCTCCTCCCGCAAAGACGATTCCCCCGCCTTCCTCATGGCCGGGGCGATCTCCTCGGATTCCATATTTACGATGAGGGCGCAGTGTTGGAGAACCTGAGGAAAGCAGAAGAAGCTGTTAGAAACAATCAAATTAAGGAAGAGCATTTAACTGAATCCTTAAAGGAAACAGATACCGACCTGAACTGCCTCCTGAGCGATGGCGGCCACTTGGGCCTTCAGGGTCCCCCGGGGAATTTTTCCTCCGGCCGATTGCTCCATGTCGGAGAGCAAGCTGTTGGCAACCGAAAGCCCCGAGGGGACCACAAAGCAGACGTCCCCCTCCTGCACGGAAATCCCTTCAGGAATCTCAGTGGACGGCGGGCGGGAGATCGTCTTTTTCCTCTTAAGGGGAACCTCGACACACTCTTCCTCCCCCTTCGCCAGGGGCGCCGAGTCTCGCGCATGCTTTTGGCTGCCTCCGCGGCGGTCATCGGGGGCTTGGGGCGCTGCGGAAAGCCTCACCGGTGGAGATGGTCTCAGGGCCGAGCTCGGGCCAGCTCGGGACAAGTTCACGCCCCGGGCCTTCTTCTGGATGTAGCGGCTATGGTAGCTAAGATCTTGAATCGGTCCATTTGTCCTGCAAAAGGAGAACACACAAAAGATTTAGTGATGCTGGAAGGGCAAAGAAATCATTCAAGTCTAAACAGATCGTCCAAAAGACCTAACTTACCCATGAAGCGAGCGGGGCTGAGCCCGGCCCAGCTAAGAACCTGCTCGTAAAGCAGGACGTCGGCCCGCTGAATCGGCTCTCACATGGATATCGCCCCGCCTCAGGCGAGGATGACTGCTTCGCCCTCGGGCAGTCGGCCTTGTGCCATTGTATATGCACGGGCCAATCCTCTGTTAGTTATATGTATGCCCTAGAGGTCATTATTGTACAGTAATATATATTATAGTGGATGCTTGGACATATATAGAGAGGACTTTCTTGCTCGACATGATAGTATGCTATCTGGTTGCTCTTTATCTTAACATGTACACTTGTATCATTATACTGTCTCTCCGTTACATAGTGATAAAGCCCTTAAGATGTGGACTTGACTACCAGGACTATGATGGAGATCACACTAGTGGGGCCAGGGTATTCCATAAGTACATCCTTTAATTATTCATAGTCGAGGGAGTATCGAGACATGGCATCGATATTTCAGAGTAGACTAGTGTGTACGTTTCTTGACCCTGTATGGGGCAATGATTGATCCCACAACCATTAGTGTTCGACATCAAAGATTGTACACATGTGCTCATTAGAGAATGGGTACACCGAACATGACTCACCGAGAACTCCTAGATGGTATTATACCTATCGTCAGATAGTAGTTCTTTGGCGACACTGGTACATATTAGTCTGTAAACCCTGAGGGGAAGTTGCCCCCTGCTTTCCTTATTCGTTGCCAATGGCGACGTCGCGCACGACGAGCCGTTGGGACTGGCTCGGAAATCAAGATGGTTTCTTGCTGCCCCCTGTTTGAGTGTGGGGTAACTGCTGATGTCAGCCTATCAAAGACTGATGCCTTTTGACCAGCTGGGGGAGGAGTGGGAACCGTCAATCTTGTGAAGACCGACTCTCTGATGGGAGAAGCCGCTTTAACGACTTCCAAAGCAGCGGCTGTTGCCCTCTTTGGGACGGCCACCTTATAGTTCTGACCTAGCCTGGTGAAAACGGAGGCTGTTGGTTCAGTAGCAGGCGACCCGTTGATAGGGGTCGTGGCAGCAGTGAGCCGGTCGAACACCGACTTTTTGTTCACTTCCGGTACAGGTGTCGGCATAGAGAAGCTTGTAGGTGGGACCATGGTCCTGAAGAACAAGCCGGTGGTGGCTTGGGTCACCTGGTCTACCGGCAGAGTCAGGAAGGAAGACGCTTGGGGCCCATATGTTACACCTCTCGGTGAGGTGGAGCGTCCGTTGCAGTGGCATTTCGAGCAGTTGGTGCAGTTGGTGGCCATTGAATGCTTGAGTTCTGTACCAGACAAAAGACCAAATCTTAGCAACTTGAAATCCGAAGGCAACCATTTAACAAACCGCGATTGGTTCGCGAAGACGACACACGAAGTGTGGAGTGGAAAGAGGAAGAGGTCCCACCGGGCGTGCCGGAATCTGTTCCCCTCCGAATGGCGGCGCGACGTGGACGTCTTGCCTGAGATTCGGGGCAGATGCTATGTGGTTTTATCCGTCTACCTCTCCGAAGATGCCAAGTTGATTTATGACACCGTGTATCGGAGGTTTAGACGGATGCGGCCGATGTAGCAGACTTCGTCAGATTCCCCCTCAGGGTGAGGCGTTTTTGATTGTGGGGACGCTCTTCCCTGCAGGCGCAAGCCCCTGCAGTTAATTACGCTACCGCATCGCGGTAACAACTTTCTCCTTCTCCAGAATTTCACTTCGTGTGTGTTTGTTTTGTTTGTGGTTGCCCGTGGATTGTATACGGAGACTGACTAATGCCGTCGCCCGTAGGACGTGGATTAGTCCAAATCCGTATTTACTTAGATTTGGGTTTGGTGTTTTTAGTTTAAGGATGCATTAGTCGCGTTGCAGCTAAGATCAACTTAAACGTTCGTCAAGGATACGTTAGTCCTGTTTCGGACTAAGATCAACTTGACGTGATGATTGATTTAATATCTGGCCGTCAGGACTCGTCACCTCTCTGACGTTATTGAAAGATTACAACGACAGGTGTCAGAGGAGTTCAGAGATGTACCCTTGAACCAAAGTTGATTTGGGGTTTTATCATTCATTTAAATGTCTAAGGATACGTTAGCCGTATCTGGGACTAAGATCAACATAAACGGGACCGTTTAGATCCGGCAAAAGAGCATTTGGAGGCTCTATTGTTCCAGTTTAGGGACGTAGTGGTCCATTTTCCAGTTTAGGGACGTGGTGGTCCATCGCCAGTTTAGGGACGTGGTGGTCCATATTCCAGTTTAGGGACGTGGTGGTCCGATATTAGTTTAAGGACGTCTCGGTCCGATATTAGTTTAAGGACGTCTCGGTCCGATATTAGTTTAAGAACGTCTCGGTCCGATATTAGTTCAAAGACGTTCCGGTCCGATATTAGTTGAAGGACGTTCCGGTCCGATATTAGTTTAAGGACGTTCCGGTCCGATATTAGTTTAAGGACGTCTCGGTCCAATATTAGTTTAAGGACGTTCCGGTCCGATATTAGTTTAAGGACGTTCCGGTCCGATATTAGTTTAAGGACGTCTCGGTCCGATATTAGTTTAAGAACGTTCCGGTCCACGAGTTTAAGGACTCCGCAGTCCATATTCATGTATGTGGTCGTCGGGACCCGTCACCTCTCTGACGTCGTTGAAGGATTACAACGATAGGAGTCAGAGGAGCTCGGAGATGTACCCTCGAACCGGATATAAATTGATTTAAGGGAGCGATCTTGCTCAGCCAATTTAATTTAAGGACTTATGGCCAAAATTGGGCTAAGTCCAGTTTCAATATTTTTTGTCCTTGGCCTGTGCTAGGGTTTTACCCCCTTTTAGTAATGCACTGCATTATTCTTGTTTTGATTGGGCTTTGCCCTTTTATAAATGATGCAGAGCATCTATTTTTTTGTTTGGGCTTTGCCCTCCCCCCCTTTTTAAAATGCATAGCATTTTTATCAGGCCTGTTAGGCCTTTTAATTGGGCTATGTCCCTTTTCTTTAATAATGCAGAGCATTAAATACTCTGGCAGTGCCCCACGTGGCTTGTCAAGCGCTTTGCGCTAAGTAATGAGCGCAGACTCATATGGTGGTGACACGTGTCACGCTCTGGTGAGCGCAAGCGCAACAGCGCAGTGCGCTGCGTCAGTGCGCTGCGCTGTTGCACTGCTGACACGTGGCGCGGCTTGCGCAATAGTGCATTTCTAGCAAGTGCTGGGCACTGTTCTTATTCTTTTGGATCAATTTCAGATAAAATGTGCGAGGCACTGTTATCTTGAGAATCTTTTAGATTCAGAACCAATGGTTCATAAAGAGAAGTACAAGGCACTGTTTTTTTTAATTGTTTATTTTCCTTTTCCTTAGAGGTCCTTGATCTTGTTCTCAGATCAATGATCTATTCATGAGAGAATTTTCTCTTTTTCTAAAGGTTTTTTACTTTTTTTTGTTCTTGAGGAATTCTTCAGAGTTCTCCTTTTTTTTCTCTCAGAAGATGTTGATTATTCTTCTTTTTTTTTATTTTAGAAAGAAGGATCATTGGTTGTTGGGACCTATCACCTCTCCGACGACACTGAGAGATTACAGTGCCATATATCGAAGGTGTGGAGGGATGTACCCTTTGAACCATGTCTCAATCATTAGGGGGGGAAGAACAGGCTGGAGCTTAAGTTTCTCGCTGCTGAAAAAGGGTTCTTTGCGTTCGCGCACGTGCGTCGCACGTGTTGGGCGCACGCGCGTCGCACGTGTTGGGCGCTCATATTTGCACGTAGCGCACATGGATCTTGCGCATATGCGCATTATGGGGGGGAGCAAGCTCCTATGGAGAACGAGTCTCCTTTTAATTGAATATTCTCATGTGGTGCGCACGTGAGTTGCACGTGGTGCGTGCGTTGCACGTGGCGCACATGCGCATTATAAGGAGAAGCAGGGCTTCTATATATGGAGAACAGGCTCCTTTTAATATTATTAAATGTTCTCATGTGGTGCGCACGTGCGTTGCACGTGGTGCGCGCGTGGCGAGCACACGTGCATTGCACGTAGCGCACATGCGCATTATGAGGAGAAGCAGGGCTTCTATATATGGAGAACAGGCTCCTTTTAATATTATTAAATGTTCTCATGTGGTGCGCACGTGCGTTGCACGTGGTGAACGCGTGGCGAGCACGCGTGCGTTGCACGTAGCGCACATACGCATTATGAGGAGAAGCAGGGCTTCTATATATGGAGAACAGACTCCTTTTAATATTATTAAATGTTCTCATGTGGTGCGCACGTGCGTTGCACGTGGTGTCGCATGGCGGGCACACGTGCGTTGCACGTAGCGCACATGGCGCTTGCGCATATGCGCATTATGGAGGAGCATGCTCCTATCTTGGAGAACTAAGCTCCTTTGAGTATTGAATCCTTTGAGGATTTAACTCTACCCTTTATAAGAGGTATCCCCTCTTATTTATATGGGAGTGGTAAAAAAGCCAGCTCTCCTTTTCCCGATGTGGGACTAAAAAATGCATTCCCCATGTAGTAGAGCATTACTTTAAATTACACGTGCATAACACATTTGCTCATAAGTTTTGATCTCGGATGAATTATGAGGCCTATAATATATCAAATCGAAAGTATTTTCGAGATGCTTTCAATATCATCAGAATTTAGCCATTTCTTGTTCCGGAATTTGTCAAAATACAGCTCGGAAAATACTGGTTCGCATCTTTTTTCTTAGATCACATGTGCATAGACATTTGCTCATAACTTTTGATCCCGGATGAATTATGAGGCCCATAATATATCAAATCGAAGGTCTTTTCAAGATGCTTTCAAAACTATAAGAGTTTAGCTGTTTCTCATTCCGGAGTTTGTCAAAATACAGCTCGGAAAATACTGGTTCGCATCTTCTTTCTTAGATCACATATGCATAACACATTTGCTCATAACTTTTGATCCCGGATGAATTATGAGGCCCATAATATATCAAATCGAAGGTTTTTTCGAGATGCTTTCAATACCATCATAATTTAACAGTTTCTCATTGGGGAGTTTTTCAAAATACAGCCCGGAAGATTCTGGTTCATATTTTCTTAAGCGTATCGCTGCCATTTGATACCTTAGACTCTTTTGCGCAGAAATTTTTGGCGGGAACAAATGCCCCCCTCTACTTTGCCCACGTAAGTATTTATGTGGGTGAAGTAGTGCAGAGTAATGCATAGCGTATGACCAGTTTTGGTTTGGTATTTAACTTTCAGAATCTTGCCTGAGAAGATAACGAGCGGACACAAGCGTCGTCATTTATCATTGACTCAAATCTCGACTCTTAAAAGATATAGTTCCAAACTCTCAATTCCATGAGCCGCACCCTTCTATTTCTTTATGTTTTACTTTGGTGTGAAGTAGTTTATATGCTCATGAGTAACTTCTCCATTTCGGTGGCATGTAGCTTTAGCAAGTGTGACTTATAGATGGTCCATATTAACCTCTTTGTAGGACAGTAATTGCTTAGAAGACAGGGGTAGGATCTGTCACCTAAGACTTTTCAACTTTATGAGCCGTGAGGGTCTCATAAAGATTTTTCTCCCTACGGATCGAGAGGATCTCGTAGGTGTATTTTCTCCTTAGGAATCGTGAGGACTCCTAAGTGCGTTTTCTCTTATAAGTCGTAAGGATCTTATAAGAGAATTTTTCCCTCTTATAAGTCGAGAGGACCCGTAAGCGGTTGTTTCTCTTCTTGTCAAAACTCGACTTTGGAGAGTGAGACCCGTGAATAGTATGCAAGAGACCATTTTAGATCGACTTGTAGGGTCCCATTGTTCAGGAAGCAAGTTTTTCAATCCCTGCTGCCTGAGGCTTCATCTTGCAAGTTGGGACGAATCGGGAATTTTCCCGCGGAGACACTGGTTTCTCTGCGAGCCGACGCGAATCAGGAGGCTCTCATCAAGGAGTGTTTGTGTCCGTGAGTCGAGGAGTTTGCTGGGGATTATTTGTTTCCCAAGCGCTAAGGATTATTTGTTTCCTTGAGGTTTGAAACGAGTCGAGGATTTCCCACGGAGGCACTGGTGGCTCTTCGAGTCGACGCGGTTCAGGAGGCTCTCGTCAAGGAGTGTTTGTATCCGTGAGTCGAGGAGTTTGCTAGGGATTATTTGTTTCCCTAACGCCAAGGATTATTTGTTTCCTTGGGGTTTGAAACGAGTCGAGGATTTCCCACGGAGGCGCTGGTGGCTCTGCGAGTCGACGCGGATCAGGAGGCTCTCGTCAAGGAGTGTTTGTATCCGTGAGTCGAGGAGTTTGCTAGGGATTATTTGTTTCCCTAACACCAAGGATTATTTGTTTCCTTGGGGTTTGAAACGAGTCGAGGATTTCCCACGGAGGCACTGGTGGCTCTGCCAGTCGACGCGGATCAGGAGGCTCTCGTCAAGGAGTGTTTGTATCCGTGAGTCGAGGAGTTTACTAGGGATTATTTGTTTCCCAAGCGCCAAGGATTATTTGTTTCCTTGGGGTTTGAAACGAGTCGAGGATTTCCCACGGAGGCACTGGTGGCTCTGCGAGTCGACGCGGATCAGGAGGCTCTCGTCAAGGAGTGTTTGTATCCGTGAGTCGAGGAGTTTGCTAGGGATTATTTGTTTCCCAAGCGCCAAGGATTATTTGTTTCCTTGGGGTTTGAAACGAGTCGAGGATTTCCCACGGAGGCACTGGTGGCTCTGCGAGTCGACGCGGATCAGGAGGCTCTCGTCAAGGAGTGTTTGTATCCGTGAGTCGAGGAGTTTTCTAGGGATTATTTGTTTCCCTAACGCCAAGGATTATTTGTTTCCTTGGGGTTTGAAACGAGTCGAGGATTTCCCACGGAAGCGCTGGTGGCTCTGCGAGTCGACGCGGATCAGGAGGCTCTCGTCAAGGAGTGTTTGTATCCGTGAGTCGAGGAGTTTGCTAGGGATTATTTGTTTCCCTAACGCCAAGGATTATTTGTTTCCTTGGGGTTTGAAACGAGTCGAGGATTTCCCACGGAGGCACCGGTGGCTCTGCGAGTAGACGCGGTTCAGGAGGCTCTCATCAAGGAGTGTTTGTATCCGTGAGTCGAGGAGTTAGCTAGGGATTATTTGTTTCCCAAGCGCCAAGGATTATTTGTTTCCTTGGGGTTTGAAACGAGTCGAGGATTTCCCACGGAGGCACTGGTGGCTCTGCGAGTCGACGCGGATCAGGAGGCTCTCGTCAAGGAGTGTTTGTATCCGTGAGTCGAGGAGTTTGCTAGGAATTATTTATTTCCCAAGCGCCAAGGATTGTTTGTTTCCTTGGGGTTTGAAACGAGTCGAGGATTTCCCACGGAGGCACTGGTGGCTCTGCGAGTCGACGCGGATCAGGAGGCTCTCGTCAAGGAGTGTTTGTATCCGTGAGTCGAGGAGTTTGCTAGGGTTTAGTTGTTTCCCAAGCGCCAAGGATTAGTTGTTTCCTTGGGGTTTGAAACGAGTCGAGGATTTCCCACGGAGGCACTGGTGGCTCTGCGAGTCGACGCGGATCAGGAGGCTCTCGTTAAGGAGTGTTTGTATCCGTGAGTCGAGGAGTTTGCTGAAGACACTGGTTTCTTCGGAGTTGGACTGAACCGTCGAGATTTGGCTTCGTCTTCTGGCGGAGCCTGTTGGGAAAGTATGGTTCCCTCTTTGTTTACGCCCTTGGATTGTATACATGAATCGATGTGATCTTAACTGTAGGGCCAAAGTTTTATCATTTCTTCTTTTTTTTTTATTTTATTTCCGCGATGCTCTATCATTTCAGCTTTTATATCGCGAAAGTCGCGATTGCCCAATCATTTCGGCTATTTTTCGCGGTGCCCAATTATTTCGGCTATTTATTTTATTTTCACTCGCTGCTTTTTATTGCGAGTTGCCCAATCATTTCGGCTATTTTCCATGCATACATTTTTACTTGCTGCTTTTTATTGCAAGTCGTCCCATCATTTCGGCTATTTCGTATGCATGTGCGGCCTACTGGCTTTTCGCCGTAAACCTGAACTTGGACACTGATTTTGGCATCAGCACCGCTACAACTGGGATGTTGCCAGGAGCGCATCATCATTTGCCTCTGTCATTGTCGAACAAAGGAGGCTTAGCGACCAGGGTTAGGGTCCCGTCGACTAAGGCTTTTAACTTTATGAGCCGTAAGGGTCTCACAAAGTTATTTCTCCCTACAAGTCGTGAGGATCTTATAGGTGTATTTTCTTCTTAGGAATCGTGAAGATTCCTAAGTGTTTGTTTCCTCTGTAAGTCGTAAGGATCCTACAGGAGGGTTTTCTCCTTGTAAATCGAGAGGACTTACAAGGGTTGTGCGAACATATCCCCAGTCACAGACGGATCTTGGTTAGGGAAATGTTTATTCGCGCCCGTGGATTGTATACAAGGGTCAGTATTGAGCCACTTTTAGGGCAATATCGGAAGTTGTGGGAGCTGCTTAAGCACAGGTTTAGGTCTCTGTAACTTAAGACTTTCAACTCTTATGAGCCGTGAGGGTCCCATAAGAGAGTTCTCCTTACGAGTCGTGAGGATCTCGCAAGTGTATTTTCTCCTTCGGAATCGTGGGGATCCCTAAGTGTGTTGCTCCCTTGTGAGTCGTAAGGATCTCACGCGGGTGGTTTCTCCTTATAAGGTCGAGAGGACCCTATAAGTGTCTTTTAACGAGGTTGCGCCCTTTCGGGTTCTCACGAACACTCGCCGGTAGTTCCGCTGTTTTTACTCACGGAGCCCTTTCGGGTTTTCATCCGTGCCCATTTTGCTTATGGACATACCGTTTATTTTATTTTATTTTTATATTTTTTTTTATTTCGTCAGCCTAAAGATGCTGCGGTATTAGTTTAAAGACGTTTCGGTCTGTTGTTAGTTTAAGGACGTTTCGGTCCATCACGGAGAAGGCCAGCTACTGCTTATAAAGTTCTAGCTTAGGAAGATAGCGAGCGGACATAGTCGTCGTCATCTATCATTGACCTAGGCTGTGGCTCATTAAGCGTAATATTTCTTTAGGAAGCGACCGTTTATTGGTCTGAAAGGCCTTTCGCCGTGCATGTCGATGAGTAGATAGGCTCCACCCTGGTAAACTTTATCTATGATGTACGGGCCTTCATAGTTTGGCTCGAATTTTCCCCGCTTGGCGCGATTGGGGATCATGGGCCTTTTGACCACTAGCACGAGTTCGCCTTGGTGGAATGTCCTCGGCCGGCTCAATCTTTCATATGAGCGCGTCATCTTTGCTTTATAGGCTTCCAGATTTTGCTGTGCTATGAGCCGGGTTTCATCAAGGGCGTCAAGCTCCTCAAACCGGAGGTGAGCATTTTCTTCATCCGTCAGCTCGTAGTGGACTGCCACTCGTAGAGAGGGTAATTCTATCTCGAAAGGGAGTACTGCTTCCGTCCCAAATACCAACTCGTATGGCGTTGTGTTTGTGGCCGTTTTAAACGTAGTTCGATACGCCCAAAGAGCCTCTTGCAATCTTTCGTGCCAATCTCTCTTATTTCGTGACACTGTTTTCTTCATGATCTTCGTCAAGGTCTTATTGAAGGCCTCAGCTAGACCGTTAGCTCGTGGATTATAAACTGAGGAATATCTCCAGTCTATATTGTGCTGCTGTGCGAAGCGGCTAATTTTATGACTTCGGTAGGCTGGCCCGTTATCGGAGATGATCCGTCGCGGAGTTCCAAACCGGTATATGACATGCGTTTTGAAGAAATGGAGGATGTTCTCCGTCTTTACTTCCCTCAACGGTACCGCCTCTGCCCATTTGGAGAAGTAATCAGTTGTCGTCAATATGAAACGATGTCCCTTTGACGATGCTGGTTCGATGGGGCCAACTATGTCGGTTCCCTACATCTCGAATGGCCAGCTAGCCACTGTTGGATGCAATGGATTGGGATGCTGATGGATGAAGTCCCCATGAATTTGGCATGAATGACATTGCTTCGCGTATTCCAGGCAATCCTGCATCATCGTGGGCCAGTAGTAGCCCATCCGTTTTATCTTCAACTTCATTTTAGGGCCTGCTTGGTGAGAACCGCAGAGTCCGTCGTGAACTTCTTGGACAACCCTTTTCGCTTCGTCAGGTCCTAAACATCTTAGCCACAAAGAATCGAATGACCTCTTGTATAGAGTATCGTTGACGAAGGCGAAAGACAGAGCTCGTTTCACAAGCTGATGTCTTATGGACGCTTCTTTAGGTATTCGGTGGAACTTGAAGTAATTTATGAAGACTTCTCTCCAGTCTTCGGTCTTCTCATGGTCTTTTATTTGTAGGGTCACCTGCTCAGTTGCTCCCTTTTCTTTATATGATTCTGGAGGTATTTCTGCTGGGGCGAGCACTCGACGGCTTTGTACCATGATTCTAACGTCATCGAGGTTCTCGTCGGCCAATTCTTTAGCAAGCTTGGCCAATGCGTCCGCTTTGCTGTTTTCCACGCGCGGTATGCTTTCCAAAGTATAGGAGGGAATTTGGGTTAGCAGTTGCTGCACTTTTTCACCGTATTTTACCAATTCCGGTTTGCACGTTTGGTAGTCGCCGTTTACTTGACTAACGACCAGTTGAGAATCACCGTATATGAGGAGGTCTTCAATTCCCATGTCAATGGCGATCTCGAGGCCTGCTATCAGAGCTTCGTATTCGGCTTCATTGTTTGTTCTCGGCTCCGTCAGGGAAAACGCGTAGCGCATTATCCCTCCTTGTGGAGTTACAAAGATGAGTCCTACCCCTGATTTAATTATAGGGGTACTTTGTTTGCGTTTCTTCACGGAAGATGCTCCATCGAAATAAAGCTCCCATCGGATATTATCACCGTCGATCGCATCGAACGCATGTTCGTCTGGAAGATCGCAATTCAGAGGAGAATCGGCCGGTATCGGATGCTCAGCGAGGAAGTCGGCGATGGCCTGGCCTTTCACTGCCTTGAGAGGTTGATACGTTATCGAGAATTCCATCAAGAGCAGGGCCCATTTAGCGAGTCTTCCCGTCAATATGGCCTTTGACATCAAGTATTTGAGAGGGTCCACTTTTGAAATAAGACGGACCTCGTGCGCTAACGCATAGTGCCTAAGCTTTGTTATTGCGAAGATCAACGCCAGGCAGTGTTTTTCAATGGGAGAGTAGTTGCTTTCTGCCCCCAGCAGAACTCGACTTAAGTAGTAGAGTGCTCTTTCTTTCCCTTGATCGTTCTCTTGTGCCCATAATGCGCCTAAAGAACCTTCGAGGGCGGTTGTATAAAGAATGAGAGGCTTCCCCTTAACCGGAGCAGCCAACACCGGCGGGTTCTGCAGGTATTGCTTGATCTCATCCAGTGCGCCTTGGCATTTTTGATCCCAAACGAATGGGGTTCCCTTCTTCATCAGGTGACTATAAGGACGGCACTTTCCTGAAAGGTTGGCTATAAATCGCCGTATGTATGCGAGTTTCCCTTGGAGAGATCGCAGCTGTTTGAGAGTCCTCGGTGGAGGCATTTCCATGATCGCTTTAATCTTTGACGGATCTATTTCAATACCTCGGTGTCGGACAACGAATCCCAGGAATTTGCCCGAGGAAACTCCGAATGCACATTTAAGAGGATTCATCTTCAAGTTGTATTGCCGAAGGCGTTGAAATACGGTCTTCAGATGCTCGAGATGTTCCTCGTACGATTTGCTTTTAACCACGAGGTCGTCGATATAGCATTCAACGATTTCGTGTATAAGGTCGTCGAAGATCTTTGTCATGGCCCTCTGATAAGTAGCACCGGCGTTCTTCAAACCGAAGGGCATCACTTTATAACAAAATATACCAAGAGGAGTCTTGAAGGCTGTATGCTTCTGATCTTCAGGATGCATTTTTATTTGATTATACCCCGATGAGCCGTCCATGAAGGAGAAAACCTCATGAGTGGATGTGTTGTCTATCATTAGTTCAGTGACTGGCACTGGGAAGTCATCCTTCGGGCAAGCTTTATTGAGATCTCGAAAGTCCACGCATATGCGCACTGTCCCATTTTTCTTCATCACCGGGACGATGTTAGCGATCCATTCAGGATATTGAACTTCCTGGATGAAGCCAGAGTCGATCAGCTTCTTGACCTCAGCATTGATACTCATTTCAAGCTCGAGCCGCATTCTTCTCAGTGCCTGTTTGACTGGCTTGATGTTCGAGGATATCGCCAATTTGTGTACGGCAATTTCTGGATCTAGTCCCGGCATTTCGGAATAGTTCCACGCGAAGCAATCTCTATGCTGTAGAAGCACGTCCTTTAACGCAGCTACCCTTTCTTCAGATAGTAACTCGCTGATGAATGTCGGTCGTGGATCGTTTGCCGTCCCCAACTCAATTTTCTTGAGGTTATCTGCAGTGGTATGGATTCCATCTTCCAGCTCTTTTGGCGCTGGTGGGAATTCTGAGATTATCTCGTCGCTGCTGTTTTCGAAGCACCAAGGAAGGCTGTTCATATCTTCGGACCCTTCTTTTAATATTGTTATCACATGGCAGGTGCGAATTTTCTGCCAATCCCAATGCGGAGTTGGTTCTATCCTTGCGTTTTCGGGTTCGTGCTTTTGCGGCGGCGCTACCCTCCAACTATCAGAAAACGCGAATTTGCCTAGCTGATACTGATCTTCAACCCAATTCTTGAAGGTGAAGCAATCTTCAAGAGGGTGTCCCATTACTCGATGGTAAAAGCAATAATTTGGGTCGAACACCTCGCCTGCGTGCTCAGGATGATTAGACTCTGGCAACGTAAGCATTTGATGTTTTAGAGCTAGATCGAATATCTTCCTCATTTTGTTCCGAGGAAATGAGTATGCTCGACCCATTTTCTTCCTGAGGGCTAGGTCAATAACGCTCGACTCTCGGATACGTGGCTTCTTAGCTCTGCTTTGTGGCTGTCGAGCGCCTCTCTTGCCTTTCGACTTGTTTTTGTTTTCGCGTCGAACCTTTTTTGTAGCAGGTTGACAAGGAGCGGCATTTTCTTCCTTCACCGCCTGTTGAAGGAGGCGCTGTGTCTTGGCTTTCTCATAAATTGCCATTTCACGATTGTGATCGTCTCGGGCTTTTTGACTCGCATCCCTTATAAGTTTGCTCATCTGGTCTTCAAATGATGGACTGGGCGGTTTTGTATCAGGAACTTTTGCTGGCTCAGGATTAGCGTCCTCCCATTGAGCATCCGCCTCTTCGTCGAAGTCATACATAACATAACAGCTATTTACTAGCTCCCGTTTCTTTGACCGGATGTACCCAAGCCCTTTTGTTTCTACTCTCCCGTTAGGCAGTTTGCATTGAGTCCCGGGAATGTCCCAGACCTTGTCATAGAATTTGGCTTTTCTAATGGTCTGTGTGAAGGACATCCCCTGGCGTTTCAGCAGTTTCTTCAAACCTTCGGTATAATATCTGGGAAGATGGATAGGCTGAAGCCTGTCGAGCGTGGGATCCGCGCCATGCCAAATTTCTTTTTCCACTTTGTTTTCTTCAGAACGGTAGAATAGGATTGCCTTCTCGCCCTTTCGTCCGGGAGGGATATAGAATGTCTGCAATTCTTCTACGCTGTTGGTGTCGAGTGCATCCAGTTCTTTGTAATGTTCAAGCGGCACCATGGTTATCTGCAAACTTCGCTCTTCATCAGCGGAAGCCCGTATTGAAAGCCGAGCAGGGAATACAACATGAACTTCATCCTCCGAATCACTACCAAATATCAATGAAAGAATGGATGGTCCCGGCTTGGCGGATTGGGATGGACCCGCATAAATTATATCCTCTTCGTCCTCGGTGTCACTGCCGAAGATAGGGATGGTGGCGCTAGTCTTGTTCTCCGGCTTGTGACACCTTTCCGTGTCCTCAAAGCTCGGCAAAATGTATTTGGCATCTTCATACTTGCGAACTTCATTCACGAAAAACGGATTCAATTCTCCTGCCACAGTGTACTCGAGACCATCCTTACAATATTTCATACACTGATGTTGTGTAGAAGGGATGATATTGTACTCGTGCAACCATGGTCGACCGAGCAGAGCATTGTAGCACGTCTTGGCATCTATGACATGGAATTTAATATCTGTGATGAGTAGCCCGAAGCGTAACGTCAATATCACAGATCCGAGAGTTTTTGATGATTGGGAGTCGAAACCGGAGATGGCGATCTTGTCCCGGGCGAGGTGTTAGACGCTCATGCAAATCTCCTTTAACACTCGCACATTGAGTAAATTAACAGACGATCCGTTATCGACCAAGATTTTACCTATCTTTATGTCATGGCAGTATCCTGAGACATAAAGAGGGCGATTGTGTTCACACGTCCCGAGAAGAAGGTCTTCATCACCAAAAGCAACGTTGGCTGTGTGCACTTCTTCTAATTCGTCTTTCATCTTTTCTTCGGCTAAGAAGGCTTGGAACCGGTCCGGATCTTGTAGCGCCTTAATCAAAGAGTCTCTCGCCTCCTTTGATAGTAACAAGGCATCGAGAATGCTGAGTTGTGAGGGTAGCTTCCTCAGATGCACCAAGACATTGTAATCCACTTTACTCCTCTTTGGCGGATTTTTGGCGGTTAACTCTTCCGCGACTTGGTCATCCAAAGCGATGTCTTCAGAGACCTTCTCTTTCCCTTTGTCTTTCTTGTTTAAAGGTCCGAGATTCTTTTCAGGCAGTGTTCGATTCCGCAGCCGGATATTTTCGCAAACCAATGGCTCCTCTTCTTTTCCCGAAGTTGACTCTTTAAAGAGAGGGGCAAGTTCTAGCTCCTCATCAGAGTCGCTCCCAAATGTAGGCACTTGTGACCCGGTAGTGTTAACCATGTGACAATTGCCGGCAGTTCTTTCAAGCTCTTTGGTCGTGTTTCTTTGCTCCCGACGAATCTTACGCTTTTCCCGTTTAAAGTGCTGTTGATTAGCGACGTATCCTTGCCACCATCCATTGAAAGCTTTGCAATCTTGGGTGGAGTGCGAGACCTTCTGATGATATAAGCAATAAGAGGGGTGCATTTCTACCACGCCAGTAACTTTTTCTTCAGAGGGTGGTAGCTTCATGCCCATCGATATGGCCTTAGCAAACTTCTTTTTTATCTTGGATTGGCTTTTGTCAGCGGTGGAGGCATTTTGCTCCAGCGGGATCATCTCAGCTCTTTCCTCAAGTCGCTGGCGCTTGGCCCTTTCGAATATACCCGTCTCGCGTTCTCGATCAGCTTTGCTTTTAAATCGAGCTTTATTAAGAAACGCTCCAATCATTTCAACTGATATCCCTGGGGCTCTTGATTCGGCATTTGCCCCCAGCGTTTCAGTGCCAGAAGTCCCTTCATCGTCTGTGGTCGAATGGGAGATCATACGACAGCTCGCCACATATTCCTCGGATTCATCCGATGAACTTTCTCCCTCATCTTCTTTTTGGAAGATGTGATCAAGGAAATCTTGGAGCGTAATGGGAGTCCGCGCTTTTTGGTTGTACTCATCCAGTGCGTCGATTTGCTTCTGTAAGTCCGTGCGCTTGTCGCCAGGCTTCACGGGCTTCTTAGATTTCTTCTTCTTCTTTTTCGAAGATTTTGACGGCTGGTTATGAACGCTTGAACTACCACCATCGGTCTTCGGAGTCGGACGTGGCTTCAACATCCCCTCTATAACCTGCGGTTCCAAGGGGTTCTTCCACTCGACCGCTGGACAGGTCTGAAGATCATTTAGCATTCTCCTCGTTTTGGCCGATAATACAACTTCCCAGGGAGTTTCTTCAATGACGGAGCATGTTGCCCCCGGCGTATTCGTCCCCTTAGAGGTGTGGGGCTGCGGGGGATTTACCTTCCATTTGTCGGATAGCGCAAATTTGCCCTGACGGTACTGGTTTTCAAGCCAATTTTTGAAAACGTAACAGTCTTCGATCGGATGTCCTAGCACTCGATGATAAGGGCAGTAATTAGGCTCGTTGACGTCACTTGGTTGCGACGGACGTTTTGGATCTGGCAGATTTATGAGCCTGTTGCGCAATGCCAGCTCAAATAGCCTCCTCGTTTTATCACGGGGAAAGGAGTAAGCACGTCCCATCCTGTCCTCAAGGGGTACGTATGGGCGTGTATTGTTTGGACGAGCAACCGGCTTCGAGTCGCTTGGTTGTTGCTGGGCATTGGCGACAATGATCGCTTTTCCCTTCCCTTTATCGTTTCGGGAGTCCGGCTTCGGGAGAGGGGGTTTATGGCCCATCTGGTCCATCTGCGCCAATTTGTCGATCAAAGCCTGGAAGGAAGTCGGCTTGAAGAACATCATAAACTGTGAAATGGTTGCTTGTGGATCAAGGGTTCCAACAAACATTCCCACCGCAGGGGCTTCTTCTATGCGCTGTTCACATTTAGACCATAGATTACGCCACCGTATAGCGTACTGGACCCATGTCTCGCCGGGTTTTACCCTGGCATTGATCAGTGCCGTCATCGGAGTACGCTCGGTGGCACTTGCAAAACGTTGGGTGAAGAGCAGCTCCATCTCCGCGAAGGTTTTAATAGAGTCATTGGGGAGCTCAGAATACCATTCGAAGGCCGTATCTGATAGGCTTCCAACGAACTGGCGAAGCAGAAGCTTGTCGTCGCCGCCGGTGTTACCGCAAAGCGCCCTGAACTGGGCGACATGTTGATGGGGATTGCCGGTCCTCTTGTAAACATGAAACTTGGGAATTGTGTAGCCCGGCGGGTACTTGATTTGGTCATACCAGCCCGGATACGGTCGCCCCGTTTTTACGACGTGGCCGGCTGCTTCGACCGCGTGATGAACCTTTATTTGCTGGGCTATATATTCGTCCAGATCAGTTTTAGAGATTGTGTCTTCTTTAGCCGTCGATAGAACGGGCGGAGGGTTTGATGTTTCTCCCCTATCATCCCCAAGGACGATCGGGGGTTCTTCAGTGGGGGGATCTTGTTGTATCATCATCCCTATCATGTCCTGGAAGAGGAGGCCCATACGCTGGATATTGGCTGCTTGTTCAACAGCCTCTTTGTCTCTCTTTTCCAGTACTCGGCGGAGGAACTCGGCGTCGGTCTCTTCCTCTTGACGTTCATCTAAGGACGTCTCAGGATTCTCTTTTGGTCCCGTGAGTGCAGCCATTGTAGTCATCATCTCCTGGAGCTTTTGTTGCTGCTCCTGGGCTTTCGTCACGGATCGGGTGAGCGGTCGGTGACCCGTAGAAGTACGACTTTCTTCCTTTCCAGAAGCCATATAAACCGTATGAACTGTTATGCCCCCTGACTTGGGGCATTTAGGCTCACCGCTTTTAAACTTTGTCAGTGTCACGGAGGCTTTCTCCGGCCTTTTTCTTTTGTGGACCATTGAGGTTGAAGGAGCCGTTGAAGTGGGCATCCTAGCATTTGTTGCCCCCTGTTGTTTAATGGGGCGGTTTTTGTCCTTTTCCACCTTTGCCCTTTTCTGGCGACGATAGTGGTCTGGGTCAATCACGGAGTCTTGAACCCTCCGCCAAACTTTATAAATTTTTGACGACAGCCGTTGAGGGGCTGTTCCTGCTTTGTTTCCGGAGCTTTTTCCATGGGCGGAGGAGACCTTTTCAATGCAGCAATTGGGGAGTTCTTTCTCACCTTCCTCAGCAATTCAAAGCCGTTCCCGGTTGGAACAGCAGCGTTGACCTCCACCACTGGAGCCGGTGGGGTTAGCCCTGAGGGGGAGTTGCCCCCTGCTTTCCTTATTCGTTGCCAATGGTGACGTCGCGCACGACGAGCCGTTGGGACTGGCTCGGAAATCAAGATGGTTTCTTGCTGCCCCCTGTTTGAGTGTGGGGTAACTGCTGATGTCAGCCTATCAAAGACTGATGCCTTTTGACCAGCTGGGGGAGGAGTGGGAACCGTCAATCTTGTGAAGACCGACTCTCTGATGGGAGAATCCGCTTTAACGACTTCCAAAGCAGCGGCCGTTGCCCTCTTTGGGACGGCCACCTTATAGTTCTGACCTAGCCTGGTGAAAACGGAAGCTGTTGGTTCAGTAGCAGGCGACCCGTTGATAGGGGTCGTGGCAGCAGTGAGCCGGTCGAACACCGACTTTTTGTTCACTTCCGGTACAGGTGTCGGCATAGAGAAGCTTGTAGGTGGGACCATGGTCCCGAAGAACAAGCCGGTGGTGGCTTGGGTCACCTGGTCTACCGGCAGAGTCAGGAAGGAAGCCGCTTGGGGTCCATATGTTACACCTCTCGGTGAGGTGGAGCGTCCGTTGCAGTGGCATTTCGAGCAGTTGGTGCAGTTGGTGGCCATTGAATGCTTGAGTTCTGTACCAGACAAAAGACCAAATCTTAGCAACTTGAAATCCGAAGGCAATCATTTAACAAACCGCGATTGGTTCGCGAAGACGACACACGAAGTGTGGAGTGGAAAGAGGAAGAGGTCCCACCGGGCGTGCCAGAATCTGTTCCCCTCCGAATGGCGGCGCGACGTGGACGTCTTGCCTGAGATTCGGGGCAGATGCTATGTGGTTTTATCCGTTTACCTCTCCGAAGATGCCAAGTTGATTTATGGCACCGTGTATCGGAGGTTTAGACGGATGCGGCCGATGTAGCGGACTTCATCATATTCCCCCTCAGGGTGAGGGGTTTTTGATTGTGGGGACGCTCTTCCCTGCAGGCGCAAGCCCCTGCAGTTAATTACGCTACCGCATCGCGGTAACAACTTTCTCCTTCTCCAGAATTTCACTTCGTGTGTGTTTGTTTTGTTTGTGGTTGCCCGTGGATTGTATACGGAGACTGAGTAATGCCGTCGCCCGTAGGACGTGGATTAGTCCAAATCCGTATTTACTTAGATTTGGGTTTGGTGTTTTTAGTTTAAGGATGCATTAGTCGCGTTGCAGCTAAGATCAACTTAAACGTTCGTCAAGGATACGTTAGTCCTGTTTCGGACTAAGATCAACTTGACGTGATGATTGATTTAATATCTGGCCGTCAGGGCTCGTCACCTCTCTGACGTTATTGAAAGATTACAACGACAGGTGTCAGAGGAGTTCAGAGATGTACTCTTGAACCAAAGTTGATTTGGGGTTTTATCATTCATTTAAATGTCTAAGGATACGTTAGCCGTATCTGGGGCTAAGATCAACTTAAACGGGACCGTTTAGATCCGGCAAAAGAGCATTTGGAGGCTCTATTGTTCCAGTTTAGGGACGTAGTGGTCCATTTTCCAGTTTAGGGACGTGGTGGTCCATCGCCAGTTTAGGGACGTGGTGGTCCATATTCCAGTTTAGGGACGTGGTGGTCCATATTCCAGTTTAGGGACGTGGTGGTCCGATATTAGTTTAAGGACGTCTCGGTCTGATATTAGTTTAAGGACGTCTCGGTCCGATATTAGTTCAAAGACGTTCCGGTCCGATATTAGTTGAAGGACGTTCCGGTCCGATATTAGTTTAAGGACGTTCCGGTCCGATATTAGTTTAAGGACGTCTCGGTCCGATATTAGTTTAAGGACGTTCCGGCCCGATATTAGTTTAAGGACGTTCCGGTCCGATATTAGTTTAAGGACGTTCCGGTCCGATATTAGTTTAAGGACGTTCCGGTCCGATATTAGTTTAAGGACGTCTCGGTCCGATATTAGTTTAAGGACGTTCCGGTCCACGAGTTTAAGGACTCCGCAGTCCATATTCATGTATGTGGTCGTCGGGACCCGTCACCTCTCTGACGTCGTTGAAGGATTACAACGATAGGAGTCAGAGGAGCTCGGAGATGTACCCTCGAACCGGATATAAATTGATTTAAGGGAGTGATCTTGCTCAGCCAATTTAATTTAAGGACTTATGGCCAAAATTGGGCTAAGTCCAGTTTCAATATTTTTTGTCCTTGGCCTGTGCTAGGGTTTTACCCCCTTTTTAGTAATGCACTGCATTATTCTTGTTTTGATTGGGCTTTGCCCTTTTATAAATGATGCAGAGCATCTATTTTTTTGTTTGGGCTTTGCCCTCCCCCCCTTTTTAAAATGCATAGCATTTTTATCAGGCCTGTTAGGCCTTTTAATTGGGCTATGTCCCTTTTCTTTAATAATGCAGAGCATTAAATACTCTGGCAGTGCCCCACGTGGCTTGTCAAGCGCTTTGCGCTAAGTAATGAGCGCAGACTCATATGGTGGTGACACGTGTCACGCTCTGGTGAGCGCAAGCGCAACAGCGCAGTGCGCTGCGTCAGTGCGCTGCGCTGTTGCACTGCTGACACGTGGCGCGGCTTGCGCAATAGTGCATTTCTAGCAAGTGCTGGGCACTGTTCTTATTCTTTTGGATCAATTTCAGATAAAATGTGCGAGGCACTGTTATCTTGAGAATCTTTTAGATTCAGAACCAATGGTTCATAAAGAGAAGTGCAAGGCACTGTTTTTTTTATTTGTTTATTTTCTTTTTCCTTAGAGGTCCTTGATCTTGTTCTCAGATCAATGATCTATTAATGAGAGAATTTTCTCTTTTTCTAAAGGTTTTTTACTTTTTTTTGTTCTTGAGGAATTCTTCAGAGTTCTCCTTTTTTTTCTCTCAGAAGATGTTGATTATTCTTCTTTTTTTTTTTATTTTAGAAAGAAGGATCATTGGTTGTTGGGACCCATCACCTCTCCGACGACACTGAGAGATTACAGTGCCATATATCGAAGGCGTGGAGGGATGTACCCTTTGAACCATGTCTCAATCATTAGGGGGGAAGAACAGGCTGGAGCTTAAGTTTCTCGCTGCTGAAAAAGGGTTCTTTGCGTTCGCGCACGTGCGTCGCACGTGTTGGGCGCACGCGCGTCGCACGTGTTGGGCGCACGCGCGTCGCACGTGTTGGGCGCTCATATTTGCACGTAGCGCACATGGATCTTGCGCATATGCGCATTATGGGGGGGAGCAAGCTCCTATGGAGAACGAGTCTCCTTTTAATTGAATATTCTCATGTGGTGCGCACGTGAGTTGCACGTGGTGCGTGCGTTGCACGTGGCGCACATGCGCATTATAAGGAGAAGCAGTGCTTCTATATATGGAGAACAGGCTCCTTTTAATATTATTAAATGTTCTCATGTGGTGCGCACGTGCGTTGCACGTGGTGCGCGCGTGGCGAGCACACGTGCATTGCACGTAGCGCACATGCGCATTATGAGGAGAAGCAGGGCTTCTATATATGGAGAACAGGCTCCTTTTAATATTATTAAATGTTCTCATGTGGTGCGCACGTGCGTTGCACGTGGTGCACGCGTGGCGAGCACGCGTGCGTTGCACGTAGCGCACATACGCATTATGAGGAGAAGCAGGGCTTCTATATATGGAGAACATGCTCCTTTTAATATTATTAAATGTTCTCATGTGGTGCGCACGTGCGTTGCACGTGGTGCCGCATGGCGGGCACACGTGCGTTGCACGTAGCGCACATGGCGCTTGTGCATATGCGCATTATGGAGGAGCATGCTCCTATCTTGGAGAACTAAGCTTCTTTGAGTATTGAATCCTTTGAGGATTTAACTCTACCCTTTATAAGAGGTATCCCCTCTTATTTATATGGGAGTGGTAGAGAAGCCAGCTCTCCTTTTCCCGATGTGGGACTAAAAAATGCATTCCCCATGTAGTAGAGCATTACTTTAGATTACACGTGCATAACACATTTGCTCATAAGTTTTGATCTAGGATGAATTATGAGGCCTATAATATATCAAATCGAAGGTATTTTCGAGATGCTTTCAATATCATCAGAATTTAGCCATTTCTTGTTCCGGAATTTGTCAAAATACAGCTCGGAAAATACTGGTTCGCATCTTTTTTCTTAGATCACATGTGCATAGACATTTGCTCATAACTTTTGATCCCGGATGAATTATGAGGCCCATAATATATCAAATCAAAGGTCTTTTCAAGATGCTTTCAATACCATCAGAGTTTAGCTGTTTCTCATTCCAGAGTTTGTCAAAATACAGCTCGGAAAATACTGGTTCGCATTTTCTTTCTTAGATCACATATGCATAACACATTTGCTCATAACTTTTGATCCCGGATGAATTATGAGGCCCATAATATATCAAATCGAAGGTTTTTTCGAGATGCTTTCAATACCATCATAATTTAACAGTTTCTCATTGGGGGGTTTATCAAAATACAGGCCGGAAGATTCTGGTTCATATTTTCTTAAGCGTATCGCTGCCATTTGATACCTTAGACTCTTTTGCGCAGAAATTTTTGGCGGGAACAAGGGGCCCTTGTCGCCGCCGGACGGCTAGCGACGCGTGTAGCCCTGGCTTTTTGGGGCGAGCTCGACACAGAGAAACCAATAAGAGAAACCTCTTGGCTATCATCAGCCAAAGAGGCGGAAGAATACCTAGACTCGGCTCCAACAACTGAAACCTCATCCCCCGACTCAACCCTAATTACTTTTACTGACTCCTCAGAAGAAGACATCTAACCTGATTCAAAGGGATTGGTTCTCCCAGAAAAAAGCACAAGGGATCCGATATAACCGAGGGAGCGCCGAATAATCTTTGACAACAAAGGGAAATTATGACGGAAAGTGTTGGCCCTAGGGGGTCCCCTCCTATTTATACACTGCAGAAAAGACATCCAACGGCCCAGATCAATTCCCACCAAAACGATGCGTTGCATCTGCCAGCCGTCAATTCTCCACGGGTCGAATGACCATTGGGGACGTCTGTTCTCCGCCGGACACAGATACGCGACCGCGTAGGTCCGTCTTACCTGAATTTGGGGGAAGATGCTATTTGGTTTTATCCGTCCACCTCTCCGAAGATGCCAAGTTGATTTATGGCACATTCCCCCTCGTTTGAGGGGTTTTTGATTGTGGAGACGCTCTTCCCTACAGGCGCAAGCCCCTGCAGTTAATTACGCTACCGCATTGCGGTAACCACTTTCTCCTTCTCCAGATGGTCACTTCGTGTCGTGTGTGTTTCTTTTGTTTTTGGTTGTCCGTGGATTGTATACGGAGACTAATTTATGTGGTCGCCCGTAGGGCGTGGATTAGTCCAAATCCGTATTTTTTTAGATTTGGGTTTTGGGTTGGGTGTAAGGATACGTTAGTCTCATTTGAGACTAAGATCAACTTAAACGTTTGCTAAGGATATGTTAGTCTAATTTTTAGACTAAGATCAACTTAAAGGATCATTTAGATCCAACAAAAGAGCAGTTGGGCTCTATTGTTTTAGTTTAGGGACTTTGCGGTCCATAAGTTTAAGGACATCATAGTCCGTAACAGTTTAAATACGCCATAGTCTGTAAAGTTTAAAGACATCATAGTCTATGAGTTTAAAGACCCCACAGTCCATGGTAGTTTAGAGACATCATAGTCTGTAAAGTTTAAGGACATTAGAGTCTATGAGTTTAAGGACCCCACAGTCCGTAAAATTTAAGGACATCATAGTCCCTGAGTTTAAGGACCCCACAGTCCGTGGAATTTCTGGTTGTCGGGACCCGTCACCTCTCTGAAGATGTTGAAAGATTACAACGACATATATCAGAGGAGTGAAGAGATGTACCCTTGAACCAATATTATTTGGGAGATCTGTAGTCAAGTTTGGGACTAAGATCAAAGATTTATGAGCATATGGGCTCAATTAATCTGAATTAGGGATCTGTGGCCAACTTGGGCTCGGCCCATTCGGTTAAAATGTTGGACATTTAATTAAGCTCAGTCCTTTTTCATTTAACAATACCGAGCATTGGTTTGGGTTCTAACAACAGTTTTTGTCTTTTATTGAGTGCTGAGCACTTATTATAGCTCTGGGGCTTTATTGTTTAAAGAACAATTTATATTCTCTCATCGCACACGTGAGGAGCACATGGTGCGCTTGGCGCTGAGCGCCCGTCACTGAGCGCAGAGCGCTTCTGTCAAGTAGCGCACACGTGAGGAGCACGCGGCGCGCTTGGCGCTATGCGCCAGATAATGAGCGCAGTGCGCTTCTGTAAAGTAGCGCACACGTGAGGAGCACGTGACGCGCTTGGCGCTATGTGCCAGATAATGAGCGCAGTGCGCTTCTGGTGAAGTAGTGCACACGTGAGGAGCACGTGGCGCTATGCGCCAGATAATGAGCGCAATGCACTTCTAGTGAAGTAGCGCACACGTGAGGAGCACGTGGTGCGCTTGGCGCTGTGCGCCAGACAATGAGTGCAGTGCGCTTCTTTAAATTTGGAGTGTTAAGGCTTTGCAGCGCTGTGCGCTGGGTTTGGAACGCTGAGGCGCTCCTTTTAAATTGGAGCGCTAAGGCTCTGCAGCGCTGTGCGCTAGATTTGGAGCGCTGAGGCGCTCCTTTTAAATTGGAGCGCTAAGGCTCTTCTTTTATGCAACTTTGATCAGTTCTACGCTCTGAGAATTAAATTCTCTCTTATAAGAGACTTTGTCTCGTAGATCTAAGAACAAAGCTCTTATTTTATAGGAGATATTTCAATCTCTTATGTTTTTTATGAAAAGGCTTTGCCTTTATGGATCTGTGATCCTAAGAGAATTGAATCATTCTTCCCCTTTTTATAATGAGATATTATAATCTCTTTTGTGAATGAAAATTTGTCTTATAGATCTATGATCTGGTATAAGAACTAAGTTCTTTTTATGATGAGATGTTTTTCATCTCTGTTTTTACCTTGAAGAAAAGTTCTTCTTCGCAGAGCTTGATCTTTTCTCTGAAATTTCTCAAAGTTTGGGGGGGGGGTTCTCTATATGAGACTTGAAGTCTTGGGGCCTTTATATAGGGCAGGCTGATTTGTTGAATCTGTTGAAAAGATCTTTTCTCTAATTGATTTGGGGATTTCCCCACCATTGGATCTTTGATCCTATGGCTTCTGTTTTACAGAAGGCAGTCTTCTTGTTTTTAACAAGATTGGTGTTCCCCGCTGAAACACGGAGACGCGACCGCGCATGTCCGTCTTGCCTGAATTTGGGGGCAGATGCTAATTGGTGCTATCCGTCCACCTCTCCGAAGATGCAAAGTTGATTTATGACACCGTATATCGAAGGTTTAAACGGATGCGGCCGATGTAGCAGACTTTGTCAGATTCCCCCTCATTTGAGGGGTTTTTGATTGTGGGGACGCTCTTCCCTGCAGGCGCAAGCCCCTACAGTTAATTACGCTACCGCATCGCGGTAACCACTTTCTCCTTCTCCAGATGGTCACTTCATGTCGTGTGTGTTTGTTTTGTTTTTTGGTTGCCCGTGGATTGTATACGGAGACTAATTTATGTTGTTGCCTGTAGGGCGTGGATTAGTCCAAATCCGTATCTTCTTAGATTTGGGTTTGGGGTTGGGTGTGAGGATACGTTAGTCTCATTTGAGACTAAGATCAACTTAAACGTTTTTTAAGGATACGTTAGTCTAATTTTAGACTAAAATCAACTTAACAATTTGTTAAGGATACGTTAGTCTAATTTTAGACTAAGATCTACTTAACCATTTGTTAAGGATACGTTAGTCTAATTTTATACTAAGATCTACTTAACAGGATCATTTAGATCCAACAAAAGAGCATTTGGGCTCTATTGTTCTAGTTTAGGGACTTTGCGGTCAAAGGTTAAGGACATCATAGTTCGTGGGTTTAAGGACCCCACAGTCCAAGGTCAAGGACATCATATTCCATGGGTTTAAGGACCCCACAGTCCAAGGTTAAGGACATCATAGTCCATGGGTTTAAGGACCCCACAGTCCGTGGAATGTCTGGTTGTCGGGACCCGTCACATCTCTGAAGACGTTGAGAGATTACAACGACAAATATCAGAGGAGTGAAGAGATATACCCTTGAACCAATATTGATTGGGGGATCTGTAGTTGGACTGATTTAAGGATCGTTAATCTCGTTTGAGATTAAGATCAACTTAAATGTTTGTTAAGGATACGTTAGTCTAATTTTAGACTAAGATCTACTTAACAGGATCATTTAGATCCAACAAAAGAGCATTTGGGCTCTATTGTTTAGTTTAGGGACATTGCGGTCCCTTACCAGTTTAAGGACATGGTGGTCCAAGGTTAAAGACATCATCGTCCATGGGTTTAAAAGACCCCACAGTCCGAGATTAAGGACATCATAGTCCATGCGTTTAAGGACCCCACAGTCCGAGATTAAGGACATCATAGTTCATAGGTTTAAGGACCCCATAGTCCGAGGTTAAGGACATCTTAGTCCATGGGCTTAAGGACCCCACAGTCTGAGATTAAGGTCATCATAGTCCGTGGGTTTAAAGGGACCCCACAGTCCGAGATTAAGGACATCATAGTCTATGGGCTTAAGGACCCCACAGTCCGAGGTTAAGGAAATCATAGCCCATGAGTTTAAGGACCTCACATTCCGTGGAATGATTGGCTATCGGGATCCGTCACCTCTCTGAAGACGTTGAAGGATTACAACGACAAATATCAAAGGAGTGAAGAGATGTACCCTTGAACCAAAGTTGATTGGAAAATCTATAGTCCAATTTGGGACTAAGATCAATTAATTAGATTATGAGCACATGGGCTCAGTTAAATCTAAATTGAGAACTTATGACCAACTTGGGCTAAGTCCAATTAGGCTTGAAATGTTGAGCTTTTGTTTGGATTGTTGAACATTTGTCTGGGTTCAGCCTCCCATTATTTAGCAATGCTAAACAAGGGTTTGGGGCTCTGACAACATTTTATCTTTGGCTGAGCACTAACCATTCATTATGGCTCTGGACTTTACTTTGCATATCATATGAACTGGTCAATTTTGAGGTTCAGTTGTAGGGGAGTCTTGCCTCTGGAAAACTCAGCCAATTTTGGCTAAGACCAGTTTGAATATAGTGTTAAAAACTAGCACATATTTGGCGACCACGTGTTCCCACGTGATGCATTTAAAAATAGTGTTAAGCACTAAAAGAATGAAGTGTTTAAAATAGTGTTAAACATTAGAGAAAAAACACTTAAAGTAGTGTTAAATACTAAGACTGACACGCTCACGTGGGGTCACGTGAGGCGCCTGATGATTGGGCCTTGCCTCTGTTATTTGTTCTCAGAATATTCACAGAAGTGTTAAACACTTAATCTTAACGGCTATCACGTGTGGGCACGTGATGGGTACCCATGCATTGATTATTAAAGTGTTTATTAGGGGTCACGTGAGGACACGTGAGGGCGCCCAAAATCAGTAATGCTTTTGGCTTTGTTCTCTTTTATTTTGAGGGTCACGTGGGAGCACGTGATGCATTGCCTCTGAGCCAATTCCTTCTTATTTTGAGGAGTCCATTAAAGGGTCATGTGGGGGCACGTGACTGTTCTTGTTCGTTCTCTTCTGATCATTGAAAAGGGGGGGTCACGTGTTGCCACGCGATCAGGTTTACGTGCATGGAGAGGTCCTTTGATCGAGAATTAAATTCTTTTATAGGGTTAAACCCTAATTTCATTTTAGATGGAGAGTTTAAGTCCTTTGATTGAGAATTAAATTCTTTTATAGGGTTAAACCCTAATTTCATTTTAGAGGAATTAAATTCCCATGTGTTTTGAAAGAATTAAATTCATATGTAGGGTTAAACCCTAGTTTCATTTGGAGGAATTAAATTCCTATAAATTTGGAAGAATTAAATTCTTATGTAGGGCTAAACCCTAGTTTCATTGGGAGGAATTAAATTCCTATGAATTTGGGGGGAATTAAATTCCTGTAAACTTAAATTCTCCCTCTAAGTTTTGGATCTGCATGTCAGAATCTCCCCGATGAGAATTAAATTCTCAACTTGTGGGGAGATCTGTTTCTGCAGATCTTCAACCAAAAGAAGAACTAAGTTCTTATTCAGAAGAGTCAAACTCTTAATTTGAGAATTAAATTCTCTTTTTGTTTTATGGAGCTTAGATCTCTTTCTCTTTCTCACCTAGGGTTTTTTTTTGAAGAGATCTTCTTTTTTTCTATTGAGAATTAAATTCTCCTCTCTTTTTTCTCTCTGTTGTTGTATATTTCCCAAAAAAGTAGATCCCCCTATCTTCTCTTCTTAGCTCCTATTTATAGGAGAAAGAAAAGAATCAATTTGTTTTGTCAATCTTTCATTGAAAGATTTTAGTTGTTTTTTGTAACCAACATGATCTTTTAGATCATCCAGTGAATTTTATTCACCATTGGAATTTTAATCCAAAAGATATTTTATCTGTTATTCCTGGCAAATTTCAGGAAAATCTTTCCTTGTATAAAATCTTTCCATAAATTGGTGATTTTTAATCACCATTGGATTTTTAATCCAACAGTGCTCCATTTTACAGAGCACCATCTTTTTTATTTGGAAAGATTTAGAGAAATATTTTTCCAGTTAGGCTTTTTGATTCCCTCTTAATTAGAATTTAATTCTATTAATTCATAGATTTTTAGGAACCCATCACATGTTGGCACGTGACCCCCTGATTAAGCATTTGACCAGAATTAAATTCTGTAGTTTTAAAAAACTCAGGAATTATCACGTGTCAGCACGTGACCCTTGGTCACGTGTTGGCACGTGATGCCCCATTGGGGTTTCTCCTTGTCATTTTATTATACCTTTAATTCTTTTCAGTGAGTTTAAAAGCCCATCACGTGTTGGCACGTGACCCCACCGATTAATTATTTTCAATTATTTATTTTATTCAGTTCCTACAGGCTTTTCCTGTAAATGGTCACGTGTCTGCACGAGATGCCCGGTCACGTGTGGGCACGTGATGCCCGGTCACGTGTGAGCACGTGATGCCTCATAACTTTTGATCCCGGATGAATTATGAGGCCTATAATATATCAAATCGAAGGATTTTTAGAGAAGCTTTCGATACCATTGGAATTTAGCTGTTTCTCATTCGGGAGTTTGTCAAAATGCAGCCCGGAAAAAACGGGTTCGCATTTTCTTCCTTAGATTACACGTGCATAACATATTTGCTCATAACTTTTGATCCCAGATGAATTATGAAGCCCATAATATATCAAATCGAAGGCTTTTTCGAGAGGCTTTCGATACCATCAGAATTTAGCTGTTTCACATTCGGGAGTTTGTCAAAATACAGCCGGGAAAATACTGGTTCACATTTTCTTAAACGTATCGCTGCCATTAGATACCTTGGGCTCTTTTGCGCAGAAATTTTTCTTACGGGAACAATTGGGAAATCTATTCACATACAGAATTTGTTCTGTACTTTGGTGACTTTTATCACCATTGGATCATTGATCCAGCGGTGTTCTGATTTTCAGAGCACAATCTTTCCTATTTGGAAAGATTCTGATGAATGTTTCTTTAACAGAATTTTATTCTGGTCAATTAATGATTTTTAATCATGTTCGTTGGATCTTTGATCTAAGGGCCGAGAACATTTTGTTATGAATTTTGATGATTTATCATCTTCGTTGGATCTTTGATCCAACGGTGGAGAACATTTAGTTCTGGCGCTTGGCGCTCTCGTGCTTTGCACGTGAGCGCTGCTTCAGAGTCTTTGACTCTTTAGCGCTGGCGCTCAGCTCTCTCGTGCTTTGCACGTGAGGCGCTGCCTCAGAGTCTTTGACTCTTTAGCGCTGGCGCTCAGCTCTCTCGTGCTTTGCACATGAGACGCTGCCTCATTACTAAAGGTGTTTTTTCACCTTCCTTCTCTATTTTTCCTGAGTCAAGCTTCTCTTTCCCAGTGCTTGGAAATAGTTCCATCATGCACAACATTTTCTGTGCCTAGACTTAAATGTCTCCCTTCATAATCTGAAGCAATGCTTCTTTTCTCTCTTATTTTCAGAAAATCATTTTAACAGAGAAGAGCCATGGCTTGTAATCGCCCACATGCTCGCCGTCAGCCATGGGAGGTTCTCATTGAGGAAATTGTTCCTCGTTTTGCTGCGCGTTTGGTGAACCCTACTCTTACAGATGACCAATGCGACACGGTGCTGCACGAGCTCTTGACTCGTATAGGATCTCCTCTCCCCATCGGCTCCATTTGGCTTCGGATGATTTTCTTGTCTGTGATCAATGATATTCCCCCTCCTTCGGCGGAGATGACTCCGGCAATGCTCGATGCCGCGGAAGACAAGATCGATGCTTCCACGGAGCACTTTTGATCACCACAGTTCTGAGGGATCGCTTTGTCCGGCTGCTAAGCCAGATACGGGCTCCGCGGGTCGTCATGTCTGCCTTTGCTGATGGGTGCGGTGCTGACCGATGGGTAGCTACTCTTCATGAAGATTGCCGTTTTGTCATGCTGGAGAAGGCAGAGAGGGAGTTAGATAATTTTATCCATAGTTTTGTGAATCCCTGTACTTTCGATCCCATGTTTGGTGATCTATTTCCTGTAGAATAAAATGTTCAATTAAATGCTTTGTTTTTGTCGTTGAACACCTGTTCTTCCTCTGATGTGTGCATGTGCGTATATGAATGAGCCTAGTTTCACATATATTTGTAAACGAAACTTAAGCCGGCATAAACAGGAACTAATAGCTCTTGGCCAAAGATTTTGGCGGGAACAAATGCCCCCTACTACTTTGCCCACGTAAGTATATACGCGGGTGAAGTAGTGCAGAGAAATTCATAGCGTATGACCAGTTTCGGGTTGGTATATAACTTTCAGGATCTTGATCTGAGAAGATAATGAGTGGACACAAGCGTCGTCATTTATCATTGACTCAAATCTCGACTCTTAAGCGATATAGTTCCAAACCCTCAGCTCCATGAGCCGCACCCTTCTATTTCTTTATGTCTTACTCTGACGTGAAATAGTTTATATGCTCATGAGTAACTTCTCCATATCAGTGGCATGTAGCTTTGGCAAGTATGGCCCATAGATGGTAGATAACGGTTCATCTTGAACTCTTTATAGGGTAGCGATGGCTTAGGAAACAGGTTTAGATCTGCCGCCTAAGCCTTTTCAATTTTATAAGCCGTGAGGGTCTCATAAATATTTTTCTCCCTATGAGTCATGAGGATCTCCTAGGTGTATTTTCTCCTTAGAAATCATGAGGATTCCTAAGTGTGCTTTCTCTTGAGAGTCGTAAGGATCTTAAAAGAGAATTTTCTTCCTTACAAGTCGAGAGGACTCGTAAGTGATTGATGAGTTGACCTACTCCCGAGTCAAAGCATTGCTTCGATGGGGAAGGTCGAGGGTTGACTTTGGCCATTTTCCACGGGGTCAGGGGTTGACTTTGGCCATATAGGGTCAGGGTTGACTTTGGTCATATAGGGTCAGGATTGACTTTAGCCATGCGGGGTCATGATTGACTTTAGCCATATGGGGCCAGGAGTTGACTTTAGCCATACAGGGTCAGGATTGACTTTAGCAATATGGGGTCAGGAGTTGACTTTCGGTTGACCGTGCACCGCCGAGTCATGGAACTGGGAACTTTGCCGTGGCTCCGCTTTGATTGACGCATCTGAATCCTGCTAGAATGAGGAGGAACGCTGTTGTGGATCTCCAGGCTCTAGATGCGACAGTCGAGACTTGGAACTAGGGACTCTGCCGTGGCTCCGAGATAGTCTCTAGGCTGTAGATGTTATCGTCGAGACTTGGAACTATGGACTCTACCATGGCTCTTTTTGCTGACGTCGTATATTCCTGCAGATCCACTGATTTCTCTGCAAGTCGACGCGAATCGAGATGCTCTCGTCAAGGACGCTGATTTCCCTGAATCGAAGTTTTTGCCAAGGACACTGATTTCCTCGGAGTTAAGATGAATCGAGAGATTCCTGCAAAGACACTGATTTCCTTGCGGATCGACACGAATCGAGATGCTCTCGTTAAGGACGCTGATTTCCCTGAATCGAGATATTGTCAAGGACACCGATTTCCCTGTAGTCGAAACGAATCGAGCTATTCCTGCAAAGACACCGATTTCTCTGCGGGTCGACGCGAATCGAGGTGCTCTCGTCAAGGACGCTGATTTCCCTGAATTGAGGTATTTTGCTAAGGACACTGATTTCCTCGGAGTTGAGATGAATCAAGGTATTCCTACAAAGACACTGATTTCTCTACGGGTCGACGTGAATCGAGATGCTCTCGTCAAGGACGCTGATTTCCCTGAATCGAGATTTTGTCAAGGACACTGATTTCCCTGTAGTCGAAACGAATCGCAGTATTCCTACAAAGACACTGATTTCTCTGCGGGTCGACGCGAATCGAGGTGCTCTCATCAAGGACGCTGATTTCCTTGAATCGAGGTATTTTGTCAAGGACACTGATTTCCTCAGAGTTGAGACGAATCGAGGTATTCCTGCAAAGACACTGATTTCTCTACGGGTCGACGTGAATCGAGATGCTCTCGTCAAGAACGCTGATTTCCCTGAATCAAGGTTTTGTCAAGGACACTGATTTCCCTGTAGTCGAAACGAATCGAGGTATTGCTGCAAAGACACTGATTTCTCCGCGGGTCGACGCAAATCGAGGTACTCTCGTCAAGGACGCTGATTTTCCTGAATCGAGTTATTTTTCCAAGGACACTGATTTCCTCGGAGACGAATCGAGGTATTCCTGCAAAGACATTGATTTCTTTACGGGTCGACATGAATCGAGATGCTCTCGTCAAGGACGCTGATTTCCCTGAATCGAGGTATTTTGCCAAGGACACTGATTTCCTCGGAGTCGAGACGAATCGAGGTATTCCTGCAAAGACACGGATTTCTCTGCGGGTCGACGCGAATCGAGATTTCGAGGTACTCTCGTCAAGGACGCTAATTTCCCTGAATCGAGGTATTTTTCCAAGGACACTGATTTCCTCGGAGTTGAGACGAATCGAGGTATTGCTGCAAAGACACTGATTTCTCCGCGGGTCGACGCGAATCGAGGTACTCTTGTCAAGGACGCTGATTTCCCTGAATCGAGGTTTTGTCGAGGTCACTGATTTCCCTGTAGTCGAAACGAATAGAGGTATTCCTGCAAAGACATTGATTTCTCTGCGGGTCGACGCGAATCGAGGTGCTCTCGTCAAGGACGCTGATTTCTCTGAATCGAGGTATTTTGCCAAGGACACTGAATTCCTCGGAGTTGAGACGAATCGAGGTATTCCTACAAAGACACTGATTTCTCTACGGGTCGACGCGAATCGAGATGCTCTCGTCAAGGACGCTGATTTTCCTGAATCGAGGTATTTTGCCAAGGACACTGATTTCCTCAGAGTTGAGGTGAATCGAGGTATTCCTGCAAAGACACTGATTTCTCTGCGGGTCGACGCGAATCGAGATGCTCTCGTCAAGGACGCTGATTTCCCTGAATCGAGGTTTTGCCAAGGACACTGATTTCCTCGGAATTGAGACGAATCGAGAGATTCCTACAAAGACAATGATTTCCTTGCGGGTCGACGCGAATCGAGATGCTCTCGTCAAGGACGCTGATTTCTCTGAATCGAGGCTTTTGCCAAGGACACTGATTTCCTCGGAGTTGAGATGAATCGAGAGATTCCTGCAAAGACACTGATTTCCTTGCGGGTCGACGCGAATCGAGATGCTTTCGTCAAGGACGCTGATTTCCCTGAATCGAGGCTTTTGCCAAGGACACTGATTTCCTCGGAGTTGAGACGAATCGAGAGATTCCTGTAAAGACACTGATTTCCTTACGGGTTGACGCGAATCAAGATGCTCTCGTCAAGGACGCTGATTTCCCTGAATCGAGGTTTTTGCCAAGGACGCTGATTTCCTTGGGGTTGGTTGACTTGTTTCCGAGACGGTGCGTTGATCCGGTGGGGAGGTCATTGGTTGACTCTAGGTTGTCTGTGGACCGTAGAGTCTTGGAACTAGGGACTTTGTCGTGGCTCTGTTTGGTGATGTTGCGTCCGAATCCTATTGGAATGAGGAGGATCACCGTTGCTGATTTTTAAGCTGTAGATGTTTCCGTTAAGATTTGGAACTAGGGGCTTTGCCATGGCTCCGTTTCGTTGTGTCGCTTCCGTGCCCTGCTGGTGTCACGCCCCGAAAAGTACGGAACATGACCGGCACTTAAATTACGAAACGTCTCAAGGTGTACGTAATCTAAGTAAGCCAAAACCCAGAAATCCAAACCAAGTAAATCAGTAGAGTGAAGGAAAACCATTTTAAAAGCAAGAAGTTCCAAATCGTCCTAGATTATGAATCCATGGTTTCGGCAAGTCGTCCAATTATACAATTCAATTTACAAGACATTACAATACAATACAGTACTATCAATACAATAACTACACGGGGTATTGGGGTAGTTCATTCGTGAATCCAACCTAATCTCAAGAGTCCACCTAGATTATGAATCCATGTCTACTAACACAAGCAATTATGAGGGCCCGTGTTTCCATGCTCCTGGACTGTGGCCTGTTGAGTTTGGAATACTTCGGCGATGGTCGAAGTCCCGCTACTAACATATCATTCGGGCCCGTGGTTCTCTACCCCTGGACTGTGGCCTATTGGGTTTGAGAACACTCTTGAGATTAGTTGACATTCACCCTTGAACTTACGATAATAACAGCATTAACATTATAACAATATAATACAAATTTAAGAGCTACACACACTCTTTCTTCTTTTCTACTTCACCCTTATCTTTGGGACTTACCGAGCGATTTGTTCGCTGACGACATTCTCCTTCTTTCTTCTTTGAATGTCGTCAGGTGATCTGGACACGTCAGAGATCGAGCCTATTGCTGAAGACTTGGATCAGTTTGCTGAAGACCTAGAGCTATAGTTTCATTGTACACATTTCCTTTCAGTACTTTACATTCGTGTTATGCCATTGTTTAGGCATTGCTTTTATTTCAGTTGTATTTACTTTTCATGCATTGTACAAAAGAATGTTAATAAATAAAGTTACTGTTCAGTTTATATATCTTGTCTCTTGTGTATTTACTTTTATATTGCTTAGATACGCTTAGCGTATTTACTTCAGAGTAAATACGTTGCGGCCTCGTCGCGCCCCCTTCGCTGTATACTGGGAAGCGGGACGTGACACAAAGCAATCACCCGGAAGGGACAGTGTGCCAGCAAAACCGCAACGAAACCTGTGCGGCAAAACCTGCAAGAAACTGTGGCGCAACGGGGGTGAGTTGCCAACTCGTGAGTAGAAAACATCTACGAGTAGAAATCGCATGCATAACGCAATCCTAGGTCATACGATCAATAATATCCTCAAATAAAAATAATATGGTCTAAAACATAACATAATGGTAAGGGTAAATATCTATCCATATAGTGTAATACCAAGAACTCGTATCAATGCCTCAGGTAACAACATGTCACTAATATGATGTACAAATGTCAGGTAGCAATATGTCACTAAAATGATATGCAGATGCATATAATGAGAACAAAGTACATCATGAATCAAAGAACTGTTTTTCTTTATTTAATGAGATTTCTATATGTATATCAATCGGGTATCACCAATGAAATCAACAGAGAAATCAGTGTCAAGTATCGACACAAAATATAAATCTCAGTATCTCAATATCAAATCTCAATATCTCTGTATCTCAAATCTCAATACCTCGGGCTCCGTCAGTCCAGATCGGTCCATATCATCAATCATACAACCACGACGGTATCCTCCGAATATTCGCCGCGCCAGGTAAAATCACCGGTAGGCAGTCTGCCCCTGTCGGGCTCATCGTCTACACCTCGATCTTCTTGCCCCGGGGTACCTTACCGGGTCCACCATGTACCCGCAGACGGTTCATCTAACTCCTTGAATCGGGTCTCGAAATCCATCTCATAACCGAGAAAACATCATGGTGGACGACTCATACATCACGAGAAAACCGCACTTTTCATTTTAAAGAGAGAGAGAGAAGTTTATATATATTTTTGCGGTTTTCTCCCAAATCCAGAAAATCTCATGAAAATCCAAAATCCAATCATCAATAGCAAGTAAACAGTGAATATCGGCATAAAACTCCATAATACTGTATAACAGTGAATAATAATATGCATGCAGTAGTAAGTAATAACTGCAATGTCTAAACTAGCATGAGCACACTAATACCATGTCGAACTATCAGTTAACAAGCTATGTCCATGAGTAATATTCTCTAAAGTGTTCGTGACATGGCAATTACCGATGAAGATGTGTGTGAGCCGGCAAGCAAGTGTATGTGGAGCATACGCATCATCGGTAATGGTGCTGGTGTCCTGACAGCATAGTTTCATAATAATTATAGATAACATGTGTATAAGCATGCAATGCGATGAAACATCATGAATATACAGAAAGCGATATGATAACAGCAACACTGAAGAAATAATCATACCCAATGTACGAGTCACACAATTTGGTATTTAAAATACTCACAATTCTCCACTTTTGAAAAAAGTGTATGACTCGAGCCCAGTCAAAAGGGTAAGGGAATCCACCTAAGTCTGAGTCGGTCTATATACATAGCTAGTAGTCGGTGATCTCGCCTCCATAGTATCACGTACGATACAATATATATATTATGACATCCTCGAGTTAAGAGTGCGGATCTAACATCATAATCATATCTCGTACGGTAAATCTATCGTACGGCATCCCAAATCTGGGTACGGGTCAAATATCATATTTATCTCATTATTCATCAGGCATCATCATCATCACCAATCGTGAACATGGGTACCGATCTAGGTCTGGTACAATGCTAATATCATCAATATAATCATGATCTGACTACTGATCTACAGCCGCATACAATCCGATGTCATCAACACATATCATCATATAGAAGTATACATCGCTCAAGTTAAATCTGCATTGAGGACTTATGGCCAATTTGGGCTAAGTCCAATTAGGTTTAAAATGTTGGCCCTTTGTTGGGCTATTGAACATTTGCCTGGGTTCAACCCCTCATTATTTAGCAATACTAAACAAGGGTTTGAAGGCTCTGATAACATTTTGTCTTTAGCTGAGCATTTAAACATTATAGTTCTGGACTTTAAGACTCATTTGAAGGGGAGATTTGCCTCTGGAAAAACTTAGCCAATTTGGGCTAAGCTGGTTTGAAAATAGTGTTAAACACTAGAGGACATCTGGCGGTCACGTGTCCTCACGTGATGCATTTGAAACAGTGTTAAACACTGGAGACAAAATGCTCAAAATAGTGTTAAACACTAGAAAGGAAATGGTCACGTGGGGGCACATGAGGGCACCTAAAGGTGGGTCCAGACCTTCTTTATTTTGTTCTCAGAATATTCAGGTAAGTGTTAAACACTTTTAGTTTACACGGCCATCACGTGTGGGCACGTGATAGGTACTTATGCATTGATTTATTAGAGTGTTTATTAGGGGTCACGTGAGGACACGTGAGAGCGCCCAAAAATCAGTGCTGCCTTTGCCTTTGTTTTCTTTGTTTTTTAAGGTCACGTGGGAGCACGTGAGGCATTGTCTCTGGGCCGATTCCTTCTTATTTTTGGGGAGTCTGTGTAAGGGTCACGTGGGAACACGTGATGCGCTGGAAATAGTGTTAAACACTAAGGACAAAACGCTCAAAATAGTGTTAAACACTAAAATTGGATTGGTCACGTGGGACCATGTGATGCCTCTGAAGGTGGGGACCAGTCTTCCTTTGTACTATTCTCAAATTTGCAAATAAGTGTTAAACACTTTTAGTTTTCACGGCCATCACGTGTGGGCACGTGATAGGCACTCATGCGCTGATTTATTAAGTTGTTTATTAGGGGTCACATGAGGACACGTGCGGGCGCCCTAATTAGAATCTGCCTTTGCCATTGTTCTCTTTGTTTTGGAGGTCACGTGGGAGCACGTGAGGCATTGTCTCTGGGCTAATTCCTTCTTATTTCGGAGGATCTTTTTAGGGGTCACGTGACCTGGTTTTATTCTTTCTTTTCTGATCACGGAAGATTGGAGTCACGTGTCATCACGTGACCAAGTTCTTTACGTGCATGGAGATCTTTCAAGTCTCTTTATTTTAAGGATTAAATTCTTTGTAGGGTAAAACCCTAATTATGTTTTAGAGGAATTAAATTCCTATGAATGTGGAAGAATTAAATTCTCATATAGGGTTACACCTTAGTTCTGTCTTGGAGGAATTAAATTCCTATGAATTTGGGAGAATTGAATTCTCATGCAGGGTTGAACCCTAATTTTATCTTGGTGGAATTAAATTCCTGTGAATTTGGGAGAATTGAATTCTCATGCAGGGTTGAACCCTAATTTTATTTTTGGGAGAATTAAATTCTCATATAGGGTTAAACCCTAGCTTTATTTTTGGGAGAATTAAATTCTCTAAACGCAATTCTCCCTCTAAGTTTTGGATCTGCATGGTAGAATCTCCCCGATGAGAATTAAATTCTCAACTTGTGGGAAGATTTGCTTCTGCAGATCTTCAACCAGAAGAAGAACTAAGTTCTTTTGCAGAAGAGTTAAACTCTTAGATTGAGAATTAAATTCTCTTCTTTTGTTTTATGGAGCTTTGATCCCTTTCCTCTTTCTCACCTAGGGTTTTATTTTCTTGAGAATTAAATTCTCCTTTCTTTTCTCTCTGCTATTTTCCTTCAGAAAATTCCAAGATCCCAAAAATCCATCCTCCCTTCTCCTCTTCTTGGCTTCTATTTATAGGAGAAGGAAAAGAATCAATTTGTTTAGTGAATCTTTCATTGAAAGATTTTTTTATTTTTTTTTGTAACTAACATGATCTTTTAGATCACTCAATGAATTTTATTCACCATTGGATTTTTAATTCAGAAGATATTCTGTTTGTTATTTTTGGTGAAATTTAGGGAAATCTTTCCTTGTATAAAATCTTTCCATAAATTCGTGATTTTTAATCACCATTGGATTTTTAATCCAATGGTGCTCCACTTTACAGAGCATAATCCTTTTTGTTTGGAAAGATTTAAAGAAATACTTTCCCGGTTAGGGTTTTTGATTCCCCTTAATTAGAATTTAATTCTATTCACTCATAAGGCTTTTAAAGCCCATCACGTGTTGGCAAGTGATCCCAACGTTTGACCATTGGAATAGAATTTAATTCTATCAATTAAAGAACTGAGGGACCTGTCACGTGTTAGCACGTGACCCTCTTTTATTTAGAATTTAATTCCGCCTTTTAACAGAGCTAAAGGACCATCACGTGTCAGCACGTGACCCTTGGTCACGTGTGAGCACGTGATGCCCCATTGGGGTCTTTTCTTAGCTGTTTTGTTACATTATTGTTTGATTAGAATTTAATTCTATAAAGTAGAGATCACAAGAAACTATCATGTGTGAACACGTGACCCTTGTTCACGTGTGAGCACGTGATACCTCATTGAGGTATTTCCCTTAATTAGAATTTAATTCTATTCACTCATAAGGCTTTTAAAGCCCATCACGTGTTGGCACGTGATCCCAACGTTTGACAACTGAAATAGAATTTAATTCTATCAATTATAGAGCTGAGGGACCTGTCACGTGTTGGCACGTGACCCTCTTTTATTCAGAATTTAATTCTGCCTTTTAACAGAGATAAAAGACCATCACGTGTCTGCACGTGACCCTTGATCACGTATGAGCACGTGATGCCCCATTGGGGTCTTTCCTTAGCTGTTTTGTTACATTTTTGTTTGATTAGAATTTAATTCTATAAAGTAGAGATCACAGGAAACTATTACGTGTCAACACATGACCCTTGGTCACGTGTGAGCACGTGATACCTCATTGAGGTATTTCCTGATTTTTATCAGGGAACAGTCGTCTCGAAGTACTCGTGGGGTACCTACACATCATAACGTATCGTATCGCATTATAATCCACTTTAAAACCAAAACGACACACGAAAACCAAAATGTCGCACGAATCACCCATAGGTCAAAACCTATGGTCTACCTCTCACAATTCAACCAAATAACCCTCGATATAGACGTACAAACGTCAAGTGATCGAATACTAAACCAAATATCAAAACTTAAATCCGTAAACATCATGAAACACATGGCAGCAACCTAGAAAAGTGGTCCCAGATTTTGTCTCAGGTGAAAACAAGGTAAGCAGACAAGTTTAGGATGTTGTATATGATATATATGAGCTACTGGACCAACACCGACACCCTACCCCACCAAGTGGCCGGCCCCTACCCCTAGAATTCCGAGCTCACCGGCCCTGGGTGCTCCTCTGTGGTTCGCATTGCTACAGGGGGTTCCTAGGGTCAATTCTAGTCTACAGGGGTTGTTTGCTTAACTCAAAACTATCCCGGGTCATCCCAGATTCACCTGCACGCTCCAATTCCTCACAAACCGACATGAAAGTTCTGTAATTCCGTATTTTGGGTTTCAGTTGGGCTTGGTCTGGATTTCCATCATTATAGGGGGTTTAAGGTCCTCAATAAGGCTCAAGTTCACCAACACAACTCAAATAAAACCCTAACCCTCTCTAGAATTTTCCAAAGTCCACTCAACTTCACGAAATCGATTTTAATCTTGAATAGATGCATAACCAAAAGAAATACTACACTAATGATGGAATAATTACCTCATTTTGCACTCATGAATTCTTTACAGCGCCAAAACTCAAACTTTCTTGGTCCAAAGAGTAGCTTGAGAGCTTGTGCACAATTTTTGTGAAGAGGAGATGGGGTTTTGGGTTTGTTTTGGTGGTGAAGTGAGGTGTTTTGTGGATGAGGGAGAGGGGTGTTGCCATGAGAGAAGAAGAAGAAGAAAAGATGAAGAGAGAAGAATAAGCCATGCCTATGGTTTGACCCTCACCCTCTCTCTCTCATGCCCATCCCCCTTGCAATTATGATGTCCCTTTGACTTTTCCTTTTCCTTTTCTTTTCTTTTCTCTTCTTTTCTTTTCAAATACAAAGCCATGCATGATAACAAGGAGGAAACCATAAAAGAAAATGTAAGAAGTGCTAAAAATGACATGTGCATGTCTTGTGCACAAAACACGCTTAAAACCTTATTAGCAATTTTAATCGCGATTAGCACTACAATAGTGTCAAATAAATCATAAAATTTTATATTTTGCATAAATTACACAAAGCACCCTCTTTTTAGTAATTTCCATAATTTTCCAAATTTTTCCCAATTTATCGGTATTTAATCATACCGCCCTATTAAAATATTCATTATATTTATTATTTAATTATAAAAATTCCCAAAAATAATATTTTATTTTTCTGAAATGTTACAATCTTCCCCCTTAAAGAAATTCGGTCTCCGAATTTAAATTTAAACTCCCCCAATTTCTAAAATATTTCAGTAAAAGATACAGTCGTCGGGGCTCCGAAATCATAAATACATAAAACACATCATAGCGCAATGCATCCGCATGAACAATGAGCAGATAACTCCAAAAACAATACTCCGTCAAGCATCCCTCAATCATCGGAGTCACGGTGAAGACACAAATGTCAAACCCAAAACGGAACCAATATAATATACATCAAAACTATCTATGTAAACATCAAATTTATACATGTAAACATCTGAAGGAAAAGCATGCCAAACCTTTTTATGTCGCTGTGCGATGCGCATAACACTGCACAGTGGCGGACATCTAATATAAGAAAATAACTACACCCACACACACACACATATATATATCCTTTGTTTAATATTTACGTCCCGCCGTTTTGAAAATAATTTAGAAGGGTTCCCTTATTTTAAACGTTTCGTGCCATATCAGACACGTAGGTAAATACTGAGACTATAGCTCCCTGTTTGGAAATCCCTTCGATAACTCCCAATGCATGCAAAGTATATCCAGGTACTGTCCTCTAACTAGTCCTGCTCAGTACGAAAACAAATAGCAATATCATAAAAACGTACTGCTCCATAATGGATCAATCCCAAAACGTGCATATGAAAGCTACGTGCGTCTGGTGCGCACGGAAATCAAAATCCATGAATGTGCCATACATGTGCACAGAAACAACATCTAAGTGTAATGGGTGTGCACGACACACCTGTCAGGGGCAACGTGGGTGCCTGACAGCAAAATCGGGTGCATCTAATATGCACGAAAAATCTCGATTTAGTGCATCTGGTGTGCACCAAAATCGTATCAAGCGCCCAAATATGTGCAAGAATCCAAATCCAGTGTACAAGGTGTACGAAAACAATATCGAATATCGCAATCAAAATCGACGGTATACAACACATCTCAATCAAAATCCAAACCAGCTATACCGTAGTATCAAATCTCACAACTATGTGCATCAGTGTGCACAAAAATATCAAATACAGTGCATCCAGTGCACGAAATACCAAATACAGTGCATCCAGTGCACAAAATATCAAATACAGTGCATCCAGTGCACAAAATATCAAATCAGCTGTATGCAATCTATGAAATCGTAAACATGTGCCGCCAAGGCACAAAATCAACATCAAGTGCAATAAATACGCATAAATCATAAATCAACACAACGGTGTATAAAATCATATCTCAAGTGCAATAACTATGCACAAAAACGTAAATACCCAGTAGGTGCAACCATGGTGCACGAAAGCAAATATCATGAAACTCGGTCATCAAAACTCAATCATGCAATAAATCACCCAAAATGCCGAAATCCAAAGTGACTGATACATGATAGTCAACTCCCGAAATCACCAATCGTAAATACTTTCGTCGATATGTCCTTCCTTCAAGGTCGAGAAGGTGTCGGTGCATCAAATGCTGGCAGAGCAAGAACATCCGATGCCTCCTGCTCACGGTCTAGCGTCTTTTGTCTCTGGGTCTTCATTTCTCTGTGGATTACCGCTATTGCAATCCATCGGCTCGTCGGCCCGGTCCGGTGTACTAACGGAAATGATCCGCTCTAGTACTCCTCTGGTCCTCTCACGGCCAATTAACACGACCACTCAACAAGCGGCACGTCTCTAGCGCCGGTCTCTGGTCCTCTGAATATACGTCACACATCTGATTCCTCGGTGCAAATCTCATTATAGCAGTATCCTGAGAAGAACCTGCTCAGGGTCTCTTCCAATCTCGCCTATGCCGAACTGTATGGAGGCCGGTACTCCAGCATAATTCTTTCTCTTCTTCTGGACATCTGCGTTCTCAGCACAACTCCTCCTCGGAAACTGGCCGTATCTCAACACCTATGTATGCATATCAGCTCTCTGATGTCGGCGGAGTGGAACGTCATCTCATCAAGATTTCGTACGATCCTCTTACTCCTCTTTTCTCTAATGTCGACTGTTTCGGACTCGTCTCATCATGGCTGCATGGACTGTGCTCCAACGGCTATACTCGTATCTAGAGTCTCCCAAGCAATGCACCTCACCACATAGCATCCGAATGAAGTCGAACCATTCGATCGATTCGTCAAAACCTTATAATCCTCCAAGAGCTCAACATCTTGGGTATGGTTTAATAGTATCGAGTACATACCACAACATCGGTGGACCAGCCGTAGAAGGGCAAACCCAAGGCTCACTAATGGCACCGCGGAACTGGTGCAAACCCTAAGGTTCAAAGGCTTTCATACGATCATTATGTCGAGTTAGGGTTTCATTCTTCTAGAGGGTCCATAGAATTGCTTGCATGTCTTTCCGTATACTTTAAACTTGGAATATGGGTTTCTGACATTCGATCGCCTCTATCGACTCTCAACGTATCCGCGTGAAGTCGTCTCTAGCTGTAATCAATCAATCTGATGACCTCACATCGGGGTAAGCGAACGAACCACATGTCCTAGTCATTCATCCTCAGGTGACTAGCGACCTTCTATCATATCTCTAAGTACAACCCGTACTGCAATAGCTCCAACCTCTGGGGCAATATCTCGTTGTTCGCAGCAATAACTGGCTCATTCGTCTGCACGCTGAACAGTGCCTCAATCATCATGAATAAGCGATACATCAATGGTCATCACATTCTTGCTGGCCTCTATCAGTGGCTCAATCCTCTGGTGCAAATCCGCACGCTCGAGAAATCTCATAACAGCGATCCATCAAACGCTCATGGCACGAAAACACAAAAACACGGCGCATCTATGCAAATCGTATGTCCCAGGAATCACGCCCTGGTCAGTCCTTATCCGTGACGAGCTCGTACTGACCGCCACTCTAGCCATAGCTTTCTATGCCCGTACAACCGTGGTAACAAAACCATAACTGGTATCGATGAGGCTGGATCATAGGAAAGAATATAATACTGTGCAAAGAAATGTACATCCTAAGGCTTCTTAAGCGGAGTATCTTATCGTAAATATGCCGCGGAACATACATGCAGTGCGTCACTCTACTCAAGCTACCTACTCCATCAACCAAGGGTCATCCTACACTCCGAAGGTAAAACCTAACACTCTGATACCAACTTTGTCACGCCCCGAAAAGTACGGAATACGACCGACACTTAAATTACGAAACATCTCAAGGCGTACGTAATCTAAGTAAGCCAAAACCAAGAAATCCAAACCAAGTAAAGCAGTAGAGTGAAGGAAAACCATTTTAAAAGCAAGAAGTTCAACAACATAAGCCGAAATATGCATTTTTAAAATATCAAGTCTTTTCTAAAAATTTCGGCAGAGTTTCCTTTGTAAAAACTGACCCCAAAAGGGTACAAACCTGAGAAAGCATATATAATGAATAAAGGCATCCCCATGCGGGAGCTAGCTTTTCGCCAACCGGCGGACAAAACCACACAATGCAATATAATATACAACGTCGAAAGGCGAGGTTCAACTCAGGATAAACATCCAACATCATCAAGAAAACCAGATGAAACCATAATAATACAAGCGCGACTCTAAAATCGAAAGAATATACACTGGTCATCTATCTCTAACAAATAATACAAGTCTTGTTGATGGAGTTTTAACTAGATACAACTGAAATAACAAATATACAATGGTGGTCCAGATGCAAAAGAACACACCAGCCAAAGCAATCACCCGGAAGGGATAGTGTGCCAGCAAAACCGCAACGAAACTTGTGCGGTAAAACCTGCAAGAAACTGTGGCACAACGGGGGTAAGTTGCCAACTCGTGAATAGAAAACATCTACGAGTAGAAATCGCATGCATAACGCAATTCTAGGTCATACGATCAGTAATATCCTCAAATAAAAATAATATGGCCTGAAGCATAACATAATGGTAAGGGTAAACATCTATCCATATAGTGTAATACCAAGAACTCGTGTCAGTGCCTCAGGTAACAACATGTCACTAATATGATATACAAATTTCAGGTAGCAATATGTCACTAAAATGATATGCAGATGCATAAAATGAGAACAAAGTACATCATGAATCAAAGAACTTTTTTTCTTTATTTAATGAGATTTCTATATGTATATCAATCGGGTATCACCAATGAAATCAACAGAGAAATCAGTGTCAAGTATCGACACAAAACATAAATCTCAGTATCTCAATATCAAATCTCAATATCTCTGTATCTCAAATCTCAATATCTCAATACCTCGGACTCCGTCAGTCCGGATTGGCCCATATCATCAATCATACGACCACAACGGTATCCTCCGGATATCCGCCGTGCCAGGTAAAATCATCGGTAGGCAGTCTGCCCCTGCCGGGTTCATCGTCTACATCTCGATCTTCTTGCCCCGGGGTACCTTACCGGGTCCACCATGTACCCGCAGACGGTTCATCCAACTCCTCGAATCGGGTCTTGAAATCCATCTCATAACCGAGAAAACATCATGGTGGACGACTCATACATCACGAGAAAACCACACTTTTCATTTTAAAAAGAGAGAGAGAGAGGGAGAGAAGTTTATATATATTTTTGCTGTTTTCTCCCAAATCCAGAAAATCTCATGAAAATCCAAAATCCAATCATCAATACTAAGTAAACAGTGAATATCGGCATAAAACTCCATAATACTGTATAACAGTGAATAATAATATGCATGCAGTAGCAAGTAATAACTGCAATGTCTAAACTAGCATGAGTACGCTAATACCATGTCGAACTATCAGTTAACAAGCTATGTCCTTGAGTAATATTCTCTAAAGTGTTCGTGACATGGCAATTACCGATGAAGATGTGTGTGAGCCAGCAAGCAAGTGTATGTGGAGCATACGCATCATTGGTAATGGTGCTGGTGTCCTGACAGCATAGTTTCATAATAATTACAGATAACATGTGTATAAGCATGCAATGCGATGAAACATCATGAATATACAGAAAGCGATATGATAACAGCAACACTGAAGAAATAATCCTACCCAATGTACGAGTCACACAATTTGGTATTTAAAATACTCACAATTCTCCACTTTTGAAAAAAATGTATGACTCGAGCCCAGTTAAAAGGGTAAAGGAATCCACATAAGTCTGAGTCGATCTATATACATAGCTAGTAGTCGGTGATCTCGCCTCCATAGTATCACGTACGATACAATATATATATTATGACATCCTCGAGTCAAGAGTGCGGATCTAACATCATAATCATATCTCGTACGGTAAATCTATCGTACGGTATCCCAAATCTGGGTACGGGTCAAATATCATATTTATCTCATTATTCATCAGGTATCATCATCATCACCAATCGTGAACATGGGTACCGATCTAGGTCTGGTACAATGCTAATATCATCAATATAATCATGATCTGACTACTGATCTACAGCCGCATACAATCCGATGTCATCAACACATATCATCATATAGAAGTATACATCGCCCAATGCGATCTAGTATAAATATCTTAACATATCTTATCTCATGTATCGATCACATGTCCACTATCATATATATATCATCAACATAGTATCGTCGTCCAACGACCCGCTATAACATCATGACATGTCTCGGTCACACATTAAATATCTCACGGCATCATGCCCGATCAGATCGACTCATTCCCAAGTATCATATAACATTCTCGTCATCCAAGCATATAACATTCTCGCACAAGGATACCAATGTATGCGATTATGTGTATGTGCGTGTATGCAAACCTTTACTCTAGGGTTTCGGGACTAAGGAATCGACTAGAGTCCTTTCTTCAATTCTCGCTAACACTAAACCCATGATCACCTAAAGCTTCTCTGGCTAAGTGTCCCTATCTCTCAACAACATATAAATGTATATATATATCCCAACACATCAATTCTCACAACTTTACGGGGGTGCTATACGCCATCCACCCGACTTCTCCCCGTAGATATAAATCTACTCACCTGATCTTCGCTTGCCGATGTCGACGTCGCCACGCGCTCGCTTGTCATCTCGAAATACTCATGGGGTACCTACATATCATAACGTATCGTATCGCATTATAATCCACTTTAAAACCAAAACAACACACGAAAACCAAAATGTCGCACGAATCACCTATAGGTCAAAACCTATGGTCTATCTCTCGCAATTCAACCAAATAACCCACGATATAGACGTACAAACGTCAAGTGATCGAATACTAAACCAAATATCAAAACTTAAATCTGTAAACATCATGAAACACATGGCAGCAACCTAGAAAAGCGGTCCCAGATTTTTTCTCAGGTGAAAACAAGGTAAGCAAACATGTCTAGGGTGTGTATATGATATATATGAGCTACTGGACCAACCCCGACACCCTACCCCACCAAGTGGCCGGCCCCTACCCCTAGTATTCCGATCTCTCCGGCCCTGGGTGCTCCTCTATGGTTCGTATTGCTACAGGGGGTTCCTAGGGTCAATTCTAGTCTACAGGGGTTGTTTGCTTAACTCAAAACTATCTCGGGTCATCCCAGATTCACCTGCACGCTCCAATTCCTCACAAACCGACATGAAAGTTCTGTAATTCAATATTTTGGGTTTCAGTTAGGCTTGGTCTGGATTTCCGTCATTATAGGAGGTCTAAGGTCCTCAATAAGGCTCAAGTTCATCAACACAACTCAAATAAAACCCTAACCCTCTCTAGAATTTTCCAAAGTCCACTAAACTTCACGAAATCGATTTTAATCTTGAATAGATGCATAACCAAAAGAAATACTACACTAATGATGGAATAATTACCTCATTTTTCATTCATGAATCCTCTACAGCGCCTAAACTCAAACTTTCTTGGTCCAAGGGGTAGCTTGAGAGCTTGTGCACAATTTTTGTGAAGAGATGGGGTTTTGCGTTTGTTTTGGTGGTGAAGTGAGGTGTTTTGTGGAGGAGGGAGAGGGGTGTTGCCATGAGAGAAGAAGAAGAAGAAAAGATGAAGAGATGAAGAGAGAAGAGTGTGTCATGCCTATGGTTTGACCCCTCACCCTCTCTCTCTCATGCCCATCCCTCTTGCAATTATGATGTCCCTTTGACTTTTCCTTTTCCTTTTCTTTACTTTTCTCTTCTTTTCTTTTCTTTTCAAATACAAAGACATGCATGATAACAAGGAGGAAACCATAAAAGAAAATGTAAGAAGTGCTAAAACTGACATGTGCATGTCTTGTGCACAAAACACGTTTAAAGCCCGATTAGCGATTTTAATCGCGATTAGCACTACAATAGTGTCAAATAAATCATAAAATTTCAGATTTTGTATAAATTACACAAAGCACCCTCTTTTTAGTAATTTCCATAATTTTCCAAATTTTTCCCAATTTATCGGTATTTAATCATACCGCCCTATTAAAATATTCATTATATTTATTATTTAATTATAAAAATTCCCAAAAATAATATTTTATTTTTCTGAAATGTTACAGCTGGTATAAGAAAGAACGACGTTGTTGATCTTCTGGGATGCAGATGTTATTGTTGAGATATGACTTTCCCTTTTGACAGGATCTGGTGAGGGACATGTGGTTCCCTTTTCGTTTATGCCTATGGATTGTATACAGGGGTCAGTATGTACTGCCTGTAGGGCAAAAGTTTTCAATCTTTCATTTTTTTTATTTCCCGCGATGCTCTATCATTTCAGCTTTTTATATCGCGAAAATCGCGATTGCCCAATCATTTCGGCTATTTTTCGCGGTACCCAATCATTTCGGCTATTTTTCTTTTTACCCGCTGCTTTTTATTGCGAGTTGCCCAATCATTTCGGCTATTTTTTATGCATATATTTTACTTGCTGATTTTTTTGCAAGTTGCCCCATCATTTTGGCTATTTCATATGCATTTTTGGCTTGCTGATTTTTATCGCGAGTTTAGACTTGGAATTTGATACTGATTTAGGTATCAGTATCGCTACAACTGGGATATTGCCAAGAGCGAATCATCATTTGCCTTTGTCGGTTTGAACAATGGTGGCTTAGTAGACTGGGTTAAGATCATGTCAACTAAGGCTTTTGACTTCATGAGTCGTAAGGGTCTCATAAAGGTATTTCTCCTTACGAGTCGTGAGGATCTCGTAGGTGTATTTTCTCCTTAAAAATCGTGAGGATTCTTAATTGTATGTTCTCTTATAAGTCGTAAGGATCTTACGATAGGGTTTTCTCCTTATAAGTCGAGAGGACTTACAAGGGTCATTCACCGTGTGAGCATATCCCTAGTCGCTGGTGAGAGTTTGTTAGGGAAATGTTTATTCGTGCCCGTGGATTGTATACAAAGGTCAATATTGAAACGCTTGTAGGTCAATCTAAGAATAGTTATGGCTTAAGAACAGGTTCAGATCCCTGTAGCTTAAGGCTTTTGAATCTTATGAGCCGTGAGGGTCTCATAAGAGGGTTCTCCTTACGAGTCGTGAGGATCTCGTAAGTGTAATTTCTCCTTAGGAATCGTGGGGATCCCTAAGTGTGTTACTCCCTTATGAGTCGTAAGGATCTTACGCAGGTGTTTTTTTCCTTACAAGGTCGAGAGAACCTCGCAAGTGTGCACAAATTTTTTTACGAGCCTGCGCCCTCTCGGGTTTTCACAAACTCACCGGTAGTCCTGTTGTTTTTACTTACGGAGCCCTTTCAGGTTTTCATCCGTGCCCATTTTGCTTGTGGACGTACCGTTTTTTTGGTTCTACGAGTCTGCGCCCTTTCGGGTTTTCACAAACATCGCCGGTAGCCTTGCTGTTTTTACTCACGGAGCCCTTTCGGGTTTTCATCCGTGCCCATTTTGCTTGTGGACGTACCATTTTTTTTTGTCAGCCATAGGATGCTGCGGTTTATAGTAGTTTAAGGACGTTTCGGTCCGTTATTCGTAGGTACAGGATTTTTCTCGGGCAACGTATGATTACGCAGCTAGATGTCCTCACAAGTCTTCGTATCTTTTGTGTCGGAGGTGGATTCCTTGAAGAGAGGGCTGAGGGTTACTTCTTCATCAGAGTCGCTTCCAAAGGTGAGAACTTGCGATCCCTTGGTGTCAACCATGTGACAGTTGCCGGCAGTTTTTTTGCGTTCATCTGTCGTGCTTCTCTGTTCCCGACGAGCCTTGTGCTTTACTCGCTGGACGTGTTTTCCGTGGGCAACATATCCCTGCCACCAGTTTTTAAAGGCTATGCACTCTTCGGTAGGGTGTGCAATTTTCTGATGGTATAAGCAGAAGTTAGGATGTACGTCCGCTTCATCAAGATGTATACCGCTAGGAGTATTTCCTCTGAAAGAAGGCAACTTCATTCCCATTGACAGGGCCCTAGCGAATCGTTTCCTTACTTTAAGCTTGCTTTTGCTGGCGAGAGGGATGCTTCGATCCGGTTGGAGTATTCTATGGCTTCTCATTACCGGAGCTTCTTTAACTTGACGTCGACGCTTAGCTCTTTCGTATATGGTCGTTTCCCGCTCTCTGTCAACTTTGCTTTTCTGAAGAGCTTCGCTCAACAGTCTGTCAATCATTTCGTCCGATGGATCCAGGGATTTTGATTCCGGTTCTGGATCTACCCCCAGTTTCTCTGCATCAGGAGCTTCTTTATCATCTATTGACGAGTGAGAGATCATGCGACAACCTGCCATGTAATCTTCGGGTTCTTTTGACGCGTCGTCTCCCTCGTCATTGTCATCGGCTTCATTCTCAAGAACATGCTTAAAGAATTCATCCAACGTGATTGGGGTCCATGCCTTCTGGTTATATTCCTACAGCGCGTCAATATTCTTTTGCAGATCCGTGCGCTTGTCGTTAGACTGCGCGGGCTTTTTGGTCTTCTTCTTTTTCTTCGAAGACTTTGACGGCTAGGCCTGGGTGTTTTTCCCATTGCTACTAACTCCTGATGTTGGGCGTGGTTTCAGCATCCTATCGATGATCTCCGGCTCTTACGGGCTTTTCCACCTGATCGCCGGACATGTTTGAAGATCTTTCAGAATTCTTTTAGTTTTTACCGAAAGAACAACTTCCCATGGAGCTTCCTTTATAAATGAGCATGATGCTCCCGGCGTGTGTTGGGGTCGAAAATTGCACCCCGGTTGACCAAGTCAAAGTCAAGGTCAACCCCAAGCCAAGTGGGCCCAAGCCCAGATCAAGTGGGCTCATGCCCGAATCGAGCCCGAACATGAAGCGGCTGGCCTCCTCCATGCCCAAAATGAAATCATGTAATAAATAATTTTTATGTAATTTTTTATGCATGAATGGGCATAAAGCCAAATTTTTGTAAAGCCCATGGGTTATATGCAAAAAAAAATTGTTCATGAGCCATGGGATGGGCAAAATGCCATTTTGTAAAGCCCAAGGAGCTATGTGTAAACGTGTAAGCCTATACAAGGCAATATGATGAAAATATCTAGAACGACTTTTTCATTCTCAAAAATTAGGGCCTGTGCCTCTTTCTCCTTCCTCATAGTTCTAAAAGCTTCTTCTTTCTTTTGAATTAAATCAAGAGTTTTACTCTTCCTTTTCTAAAACTAAATAGTTTTTCACCACAAAACCCATAAAGGGGAGCTTGGATCTTCCATTGGATCTTAAAAAGGGGAGATTTTTTTAATCTCACCCCCTTTCTCCAAGATCCGGCCAAACGACAGGAAGAAGAAGGGGACCCATCTCCAGAAACCCCATTTTGGGGAAGATCCAGGGCTCAAGGGAGAAGCCCCTTCATCAGCTTCAAAATATCCTAGGAGTTTAACTCCTCACACACACACACACACACACAAAATAATAAGTGTTCCTTTCTGGGAGTACAACTCCCATTACAGGGACCAAGTCCCTTTTGCCTCCCGAGCGCCCACGTGCCTGGCACGTGAGGCGCTATCGCCTTTGCGCTCAAAGCGCTAGCGCCCGAGCGTCACGTGCCTGGCACGTGGGGCACTTGCGCCCAAAGCACAAGCGCTCTTGCGCCCAAAGCGCTAGCGCCCACGTGCCTGGCACGTGAGGCGCTAGCGCTTTGCGCTCAAAGCGCTAGCGTCCGAGCGCCCACATGCCTGGCACGTGAGGCACTAGCTCCCACGCATCTTTTGGATGACCTTTTCCCTTATATATATATATATATATATATATATATATATATATATATATATATAAACACATACTCCACGACACTGTCCCTGTTAGAAAAAAATTTTCTAACGGGGCGCTGTCCCGCTCCCCGCAAGGGGGCTGCTAGCCCCCTTGACCCCCAGCCCGCTATCCGGGTAGTGGGACCCCGTAAAAACTCTGCGAGGCCCCCGATATATCCAAAACCCCTCCAAAACACAATACTGCACATTGAGTTCGCATGACCAGTTTAACCCGTTAATCGGAGGTTCCCTCGCACCAAAGGCGAGAGGTAATTAACTGCAGCTTAGTCCGCGGCTGCCGGAGATTCGAATCCCCACAATCAATAAACCCCCGCCTACCCTAGACAGGGGGAATCTGTAGTACGCCTGACCAGCGCGCACGTATTCCCATCTCAATAGGGTGACGAAAAACACCCTACAGCGTATCCACCCTTTTAGGGGTGTGCTGTTGTGGCGGATTTACCTTTCAGTTTTCGGACAGCGCGAACTTGCCCTGTTGATACTGTTCTTCAATCCAATTTTTGAAGATGTAGCAGTCTTCGATTGGATGGCCCAATACTCGGTGGTAGGGGCATTAATTGGGATTGTTGGCCTCACCGGGTTGCAATGGGCGTTTCGGATCCGGCAAGGTGATGAGCCTGTTGCGCACCGCCAACTCGAACAGTCTTCTCGTTTTATCCCGGGGAAACGAATAAGGACGTCCCAGTCTCTCCTCGAGGGATTGGCGTGAACGCACGTTGCTTTGGCGAACAACCGGGTTTAAGTTGCCTGGCTGTTGTTGAGTATTGGCGACAAAGGTCGCTTTCCTTTTACCCTTTTCGTTCCGTGGTTCTGTCTCTGAAAAGGAAGGCTTATGACTCATCTAGTCCATTTGGACCAGCTTATCAATCAGGGTCTGAAAGGTAGTCGGCTTGAAAAATATCATGAACAAGGATATGGTCGGCTGCGGATCGAGGGTACCTACGAACATGCCTACTGCAGGTGCTTCTTCGATGTGTTGCTCGCACTTCGTCCATAGATTTCGCCATCGTATCGCGTACTGGACCCATGTCTCGCCCGGCTTCACTCTGGCATTAATTAATGTTGTGATTGGGGTGCGTTCGCTAGCGCTCACGAAACGTTGGGTGAACAACAATTCCATCTCCGTAAAAGTTTTGACGGAGTCGTTGGGCAGCTCTGAATACCACTTAAAGGCCGTTTCCGCTAAGTTGCCGACGAACCGACGAAGTAACAATTTGTCATCACCTCCGGTATTGCCGCAGAGAGCCCTGAACTGAGCGACATGTTGATGGGGATTGCCTGTTCCCTTGTATACGTGAAACTAGGAATCGTGTATCCTGGCGGATACTTGATCTGATCGTACCATCCTGGATATGGTCACCCAGTTCTGACGACTTGGCCGTTTGCTTCATTCGCTTGATGAGCTCGTATTTGTTGAGCTATATAATCATCGAGCATGGCTTTGGAGATGGTCTCCTCCTTGGCTGCTGACAGAGCCAGCAGAGGGTTTGATGTCTCTTCTCTATCATCTTCAATTATTACTGTAGGATCTTCGGCTGGAGGGTCCGGCTGGATCATCATGCCCACCATATCTTGGAATTGGAGGGACATTTGTTTTATATTGGCCGATTGTTCCGCAGCCTCTTTGTCCTTCTTCTTAAGCATTCTCCGAAGGAATTCGGCATCCGTTTCCTGCTCATGACGCTGCTCCGAAGATGTCTCCGGGCCTTCTTTTGGTCCAGTGAGTGCAGCCATGGCTGTCAGAATTTCTTGGGGCTTTTGTTGTTGTTACTCCTGAGCCTTAGTCACAGACCGTGTAAGTGGTCGGTGACCCGTAGAGATACGGCTATCCTCTTTTCCGGAAGTCATATAAACAGTATGCACCACCAGGCCCCCAGACTTGGGGCGTTTAAATTCAATGTCCTTGCGATTTGCCAAAGATGCAGGGATCTTCTCTGGTCTCCTTCTTTTGTGGGCGGTCGAAGTTGAGGGAGCCGTTGCAGCGGGCACCTAAACAGATGACACCTTCTGTGGCTTGACAGGGTGATCCCTTTCTCGCCGAACTTTCATCTTTTTCTGTCGGCGGGGGTAGTCTTGATCAATCACGGAGTCTTAGACTTGTCTCCAGACCTTATGAATTTTGGAGGACAGCCGTTGAGGGGGTTGTTCCAGCTTCGCCTTTGTAGCGCTCTCCACAGGTGGAGGAGATCTCTTCAGCACGGACTTCGGAGAGTTCTTGCGTACCCTCTTAAGTGGTTCAAAGCTGTTTCCAGTTGGAACAGCAGCATCTAGTTCCACCGTTGGAGCTGGTGGGGTGAGTCCGGAAGGGGAGCTGCCCCTAGCTTTTCTCACTCGGCGCCAGTGGCGCCGTCGAGCATAGCGAGCGGCCGGGACCACCTCCATTGTTGGATCAGGTTTTCCATGCCCCCTGTTCTGATGAGAACCTGTTGTTGGCGCCAGCCTATCAAAGAATATTTATAACCGCAATCAAGAACGGCGTCGCTTGGTAGCTAGCCGGTGAGTACGGGTCGGTCCACAGGAATTTTGTGTATTCTCAATTTGTTCTAACGAGTTAATTCCGATTGGTGTCGGATTGATTAAATCTAAAAACTAAGTTGATCTATTCTAAGACTAAAATCTTGTTAGGGTTAGGTTTAGGTTAAATTTGGAAAGTCAATATTCCTCACCGCTTTCTATGCGCTATTTAAGATCTATGAGGTGTTATTGTAATAATTAATAAAGTGGATTAGTACCATCGGGAAGAAACGATGTTTCTTCCTCTAGGTTCTTGTCCTTCCTTTCTTAATCCTTATCCTAACCTCCATGGAAAACACACTCAACCGGTCGTTTATACTACGGTATCACCGCTACCTCGTGGGATAGAGTGCCATAGGGAGCGGTGTGTGCATGTATGCATGGAGTCCTGTAAAAACGTGTGATGGGCAAGAAAGGGGTGAGAGATCTTCATCTCTCAAGCCTTCCCCAAATCTAACCCTAACAAGTGAGGAGACTACACACTCATTAGGGAATTGAAAAACATGTTCTAAACTAATTAACTAGGGCAGAGAACGAAATCTAAACTAGGGCAGAAAGGAAAATTAAACTAGGGCAGGAAAGAAAATTTAACTAGGGCAATAAAAAGAAAACTTACTCCTAAGTTTTATTTGATGCTCTCTTCATATATTGCAGAAATTTACAGATCTGAATTTTGATAAAATGAAATGAGGCATAAGAAGAGGCATAACCTAAAAAAGGTTTTAGGGTTTCTATTTATAGAACATAGAAACCCTAGGGTTACATTCGAATCACGTCTGCATTTACAATTTTACCCCCTAAGAAAGACTAGTCAACGCGCCGCCAGCGACCAAATTTTCCACCGACACATGTCAGGCACAGCCGCGGATCCGCGGCCGTATACCCTGTTTGGTTCTGGTTACATTCTGCTTCTTATTTCTTTACTTGGTTTCTCAGTTTGTCTTCTAGATTTCTTCCAGATTTCCACAGTGAATAAAGTCGTGGACTTTTACCGCTTACTTCGTGTCGAAGTCTTGAACCTTACGCTGCCTTTGTACTCTGTGAACTTGTTTATTGATCTTCGTTTATTCTCCAAACTGTAGGCTTGATCAAGATTCTTCCATTTATCGGTCGTTGTCTCACTTTTGTATCGTCTTTTCATCGTTTTCACTGTTTTTGTTCCGAGAACCTGTAACCTGCAACTATGTAGCAGACATGAGTCAAAAGCACCTGTTTATTTGTAAAATGAATAAGAATGGAGAATATAATAATGCAATATTATGATATGAACAAATACCCCCAAACTTATCTTTTGCCCGTCCTCGAGCAAACCTAGTTTTATTCTCGAAAAAGACCCAGCCTCACTTTTGCAGGGAAACACGATTGCACTGAGCTCGTGCAACAAGCCGTTAAACCTCTAGGTGTCCCTAGCAGGAGGAGTGTTGTCTCCTGAGGGTTTTCAGCGGATACCACCCACAAAATCCTATCAATTCGGCCTATTGACTTTCATTCGACAATTAGGTTTTCTAACAAGGAACTCTATTATCTTCGACTCAGAAATTATCCACCCATATTTTTCACGCTTTCTTATTACTTAACTTAAGATTATATATGTTCTTGTGAATTTACTTAGCTTTTGGCATCTTTCAAGTTTTCCTTCTAGGGTTCCATCTCAACTTAGGAATTTTTATCATCTCTATTAAAGATATAAGTCCTATTTTTCATTCCTATCTCTTATCTAAACGCCAATCACATATCCCTACGTGTGTGTATATATCACCCCTACACTTGGAAATTCAATTCAAGCTATTATACTCTTGTCCATTGTCCAAAGTACTTTTCAATTGGTGAATTTTTAGATGAAATTGCTCACACATTCTTCATGCGGCCGTTAATACTTCTTGAGGTACCAACGACCGATTACAAGATGTGTTTGCACATTAAGGCGTAATTCCTAGTCTTGTAATCCGTAAGGCGTTAGCAATGACTCCCAAACCAGTTGGTCTAAGGCACTAGGTGATGAAGCGCCCTCGCTAAATATTTTTTTTCTCTATTAATGCAGCCTTAAGTAATTACAAAAACCAGTGTTCATTTTTTTATCTCTTTATTCACACTTGAATTTTTATTTTATTTTCCTTCATACTAAGGACTTTTTAGACAAGATCATTTCAATGTCTCTTCTACTATTCCAAGTTTCAAGGTTCGTGTTTGTGCAAGTTGTAGGGTATATATTTTCAGAATTTAGACTTAAACTTAGGAATTATTTTTCAAATTTATACTTTAATAAAAATATCAATACTTTTCCCTTGTTTTAACTTAGCCCAAGAAGTGAACTCAAAATTTGCCTATTTCTAAATAAACTACAAAGACATATACTTTCTACCGTTAAATTTTAAGAAAGGTTATTTTTAGGGTTTTTAATTTACTAAGTCTAGGATCTAGTTGTTCCTAACTAGTTAACCTTCTTGTCAAACTCAAGTCAATTATGGCCAAAATTGAACTTTTCAATTTTTATAATTTTTGAAAATTTTCAAATTTTTATGGGTTTTAAAAATAAGTATGCAAATGCAAAAATATACATATGAATGCGAAGGAAGAAAGCTTACCGAGCACACTCCCAAACTTAAACTTGACAGTGTCCTCACTGTCAGGCTACACCAAGAGGGTCAAAATGTCGGCACTCCCCTGTTTATTTTTTTATAATTTTTTTTATTGCTAAAAGAAAAACAAAATAAAAAAACAAAATATATATACAAAAAGCCCCCCCCCCCCAAACTTAAGTGAAACAGTGTTTCCACTGGTTTAAGCGTTTAAAGTTCAGAGTTGGGGAGGAGAAAAATCAAACTATACAGGGCCTTACACAGACCAAAGGTTAGCACCAACCATTCAGAAATTCTACCGTGATAATGGTAGGGTTGGTGGAAGAATGGAGTGTAGAGGAAGGAGTTGAGAAACACACGAGACCGTATGAGAAGAAGAGTGGAATATGATCTCGGTATATTCGGAGAAGAATGGCGGAAAAGAGAAAGAAGTGTAGTACGAACTTGAGGGTGTAAATCGAGTGAATAAATTAGCGCAAATTGTGATGACCGATGTGTTAAAAGCGATTGTGCTAATTTATCAACCCGTCGAGAAATGGGGTCAAATCCCTCAAGATTCGCAAGAAAACATGGGTACATTGAACTTGGTAAACCATCCATTGGAAATGGAAACGCGACGGATTCTTACGTGGTTGAAACGATAGGAAGGACGAAAGGGAGTGATTTAGTGATAGTCTTATTCTCACCTAAGTAAGCTGTCTCGAATTTGAAGGATTCCATCAATGGTTCGAAATGACTGTAAGCAACCGAGTCTGATGGTTCAACTAACTCATCTGAAAATTCAAAGGACTCAAACTCGGGCGGTGAGTCTTCAAAATCATCCGAAAAAGTGAAACACTCGTAATCGTTATCAGCTGTGAGAACTGTGTCAGATTTAAAGAGGAACGCACTAGTGGCGTCCAAACTGCTGTGATCGAACAGAAATTTTTCAAGCTCACAGTCCTCCTGCGTAATCTTTTGCGTGGTCTGAACGATGGAAAGGAGGGAGGGTGATTTAGGAAGGATTACAGTTAAAGGTTCAGGAGGATGAATTGGAAAATCTGACATATCAAACAAAACTGGTTCATCCTCAACACTATCCTCTATACTCTCCTCAATACTATCCTCATAATTCTCCTCAAAAGTTATCTCATCCATGCAATTATCATCAAAATCAAGACGCATATGAAGTTCAGGAGAAACATTTAATGACTCGGGATGATGAATTGGAGAGAAAATTTCAGTCAAATCTACGGGTTCATCATCCAAAATATTCCCGGCATCAATATCCTCAATCAAGTGAAAATCAATTTTTTTAGACACCTCATCACAAGCATGGATATTTATCAATTCAGGTTCTAGATTGGAGGTGTAAAGTTCGAAAGAATTAGGTTTGGGTTCACTCGAAAAGGGCTCTTCACAATCAGGTAAATCAAACACTACAAAGTCGCACAACTCATTACACGTTTTATTTTTAACTGGTGAATCATTTGGGACACTTGTTTGAAAACCGGTGTTCTGGGATTCAATTGAGGATGGGTAGGTTTGATTTGGAAGTGTGTAGAACTCACTCTTACCACTCAAATTCTCACTCTGTCCAACCGCCTCATCATACATTGGAATTTTTGGAGCTCGTTGGAAACTAGCTACCGGTTCACTAGGTTGCATAAGGGCGGCAATGGACGCATCCAAATTCCTCATCTGTCGGTTTATTGCTGCAATGTATGCTTCCAACGACTGTTCTAGACTAGACATGGGTTGTGAAGGGGTTTCAGTAAAAGATTCAAAATTGTTTGGATTTTGGAAACTCCCAAATGGTTGTGTAGAAGCAATGTCTATGGAAGGTGTGAAAGTCGGGTAGGACTGGTAGGAATTGAATGGTTGGACGGGAGTAGGATCAACATTTGGATAAAAAAGTGAATGGACTTGTTGATTCCAAGAACTGGAAGTGTTGAAAGGAGTGAAAGATCGGTTACGAGATTGTTCAATATGTTCAGCGATAGACATGGGTTTCGGTGTTATAACAGGACTCGAAAAAGTAATGTCAACATAAGAAGGTGGTGAAGGTTGAAATGGTTTATACAAAGTAGATTGTGGAGTCGAACTGTTTCTCCTAGACGCTTCTATTCGATCTTTCAAAGAAATTTTGGGCATGGAGGGGTCGTCCGTAATTCGACCAAAACAATTCGCGTATGAAGCAATGTTTGGATGAGGGTACTAAAGTTCGGCTAGAGTTTTGTAAGGTGGGGTACCCATGATGTAAGAAAGGGGAAGAAAAAGAATGTGGGGTGCACGGATTTCTTAGCGACAAGTTGCAAGTTTTTGTAAAATTTTCTTTTTATGTTTTTTTTATAAGGAGCTTTTTGCAAAAAGATTTTCAATAAAAGGCTTAGACACACGTTCAATCAATCTCAAATGCACAATCAAGCCTAGATCTAGGGTCACCTAGGTCAGCTAGACAGCTCCTAACTGTTCCAAAGGGCAAGAAGTAGGAACTCAAACCGTCTCTTCACCGCCAATTGTGGCCAGGTAAGCACAGGTAGAGAATGGAGGGATCCGCTCACGAATCACCGTGAGACGGGCCTTTTAAAATTACCTTTCCCTACCTGTTTAGCCTAGGCACCACAAAGTCAGGTTAGGATCAACGGTCGATGCCTACAACTGTTCCTCTGTCCTATTGAGCGCGAAGTCCTTAGGGCTGAGTCTAATCTTTTTTTTTAATTAATTGATGGTCAATGCAATATGCCTTATGTGATTTCTGGGGTCCTGGGAAGGGTGATGAAATCCCCACCCAATCTGGATTGGTTTTAAGCCCCTTAAAGTCAATTAAATTATGCAAAGCAGTAACACAATCACTTGTAAACAAATTTTTTTTACCGCGGCGCAAAGAATCCTGCACAAGATCAATTATTGGAAGGGGGAGAGATTTTTTTAGCGCAAAAAATCCTGCAGGCAAATTTACAGAGAAGATATCAGGGGTTGCAGAGAAGGAGAGAGGAGACTTACAGTGGGATTTCGGGTTGCTGACGTCAGCAACCCGCGGCGGTTCCACGGCGCGAGGTGGGTTGCGGCGGCGGTTCCGCGGTCGGTTGGTTTGTTCAGATCTCCAAATCTTTTCTGTTGCTCTGTTATGGTACTCCTCGGTTGTTCAGATCTGTTGTTTTCTGTTTCGCTCTCTGGATTTTTCTAGATCTGAATTCGTTCATCGGTCCTGCAAAAACTCTCACTCCATGCCTGTCACGCGGGTGACCCGGGTTCGATCCCCGGCAACGGCGCCATTTGATTTATGAGATTTTTACGATCAAAAATATTTTTTACCGCAATCAAGAACGGCGTCGCTTGGTAGCTAGCCGGTGAGTACGGGTCGGTCCACAGGGATGTTGTGTATTTCCTAATTGTTCTAACGAGTTAATTCCAAATGGTGTTTGAATCTTTATCACTAAAAACTAAATTGACTTAGACTAGGATTAGAAATCTTGCTAGGGTTAGGTTTAGGTTAAGTTTGGAAAGTAAAGATTTCCCACCGCTTTCAATGCCCTAAATTAGATCTTCTTTAGGTGTTATGGTAATTATTAATAAAGGGGATAAGGACGATCGGGAAGAAACGATGTTTCTTCCTCTAGGTCCTTGTCTGTCCTTTCTTAATCCTTACCCTAACCTCCATGGGAAACGTGCACAACCGGTCTTTTATACTACGGGATCACCGTTACCTCGTGGGTAGGGTGCCGTGGGGAGCGGTATGTGTATGTATGCATGGAGTCCTAATTATTAATATGTGATGGACAAGAAAGGGGTGAGAGATTTGCATCTCTCAAACCTTCCATATTCCTAACCCTAACAAGCGAGGAACTACTCGCTCATTAGGAGATATATGAAAAACATAATTTTTATGAGTTTTTGATTTAAGAGATTAATTATCTAACTACTGCAGATTATAAAAAATTCTATTCTAAATTAAACTAGGGCAGAGAATAAATTTAAATTAGGGCAGAAAGAAGAATTAAGAACTAGGGCAAGAATAAAAGAAACTACTTACAAAATTGATGCTCTCAAAACATGAAGGAATTCTGAATTTTATTCAATGAAAAGAGGCATGCCTCAAACAAGTTTTAGGGTTTCTATTTATAGAGCATAGAAAACCCTAGGGTTATAATCGACGCACATCTGCTTTTACAAAAATACCCCTAGGAAGACTAGTCAATGCGCTGCCAATTTCCAAAATTTTTCTGCATCGATACGGGCACACCATGGCCGCAGATCCGCGTCCAAAAGCAAGGTTTAGCTGCGGTTCAAGGTTTGGCCGCGGTTCCGCGGCCAAGTGGAGAGATTGTGGCCTGATATTTTCTGTGCTGCTTCTAGTTGTGTTTGCCTTCCTGTTTCTTCAGTTGGTTCTTCAGAATGTCTTCTATTTCTCTTCCAGATCTCCACAGTGAATAATTGTAGTAGACTTTTACCGTTGCTTCGTGTCGAAATATTGAACCTTGCGCTGCCTTTGTGCTTTGTGAACTTGTTCATTGATCTTCATTGTCCCTCAACATGTAGGCACGATCAAAATTCCACCATTTATTGGTCGTAGTCTCACTTTGTATTATCTTTTTCATCAATTTCACTGTTTTTGTTCCGAGAACCTGTAACCTGCAACTATGTAGCAGACATGGGTCAAAAGCACCTGTTTATTTGTAAAACGTATAAGAATGGGGAATATAATAATGCAAAATTATGATATGAACAGGCGCCAACCTATCAAAGACAGACGTCCGCTGAGAGGGAATGGTCAACCTGTCGAAAGCCGACCTTCGAGTAGGGAGAGCATCTTGGATGACCTCAACTGTACCAGGAGTTGGAGTGTCCTTCTCTGGTATTGCGAGCCTCTTTGCGGGCCCACTTGAGCTTTGACCCAGCCTGTCAAAGACTAAGGCAGTGGAGTTGGACGACCCGCTGAGAGGGGCCATGGTGGTTGCAAGCCGGTCAAAGACCGACTTCTTCGCAGCTTCCTGTGACAGTATCTGAGCGTTGAAGCTTGTTGATGGGATCATAGTCCTGAAGAATAGCCCAGTGGTGGCTTGCGTCACCTGGTCCACCGGCATTGTAAAAAGGGAGGCCGCTTGAGGCCCGTAGGTCACTCCTCCGGCGGGGACGGAATGAGAGTTGTTGCAATTTGTGCAGTTGAAAGCCATTGATCTTCTGTTTTCTGCACGGAGCAAGGCACCAAATCTTAGTACCTCGAATCCAGGGGCAACCATAGCAAACCGTGATTCGTTCGCGAAACAAAACACACGAAGTGTGGAGTGGAAAGAGGAAAAGGTCCCACTGGGCATGCCAGAATCTGTTCTCCGCCGAACACAGAGACGCGACCGCGTAGGTCCGTCTTGCCTGAATTTGGGGGCAGATACTATTTGGTTTTATCCTTCCACCTCTCCGAAGATTCCAAGTTGATTTATGGCACCGTATATCGGAGGTTTAGACGGATGCGGCCGATGTAGCTGACTTCATCAGATTCCCCCTCGTTTGAGGGGTTTTTGATTGTGGGGACGCTCTTCCCTACAGACGCAAGCCCCTGCAGTTAATTACACTACCGCATTGCGGTAACCACTTTCTCCTTCTCCAGATGGTCACTTCGTGTTGTGTGTGTTTGTTTTGTTTTTTGTTGCCCGTGGATTGTATACGGAGACTAATTTATGTGTTCGCCCGTAGGACGTGGATTAGTCCAAATCCGTATTTTCTTAGATTTGGGTTTTGGGTTGGGTTTAAGAATACGTTAGTCTCATTTGAGACTAAGATCAACTTAAACGTTTGCTAAGGATACGCTAGTCTAATTTTTAGACTAAGATCAACTTAACAGGATTATTTAGATCCAACAAAAGAACAGTTGGGCTCTATTGTTTTAGTTTAGGGACGTTGCGGTCCATAAGTTTAAAGACATCATAGTCCGTGACAGTTTAAAGACGTCATAGTCTGTAAAGTTTAAAGACATCATAGTCTATGAGTTTAAGGACCCCACAGTCCATGATAGTTTAGAGACATCATAGTCTGTAAAGTTTAAGGACATCATAGTCCATAAGTTTAAGGACCCCACAGTCCGTAAAGTTTAAGGACATCATAGTCCATGAGTTTAAGGACCCCACAGTCCGTGGAATGTCTGGTTGTCGGGACCCGTCACTTCTCTGAAGACGTTGAAGGATTACAACGACACATATCAGAGAAGTGAAGAGATGTACCCTTGAACAAATATTGTTTGGGAGATCTGTAGTCAAGTTTGGGACTAAGATCAAAGATTTATGAGCATATGGGCTCAATTAATCTGAATTAGGGATCTGTGGCCAACTTAGGCTCGGCCCATTCGGTTAAAATGTTGGACATTTAATTAGGCTCAGTCATTTTTCATTTAACAATGCTGAGCATTGGTTTGGGTTCTGACAACAGTTTTTGTCTTTTATTGAGTGTTGAGCACTTATCATAGCTCCGGGGCTTTATTGTTTAAAGAACAATTTATGTTCTCTCAGCGCACACGTGAGGAGCACGTGGTGTGCTTGGCGTTGAGCGCCAGTCACTAAGCGCAGAGCGCTTCTGTTAAGTAGCGCACACGTGAGGAGCACGTGGCGCGTTTGGCGCTATACGCCAGATAATGAGCACAGTACGCTTCTGTAAAGTAGCGCACACGTGAGGAGCACGTGCCGCGCTTGGCGCTATGCGCCAGATAATGAGAGCAGTGCGCTTCTGGTGAAGTAGCGCACACGTGAGTAGCACGTGGCGCGCTTGGCGCTATGCGCCAGATAATGAGCGCAGTGCGCTTCTGGTGAAGTAGCGCACACGTGAGGAGCACGTGGTGCGCCAGATAATGAGCGCAGTGTGTTTCTTTAAATTTGGAGCGCTAAGGCTTTGCAGCACTGTGCGCTAGGTTTGGAGCACTGAGACGCTCCTTTTATATTGGAGCACTAAGGCTCTGCAGCGCTGAGACACTCCTTTTAAATTGGAGCGCTAAGGCTCTTCTTTTATGCAACTTTGATCAGTTCCGCGCTATGAGAATTAAATTCTCTCTTATAAGAGACTTTGTCTCGTAGATCTAAGAACAAAGTTCTTATTTTATAGGAGATATTTCAATCTGTTATGTTTTTGATGAAAAGGCTTTGCCATTATGGATCTGTGATCCTGAGAGAATTGAATCATTCTCCCCCCTTTTTATAATGAGATGTTATAATCTCTTTTGTGAAAGACAATTTATCTTATAGATCTATGATCTGGTATAAGAACTAAGTTCTTTTTATGATGAGATATTTTTCATCTCTCTGTTTTTACCTTGAAGAAAAGTTCTTCGCAGAGCTTGATCTTCTCTCTGAAATTTCTCAAAGTTTGTTGGGGGGTTTCTCTATATGAGACTTGAAGTCTTGGGGCCTTTATATAGGGCAGGCTGATTTGTTGAATCAGTTGAAAAGATCTTTTCTCTAATTGATTTGGGGATTTCCCCACCGTTGGATCTTTGATGGGCTTCTGTTTTACAGAAGGCAATATTCTTATTTTTAACAAGATTGGGAAATCTCTTCCCATACAGAATTTGTTCTGTACTTTGGTGATTTTGATCACCATTGGATCATTGATCCAGCGGTGTTCTGATTTTCAGAGCACAATCTTTCCTGTTTGGAAAGATTCTGAGGAATGTTTCCTTAACATAATTTTATTCTGGTCAATTGTTGACTTTTAATCATGTTCGTTGGATCTTTGATCTAAGGGCCGAGAACATTTTGTTATGAATTTTGATGATTTATCATCTTCGTTGGATTTTTAATCCAACGGTGAAGAATATTTAGTTCTGGCGCTTGGCGCTCTCGTGCTTTGCACGTGAGCGCTGCTTCAGAGTCTTTGACTCTTTGGCGCTGGCGCTCAGTGCTTTCATGCTTTGCACGTGAGGCGCTGCCTCAGAATCTTTGACTCATGGCGCTGGCGCTCAGCGCTCTCGTGCTTTGCACGTGAGGAGCTGCTTCAGAGTCTTTGACTCATGGTGCTGGCGCTCAGCGCTCTCGTGCTTTGCACGTGAGGCGCTGCCTCAGAGTCTTTGACTCTTTAGCGCTGGCACTCAGCGCTCTCGTGCTTTTCACGTGAGGCGCTGCCTCATTACTGAAGGTGTCTTTTCACCTTCCTTCTCCACTTTTCCTGAGTCAAGCTTCTCTTTCCCAGAGCTTGGAAATAGTTCCATCATGCACAGCATTTTCTGTGCCTAGATTTAAATGTCTCCTTTTATAATCTGAAGCAATGCTTCTTTTCTCTCTTATTTTCAGAGAATCATTTTAACAGAGAAGAGCCATGGCTTGTAATCGCCCACATGCCCGCCGTCAGCCATTGGAGGTGCCCATTGAGGAAATTGTTCCTCGTTTTTCTACGCGCTTGGTGAACTCTATTCTTACGGATGACCAATGCGACACGGTGCTACACAAGCTCTTGACTCATATAGGATCTCCTTTCCCCATCGGCTCCATTTAGCTTCGGATGGTTTTCTTGTCTGTGATTAAGGATATTCCCCCTCCTCCGGTGGAGATGACTCCGGCAATGCTCGACGCCGCGGAAGATAAGATCGAGTGCTTCCACGAGGCACTTTTGATCACTGCAGCTCTGAGGGATCGCTCTGTCCGGCTGCTAAGCCAGATACGGGCTCAGCGGGTCGTCATGTCTGCCTTTGCTGATGGGTGCGGTGCTGACCGATGGGTAACTACTCTTCGTGAAGATCGCCGCTTTATCATGGTGGAGAAGGCAGAGAGGGAGTTAGATAATTTTATCCATAGTTTTGTGAATCCCTGTACTTTCGATCCCATGTTTGGTGATCTATTTCCTGTAGAATAAAATGTTCGATTAAATGCATTGTTTTTGTCGTTGAACACCTGTTTTTCCTTTGATGTGTGCATGTGCGTATATGAATGAGCCTGGTTTCACACATATCTGTAAACGAAACTTAAGCCGGCATAAACAGGAACTAATAGCTCTTGGGCGAAGATTTTGGCGGGAACAACGTCCCTTCGATCGCAAGCGACAGCGACAGCCTGTCGCGTTCGCTAACCCGCTTCAGACGTGTGGCCTGTGACCTAACAAACGAATGAGCGAATCAGCGCACCCTCTTTAATGCGCGATCATTTCGCTGATCCGCTGATATCATCGGAGATACGCGCGAAGATCCAAGCACTGGGGGATACGCCACGTGGGTCCGGAAATCTAAACGACGCAACTGCCCAACACCACGTCGCCCAGGAAAATCCGCACCGAGAATTCCCAGCAACAGACTGAGCGAGACAAACCAAGCAGGCCACTCTCGACCCAATCCATAAATAGGTCGGAACGAAAGTGGGCGGCTAATGATGATGCTCATAAGTGAGAATTCCTCAGATCACGACACGTGGTGAATGACGCGTCATCCGCGACAGCTCGCTAGATTCCTGGGGGGATACCGAGGCATAATCAGTGTGGAGGACCGATGACCTTCATCGATTCTTCTCCGAGCATACACTCCGCCTCTTACCTAAGAGCGACCTAGCCGCCGAACTGGCGCCCATCCTCCTATGCTCGTCTCCGAGCTATTGCGGAGCTGAGCTTTCTCGACCTCCCGGCTCGTTTCCGAGCCTCACGCCAAGCTAAGCCTCCCCAGCTCTTCCGGACAAACGAGAATGCGAAGCCCCAGCGCTTCCACAACGGCTCCGCGTATCTCGCCAAAGCGGGATACCCTCCGCCCCAGTCCCACGCCGGCACATCCCCCCATTAATGGGCTGTCATGACCCGAATTTGGTGCGTGACCGGCACTTAGATTGTATGGCATCTAAAGATGCCGACACAATCCGAGTAAACCAGAAAACCAAGATCAAAACCCTATTTGCGGAATTAAGAAATTTACAGTTTTAAAGTGAAAAGGATGAGGTAGCATGTCGAATGGTTTTTAAGAAACAAATTTAAACAACTGGTTTTAGCATTTAAATTTCGACAGCACCTCCTTTTTAATTGTTAATAAAAGCAGTTATATAATGTTTAAATAAGTGGCGTCCCTAATTGGGAGCAAAACAACGCCAAACGGCGGAAATCATCACGCAATAACAATACGACGCTCAAAGCGAAGAATCATATACATAAGTAAAGAAAGCATACACTAACACAACTAGTCGATCTCACTCAATCGAATCAAAACATATACAAGCATGTCTGGTTCTAAGTTAAATATACAGGATCTGATGGAGTGATATTAGATCCAAAATACATATACCAAAATAGATGGTTACTGCATATGTAACCCACCTAGCAATACAAGCAATAAAAGCTGACAAGTGGATCCGCACTGCTGCTATGCGTCCACGCGACACCTGCAAGGAACTAAGACACAACGGGGGTGAGTTGCCAACTCAGTGAATAAACTAACATCTAACAGTTGAAATTGTAAGCATAACGCATAATAGCATATGGAAGCATGAATATGTAACTATAACGAATGTATAAAACAACACAGAAATCTTATCTAGTCTTTCAAAATCTAGTTCATTATATATGATCCATAAAATCCTTCCGTGTCCAACACCGACACAAATCTTCTGTTTCTAGCAGGCATCGTTCCCCGAACGATCCTGTCGATCAGCAACATCGGTCGGTACCCTCCAGATATCCGCCGTGTTTCATAACTATCTCCGGTATCGAGTGTCCTCGCTAGGCTCCCCACCTCAAATGTGGCTTTCCTGTCCCTCGGTCTCGACCGGGTCTACCATGTATCCGACGGTATATCCCCCTACTCAGTCTGGATAACGTATAAATCCGCAACCGTATAGTCACCCACTCGGTTCGGCGTAAATCCAAATCATAAAAACAATTCTTGGTGGACATATCACATCAATCATGAAAATTCATTGAATATGACCAGTAATGCATAAATCTCAAAACAAAAATTCTTGTAATCCAATATATATGATGGTATGAGCAGTAGCAATTAAAATGAGATATGATATGTGTTACAATAATAACAAATGTGCATAACAATAGTTATTAATGATGCTAACAGTGTGCAATAGATTACATGTGACATAGCAAGTTCTAAGGGTGTACGTGTGTAACAACCCTAAACTTTCTGTATGATTTTTTTTCAAAATAAAGAAAGGAATGCCTAAGCCTGAGCAAGAGTTATAAGTTTGTTTTACTTTTGAACAGTAAGAAGGAGCTTGTAACTCATTGGTAAAGCCTTGCACTGCTGAGACATAGCACCCGAATTCAAATCCCATCAGCTACATTATCTTTTTATTTAATTTTCTTTTAAACTTTTTAGAAGCCCAAGAGTCTACACGTGCACAACACATAAACTGACGAGCCACTGATTAATCAAACATGTGCACGAGAGAAAACCAAGCGACACCAACACATGGCCTAAACCCCAAGCCCACCCGTCGGTTTTGGCTCGGCGAGAACCTAAAAAAAAACCGGCACCGACGGTCCAACCGACGGTGATGCATCCCATCTTTTCACCTCTGCACCTTTTGGCCTACCCCACTTCCCTCATACTGTTTGTTTTCCCTGAATTTTTCCACAGGACATTGAATCACCCATTTAATCCAATTTTAATGCAAATTTTAATGCATTCTTCATCACTTCCAAACCCTAATTTCCCCTATAAATACCACACCATATTTCGCCCCTCCTCACCAGAATTTCATTACAAAAACTATACAAAATTCTCAAGTCCTTTAGTGTACAAGTGGAGTTAGCAAAATGGTGAAGTTCCGGCAACGATACATAGTGTACAAGTGGAGTTAGCAAAAAGGTGAGTTCCGGCAACGATACAAGGAGATTCCAGCGACGAAACAATGCCCTGGAGACTTCTTTAGCTCACCCTCACCCTTCTCTTATCCTAAATCCAGTAAGTCCCCTCTCCACCTGTCACGACCCGAAATTGGCACGTGACGGCCCTAATACTACGCAACGTCTACAGGCGTAACGCAGTAAAAGAAAGCCAAAACCCAGAAATCTAAACTATTAAAAGACAAGAAAAGATAAGAAACATTGTTTAAACCTTTAAAAAAATCTCAAGTATAAATTCTTTAAGTCCAATTTTCTTTCTTGAAAATTTCGGCAGCACCTCCTTTATAAAAACCAACCCCAAAAATGGGTACAACATAAATATAAAGTAAAGCATCCCCAACAGGAGCAAATCCACGTCCAAAGGCGGAAAACAACCACCACAACAAATATACGACGCCGTAGCGAAGAAATAGAAGACGATAGAAAGGAAACTGTATAAAAGACAACAAATCCAACATAATATACAACATCGTCCTCACCAAGTCTCTAAGTCAATATGAAAATAGTAGATGGAGAGTACAGGAATACAACGAATATACAATACAACGAATAACCACAAAACCCACCTAAGCAAACTGCACACTGTGAGCTGATGCGATATCTGTAACAAAAGATGATAAGATGTGTGATAATAGCCTGCTTCTGACTATCCTGAGGAACACCTGCAAACACTGTGGCACAACGGGGGTGAGTTGCCAACTCGTGAATAGTAAATAACATATGCAGGTAATCGCAAGTATGCACGTAAAGCGTGAATCTAAGATATGCAATTACCAGTAATAACATGTCATATGAATGCAGAATAATGGAAAGTACACTAGCAATGATGATATGACAACAGTATGCAATAATCATGCAATAGGGATATGAGAAAGTAAATGTGCAACAATCATGAAAGGTATACTAACAGGTACTACTAATACATGAAGCAGTGCACAAACAGATAAAGGTGAGGTATGGAGTGAAGTATGTCATTTCCACAGAATCCTGACATCGTGGTAGGATCACAATCCAACAAGACAATTCAAATCCCAATTCCTCAAATCAGCCCCCAAATTGGCTCTCATATCATCTAAGTATCACATCTCCTCAATTGCACAATATCAAGTATATCTCACATAATCGAATGTACAATCATCAAGTATATCTCACATATATCGAATGTAGAATATCAAGTGGATCTCACATATCTATCCAGTATCCAATCTCAAATGAATCTCTTATATCCCGAATCAAATCTCCAGCAAAATTCTAACATCCTAAATATAATGACATAAATAAATATGATGGGGTCAATACACATATATTAGCGTCCCATTCCACTAATATTGGTGTAAGGGTATATATAACAGCGGATAAATCCCCTGTTATATATACAAGGAGTAATTAGAAATATCATGAAACCAATGTGCCAAGTATCGACACAGAAATACTGATCTATCATATGCCGTCTCCCAGACTAACATCCTGATAGGTACGTATCAAATGCTATCCCGAAAGCTCGAGTGCCTAGCTCTGACCCTCGCCTCTCGACGTATCCATACGTACATGACTCCCGTCGGTATCCGCATGATAGCCGCTGAGTCATTGGTCCTGTCACCGGATAGTATGGTTCCCCTAAGCCTCATCGCCTGACACCACGACATCGTTCTTGCTTCGGGGTACCTCCGGGCCCCACCATGTACCCGCACACGGACCCCTCCTTTCCTCGCGTGGGGTATACACATTGTAAACGACAAATCTCATGGTGACTGCTGAAATATCATATCAAGGGAAACCGGGTTTTTCAAATAATGCATAATTTCATGAACTACCACGGTTCCCAAATCCAGAAAACATCATGAAAAATCCATATCTCAATGCGAAAATCCATGAATAAAGTATACGCATCATAAATCTGAAATGCGAGCATATAGAGGAAAAGCAGCAATTAACTGTAACAAGTTAATATAATATCATGCGGTTCCTAATCTCTCCAATTCTAAAATAACATCAAGTAAAGGTAAACATGTAGCTATAACCAGATATATGTGCAACATAAAGGTATAGCAAGATATATGTATCTACCTTTAAGTAATGATGTAGTATACCCCCTGGTATAAGTGAAATAGGTGTGCAAGGTATACCTGTAGCTATGTCATAAAGTGTGCATGTACCTATCACTAATGGTACAATACTCTATAGGTATACAGGTAACTAGCATGTAACTATGTCAGAACATATGTGTAAGCATGTAGGTATACAGGTATGCTATAAGTCAATGCGTAAAGAAATATGAATCAAAGTCTCAATGTCCCTAACCAAGCAATATCATATCTATAAGTGGGTTGTGCGTGACATGGCAATTATTGACGGTGTGTGTAGCATACAATCGGTGCTCGTGCAACATGAATCGTCAATAATATGTGCAGTGTCCTGAGGATACTAGTCCAAGCACAACAATATCTAAGTAATAGGGTAAATGCGCAATTCTAAATATGACATAAAATATGCGACAGAAATAACATCTCTAGTCCAGACGCATAACGCCATGCGGGCGATCCCCCTGTAGATGTTAAATCTACTCACCAACGCTCCAAGTTAGGTGAATCCTACCACCTGTTTCCCCTTGTCGTAGCGTCCGAAGCCCCCGCTTGCGAACCTAAAATTTCACAAACACATCATATAAGCATATATTCTACATCGACGAAAAGATATTTAAACGCAAGAATAACGCCCTGAAAATTACACTGCGCGCTTAGCGCATCTGACGCGCACAACATCGGCCAAAAATCCTAACTAGGGTCGCCAAACTACGAAACACCTAGTCTGGATTCCGATCGTCCCGATCGCGCATTCAAAACACAATAATAAACGTGGGCTCGAAAATAAATAGCGTCGCAACGTCAAAAGAAACCCACGCCTAAAGTTACCGAAATCTAGTAAGCAGTACTTATCTTTATAGCACAAAACTACGAGTTTTACCAAAACTATAATTTACAAATATCTTCAAATAGCAAGGTTAAACCATTTAAACCATTTCTATATTTTTAAACTTGCTTAATTAAGCTTTAGCAAAAACCTAGTAAGCAAAAACCCTTAATTAGACAAAATAGTAATTAACAACAATTAGCATTTTCTACTAGGTTAAGTTTTTCCAATTCATAAATTAACACTTCAATTAAATATTAAACACATAAATCAAGTTTTACCCTAACTAGATTATCATAAAAATCAAGTCTTGAATTTCAAACATGAAATTAAAAGCTTAAATAAACAATTAATATACTAATTAGAAATTTAGAAACAACAAAAAGGATTAGGGTTAGGGTTTTATACCTCCACAAAAGATCAAAACCAAGAAACCAAACTCATCATCTTTTCCTCCAAAATGATGTTTTGAATGAAGATCCAAGCTACTTTTGTGAAGAAGAATGAAGGAAAATGAATATATTTGAGTTTTTGTGATTTTATTTGGATTTTTCATGATTTATTTGATGAAAAATGAGTTGAAAATGGGTGGAAATGATAAGGGGCAGCAAGGGGAAGGGAAGGGCCGGCCAAGGGGGTGAGGTGGTATTTTTGTGAATTTTTTTGTGAAGAAATTGCTAGGAAAAAGAGTAATAAATGCTAATAAATGCTAATTGTCACATTTACACCTTTTCTTTTCTTTTTTAAAAAATTCCTTTTGCACTCCAAAAATATCTAGATATTTAAAAAGAAGTTTCCAGTGACAAAAAAAATAATTTATTCTCAAGAGAAGAAATTTCCCGATTTACATGCACCAAATACCGCTTAAAATAATATTTTATTTGGGAAAAATTCTATCTGAACAAAAACCTCCCAAAAACCCCTAAAGTTCGCGCACAAGCTTTATTTTAGCTAAAAAAGGTGCCGGTAAGCTTATACGGACGTTTAATCGAAATCGGGTTAAAACGGGAAAAACCGACAATTTTGCCCTAAAACGGGAAAATTCGCAAAACGATTTCTGAAACGTTACAATCTCCCCCCTTATAAAAATTCGTTTCCGAATTAAAAATTTTTACTAAGCGTACCTTCAAAGAGAAAAGTATAAAACTCTCAATTCTCGCTCGCAGCCTCCCAAGTGATTACCTCACTATACGGCTACGTCCAAGAAAAACCCTTCACAGATGGCAAGACCCTTGACCGAAGTTTCTCCACCCGCTTAGCCATTAACACAAATGGGCTGCTGGTGAACGAAAGATCGCATCCAAGCTAAATGGTCTGGTGCTGAATCATGTGAGAAAGGTCATGAAGGTAATTGCAAAGTATCGACACAAGGAATACGGGGTGAATACTCAATAATCTGGGCGGAAGTGCCAAATTAAAGGCAACGGAACTAACTCACTTTAAGGATCTCGAAAGGACCTACAATTCTGGGTAAGCTTCCCAAAACTCAACACGTCCTTCATCGGAAAAATCCGTAGAAATACATGATCTCCCACTGCGAACTCGAGCCTGCGATCACCATGGTCGGCATAAGACCTCTGTCCATACAAGACTGTCATCATCCTTACCTGAAACAGCTGGATCATTTCCGAAGTCTCTAGACTAGCTGGGGTCCAAAAATCCTACTACGCAGAGTCAGAAAAACAGACTGGAGATCGACACCACCTAACAAACAAAACTTAAAGGTTGCCAATTAGAATGTCTACTGATAACTGCTATCGAAGGAGAGTCCTAACAATGGCAAGTGACGATCCCAACTGCCGACAACAATTAGTACGTATGCACGAGTATAACCTCTAGAGTCGGTATAGCCCGCTCTCACAAAACCATCATCCTGCGGATGGAAAGACGGAGCTAAAGCTCAACCAGTACCCAATGCTTCCTGAAGCTCCTACCCAAGATGGTAAGCGAACAGGGTGCCTTCATTGGATACGACCCATAAAGGAACTCCGTGCAACACATAAACTTAACAAAGAACAACTGAGCAAACTGAGTATAACCGGACAACAAGCATCCGAATGGAGTCACACCCTGACTAAACCTGGGTATATGCCACAACGAATATTCATGGAGATCTGCTCCCATTCCCACTTCGAAACGGTTTAAGGTTGCAACTCTCCAGCCGGTCTCAGATACTCAACCAAAACACACAACAAGACAAAACCTTGAAACGAAATCCGAAACTTCTCTTTACATCCTTGTCCACCCGTAACTATCTCACAAGTCAAGTCAAATACTGGTGGAACTTGAATGAGTACAGAGAGTTGACAGATGTGCCCGCTCTAGGATTTCAAGTCTCTACCCAATAGTATCAGGTACACAAACGCATCCCTAAACTCATCACACCCTTGTCACAAATCAAGGACTCCGAATCATTACCCAGCCAAGTATGCTCAAGTATTTCTGACGAACGAGCATCGGCGGGCAGTGTCTCGCGAAAGCGATTAAGGAAAAGTGGTCGGGCGCGGACATGACAACGTGTCATGTCAATTACCGATGAGGTGTGGTGTAACATGTAGATAGGTGCAAGTGCAACATAACTCATCGATAATAGTGCAAATGTCTTAACAAGTGTTTATGGTTATGGATGCATAATATAAAATGTTGTGTTTAATTATACAACAATATGAATGGAAAGCAATTATAACCAACTTCTAATTTCGGGCGTTATACGCCATCCATACAATATCCCCCGGTAGATGTTTAATCTACCCACCGGAACAAATCGAACCTACTCGGATATTATCAATCCCTTTCCCTTCCTTGCGGCCTCCGAAATCCCCGCGGTCAATCCTAACATCGAAAAGAACTTTCGTATAAAAGCGGCTAAAATCCGATATGGTGAAAAACGTGTAGCTAACGAACTTATATTCTAACGTGCTACGTGAGAATATCGCGAATTATATAAAACCCAGACTAACCTGAGCTAACTTCATTCTGTTCGTATTTGTGAAAACATAAATCGTGACACGAAATTCCGTATCGTATTTAAAAAAATATAACCGAAAGTAAGCAATTACTTCCAGATTTTATGTACAGACTATATAATAAAATCAAAGTATACCACATGCCCTAATAGATATACAGAGAGCTACATAAAAAAACTCAACACCAAACTCATCAAAAAAATCCGGCGACACCGGGAATTCCTCAAGTCTCGCCGGTCTGGTTGTATAGGAATAGGTCCGGGTTTCTAGTGTATGCTCTAGGTCTAATTTATAAGGCTACTGTAATACTTGATTTTGTTATAGATTATCTAAATTATAGCAGATTCAAAACATAGCAAGAATCTATCAAAATACGATATTACCGATATCCTACATTCCATACTAAACAGTATTGAAATAAGATCTACAGGGTTGGAATTTATACCAAACTGAAGGATCAACTGAATGGCTCTTCAATAGATGCACAAGAACACAAGATCCAAGCTTGAGAGTTTGAGTTGAGGAACACAAGGACCTATCTTCTCCCTTCTTCTTTTTTCTTAAGTGAGATAGAGAATTTACTAAACTAAGTATTTTGTTTCCAAACTTAATATGTCAGCTGAATCAAATATGGAAAAATATAAAGATATGAATTGATAATATTAGGAGGAGGTGTCACCATGAAGTGTGGTATGAATTCATGCAAGTAGGAGGTGTAGCTTTTAGGTTTAACTTAAGGTATGGTGTGAAGGAGGTTTTAACCAGCCTTAACCATAACCTAACACATTCACATATTAACCCTCACACAAACTCTAATTCTCACAAAAAAACTAAACTTCCCACAAAACCCCTTATGACACTTAAAATTATATAAACAAACTACTCTATTTACTTAAATACTTTAACCACATATAAAAAGGTCTTTTTATTACAATAAAATTTTAAAATAACATTTTTAATTAAATAAATAAAATAATTAATTATCTAAAACATTCCAACACGTTACATGGGCGTATCCCGCCATTAATAGGGGGATCCCGTCATTCACGATGGCGTAACGTCAGGGGCATAACCGAAGGCGAAGATCTCGCACCTGCTTGCTCCATGCGACCCCTATAAAAACCCTCTCTCAGACGACTCACGTAAGCCAATTTTAATCCAATGAGCCGCTATTCTGCTCATTTTCCTCGGCTAACTTGATCGTCGGAGGGTCCTACGATGATCACCTATCCCGGACTTCTTTGCAGATAGCTCGGCTTCACTTCAAAATCAATCCATTAAGATCCACACGACCAAGGAGATAACCTTCAAGCCAAATCTCAACCGTTCAACAACGCTCGCTACAGATCGACGGAGGACAGCATCTGAAAGAGATCCGACCTCCATCAGCTATAGTATAAATCACATGGAAAAACGCATGGTTCTCACCGCATGTGCATTGGATCCATATGGTTTCCCATGTGATTTGGTCTTGAGATGTAGAGAAATTCTTTACATCTGAATGTAGACACATTTCCCCCTTCTCTCTGTATATAAAAAACACGTTAAGTTAGTTTCAAACCAAAGCAAAATTTTTTTTCTTTCCATTTTGAAGTAAATTTATGTCACCTCAAAATCAATCCATTGAGATCCACATGTCCAAGGAGACAACTTTCAAGACAAATCCCAACCATTCAATAGCGCTCGCTACAGATCGACGGAGGACAGCATCTGAAGGAGATCCGACCTCCATTAGCTATAGTATAAATCACATGGGAAAACGTATGGTTCTCATCGCATGTGCATTGGACCCATATGGTTTCCTATATGATTTAGTCTTGAGACGTAAAGAAATTCTTCACATCTAAATGTAGATACATTTCCCCCCTCTCTGTGTATATAAAATACACGTTAAGTTAGTTTCAACCCAGAGCAATTTTTTTTTCTTTCCATCTTGAAGTAAATTTATGTCACGTCTCACCCCCAATACAGAGAGTATTGTTCACTCTGGCCGAAACCGCACGGTTTTGTCTTTCGGGGCGAACCGGACCCGATCAGAGGCCACTTCCGAGAAGGTCGCCCATCCTAGAACTTCCCTGGCTCAACCACGCTTAACTACGGAGTTTTCAAGCTTCTGTAGTGCCGGTTCACTTAAAAGACGCATCTGTAATTGAGGGTGGTATCATTATATTTATAATGCAGTTCGGTCCTCTTTCGGAATACCTTCCGAAGATTCCCCATCATTCTACAGTGGGTCCCACGGACTCAAGAGGTGGCCTCCACGGATTCAAGAGGTGGCCCCCGCCCCTCTTAGCATGACAATTGGCGTTGCACTTTGTTCCGTGTGGCACTTTGTTTCATGAACAAGAACCGGGTCCCGACATTCTCCCTAGCTTTGAATAATGGTTCATCCTCGAGCTACAGACCTACTACTGAAGGACCTGCATGGAGCCACCATAAATGTAACGCCCCACGTCCCAGCATAGATGGTACAAAGTGCCACACGGAACAAAGTGCCACGCCAATTGTCATGCCAAAGGGGCGGGGTCACCTCTTGAATCCATGGGGGGCACCTCTTGAGTCTGTGGGACCCACTGTAGAACAATGGGGAATTTTCGGAACGCATTCCAAAAGAAGACCAAACTGCATTATAAATGTAATAATACCACTCTCAATTACAGAGGCGCCTTTTAAGTGAACCGGCACTACAGAACCTTCAGAACTCCGTTGTTACGCATGCTCGAGCTAAGAAAGTTCCAGGATGGGTGACCTCCTGGGAAGTGGCTCCTGATCAGGTCCGGTTCGCTCCGAAAGACAAAACCATGCGGTTTCGTCCAGAATGGACAATACTTTCTGTATTGGGGATGGAGTTGTGACAATTTATACCGTGATTTGTTTTGTTTTAGGTACGGCATGACTTGATATTGTGAAATTTTGTTATTAGATTAAGCCCAAATTATTCATATCTTTGTTTCAAAGCAGCAATTTTTTCCTGCAGGGATTTAAAATTCAGTTTTTTCTTCTTCTCAGGTCTCTCTAACTCGTGTCTACAGCTGTTGAATTGGAGCCAAGAAAGTTCTTGGAAGGGTGACCTTCTGGAAAGTGGCCTCTGATCGGATCTGGCTCGTTCCGAAAGACAAAACCGTACGGTTTCGTCCAGAGCGGACAATACTCTCTGTATTGGGGGTGGGGGCGTGACAATTTATACCGTGATTTGTTTTGTTTTAGGTACTGCAAGACTCGATATTGTGAAATTTTGTTATTAGATTAAGCCCAAATTATTCATATCTTTGTTTCAAAGCAGCAATTTTTTCCTGCACGGATTAAAATTTAGTTTTTTCTTCTTCTCAGGTCTCTCTAACTGGTGTCTACAGCTGTTGAATTGGAGCAATATACGATCCTTGATCGATAGATGTGTTCAATTCTTCATTAAGATCGATCAATCCATAATGCGAACACGGGTATAACCTTTTATTTGCAATTCTTAAAACTTCTTCATAACTGATATGCTTATGATTTTAGTAAATGCTAGGACTAATTATTTATGGTAAACATAACAGTTAAGGGTGACGATATTGTCAAACCTTTATCTGATAAATTCATACCAAAACTCGTGTATAGATAAAATTAACCCCAACTACGTTATGAGATAAAAGTAATAGCAGTAGTTAGTTTGTAAATGTGGTAGTTATCTCCTTACCTGTAGTGCTTATGATTTATGAAGTATATGTAGTAAATTCACTTCACTGGGTGTAAAATTGGGATAAAGAATAGTTGCTGTACCCTAAGAACTTTACAGGGTTGCTTTCTGGAAATAGGGGTTTCCGTAGCTTTTCCATGTCCGGCAACTTAAAAATGTCCTTTTTTGATCCGAGAGACCTAGGAACAATTTTCCTTTAAAAATAATGTGAAATTTTATGAAATAAAATAACTAATTGGAACAAACAAGCTAGATATAGATCTCATGGTTTGCTGAGTCAAACTCAAGCATATTATGTCATTGAGCCAGGCATTAAAGTTAGTCAGGGTACCAGCAAACATAGTCATAAATTTTTCCTTCCGTTATAATTCGGCGAGGTCGAAAATTCGGATTCGAAAAACTATTCAGAATAAATCGGCAGGTATTCGGAAAAGATTCGGCAAGGATTTCGAGCAAGAAATTAATATATGAGACGCTAGGTTTTGATTTTGTGAATTATTCATTGTTTTTTCGAATAATTCGTGAATAATTCGCGAATAAATCGTGAATAATTCGCGAATAATTCGTGAATAATTCGTGAATTATTCGTGAATAATTCGCGAATTATTCGACACATTCGGTATCGGCTGATCAAAAATTCGCAAATTATTCGTGAATTCACCGAATAACTCGCGAATTATGTGACTATGCCAACAAGGATCCAAGTGTGATATTTTGAGAGGATGGTATTGGTGTATTGTTGATCCAAGCCAATAGAGCAAAATAAAGAGACTCATCGTCTTGTGATCATGATGCACAGTTAGTATTATAAAATAGTATCAAATAATAGCATCCATCCCAAATATCCCTATCAACACATATCCAAACACAAGGATCCAGCTCAGCAGATCTCTACTCCTCCTTTAACCGACACGTGGCGTTACTTGCCTACGTAAGGACGAACCCGATTCAGCAAAACGGCAAAACGCGTGACTCGAGGGGTATTATGGTCAATTTCATCATGTGAATTGGCCTACAGCAGGCAAAATGACGGTTGCGATTTGTTTTATTTTTTGTCCCCTTTTAATTAATTAGGATTTTGCTTCTCTCCCAAAGTCCGTCACCGGTTCGATCCGGTCGCAATCAAAACAGTGAAAACAAACAAATTTATAAAACAAACATAGTGGAAGTCCACCGACAGTCTGCGGACTCATTTGAAAATACCCGGCCCATTCCGACTATTCATGCCCATCGGTTTTGAATGAAAATAAGTGAACTGTGATCTCCTTTCATCTGCCTCATAGAATGCTTTTTATCTTTGACCGCAACACTGTCTGTTAGACCTCGGTTTATGAAATCCCGGTTTCGTTTAGGTTAACGATTTGCATGCTGGTAAAAATATGTGATGATGCTCGTAAGTGGGAGCTTCCCAGATCATGACACGTGGAAGGAGACGTGTCCCGATGCACACGGAAACAGGGCAAGAACTGCACATTGAAGACGTCCCCCGGGCTATCTTTCTGGGCTTGGACCCGACTTTTGAGGATTCCATGAAGAGTCATGTTTCGACCAATTGCTCACCTCCGAGCCCCCCTGCACGCTGAGCTTCCTCAACCCTCCCAGCTCGTCTCCGAGCTATCACGGCACCGAACTTCCTCGGCCTCCCGCTCGCCTCCGAGCCTCCCGCTTAGCTGAGATTCCTCGGCTCTATTGGACGACCCGGAACGCAGATCACGGCCGTCTTCGCTACGGCTCCGCGAATCTCACCAAACGCGAGATATCCGCCGCCCCACGATCCCGCGTTCCATGCCGTCGCATCCCCCATTAACAAGCGTATCTCGTCATTAATGGGGGATCCCGCCATTCTCGCAGGCACAACGCCAGGGGCGTAACGGCCGGCGAGAATCTCGCGCCCGCTAGCCCATGGCTCCCACTATATAAACCCCTCTCTCAGACGACTCAGGTAAGGCAATTCTTATCCAATAGGCCGCCACTCTGCCCAAATACCTCGACTAACTTGATCGTCGGAGGGCCCACGATGGTATAATCACCCCGGGACTTCTTTGCAGGTAGCTCGGCTTCTCACCAAACCAAACCCATTGAGATCCACATGCCTTAGGAGACAGTTCTCAAACCCAATCTCACCTGTTTGCCAACGCTATTGGCAGATCGTCGGAAGACAACATTTGAAGGAGATCCAGAGCTCCATCAGTTGGCGCCGTCTGTGGGGACGAAAAAGTTCCACCAATCGAAAGTTGATCTTCCGATCTCAAGCGGATGGCGAGTGATCATCGCGACGATCCCAGCACTAGCTGCCGTCCTCCCCACAATGGAGCCGCAGACGGATCCTCTCCTCCCCCGAACGCCGTTCATGCCCTGTCTGCACAGATCGACATGCTCGCGTCCATCGTGGATGCCATTGGCCATGTACAGACAGCTGGGCAAGCCACCCAGGTCGTCGTTCCCCCACCTCGGGACCGTGACCTCCGCAAAGGGGGAGACGACGCTGCCCACGCTGGCACGACGGAACAGCACCTCACTATTTCCGGCGCCACAGATCCCCTGTGGCAACCAATTCAATGACCCGCTGGGCACCTCACAGTTCCACGCCGAGGTCTCATGCAAGAGCACCCCGCCCCAAAGCCCATCGCGCTACTATCCCACCCGAGGAGGTTTCAGTCAGCTCGCTCGCTCCCAGGCATGACCGGCACCTTCTCCCTTGACAGGGTCGCGCGGACGGCACTCACCGCGGTGGCTCGAGGACGACCTCACCAGGGGACCTGAGGAACCTTATAGAACGGAACCGGAACCACGGCCAGGCGTAGGCCGCCAGCGGGAGGGGCCATAACTCCGAGTACGCCGAATCCTCAGGATACAACGACCGCCTCAATGCCCTCAAAAAGAAGATCGAAGGTATACATCGGGAGAGTCTTCCCTCAAGCGAGGGGGCCAGGTATGCCGCCGACTCGCTTACGAAGCCCTTCACTGAAGAGCTGCTCGCTGTCCGCGTCTCCTCCAGAAACAAGCTTCCAAAGGTGACTCTCTTCGACGGAAAGTCCGACCCGAAAGACCACCTGGATGCGTTCATGGTGGGGATGAGCTTCCAGGACAACTTTGATGCCGCCCAATGCCGTGCGTTCCCCGCCACTCTCATCCGTGACGGACGAGATTGGTTCTGAGGACTCACGTCACGCTCCATCTCTACCTTCGATAAGCTGGCCGCCCAGTTCCTCGGGCATTTCGTCGAGAACAGACGGTAGAAGCGGACCGTCGATTACCTCTTCACTATAAAGAGCGGTGATAAGGAATCCTTTAAAGGATACGTCACCCGCTTCTACAGCGCTCTTATTGAGGTCCCAGAGCACCGAAATGAGACTGTCATCACAGCCTTTAGGTCGGGTCTTAGGCACAGGCAATAGCTCTGCTCCTTTGCATTAATGCAACCAAAGACCATGGTCGACGTAAAGACCTGGACCGAGTGAGAAATCCAGCTCGAGTCTGAGGTAAATGCGAACCTACCCTGGATCGACCAGGCCAATCAAAAGAAGAGGGGTAGAGAAGAAAAGAAAAAGATTGACCGACCAAAGCCATACCCCCCCAAAGTTCCAGAAGTATACCCCGCTCAATATCTCCCAGACAGAGCTGTTGGAGGAGGCAATGGGCGAGCGATTTTTCAAACTCCCTTCGGTCACCAGTATGGTGGCCAAACGGACATAAGGCCTTTACTGTGCCTTCCACAAGTCGCAGGGACACCCCACCGAGAACTGCAAACAACTCTGCGACTACATCGAGGAGTTAATTCTCTCGGGGCACCTGGCAAAGTACTTGCGTGAAAAGCGACAAGCCGGCCGGGAGCAAGAGAACCATCCCCCTCCCAGTGAGCTGACGATTGTCCAAATCATGGTCGTGTCAACAGGGAGTGCGCCTGGAGCCGGCGTGATTCGACGCATCCTGCCGGTCGAGGGGACTAGCAGCCAGCCCCGGAAGAAGAGCAAAGCAGCCGAGCCCATCACCTTCATCGACGAGAACCTCCACGGGATATCCTTGCCTCACAACTACCCCTGGTGATTACAACATTGGTCCACCGCTACGAGGTTCAAAGGATACTGGTCGACTCAAGGAGCTCGGCAGACATCCTTTTCTACGACTGCTTTTTACATATGGGGATCGGCCCGTCGGACCTGAGGCCGACCGCCCACATTCTGTCGGGGTTTACTGACCACTCCATCCCGGAAGAAGGAGTGGTCACCCTCCTACTTAATATCGGGGAGGCGGGTCGTACGCGAACCGTACCAGTGGAGTTCATCGTCGCTAGAATTCCATTGACCTACAATATCCTCCTGGGACGCCCGACACTAAACTCCCTTCGGGCCCAGATCTTGACCTACCACCTCGCGATCAAGTTTCCACTCGACCAAGGCAGAATAGGCCGGGCCTACGGGAACCAGCAAAACGCAAAGATTTGCTTCACAGCGACATCTATGCCCGAGGAACGAAGCGACGACCTTGAGGGCACAGGTGATTTCCGGGGGTCCTTGGATACTTGGGACGAACAAAAAGAAATCCGAGGGGCCCCGGTGGAGCCGCTAACAAAATTCCCCCTCGTCGAAGGGGATAATGAACGAACCGTCCAAATCGGGTCACTCTTAACGGGGGCCCGGCGCGACGACATGGTCCACTTCCTCAGAGGAAACTCGGACGTGTTCGCTTGGGCACCCGCTGACATGCCCGGAATCGACTCCCAAGTAATATCATATAAGCTCGGGTCGACCCGACGGCTCGACCCGCCAGGCAGAAGAAACGAAGCTTCACTCCGATCAAACGAAAGGCGATCGAGGACGAAGTTGACAAATTGCTCGCATCCAACTTCATTCGAAGCGTGGCCTACTCAGAATGGCTGGAGAATGTGGTAATGGTTAAAAAGGCAAGCGGGAAGTGGCGCATGTGCGTCGACTTCACAGACCGCAATAAGGCCTGTCCGAAAGACAACTATCCCCTCCCTCAGATAGATCAGCTCGTCGACAGTTCGGCATGCCACGAGTTACTCAGCTTCATGGATGCTTTCTCCCGCTACAGCCAGATCCGTATGAATCCAGCAGACGAAGAGCTCACCGCATTCACAACGGACCGGGGGGTATACTGCTATAAAGTGATGCCATTCGGCCTCAAAAACGCCGGGGCTACATACCAACGCTTGGTCAATAAGATGTCCAAATCACAGATCGGGACGAACATGGAGGTCTATGTCGACGGCATGCTCGTTAAATCGACCTCTTCAGATGAGCACACCAAAGATCTTGGCGAGACTTTCGACATCCCCCGCAAATACAAAATGAAGCTTTATCCCGCCAAGTGCGCGTTCGGGGTCACTAGTGGGAAGTTCCTCGGATTCATGGTTACCCACCGAGGAATCGAGGCTAACCCGAAGAAAATCAGCGCCATCCTCAACATGGTCGCGCCAAAGACCAACGTCGAAATCATGCGGCTCACGGGAAGAGTAGCCGCTCTGAGTCGCTTCATGTCAAGGTCCGGGGAAAAGTGCCTCCCATTCTTCAAAGCCCTGAGGAAAACCCCAAGGTTCGAATGGTCGGAGGAGTGTCAGATCGCTTTCGAGCAACTGAAAGTACACCTGGGTAGAGCTCGGCAGAGGATTCGAGAATAGGGTAGGTCTATTTTGTTGATTCGTGAGAACTTTGCTCCCTCAGTGCTCACCCGACCGACTGAGGGAGACGAGCTATCACTGTATCTAGCGGTGTCCGATCAGGCTGCCAGCTCGGTGCTTGTCCGAGAAGTCGAAGGAGTCCAAAAGCCGGACTACTACGTAAGCCACGTCTTTAAAGACGCGGAAACAAGGTACCCGGCTATAGAAAAGATCGTCTTGGCGCTTATCATGACCTCGAGGAAACTACTGCACTACTTCCAGACACATACCATCCTCGTTCTCACCGAGCGTCCTTTAGGGGATATTCTCACCTCCCCCGAGTCTTCTGGTCGCTTGGAGAAGTGGAGGTGGGAGTTATCTCAATTCGACATAAAGTACCGCCCAAGGCAGGTAATCAAAGCACAAGTCATGGCCGATTTAATTGTCGAATGCACTATCCCCAGCAAGGAGGCAGTGTCAGTGCCGGCCTCCGGATCTCAACCCTCGATCGAAGAGAGGCCCGACTCCGTCCCCGATTGGGTCCTTTATGTCGATGGATCATCAACTGAGGATGGCTGTGGTGCTGTCCTCATCATTTGAGGCCCAAACGAGATAGAGATGGAGTATTCTTTGAAGCTCAGGTTCAAGGCCTCAAACAATGTCGCGAAGTACGAGGCCTTGCTAGTTGGGCTATGAATCGCCTCCAGAGTGAGGCTGCAGACGATCTGAATCCACAGTGCTCCGCCCTGGTCGTAGGCTAGGTGACCGGCCGTTTCGAGGCACGGGAGCCTCTGATGGTGAAATATTTAGCCGAGGTAAGGTGACTACAAAAAGACTTCGACGAAGTTCAAGTAGAGCAGATCCCCGGGCACCTAAACGCCCATGCTGACGCTCTGAGCAAACTAGCTTCCTCCTATACGGCCAACAACAAGAGAAATATCCTCTTCGAGGTCTTTCCATGGCCCAGCGTGGAAGACAGAGCGACAACACTTCAAGTTTATGTTGCCCGGGAAGAAGACCGGGATTGGAGGAAGCCCCTAGTAGAATTCCTTAAGGAAGGTACGCTCCTAGAAGATCGAGGGGAAGCCCGCCGCCTCCGAGCCAAAACCCGCCATTTCGTTTGGAGCAGTGGAAACCTCTATAAGAAAGCCTTCACTCAACCCCTGCTTCAGTGCGTCGACCCCCACGAGGCCGACTACGTCCTCCGTGAGGTTTACGAAGGGGTCGGCGGAGCACATCAAGGGTCCCGCACCTTAGTCCAGAAGACGTTACTCCAAGGATACTATTGGCCGACCATCCATCAGGACACTCAGAAGCTCGTCAGAAGATGCAAGAGCTGCAAACTCCATGGCAGCATACCTCGTCTTCCGGTTACTGAGCTAACGGCTCTGACCTCCCCATGGCCGTTTGCCCAGTGGGGAATGGACATGATAGGACAACTCCCAACTGGTACGGGTGGGCACAAATACATCCTCGTCGCGGTGGACTACTTTACGAAGTGGGCCGAGGCCGTCCCCATCAGAAAACCGGACGCCACTGTGACTATCAAGTTCCTGCAGAACAACATAATATTCCAGTTCGGGATCCCGAGGTGTATCGTTACCGACCATGGGACGAATTTCGAAAACGACAAAGTTAAAAGATTTTGCAGCGAATACCATATACCGATGAAGTTTGCCACGGTCGCGCATCCCCAGTGCAACGGGCAGGCCGAGGTTGCTAACCGGGACGTCATTCGAGGTCTTCGAGCTCACCTGGAAGGACGACAGGGCAGTTGGGTGGACGAATTACCCCGGGTTTTATGGGCCTTGCGCACATCGAAGAAGACCCCTACTGGAGAGACCCCCTTCAGCCTCTGCTACGGCACCGAGGCGATGGTCACGGCAGAGATCGGGCTGCCCAGTTACAGGGTCGAGCACTTCGACGACGAAGCAAACACCTCGGCCCTCTGGACTAATTTGGACATCTTGTTGGAGAAGCGGGACCGGGCATAGATCAAAGCTGCTTCTTATCAACAGCAAACTGCCCGAGACCGGATTTTTGGTCCTAAGGCGGAACGAGTTCGTTGACCAGGAAAGGTTACACAAGTTTTCCCCAAAGTGGGACGGCCCATTTCTCGTCCCCGAAGTATTGCCCGGCGGGGCCAATCGCTTGCAAGACGCGGTGTGTCGCAAATTTCCACAGCCCTACAACGCCGAGAAGCTCAAGTTGTACCTTTGAAAATTTTATCTATGAATATAAATTTCTTCTTTGCCAAAGCGATGTATATTTTTCTAAGTCTTTTGAATTAGAAGAAATTCCTCCTATGTGTTTCCCTCTTCCTCGGTTCAAAGGTCACAGAGTTCGTTTCATGAAAATACTCAAACGCACCCAGAAAAGAAGCAATAATACGTCGCAAAAATATGACTTTATTTATCAAAGGTATTGTGGGCTCCTCAGCCTTACATGAAATTAAAATTACAACAGAGGGGGTACGGGGTCAATGTAGCACTGTTGGTGGTACTCCGTGGAGATCTCCGCCAGCCGAGCCCTGGCCTCTTCAGCCCGTTCTTGGCGATGCTGCCCGCGTACCTGGGACGCCACGGAAGCGTCAGGCCCCCCACCTGCCGAGCAGGGGCCTGCGATCTGCCTCTTTCGGAAGCACTCCAAAATAAGGGCCAAAGATCGGTCGTGCCCGTTCTTCGAGATGAGGCCGAGGACATAGAGCGTACGCACCTTGTTGAGCGCCTCATCCAGCAGCTCCTCGGAGAGGGGGTTGTACAGCCCTGAGGACCTCCTCCAAATTGTGTACATTAGCAATTGGAGGAGGGACGACCGACGAGGAAGTAGACGGATGAAGTGGTCCTCGATGCGCTGGACCACGCCCCGGTACGTCTCCTCGGAAATCGATTGGTCATACAGGTAGACGTCATCGGAAGTGACAATCACTTTAATCACGTAGATAGCCCGGCCATCTCAGAAAAGCGATGCTGAAAGAAACCCATCTCCTCCTCTATTTATAGCCTCTACAGAATCCTCCAAGGTCCCAAATTTGCGTGAGCGTGGGCGTGAATCCTGGGATTTTCTCGGCTCTTCCAATACCGTACCGCCACGTGGCGGGCATCCCGTATTTCTCGGCCAACCGTTGTCGAAATGACGTGGATCTTGGAATGCCTCGCCTCACCTATGCGTTTCTGCCACGTGTCGCCCGTGACGGTCACTCTTCCGGATTTTCGCGCGTCCAGGGAGGTCGGGCGACGCCTCGCGAAACTGAGCATCTTCACTGCTCGGTCAATCCATGGCTGGTAGTTTACTACCCACCGACGCCAAGAATCAAAGCCCTCCTCAAGAGGCCACCGAGCAGCTTCCCTGCTCGGTCAATCCATGGCTGGTAGTTTACTACCCACCGATGCCAAGGATCAAAGACCTCCTTAAGAGGCCACCGAGCAGCTTCCCTGCTCGGTCAATCCATGGTTGGTAGTTTACTACCCACCGACGCCAAGGATCCAAAGCCCTCTTGTAACAACCCTAACTTTCTGTACAAATTTTTATAAAATACAGAAAAGAACCCCTGAGCCTGAGCACAAGTTATAAGTTTAATTTGCTTTTGAACAGCAAGAAATAACTTTTAGCTCATTGGTAAAGCCTTGCACTGCTGAGAAAAAGCACCAGAGTTCAAATCCCATCAGCCACATTATCTTTTTAGTTATTTTACTTTAAAATTTTTAGAAGTCCAAGAGTCTTCACGTGCACAACACGTAAAAACAAGTGTCGCACATAAAACAAACGAGTGCACTGCAGTATACCAACCGACCCCGACACGTGGAACCAAACCCAGCCCCATCCGTTGGGAATAGGCCGACGACACATGCATTTGGGGCCGACGACGTCAGTCCCCCCCGTACCAAATGCCCTCATATTTTATCCCCTGCAACGTTTGGCCTACTCCACTAACCCCGCATTGCTTGTTTACTCTGAATTATTCCAGAGAGCAATAAAATTCACATTTAATCCTATTTTATTACAAATTTTAATACACCCATTCACTACAATAAACCCTAGCTTTTCCTATAAATACTACCCCTCATTCCACACTTCCTCACTCAAAAATCCCTGCTAAAACTCTCAAGAATTCACAAGTCTTTATATTGTACAAGTGGAGTTAGCAAAGGGCGAAGCTCCGACGAAGTTCCGACGAAGTTCCGGCAACGATACGGGGAGTTTCCGGCAACGATATGAGGCACCGAAGAATCCTAGACCTCTTTCTACCTCTCACCTTTCATCAAAGCCAGTAAGTCTCATTTTCCCCTCTCATCTTCATCTTTAAATGGTTCTATTTCTAAAACCCGACGGAAGCGGAGTTAGTCCGACTTCCGATTCGGTTTTCTTTAAAAACTATATTTTTCTTAATCAAGATAACTTCATATTCTCACATATTGCTTAACAAACATTAACAAACTCGACAAAATAAGTTTCACATCAAAATAATCATTTTTGTGATAATTATCGCATTTTTACATAAAAATACCACATACTATTTATTTCGACATTAAAACCTTTATACCTTTCTATACCTTTATATATGTAACATTTCAAAAAAATAAAATATTATTTTTGGGAATTTTTATAATTTAATAATAAAATATTGAATATTTTAATAAGGCGGTATAATTAAATACCGATAAATTGGAAAAAATTTGGAAAATTATGGAAATTACTAAAAAGATGGTGTTTTATGTGATTTATGCAAATTATGAAATTTTACGATTTATTATACACTAATTTTGTGCTAATCACGATTAAAAATCGCTAATCGGGCTTTAAGCGTGTTTTGTGCACATGACATGGACATGTCATTTTAACACTTGTTACATTTTTCCTACATGTTTTGGATGTATGGTTATAGTTTTGGGTTTACTATTGCAAAGAGAAGGAAATAAAAGAAAAGATAAAGAATAGAATAGTGTAAGGTATGGGTGAGAGAGAGAGAGGTGAGAGGTCTCCTTTGACTTAGCCATTCTCTTTCCCTATTCATTCTCTTCATCTTTCACCTCCCTCTTCATCATGGCAGCACCCCCTTTCCCCTCCACTTCAAACCCTAACTTCATCATCAAATCTCCATCAAAACCCCACTCCCACTTCACAAAAAATGTGCACAAGCTCTCAAGCAACCCTTTGGACCAAGAAAGTTTGAGTTTTGGAGCTGTAGAGAATTCATGAGTGCAAAATGAGGTAATTATTCCATCAGTAGTGTAATGTTTCATATGCTTAAGCCTCTTTTCAAGTTTAAAATTGATTTGGCGAAGTTTAGTGAACTTTGAAAACTCAAGTTCGGAATTAGGGTTTGATTTGATTAGAGATGGTGTAATTGGGCTTTAGAGATGACCTTAGACCCCCTATAATGATAGAAACCCAGAACAAACCCAACTGAAAACCCAAAATATGGAATTTCAGAACTTTTCATGTCGGTTTCTGACGACTTTGAGGGTGCAGGGAAATCTGGTATAACCTGGGAATTTTACTAGAAAAATAAACAACTCTAGAGAACCAATTGGACCACTAAGCATCCACTGTAGAAGTTTGAGGCCCCAACTCCACCCCAAATCGGAGCAGGCCGGATTTTCCTGGGGTATGGCCGGCCACCTGGTAGAAGTTGGTCCCCAGGTTTCTTCTGTAGGTCATATGTACCCTATATATCACCCTAGTGTTGTTTTGGAACATTGTTTACACCTTAATCAAAATCTGGGACTGAATACATGTGTTGCTGTTTTGATTCGAGTTATGGTTTTGCGTATTTTAAATTCTGGATTTTTGTATTTGTGCTTTATCTCGATCACATGACGTTTGTACGTCTATATCGAGTGATATTGGGTTGAGTTGCGAGATGCAAACCATAGGTTCTAACCTATAGGCTTTTAAGCGTTTCGTTTTGGTTTTCGTGTGTCGTTTCTTCTTCGAATTTGATTTTAACACGATACGATACGTTATGATGTGCAGGTACCCCAAGTGGACTTCGAGACGACAAGCAAGCGCGTGGCGACGTCAGTATCGGCAGACGAAGGCCAAGGTGAGTAGATTTATATCTACGAGGAGAAGTCGGGTGGATGGCGTATAGCACCCCCGCAAAGTTGTAATGAATTATGCGATGGGATACGATATATATACCTTTATATGTTAGGATGTGATATGAGCCTTAGCAAGGAAGCTTTAGGAGGTTAGGGGTCAGTGTTAGCGAGTATGGATGAAAGGACTCTAGTCGATTTCTTAGTCCCGAAACCCTAGGGTAAAGATTTGCATACATGCACATACACATACTCACATACTTTGACTTCCTTGTGTGTATTGGGGATATATTTATATTTGTATTCCTATGCTTGGATGACTAGAATGTTATATGATATTTGGAAATGAGTCGATCTGATCGGGCATAATGCCGTGAGATATTTAGTGCGCGACCGAGATATGTCATGATGTTATAGCGGGTCGTTGGACGACGATACTATGTTGATGATATATTATGATAGTTGACGAGTTATATATCGAGATATGAGATATGATATGTTAAGATATTATAATGGATCGCTTGGGCGATCTATACTCCTATATGATGATAAGTATGGATGACACCGGATTGTATGAGGCTGTAGATCAGTAGCCAGATCATGATTAATGTCGATGATATTAGTAGTGTGCTAGACTTAGATCAGTACCCCTGTTCACGATTTGTGATGATAAGGATATCAGATGAATAATGAGATAAATACGATATTTGACCCGTACCCAGATTTGGGATGCCGTACGATAGATTTACTGTACGAGAGATAGTTATGAGGATAGATCCGCACTCTTGACTCGAGAATGTCATATTATTTATTGTATCGTACGTGATACTGTTGAGGTGAGATCACCGACTACTAGGTATGTATGTATGTATAGATCGACTCAGACTTAGACGGATTCCCTTACTCTTTTGACTGGGCTCGAGTCATGCTCATTTTCAAAAGAGGGAAATCGTGAGTATATTTATATACCAAACTGCATGACTCGGATATTGGGTAGGTATATTTTCAGTGTTGTTGTTATCACATCACTTCCTATGTATTCATGATGTTTCATCACACCGTATGCTTATATTGTGTTTTCATATGCCATTTTTGAGATCATGCTGTCAGGACACCAGCACCATTACCGATGATGCGTATGTCCACATACACTTACTTGCCGGCTCACACACATCATCATCGGTAATTGCCATGTCACGTACACTTTAGAGAATATTACTCATTGACATAGCTTGTTAACTGATAGTTCGACATGGTATTAGCGTACTCGTCTTTATATGCTAGATTAGACGTTGCAGTTATTACTTGCTACTGCATGCATATTATTATTCACTGTTTACTTGCTATTGATGGTTGGATTTCGGATTTCCATGAGATTTTCTGGATTTGGAAACCGCATGTGAAAGTTTTATAAACTGATGTGTTATTTTAAAGAGAAAAAATGTGGTTTTCCTTGATATGATATTTTCTCGGTTATGAGATGGATTTCGATACCCGATTCGAGGAGGTGTAGGAACCGTCTCGGGTACGTGGTGGACCCGGTATGGTACCCCGAGGCGAGATTGTTTATTCATGGTGGATGATGAGCCTGGCAGGGGCAGACTGCCTACCGGTGATTGCATTTGGACCTGGCGATTATCCGGAGGATACCGAGCAGAGTCACGTGATGCATATAGGCCGACCCGTACTGCCGGAGCCCGAGGGCCGATCCCGCAGATGATACGGAGCCTGAGATATATAAGGATTTACGTGCCGATGCTGGGCGCAGATTTATGTTTTGTGTCGATGCTTGACACTAACTTCTCTATTGATTTCATGATGTATTCTGTTTCCATTCGTCATGCATTCATACATCGTATATCTGATATGTTGCTATCTGAGGTACTGACACGAGCATGTAGTATTACACTCATACATAGATGGACCAGGATGTTTATTTGAGGATACTACTTGATATGACCTAGGATAGCGTTGTGCATGCGATTTCTATTCATAGATGTTTTCTACTCATGAGTTGGCAACTCACCCCCGTTGTGCCACAGTTCTTGCAGGTTTTGCCGTACAGGTTTCATTACGGTTTTGCTGGCACACTGCTTCCTTTTCGGGTGATTGCTTTGGTAGGTGGGTTCTTTTGCATCAGGATCACCATTGTATATATGTTATTCAGTTGTATATAGTAAACTCCATTATCCAGACATGTATATTTTATTGACTTAGAAGACCAGTGTATATTCTTTCGACCTTAGAGTCGCGCGTTGTATTATTATGGATTTTATGTTGTTTAGAGTTTCCTTTCAGTTTTGATCCTCGCCCTTCGGCGTTGTATATTATATTGCTTGCGTGGTTGTGGCCGTCGATTGACGAAGAGCTAGCTCCCTCTTGGGGATGCCTTTTATCATTAATGCATATATTTATCATGTTGTACCCCGTTCGGGGCCAGTATTTACAAAGGAAACTCTGCCGAAATTTTCAGAAAAGACTTGTGATTTTAAAAATACATATTTCGGCATATATTTCTAACTACTTGATTTAAATTAGTTTTCCTTCACTCTACTGCTTTACTTGGTTTTGACTTTTGGGTTTTGGCTTACTTAGATTACGTACGTCTCGAGACGTTTCGTAATTTAAGTGCTGGTCATGTTCCGTACTTTTCGGGTCGTAACAAGATAGTTCACGAGGTAATGACCTACCTCATCAAAACACACATCTCTATCATAGCATGATTGATTTTGGGTCAATAGAATACGGGAAATACGATCTTACAAATAAATACCCTAAACTTATAAAACCGTTTTCTATAAAAAGATGTATTGACGATTTCTATGCAATTGCACCTCTACAACCCATTTTGGGGACCCCGTTCGGGATGATGCGGATTATCGCACATCCTCGGGCTTAGTAGAGCGAGATGCAGACCTCCGCAAGGAGCATTCGATCTCGATGGAATTTTTATACATTTTTTTTAGAAAATGGATTTCTACAAGAAAATAAATAAATTATTTTAATTAAATATTTATAAATTTATTATAAAAAGATCTATTTTAATTATATAAATATTTCAAATTTTCAAAATCAAAGGAATCACTATTACATGAAAATACCATCCAAATACAACACAAGTACAATATTTCAAGAAAATACCACATACTATGGAAACTAGGTTCTATTTACTAGAAATTGCACAATTGTAAAATACACATCTATGAAAACCCTAAAGACGATAATTAAATACTTGAGGTGTATTTTGAAATTATGCCAAAACTATTTTTACATAAAACCCCCTCAAGTTATACTAGATTACAATAAGGACCCTAGTAAACATAGGTTTAAGCGGGACCGGTCTCTTGAGCCTCAGGGAATCGGAGATATGGGTGCTTGCCTATTTAAGGTAGACAACCTAACAAAAAGTGTTATCAATACGGTAATTGTCTTGAAAAAAGACACAAATCCTGCCGTCCATGTGCAACAGTTATCGATAACATCAAAACCTAATTCAGGACTTCAATTTATTTTCTAATGGTCTGACTCAGACTGAGTCTAAATATAATTAATCTGACTTGAATGTGATTCAAGTATAAAACTACAATTCAATATGAATATATATATATATAGATATATATATATATATATTCAATCTATTCAATCTTTTCAATCCATACAACTTGACCGAACCGAACCATGGATATACTCCATTTACATGTTCATCCATTATATCTGTTCCATTTACTGATATCATAGTTTCGGCAAGTTATCCATCTATACAATTTATAATACAAGACAACACAATACAATCCATACAATCAATACATAAACACTACGGGGTTATAAAGGGGTAGACTGGTACGAAACATATTAAAGGTGGCACGAGGTGGTCACTTAAGACGTAATTACATCCATGCCGTTGTTCCGTGGTATTATCGACGTAGTCTTGTACTACGGGTTACCAAAGTTTCCGGTGTAAGTGGGACTCCTCTCGTATACACTGGCATTTTCTGTACCAAGCTACAAACAACTGCGCTAACATTATAATAAAACATTATAAAACCATACTCTCTCTCTGCCTATTCTACTTCTCCCTCATCTTTGGGACTTACCGAGCGATTGTTCGCTGACGACATTCCTACTTCTCTTCTTCTTTGGAATGTTGTCAGGAGGACCCGACATTGAGGAGTACGAGACCAGTCAGGAGTATTTGGAGCAGGCCCCTGAGCAGTACACCGAAGACCCAAAGCTGTAACCACTTGTACATATTCCATTTTTATTTCTGTTATGCCATTGTTTAGGCATCGCTTTCATTCCATGTATTTACATTCCAGCTATATTGTAAAAAGAATGTTAATAAATAAAGTTGCTGTTCGTTTACATCTTGTCTCTTGTGTACAATTTATTCTATATTGCTTAGATACGCTTAGCGTGTTTACTTCTGAGTAAATACGCCGTGGCCCCGTCGCGCCCTCTGCCCGTATACTTGGAAGCGGGGCGTGACACCTCCTCAAGAATCCACCGAGCATCTTCCCTGCTTGATCCATCCCTGGCTGGTGGTTTACTACCCACCGACGTCAAGGATCAGAAGCCCTCGACCTCGGCAAACGCCGACCGATCCGGACTAAACTCTTGTCTAACTCATTTCAAGAGAAGTGGTCACCGGTCCAACTCAAAAGAATGGGAAAATCTATGCCATTCTACTCGAAGGAGCCAACCGACGTACCTTAAGTGAGCGATTGCCACCTCGAATCCGGGGCCATAAGGACACCGACCTTACACCGGCCTTTGTATACTTAGACAGATAATTGGACTTCACTCGACGCGTGACCGCCAACTAAAGGACTAGTCGCCGACTGAACACGTGGCTCGTCAGGCGAGGAAGACGCTAACAAGCTCACACAAATGAAAACATTGCCACACAAAAATTTGCAAAACAGCTTTATTCACAACTTGGGAGTCTCTACAAAGGTATTATAGGCTCCCCAGCCTTACAAAATTGCCCGAAGGGTTACAAAATTCCGAAACAAAAAAAAAAGAGAAGGCAGAAAGGCTCAGGCCTCGGGACTGGAGAGGACCTCAATATGCTCTGCGCCAGCATCGGTAGCCGGGGTGGTGGCCTTAGGGTCGGTGCCCTCAACAGGAGCTTCGGCACTAGGAGCCGGGGTGATAGCCTTATCCCCAACGCTCCCACCAGGAGCTTTCCCCCCGGTGGCACTTCCAGCGGCGTTCCCCTGCATCTCATCCTCGAGGGGGTGCTCGAGCCGGAGCCCGCCGTTGGGAAACTCCGGCATCAACGCCTTGACGGCATCAAGAGACTGATGCCAGACGAGGGCCGAGGCGTCAGCAAGGTCGGTGTAGAATTGATCCGACGTCTTGTAGCTCTCCACCGTCTTTGCGGCCCGGAGGTCGGCGCGCTTCATCCCTTCCTTCGCAGCCTCATTCTCCCTCTTAAGGGTGTCCCGCGTCTTCTTCAGAGTGGGAGTACCCTGGCCACCTCCAACTTAGCCTTAACGACCTTGTTGGACTCCTTCAAAATTCGGATGGACTCCGTGCAATTGGAGTTCACCGCCTCCTCGGCGGCAACCCGATCTTCTAGGACGGCGATCCTCTCTCTCGCCTGACGCATCTCCCGGCTCAAGATCTCCTCCCGTGAGGAAGACTCGCCCGCTATCTGCATCGTCGGGGCAATTTCCTCGTGCTCCATGTTGGCGAAGAGGGTGCAGTGCTGGAGGACCTGAGGAAAACAAAAGGAGGGGTTAAAAAGTATCCGATCCGACAAACAAAAGGGGATTAATGAAAACCCGAACGGGAGGCGGACACTGACCTGCACAGCTTCCTGAGCTGTGACCACGATTTGGGCCTTGAGGGTCCCTCGAGGGATTTTGCCCTCGGCCGATCGTTCCATCTCCGAGAGCAAACTATCGGAGACAGAAAGCCCCGAGGGCACCTCGAAGCAAAGGTCCCCCTCCTGCACGAAGGCCGGAAAAGACGGAGGTCCGGATATCGTCCTTTTGTGCCACTTGAGGGGGGCCTCGGGGGGGGGGGTCGGCCTCATCCGCCACCTCCAAAACCCGGGGCTCCGACTCCCGAGCATGTTTACGGCTCTCCCCGCGGCTGGTCTCCAGAGCCCGGGGCATGGAAGAACGCCTAGCCGATGCAGCCGCCGACGGGGCCGGGATTGGAGCGGGGCATGACAAACCGGCACCTCTGGCCTTCCTTCCGTTTTTCTCGGCCATGGCATCCAGGAATTTGGATCGGTCCATCGGTTCTGCAAAAAAAAAAAGAAAATACACAATGGGAATTAGTGACACTGGAAAGAACAGAAGAAAAAAATATGCACATCTAAACAGGTCGCCTAGGCTCCTAACTTACCCATGAATTGAGCTGAGCTGAGCTCGGCCTAACTAAAGTCCTGCTCAGAAAGCAAAACATCAGCCCGTTGGACAAGCTCCCACGCCGACACCGCCCTTGCTTCAGGAGAGGACGACCGCCTCACCCGCGGGCAGTCGGCCTTTGTGCCACTGAACAGGCACCGGCCAATCCTCACCCTCGGGTGGCCCGACAAATAGGAACTTATCCATCCATTCGTGGATGGAAGAAGGAACCGGTACGACCCCCGACCCTGCCGCCCTCCCTTATGTTTTCTAAAGGGAACATAACCCATCTCGGCTCGTCCTTACGGGTGCCGGGATGATTTTTATAGCAAAGGAAGGAAAGGAGAAGGGTCAAGCTGAATGAGATTTCTTCGAGTCTCAACCAGACCAGGAACCCAAGGAGAATCCTCCATGAGTCCGGTACTAGCTAGCCTGGAGCTAGTTGAAAACAACACAGCGCGACGCTAATCTCGGGGGAGAAGGGCAGACGCATTCCGGCCCAAAAGGCATCCAGGTACAAGGCGGTCTCCTTTCCCCGCACCTGGTCCGCCCTCACCCTCCCCCCCCCCCGTCCAAGCGAAGCGAATAGCTAAGGGGAATGTGGAAGCAAGCCCGGATTGTGGTGAGCTCATCCACATTCCTCAGGAAGGAGGGCGCGTCGCGAGCACTCCTGATAGGCGCTTTGGGGACGTCCCCGTCGCACGACCACGGGAAGCACGAGTAACCCTAACTCCCCGGGGGGAATCCGACTTGGATGGGACAAAGGAAGAAGCAGCGGAAGACTCCCTAGACTCTACCATGACTATCTCAACAGACTCCCCAGAGGAAGACATCTAATCTGAGTCAAAGAAGGAGTCCTCCGAAGAAAGAGCGCGAGAGATCCGACCTAAAGGGAAGAGCACCGAGATAACTCTCGCAGCGATGGAGAAATGATAGCGAAGTGTGGACCCTGGAGGGATCCCACCTCTATTTATAGCATTTGGCAAACGCATCCAACAGCGCAGATCGTTTCCCGCCAAATCATGTCACGCCCCGCTTCCCGGTGTACGGCGAAGGGGACACGACTGGTCCGCTGCGTATTTACTGTGAAGTAAATACGCTAAGCGTATCTAAGCAATATAAAGTAAATACACAAGAGACAAAAGATATGAACTGAACATCAACTTTATTTATTAACATTCTTTTGTACAATGCATGGAAAAGTAAATACATGGAATAAAGCGATGCCTAAACAATGACATAACAGAAATGAAAAAGTACTGAAATGGGAAGTGTACAATGACTAGAGCTCGGGGTCTTCACTGAACTGGTCCAAGTCTTCAGCAGTGGGCTCGATCTCTGAAGTGTCCAGATCACCTGATGACATTCAAAGAAAAAAGAAAGAGAATGTCGTCAGCGAATAGGTCGCTCGGTAAGTCCCAAAGATAAGGGAGAAATAGAATAGACAGAATAAGAAGGTATCTTTTAAAGTTGTATTATATTGTTGCAATGTTGTGTTAACGCTGTTGTTTGTAACTTGGTACAGAAGGATGCCAGTATATACGAGAGGGGTCTCTATATGCTAGAGTCCAGGGCAAACGGAATATACAAGGAACCGTTAAGCCGCGGTACAACAACAACGGAATATATGTTAGGTGTCTTAATCTTACCGTCTCGTGCCACTTTTAACACTTTCCGTACCAATCTACCCCTTCAACCCCGTAGTGTTTTGATTGTATTGTTTTATTGTATTGTATAGATTGTATAGTTGGATGACTGACCAAAACCATGATATCAGTAAACGGATGTAACTGTATAATCATGTGAATAGAATAACTGTAGAATCATGTAAATAGATGTATATCTATGGTTCGGTTCATTCAAGTTGATAGATTGAATATATGGAATAATGGATTCATGGATTTATGTTGAATTGTAATATTGTAAATTGTAGATTGTAGATTGTACTTGGATCATATTCAAGTCAGATTATAATGAGACTCGCTCTGAGTCAGACAATTAGAAAAGTAAATTGAAATCCTGATTGTTTTGATGTTATCGGTAACCGCTGCACATGGGCGGCATGATTTGTGTCTTTTTCAAAGACGATTACCGTATTGATAACACCGTTGTTAAGTTGTCTACCTTAGATGGGCAAGCACCCACTTCTCCGGCTCCCTGAGGCTCAAGTGATTGGTCCCGCTTAAACCCATATTTACTAGGGTCCCTAGGGTAAATTATAGAACTTGAGGGGTTTTTATGTAAAAATAATTTTTTATAGTTTTCAAAATACACCCCAAGTATTTATTAATCGTCTTTAGAGTTGTAATAAATATAGATTTTATATTATGATATTTCTAGAGAAAATATCCTATTTTCATAATAAATGGTATTTATTGGTAATATTGGTTTTGTATGTAATTCATGGTATTTTAATGTAAAATGATTATTGTGATTTTTAGAAAGAGGTGGAATATTTATATCATAACAAAATAGATATTTTAATGATAAATATACATATATTTATACAAAAATAATTTTAATATATATTTTATATTCTAAAAATCTCATTTTCTTAAGATGTCGTATTTTAAATCTTTTGAGACCGAATGCTCCTTGCGGAGGTCTGAATCTCGCGCTACTAAGCTCGAGGATGTGCGATAATCTGCATCATCCCGAACAGGTTCCTCAAAATGGGTTGTAGCGCCGCTTTACAAAGATTTGTATAAATACTAAATCCTTTAGAAAACGGTTTTATTAAGTAATGGTATTTAAATGAAAATGTGTCGCTTTCTCGTATTCTATGTTCCCAAGGGTATGGTGTTATGTTGCATATGAGTGTGTGAGGAGGTAGGTCATTACCTCGTGATCTACTTAAAGATATCGCAAGTTTTGTGATATTATATGTAGAATTGAAACTATGTGGTATTTAAATGAAAATACGGTAAAATGAAATAGCAATTATTTTTATGATATGAAATTTGATCAATTTGGTTGATTAGTGTTTAATAGTCCACATGAATTGGTTTAAGCATGATTGTATTAAAGAAAAGTGAGGTTTTATAAAGAATCCGAATCGGAAATTGGATTTGTTCCGATTCCGTCGGGTTTTATAATTCCGTATTTCTAGAATAGAATAGAAAAGTTAGAAATGGGACTTACAGGTTTAGGACAACAAGGAGAGGGGGATGGATTGGGAGGAGTCGCCGGTGCGTCGTTTCATCGCCGGGAGTTCCTAGGATGGTCGTCGGAAGTTCATCGGAAAATTCGTCGTAGCTTCGCTTCTTGCTCGTTTTCAAAGTATACAAGTTTTCTTGAAAATTCTTGAGAGTTGGCTCAGAGTTTGGGATGAGGGGGTAGTGTGTAGTGTTAGTATTTATAGGGTTAGGCTATGGTTAGGATAGATGAAGGGTTTTAATTTAAAAAATGTATTAAAATATATTAAAATGTAATAAAAGTGGAGTAAATGGGATTTTAAAAGAGCTCTGGAAATGGTCTGAGGATAAAATTTTGCAGGTGTACAGGGGAGACCAAAAGACACATTTTTTGTGTTAGGGTCGTCGCCGGAATCGGCCGACTCGGCCGTGACTCGGTCGGATGACTGAGTCGGCCGAGTCGAGGCTGATTCCCGGCCGAGTCAGGCGGTCGGGATCCCCCCCGACGGTTCATCTAACCTCTGACAATGTTACATTTTTGGGTGTAGTGGGGGTTTTGTGAGATTTGCACGTGTAAACCCTTGGTATTCTAAAGGTTTTAAAAAAAATCAATATTAAAAATAATGTGGGGTATGGGATTTGAACTCTGGTGGCTTGGTTCAGCAGTGCAAGGTATTACCAATGAGCTATAAGCTCCTTCTTGTAATTATGGAGCTAATTAATTATTTAAAGTAATAACAGCAAATGTAAATACTCCAAATATACATTAATTTTTAAGCAAATTTTGTACACTAAAAATGGAGTTGTTACAAATCAGCGCTTCGTGCTCGACGGCCGTCGACGTCCCACGTGTCGCACGGCCATTGGGCGCATCCCTTCGAGCGCAGAGGACAGCGGCGACCCGTCACGTCAGCCAACCGGTGTCGGACGCGTAGCCTGACGCCTTAACGAACGTACGATCGAATCATCACTCCCTCTTTAATGCACGATCTCCTCTCTGATCCGCTGACGTCATCAAAAGATACGCCTAACTGCCTCGGGAATCCACGCCGACGGGGTCTTCAACTATGAACCGAGCCCGGGTGACCGATCGGACCACTCTCGACCCGACCCATAAATAGGTCGGTACGAGAGTGGGGGCTAATGATGATGCTCGTAAATAGGAGCTCCCCAGATCATGACACGTGGTAGGAGACGTGTCCCGATGCACACGGAAATAGGACGAGGACTGCACATTGGAGGCATCCTCCGGGCTATCTTCCCGAGCTTGGACCCGACCTTCGAGGATTCCCTGAAGAGTACTGTTTCGACCAATGGCTCACCTCCGAGCCCCCCCTGCACGTTGAGCTTCCTCAGCCTTCCCATCTCGTCTCCGAGCTGTCACACCATCGAACTTCCTCGGCCTCCCGCTCGCCTCCGAGCCTCCCGCTTAGCTGAGATTCCTCGGCTCTATTGGGCGACCCAGAACGCAGATCACGTCCGTCTCCGCCACGGCTCCGCGAATCTCTCCAAACGCGAGATATCCGCCGCCCCACGATCCCGCGTTCCACGCCGTCGCATCCCCCATTAACGAGCGTATCTCGTCATTAATGGAGGATCCAGCCATTCTCGCCGGCGCAACGCCACGGGCGTAACGTCCGGTGAGAATTTCGCGCCCGCTGGCCCATGGCTGCCGCTTTATAAACCCATCTCTCAGACGACTCAGGTAAGGCAATTCTTATCCAATAGGCCGCTACTCTGCCCAATTATCTTGACTAATTTGATCGTCGGAGGGTCCACGGTGGTACAACCACCCCGGAACTTCTTTGCTGGTTGCTCGGCTTCTCACCAAACCAAACCCATTGAGATCCACACGCCTCAGGAGACAGTTCTCAAACCCAATCTCAGCCGTTCACCAACGTTGTTGGTAGATCATCGGAAGACAACATCTGAAAGAGATCCAGAGCTCCATCAATATGGTTTCACAAAACTTGGTGGCGTTTGGCGTTATAGGTTTGAAGCTAAGGTTACGTTGGAGCTTTACAGTGCTACATCCTTTTCTTTTCTTTTTTGCGTTTAAGATATGGGGTTTTGAGCTCTGGAATTATGAAACCATTACTTGACAAATTTTATTTTGGCTACAAAACAAGTTTCGATTACAATTTTGGGAATTTGGTCTTGAAACCTCATGAAACAATGGCCTCAGAAATTATAACCATGTTGCCAAACATTTCTTTTTTCCACTACTTTGGAAGAGTTTAACATCATCTAGCTGTTTATAGTCAGCATTTTTCTTTAATCTATTATTTTCTTTATAAGAGACGTGGGTTTTTTAAGCGTACTTGGAAGTGTGTCGAGAATGCCTGAACAACACCTGGAGGACATGTTGGCCCCCTATCGTGTCTTAGGACCCATCCCTGGCAGATGATAGGTATTTCGGCCCAACCACTCCTTTGTCGTTTATTGCACCAAACAAGCGCAAAGTGCTGGGAGTGTAGCTTGACGTCTAACTCTATGTTAGAGCCTCTGCTCCAGCCATGGAGTTGAGGTAAGGTAGAGACGTGTTGGGGACCCCTTCACCTAAGAGATTATTGCGGGATTCGGTAGGAGACGGGACAGATATGATAGATGTTTTCCCTGTTTCGAAAGAAGAAGCGATTGAGTTGTAGAATCAAATAAAACTAATCTGCTATGGCCTTATTGAATTAAGCGAGAAAAGCTTTGATATAATTTCTCCTTTAAAAGTACCCATTGGAAGTTAGACCGTCCTTACCTTTCCCGATAAGCATCTGGTCACAAAAAGTTCTACAAATACTATGCAAAACTCTAATGCTACAACGGTTTGTTTCATGCAAAAATCGCCACTATATTTTCTGCTGCTTGAGCTTTAGAGAAGAAATATGTTGGAGGAAATTTCCAAAATCATCCTCATTTATTTTCGATGGGAAGCTCTTAAGTTCACCAGTTCATTGTTGCATTTCCAGTTTGCAGAGCAAAATATCAATCATATCAAATCCTTTCATGATGAATAGGTGGTTCGAAAATAACATTCATTGTAAGATGTATTTTCTCAAGGAATAATTTTTGGAGCCGATTGAGACCCACCAACAAAACCCGAGGATCCGCCAGATCCATAGGACACGGGGCCCACATCCCAATAACCCCATTACAATCAAACCTCCCCACCTTTAACCTTCGGGATGTCAATCCTCAAAAAATTGCATGTGTCTGTTCCAAAATCACAACCGATCGAAATTGTATACGGTCCCTCAAGATCTCACCGGCCACGGCCGGTCACTCCCCCATTCATAAATCCATCCATTCCCTTCCTCCTCCTCTGCTCCATTAATCCCACCAAATCACCCAAAACCCCACCCCAATGCCCAAAATTAAGATCGCCGGAGGCGTCGGCGGCGCCTCTTCCTCCGCCGCCTCCGGAGCCAGTAGAGACTGGCTGCAGCTCTACTCGATCTACGGCATCGACGAGTGGCCCACCGTCTCCTTCCTCCTCGTCCACTCTCTCCTCTTCGCCTCTTTTTCCATCATCATCCTTACATACTTCAACTTCATCCTCGATTTCATCCACTGTAACGTTTTCCCATCTGTCCCGATCCATCTCCTCCGCCTCGCCGTCGGCTTCTCCGGCAGCCTCGCCGCACTCTCCTCCGCCTGCCTACACCTCGCCTCCCTCCACATCCTCCACTCCTCGCTGATCCTCCGGTGGTCCATCGCCCAGCGGATGGTCTCCGCCGTCCCCGACTGGTCCTCCGTGCGCGCCGCCCTCAACACCGGCTGCTCCCGCGGGATCCTCCTCAACGCCGCCGCCCTCCACATGAAGAAGAAGCAGCAGCAGCAGGGCGCGTGCAGGGCCCACATCGTCGGCCTGGAGAGGAAGCGAGGGTCGGCGGTGGAGGCACTGCGGAGGGCGAAGGCGGAAGGGGTGGAGAGATATGTGACGTGCAGGGAAGGGGACTCCAGGGAGATGCCGTTCGGAGACGAGACCTTCGACGTCGTGGTGTCGGGATTATCGGATATCAACGGAAGGAAGAAGGAGAGCGAGGAGGAGAGAGGGAAGGGGTTGGTGGAGATGGTGAGGGTGCTCAGGCCCGGCGGGGTCGGGGTTGTCTGGGATCTGGCCGGGGTCGACAGATGGCTGAAGGGGATGGGGATGGTCGATGTCAGGGTCTCCGAGGGTATCATGGCGTACATGACCACTACAAGGATCGTCGCCTTTCGGAAGCCGGCCGCTGTTGATGTACCGAGGGTAAACATTTGCTGATCAATTCATCGACAGAGTTGCATTACTTGGCTAGATGTTTATATTTTCTTTTTCTTTTTCCTTTTTCCTTATTAGTTTTAGTAGTTAAGGGAGTATAAGATGGGTGATTAGCACCATTGATGGGGAACCGTAAGGTTTTCCACAACATTATAGTTAAGCAAAGATTATTTATCAATTATTATCATCTATCTATTGTGAAATTTCAATATTTTTTGAGCACGAGCATAGCTCAGAGTGTGCGGGCGGGGATTGATTCTCACGGGGAGGAAGGAGTTAGGCGCCCGCAATTTAACGCGTAGATCCATGGGACCTCTGGATGCGGGTTTGTGACGTGTGCACTTGTTAGGCTCACGACGCCGGTTCAAAAACCAAAAAGGAGATTTCTAAAAATTTCAGTTACGAATTTGAAGTCAGGTAGTGGAAATTTGGAACAAAGGTTAGAAAGGTGATGCTCTACATGGACTTGTGAAAGACGATATATACTGATCGTTTTCATCGCTGGAGAAAGCAACCGTTATCTTACTTTTGGAATGTCACTATTATGTGGAATCAGATCTGATATGAGAAAAACAATTAGTCCTACTCTAAACAAATAATTTCATTAGGGATTGTATTATTGGTGATGTTCTATGCAGATCTAAACTATGTTTTTAATTGTACATATAGATCATATATTGATTGCTGATAGGTTGTGCACATGTAGTGTTTAAATTAAAATGTTTTGGACCTTTTTTTGGTTAATGCCGTAGAAGAATGATTTACTAAGTGGTATGCTTTGAATCTGAGGCTTACAAATTGCATTTTGCTCTTTGTTGGTAGGGGTAGGGCGAGCACTTTGCTTTCACCTTCTTCTTTGATCTTGCTGTGTTTTGTAAAGGCCCACCGATTCATTCTCCTATGTAACATTTTCTCCACGAAAGTTTGTAGGACTCGATTATGACAAGCACATGTCTCTACTCATTGATAGTGTCATCAAATATGAACTTAGGACAAGAAAGCCATAAATCAAGCATGGTTGATAGTCAATAGTAAAAACAAATAAGCACCCGATGGATAGGTGTGTATGGCCGACATGCAGGTTGCATGCGGCTAGCATAAGAAATTAATGTGGCAAACGAGGGTGCTGGTCCGCAAGTTTGTGAAGCCCACTGTCCCAATCCACTCGATTCTGCTCTACTCTACAACTATGTGTGGATAATTTTCTGCCTATGTCAAATACTTGTTTTTGAACTAGGTGGAAAATGGTTAGCCTTATCGCAACTAATAACCCAAGTTAATTGGACAGAAAATCCTACTTAGATGACGGTGAGGTTTTAACTATTGTTTATGACATCTAATGGTTTATTGGTCTAAGGTTAGTTATTGGTCTAAGGTTCAAAACATAACCCTAGCAATGGAACAAAATTCAAGAGAATTGCATACTTACAGCTTTAAGTATTTTTAATAAGGTTTATGAGGTTTCGGTCATTGCGGCCCATCTTTATGGCCGAGAGAACCAACCTCAGATGAAAGCCCCCTCGCAAAATCCATTTTCATTTGACCCTAGTACAATATCTGTCAACTCTTTCAGTGATTTTTTGACCTTGATGTTTTAAGTTGATTTCCCATACAACTTGCTATAGGCGGATACATGTGATGTCGTCATAGTCAATTTTGTCAGGGCTAAACTTTGTCAACGCGTAGCTGACCACTTACCAAAATTGTTCAAAACTTAGTTATGAAGACCGACCAACTCTGCTGTCTTCTCCCTGACATTACAGATTAAAGTAAAGCCCATTTCTTTCAACCCCGGAAAAATAATTACCCTAAAAACTTCAAAAGCAATAAATGGATAGATGACCGACATTCTCTGTAACGTTTTGAAAATTCGTTTAGGTTAATTATATGTTAATTAGTGATAATACGTGTTTCCGTAAATCGAAATATAATTATTTTTCCCACATAAACATAATTATACCTATTTTAATTATGTAATTTCTTATGTATGAGTGTTTAACTAGTTACTTATTTAAATTGCTGGTTTAATTAATTATTTTCCTTATTTATTTATTTATAATTATTATTTTAATCATGCACTTACACATTAGATTAGTGTTAATTACAAATTAATATCGGTTAATACAAGTTTAGTGCACCATGACACACTAAACACTTATTTTAACATATTGTTTTAAAAAAAATTAGACGGTTCTAGCTTTATGTAGAAAGATAAAGAGAAAAAAATAAATAATAAATGAGAAAGGAAAGATTAGATGTATGATGTGTGTGTGAGGGGGTATGGTCATCTCTCTCTCACTCACCCCCACTCTCTCTCACCTCTCTCATTTTCGGCCTTGATGGCCCCCTTCTCTCTCCATTCTTCTTCTCCACTTGATTAAAACCCCATCAAAACCCACTCAAAATCCACAAATCCAACACTAATTTCTATCTAAATCTCAACTAAAATTCATTGATCAAATTTAAACTTGGATCTTGAAGCAAGTTAGCATTTTGGGTGGCCAAAGTTTGCATGTTGATCATCTTTCCAAAATCTTTGAGGTATAAAACTTAATCCAAATCCTAGTTTGTTTTGTTAATGTTTACTTTAATACAAATTTAATTAGGTGTTAATATTGTTTTAATTACAAATTTTGATTTTTAAAGAGAAGGTTTTGGGTTTAAATTAAATTTTTTATCACTTAATTAAGCTAGCTTAATATAGTTTAACATATAATGATTTATCAAATATAATCCAGTGGTTAAACTTGCTAATCTTTAGTTTTAAATTGTCTAAATTAGGTGTTTATGCAAATTAATTTTATGTTTAGTGTGTAAAAGGTGAAATTAAAATTGGTAAATATTTGTATGGCTTAATTAAGATATTTAAGTGTAATCTGTGGCCACTAGGTTTGGTAAAATATCTAGTTTTGCACTAAAATGGTTAATTATTGCTTACTAGGTTTTAGAATAAAAAAGGGTTTTAATTAAATTTGAGATTGTGATGATCTACAACCTATTTCCTATAATATTTAGTGTGATGTGAACGCGCGATTAGTGTGATTAAATCTTAGTTGTGGTATTTGCTATGCATAGCAATCCTCAGTTGTAGTTTGTGGCGATGTCACGCGCGCGTTTTGTGCACCAAGTGCATGCTCGTCTTGCTAGTACGCGTTAGTTGTCTTGTATCATTGTGTGTCCGCATCTATTTAAATGTTTAACCTCATATATACTATTTGTGCGATTCTAGGATCGGTTGCGGAGACGTCGGACGCGGAAAGGAAAGGAAAGGCTGTGATTGGATCAGATTAGCCGAGGAGTACCGGTGAGTGGATGTACATATCCATAGGGGAATCGTCTGGATAGCGCAAGGCGCCCGATAGTTAGGATTTTTAGTAGTTCTTGCATCTATATGCGTCCTCAAAACATTCATAGTATGACATTGTATCTTCTTATACATGATGTTATTACTTAGGACACTTGCACCATTACCATTGGTTCATGCCGCACGTGCACTATTTATGCGAACACACACGTCATTGGTAATTGCTATGTCACAAACACTATAGAACTTGCTTAAATCAGTATATGAGTAATTGCATCATATATGATATGTAAATTTGTAGTTGTATATTCATTTCATCAGGATGAAAACGTAGGATTTCAAGTCATATATATACCTCATTGCATCATCATTCAAACATGGTTTTCTAGTCATACATTGCATGGCATATTATTGATATCATAGACATTCATCATTACCAACATGTTCATATATTGTGATTCTTTTTGGAGATTTCGGAGTTTATGAGATTTATTGATTTTGGGAAAAACCGCAAGAAATTTATAAACCTATTATCATTTTAAAAATGCAAGTTGCGGTTTTCTCGTGATATGATGTATATGACATCCACCATGAGTTTTCCTGATTTCGTTGGTTTTCGAGACCCTATTCGAGAAGTAGGATGAACCGTCTCGGGTACATGGTGGGCCCGGTAAGGTATCCCGGGGCAATAAACTCGAGTTGTAGACGATGAGCCTGGCAGGGGAACACTACCTACCGGTTATTATTGGCTCGGCGGTTATCCGGAGGATACTAACCGGAGTTGTGGGATGTGACAAATTGAGAGCTAATCTGAGAGACGGCTATTGAGATATTGAGGTATTGAGATATTGAGTTACTTATATTGTGTCGATACTTGACACGGATTTTCTGTCGATTTCATTGATGATACTCCCGCTATATTATACAAAGGTTTTACTGAGATATGGATATGGATTTTCTCATACCAGATATATCCGAATTTCGTGTTGATTATTCATTCATGCCGCATTCATACTAGTGCATCGCATCTTAATTTTATATGTAAGGTTGTGACGCATTTGCGTGCATGCTTACGATAGCCTTATTAGATGTTAATTACTACTCATGAGTTGGCAACTCACCCCCGTTGTGTCATAGTATCTTGCAGGTCCGACCCGTCAGCATAGTAGTGACGGGCACATTTCTTCTTCTACTTTCTCTGCATCGACTTTCTTGTAGGTGGGTTGTGAGGATATTTTGTGATTCCACCATGTATATTTCTTTTGTATCTAGTATACTCCATCTACCCTTGTATATTGGACTAGACAGTTGTTCCTCTCCGAATGACGGCGCGACGCAGAGAGACGTCTTGCCTGAGATTCGGGGCAGATGCTATTTGGTTTTATCCGTCCACCTCTTCAAAAATGCCAAGTTGATTTATGACACCGTGTATTGGAGGTTTAGACGGATGTGGCCGATGTAGCAGACTTCATCAAATTTCCCCTCACTTGAGGGGTTTTTGATTGTGGGGACGCTCTTCCCTGCAGGCGCAAGCCCCTGCAGTTAATTACGCTACCGCATCGCGGTAACAACTTTCTCCTTCTCCAGAATTTCACTTCGTGTCGTGGGTGTTTGTTTTGTTTGTGGTTGCCCGTGGATTGTATACGGAGACTAATTTATGTCGTCGCCCGTAGGACGTGGATTAGTCCAAATCCGTATTTTCTTAGATTTGGGTTTGGGGTTTTGGTTTAAGGATACGTTAGCTATATTTGAGGCTAAGATCAACTTAAACGTTTGTTAAGGATACGTTAGTCCAATGTGAGACTAAGATCAACTTAACGGGATCGTTTAGATCCAACAAAAGAGCATTTGGGCTCTATTGTTCTAGTTTAGGGACATAGTGGTCCATTGCCAGTTTAGGGACATGGTGGTCCAACATTCCCATTTTGGGGACGAATATTGGTTTAAGGACGCATTAGTCCATGAGTTTAAGGACCCTACAGTCCGTATTACCAGTTTAGGGACATGGTGGTCCAGCATTCCCATTTTGAGAACGAATATTGGTTTAAGGACGCATCAGTCCATGAGTTTAAGAACCCCAAAGTCCGTATTAATGTGTGGTTGTCGGGACCCGTCACCTCTCTGACGATATTGAAGGATTACAACGACAAATATCAGAGGAGTTCAGAGATGTACCCTTGAACCGGGTGTAAATTGATTTGAGAGAGCAGTTGTGCTCAGTTCAATTTAATTTGAGGACTTATGGCCAGAATTGGGCTAAGTCCAGTTGAAAATGTTTAACATTTTGTTCATGATTGGCCTGTTTAGGCCTTTGCTTGGGCTCTGCCCCCTTTTTAAAATAATGCACAGCATTGGGCTTTTTAATTAAATGCATAGCATTTATTTTGGCCTGTTAGGCCTTTTTAATTGGGCTCTGTCCCTTTTCTTTAATAATGCAGAGCATTTAATGGTCTGATAGCGCGCCACGCGGCCTGTCAGGCGCTCAGCGCCAATTAAAGAGCGCAAGGCGCCAGCACATGTGGAGCGCGACACGTGTCACGCTCTAGTTAGGCACAGTGCGCTGTGCCAGTGCGCTGCGCTGCTGACACGTGTCGCGCTCTGCTGAGCGCAAGTCTGTTAGCACAGTGCGCTGCGCTAATGCGCTGCTGACACGTGGCACGCTCTGGTGACTTACGCCAAACCAAGAGAGCAGTGCTCTGTTTTTAGAAGCGTAAGGCGCAGTTGTTCTGTGATTGACACGTGGCGCTCTCTGGTGGCTTGCACCAATCCAAGGAGCGCAACAGTGCAAATTTCAAAAGTGCAAGGTACTGTTTAATATCTTGATCAAATTTAGATAAAAAAAACAAGTTTTTCTTTTTCCAGAGAGGTTCTACCTCAAATTTCAAGAACTAGTGGTTCATCAAAAGGCAATGCCTTTATATAGATCCAAAAATCTAATAAAGAAGTAAAATTACTTCTTTATTATTATTATTTTTATTAAAGATCTTGATCTTGTTCTTAGATCATTGATCTTTTTAGAAGAACTTCTTCTTTCTTTTCTTCAAAGGTTTACCTTTTTCTCTTCTTCGAGTTCTTCTCAAAGTTTTAGAGGAGTTCTGTATCTCTATCTCTGTATGTTTTAGACTTGGAGTCTAGGGTCCTTTATATAGTACCAATTGATTTGTTAAATCAGTTAAAGAGATCTTTCTCTGAGTGATTTAGGGATGCTTCCCCACCGTTAGATCTTTGATCCTAAGGCTTCTGTTTTACAGAAGGTAATCTTCTTGTTTTTAACGAGATTGGAAAGATCTTTCCATAATTTTTCTGTTTAAATGCTGGCACAACTGGCGCAAGCGCACTTGCGTTTGACACGTATCGCGCAGCGCAGAGCGCAAGTCAACTGAAACGTTGCTTCTTTATTTTTATTTTAAAACAGAGCCTTGCTCTGATTGGGTGCGCTGTCTTGGGCGCAGCGCTGGCGTGTCTGCTTTTGACACGTGGCGCGTTGCGTGCAGCGCAAGAAATCTGAAGCGTTGCTTCAATTTTTGAATTTTTGAAATTCAAACAGAGTTTTTCTCTAATTGGGGGAAACAACAGTGAGACTCGTATTTTTGGTATCTGGGGTCGAGCTCGTATGAGCCGACTTATATTTGGTTTTTGTTTTCTTGCTTTTAAATGTTGGTTTCATTCTTGGATGATACATCTTACATGTGGATGTGATTCCGACGTTTAGCGAAGAGCTAGCTCCCGCTTGGGGATGCCTTTGTTCATTAGTTGTATATATTCATGTTTGTACCTGTTTGGGGCCAGTATTTACAAAGGAAACTCTGCCGAAATTTTTATAAAAACTTGAGCTTATTATAAAGACTTTCAAAGTAATTTTCTATGTTAACTTAACTTTTAAATAAGTTTTCCTTCACTCTATTTTCTTTAAATGGTTTAGATTTCTGGGTTTTGGCTTTCTTAGATTGCGTTACGCCTCTAGACGTTGCGTAAGTTAAGTGCCAGTCATGTTCCACATATTTGGGTCGTGATAAAGTTGGTATCAGAGCGATAGGTTTTACCTTTCTGAGTGTAGGATGACCCTTGGTAGATGGAGTAGGTGACTTAAGCAGAGTGACGCAGTGTGTGTATGTTTCGCGGCATACTTACGGTACGATACTCCGCCTAAGTGACCTTAGGTTATATATTTGCTTGTACTTCCTTCCTTGATTCCATATGTTCTCTTGTTTCGATCGCAATGTTCTTATCAATCATGTTTCTTACTCCAGCCACTATGCCGCTGATGACTACGAGGGCCGAGAGGGCTGCCGCCATGGATGAGATTAGAGCGGGCTCGTTTGAGACGAGGACCGATCAGGGCGTTATGCTTACCCCTCAGGAACATAGTAATCCTCCTTCTCCAGGCCGGATAGCTAGGCTGGAGTCGAGTATTCAGGACTTATGACAGATGGTTGGATCGTTAGTCGAGGCTAGCCGAGCTCCGAGATCCGAGGATGTTCATCCCTCTACACAGACTATGATTGTACCTGCTATAGGGATTCTATAGCACCATACTAGGTTTAGGGTTGCATCACACATGCTATAACAAAATTTAGAGGATGCTAAACAATTCTAAACATGAATCGAACTAGAAAAATAGAGTAACAACTAGCTAGTATCATATACAAGTGTCTAACACTAAGTGGGGAGAGATACAACCTTTGTAGACCTCCTCCTAGACTCCTTGGATCGTGTAGGGTTTGAGTTGGTTGGCTTGTATCCTTCCGCGTCCACGATGATCCACCACGAAGTCTCTTTGCACCATGCTCCAAGCTTCTCTTGATCAAGGATGAAGAAGAAGCAAACACTCCACTCAAGTAGGCTAGACTAAAGTGGAACGGTGATGTGGATTTAGATCTCACTACAAAACCTTTTCTTTTTAATCCTTTCTCTTTCTTTTAAAACCCTAGTGAGCTTTTTGAGGAGAGAGATGAAGAAGGAGATGGCACAAAACAAACTCAAGAGAATAATGTGATAACCCTCTCTAAACTCAAGAGAGTAAGAGAAGTCATCCATGCTAAACCATAGTTAAAAAATATCTAGATATTTTGTAACTTGGGTTTAAGCAAAACCATGGGCCAAAACCATGGGCAAATGAAACCATTGACTTTGTCAACTCAAGAGAGTTGAATAGTCAACCATGATTTTAATCCCATTTTGCTTTTCGCAAATAATCAAAATATCTAAATATGTAACCATGTGAGTCTTGCATTACCACCACCAATGTATCACCAACCATGACACATGTATGCTTGCATGTGTGCATCCATATCATCATATACATACACTCATGCATGCATCATAAAGAAATAGGTTTTAATAAATGAGCTAATGGACTTAATATTAAATCAACACTTGATTTAATAACCTGGTCATATCACATACGACCCATCCAATAGTAAACGCTCGATTAAAATACGGTATCCAATATACACATTTAATCGAGCTCCCGCGCATATCACATATGCACCCCACATCTTTTCGCCTGAGCTAGGAGACTCCTTTGTGGGACTCTAAGACTCGTCAATACGCTAGCAGTAGGCAGTGATCACATCACATGCCCACAAACCGTCAGTGGCACAAGCTGTACGTAACGGCTCCCAGGTATTGAGCGATCAGAAGAAACACAAGCAAACCTGCTAAAACCCATGTCGAGCCAACTGGTAACACTTACCGTACAGTCCGGTCTCTTCGTCAAATATGTTGCATATTTGAGTCTAGGGATGGTATCGTCGACCCCAATAACCCAATAAGTCATGCCGGTATATGGCTCATAACAGATTGAGAAATTACCGATAACACTTATCAGTAAATCTCAGCAGCCCTGGCCAGGGACTTCCTGTTATAGCCAATCGTACATGGTGCAACATCAACCCCCAATACCGGAAGAGACGAAACCCCTCCTATCGCTCATTGCCTCCATGTGCCTCGGGACTGTATCCAAAATCCACCTGTTTGCACGACTCAATAGAGCCATGGTAGGGTGGAGATCAAAGTACAGTGGAAGACACACAAGACTCTATGACGATCTCGGGTCTACAGACTAACCTGTACCAGTGTCACTTGAGAACTGCTATCCGACGATAGATATAATACCGCATAGGAGTTCTCGGCGAGTCCGTTCAGTGTACCCAGTCTCCACTGAGCACACGTATACGATCTTTCGTATCACCACACCAATGGATATGGGATCATTCATCGTCCATCATATGGGACAAGTAACATATACGCTAGTCTACTATGGTGATAACGATGCCCCGCCTCGATACGCCCACGACTAGGAACATTTCAAGGATATGCTCATAGACTACACATGTCCCACTAGTATGATCCGCATCATAATCTCAGTAGTCCTGCACCATCCTAAGGGCTATATCAACATGTACCAAATGAATAAAAGTGTGATCAAATGAACATGTCAATATAAAAGTTGCAACCAGATAGCATATTATCATGTCGAGCAAGAATGTCCCCTGAACACACACACACACACACACACACACACACATACTGGTACATACACTATCATATAATGGCCTCTAAGGCATACATATATCCAACAATCTCCCACTTGCACTAAGGCCAATTATTGGCGTATCTCATACCCAACCTCTCAAAAAGTCGCTCATGCTGTGGCAAAGGGAGGGCCTTGGTGAGTGGATCCGCGGTATTATCTTTTGTATATACTCTCCAAATCTCGATCTCGCATCGATCAACTATCTCCCGGATCAGATAATATCGCTTGAGGATGTGTCTGGATCGCTAACGGGACCTGGGCTCTTTGACTAACGCCATAGCCCCATTATTATCACAATAAAATGGTATTGGATCAATAATGGTCGGAACTAGTCTTAGCTCCGAGATGAATTTCCTCATCCAGACGGCTTCCTTGGCAGTATCATTTGCAGCAATATACTCAGCTTCTATCGTGGAGTCTGCAACAGTATCCTGTTTGGAACTCTTCCAACACACCGCACCTCCATTGAGGGTAAATACAAACCCAGAGATAGATTTGCTATCATCCTTATCACTTTGGAAGCTCGAATCGGTAAAGGCCTCCATTTGGAGATCTCCGTTACCATACACCAAGAACATTTCTTTAGTCCTTCGCAAGTACTTAAGAATGTTCTTCACTGATGTCTAGTGATTCTCCCCTGGGTTGGATTGATACATTCTTACTACACCCAGTGCATAAGCTACATCAGGGCGTGTACATAATATCGCATACATTATAGATCCTACAGCAAAAGCGTAGGGTATAATGCTCATGCGAGCTCTTTCTTCATCAGTCTTTGGGTAAAAGTCCTTGGAGAGAGTGACTCCATGACTAGAGGGTAATGCACCCCACCTGGATTCTTCCATACTAAACCTCTTTAGGATGGTGTTAATGTACCTGGTTTAGGACAATCCCAATAACCGTTTAGATCTATCCCTATAGATCTTTATGCCCAATATGTACGAGGCATCATCCAGTTCCTTCATGGATAACCTTTGTGATAAGAACAGTTTGACCGATTGTAGCATAGGAACGTCGTTTCCTATCAGAAGAATGTCATCCACGTACAATACGAGGAATGTGACAGTACTTCCTACAATCTTCTTATAAACACAAGGTTCATCTGGATTTTTGACGAAATCAAACTCTTTGATAACATCATCAAAACAGATGTTCCAACTCCGAGATGCCTACTTTAATCCATAAATGGATTTAAGCAACCTACATGCTTTCCCGCTGCTCCCACTATCAATGAAGCCCTCTTGCTGATCCATATAAACGCACTCTTCTAAATCACCATTTAGAAAAGCAGTTTTAACGTCCATCTGCCAGATTTCATAGTCGTAGTGAGCAGCAATAGCAAGTAGGATCCGAATGGATTTAAGCATGGCTACAGGAGAAAATGTTTCGTCATAGTCCTGTCTTGGTCTTTGTCGAAATCCTTTCGCTACAAGCCTTGCCTTATAGGTCTCCACCTGCCCATCTACACCGATATTTCTCTTAAAGATCCATTTGCACCCTACGGGTTTTACCCCAGAGGGTACAACATCCAAAGTCCATACTTTGTTGGTGTACATATACTCTATTTCAGATCTCATGGCATCCAGCCACTTCATAAATTCACCACTCGTGATAGCTTACTGAAAACTGGTAGGGTCATCATCATCCATGATGCAGTCTTCTCCATCACCATCAACGAGAAAACCGTAGTACCTCTCCGGTGGGCGAGAAGTCCTTTCAGATCTACGGAGCGGCTGAGGTTCATTAGGTTCTATTGCAACATTAGGTTCAACCAAGTCGTCATTTGTAACTTGTGTCTCTAGAACCTCTTCTAGATCTACCACATTGTCATCAGAATCATTTGGAAAAATCTTATTTTCTAAAAATGTGGCATTCCGAGAAACAAACACCCTTTGTTCCTCTTTGTGGTAGAACAGATATCCATATGAATCTTTTGGATATCCCACAAATAAACATTTGAACAATCATATCTCGAGTTTGTCCGGATTTTGCCTTTTGACAAAAGCCGGACAACCCCAAATCTTAACTCGCTTAAGAGATGGTCTCTTCCCATACCATATCTCATATGGAGTGGTAGACACGGTCTTGGTCGGAACCCTGTTCAACAGAAAAGCTGCAGTCTCCAATGCATGCCCCCAAAAAGAGAGGGGCAACTCAGCATCACTCATCATGGATCGTACCATATCTAATAGGGTTCGATTCCGCCGCTCTGACACACCGTTGTGCTGTGGTGTGTAAGGGGGAGTGAGCTAAGAGAGAATCCCATTTTCTTTTAGGAAGTTCGAAAACTCTGTACTAAGATACTCTCCACCTCGATCCGATCGAAGTATCTTGATACTCAATCCAGTTTGCTTTTCTACTTCAAATTTGTACTCCTTGAATTTCTCGAAAGCTTCAGACTTATACTTTATTAAAAACACATGACCGAATATTGAGAAATCATCAGTAAAAGTTATGAAGTAAGAAAAACCGTCTCATACATGTGTAGACATTGGCCCACATACATCACTATGTATGATGCCCAAGAGCTTAGTAGCTCTTTCTCCGTGTCCAGTAAACGGAGTTTTGGTCATTTTCCCTTTGATACAAGACTGACAAGTCGCATAAGATTTAAACTCAAAAGAATTTAAATATCCATCTTTATGAAGCTTGTTTAGTCTTGTTTCATTAATATGACCAAGTCTATAATACCAAAGAAAAGTTTCATTTATATCTGAAAATTTTCTTTTGTTTATATGCTGTATGTTGAAAACTGTGTGTTGATTAAGGACGTATATCCCGTTATTAAGTGTACCACAACCAATCAACTCATGATTAAGTTTAATATTTATAACATTGTGCTGCAATATAAAATGATATCCTTCATTGTCCAACAAAGAAACGGATATTAAATTACAAAGTATGCTTGGTACAAAATAACATGGGTTCAAAACCAATATACAACCCGATGGCAATCCCAGATGATACTCTCCCACTGAAACTGCATGTACATTGGAACCATTTCTAACCCGGAGAGTATGATCACTTGTCTTCAAAACTCTGCTATTTCTCAACCCCTGCACAGAATTGCAGATATGAGAACCCGAACCGGTATCCAATACCCAAGAAGCAGAATTTATAGAAAAACTGTTTTCGGTTACGAACACACCTGAAGCTGAAGTATCACCATGCTTCCCTTTCTTGAGACCAAGGTACCCAGTACAATTCCGTTTCCAGTGTCCCATCTTCTTGCAGTAGAAACATTCTCCTTTTCACGACTCCGCGGATTTGGATTTATCTTTCCCCTTTGCCTTTTTTATTCCACCTCTCGGCTTGGTGGATTTCTTCTTGTTCTTTCCCTTGGCCTTGGCTTTTGGGACGGAAGAAGAAGATTATCCAACAAGCAGGGAGGGAGACTTCGCGTTAAGCGTGCTCTCCGCATTTCTCAACATATTAAGAAGTTCGGGTAGTGACTTCTCCATGTTGTGCATGTTGAAGTTCACTATGAAAGGAGTAAAGGCAGAGGGAAGATATTGTAGAACAATATCCGTATATTGCTTGTTATCCATTGTCCATCCGAGGCCCTCAAGCTCTTCAATAAGAGCTATCATCTTCAGAACGTGGTCACCTACTGAAGTGCCAGGAGCCATCCGCATCTGAAACAACTTTCGAGATGTTTCATATCGTAGGATACGAGACTGCTCCCCATACAACTACTTTGTATGGAGAAAGATGGATTGAACATCCATCTCCTCGTACTGCTTTTGATGTGTATTGTCCATCAATGCAAGCGTGAGGCATTTGGCGGTGGCACAATCAATATCCCACGTTTTGTAGATCTCCCTATCCGCAACAGAAGATTCATGGCCTGGTTTGGGCGGGGCTGTGGCAGTGAGGACATATGATACTTTATCATATGTGAGATCAATGTTAATGTTCCTCAGCCAATCTTTATAATTTGGTCCGGTAAGCTTATTTTTCTCTAATAGTAGCTTAAGTCCAGTCATGGTTATCTGCCATTAGGAGAGAGAAAAGAATACACTCAGCGAAAGCTCTTGCAAAAAGTTAGATTGGTTTATTATCTTATCTAATCGATGTCTCCTACTACTTTTATCAAATTCTCTTTCAAACCTTAAAAGGAAAAAAAATTAGCCAGGATTAATTACATTCTACAACTTCGCTAACCGTTCAGCCTGGCCAGTGTCGGTACTTCTGAGGGAGGTTCCCCGTGCTTTCGCACGGACCTAATTAAAATAAACTTCATTTTTCTAGAGGCATAGCCCCGTTGACACCTTTCTAGACACCTAATGAGTTAGCTAATTTGTAAAGTGCAAAATTCTCCCGAGAGTAACTATTGCTCACAGCGGGATCGAGATCCTACTATCACATAGAAGGTATGCAATTTCATTGCAAATTTCAACACTTAAAACTCCCGATATAGTTTTTATCCCTAGCACTTATGACCTTGACTATAATCAACATATCATAAGTACTAGTCAAGTTCTACCCGTCATTTCGTGATTAATTAGACCCACCCATATGACCCTTGACTATAATCAACATAATCACATGGATGTCCTAATTAATCTCATCATATGTTGTGTAGGAAGACATCACTTAGCTACCGTACACTACGCCTTGACTATAATCAACATACGTAGTACGAATACTAAGTACTCTACTTCCTAAAATGACGGAAGGCTGCGTATAGTTTTTAAGAAAACCTTTAACGCTTCGAACTTGATATCGTTGTAGAATCTAATGGTTTAAAAAGGAGTGGCTTAAACTCCGCCTTTTGAAATCTTGCTTTTTCATAAAAAGCCGAGTAGGTTTCAAATCTGAATCTACAACATCTTTTTAGATTTCTTTTGTTTACATTAATCATATTAATGTAGTCCCATCATTTAAGTCCTAAGCCATTACAGAAAAGAAATGAAAATAGAACATACGCTTATGTCATCCGCATTCGCCACAATGTCCCGATAGGTTACTTAACTAATGGTATAGCGGGGCGGGACTAGCGCGGATGCAAAATATAAGAAACATTTATTATATATCATATATATAATATATCATTCGTCTTAACATATAAAGTAATCACATTACAAAATATCCACAGCAGAAGCACATATATGAAAATACAGAATATATTAGGAGGTCCGTATTTTGTATTTAGCCAAAACTAGAAAATACGGATTCCACGGTCGCGATGAATAGCCAAGCTCACACTCCTAGACCCCTACGAGTGTGGCAAGTGACCCTACTAATTCTAGAGTTTAGGAGACCCGGTCTCGACTTCTGGAGATGGCCTCCCACTGAACCCTAGAACCCGGTCACTTATGCTCCCCTCCTTGGGTCTATCCTAATACGGAAAAGTAAATAATATACAACAATGGTGACATCATCCTCAATCCGGAAGTGCCCCAATAAAAGAATATTATATACATTTAATTTTACATGAATGAAAAGAAAAACTCTCATCTCACATAAAACCCCTGGCTATTCATTCGCGATGATCCTGTACATCATATCTTAGCAACACATAATATCACATATCATCAACGTAAGCAAGTATGCGTACCCCAATTGTCGTTGATGTATAGTAACGAAACCGGCGATACACCACATACTACATTTACGGTCGCAGAAAAGAAAGTGAAAAACTACAACAATTGGAATCGACACTGCCTTTAGACATCATAAACCCAGAATATCACATATTTAGGATTTCATGCCTAACAATGCAAATCTTATATTTAAGTCTCAACTATGAAAACACCTTTTCAAAAGAAGCCAGGTAATTCAACAAGATTCCCGATTCTACTGAGACCAAAATATTAGATTTACACGCAACTAATTACTTTTCACAAAACTAATTAGTGCAGATTTCAATTATTGTATCGCATTCACAAATATCTAGACAATGTTAAACGTTTCGATTGAGTCAACAAGCACCCACAAATTACCCCGATGAGCTCAACACTTGAGCAAAATTAAAATACCCAAAAACGTGCCACAGTACCTATGATCCATCCATAGAAGGGCCAAACCAATGCCTCACCTATGACACCGCAGAACTACGGCAAAGCCTAGGGTTCACTCATGGTTCCGAGGGCATAGAATCGAGTTAAGGTTTTTGTTCTTCTAGAGGGTTCATAGAGTTACTTGCACGACTATCGAATATAATTAATTTATGAAAATTCCAACACTTGGAAATTTTCAGCGAGGGCAATAGAGGGTTATTGATGTTCGTTTGAACTGTTAAATATCATCCAAGTTACCATTACAATATTAAAACATACGACTATGAAATACTCCGAATAAGGCCCTAAGCACAATTTGCATCACATGATAATTTGGCCTAAACAAACAATACCTGAAACCCCCAAACCTAGACACCAGAGCACATGAAAAATTGTAGGCAAAACAGGGGAAGGGGGGCCGGCCTGCTCGGTTTTGAGCAAGGAGTGCTCAGCTAAAAACCGAGGGGTTTGCCTCAAATTTGTTCTGTGCTCTCAGTGCATTGTCAGTAAGCTTCTGCAGTTGTTTGAAAATTTTTTCGAGCACTTTAAAAAATCGACAGAGAAGCTTATTTTAAAGGCTGCAGTTTTGTAATTCGGAGTTATTTCGGTTTTGTAATTAATCTAACATTGTCTATGTTTCTAGCTTAACTCTGATACCACTGTACGGATTCTATAGCACCACACTAGGTTTAGGGTTGCATCACACATGCTATAACAAAAATTTAGAGCGTGCTAAACAATTCCAAATATGAATCGAACTAGAAAAATAGAGTAACAACTAACTAGTATCATATACTACAAGTGTCTAACACTAAGTGGGGAGAGATACAACCTTTGTAGACCTCCTCCTAGACTCCTTGGATCGTGTAGGGTTTGAGTTGGTTGGTGTTCTCTGCCGAAAAGACGCGACCGGGACATTGGGACGTCCGGGCCTGAATTCCGAGGGCAGATGCTAATTGGTGCTATCCGTCCACCTCTTTGAAGATGCCAAGTTGATTTATGACACCGTATATTGAAGGTTTAGACGGATGCGGCCGATATAGCAGACTTCGTCAGATTCCCCCTCGTTGAGGGGTTTTTGATTGTGGGGATGCTCTTCCGTGCAGGCGCAAGCCCCTGCAGTTAATTACGCTACCGCATCGCGGTAACAACTTTCTCCTTCTCCAGATGGTCACTTCGTGTCGTGTGTATTCGTTTTGTTTTTGGTTGCCCGTGGATTGTATACGGAGACTAATTTATGTTGTCGCCCGTAGGGCGTGGATTAGTCCAAATCCGTACTTTCTTAGATTTGGGTTTGGGTTGGGTTTAAGGATACGTTAGTCTCATTTGAGACTAAGATCAACTTAAACATTTGTTAAGGATACGTTAGTCTAATTTTAGACTAAGATCAACTTAACAGGATCATTTAGATCTAACAAAAGAGCATTTGGGCTCTATTTTTTAGTTCAGGGACATTGCGGTCTATTAGTTTAGGAACATTACGGTCTAAGGTTAAGGATATCATAGTCCATGGGTTTAAGGACTCCACAGTCCAATTTAAAGACGTCATAATCTATGAAATGTATGGTTGTCGGGGCCCGTCACCTCTCTGAAAATGTTGAAGGATTACAACGATAAATATCAGAGGAGTGAAGAGATGTACCCTTGAACCAATATTGGTTGGAAGATCTGTAGTCCAATTTGGGGCTAAGATCTGTGAAAAGATTTATGAGCATATGGGCTCAATTAATCTGAATGAGGGGTTTATAGCCAATTTGGGCTCGGCCCACTCAGTTAAAATGTTTAAACATTTGACAATGCTGAGCATTGATTTGAGTTCTGACAATATTTTTGTCTTTTATTGAATACTGAGCATTCATCATAGCTCTGGGGCTTAGTAAAGAACAATTTATGTTCTATCAGTGCACAAGTGAGGGGCACGTGGTGTGCTTGGCGTTTTGCGCCAGTCAAAGAGCGCAGAGTGCTAGTTTATGAGCGCATTGCGCTTTTGCGGATAGCGCACACGTGAGGAGCACGTAGTGCGCTTAGCGCTTTGCGTCAGTGCATGAGCGCATTGCGCTAATTTGTGAGCGCAAAGCGCTATTTGTTCAGTGGCGCACACGTGAGGAGCACGTGGTGCGTTTAGCGCTGAGCGCCAGATAATGAGCGCAATGCGCTATATTTGGAGCGCAAGCGCTATTTGTTCAGTGGCGCACACGTGAGGAGCAAGTGGTGCGCTTGGTGCTGAGCGCCAGTCCATGAGCGCAAAGCGCTAACTGTTAAGTGGCGCACACGTGAGGGACACGAGGTGCGCTCGGCGCTGAGCACCAGTCCAAGAGCGCAGAAGCGCATCTGATCAATTTTATGATCTGAGAAATAAATTCTCGTTTATGAGAGACTTTGTCTCAAGATTCTAAGAACAAAAGTTCTTACTTTATAGGAGACGCTTCAATCTCTTGTATTGATGAAAGGTTTTGCCTTTATGGATCTACGGTCCTTAAGAGAATTGAATTATTCTCCCCCTTTTTATAATGAGATGTTCATGATCTCTTTGTATAAAAGACCTGCGTCTTGTAGATCTATGATCTGTGAGAAGAATTATGTTCTTCTTTTTATTTTATGATGAGATCTTTTGATCTCTTTGTGAAAGACCTTGGTTTTGTAGATCTATAATTTTTGAAGAAGCGAATTCTTCTTTTTAATTATGAGATGATTTCATCTCTCTGTTCATTTTTTACCTTGAAGAAACTCTTCTTTTTCTGAGAGCTTAGCTCTTATTTCTGAGATCTCTCAAAGCTTATGAAGGGGTTCCTCTATTTATTTCTGTCTATCTTCAGACTTTGAAGTCTTGAGGCCTTTATATAGGGTGGGCTGATTTGTTCAATCAGTTAAAGAGATCTTTTCTCCAATTGATCTGGGAATTTCCCCACAGTTGGATCTTTGATCCAAGGGCTTCTGATTTACAGAAGGTAATCTTCTTATTTTTAACAAGATTGGGAAATCTTTCCATACAGAATTTATTCTGTACTTTTGGTGATTTTTAATCACCATTGGATCATTGATCCAACGGTGCTCTGATTTACAGAGCACAATCTTATTATTTGAAAAGATTTTGAGGAATCTTTTCTTAACAGAATTTAATTCTAATTAATTTATGATTTATCATCTTTATTGTATCTCTGATCTGACGGTGAGAAGCTTTTAGTTCCAGCGCTAGCGCACCCGTGCTTTGCACGTGGTACGCCGCTTAGAGGGCAGCGCACTTAGCGCTAGCACACCCGTGCTTTGCACGTGGTGCGCCACTTAGGGCGCATCGCACTTGGCGCTAGCGCACACATGCTTTGCACGTGGTGCGCTGCTTAGAGCGCAGCGCACTTGTCGCTGCCTCTGAAGCGTTGCTTCATTTCAAAATTTGAATTTTGAACAGAGCTTTGCTCTGATTGGGAGAAACAAATGCCCTCCCACCGTTGCGCTCACGTGGCCCACACGTGAGTGCAACGGTGGCAGCATCTGCGCCCTTGGATCAACTCAGAAGTTGAAACGGCATTTCAGTGCTTATAAATAGGACCTTTGGCCTTTGAGATGATTTCTGTTCATCTTCTTCCTTGTCTTTTCCTGAGAATTAATTCTCTTTTTAATGCAAAGCTCTTCATCTTAAGAATTTTCTTAAGGACAGAACTCTGTCAAAATTAAGATAAATATTAAATCTTTTAAAGGATCTAGGGTTTCACCCATTAACAGAGCTTTGCTCTTCATAGATCTTAGATATAAAGAAAACCCTTTTAGGGTTTCATTTACAGAGCTTTGCTCTCATAGATCTAAAGAGATTTTTCTTGGGGTTTCTTAACTCATTAACAGAGCTTTGCTCTCTTGAATAATGGAGATTTGTTAATCTCCTATGAAGAACTCTTAAGAGTTTGTTCATAGATCTTGAAGATATCAGAATTTTAATTCATATATAAAAATTGATTTCAATTTTTCCGATGGATTATTCCATCATTTTTTCAGAGCAAGGCTCTTCAGAATTTCCTTTGAGAAATTTTCTTATTCCCAGAGCTGACAGATGTCACTCTGTCATAGAGCACTGCTCTCAAGGGGAGATTTACTCCCTGGCTTGAGGAATTCTCATTGAATGAGAATCAATTAAGGATTTTCTCATTTAATTGACAGTCTCATCAATTGATGAAGCTGTCTTATTAATGATGCAATGTCATCTGGATTATGTGGGTCCCCCTTTGGTCCATTTTCACTACATTGCAGTGTGGTACTGATTTAAAGTACCTAGTGACAGAACTTAAATTGTAGCATTGGCGGCTGAAAATTTGTTCTTTTCCGCGCAGGTACTATGTCTTTTGACACTTCCTTCCCCTTCGTCCGCTCAGAAGGCGGATTCCCCGAAGCGCCCGTAGACCGAGAGGTTCTTGCGCTGATCAAAGACCATGACCCGGAGCCCAAGAATCTTCATCTATGAGGTAGATGGTACGATCAAATTATCAGAGGCCGCCGGAGCTTTTCTTGTGCGACACCCTTGGAACCTATCTCTGCGATCCCTTATGCAGATGCACCCCCGATAAACTATACTGTGGAGGAGGAGAATTGGACTTCAGAAGGTCTCCTTCGGCCTTCTATGGCCGCAATACCCGTGCAGCCGCCGGTAGCTTTGGACACTCTAGGGCGACGCATATGCCATGGTGATTCGCGCCCTTGGGGACAGCCTTACAACATAGTACTAACTCCCCGTCACCCGGCCGGATATTTACAGTGGGCCCGAGTATTGGCAAAGAAGTCACAGCTGCTGAAGCTCGGATTGTACCCTGCGATCTACGCTTCCTTGTTCCAGTATTCTGCACCTCCTACATAGTGGATCAAGGCATTTCTAGAGCAATGGAACATTCCGAACCACACCTTCCTCTTATTGGATCGAGAAGTCTCCATTTCTTTAAAGGAATTTGCCGAGGTTTCTGGTTTACCCGTTAGGGGAGAGCACTATGAGGAGCTGCTTCCTCTGGATGAGTATATTTTTGCCACTAAATCAGTGGTAATGGGTCTTACCCCAGAGAACACCATTCAACACCAGTTCCCAACTTTGATAAAGGTGTTGAATATGTATGAGAGCCTCTTTCTCGAATCCGGAGGCCGCGGGGTTACTTTTACGGATTTTATCGCTCGTTTCCTCCGTACGGAAGTTTTATCGCGACAAGGTGAAAAGTTTGCCAAACTTGATGATCCTTTCGGCTTTGGCTTGGATCGCCGGCCAATATTGGAGGCCGATCAAAAGGATTTCTTTCTTCCAAACGTCGCGATCGTCCCCTTTTCAGAAATTGCCGCTCCGGGCATCGATGAGGAAGCGTTCTTTCTAGGGTTCCTCGGTTTATGGTTAAGCTGGTTCGCGCTTCCCATGCACTCTCGCTACATGAGGCCTCCTTTCTTCTATCCCGCACATCGAATGGTTGCCGGGATACAAGTGGCCATCGGGATTGCTGGGTTAGCCCACCTGTATTACGGCCTCAGCTCGGCAGCAGATACTACTGAGCCAGGGGTGCAGCCTGCCAACTTCTCAATACATTATTTCACCTCATGGCTCGAGTTGCACGTGCTTGGGGTCTTCGGTATCCACAGAAGACCTTCCTTTTATGACAGATGTAAATTCCCTCAGATAATGCGGCTAGTCGACGCATCCATCGTAAGTCTGACACCGTGGGAAGCTAGGGGTTTGCTCCTTTGTCCATGCACGGTTGGAGATGGCATGTCCTTCACCGATAAAATTTTGACCATCGGCCAGGAATCCGCAAAGACGGTGCTGCCATTGCAGGACATCTTTAAAGACGAGGCCTCTGTGTTGAAAGCTCGGGAGATTCTTCATCTGTACTCCCTTAGGCCGGGCTTTCTCGTATTTAGGCAGAATGATGCAGCGTTGTTCATGAGATACAATCCGCATCGTTTTGCCCAGCAGCTAAGCTATAATCAGGACGTCCCTCTTGAGTCTTTCTTGATAGAACCTGTCGCTACCGAAGAGGGTATACGAAGCGCGTTGCATCATTTTATGCGCCTCAACACATGGTCCAACTTCTTCATAAGCGAACCGAGCTGTGTTCCGAAGGCCCTGAATGTTTATGTGGCCTGGTACCAACATTCAATGGGCGTCGCCGTGCCGTCATTAGAGAGGAAAAAAGATTGCTTCTTGATCGCAAGGGTGCAGCGGCGGCTGGTAATCCAAACGTCCATTTGAAGCAACGGGCCATTGTCCGTCCTCCCTTAAGAGAAGTTTCTGTGGTCGAGGTTCCGCATGATAGGCCTGAGTTACTGATACCCCGTGCTCCCGTGGAAACGGTGACTGTGGCATCTCCTGAATCTGGCATGGGTTCAGATATCGGGACTCGTCGTCCCAAGGTGCTCACCAAGCGTAAGCTTGTGCTAGCGGCTACCGGTACTCGATCACAGAAGAAGAAGAAGAAGTCGATTCTTTCTGCAGACGTTGTACTCGGCCAGGAGCCTCATACTCCTTATAGCGAGGGCATGGACGAATATGGGACCAACGAGGGTCTATTCATGGCGCCAGATGATACTGATCTGGAGGCTGTCATCGCAGCTTCCGAGCTTCTAGCTAGCCATAAAGCGGGATTGATCATCCTCGTTGAGTCAGGTAATCTTCAGTCGCATCTTTTTATGTTTTTGTTATCATGTTTTGACCGACACTGCTTCTTTTAACAGGAATTTCCACTGAAGAGGCTCTCGCGGCTTCCCTTAAGACTTTTGAGGAGGAGGAGATGATTCGCGCTTCGCTGGGCGTTGGTATATTTCGGCTCATTGTGTCTTCACTCACCTTTCTTATGGATAATCTGACCCCTTTATCATCTTATCGCAGGGACTACCTCGACTCAGGTCATGCCCAGTACAGTGCCAATCCCGCAGGGTGATGCGGAGATGCTTCCAAGTCCAACCATCGAAGTCCCGGCCTCCTCAGCATTGCCAAAGGAGGCTTTACTTAAGCAACCGATGACGGACGCCATAACGGCTCCAGAAGTAGCTCTTGGCGTGGACGATGACGGCCCCTTGACGGAGGTCTTGAGAAGATCAGCTTTCACGGCCCGGGCGGAAAGGAAGCGCAGGAGGCATGCGGCAAGGGACCGTAACGCCGCCTTGGCCGCGGGTGCAGGCTCGAGCGCTACTTTCCTGTCCCTGCTTCTTCAGAGGGCGCTCCGGTTACCCTGTCTATCGCTCATAGACAGGCAATACGCGTGGCTCGGGAGGCAGCTGAAAGGCCATCTCAAGGTAACATAACATTGAGTCCTTTTGTCAAAGTTTTAATCTTCAGATTCTCATATATCTTATCCTGCAAGACCGAGTCTTGATGAGGAAGTGGTAGGTGAGCCAGCGACAGCCACTGAGCCTAAAGTGGCTACTCTTTCTCAAGAGTTTGGAACTGCCCCAATTGTCACTCTTTCCCCTTGCGGTTCCTTACCGTTGCCGGGCGCTGCGAGTATCACGACGATTCTCGTGGAGTCGGGGGATGAAGCTACAGGCGGCGAAACCATTCTGATGGAAGAGGGTGAAGCAGTTGCTGCACCCAGTGACGCCCTTGACACGGTTTTGACCGGCGACTCACCAGGTAGATTTTGGGTCATTGCTTTCCTTTTTATTCTGCAATCCCTTTCAATCTCTTCTGACAGTACTTCTCTCGTTTCTGATGCAGGTGTGGTGAGCGTTGAGGTTGCGCCACCCAAGGAAGCATCACTAGTTGCTGCTTTGACGGTGGCCGCCCTTTTGCCTTCTCTCATGTCCTCCCAAATGCTGGAAGGTACGGGTTTGTGACTTATCGGTTTCATTGTAAACGATATACTTTATGTGCTGATATTGCATTATTACACCTTTGCAGGAGTTCTTTTTGATCATCTGTATCAGGTGCTGCACCCGCATTTCTCCTTCCAGTCGGAGATTGCTTTATCTAGTGACGTTGGTGAGTACAACCTCTAGCTAATATCTTCTTTTTTTTTTACGGGCAGCCAAGTTGTTGTTAATTCTTCTTTGTTTTGACTGCAGCACTACAGATTGAAGGAGGGGATGAAAGAATAGCTGCACCACCGGTACTCCCGGCCTTACCACCTGCTGCAGCCGGTATAGTATACTTCATCACTCATGTGATTTATTTTGCGAGTTATCTTTCAACCGTAATTCATTTTACAGCAGTCGCACCGGTCCCTGCTCCCTTTGAATCTGGTATATTAATGCCAGCAGGACCATTTTCTAGACGTCCATCTTCTAAGGGCGCTGCGACCAGCCTTCGTATGTTGAGTGAATCTATTGAAGAGCTTGACGCGGAGGCCCCTGCCCTCGTTGTATATTTTGCTGCCGAGGTTAATCCCATGTCGTGAACTTCCATAGCGAGGGCGTCGTTAAGTTTTGGGTTAATCACCGCAGGAAAATTGAGGCCTGCCTACATGAGCTTGAGCTTAGACGTCCTGCTCCCGAGGTCTTGGTTGTGAACTCTCGACGGCTGCGTGGGTCGAGCAGAGCACTCTCTACTTCCGCCATCTTGAACAAGAAGCGGCCTTAAAGCATAAGGAGCGCGAAGAGACTTCAAGCGAATCTTCTCGGCTGCATGCTCAGGTTGTCGCAAATGCTGTACATCTGAAAACTATCTTTGAGGGCCTTCTACGATGTATTTCTGACGGGATAACGCTGAGGCAGAAACTCGACCTCATCGAGCGAGACGCGCAAAGTCGTGAGGCAGCTCAGCGGGTCGTTGATGAGCAACTTTCATCTTATCTGCAGCAACAGGCTCAGGTTGAAGCGGAGTTGGCCGTGGCAGCTGACCGTGAAAAGGGGCTGAGGGGAGTGCGTGAACAACTGATTGATTTATTGAAAATGCTTCCCTCCCAATAGTTGTTTTTGTACCAATTAACATTTGTAATTTTTGAATAACATGTATTCATTGTTTGATTCTTTCTTATGATGTATCTTGTACTCGGTTGAACTTATAAATAAAAGATACATTTCTTTCGTACTATCTTGTGTTATCTCTTGCTTTCTTCCCTTTTCTTTGTTGCCAGCATGCTACTTTAGTAAGCGTAGCCTGTAGATGATAGAGAGCACTCCATCTTGAACTCTTAGAGAGGTAGTGATGGCTTAGGAAGCAGGTTCAGATATGCTGCCTAAGGCTTTTCAACTTTATGAGCTGTGCGGGTCTCATAAAGAATTTTCTCCATACGAGTCGAAAGGATCTCGTAGGTGTATTTTCTCCTTAGGAATCGTGAGGATTCCTAAGTGTGTTTTCTCTTGGGAGTCGTAAGGATCTCGCAAGAGAGTTTCCTTCCTTACGGGTCGAGAGGACCCGTAAGTGATTGATGAGATTGACATTATCCGCATTTCACGGAGTCAGAAGTTGCTCTGGGTGTTTCCCACGGGGTCAGGATTGACTTTAACCATGTTCCACGGAACCAGGATTCACTCTGGCTGTTTCCCACGGGGTCAGGATTGACTTTATCCATGTTCCACAGGACCAGAATTTGCTCTGGACGCTTCCCACGGGGTCAGGATTGACATTAGCCGTGTTCCACAAGGTCCAGGATCCGCTCTGGACGCTTCCCACGGGGTCAGGATTGACATTAGTCGTGTTCCACTAGACCAGGATTTACTCTGGACGCTTCCCACAGGGTTAGGATTGACATTAGTCGTGTTCCGCAAGGACCAGGATCCGCTCTGGACGCATCCCACGAAGTCAGGATTGACATTAGCTGTGTTCCACTAGACCAGGATTTGCTCTGGATGCTTCCCACGTGGTCAGGATTGACATTAGCCGTATTCCACTAAACCAGGATTTGCTCTGGACGCTTCCCACGGGGTCAGGATTGACATTAGCCGTGTTCCACAAGGCCAGGATTTTCTTTGGACGCTTCCCACGGGGTCAGGATTGACATTAGTCGTGTTCCGCAAGGACCAGGACCCGCTCGGAACGCTTCCCACGGAGTCAGGATTGACATTCGCCGTGTTCCACTAGACCAGGATTTGCTCTGGATGCTTCCCACGGGGTCAGGATTGACATTAGCCGTGTTCCACTAGACCAGGATTTGCTCTGGACGCTTTCCACGGGATCAGGATTGACATTAGCTGTGTTCCACAAGGACCAGGATCCGCTCTGGACGCTTCCCACGGGGTCAGGATTGACTTTAGCCGTGTTCCGTAAGGACCAGGATCCGCTCTGGACGCTTCCCACGGAGTCAGGATTGACATTAGCCGTGTTCCACAAGACCAAGATTTGCTCTGGACACTTCCCATGGGGTCAGGATTGACATTAGCCGTGTTCCACTAGACCAGGATTTGCTCTGGACGCTTCCCATGGGGTCAGGATTGACATGGGGTCAGGATTGATATTAGCCGTGTTCCACTAGACCAGGATTTGCTTTGGATGCTTCCCACGGGGTCAGGATTGACATTAGCTGTGTTCCATAAGGACCAGGATCCGCTCTGGACGTTTCCCACGGGGTCAGGATTGACATTAGCCGTGTTCCACAAGGACTAGGAGGGGTTGACTTTATCCGCATTTCACGGAGTCGGGGGTTGACTCTCGGTTGTTTGTGCACTGTCGAGTCATAGAACTGGGAATTGCCGCAATTCCAATTTGCTGATGTTGCATCTGTTGTAATAAGACGAATGTTGAGATGATCTCCAGGCTCTCTGTGAACCGTCGAGATTTGGCTCTATTTCGGATGGAGCCAGGGGGGAAGGTATGGTTCCCTCTTTGTTTATGACAGGGATCGATGTGATCTCACCTGTAGTGCAAAAAGTTTTATTTTATAAATTTTTTCTTTCCGCGGTGCTCTATCATTTCAGCTTTTATATCGCGAAAGTCGTGATTGCCAATCATTTCGGCTATTTTTCGCGGTGCCCAATCATTTCGGGTATTTGTTTTATTTACTCGCTGCTTTTTATTGCGAGTTGCCCAATCATTTCGGCTGTTTTTGTAAACATACATTTTTACTTGCTGATTTCGTTGCAAGTTGCCCCATCATTTCGGCTGTTTCATATGCATTTTTGGTTCGCTGATTTTTCACTGCGAATTTGGGATTTGGGATCTGATGCTAATTTAGGCATCAGCATCGCTACAATTGGGAGATTGCCAGGAGCGAATCATCATTTGCCTCTGTCGACGTCGAATAAAGGTGGCTTAGCGAACAGGGTTAGGATCCTGTCGACTAAGGCTTTTAACTTCATGAGCCGTAAGGGTCTCATCAAGGTATTTCTCCTTACGAGTCGTGAGAATCTTGTAAGTGCGTTTTCTCCTTAGGAATCGTGAGGATTCCTAAGTGTGTGTCATAAGGATCTTATAAGAGTATTTTCTCCTTATAAGTCGAGAGGACTTAAAAGGGTTGTTCGCCATATGAGCATATCCCCAGTCGTGGGTGGGACTTTGTCAGGGAGATGTTTATTCGCGCCCGTGGATTGTATACAAGGATTAATAGTGAAGGCAAAATTAGAGATTATGATGGCTTAAGAACAGGTTCAAATCCCTGTAGCTTAAGGTTTTTGAATCCTATGAGCCGTGAGGGTCTCAAAGGGGAATTCTCCTTACGAGTCGTGAGGATCTCGTAAGTGTAATTTCTCCTTAGGAATCATGGGGATCCCTAAGTGTGTTTCTCCCTTGTGAGTCGTAAGGATCTCACGCAGGTATTTTCTCCTCACAAGATCGAGAGAACCTTGCAGGTTTCTTTTAACGAGATTGCGTCCTTTTCGGGTTTTCACAAAACTCGCCGGTAGCCCTGCTGTTTTTACTCACAGAGCCCTTTCGGGTTTTCATCCGTGCCCATTTTACGGGCATACCGTTTTCTTTTTCTTTCTTTTTTTTTCTTTTATTTATTTTTGTGTCAGCCTTGGGATGTTGCGGTCCATAGTAGTTTATCGATGTCTCGGTCAACAGCCAGTTTTAGGACATAGTAGTCCATCGTTAGTTTAAGGACGTTTCGGTCCGTAGTCCCGGATACCATTTATAGAGTTTGGGCTTAGAAAGATAGTGAGCGGACATAGGCGTCGTCATCTATAGTTGACCTAGGCCGTGACTCGTCAGGCGTAGTATTTTTTCAGGAAGTGACCGTTTATTGGCCTGAAAGGTCTTTCACCATACATGTCCATGAGTAGATAAGCTCCACCCTAGTAAACTTGGTCTATGATATACGGGCCTTCATAGTTCGGTTCGAATTTCCCCCGTTTGGCACGATTGGGGATCATCGGTCTTTTGACCACTAGCACGAGTTCGCCTTGGCGGAATGTTCTCGGCCTAGTCAATCTTTCATATGAGCGCGTCATCTTCACTTTATAAGCCTCCAAGTTTTGCTGCGCCATGAGCTGGTTTCATCAAGGGCGTCGAGCTCCTCAAGCTGAAGGTGAGCATTTTCTTCGTCTCTTAGCTCGTAGTGAACTGCTACTCGTAAAGAGGGTAATTCTATCTCGAGGGAGAGTACTGCTTCTATGCCGAACACCAATGCATATGGCGTTGTGTTTGTGGCCGTTTTGAACGTAGTTCGATACACCCAGAGAGCTTCATGCAGTCTCTCGTGTCTGTCTCTCTTATTTCGAGACACTTTCTTTTTCACAATCTTCGTCAAGGTCTTGTTGAAAGCCTCAGCTAGACCATTAGCTCGGAGATTATAGACCGAAGGGTATCTCCAGTCTATGTTATGCTATTGTGCGAAGCGGCTGATCTTGTGGCTTCTGTAGGCTGGCCCGTTATCGGAGATAATCCATCGCGGAATGCCGAACCGATAAATGACGTGTGTCTTGAAGAAATGGAGGATATTCTCCGTCTTCACTTCTCTTAGTCGTATTGTTTCTGCCCACTTAGAGAAGTAATCCGTTGTTGCCAATATGAATCGATGTCCTATAGATGATGCCGGTTCAATGGGCCCGATTATGTCAGTTCCCCACATTTTGAATGGGCAGCTAGCCACCGTTGGATGTAGCGGATTTGGATGCTGGTGGATAAAATCTCCGTGAATTTGGCACGAGTGGCACTGCTTCGCGTATTCGAGGTAGTCTTGGATCATTGTGGGCCAATAGTAGCCCATCCTTTTGATCTTCAGTTTCATCTTTGGCCCGGCTTAGTGAGAACCGCAAAGTCCGTCGTGAGTTTCTTGGACGACTCTCCTTGCGTCTTCAGGTCCCAGGCATCTTAGCCACAGAGATTCAAACGATCTCTTATACAGAGTACCATTGACAAAGGCGAAGGATAGAGCTCGTTTCATGAGCTGATGTCTTGACGATGCATCTTCAGGTGTTCGACGGGATTTGAAGTAGTTTATAAAGACTTCTCTCCAATCCATAACCTTTTCCTGGTCATTTATTTGTAGGGCCGTTTGCCCGGTAGCTCCCTTTTCTTCGAATGACTCCGGAGATATTTCTGCCGGTGCAAGAACCCGACGGCTTTGCACAATGATTCTCACGTCATCGAGATTCTCGTCGGCCAATTCTTTAGCGAGCTTGGCCAATGCATCCGCTTTGCTATTTTCCGCACGAGGTATTCTTTCCAGAGCATAGGTTGGAATTTGAGCCAGCAATTGTTGTACCCTTCCGCCGTACTTTACCATCTCTGGTTTGCACGTCTGATAGTTGCCATTTATTTGGCTAACGACCAGTTGGGAGTCTCCGTATATGAGGAGGTTTTCGATTCCCATATCGACAACGATCTCAAGACCTGCTATCAAAGCTTCATATTCGGCTTCATTATTTGTCCTTGGCTCTGTTAAAGAGAAGGCAAAGCGCATTATCCCTCCTTGTGGAGTCATGAAGATGAGGCCTACCGCTGATTTGATTATGGGGATGCTTTGTTTTCGCTTCTTCATAGAAGATGCTCCGTCGAAGTAAAGTTCCCATCGGGTATCACTCTCTCTTCCCTCCCCTTCGATCGTGTCAAACGCGTGGTCGTCGGGCAATTCGCAGTTCAAAGGAGAATTGGCAGGTATCGGATGCTCAGTGAGGAAGTCGGCGATGGCCTGACCTTTCACTGCCTTGAGAGGTCTGTATGTCACCGAGAATTCCATTAAGAGCAGGGCCCATTAAGCGAGCCGTCCTGTTAATATATCCTTTGACATCAAATATTTGAGAGGATCCACCTTTGATATGAGATGGACCTCATGTGCCAACGCATAGTGTCTGAGCTTCATTATCGTGAAGATCAACGCCAGGCAGTGTTTTTCAATGGGGGAGTAATTGTTTTCTGCCCCTAGGAGGACTCGACTCAAATAGTAGAGAGCTCTCTCCTTCCCTTGGTCATTCTCTTGTGCCCATAGCGTGCCTAAAGAACCCTCAAGGGCGGTTGTATACAGAATGAGAGGCTTTCTCTTGACTGGAGATGTTAGCACCGGAGGATTCTGTAGGTATTGTTTGATTTCGTCCAGTGCACCTTAGCATTTGTGATCCCAGACGAACGGGGTTCCCTTCTTCATCAGGTGACTGTAGGGACGACACTTGCCAGAAAGATTGGCTATAAATCACCGGATATACACAAGCTTTCCTTGGAGAGACCGCAGCTGTTTGAGATTTCTTGGTGGAGGCATTTCCATGATCGCCTTGATCTTCGACGGGTCTATTTTGATACCCCGATGTCGTAAGATGAATCCTAGGAATTTGCCCGAAGAGACTCCGAACGCACATTTCAGAGGGTTCATCTTCAGGTTGTACTTCCGAAGACCTTGGAATACTATCTTTAGATGCTCCCAATGCTCTTCATGCGATTTTCTTTTCACCACAAGGTCGTCAATATAGCGTTCGACGACTTCATGTATGAGGTCGTCGAAAATCTTCGTCATAGCCCTCTAATAGGTGGCGCCGACGTTCTTTAGACCGAAAGGCATCACCTTGTAGCAAAATATGCCCAAAGGAGTCCGGAAAGCAGTATGCTTCTGGTCCTCGGGATGCATCTTTATCTAATTGTATCCTGATGAGCCATCCATGAAGGAGAAGACTTCGTGGGTGGACGTGTTGTCTATCATCAGCTCGGTAACTGGTACGGGAAAATCATCCTTCGGGCAAGCTTTGTTGAGGTCCCGAAAGTCCACGCAGATGTGCACTGTCCCATTTTTCTTCATCACTGGGATGATGTTGGCAATCCAGTCAGGGTACTGAACCTCTTGGATGAAGCCGGAGTCGATTAATTTCTTGACTTCGGCGTTGATGCTCATTTCAAGTTCTAACCGCATTCCTTGGTGCTTGCTTGACTGGCTTATCGTCTGGAGATATCGCCAATTTGTACACAGCAATCTCTGGATCTAGTCCCGGCATCTCTGAATTGTTCCATGCGAAGCAGTCTTTATACTACATGAGCACGTCTTTTAGCGTAGCCACCCTTTCTTCAGACAACAGCTCACTGACGAACGTCGGCCGTGGGTCACTTGTCGTCCCCAAGTCGATTTTCTTCAGGTGATGGATTAGCGTTTGCCGCCGCCTGAGTGAGCAGCTCCTGTAGCTTTTCACGTTGTAGTTGAACTTTTGTCACGGACCGAGTTTGAGGTCGATGACTAGTATAAACTCGAACTTCGTCTTTGGAATTCAACACATTGACTATGTGAACTACCATGCCCCCAGGCTTGGGGTGTTTGGAGTCTTGGCCTTTGGAGTTCGCTTCGGGCACTTGAGCTTTATTAGGCTTTCTTTTTTTGTGAAAAGCCGCTTTGGTTTTGGGAGGAACCGCTGTTTCAGGATCCGTCTTGGGGTGAGTCCCCTTCACCTGCTTCCACACCTTATATATAGATGAGGAAAGTTGTCTCAGGAAGCGAACTGGTTTCTGCTCTCGTGGGATCTCCATGGGCTGCGGAGACTTCTTCAATATTGCGGTAGGAGAACTTTGTCTGACCCGTCACAACAATTTGAAGCTGTTCCCAGTTGGAACAATAACATTCACCACTGGGGTTGAAACAGGACCATGCAGAGAACTCCCCTAGCTCATTTTGTTTGATGCCGATATTGACGTTGACCGTTTCTTACGGACGGGATTTGATTAGCTCCAGGATTTTGCCGAGTCTGCCCCCTGTTTCCTTTTAGAGCCTAAATATTCTGCCCCCTGCGTCGACCTTGTTCCTTGGCAGGTGCCAGTTGTTTGAGGACTGATTCCATTGGCAAAGCTACAGCTTGGGGAACCAGCCTGTGGAAGACAGACTTCCACTGGGCTTCCTCCATCGGCGTTGAGGCACCGAGGGTGGGAGGTGGGAGTATCGACCCAAAAAGAAGCCCGTTGACTTCTTGAAGAGACGGATTGCAAAGATTTGAGCCTGCAAGTGGCCTATACTTGACTCCACCGGATATGACAGAGCCTGAGTTGCTAGGGTGGGAGCAAACGCCATACTTCATAGAGACAAAACGCCGGCTTCAGTATCCACTCCCCGAAGGGCAACCACAAACACATATATAGCACGATTATTTGATCGCGGAAAAACACGACACGAAGTGTGGAGTGAAAAGAGGAAAAGGTCCCACCGAGCGTGCCAGAATCTGTTCTCCGCCGAAAAGACGCGACCGGGACGTTGGGACGTCCGGGCCTGAATTCCGAGGGCAGATGCTAATTGGTGCTATCCGTCCACCTCTCCGATGATGCCAAGTTGATTTATGACTCCGTGTATCGAAGGTTTAGACGGATGCGGCCGATGTAGCAAACTTCGTCAGATTCCCCCTCGTTGAGGGGTTTTTGATTGTGGGGACGCTCTTCCCTGCAGGCACAAGCCCCTGCAGTTAATTACGCTACCGCATCGCGGTAACAACTTTCTTCTTCTCCAGATGGTCACTTCGTGTCGTGTGTATTCGTTTTGTTTTTGGTTGCTCGTGGATTGTATACGGAGACTAATTTATGTTGTCGCCCGTAGGGCATGGATTAGTCCAAATCCGTACTTTCTTAGATTTGGGTTTGGGGTTGGGTTTAAGGATACGTTACTCATTTGAGACTAAGATCAACTTAAACGTTTGTTAAGGATACGTTAGTCTAATTTTAGACTAAGATCAACTTAACAGGATCATTTAGATCCAACAAAAGAGCATTTGGGCTCTATTGTTTAGTTTAGGGACATTGCGGTCTATTAGTTTAGGGACATTACGGTCTAAGGTTAAGGACATCATAGTCCATGGGTTTAAGGACCCCACAATCCAATTTAAAGATATCATAGTCTATGAAATGTATGGTTGTCGGGACCCGTCACCTCTCTGAAGACGTTGAAGGATTACAATGACAAATATTAGAGGAGTGAAGAGATGTACCCTTGAACCAATATTGGCTGGAAGATCTGTAGTCCAATTTGGGGCTAAGATCTGTTAAAAGATTTATGAGCATATGGGCTCAATTAATCTGAATGAGGGGTTTATAGCCAATTTGGGCTCGGCCCACTCAGTTAAAATGTTTAAACATTTGACAATGCTAAGCATTGATTTGAGTTCTGACAATATTTTTGTCTTTTGTTGAATACTGAGCATTCATCATAGATCTGGGGCTTATTAAGAATAATTTATATTCTATCAGCGCACACGTAAAGGGCACGTGGTGCGCTTGGCGCTTTGCGCCAATTAAAGAGCGCAGAGCGCTAGTTTATAAGCGAATTGCACTTCTGCTGGGTAGCGCACACGTGAGGAGCACGTGGTGCGCTTGGCGCTTTGCGCCAGTACATGAGCGCATTGCGCTAATTTGTGAGCGCAAAGCACTATTTGTTCAGTGGCGCACACGTGAGGAGCACGTGGTGCGCTTGGCTCTGAGCGCCAGATAATGAGCGCAATGCGCTATATTTGGAGCGCAAGCGCTATCTGTTCAGTGGCGCACATGTGAGGAGCATGTGGTGCGCTTGGCGCTGAGCGCCAGTCCATGAGCGCAAAGCGCTAGTTCAAGAGTGCAAAGCGCTAACTGTTAAGTGGCGCACACGTGAGGGACACGTGGTGCGCTCGGCGCTGAGCACCAATCCAAGAGCGCAGAAGCGCATCTGATCAATTTTATGATCGGAGAAATAAATTCTCGTTTATGAGAGACTTTGTCTAAAGATTTTAAGAACAAAAGTTCTTACTTTATAGGAGACGCTTCAATCTCTTGTATTGATGAAAGGCTTTGTCTTTATGGATTTACTGTTCTTAAAAGAATTGAATTATTCTCCCCCCTTTTTATAATGAGATGTTCATGATCTCTTTGTATAAAAGACCCGCGTCTTGTAGATCTATGATCCGTGAGAAGAATTATGTTCTTCTTTTTATTTTATGATGAGATCGTTTGATCTCTTTGTGAAAGACCTTGGTCTTGTAGATCTATGATCTTTGAAGAAGTGAATTCTTCTTTTTAATTATGAGATGATTTCATCTCTCTGTTCATTTTTTACCTTGAAGAAACTCTTCTTTTTCTGAAAGTTTGGCTCTTCTTTCTGAGATCTCTCAAAGCTTATGGAGGGGTTCCTCTATTTGTTTCTGTCTATTTTCAGAATTTGAAGTCTTGAGGCCTTTATATAGGGTGAGCTGATTTTTTCAATCAGTTAAGGAGATCTTTTCTCCAATTGATCTTGGGATTTCCCCACCGTTGGATCTTTGATCCAAGGGCTTCTGATTTACAGAAGACAATCTTCTTGTTTTTAACAAGATTGGAAAATCTTTCCATACAGATTTATTCTGTAATTTTGGTGATTTTTAATCACCATTGGATCATTGATCCAACGGTGCTCTGATTTACAGAGCACAATCTTGTTATTTGAAAAGATTTTGAAGAATCTTTCCATAACAGAATTTAATTCTTATTAATTGATAATTTATCATCTTTATTGGATCTCTGATCTGACGGTGAGGAGCTTTTAGTTCCAGCGCTAGCGCACCCGTGCTTTGCACGTGGTGCGCTGCTTAGAGGGCAGCGCACTTAGCGCTAGCGCACCCGTGCTTTGCACGTGGTGCGCTGCTTAGAGCACATTGGTGCGCCGCTTAAGGCGCAGCGCACTTGACGCTAGCGCACACGTACTTTGCACGTGGTGCGCTGCTTAGGGCGCAGCGCACTTGGCGCTGCCTCTGAAGCGTTGCTTCATTTCAAAATTTGAATTTTGAACAGAGCTTTACTCTGATTGGGGGAAACAGTTGGCTTGTATCCTTCCACGTCCACGATGATCCACCACAAAGTCTCTTTGCACCAAGCTCCAAGCTTCTCTTGATCAAGGATGAAGAAGAAGCAAACACTCCACTCAAGTGGGCTAGATTAAAGTGGAATGGTGATGTGGGTTTGGATCTCACTACAAAACCTTTTCTTTTTAATCCTTTCTCTTTCTTTTAAAACCCTTGTGAGCTTTTTGAGGAAAGAGAGGAAGAAGGAGATGGCACAAAACAAACTCAAGAGAATAATGTGATAACCCTCTCTAAACTCAAGAGAGTAAAAGAAGTCATCCATGCTAAACTATGGTTACAAAATATCTAGATATTTTGTAACTTGAGTTTAAGCAAAACCATGGGCCAAAACCATGGGCAAATGAAACCATTGACTTTGTCAACTCAAGAGAGTTGAATAGTCAACCATGATTTTAATCCCATTTTACTTTTCTCAAATAATCAAAATATCTAAATATATAACCATATGAGTCTTGCATTACCACCACCAATGTATCATCAACCATGACACATGTATGCTTGCATGTGTGCATCCATATCATCATATACATACACTCATGCATGCATCATAAAGAAATAGGTTTTAATAAATGAGCTAATGGACTTAATATTAAATCAACACTTGATTTAATAACCTGGTCATATCACATACGACCCATCCAATAGTAAACGCTCGATTAAAATACGGTATCCAATATACACATTTAATCGAGCTCCCGCGCATATCACATATGCACCCCACATCTTTTCGCCTGAGCTAGGAGACTCCTTTGTGGGACTCTAAGACTCGTCAATACGCTAGCAGTAGGCAGTGATCACATCACATGCCCACAAACCGTCAGTGGCACAAGCTGTACGTAACGGCTCCCAGGTATTGAGCGATCAGAAGAAACACAAGCAAACCTGCTAAAACTTCTGTCGAGCCAACTGGTAACACTTACCGTACAGTCCGGTCTCTTCGTCAAATATGTTGCATATTTGAGTCTAGGGATGGTATCGTCGACCCCAATAACCCAATAAGTCATGCCGGTATATGGCTCATAACAGATTGAGAAACTACCGATAACACTTATCAGTAAATCTCAGCAGCCCTGGCCAGGGACTTCCTGTTATAGCTAATCGTACATGGTGCAACATCAACCCCCAATACCGGAAGAGACGAAACCCCTCCTATCGCTCATTGCCTCCATTTGGCTCGGGACTGTACCCAAAATCCACCTGTTTGCACGACTCAGTAGAGCCGTGGTAAGGTGGAGATCAAAGTACAGTGGGAGACACACAAGACTCTATGACGATCTCGGGTCTACAGACTAACCTGTACCAGTGTCACCTGAGAACTGCTATCCGACGATAGATATAATACCACATAGGAGTTCTCGGCGAGTCCGTTCAGTGTACCCAGTCTCTACTGAGCATCCGTATACGATCTTTGGTGTCACCACACCAATGGATATGGGATCATCCATCGCCCATCATATAGGACAAGTAACGTATACGCTAGTCTACTCCGGTGATATCGATGCCCCGCCTCGATACACCCACGACTAGGAACATTTCAAGGATATGCTCATAGACTATACATGTTCCACTAGTATGATCCGCATCATAATCTCATTAGTCCTGCATCATCCTAAAGGTTATATCAACATGTACCAAATGAATGAAGCATGATCAAATGAACATGTCAAGATAAAAGGTGCAACCAAATAGCATACTATCATGTCGAGCAAGAATGTCCCCTGAATACACACACACACATACCGGTACATACACTATCATATAATGGCCTCTAGGGCATACATATATCCAACACCTGCTGCTCAGGCAGCTGTTCCTGTTGTTATCAAGAGTATCCCCGTATCCTTACAGGAGTTTATGAGGCTGAAGCCTCCAGTTTTTACCGGCACAGATGTAGCGGAGGTTTAAAATACGGATAATATACGTATCAATCAAAACCATAATGCAATTTCTGGTTAGAGTAAATGCATACCCCCAAGAGCAGATACACGTAAATGCACGTAGCGATCCAAACGAGTTCGTTTCACTAAACGGGACATGAACACGATATACGGAAGCAATGATAGGGTATGGGGTATGATGCAGGCCATGCTAAGTATTAAAAAATATTATATTTGGTTATAATTGTATTATTTAAAAATATATGTAATACTAGATATAAGATACATATATACAGAACATATGTGTGCACGGATTCTCGGTACTAGCTAGGATAAGACATAATCTAGAACCAAGACGGGTTTCAAGCATGTAAGTAGGGTCGGATACAAACACAGATACCAAAAGCACTATCCGCACCCAGAAAGAAATAATAATCAAGAAATAGCCATAAGATTAGAAAAACCCAAATAGAATATGGTATAATTAAACTAGGGTTTTACAAAAAGTGAATTGGGTATTTTTCTTGGCCACTCATCTACTAGTAAAGCTTATCATGTTTTTAATCAAAACTCTAAAACCGCAAAAGAGAGTATGCATGTTAAGTTTGACAAAACTAATCCTTTTTACAAGAATGATGTAGTGAATTTAGAGGATGACAAAGAAGTGGTGCTGATTAGTCTAAAATATTGCACATTTGTATGAACATTTTCCCTGCTATTATTAATAAATAAAAGGTATTAATTGTAAATAAAGAATATATGTTGGTTTATTTGTAAAAAATTATTATCATATATTTCTTCATTTATAATTAATATAATAAGTCAAAATATATGCATATAATATTTAAATGAAATATTAGTAATTAAAATATGCATATCATATCAAATATTCCTAATCAATATTTTTAAGATATTATATCATATAAATGGTTGGAATAATAACTTAAAAATACCAAATGCTACTAACACTTTGATTTGAGATATTGGGCAAATATTAGTTCAGGTCTGAAATCTATGTAGTAGATCCAAGTCAAATCGGGATATCGAAACTGAATCTGCCAAATATTAGAAGCAAATCGAGAATTCTAGCAACGGCAGAGACTAAAAACAATATTTTCAAAATCTATATATCAAGAGGATCTCCAAATATCGAGAGAAAAATCCAGAAAAAATCCCAAGTTCCAAACCAACCAGAAGGCGGCGGATCCGTGGTCAATCATGAACTTGGGCGGCGGTTTTGCGGTCTGATGGTGGCCGTTGGATCTGGAATTTTGGGGACATGATCTTAATATCAACTACTCCCATATGGAATCTGGGGTTTGTACTTTCAGGGGCTATATAAAGGACCAAGAGCTGTGCATTCCAAAATCATCCCATAATCTATCCAATAAATCAAGATCCCATTATCTAATCATCTATTCATCTACACCCATCAAAGGAGAGAGATTTAGAGCAAAACTAGGGTTCTTGTAATCTACTTTTGAAAGAGAAAAGTTGTAATGTAATAGTTGATTAATAAAGGTAGTTTTTGTTTTAATTTTTTTTGCATTTACTTTACGCATTTACTTTACACATTAATTTTCCGCATTACTTTTCTGCACTTTTAATTATGGTTTCATTCATCTTCAACTTTTCTTCTAAATCGCTACTAATCATGAGCGAGTAATTTCTTGCTTGTTAGGGTTTGTAGGATAGGGTAGAATAATGGATGAAATATCTTTTAACTTCTTTTTACATTTTAATGTTTATAAATTTTAACAAAATAAATATTAACGCTCTTATCGGGCGCGCTATCAATTTATTGATAGTCACGACCACGATTTGTGATTAGTTAAATATTTGTTTTGGTAAGGGTTTGAGATTAATAGAGATCAATGGAAGGACAAAGGGCAGTAGTGGGAAACCCTAGTTCTCTCCAAGAACCTCTAATCCGCATTCATCGCCATCTCTCTAAGTTATAAACTATTAAAAGATAAAAAGAGACATTTCTAAATATTCATCCATCAACTACTAAGTCCTATAAACCCTACAAACCCTTCGATTATAAATTTTATATCCATATTAAAATAAAACGACAACAATCCCTCCTCTCTTTTATTAACTCGTCTAAACTAAGAAAAGAAGTTCACGTTTCCTTGCGGACGACCCGTACTCATCGCGGCTAGCTATTTGCGATACCGTCTTGATTGCGGTTATTTATATAAACATACAAAACACCTTTTCGTACGAACAATCAAATGGTGCCACTGCCGGGGAAACGGTCGTAATTAATTTTCTTGTTATTCGGGTTGAATTCATATAAAAACCAGAAATATAAAATAAAAGAGAACCAAAACCGCATCTTGTGTTTTTAACGATTATTGTGCGAGTTTTTCAAGGATGGAGTAATTGGAGCAAGGCAATAGAGATTCAGAGATTTTAAACTTGGACCAAAGAAGTAGTGGTGTGCCATGAAGAAATTTGACCAGAAGATCTTGCCAAGAGCCGGCGGAACCGCGGCCAAAGTAGGCATTGGGGGGAGGAAACACGGCCCTATTGAAGACTTGGGCCCCCAATCTTCTATGGTATTCTCCTATTGTCTCCCTCTCTTCTCTAAAGCTCCAATAAATTATTTTTACCTGCATGATTATTTTCAAATATCGCCGCTAAAAATCTTTTTGCGTGCTTTAGATTTTGGTTTATTTTGCATATCTAAAACGGACTTTAAGGGGGCAACAAACCCAAATTCTGATTAGGTGAGGGTTACATCACCATTCCTAAGCCCCAAAAATCATAAACGTGGATACTATAATCCTACATTAATAAAAAGATTTATAGACCAAGCCGCTAAGAACATTCGCGCTCAATTAGAACAAAGGAGGGTCGTGGATAATTTACTACTTATCTGCATTTCTCTTGTGGTGTCTAAGACAAGTGCGACTAAGAAAAATGGTTACTTAATAAGGCCTGCTATTTCGGTAATTCGTATAGCGGATACCTCCCACTTACCTGGTACTTACCTGACTGCAAAATTGATAAGGGGTGATAGAGAATTTATCCTACGTCTTGTCCTTTGGAAGTCTCGGACCGGTCTAGTAATTTGACCTAAGTGACCCTAGTTCGAGGTATAGTTTGTGCACATTTGTTGAGTCCCTCTTTCAAAGCAAAAATTTCCAAAAAAAAGAGCTTAAATTATTACCATTTCGCCCTCTTTCCTTTTCACTTTTTTTCTAATGGGTAACCCAAACCGACGAACTCTTGGCGAGCTTTGCTATCTAAAATCAGATATTTCTTGTTATCATAATTGCTTTGGTGCAAATACCGACCCCACCATTTCTTTAAGGGATAGGATAGAATGCGTTCGAAATAACAGTTGGATACCTCACTCAAAGTCCTATCAATCACGTCAAAATTCAACATCTTCTTATGTTGATAATCCGTTTAAGGCTAGTGAGAAAACCTTTAAACGTATGTCCATTACTGAGCATATTGCGAAGGCTTATAGCCAAAGTTTCATACTTTTCACTAATCCAAAACCGTTAGGAAAACAATTACCATCATTTCCATATGAAAATGTTGATACTTATTTTGAGACGAATACGACAAGTTTTACACCCATGACCATTGCTGAACAAATTGCAATTGCCAGTCGCCAACTACCCAACCAATATCAATATTTTTTATATCACAATGTTGATCATAATCCTATATATGAAACTTGGATACACCCTTCTAATTCTTACCCACAGCACCAAACTTTCACACCCGCTCATGTTAACACTTCTCTCGAGGCTAATATGGAAAGTGGTAAACGCATGTCGATTGTGGAACACATTGAAGTCGTCTGTAGCCAACAATTAAAACCATCTCATGTTAACACTTCTCTTGAGCCTAATAAGATAAGTGGTAAACACATGTCAATTGCGGAACATATTGAACCCGCCCGTAGCCAAAAATTAAACCATTTCTAACCATACTTAACTTTTTCACCGTATCTAGACAATGCTTGTGAAATTCAATTAGGGAGTTCCATGGTTCAACGAGAATCCTTCATTGAAAGTTCTTTACAAAACATGTCCAGTCTTGAAATAGAGTTGGAATTGAGAAGAGAGAAAGAACCGGGGATTTCCCTAAGTCAATCCAAAACCAATTCTTTTGATCTTGACACCATCCATCCTGCACTCTAACCAAATGTATTTTATGATAAACCACTTAATAATCTAATTGATGAGGTGGTCGAGATTAACATGTTTGAATTTTCCAATCATGAGTGTGAAAGAGAACCTTACACCATTTCAAATCAAACCAATTCTTATTCGACTAAACTTGATATTTCAAACCCTCCTATTCCATCAAGTGAACCAAGTAATCCATCGATAGAGGATAGTATAATTGATGAATTTTTAAAGAACTATTCGTTTGATTTGACCGAAAGTGTTAGTGAGAGCGGTGATGAGAATATCGTTGAAGAAGAACCCGTTATGTTATATAGGTTGGATTTTCCGACCCATCATATCCCTTCTATTGAATATGAATATCTTCCTGTACAATTAACCGATCCTATTCTTACCACTGGACTATCCAATAAGCAAAACGATATTCAGCCTTCATTTCCCACATCTGGTTCAACAACGCTCGACACCCAAGTTTGTTTACCCATTTCATTTCCCACTTTCTTTGGTTCTTCTAATCTTCTTTCAATTCCACCGAGTTTTGATGAACCACACTCCGATATTTCGAGTTCTATGATTCTTGAAAGACCACTCGATTTAGACTCTTTTGAGAATGAGGGAGACGGGTTTTTTTGAGTCTCTTACCTCTATAATTTCTGACGAATCAAGTGTTTTGAATCTTAGTGCGCAAAAGACCAACCTTGAAACTTTCAACCGTGCTAGTGAATCTGTATATTCCACTAATATAGATATCGATTCCTTTCTTTCCGATGAGATTATCACTCAGACCATCAATGAAAGTTTTGAAAATATTTTCGCTGAAGAACTCACATTTCTTAAAGACTTCGATATTGTGATGAATCAAGCTCCACCCGAAGAAGTTGAACCGCCACCCTTTCTTCTAGTCATATACGAGAATACGACTATTCCACCTATTCCTTATCTTTCAAATTCTCGTTTTCGTTCATACTCACATTTTCGTCTCTACCAACCGAGACGTAAAATCATTCAATTATACCTCTTATCTCCTCCCCACTTCTTCATGTCTATCTGTAACATGGTCTTCTACCAACCATGGTGTTATATTGATAAAATATTCGAATGGTTGGTGTTGAATTTTGTTCTTTGTAAAGTTTTATGTAGACGGATAATATTTACCCCCCTCTTATGATTTTAAATGCTTAGTGATGAAAACACTGTTTTACTCAAGTTTGGAGGGGGGAGAAAGAAAATATTTTGGCTCTTGAAAGAAAAGAAAATTTTGAACGATTATGAGCCAAGAACAAGTTTGGGGGATGATTTCACTGTCATTAACTATTGTCCCCTTTACTAATCATTGAAAACTTTTCCTTCCAAGTCTACAGGTTTTGATCTTAAAGGATGGCATCGGTGAGGACACTACTGCACATAGGTTTGGGGGGGGGGAGATTTGTTCTTATTCATTTTGCATTATACTATAAAAATAAAATCTCTAAATTAAAAAATTATTTGAAAATAAAAGTTAGAAAGTGAAAAATATATATGAAAAATGGGAAGAGATTTAAGAAATGCAAGAAAATTAGATATTTTAAAACAAACCTAGTAATATGTAGTCATGAGTTGTTGTCTCAAGGGTTAGTAAGATGAAGGAAATTACTACTCTGAGGATAGAAATAAGTCTAAAATATAGTCTCTATTCTTGAATCCAAACTTCTGAATGTTGATACCCTACTATACGCATGTGCACAAATCTTGAAACTTGTGATAGTAGAGAATACCTTGAAATGCACTTGTCTAAAAGCCTTAGTATGAAGGAAAAAATATAAATTAACAAAAATATAAATGACATAAAAATATAAATGGTGAAGAAAAATGAACACTGGTTTTGTAATTACTTAAGACGGCATAAAAAATATAGCGAGGGTACTTCATCATCTAGTGTAATACCCCAGAGCAGTGCGGTCTTAAGACATCATGGTGGTCTGCTCACACTCGGTGCGGTCTGTTGCGGACATCTTGGTGATCTGAGTGAGGGAGCCATTTCAGAACAATGGGATCGGGTCCCTAAAGCACATTCCGAAAGAACACCGAACTGCATTATAAATATAAAGATACCACCCTCAATTACAGAGGCGCCTTTTAAGTGAACCGGAACTACAGGAGCTTGAGAACTCCGTAGTTAAGCGTGCTCGGGCCAGGGAAGTCTTGGGATGAGTGACCTCCTGGGAAGTGGCCCCAGGTCGGGTCGGGTTCGCTCTAAAGGGAAAAACCGTGCGGTTTCGGCCAAAGCGGGCAATACCATCTGTACTGGGGTGTGGGGGCATTACATTTATGGTGGCCCATGCAGGTCTCTTAATAGTAGGTATATGCTTCGAGGACGAACCATTGTTCTTAGATGGGGGGAATGTAATACCCCATAGCAGTGCGGTCTTAAGACATCATGGTGATCTGCTATGTCCACACTCAGTGCAATCTGTTGCGGACATCATGGTGATCTGCTATGTCCACACTTAGTGCGATATGTTGCGGACATCATGGTGATCTGAGCGGGGAGGCCATTTCAGAACAATGGGATCCGGTCCCTAAAGCACATTCCGAAAGAGGACCGAACTGCATTATAAATATAATGATACCACCCTCAATTACAGAGGCGCCTTTTAAGTGAACCGGAACTAAAGGAGCTTGAGAACTCCGTAGTTAAGCATGCTCGGGCCAGGGAAGTCTTGGGATGGGTGATCTCCTGGGAAGTGGTCCATGGTCGGGTCTAGTTCGCTTTAAAGGGAAAAACCGTGTGATTTCGGCCAAAGCGGACAATACCATCTGTACTGGGGTGTGGGGCGTTACATCTAGTGCTTAGACCAACTGGTTTGGGAGTCACTGCTAAGCCTTAGGTATTGCAAAACTAGGATATTACTAATTACGCCTAAATAAGTGAGCAGATTTAATCGGTTGGTTAGTAGCTCAAGAAATATTAACGGCCGTATGAAGAATGTGTGAGCAAATCAATCTAACGCATCACTGACTAAAAAGTTCTAAGGAATAAGGATAGAGTATGATAGCTTGAATTGAATTCTCCAAGTGTAGGAATGTCTTTTACACACACGTAGGGGTATATGATCGATATTTGGAGGAGAGATAGGGAGGAAGACTAAAGACGATGTTTTATTAAGAGATGATGTGATTTCTGACATTTTTTCAAGACCATTAAAATTGGCCTCATGACAACTAAAAAGGTTGTGTAGTTTGAAACCCTTATTTTCAAATTCTTTCTTTTATATGTTTCTTATCTTTATATATAATTTTCATCTTCTTTCTTTTATTATGGGATTTTGTTGGTGAAATCCGCTGAAAACCTTCAGGAGACAATACTCCTCCTGTTAGGGACACCTAGAGGTTTAAAGGTTTGTTGCACGTGCTTGTTCCCCTCCGAATGACGGCGCGACGGACGTCTTGCCTGAAATTCGGGGCAGATGCTAAATAGGTGTTATCCGTCCACCTCTCCGAAGATGCCAAGTTGATTTATGGCACCATGTATCGAAGGTTTAAACGGATGCGTCCGATGTAGCAGACTTCGTCAGATTCCCCCTCGCTTGAGGGGTTTTTGATTATTGGGACGCTCTTCCCTGCAGGCGCAAGCCCCTGCAGTTAATTACGCTACCGCATTGCGGTAACCACTTTCTCCTTCTCCATGTGGTCACTTCGTGTCGTGTGTGTTTGTTTTGTGTCTGGTTGCCCGTGGATTGTATACGGAGACTGAGTTATGTCGTCGCCCGTAGGGCGTGGACTAGTCCAAATCCGTATCTTTCTTAGATTTGGGTTTGGGGGTTTGGGTTTAAGGATACGTTAGTCTCGTTTGAGACTAAGATCGACTTAAACATTTGTTAAGGATACGTCAGCCTAGTTTTTAGACTAAGATCAACTTAACGGGATCGTTTAGATCCGATAAGAGAGCAATTAGGGGAGCCCTGTTGTTTAGTTTAGTGACATTGCGATCAATAGGTAGTTTAAGCACATTGCGGTCCAATGTTAGTTTTAAGACATTGCGGTCAAGGTTAAGGACATCATAGTCCGTAGGTTTAAGGACTCCATAGTCCAATGTTAGTTTTAAGACATCACGGTCAAGGTTAAGAACATCGTAGTCCGTGGATTTAAGGACTCCACAGTCCGATGTTAGTTTTAAGACATCACGGTCAAGGTTAAGGACGTCGTAGTCCGTGGATTTAAGGACTCCACAGTCCGATGTTAGTTTTAAGACATCACGGTTAAGGTTAAGGACCTCATAGTCCATGGGTTTAAGGACCCCACCGTCCGTATCAATATATGGTCATCGGGACCCGTCACCTCTTTGAAAACGTTGAGGAATTACAACGCCAAGTATCAAAGGAGTGAAGAGAAGTACCCTTAAACCAAGGTGGATTAAGTGATCTGTAGTCCAATTTGGAAACAAGACCAATTAATTATATTATGAGCCCATTGGCTCAGTTAAGTCTGAATTGAGAACTTATGGCCAGCTTGGGCTAAGTCCAATCATGTTTAGGATATTGACCCTCTGTTGGTCCATTGAAGGAGAGGCTTTGCCTCTAGAAATTTAGCCAATTGGGCTAAAGCTAGTGTTGAACACTAGAGACCCACGGTGTTGAACACTGGGAATAAGATTAACAAGTTAGTGTTAAACACTAAAAGATAATCAGTGTTGAACACTGGGACCAGAGTTTTCAAATTAGTGTTAAACACTAAGGGAATCAGTGTTAAACACTGGGAGCAGATCATCAGTTTGATGTTAAATATTGTAAGAGAAGAGATCACGTGGGGGCACGTGATGGCATCCAAAAGGTGGGGCCAGATCCCCTTCATTTTGTTCTACAGATAAGTGTTTAACACTTTTAATTCTGAAGGCCATCACGTGTGGGCACGTGATGGGGGCTCACGCTTTGATCTGTTAGAATGTTCATTAGGGGTCACGTGGTGACACGTGAGGGCTCCCCAGAGCTTCTTTTCTTTTGTTTTTTTTGTGCGCTTTGGGGGTCACGTGGAGCACGTGAGGCGTTGCCTCAAAGTTCTTCTCTATGGATCTTTACAGGGGTCATGTGGTAGCACGTTACCCTGTTTCTTTGCCTGTTTGAAGATGTGTTTATCTTTTTAAGAATTAAATTCTTCATAGGGTTAAACCCTAGTAATAAACTTTAGAGAAATTAAATTCATGTTTTCTTCTGAAGAATTATATTCTTAGATAGGGTTAAACCCTAATTTCTTTTATGTAGGAATTAAATTCCTCATGTATGTAAAGAATTGAATTCCGGTATATGGTGAAACCCTAATTTCTTCTTTTTTAAGGGAATTAAATTCATTTGATTTTGAGAGAATTAAATTCTCAATTAGGGTTAAACCCTGGTTCTGTCCATTTTGAAGGAATTAAATTCCCATAACATAGGGTTGAACCCTAATTTTATCTCAAAGGAATTGAATTCCTATAGTTCCGTGAGAATTAAATTCTCAAACTTCCACTCCCCATCTATGCTTTGGATCTGCATGGCAGGATCTCAACCCAATGAGAATTAAATTCTCAATTCATGGGGAGATGTGCACTTTGCAGATCCTCTGCTAGAGAAAGAACTAAGTTCTTCTTTTTGTATAAGAGTTAAACACTTTGAGAATTAAATTCTCCTTTTAAGCCTCTCCCTTCTTACATAAGGTTTTCTTTTGCAGAAGATCAAATTCTTCCCAAAATCTCAAGGCTCTATTTCTCTCTCTGTATGTCTCTCTATGTGTCTCCCTCTGTGTATTCCTTTTCTCTCTTTTCTGGCTCCTATTTATAGGAGAAGGAAGAGAATCAATCAGTTTTAGTGAATCTTTCATTGAAAGATTTGATTTGTTTATTGAGATATTTGATGTATATTTATCAGTCATCTGGACCTTTGGATTATTAGATGAATTTTATTTACCATTGGATTTTAAATCCAAAGATATCTCTTTGTTATTTCGGTTAGATTTAAGGGGAAATCTTTCCAAGTCTGATATTTTTCCATAAATTGGTGATATTTAATCACCCTTAGATCTTTAATCCAACGGTTCCAAATAATCTTTCTCTTTTGGAAAGATTTGAATGCTTTCGGAATTTAATTCTGTTAAATAAAGAGGCTTTGAAAGCCGGTCATGTGTGGCCACGTGACCCCTGGTCACGTGTAAGCACGTGACCCCTGGAACGGTCCTTTCTTCTCCTTTTGCGCTCTGTTCTCTGGCAACTGCTCAGCCGTCACGTGTCAACACGTGACCCCTGGTCACGTGTGAGCACGTGACCTTTTCTGGACCCTTTTCTTTGATTTAAACAGGGAGCGAATCTGCCTTTTGCCGCTGCTTTTAAATGTCACGTGTCAACACATGACCGCTGGTCACGTGCTAGCACGTGATGCCTCCTCCATAAGTTTTTCCTGATTTTAAATCAGGAAACAAATGCCCCTACAACGTTGTTCTCACGTGTTTGCACGTGAGTGCAACGCTGTCACTTTTTATGACCGTTGGATTCCTCTAGAGATTTGGGGAGATGAAGCGTCTCCATCACATCCTATAAATATAGGGGTCATTTCAGAAACGCCTCCACTTTTGCTTATCTTCCTCCTTGCAAACTTTTTTCTGAGAATTTAATTCTCTTCTTCCAGAGCTTAGTTCTCTGCCTTGAAACATTTTCAGAGTTTAACTTTGTTCAAAAAGACCCTTTTCTTCAGGTAATGCTCTTGGATGAACGATGAACTTTCACATTCCTCCGGATTTTAAATCCAAAGCAAGGGTTTTTACCCTTTTTAACAGGAACCCATTTTTTCTTTAAGCTTTTCAATCAAAATATGAAACCATTTAATCTTCAACAGTAGATCTTTTAGGGCTTGTATGATCTTTAGAGAGATGATGATGGCGGTTCAAATCCATGGAATTTAATTCCATTCCCTTTTCTCAATAAGGAATTTAATTCTTATGAAGAACTCAGTTTCTTCGCATGGAGGCTTCTTAGGGTCTCTTTGCCCTAGGTTGTCCTTCTGCAATCAATGAAGAAGAAGATTGTAACAATTCTCATGACCTTTATTTCAGGTATTATGGATGCCCATATGTACGATCTTGACGAAATCATTTCCTATGGGAATATTCGATGCACTGGGCCGCAGTCAGAACTAGGAGTTCACCAATGCTCAGTGTGCTGAAATCATGAGCCGCTTCGACGAGTACAACCATCGGCTACTTCCTCGTCGCTCTTCTCTTCTGAGACTCATTGTGCTGGCGGTCTGGGAGGCGCTCCCTCTCTTTTGCACCGGCGTACCGCTCGGGGCATTGGACACTGCTGAGGATAAGGTACATTCGGTGTACCTGATGAGCATGATCTCAAAGAGGAGGCGAGATCACCTCATTGATCTCTTACACCAGGCTTTTCAGCAGTCAGCCATATTTGCCGCCTATCGGAAGGTGGAAGACATTCGTGAGGACCCCGACGCTTGCGACCGCGAGAGGAAGCATACCAGGATGGTTCGAAATGCCTGGAAGATCTTGGACAAAGTCAAGTTTGAGTTTCTCAATCCGTGCCCCGCGTCTGAGGTCTTGCCATTGTAATCGTTTTCTTTTCATTTTGTATGAACTTCTTAAAGCATGAATGATAAGCTTTATCGTGCCTTTCTGTGTTCGCATGCCTTTTTATGGGATTTTATCATCACTTTTTTTTGTTGCTGCTGATGTGTTTAGTGAGCGGGGTATTATTTCACTTTCTGGTACACACCAAGCATGCTGCTCGCGCGCTCCACACGTGAGGGGCCTTTTATGGGGGCTATTCAATTTTTATACCATATTTTTAGTGTACAGCTTTATATGCAGAAAAGGGGCCTTGGAAATAGTTCCATCCCCTTGATTTCCAATGCCTTCCCCTTTTTGGGCCTTGGAAATAGCTTCACCATGCTAGATTTTCCGTGCGCAGCACTTGATGCTCCTCTTTATATCCTGGGGCTATGGCCTTCCTTTTTTTTACAGAGGAATTAATTCTCATTTTGGTGTGATTTGTCTTGAGAAACAACTGGGCGCCATGGCCTGCAATCGCCCTCATGCGCGTCGACAGCTATGGGAAGTTCCTATCGAGGAGATGATCCCCCGCTTTGCCTCCCGATTGGTGGATCTCCTCCTTTCCGACGACGATTGAGACTCAGCGGCGTATGAACTCTCGATCCGCAGGGGGTCTCCCCTCCCAATGGGCTCCCTCTGGCTCCGGATGATTCTTGCTGCCGTGCTTGCTGACGTTCCTCCCCACCCGGCGGAGATGACCCTGGCGATACTTGACGCGGCCGAGGAAAAGCTCGAGGGATTTCACGAAGCGTGCGTAATCACTCAAGCTTTGAAAGATCGCTCGGTTCACCTTTTGAGCGAAATAAGAGCCCGTTGGGCTGTTATGTCCGCTTTTGCGGATGAACATGGCGCTAATCGGTGGGGAGCGACTCCTCGCGAGAACCGGCGCTTTGACGTGTTGGAGAGGGCAGAGAGAGAGATGGAGAATTTTGTCTTTTGTTTTGTTAACCCTTGCACTACCGATCCTTTGTTCGGCGACCTTTTCCCGCTAGTGTAGTATTTTCAAATTAGTTTTCGCATGCCTTGTGTTGAACTTTAATGTGTGTTGGGTATCCGTATGTATATTTTTTCTTGCATAAATGAACTTTGTGTCATTCCCATGAGAATTTTCTTTAATTGCGAACACTATCACCGTGTTGCATGCACATCAGAGCTTTGTGTATTATTTCTTTTCGGATATTCATATAGTTGCGAATGCATGCTTGATAGGATTTACATCGAGAATTTTTTATTGCTTCCCATACCAAATGATGTGCGCGTGTTTTAGATCGACTATTGCTGTCGACTGGAAGCTCGTTTATACGGTTTTGAGCGTGCATATCCTGTTTCCAAGGTTGCGGTCGCGAAAGCGAGCTTACATGGCTTGATAGAGCGACGCGTGGTGAACATATTGTTGTGCGAGAAAAGGGCTCGGCCGTAAATTCTCGGAGAGGGAGCTGGCCTTCAAGGCATTGAGCGAGCTTCAGACCAGCCTTACAGCCAAAGCCAACAAAGTGTATGAGCTCTGGCGGGTGCTTCAAGAGTCTATCAAAGAGGCGGTGACTCTTGATAAAGCTGCCACGTTCACTCGCGAGAGGGTCGAGGCTCACAAGGCCACCAAGAAAGAGCTTGAAAGGCGGCTTTCTTCGTATCAGGCCCAGCAGGCTCAGGCGGAGGCTCGTCTTACGGCGATCCTGAATCATGAAGCCGTGACTTAGCAAAAGAAGGATGAGCTAGTAAAATTGCTACATCGTCCGCCGGCTTGAAAAACTTGTATCTTTTCCTTTCTCTTTGTATATACTCCTGAACGAGAGTATTTTCTTTTTTCTCTTTCATGAATTGTACCTTGTATCCATTTTAGTTATGAATAAAAGACATATTTTTTCTTCTCAATTGTATGTCCCCTTTCTATTGAATGTGTTCTGCGGACAATTTATCTTGGCCTACTTGCAGGGCAGCGATGGCTTAGGATTCAGGGTTAAGATCTGCCTCCTAAGACTTTTGATCTTTGTGAGCCGTGAGGGTCTCATATAGAGTTTTTCTCCCTACAGGTCGAGAGGATCCCGTAGGTGTAAGTTCTTCTTAGGAATCGTGCGGGTTTTCCCTTGGGAGTCATAAGGATCTCACAAAAGAGTTTTCTTCCTTGCAGGTCGTGAGGACCCACAAGTGCAGAGTGAGGTCGCCCTTATCCGTATTTCACGGGGTCAAGGGTCGCTTTGGGATGTTCTCCAGGGTATCGTAGTTTAAAGAAATCACGGTCAAGGCTAAGGACTTCATAGTCCGTGGATTTAGGGACTCCACAGTCCGATATTAGTTTTAAGACATCACGGTCAAGGTTAAGGACTTCATAGTCCGTGGGTTTAAGGACCCCACAGTCCGCTGTTAGTTTTAAGACATCACGGTCAAGGTTAAGGACTTCATAGTCCGTGGATTTAAGGACTCCATAGTCCAATGTTAGTTTTAAGATATCACGGTCAAGGTTAAGGACCTCATAGTCCGTGGATTTAAGGACCCCACAGTCCGATGTTAGTTTTAAGACATCACGGTCAAGGTTAAGGACCTCATAGTCCGTGGATTTAAGGACTCCACAGTCCGATATTAGTTTTAAGACATCACGGTCAAGGTTAAGGACCTCATAGTCCATGGGTTTAAGGACTCCACAGTCCGCGAAATGTGTGGTTACCAGGACCCGTCACCTCTTTAAAGACGTTGAGGAATTACAACGCCAAATATCAAAGGAGTAAAGAGATGTACCCTTTAACCAAGGTAAAATCAGTCTAGAATCATCATGGTTGATAGTTAGTTTTAAAACATTTCGGTCGAGGTTAAGGACATCATAGTCCGTGGATTTTAAGGACTCCACAGTCCGATGTTTGCTCTGGATGCTTCACACGGGTTCACTGCCGTGTTCGGCGAGGACCAGGCTCCGCTCTGGGCGTTTTCCGCGGGGTCAAAGAATGACGTTATCCGCGTTCCACGCGACCAGGAATTTTGCACTAGATGCTTCTCACGGGTTCACTGCCGTGTTCGGCGAGGACTAGGCTCCGCTCTGGATGCTTCACACGGGTTCACTGCCGTGCTCTGCGAGGATCAGGATCCGCTCTGGACGTTTTCCACGGGGTCAAAGAGTGACATTATCCGCGTTCCACGTGACCAGGAATTTTGCACTAGATGCTTCACACGGGTTCACTGCCATGTTCGGCAAGGACTAAGCTCCACTCTGGATGCTTCACACGGGTTCACTACCGTGCTCTGCGAGGACCAGGATCCGCTCTGGACGTTTTCCACGGGGTCAAAGAGTGACATTATCCGCGTTCCACGTGACCAGGAATTTTGCACTAGATGTTTCACACGGGTTCACTGCCGTGTTCGGCGAGGACTAGGCTCCTCTCTGGATGCTTCACATGGGTTCACTGCAGTGCTCTGCGAGGACCCGGATCCACTCTGGAAGTTTTCCACGGGGTCAAAGAGTGACATTATCCGCGTTCCGCGTGACCAGGAATTTTGCACTAGATGCTTCACACGGGTTCACTGCCTTGTTTGGCGACGACTAGGCTCCGCTCTAGATGCTTCGCATGGGTTCACTGCCGTGCTCTGTGAGGACCAGGATCCGCTCTGAACGTTTTCCACAGGGTCAAAGAGTGACATTATCCGCGTTCCACGTGACCAGGAATTTTGCACTAGATGCTTCACATGGGTTCACTGCCGTGTTCGGCGAGGACTAGGCTCCGCTCTGGATGCTTCACACGGGTTCACTACCGTGCTCTGCGAGGACCAGGATCCGCTCTGGACGTTTTCCACGGGGTCAAAGAGTGACATTATCCGCGTTCCACGTGACCAGGAATTTTGCACCAGATGCTTCACACGGGTTCACTGCCGTGTTCGGCGAGGACTAGGCTCCGCTCTGGACGTTTTCCACGGGGTCAAAGAGTGACGTTATCCGCGTTTCGCGTGACCAGGAATTTTGACTTTGTCTGCATTTCACGAAGTCGGTATTTGACTCTCGGTCGGCCGTATGCCGCTGAGTCATGGAATTGGGAGTTGCCGTTGTTCCGCTTTGCTTGATGTTGTGTCTGCTGTAATGAGACGAATGTTGAGATGATCTCTAGGCTGTCTGTGAACCATCGAGATTTGGCTTCTTCTTCTGATGAAACCTGGGGAGGAAGAATATGATTCCTTCTTCGTTTGCGCCCCTGGATTGTATACACGGATTGATATAACATCACCTGTAGGGCATGAATTTCATTTTTATTTTATTTCTTTTTCCGCGATGCTCTATCATTTCAGCTTTTATATCGTGAAGGTCGCGATTGCCCCATCATTTCGGTTATTTTTCGCGGTGCCCAATCATTTCGGCTATTTATTTTATTTTTACTCGCTGCTTTTTATTGCGAGTTGCCCAATCATTTCGGCTAATTTTTTTTATGCATACATTTTTACTTGCTTCTTTTTATTGCAAGTTGCCCTATCATTTCGGCTATTTCGTATGCATGTGTGACTCGCTAGCATTTTTGCTGTAAGCTTGGATTTTAGATACCGATTTCGGCATCAGCACCGCTACAACTGGGATGTTGCCAAGAGCGAATCATTATTTGCCTCTGTCGATGTTGAACAAAGAGGGCTTAGTAAACAGGGTTAAGGGTCCTGTCGACTAAGGCTTTCGACTTCATGAGCCGTAAGGGTCTCACAAAGGTATTTTTCCCTACAAGTCATGAGGATTTTACAAGTGCATGTCCTCTTGCAAGTCGTGAGGATTCCCAAGTGCATGTCCTCTTGCAAGTCGTAAGGATTTTACAAAAGGGTTTTCTCCTTATAAGTCGAGATGACTCACAAGGGTTGTTCACCGTGCGAACATATCCCTAGTCACGGATGAGACTTTGTTAGGGAAATGTTTATTCGCGCCCGTGGATTGTATACAAGGGTCTGTATTGAGCCGCTTGTAGGGCAATATCGAAGGTTGTGGGGGTTGCTTAAGCACAGGTTTAGGTCTCTGTAACTTAAGACTTTCAAATCTTATGAGCCATGAGGGTCCCATAAGAGAGTTCTCCTTACGAGTCGTGAGGATCTCGCAAGTGTATTTTCTCCTTAGGAATCGTGGGGATCCTTAAGTATGTTGCTCCCTTGTGAGTCGTAAGGATCTCACGCGGGTGGTTTCTCCTTACAAGGTCGTGAGGACCCTGCAAGTGTCCTTTAACGAGATTGCGCCCTTTCGGCTTTTCACAAACACTCGCCGGTAGCCCTGCTGTTTTTACTCACGGAGCCCTTTCGGGTTTTCATCTGTGCCCATTTTGCTTATGGACATACCGTTTTTATTTTTTATATTTTAAATATTTTTTATTATTATTATTTTTTTTGTCTCGTCAGCCTAAGGATGTTGCGGTAGTAGTTTAAGGACGTTTCGGTCCGTCATTAGTTTAAGGACGTTTCAGTCCGTCGTTAGTTTAAGGACGTTTCGGTCCGTCGTTAGTTTAAGGACATTTCGGTCCATTGCTAGTTTAAGGACGTTTCGGTCCACCGTTAGTTTAAGTACGTTTCGGTCCGTCGGTAGTTTAAGGACGTTTCGGTTCGTCGTTAGTTTAAGGACGTTTCGGTCCGTCATTGAGAGGGCCAGCTACTACTCATAGAGCTTGAGCTTAGGAATATAGCGAGCGGACATAGTCGCCGTCATCTGTCATTGACCTAGGCTATGGCTCATTAAGCGTAGTATTTCTTTAGGAAGCGGCCATTTATTGGCCTGAAAGGCCTTTCACCGTGCATATCCATGAGTAGATAGGCTCCACCCTGTTAGACCTTGTCTATGATGTACGGGCCTTCGTAGTTCGGCTCGAATTTTCCCCGCTTGGCGCGATTGGGGATCATAGGCCTTTTGACCACTAGCACAAGTTCGCCTTGGCGGAATGCTCTCGGTCGGTCAATCTTTCGTATGAGCGCGTCATCTTCGCTTTGTAAGCCTCCAGATTTTGTTGCGCTATGAGCCGGGTTTCGTCAAGGGCATCAAGCTCCTCAAGCCGAAGGTGGGCATTTTCTTCGTCCGTCAACTCGCAGTGGACTGCCACTCGTAGAGAAGGTAGCTCTATCTCGAGGGGGAGTACTGCTTCCGTACCGAATACCAATGCGTATGGCATTGTGTTCGTTGCCGTCTTGAACGTAGTTTGATACGCCCAAAGAGCCTCTTGCAGTCTCTCGTGCCAGTCCTTCTTGTTTCGGGACACCGTCTTTTTCATGATCTTTGTCAAGGTCTTATAAAAGGCCTCAGCTAGACCGTTAGCTCGCGGATTATAAACCGAGAAATATCTCCAATCTATATTATGTTGTTGCGCGAAGCGACTGATCTTGTGGCTTCTGTAAGCTGGCCCGTTATCGGAAATGATCCGTCGCGGAGTTCCATACCGATAAATGACGTGCGTCTTGAAGAAATGGAGGATATTCTCCGTCTTCACTTCCCTCAACGTCACTGCTTCTGCCCATTTGGAGAAGTAATCAGTCGTCGCCAAGATGAAACGATGTCCCCTGGATGATGCTGGTTCGATGGGGCCGAGTATGTCAGTTCCCCACATTTCGAATGGCCAGCTAGCCACCGTTGGATGGAGTGGATTTGGATGCTGGTGGATAAAGTCCCCATGGATTTGGCATGAGTGGCATTGCTTCGCATATTCGAGGCAGTCCTGAATCATCGTGGGCCAGTAGTAGCCCAACCGCTTGATTTTCAACTTCATCTTTGGGCCCGCTTGGTGAGAACCGCAGAGTCCGTCGTGAACTTGCTGAACGACCCTTTTTGCCTCTTCAGGTCCTAGGCATCTCAGCCACAGAGAGTCAAATAACCTCTTCTACAGAGTATCGTTGACGAAGGCAAAAGACAAAGCTCGTTTTATAAGCTGATGTTTTGAAGACGCATCTTCGGGCGTTCGACGGTATTTGAAGTGGTCTATAAAGACTTCTCTCCAATCCTAGGCCTTTTCCCGGTCTTTTATTTGCAAGGTCATCTGCTCGGTCTCTTCCTTTTCTTCGGATGATTCCGGAGATATTCTGCTGGGGCGAGCACCCGACGGCTTTGTACCACGATTCTTACGTCGTCGAGGTTCTCATCAGCCAGTTCCTTGGCGAGCTTGGCCAACACGTCTGCTTTGCTTTTTTCCGCGCTCGGTATGTTTTCCAAAGTACATGAAGGAATATGAGTGAGCAGTTGTTGTACTTTCTCGCCATACCTCACCAGCTTGGGTTTGCATGTTTGGTAGTCGCTATTTACTTGACTAACGACCAGCTGAGAGTCTCCGTAGATGAGGAGGTTCTCAATCCCCATGTCGATGGCGATCTCGAGGCCTGCTATCAAAGCTTCATACTCGGCTTCATTGTTCGTCCTCGGTTCTGTTAAGGAGAAAGCAAAGCGCATTATCCCTCCTTGTAGAGTTACAAAGATGAGCCTAACCCCCGATTTGATTATCGGGGTACTTTGTTTGCGCTTCTTCATGGAAGATACTCCATCGAAATAAAGCTCCCATCGGGTATCACCACCGTTGATCATGTCAAACGCATGTTCGTCTGGAAGATCGCAATTCAGAGGAGAACCGGCAGGTACTGGATGCTCAGCAAGGAAGTCGGCGATGGCTTGGCCTTTCACTGCCTTGAGAGGTCGATAAGTTATTGAGAACTCCATCAAGAGCAGGGCCCATTTAGCGAGTCTCCCTGTCAATATGGCCTTTGACATTAAATATTTAAGGGGGTCCACCTTCGAAATGAGACGGACTTTATGCGCCAACGCATAGTGCCTGAGCTTTGTTATCACGAAGATTAATGCCAGGCAGTGTTTTTCGATGGGGGAGCAATTGCTTTCTGCCCCCAGGAGAACTCGACTTAAATAGTAGAGTGCTCTTTCTTTCCCTTGATCATTCTCTTGCGCCCATAATGCGCCTAAGGAACCTTCGAGGGCGGTCGTATAAAGAATGAGGGGCTTTCCCTTGACCGGAGCAGCCAACACCGACGGGTTTTGCAGGTATTGCTTGATCTCGTCTAGCGCGCTTTGGCATTTTTGATCCCAGACGAATGGAGTTCCCTTCTTCATCAGGTGGCTGTAAGGACGGCACTTGCCTGACAGGTTAGCGATAAACCGCCGGATGTACGCGAGCTTCCCTTAGAGAGACCGTAACTGTTTGAGAGTTCTCGGTGGAGGCATTTCTATGATCGCCTTGATCTTAGATGGATCTATTTCAATACCTCGGTGTCGGATGATGAATCCCAGGAATTTACCCGAGGAAACTCCGAATGCGCATTTGAGGGGATTCATCTTCAAATTGTATTGCCGAAGGCGTTGAAATACGGTCTTCAGATGCTCTAAGTGCTCTTCGTATGACATGCTCTTCACTACAAGGTCGTCGATATAGGATTCGACGATTTCATGTATAATATCATCGAAGATCTTTGTCATGGCCCTCTGATAGGTGGCACCGGCATTCTTTAAACCAAAAGGCATAACTTTGTGGCAGAATATACCCAAAGGAGTCCGGAAAGCGGTGTGCTTCTGGTCTTTGGGATGCATCTTTTTCTGATTGTACCCTGATGAACCGTCCATGAAAGAGAAAACTTCATGAGTGGACGTATTATCTATCATCAGCTCAGTGACCGGCACTGGGAAATCGTCCTTCGGGCAGGCTTTATTGATATCTCGGAAGTCCACACATATGCGTACTGTCCCATTTTTCTTCATTACCGAGATGATGTTGGCGACCCAGTCAGGATACTGTACCTCCTGGATAATCCCAGAGTCGATCAGCTTCTTGACTTCGGCGTTAATGCTCATCTCAAGCTCGAGCCGGCGCTTGTTTGACTGGCTTGATATCCGGGGATATCGCTAACTTATGCACAGCAATTTCCGGATCTAGTCCCGGCATCTCGGAATAATTCCATGCGAAGCAATCTCTATGCTGCATAAGCACGTCTTTTAACTCGGCCACCCTTTCTTCAGATAGCAACTCGCTGACGAATGTCGGTCGCGGGACGTTCGTCGTTCCCAGCTCAATTTTTCGGAGGTTATCTGCAGTAGTATGTATGCCATCTTCCAGTTCTTTCGGAGCTGGTGGAAATTCTGAGATCACCTCATTGTCATTGTTTTCGAAGCACCAAGGGAGGTCATCCCTGTCCTCGGGCTCTTCTTTTGATATCGTTATTACGCGACAGGCATGAGCTCGCTTCCAAAACTGACGTGGGTCTGGTTCTGCTCTTGTGGCTTTGGGTTCATGCTTTTGTGGCGGCGTCACCCTCCAGCTGCTGGATAAAGTAAACCTGCCTTGCTGGTACTGGTCTTCGACCCAGTTCTTGAAGGTGAAGCAGTCTTCGATAGGGTGTCCTATGGCTCGGTGATAAGAGCAATAGCCCGGATGAGTGACCTCGTTAGCTTGCTCAGGGTGTTTAGACTCCGGAAGTGTGATCATTCGGTGCCTCATAGCGAGATCGAGTATTTTTTTCGTCTTTTCTTGAGGGAAGGAATACGCTCGACTCATCTTCTTCATGAGGGACAAGTCCGGACCGCGCAATACCCGATCACATGACTCTTTAATCCTGCATCGTTGCTGTCGACTCCATTTTCCGCCCTTTGACTTATTTCTACCTCTGCGTCGGGCCTTTTGCGGAATGGGTCGACAGGGAGGAGCATCTTCCTCTTTTGCAGCCTGTTGAAACAGACGTTGCGTCCTGGCTTTCTCGTAGATGGCCATTTCGCGACTATGGTCGTCTCGAGCTTTTTGACCCGCTTTCCTGATAAGCTTGTCCATTCGTTCTTCAAATGACGGACCCGGCACTTCGCTCGCGGGATCCAGTTTTGACGAGGGGTTAGTATCTCCAGACAGGGCGTCCTCTTCCTCATCGAAGTTATATATGGCGTAGCTACCGTGGACTCGCTCCCATTTCCCGGATCTCACATATCCAAGCCCGAGCGTTTCCATTCTCCCGTTGGGCAATTTGCGCTGGGTCCCAGGGACATCCCAAATCCTGTTGTAGAATCGAGCTTGTCGGATAGTCTATTTTAAGGGTACCCCTTGACGCTTCAATAGTCTTTTCAACCCGTCTATGTAGTATCTGGGCAAACAGAGGGGTTGGAGCATGTCGAGTGTAGAATTCGCGCCATGCCAGATTTCTTTCTCCACTCTTGTTTCCGTGGATCGGTAGAATAAGATCGCCTTTTCACCCTTTCGCCTGGGAGGGACGTAAAACGCCTGCAGGTCCTGTACATTGTAAGCGTCAAGTGTGTCAAGGTCTTTGTAGTGTTCCCGAGGCACCATGGTGATTTGCAAACTTTGATCATCGCCAGGGGATGCTTGTATTGACGGCCGAATGGAGAACACGGCATTAACCTCATCTTCCGAGTCACTTCCGAAGATCAACACGGGGGCGGACGGTCCCGGGTTGTTGCGTCGAGACGGACCAGTGTAAACTATCTCTTCTTCTTCTTCGGTATCGCTTCTGAAAACAGAGATGGTGGCGGCGGCTTTGTTCTCCGGCTTGCGACACCTTTCTGTATCCTCGAAATCTGATAAAAAGTACTTTGCATCTTCGTACTTGCGGACTTCGTTCACGGAGAATAGGTTCAGCTCACCTGTTACGGTATACTCAAAACCATCCTTAAAGTACTTCATACACTGATGCTGTGTAGAAGGGGTGATGTTGTACTTGTGTAACCAAGGACGACCGAGCAAGGCGTTGTAGCAGGTCTTGGCGTCAATGACGTGAAACTTGATGTCCGTGACGAGTAGTCCGAAGCGTAATGTTAATATCACGGATCCAAGAGTCCGTGATGACTGGGAGTCGAAACCGGAGATGGTAATTTTGTCACGAGCGAGGTGCTGCACGCTCATGCAGATTTCCTTCAACACCCGAACATTAAGGAGATTGACGGAGGATCCATTATCAACCAGGATTTTGCCTATCTTGATATCGTGGCAATATCCGGAGACGTATAGGGGACGGTTGTGGTCGCACGTCCCAAGGAGAAGGTCCTCATCACCGAAAGTGATGTCGGCCGTGTGCACTTCTTCCAGTTCATCCTTCATCCTTTCTTCGGCGAGGAAGGCTTGGAATTGTTCGGGCTCTTGCAACGCCTTGATTAATGAATCTCTCGCTTCTTTTGATAATAGGAAGGCATTGAGAATGCTGAGCTGTGAAGGTAGTTTCCTTAGTTGTGCTAAGATGTTATAGTCCACCTTACCCTTCCTGGGAGGGTCTTTGGCAGTCAACTCTTTCATGACTTGGTCATCTAAGGTGATATCCTCAGTGACCTTCTCCTTTCCCTTATCTTTTCTATTCGCAGGTCCGAGATCCTTTTCCGGGAGCGTGCGATTGCGCAGCTGAATATTTTCGCAGGCCTCTGGTTCTTCCTCTTTCCCTAAAACGGATTCTTTAAAGAGAGGGCCCAGAGTCATTTCTTCATCAGAGTTGCTCCCAAAGGTGAGAACTTGTGACCCTCCGGCGTTGACCATGTAACAGTTGCCGGCAGTTCTTTTGCGCCCTTCGGTCGTACTTTTTTGTTCCCGACGAGTCTTGCGTTTCATGCGCTTAAAATTTTGCCGGTGAGCAACGTATCCTTGCCACTACATCTTAAAAGCGTCGCACTCCTCAGTGGGGTGCGAAATCTTCCGATGATATGCGCAATAATTAGGGTGCCTCTCCGCCCCATCGAACGTGTTTTCTTCCGAGGGTGGCAGCTCCATTCCTATCAACACGGCTTTGACAAACCTTTTCCTCGTCTTCAATATGTTTTTATCCACATCGGGTGTCTTTTGATCTGGCGGGAGTGCTTTGACTCTTTCGTTTAGTCGCTTACGTTTGGCTCCTTCCGATGCAGCCATCTCACGCTCCTGATTGGATTTACTTTTCAAATGAATCTCGTCTAGAAAGGCGTCGATCATTTCATCAGTTGGCCAAACAAGTTCTGGCTCAGGCTGTGCCCCCAATTTCTCGGTGCCAGGAATTTTCTCGTCGTCCGTAGATGAGTGGGAAACCACATGACAACTCGCCACATATCCCTCGGATTCATCCGACGAGCTTTCTCCATCATCTTACTCCTGAAAGACGTGGTTGAGGAACTCTTGCAGTGTGACGGGAGTCCGCGCCTTTTGATTGTACTCCTCCAGCGCGTCAATCTGTTTCTGCAAATCCGTGCGCTTGTCTCCAGGCTTCACGGGCTTCTTGGATTTCTTCTTCTTTTTCTTCGAAGATTTTGACGGTTGGGTGTGAGTACTTGGGCCACCACCACCGCTCTTTGTAGTTGGACGCGGCTTCAGCATCCCTTCGATGATTTGAGGTTCAAGCAGGTTCTTCCATAAAACTGCTGGGCACGCATGAAGATCACTCAGCATCCTTTTGGTTTTAGCTGATAGCACGACCTCCCATGGAGCTTCTTCAATAAAGGAACAAGTTGCCCCTGGTGCGTCCGTCTTCTTGGGAGTATGCGGCTGCGGCGGGTTCACCTTCCATTTTTCGGACAGCGCAAACTTTCCCTGGAGGTATTCATCCTCAATCCACCCTTTGAAGACGAAACAATACTCAATCGGATGGCTTACCGTTTGATGGTAAGGGCAATAATTGGGGTTATTCACCTCAGTGGGTTGTAGCGGTCGCCTTGGGTTTGGCAAGTTAATAAGCCTATTGCGTACGGCCAGCTCAAATAACCGTTTTGTCTTATCCCGCGGGAACGAGTAGGGGCACTTCATCTTTTCATTATAATACCGGCGTCTTTCTTCCAGTTGATCCGCCAGCTTTGGGGCACTGGGTTGTTGCTGAGCATTCGCGACGAAGGTTGTCTTCCCTTTACCCTTGTCACTCCGAGGCTCCGGCTTTGGGGGAGACGGTCTGTGACCCATCTGGTCCATCTGGGCCAACTTGTCGATTAAAGCCAGGAACGTGGTTGGCTTAAAGAACATCATGAACTGGGAGATAGTTGCATGAGGGTCTAGGGTTCCCATGAACATGCCCACCGCGGGCACTTCCTCAATGTGTTGTTCGCATTTCGACCACAAATTTCGCCAGCGTATAGCATACTGGACCCATGTTTCTCCTGGTTTCACCCTGGCATTAATTAATGCTGTTATCGGAGTGCGTTCGCTGGCGCTTGCAAATCGTTGAGTGAATAGCAATTCCATTTCAGCGAACGTCTTGATGGAATCGTTCGGGAGTTCTGAATACCATTCGAACGCCGTTTTTGATAAGCTGCCCACGAACTAGCGAAGCAACAGTTTATTATCACCGCCGGTGTTACCGCAAAAGGCCCTGAACTGGGCAACATGTTGGTGGGGATTGCCAGTCCCCTTATACATATGGAATTTCGGTATTGTATAACCCGGCGGGTATTTGATCTGGTCGTACCAGCTTGGATACGGTCGCCCCGTTTTTACAACTTGACCAGCTGCCTCAGTCGCCTGATGAACCCGGATCTGCTGGGCTATATAGTCGTCCAAGTCAGCCTTGGAGATTGTCTCCTCCTTGGCCGTTGAAAGAACCGGCGGCGGATTCGACGTTTCTCCTCTATCATCTTCGAGGACGGTCGGGGGATCTTCAGCGGGAGGATCTTGTTGAATCATCATCCCAACCATGTCTTGAAATAAGTGGGCTATTTGCTTTATATTGGCCACTTGTTCCGCAGCCTCTTTATCTTTCTTTTCCAATATCCTCCGAAGGAACTCGGCGTCGGTTTCCTGTTCTTTTCGCTGCTCCGAGGAAGCTTCGGGGCTTTCTTTCGGCCCAGTAAGCGCGGCCATTGCGATCATCATTTCCTGGAGCTTCTGCTGTTGCTCATGAGCTTTGGTTACCGACCGTGTAAGCGGTTATGACCTGTAGACGCACGGCTGTCTTCCTTCCCCGACGCCATGTATACAGTATGGACCATCATGCCCCCAGACTTAGGGCGTCTGGGCTCAGCGCCTTTAGCTCTCGTCGCAGGCCCGGGGATCTTCTCCGGCCTCCTCTTTTTATGAGCAGTGGAAGTTGAGGGGGCCGTTAAGGTGGACACCCAGACAGCTTTTCGTGGCTTAGCGTGATGACTGACTTCATGTTGGATTTTCAGCTTCTTGTGCTGGCGGGAGAAATTTGGATCGATCACCGAGTCTCGTGTTTGCCGCCAGACTTTATAGATTTTGGAAGACAGCCGTTGAGGAGATTGGGGCTGTTCTGGCTTTATTTCCGCGGCCTTTTTCAATGGAGGGGGAGACCTCTTTAGCGCCGCGATAGGAGAATTCCTACGCACCTTATTCAGTATCTCAAAGTTGTTCTTAGTTGGAACAGCAACATTAACTTCTGTCGTCGGGGCTGGAGGAATTAGCCCAGAAGGGGAGTTGCCTCCAGCCTTCCTCACTCGGCGCCAGTAACGACGTCGAGCGTGTCGTGCTGATGGAATCGGCTCGGTGATGGCGATAGCCTCGTCCTGCCCCCTGTGTAGGTGGGGGGTCGCTGTTGGTGTCAGCCTGTTAAATACTGATGTCCTTTGGGTAGTAGGCGAGGGAGCTGGAACAGTCAATCTTGTAAAGACCGACTTTTTGGCAGGAGAAGCCGCCTTGACGACTTCAGGAGCAGGATTGGTTATTTTCTTAGGAGCAGCCTTCTCTGGAATTGCAGGCCCCATTGTGGGCCCACAGGAGTTCTGGCCCAGTCTAGAGAAGACCGAGGCGCTGGTGTTGGGCGACCCATTGAGAGGGGCCGCGATAGGTGTAAGCCGATCAAAGACCGACTTCTTGGGAGCTTCCGGTGTCAGCACAGGAGCGGTGAAGCTCGTTGGCGGGAGCATGGTCTCGAAAAACAACCCGGTGGTGGCTTGAGTGACCTGTTCCACGGGCATTGTGAACAGCGAAGCAGCTTGGGGCCCATAGGCTATACCTCCTGGCGAGGCGGAGCGCCAGTTGCAATTGCAGTTGGAGCATTTCGCACAAGTGGAAGCCATTGATTCTTTGCTTTCTACAATAAGCAAAATGCCTAATCTTAGTACCCTGAAACCCAAGGGCAACCATTAGCGAGCCGTGTTTGGTTCGCGAACACGACACACGAAGTGTGGAGTGGAAAGAGGAAAAGGCCCCACCAAGCGTGACAGAAACTGTTCCCCTCCGAATGACGGCGCGACGGACGTCTTGCCTGAAATTCGAGGCAGATGCTAATTAGGTGCTATCCGTCCACCTCTCCGAAGATGCCAAGTTGATTTATGGTACCATGTATCGAAGGTTTAAACGGATGCGTCCGATGTAGCAGACTTCGTCAGATTTCCCCTCGCTTGAGGGGGTTTTGATTGTGGGGACGCTCTTCCCTGCAGGCGCAAGCCCCTGCAGTTAATTATGCTACCGCATTGCGGTAACAACTTTCTCCTTCTCCATGTGGTCACTTCGTGTCGTGTGTGTTTGTTTTGTGTCGCCCGTGAATTGTATACGGAGACTGAGTTATGTCATCGCCCGTAGGGCGTGGACTAGTCCAAATCCGTATCTTTCTTAGATTTGGGTTTGGGGGTTTGGGTTTAAGGATATGTTAGTCTCGTTTGAGACTAAGATCGACTTAAACGTTTGTTAAGGATACGTCAGCTTAGTTTTTAGACTAAGATCAACTTAACGGGATCGTTTAGATCCGATAAGAGAGCAATTAGGGGAGCCCTGTTGTTTAGTTTAGTGACATTGCGGTCAATAGGTAGTTTAAGGACATTGCTGTCCAATGTTAGTTTTAAGACATTGCGGTCAAGGTTAAGGACATCATAGTCCGTAGGTTTAAGGACTCCACAGTCCAATGTTAGTTTTAAGACATCATGGTCAAGGTTAAGCACGTCGTAGTCCGTGGATTTAAGGACTCCACAGTCTGATGTTAGTATTAAGACATCACGGTCAAGGTTAAGGACGTCGTAGTCCGTGGATTTAAGGACTCCACAGTCCGATGTTAGTTTTAAGACATCACGATTAAGGTTAAAGACCTCATAGTCCATGGGTTTAAGGACCCCACAGTCCGTATCAATGTGTGGTCATCGGGACCCGTCACCTTTTTGAAGACGTTGAGGAATTACAACGCCAAGTATCCAAGGAGTGAAGAGATGTACCCTTAAACCAAGGTGGATTAAGTGATCTGTAGTCCAATTTGGAAACAAGACCAATTAATTATATTATGAGCCCATTGGCTCAGTTAAGTCTGAATTGAGGACTTATGGCCAGCTTGGGCTAAGTCCAATCATGTTTAGGATATTGACCCTCTGTTGGTCCATTGAAGGAGAGGCTTTGCCTCTAGAAATTTATCCAATTGGGCTAAAGCTAGTGTTGAACACTAGAGACCCATAGTGTTGAACACTGGGAATAAGATTAACAAGTTAGTGTTAAACACTAAAAGATAATCAGTGTTGAACACTGGGACCAGAGTTTTCAAATTAGTGTTAAACTCTAAGGGAATCAGTGTGAAACACTGGGAGCAGATCATCAGTTTGATGTTAAATATTGTATGAGAAGAGATCACGTGGGGGCACGTGATGGCATCCAAAAGGTGGGGCCAGATCCCCTTCATTTTGTTCTACAGATAAGTGTTTAACACTTTTAATTCTGAAGGCCATCACGTGTGGGCACGTGATGGGGACTCACGCTTTGATCTGTTAGAATGTTCATTAGGGGTCACGTGGTGACACGTGAGGGCGCCCCAGAGCTTCTTTTCTTTTGTTTTTTTTATGCGCTTTGGGGGTCACGTGGAGCACGTGAGGCGTTGCTTCAAAGTTCTTCTCTATGGATCTTTACAGGGGTCACGTGGTAGCACGTGGCCCTATTTCTTTGCCTGTTTGAAGATGTGTTTATCTTTTTAAGAATTAAATTATTCATAGGGTTAAACCCTAGTAATAAACTTTAGAGGAATTAAATTTCTGTTTTCTTCTGAAGAATTATATTCTTAGATAGGGTTAAACCCTAATTTCTTTTCTGTAGGAATTAAATTCCTCATGTATGTAAAGAATTGAATTCTGGCATAGGGTGAAACCCTAATTTCTTCTTTTTTAAGGGAATTAAATTCCTGTGATTTTGAGAGAATTAAGTTCTCAATTAGGGTTAAACCCTGGTTCTGTCCATTTTGAAGGAATTAAATTCCCATAACATATGGTTGAACCCTAATTTTATCTCAAAGGAATTGAATTCCTATAGTTCTGTAAGAATTAAATTCTCAAACTTCCATTCCCCATCTATGCTTTGGATCTGCATGGCAGGATCTCAACCCAATGAGAATTAAATTCTCAATTCATGGGGAGATGTGCACTTTGCAGATCCTCTGCTAGAGAAAGAACTAAGTTCTTCTTTTTGTATAAGAGTTAAACTCTTTGAGAATTAAATTCTCCTTTTAAGCCTCTCCCTTCTTACCTAAGGTTTTCTTTTGCAGAAGATCAAATTCTTCCCAAAATCTCAAGGCTCTATTTCTCTCTCTGTATGTCTCTCTATGTGTCTCCCTCTGTGTATTCATTTTCTCTCTTTTCTGGCTCCTATTTATAGGAAAAGGAAGAGAATCAATCAGTTTTAGTGAATCTTTCATTGAAAGATTTGATTTGTTTATTGAGAGATTTGATTTATATTTATCAGTCATCTGGACCTTTGGATTATTAGATGAATTTTATTCACCATTGGATTTTAAATCCAAAGATATCTCTTTGTTATTTCGGTTAGATTTAAGGGGAAATCTTTCCAAGTCTGATATTTTTCCATAAATTGGTGATATTTAATCACCCTTAGATCTTTAATCCAACGGTTCCAAATAATCTTTCTCTTTTGGAAAGATTTGAATGCTTTCGGAATTTAATTCTGTTAAATAAAGAGGCTTTGAAAGCCGGTCACGTGTGTCCACGTGACCCCTGGTCACGTGTAAGCACGTGACCCCTGGAACGGGCCTTTCTTCTCCTTTTGCGCTCTGTTCTCTAGCCACTGCTCAGCCGTCACGTGTCAACACGTGACCCCTAGTCACGTGTGAGCACGTGACCTTTTCTGGAGCCTTTTCTTTGATTTAAACAAGGAGCGAATCTGCCTTTTGCCGCTGCTTTTAAATGTCACGTGTCAACACTTAATGCTCCTCTTTATATCCTGGGGCCATGGCCTTCCTTTTTTTTTACAGAGGAATTCATTCTCATTTTGGTGTGATTTGTCTTGAGAGACAACTGAGCGCCATGGCCTGCAATCGCCCTCATGCGCGTCGACAGCCATAGGAAGTTTCTATCGAGGAGATGATCCCCCGCTTTGCCGCCCGATTGGTGGATCCCCTCCTTTCCGACGACGATTGCGACTCAGCGGCGTATGAACTCTCGATCCGCAGGGGGTCTCCCCTCCCAATGGACTCCTTCTGGCTCCGGATGATTCTTGTGTAGGGTTCCTAGGCACACTAATGAGGTCTCACAACAGATCAAACATGCCCAATTCAAATTTTTTTCATATGCCTATAAACCCTAATACGGATCGTTAACTAGATGATAAGGCGATGCAAGCAAGTAAACAACTTTATTGCTAAAGGAAAGAGGCTACAACCTTTGTAAATCCGGTCCTCCACTTCCTAGGCTCCGTGATGACGTCCCTCCGCTGTACCTATCGGAATCTGGACTCTGGCGAAGGTTTCGTCGGAGAAATAATCGGGCTAGGTCGTCGACTTCGATGCCGAAGATGATCTACGTCGAGGCAACTCAAGATCAAGCTCCAACTTCACCAAGTCATAAAACTTGTGAAGAAAACACCCTATACTACTTGGCAAGTGGTAGAGGATGAAGAAATAGGAAGTGGGTTCACTTTAGAATTGGATTTCTCACTCTATTTCTCATGTTGCCATTAATGGTAGCAAGCTTTCTTCATGTTGAAGAAGAAGAAGAAGAAAAGAATATAATAAGTATTTTGAAAATAGAAAATAAAATGATACTTATCATATTTGCAACCATGGTTTAGTGTAGAGAATTAACTAGGGTTTAGTTGAATGGTTAGGGTTAGGAGATGAAGACAAAATGGTCACTTAGTCAAAGATGCATGAAGCATCAAGAAGCTTCTTGTATGAAAGCAACCATTTTGTTTTCCTTTTTCTTTTAATCAAATAAATAAATAAGTGAAATGAAACCCTAACCATTCACTAAACATGGTTTAAGTCTTACACAAACCCAATTTTGCATGTATCATCAAACATGATACAAACAAGTGCACAAAAATATATCACATATACAACTTGTGCATTTCAAGTGAGAAAGTCAATCTTGGGTGAACCAATACTAGTTAATGTAAAGTAATATATCAAATATATAATTATACATTAAATCATTAAATCAACACTTGATTCAATGATCCGGTCATGTCGCATATAACCGACTAGTATCCAATGTATCGACTTATCGAATCAATCTTCGATTCGATAACTAGGTTATATCGCATACAACCAATCGATACATTCATCGCGAGAATAGAATACGGTATCACAAATACGCATTATTCTCGGTCCCGCACATATCTCATATGCGCTCCTATTTCGTTTCGCTTGAGCCAGGAAACCTCTGTGTAGGACTCTAAAGACTCGTCAATACGCCGGCAGCAGGTGATGATCATATCAAACACCCACAATCCGCAAGCGGTCTGCTAAACGTAATGGCCACCCGGGTATTGAGCGATCAGAAGATCGACGAGCAAGCCCGCTCACACTCCTGTGAATCCAACCAGTAACACTTACCGTACAGTACGGTCTGTTCGTCTGATATGTCGCATATCTCGCCTAGGGGTGGTAAACGTCAGACCCCAGTAGCTCGATAAGTCATGCTGATATAAGGTCCATAACATAGCATGAAACTACTGATAACACTTACCAGTAGATCACAGCAACCCTGGCCAGGGATTTCCAGTTATGGCCAGTCGTGCATAGCGCAACATCAACCCCCAATACCGGGAGAGACGAATCCCCTCCTATCGCTCATTGCCTCCATGTAAATCGGGACTGTACCCAAAAACCACCTGTTTGCACGCCTCAGTAGAGCCGTGGTAGGGTGGAAATCAAAGCACAGTGGGAGATACACAAGACTCTATGACGATCTCGGGTCAACAGACTAAGCTGTACCAGTGTCACCAGAGAACTGCCATATGACGTGAGGTATAATACCATCTGGGAGTTCTCGGCGAGTCCGTTCAGTGTACCCAGTCTCCACTGAGCACCCGCATACCATCTCTGATGTCAAACACCAATGTATATGGGATCATCCATCGCCCATCACATGGGTCGAGAAGATTTACGCTAGTCTACTCTGGAATATCGATGCCCCGTCTCGATATTCCCATGACTAGGAACATTGAAGGATGTACTCATGGACTATCCAGGCCCCACTAGTATGATCTGCATCATAGTCCTGGAAGTCGAGTACACATCCTAAGGGCTTTATCAACATGTAACAGAGAGACAGAAAGTATACATGTTAAGATAAAGAGCAACCAGATAGCGTACTATCATGTCGAGCAAGAAAGTCCTACCTATATATGTCCCAGCATCCACTACAATATACATCCAATGTACAGTAATGGTCTCTAGGGCATACATATAACTAATAATCTCCTATTTGCACTAGGGCCATCTGTAGCAGTGGTTGCAGTATCACATACTCAACCATCCCATACAAGTCTCTCTCTGGGAAAAAGTCTTTGTGAGTGGATCCGCCGTGTTGTCTTCTGTGTCTACTCTCCTAACCTCGATCACCCTGGAGATCATCTATCTCCATGATCAGGTGATGCTGCCTCAGAATTTGTCTGGGTCACTGATGGGACCATGGTTCCTTGGCCAAAGCCACACTTCCATTGTCATACAATGGTAGGAACCTGGTTCATCTTATGAACCAATATACACCTAAACTTCCTCTTTGATAGTATCTTTAATAGCGATGTTACCAGCCTTTATCGTCTAGTTTGCCACGGTATCTAGCTTGGAACTCTTCCAGCATACCGTCCCTTTACTGAGGGAAAGACAATACCTGCGACTGACATTCAGTCGTCCTTATCACCCTGGAATCTTTCCAGTGATCCTCCCCAGGATCGATTGATACAATCTTACTACAGCTAGTGAGAATCCTAACATCCATTTAGATCTATCTCATAGATCCAAATCCCAGGATTTAGGAGGTATCACTTTGATCCTGTATGGAGAATCCTTGTGATAAGCGGAGATTGACCGAGCGTAGCATAGGAAACCCCTTTCCTATCAAGAGTATGTCATCCACGTACTCTACGAGGATCATTACCATACTCCATACTACCCTTTTTGTACATACAAGGTTCATCTACCATTTTGATGAAGTCAAACACTTTGACTACCACATCAAAACAGACGTTCCAACTCCACGATGCCTGCTTTATTCTGTAAAGCATCTTGCACATGTTTCCGCTGCTCCCACTATTTACGAAGCCCTCTAGCTGTGTTCTTATAGACGTTCTCTTCTAAATCACTATTTAGAAAAGTAGTCATGGCACCCAACCACCAGATATCGTAGTCATGGTATGTAGCAATGGTAAGTAGGATCTGGATGGACTTAAGCATAGTCCCTGGAAAAGGTTTCATCATTATCCACGCTTGGTTGATGACGAAAACCTTTAACAAGTCTAGCTTTGAAAGTCTCAACTTTTCCATCTACACCAAGCAATCTTCTCAAGATATACTTGCTCCTGATGGGGATTTAACCCTTCAGATATAGCAGCCAAAGTCCATACTTTGCTGGTGTACATGGATTCCATGTCAGATCGCTAAGTATCCAGCCATTCTTACAGAGTCCCTACTCTCGATGACCTACTCAAATCTAGTTGGGTCATCATCTCATGATGTAATCCTCGCTCACACTGTCATTGAGAAACCGAAGTATCTCTCAGGCAGGTGAGGAACCCTACCAGATCGGCGGAGAGGCTGAGGTTCGTCGGGGACTATTGAATCCTTTGGTTCTGTCAAATCATCAGCTGCAGTTTTGTATAGCTGGAACCTTTCCAGTTCTACAGAACTGACCTTACCTCGATTTTGTCCGGATTTTGCTTTTGACATAGGCCGGACAATCCCAAATCTTAACTTGCTTAAGAGATGGGTTCTTCCCATACCATATCTTATATGGAATGGTAGGCACTGATTTGAATCAAACCCTATTCAATAGGTATGCTGCTTCTCAAGTGCACAACCCCAAAAGGAAATAGGTAACTCAGTAGTACTCATCATAGAGCACACCATATCTAATACGGTGTGATTGCCCCGCCCTGATACACCGTTGTGCTGTGGTGTATTTAGAGGAGTAATACTGAGAGAGAATCTCATTTTCCTTTAGAATAGTCCAAGAATTCCATGCACAAGTATTCTCCTCCCTGATCTTATCATAGGACATAATACTTATACCCAGTTTTTGGTTCTCTATTTCTAACTTATATTCTGTGAATATCTCAAAAGGTTCGGACTTGTGTTTCAACAGGAACATATGTCTGAATCTTGAGAGATTATCAGAGAATGTAATGAAATACAAAGAACCAGTCTTGGCATGTGTAGACAGAAGACTTTACATACATCATCATGTATCATTCCCAAGAGTTTACTAACTCTTTCTCTGTTTCCAGTAAACGGAGCTATGGTCATCTAATCTTTGTGACATGACTGGCAAGTTTCACAAGATGTAAATTCAAACTGATTTAAATATGCATCTAAAATGTAACTTCAGCCAGTCGGGTCGCATTGATATGACCTAGTCTACAATGCCTCAAGAAGGATTCGTTCATTTTTGAACTCTTCCTCTTGTGTGTGTTCTGTATACTAGGAACTGTAGTTTGATTTAGAACATCAATGCTTTTAGATAACGTGCCTGAACCGATCAACTTTTGATATAGGAAATGTTCAAAACATTATCCATCAATACAAAATTTTATCATTTCTTTAATAAATAAAGAGATTGATATGATTTTGTATATCAGGTTTGGTATCTAATAACATTCGTTCAGAATGAATGTACTGGTCATACAGGGTGACAGTGACCAACAGACTTGGCTGCAACACTTGCCCCGTTTTCTGTCTCATGAAACTTATCACCCGTTCTCAGTTCTCTACCCTTTTATAGCCCTATGTAACAGATTACATATCTGGGATCCTGATCCGGTATCAAATACCCAGGATACAGAGGATACTGAGAAATAGTTCTTTGTAACGAACACACCCGAAGAAGATGCCTCATATGCACTTTCTTCGTTTGGGCGGCATAGGAATTCTGGTATTCTCCTATTTCCTGCTCTGTCTTATAACAATTATAAATTGGAGCGGGACCAACATTCCCCAGCTCAGTATAACAAGCGGGTTCGGTCAATACATCCATATTATTATCTTGATTAAGGCGTGATATGGTCGCTACCTGGAGAGAGAGAGAAGAAAACACTCTGCGTGCGCTCTTGCAAGATTAGATTGGTTATTTATTTTATCTAATCAGGATGGCTCCCACTGTTTTTATCAAATCTTCCTTCAAACCCTAAAAGGAAAGACTAGCCGGGATTAATTACACTCTACAAGTTCGCCAATCTTTCAGCCAGGCTAGTGTCGGTACTTTGAGGGAGGTACCCCGTGCTTTCGCACGGACCTAATTACAGTAAACCTCGTTTTCCCGGAGGTGTGACCCCGTTGACACCTTTCTAGACACCTACTTGATCGGCTAATTGTAAAGTGCAAAACTCTCCCAGGAGTAACAATTACTCGCAGTGGGTATCGGGATCCAACTATCATATAGAAGGTATGCAATCTTATTGCAAGTTTCAACACTTGAAACTCCCGATAAAGATTTTTACCCCTAGCACTTATGACCTTAACTATGGTCAACAAATCATAAGTACTAGTCAAGTTCTACACGTCATTTCGTGATTAATTAGACCCACCCACATGACCCTTAACTAAGGTCAACAAAGTCACGCGACTGTCCTAACTAATCGCATCATATGCGGTGTAAGAAGACATCACTTAGCTACCGTACACTGTGCCTTGACTATGGTCAACAAACACAGCACGAATACTAAGTACTCTACTTCCTAAAATGACGGAGGGTTGCGAATGGTTTTTATGAAAACCTTTAACGCTTTGAACTTGATCTCGTTGCGGAATCAAATGGTTTTTAAATGGAATGTTTTTGAAACTTTTCTAGTTTTGCTAAAGGGGTCACTTCCGGTGAAGGGATCGTCGGCCCTTTCCTCATCGAATGAGGTGCGGGATACATCATATATATCACTGTGCAAAGCAGAAACTATAGAAGCAATCAAAAGAAAAACCGAGGGTTGTAGCATCGGCCAGTTATTGCTAAAGGAGTCACTCCCGGTGAAGGGATCTCGGTCCTTTCCTCATCGAATAAGGTGCAGGATGTTCTACAATGAACACCGCGATGCAAAGCAAGAACTGTAGCTACCTGTTTTTATTTTGAAATTCGATTCCACGACATCAATTAGGTTTATTTTCTTTCATTAATCTCATTAATGAATATCCCATCATTTAAGTCCACCTAAACATCACAGATAAATATAACGTACGCTTATGCCATCCGCATTCGCCTCGATGTCCCGTCTGCACCGTTAGGTTAGGTAACTAACGCCAGAACGAGGCAGGGCTAGCGCGGGTGTAAAACATAAGCAACGTCTATATAATATATCATATATACTATATATAATATCTATCTGAACAAATCACATGATCACATCACAGATAACGCAGCAGAAAATATCATATGAAATATTGGATATACTAGGACGTCCGTGTTTTTAATACGAGCCAGTATAAAACACGGATTCCACGGTCGTGATGAATAGCCAATCCCACACCCCTAGACCCCTACGAGAGCGGCAAGCAACCCTACCAATTCTAGGGTTAGGAGACCCGGACTCGACTCCTCGAGATGGTCTCCCACTGGACCCTAGAACCCGGTTACTTGTGCTCCCCTCCTTGCGTCTATCCTAATGCGGAAAAGTAAATAATATATAAATGGTGACATCATCCGCAACCTGGAAGTGCCCCAATAAAAGAATATTACATACAAGTTTTTACATGAATGAAAATGAAAAACACTCATCTCACATAAAAAAAACTCCGGCTATTCAAACACGGCGATCCAATATAACATATCCAGCAACGCATAACATCACATGTCATCAACGTAAGTAAATATGCGCATCCCAATTGTCGTTGACATATAGCAACGAAACCGGCGATATCACATATTACACTTACGGTCACAGAAAAGAAAGTGTAAAACTACAACAGTTGGAATCCGCAACCTCTTTAGACATCGCATGCCTAATCAAATGAAATACTTAGACATCGCATGCCTAACAATTATAAACCCCGCATTTTAGTCTCATTATCGAAAACTCTTTTCAATATCAAGTCGGGCAATTCAACAAGATTCCCGACATCCTGATCGAATGCTCGTCGCAAACTTTAGTAGGCGGCCGCACCCCCGACGCCGTCGACGAAGTGCACCAAGGCGGAACACCGCTGCTGCGAGCACCCGAACGGATGCTTTCGGCGATGGGGTTCTCCTACAGTCACTTGGTCGGGGCGATTGGGCGAGGCTGTCTATTATGTTTACCCGGCGAGTATCCGCGTACGCTACGTGATTACGACGGACTTTTGATCAAATCAAAATTCCGTGGCAACCGATCAAGTGAGACTAAACTGCTATGTTTATAACATTCATTCAGTTATCTCATAACTACTTGTGAATTCCAATTATTGTATCACATTCCGGATAAGATAGAAAATGTTAAACTTTCCGATCGAACAATCGAACACCCAAGTTTTCCCGAAACAGCTCAACACATGAAATAAGTTCAAAGACATTCACTTCATGCCTCAGTACCAACGGTCCAGCCGTAGAAGGGTCAAGCCAACGCCTCACATGTGGCACGCCGTACTGCCCCAAACCCTAAGGTTCAAAGGGTAGTTCAAGACGGTCACATAATCGAGTTAAGGTTTGTTGTCTTCTAGAGGGACCATCGCGTTACTTGCACTACTTAGAACGTCATTAAACTACGGAAAAGTCCAACAATTGGAAATTTCCCGGCAGGGGAAAAAGTGGGTATTTATATCCGGTCGAACTTTTTAACATATTCTAAAATTATCCGGAAAAACACATAGACAAAATTTGATAATCCGATCGAATCTACGAACTCCCAATACAACCCAGAAAACTCAACTCTTGAGTAAGATTTAAAATTTCCCAGAAAATACAGCACCAAAATATAGGAATTACTGTGCAAAAATAAATGGAAGAAGCGACTAAGTGGCCGCGGAACCGCCGCATTAGCCATGCTAATACCGCGGTTCTACCGTGCTTTGATTGAATCAGGCGCACGTGCTTCACAGTAATTCTTAGAAACTCCTGCTGATTTTTCTGCATATTTTTAATTCTCAAAAATCCTCGATTTCAAAAAATGTACAGAGAGCAAATTTGTATTAGGATTTCGGTTCGATCGGACTTCTAACTCCGTCTACTCATCGCCTAAGGCTCTAGCTAGGCTCTGATACCACTGTAGGGTTCCTAGGCACACTAATGAGGTCTCACAACAGATCAAACATGCCCAATTCAAATTTTTTTCATATGCCTACAAACCCTAATACGGATCGTTAACTAGATGATAAGGCGATGCAAGCAAGTAAACAACTTTATTGCTAAAGGAAAGAGGCTACAACCTTTGTAGATCCGGTCCTCCACTTCCTAGGCTCCGTGATGACGTCCCTCCGCTGTACCTATCGGAATCTGGACTCTGGCGAAAGTTTCGTCGGAGAAATGATCGGGCTAGGTCGTCGACTTCGATGCCGAAGATGATCTACGTCGAGGAAACTCAAGATCAAGCTCCAACTTCACCAAGTCATGAAACTTGTGAAGAAAACACCCTATACTACTTGGCAAGTGGTAGAGGATGAAGAAATAGGAAGTGGGTTCACTTTAGAATTGGATTTCTCACTCTTTTTCTCATGTTGCCATTAATGGTAGCAAGCTTTCTTCATGTTGAAGAAGAAGAAGAAGAAAAGAATATGATAAGTATTTTGAAAATAGAAAATAAAATGATACTTATCATATTTGCAACCATGGTTTAGTGTAGAGAATTAACTAGGGTTTAGTTGAATGGTTAGGGTTAGGAGATGAAGACAAAATGGTCACTTAGTCAAAGATGCATGAAGCATCAAGAAGCTTCTTGTATGAAAGCAACCATTTTGTTTTCCTTTTTCTTTTAACCAAAATAAATAGATAAATAAATAAGTGAAATGAAACCCTAACCATTCACTAAACATGGTTTAAGTCTTACACAAACCCAAGTTTGCATGTATCATCAAACATGATACAAACAAGTGCACAAAAATATATCACATATACAACTTGTGCATTTCAAGTGAGAAAGTCAATCTTGGGTGAACCAATACTAGTTAATGTAAAGTAATATATCAAATATATAATTATACATTAAATCATTAAATCAACACTTGATTCAATGATCCGGTCATGTCGCATATAACCGACTAGTATCCAATGTATCGACTTATCGAATCAATCTTCGATTCGATAACTAGGTTATATCGCATACAACCAATCGATACATTCATCGTGAGAATAGAATACGGTATCACATACACGCATTATTCTCGGTCCCGCACATATCTCATATGCGCTCCTATTTCGTTTCGCTTGAGCCAGGAAACCTCTGTGTAGGACTCTAAAGACTCGTCAATACGCCGGCAGCAGGTGATGATCATATCAAACACCCACAAGCCGCAAGCGGTCTGCTAAACGTAACGGCCACCCGGGTATTGAGCGATCAGAAGATCGACGAGCAAGCCCGCTCACACTCCTGTGAATCCAACCAGTAACACTTACCGTACAGTCCGGTCTGTTCGTCTGATATGTCGCATATCTCGCCTAGGGGTGGTAAACGTCAGACCCCAGTAGCTCGATAAGTCATGCCGATATAAGGTCCATAACATAGCATAAAACTACTGATAACACTTACCAGTAGATCGCAGCAACCCTGGCCAGGGATTTCCAGTTATGGCCAGTCATGCATAGCGCAACATCAACCCCCAATACCGGGAGAGACGAATCCCCTCCTATCGCTCATTGCCTCCATGTGAATCGGGACTGTACCCAAAAACCACCTGTTTGCACGACTCAGTTGAGCCGTGGTAGGGTGGAAATCAAAGCACAGTAGGAGACACACAAGACTCTATGACGATGTCGGGTCAACAGACTAAGCTGTACCAGTGTCACCAGAGAACTGCCATCTGACGTGAGGTATAATACCATCTAGGAGTTCTCGGCGAGTCCGTTCAGTGTACCCAGTCTCCACTGAGCACCCGCATACCATCTCTGATGTCAAACACCAATGGATATGGGATCATCCATCGCCCATCACATGGGTCGAGAAGATATACGCTAGTCTACTCTGGAATATCGATGTCCCGTCTCGATATTCCCACGACTAGGAACATTGAAGGATGTACTCATGGACTATCCAGGCCCCACTAGTATGATCTGCATTATAGTCCTGGAAGTCGAGTACACATCCTAAGAGCTTTATCAACATGTAACAGAGAGACATAAAGTATACATGTTAAGATAAAGAGCAACCAGATAGCGTACTATCATGTCGAGCAAGAAAGTCCTACCTATATATGTCCCAGCATCCACTAAAATATACATCCAATGTACAGTAATGGCCTCTAGGGCATACATATAACTAACATCTTGCTGCCGTGCTTGCCGACATTCCTCCCCACCCGGCGGAGATGACCCTGGCGATACTTGACGTAGCCGAGAAAAGCTCGAGGGATTTCACGAAGCGTGCGTAATCACTCATGCTTTGAAAGATCGCTCGGTTCACCTTTTGAGCGAAATAAGAGCCCGTCGGGCTGTTATGTCCGCTTTTGCAGACGAACATGGTGCTAATCGGTGGGGAGTGACTCCTCGCGAGAACCAGCGCTTTGACGTGTTGGAGAGGGCAGAGGGGGAGATGGAGAATTTTGTCTTTTGTTTTGTCAACCCTTGTACTACCGATCCTTTGTTCGGCGACCTTTTCCCGCTAGTGTAGTATTTTCAAATTAGTTTTCGCAAGCCTTGTGTTGAACTTTAATGTGTGTTGGGTATCCGTATGTATGTTTTTGCTTGCATAAATGAACTTTGTGTCCTTCCCATGAGAATTTTCTTTAATTGCAAACACTATCACCGTGTTGCATGCACATCAGAGCTTTGGGTATTATTTCTTTTCGGATATTCATATAGTTGCGAATGCATGCTTGATAGGATATACATCGAGAATTTTTTATTGCTTCCCATACCAAATGATGTGCGCGTGTTTTAGATCGACTATTGCTGCCGACTGGAAGCTCGTTTATACGGTTTTGAGCGTGCATATCCTGTTTCCAAGGTTGCGGTCGCGAAAGCGAGCTTACATGGCTTGATAGAGCGACGCGTGGCGAACATATTGTTGTGCAAGAAAAGGGCTCGGCCGTAAATTCTCGGAGAGGGAGCTGGCCTTCAAGGCATTGAGCGAGCTTCAGACCAGCCTTACAGCCAAAGCCAACAAAGCGTATGAGCTCTGGCGGGTGCTTCAAGAGTCTATCAAAGAGGCGGTGACTCTTGATAAAGCTGCCACGTTCACTCGCGAGAGGGTCGAGGCTCACAAGGCTACCGAGAAAGAGCTTGAAAGGCGGCTTGCTTCGTATCAGGCCCAGCAGGCTTAGGCGGAGGCTCGTCTTCTGGCGATCCTGAATCATGAAGCCGTGACTCAGCAAAAGAAGGATGAGCTAGTAAAATTGCTACATCGTCCGCCGGCTTGAAAAACTTGTATCTTTTCCTTTCTCTTTGTACATACTCCTGAACGAGAGTATTTTCTTTTTGCTCTTTCATGAATTGTACCTTGTATCCATTTTAGTTATGAATAAAAGACATATTTTTTCTTCTCAATGGTATGTCCCCTTTCTATTGAATGTGTTCTGCGGACAATTTATCTTGGCCTACTTGCATGGCAGCGATGGCTTAGGATTCAGGGTTAAGATCCGCCTCCTAAGACTTTTGAACTTTGTGAGCCGTGAGGGTCTCATAAAGAGTTTTTCTCCCTACAGGTCGAGAGGATCCCGTAGGTGTAAGTTATTCTTAAGAATCGTGCAGGTTTTCCCTTAGGAGTCGTAAGGATCTCACAAAAGAGTTTTCTTCCTTGCAGGTCGTGAGGACCCACAAGTGCTGAGTGAGGTCGCCCTTATCCGTATTTCACGGGGTCAAGGGTCGCTTTGGGATGTTCTCCAGGGTATCGTAGTTTAAAGAAATCGCGGTCAAGGTTAGGACTTCATAGTCCGTGGATTTAGGGACTCCACAGTCCGATGTTAGTTTTAAGACATCACGGTCAAGGTTAAGGACTTCATAGTCCATGGGTTTAAGGATCCCACAGTCCGCTGTTAGTTTTAAGACATCACGGTCAAAGTTAAGGACTTCATAGTCTGTGGATTTAAGGACTCCACGGTCCAATGTTAGTTTTAAGACATCACGGTCAAGGTTAAGGACCTCATAGTCCGTGGATTTAAGGACCCCACAGTCCGATATTAGTTTTAAGACACCACGGTCAAGGTTAAGGACCTCATAGTCCGTGGATTTAAGGACTCCACAGTCCGATATTAGTTTTAAGACATCACGGTCAAGGTTAAGGACCTCATAGTCCATGGGTTTAAGGACTCCACAGTCCGCGAAATGTGTGGTTACCGGAACCCGTCACCTCTTTGAAAACGTTGAGGAATTACAACGCCAAATATCAAAGGAATGAAGAGATGTACCCTTTAACCAAGGTAAAATCAGTCTAGAATCATCATAGTTGATCGTTAGTTTTAAGACATTTCGGTCGAGGTTAAGGACATCATATTCCGTGGATTTTAAGGACTCCACAGTCCGATGTTTGCTCTGGATGCTTCATACGGGTTCACTGCCGTGTTCGGCGAGGACCAGGCTCCGCTCTGGGCGTTTTCCGCGGGGTCAAAGAATGACGTTATCCGCGTTCCACGCGACCAGGAATTTTGCACTAGATGCTTCACACGGGTTCACTGCCGTGTTCGGCGAGGACTAGGCTCCGCTCTGGATGCTTCACACGGGTTCACTGCCGTGCTCTGCGAGGACCAGGATCCGCTCTGGACGTTTTCCACGGGGTCAAAGAGTGACATTATCCGCGTTCCACGTGACCAGGAATTTTGCACTAGATGCTTCACAGGTCGACTTGATTCCGAGGCGGAGCATAATTCCGACAGGGAGGTCGATGATTGATTTGGTTCCGAGACGAAGCATAATTTCGACAGGGAAGGCAGATGCACCGAGGCGAAGCATGATTTCGACACGGGGTACACTCTGAGACGAAGCATGATTCCGACGCAGAGCTTGTTGGCTGACTTGAGTCTAAGACGGAGCATAATTACGACGGGGAGGTCCCTGATCGATTTGATTCTGAGGCGGAGCATAATTCTGACAAGGAGGCCATTGATTGATTTGGTTCCGAGACAAAGCATAATTTGGACAGGGAAGGAAGATGCACCGAGGCGAAGCATGATTTCGACACGGGGTACACCCTGAGACGAAGCATGATTCCGATGCAGAGCTTGTTGGCTGACTTGATTCCGAGACGGAGCATAATTCCGACGGAAAGGTCACTGGTCGACTTGATTCTGAGGCGGAGCATAATTCCGACAGGGAGGTCATTGATTGATTTGGTTCTGAGACGAAGCATAATTTCGACAGGGAAGGCAGATGCACTAAGGCGAAGCATGATTTCGACACAGGGTACACTCTGAGACGAAGCATGATTTTGACACAGAGCTTGTTGACTGACTTGATTCCAAGACGGAGCATAATTCCGACGGGGAGGTCATTGGTCGATTTAATTCCGAGGCGGAGCTTAATTCCGACAGGGAGGTTGTTGATTGATTCGATTTGGGTTGATATCGGTATCGCTACACTGGAATATGGTACCAAGAGCGAATCATCGTTTGCCATGAGAGGATTAGGGGATTTTGGTTTTGGTCGGCATCTGCATTTCTGCGCTGTAATAATGCCAGGAGCAATTCATCATTTACCCCAGGAGGATTTGGGAATTGGTTTTTGGGTCGGCATCTGCATTGCTGCACTGGAATAATGCCAGGAGCAACTCATCATTTTCCCTTGTCTATTGAGAAGCGATGGCTTAGAATATAGGTTTAGGTCTCTATCACCTAAGACTTTTCAATTTTATGAGCCGTAAAGGTCCCATAAAAGCATTTTCTCCCTACGAGTCGAAAGGATCACGTAGGTGTACTTTCTCCTTAGGAGTCACGGGGACTCCTAAGTGTGTTGCTCCTTTGTGAGTCGTAAGGATCTCACGCGAGAATTTTCTCCTCATAAAATCGAGAGGACTTTGCGAGTGTATTTCATCTCTTTTTCACGAGTTTGCACCCTTTCGGGTTTTCACAAACTCGCCAGCAGTCCTGCTGTTTTTACTCACGGAGCCCTTTCGGGTTTTCATCCGTGTCCATTTTGCTTGTGGACATACTTTTTTCTTTTTTTTCTTTTTTTTGGCGGATCTTCATTGCTGGTGGGAATTTAAATATAGTCTCGTCGGTAGAACTTGGAAGAGATTGGGATCGTTTTACGTCCGTGGATTGTATACGGTTTTACAGGATGTATGGTCCAAACCGTAGGGCCAGAAGAATTTCGGGACTTTGTTGGCATCTGCATCGCTGCACTGGAATATGGTATCGGGAGCGACTCATCATTCGCCGTTGGGACATTCAAAAATTTGAAATTTTTGTTGGCGTCTGCATCGCTGCACTGGAATATGGTACTAGGAGCGACTCATCATTCGCCATTTGGGAATTTGGATTTTGGTTGGTGTCTGTATCGCTGCACTGGAATATGGTACCAGGAGCGATTTATCATTCGCCATTGGGGATTTGAGTTTTGGACGGCGTCTGCATCGCTGCACTGGAATATGGTACCAAGAGCGACTCATTATTCGCAGTTTTTTTACAGCGATTGCTCTATCATTTCAGCTTTTCTTATCGCCAAGGTCGTGATTGCCCTATCATTTCGGCTATTTATTCGCAGTTGCCCCATTATTTCGGCTTTATTTTCATCTTTATTTTTACTCGCTGATTTTTATTGTGAGTTGCCCCATCATTTCGGCTTTTTATTTTTTTATTTTATTTTATTGTTTTATTTACACATTTTTACATCCCCAGTTTAACGACTTAGAGGTCGAATGTTCTCAGTTTAACAACGTGGTGGTCATTGAGCAGCAGCTTTCCAAAGGGCTTCGGTTTCCATTTGTATGAAATTGGCGGTCACAGTTTGTTTGTTTACTAACACGCCAGGGGACAACGAGATTTCTCCCGCCTTATATTATTTTCAACCCAATCTTTGAAGACGAAGCAGTCCTCAATGGCATGACCTATCGCTCTGTGATAGGGGCAGTATTCGGGGACGTCGGTCATATTCTCTTCTTGCGGTCTCTTTGATTCTGGAAATTATAGACCGTTTCTTGTCCTTGAATATTTTGTGGACGTTGTCCCTTCTGAAAGAATAGGCCTTATCCAACTTCTCTTTTAGTGGAGCTTCTCCTCCCTCTTCGAACACTGGCTTCCGAGGATGGTTGGTATTAGGCCAGCTCATCCCTCGCTTATTTCTGTTAGCCGAAGTGTTGAAAGATTCAGTATCGTCGGAACTTTCGCCTTTATGATTATCGTCCTTTCGGTTTCTACAGGACCTATTGTTATTTTGGGAATCAGAGGAGGACTCCTGCTTTGAGCTTTCCAACATCTGGACTTTCCTGGTCAGCTCCTGAAATGTTTTGAGACCCGCGGTGCATAAAAACGGGGCCATCCAATTATTGAGATTTCCGACGAGGAGACTGACAGATTGGTCCTGCTCTATCGGCGGTTCACATTTGACGAAGAGATTGCGCTAGCGGGTTATAAAATCCGTGCTGCTTTCGTTGTTTTTTGGCTTGGTCCTTACGAGGTCGGCAATGGTAATTTTATCGCTAACATTCATGAACCTTTGTCGGAACAGAGATTCCATTTGGACGAAAAGACATCCGGTATGCTAGCGTACCGGATGAAAGCGACATCGGTCAGGCTATTAACGAACTAGCGGAGAAGAAGCGCATCATTGCCCCTAGTATTCCCGCATGAGGCTTTAAAATGGGCGATGTGTTGATTCGCATTTCCTGTCCCATCAAATCTTCCAAATTTGGGGATGACATAGCCGCTAGGAAATTCTACCAGATCATACTGAGCAGGATATGGTCTCCCGCTACTGCTAACATCTTTTTGCGCTTCGGTTTCGGCTACCAATGTTTTGACTTTGTTGGCAACCAAATCCATGATTTGATCTTGAGTTAGCGGGCTACTGTCATCGGTAGCCAAGGCATTTCCCGAGATAGGATGCGACTGATTTTCATGCGGTCCGCCCACCTTTGGATTCGAAGGAATAGGCGTCGGCTGTCTCGGGACACCGTTTCCTAGTTCATGAGCAGAACCCTGCGCTTGATTGGACGGCTGAGAGGTAACTTGGGCCGTGAGTTGGATCATGACATTCGTCAAGTCGTCAATTTTGGAGTAAAGTTTGGCCATCTCCCTGTCTTTACTTCTGAGCTGTTTTCGGAGCTCTTGTAGAAGTTGCTGCTCTGCGTTCTTGGGACGGAAGATTGGTTCATCTTCGCTTTCCGAGCCCGACTCCTCATGAACCGAGGGATCTCTCTGCTCATCAGCCTCACTGGAAGGGTTTTCATTACCTCCCAGAGGATGCTGGTCTTGGGCACATTCATACCTGATTGAATCTGAGATGTGGTGGCCCCGACCTTACTCTTTCTGCGCGTGCCTACCATGTAGACAGCGTGGACCATATATCCAGCCTTCTCTTTATCTTTGGCGGAGCAACCCTGTTCTTGGAGCCTCATGAAGTTCATCCTAGCATGAGCCCAAGCCCTTTTATTGGCTCTATATCTGAGCCTTTTCTGTCTTAGCTTCTAGATTTTGAAGGCTTGGCGGGCATTCGTCATCCAGGAAGCCATCATGAGTCGATTGGCAAGGAGCTTAGAGAAGATACCCAATTAAGCAGTTGTCAGGGGCGCTGCTGGAACTTGCCCGAGATGCCTTGTTGCTTTGTTGGTGTTGATGGCCTTGCCCTCGGCTGGGGCCAATGAAAGTCGCTCATACACCGACTTGCGTTTGGGTTGGGGCGCCTTCAAGACCACAACATTTGGTCTCTTGCCTTTTGAGGCCGGTTTTTCTGTTACCGGGGCTTGAGGAGCAGGGATGGCGTTAGCTGGTATGAACAGAATAGAGCCGAACTGTTGCAGCGGCTCCTCCCATTGTTTCCCAAGACTGGCCGGGAGGACCGTCCTGGCATCCATCTTCATCGTGTAGGAGATGGGAGTTGTGCTGAGAGCTGAGATTATCCTTGGAGACATTTTTTTGCGTCCGGAGATTACAATTTGAAATTTGTTAACCCTGCACAAAGAAGCATGATTTCAGTATAGGCAATCGATATGTTTATTGATTGAGTTCGCATGAACGTTTAACCCGAAATATAGGAGGAAAGATAGGTCCCACCGGGCGTGCCAGAATCTGTAGGGTATTTTTCGTCACCCCATTGAGATGGGAATACGCGCACGCTTGTCAGGCGTACTACAAATTCCCCCTGTTTAGGGTAGGCGAGGGTTTATTGATTTTGGGGATCCGAATCTCCGGCAGCCGCGGACTAAGCTGCCGTTAATTACCCCTCGCTTTTGTTTGAGATAGTGCCCTCAGAGTCAATTATTGGATCACAGGCACGTGATTGCAATGATTGAGGGAGGACTTATCCCGGTAGGACAGTCTTACTCGAGATGATAGTATGCTATCTGGTTTATCTTTATCATCGTGTACTGCTTTAGGTGACCTGACATGTCGCTATTACACGTTGATAGAGCCCCTAGGATTCTTGCTTGACTACCAGCAGTATGATGGCGATCATATACGTGGGAGCTGGTAGTCTATAAGCACATCCTTAAAAGGTCCCTAGTCGTAGGAGTTTCGAGACAGGGCATCGATTCTCCAGAGTAGACAAGTGTATACAGTCGAGACCCCGACGTGGGGCGGTGGCCGGTCTCATAAGCCACTGGTGTCAGTTGGTTCACCTAAGATGTATACAGGTGCTCATTGGGTTATGAGTACACCGGACAGGACTCGCCGGGAACCTGCTAGTTGGTCTTATACCAGATGTCAGATAGCAGTTCCCTGGTGACATGTGTACAGGTTAGTTCATCGACCTGAGATCGTCATTTGTCTCGTGTGAGTTCCCACTGTGCTTTGATTACTACCCTACCACGGCTCAAAGGAGTCGTGCAAACAGGTTTCAGTTGGGTACAGTCCCGAGCCACATGGAGGCAGTGAGCGGATCTTCAGGGGTTCGTCTCTCCCGGTATTGGGGGTGAGGTCGTGCTGTGTCTAGGAGATCCATTACGCAAAGCCCTCGGCCAAGGCAGGAGATTTACTGGTAGGTATTCCAGTAGTATCTCAGGGCGTTCTGGGCTACACTCCGACACGACTTGTACCGCTTTTGGGGGTCTGACTTTTACCAACCCCCTAGGCCCGACATGCGATGCTCATAGACGAACGGACCAGACTGTACGGATATTGTCACTGACAGGCTCTGTAGGGTGTCAGGATGAGTTCGCTCATCGACGTCCCTTTTGGTCAATAGCTGGTGGCCCGTCACGTATTGGCTAATACCTCTGACGTGCTAGTGGTTAAATCCACAGCCATAGTATTGACGAGTCTTTAGAGTCCACCACACTTTCAGTTACTCAAGCTTTCGGGCGAAACGCTGTAGAGGCCGTATGGAGATATAGTAGGGTCCGATCAGATACGTGCGGTATTGCACGGATCAGGATCGGACAGTTTTGTACTAGTGGCCGTATAGTTATATGGCAGGGTTCGATCTGATACGTGCGGTATTGCACGGATCAGGATCGAACGGATATTACTAGCCGGCTTTGGCTTAAGCCGGTCCTAGTTTAGTACAGTGTAGATTTTGTCTCATTGCATTTGTATCCGGTCGGAATACAGATGCGGGTGTGTATGCACAGCTTTGGGGTTTTCCTGTGATTTATTACGGGACCAGTTTTCTGGAGTTGCCAGTTTGCATTCCGTTCCGGCCGGTTTTCCTTTGTTCTTTCCCGGCCGGACTTTTTCGATGGAGGGGGTTATTTGCAAGTTTGCAAATAACATTTGTGGAGGGGGTATCTTGCATATTGGTGGCATCATGATAGTTTTTCATGATGAGATCCTTTTTCTTTCTTATCCTTTGATTTTTGTTGATGAGAAAGGATTAAGATTGATTTGGAGTTGATGTGAGATTGTTATGATTATGTTTGGATATGGTCACCTTTCTCTTTCTCCTACACTCACCTCCCTTCTTGTTATGGTTTGGATTTTCATTCCTCCACCATTCTCACTAGATGAAAGAAGGTTCACTTGAGAGAAAAAGAATGAGAGAGTTCATTTGGTTATGTGAGAAATTCTTCATCTCATCTTCTTCTTGCTAGAAAATTGAAAGCACCAATTTTCTTTACCTCTTCCTCCATCCATCAATGGCAACTACATAAACTCCAAGAGACAAAGTTTCTACACTACTTTCTACAGCATATCTTGGGCATGTCGACTTGCCGGCTTCATGCCCGAGTTGCCTCGGTATTGAGGCGGGAGCCCGTAAAAGACGCAGGCGATGTGGTGCCCTTCCGGCGAGGAGGCGACGATATGGAGACAAGACTTTCCGCGGGAGATCGGGACGATGACGAGAAGACCGGAGGACTCGGATCACTCGGTATATCTCTCACCCTTTCTCTTGATAGCTAGTATCGGTTAATGGTTACGATCCGGGTGTATTGTCCGCGGTAGCGCCAGTTTGAAAGTTAAGAAAAATTTGATTCCGCATTTTGGCCTCGGATAGACGGCCGGGGCGCTGCCGTGGCGCAACATGGTATCAGAGCCACGCCATTAACCTTGCCTAGCTTGTTCTAATGCGTTTTACTTATCCGATCGACCAAAATTCCAAAAACCGCGTTTTTGCATGCATCAGTTTTCTGTCGATTTTTTCCGGGCTCTAAAAATTTTTCAGGTGATTGCAGAATGATGTACAGAACATTCTAAGAGTTCTCTAAAAGTTTGGGCTCGTGAACTGTTCATAACGCCGCGGATCCGCGGCCAAATCCATGTTTGGGCCGCGGTTCCGCCGCGACTTGGACTGTTCAGTCCCCCAAAATTTTTCAGAATGCTTAAGTGTTGAAAATAGGGGTTTTGGAATATTATTTTTGGGCCCAGAATTTCTGTGAGTACTACAGTATTACTTGGGGGCCCACTTGTTAATTTTTGATCGATTGGATATTTTAAACACATTATTTCACAGTATTTACATTATATCTGCGACCGTGAATATCACTTGATCGGTAAATCCTGTCTAACTGCTATAGCCCGGTTAGACGGATTTGCGAACGTGATTTTCACGTTGATGTTATGTGTTTATGCTGTGATGTTGCGGATCGGTCGTGGGGATAGCCTGGATGCAATGTTAGTACAGTTTTGTTTTATATGTACATTTGATATTGCGGGGCGAGCGTCCGACATGTGGACTGCCGTCACTGCCTGTTTGTATTATTCTTTTGGGGCACGACCTGGTTGCGGTCGATGTACCCGTTGTATGTATATTTTACTTTCTGTACTAGGATTACCCCGCGGAGGGGTGCACGGATAGCCGGGTTCTAGAGGGCAACGGGCCCGCATCTCATGGCATTGAGACGGAGGGGGCTTCACTCTAGGATTGGCGGGCTATTCGCCGCACTCGTAGGGGGTACAGGTTGACCCAGGAGGGGTGCCCAAGTTACCGGATTCCATGAAGTGCTGGGTGGTCCATTCACGGTGCTGAAAGGGGCTGCCTCGCTTCGGGTTTTGGTGGGTGACTTGCCGCGCCCGTAGGGGTCTAGGATTTCATTGCACAGACTATTCACACGACCAGGGGAACGTCGGGTTTCAGCAGCGGCTCTGTGAAACCCGGGGCTTCCAGATATCTGTATTGTTCTGTGATGCTGTATATTTCTGTGATGTTGCATTTTATCACGCCTTGAGCGAAATATAATATATTGGTATATATATTAGTAGATGTTGTATATGTTTTGCATCCGCGCTAGTCCAGTCCCCGCTCTGTCGTTAGTTAAGTAACCTAACGGGTGATGACGGGACCCAGTGGCGAATGCGGATGGCATATACGTACATCAGTATATTTTCGTTCTTTGTGGTGTGATCCATTGATGGGACTGCGTTGATTCGGATCAATGCAAGCTAAACAAACCTATTCTGATGTTGTTGGAACACTTTTCAAAAAGCTGTTATTGTAAGGACGTTCACTTTTGTTTTGCATCGTGGTATTCATTTGGAATATCCTGCTCCTCAGTCGACGAGGCAAGGGCCGAGATCCCTTCACCGGGAGTGACCCCTTGGACAAAAGTTTGCGTCAGGGCATTAACTTCACTATAGCCGATTACTTTTGCTTTGCATCGTGGTATTCAGTTGGAATATCCTGCACCTCATTCTACGGGGAAAGAGCCGAGATCCCTTCACCGGGAGTGACCTCTTTAGCAAAGGTTTTCGTCACTATATTTTTATAAAAAGTTATCCGGTTCCTTCAACGATATCAAGTTCATTACGTTAAAGGTTTTTCGCCAAAAACCAGCCGTAGCCCTCCGTCATTTCAGATCAGTATTGCTTAGTATTCGCGCTACGTTTGTCGTTGCTATTCGCCGAGGCGTAGTGTGCGGTAGCTCTGTAATGCTTTCTGTCGTATGGATATGTGGATTGGTTAAGACAGTCATACGACTTTGTTGATTATTCGTCAAGGGTCGTGCGGGTGGGTTTAACGCAATCAAGATAATGACGGGTTGAACTTGACGAGGACCTTTTGATTTGTTGATTATTCGTCAAGGTCACTTGGGTCCTAGGGGTAAAAATCACATCGGGAGTTTCAAAAGAACTGAAACTTGCCAGGCATGCGCATACCTTCTGGAGTGTGGTGACTTGAGTGGATTCTGTCAAGTTATCATGCGATGATAGTTGGATCCCGATTCCCACTGATGAGTTAGTTTACTCCTCGGGTGACCCCGACTAATTCATCTTTCAGGTTTGGAGGAGAATTTGAGGTACAGTGGGAGGTTTCCTGATTAGATAAATTGGTAACCATTCTGATCTAGGTTAGAGTGCACGCTGAGTGTTTCTTTTTCTCTCTCTCTTTGGCAGCGACCATTGACCCGACCCTGGACTATAACTCAGTGACCAAGTTGACCGAACCTTCTTAACACTGGCTTTTGGATTGTCAGAGTTGCAGACCTCATTGCCACTCCTACTTTTACCCTTTTCTCCAGGACACCCCGCATTACTGCGAACGTCCACTTCCATTGGACAAAACCATCGTATGGTTATATACGAACTCGAAGGACTTCGAGGATGGTTTCTGGTTCTGGAGAAAACGAATAGGATCATTCAGTTGTCTTTTCTTTTCGCCTTCTCTCATTGCGAGTACTCCTTGGTTTAGGAGATAGTACACCTATTAAGCAAATTGGATAGTCTTCTTCCAAACTTTAGGCTGGTGCCGAACGGTGGGGAAGAAAGAAAACCAATTAGCATAACGATGGTGTGCAGAAGGTATTAAGTTAAGACAAAGAAAGGAATTAGTAAGAGGGCAAAGTAAAGTGCGACTGCTATTCACGACCAAACCGAGTATTTTTTCGCCAATCCTAAATCACCTTTGTATTTCTCCAGGACACTCCGTTTCACTACGAAGATCTACAGTTTATTTGGATACTCCATCGTATGGTTATATACGAACTCGAAAGGAACTTGTTCCAGTTCGGGGATGGATTCTGGTTCAGGAGAAATAGCAATAAGGTTTATTCGGTTGTCTTTTATCTTCACCTTCTCTCGCTTTGCGAGTGCTCCTAGGATTAGGACAGTACACCTTTTATGCTTATTGGATAGTCCTCTTCCAAACCATAGGCTGGTGCCGAACGGTAGGGAAGGAAGAAAACCATTTGGCCTAAAGGGGTGTGCAGACGGTAATGACTAAAGACATATAAAGGGATTTGGACAGATGGCAAAGAGATATACGGTTACAATTGTGAATCTGGATAATGGAAGAGGCATTACTAAGAATACCGGAATACCCCACCGAAACATTTCAATGTTTCAGTTTCACTGTGTAATGTTAAAAGAAAACTGATTTCCCGATTAGATACTTACTCCAGGGTATGTATTTACCAAGTATGATTCTCACATCTGTATGGTTTTACAGATGATGAGTGGGAGTAAGTCATTGGGAATAGGGTGATCATCCTCATTATATCGGGATTCGTTGTAATCGGTGATATTTGAGGAGATCATCTGGGTTGTTTGTCGGACGGCAAATATTTGGTTTTGAATATCCATTGTTATGCACCAATTTCAAATTGATATATCTGTACGTCTATATTTATAGAGTGAGATGTACCCTTTTGAAATTATGTCTATGACATTTACCTATATCAGTGGATGGTTAGGTAAGGAGCATTGAACAGCGGTGTAATTCTTCTTAACCATAAGTACAGTTTTCAACCTACGACGCACAGTGAAAGAGTTGTTAGACTCAGCGGACTTATACAGAGTATTGTATGTTGTCCAGTGTCCATTAGGACAGAGGGGTTGGTCCTCATACTATATTCTGTTTACTTTTAACTTCTCTAGTTCTTAGACATGTGTTTCGTAGAAACACAGGGTCCAAGTTTTGAGGAGTTATAGGTATTTGAATAGAGTAGAGAACCAGGTGTAGCAAGTATCGGGATTCTTCAAAGTGATCGAAGATGTAGATACTTGTGTATGGTATTCAGTTGATAGTAATGATTAAGAGAACCAGCTTCTCTTTCAGGTTACTCATAATTGGAAACATTCTAAGTTGAGTGACGCTGATCGGCCTCCTTCCATTTAGTTGACATGCACTGGAGACAGCTGCATGATTTGAATCTGGTTCAATTAAATCAGTGCCTCTGTTTCTATATTGGATATAGAACAGTTCATATCTTGACATTGTTAAGGTACGGGGAGTTGTCCGGCTTATGATTAAAACCAGACACTGGACAACTCAAGGCACGTTTCTGTAATGGCTGTTTGTGGGTTGACCCAGGCTATGACGAGGGTTGACTTTCTACCATCTGGCAGATCAATAGAAATATTGTTCTAGACTCGCAACAGTTTTATTAAAAATGGATTTTTTCAAAAAACAGTAGTGGGAGTATGGTAGAACTGGAAGTGATTCCAGAACCGCAAACGATTACTGAAGATTTGATAAGGAACCTAAAGATTCAATCTGGCTTGACATTCCATTGGCCACTCCGCAGATAAGGTGGGTAACTTCAGGCATCCGAGAGGTACTCCGGTAGCCTCAAGGACGGTGACAGGGAAGTTCTTGTTTACCCACACTTGCCATTGTTGTTGTTCCAGGCTGCGAGACCCGGCAGGAGGATGAGTATAGCGTCGTTCTAAACTAGCTTTGGAAGTGCATGTCTATATGACTCTGCCAGAGGGTTGTCGTAGTCAGTGGGAGCAGCGGAAGCATTGGTGGACATCAGGCTTATGTCTATTTATAGACTAAAGTAGATATAGCGGAGATAGATCATCTATTTCTGATGTGACAGTCATAGGTTTGACGTCATCAGAATAAGGGGATGGATCTGTTAAGAAGGTAGTAGGGTGTGATGTCCTGGTTTTGGATGACATACACAGAGTAGGAAAGGAAACTCCTATACTACGATCGGTTATACTTTGGTTGTCACACAGTGGTTTCTCCACACAGGACTTGGATATTATATCAGACATTCTGGTTACTAGATCTATGGTTTTAGATCTAGATTTGGGTGTTTTCCTAATCTGGGTACCTTGACAGCATTCTATGAGTATTTAGAATGGACGACTCCTGGCACGGTAGTACACCTGCAGGTAATGGAGTCACCCTCTCTAAAGGTGTCTTACAGACTAAAGGGGAGAGGGATACGAATGATTGACAGATCACTTGCTTAGGCAATTGAGTCAATCATGAGATGTCAAGTACCACACCAGATGTTGTTCTTGCAGTAGATGCAATAAGTTGATATTAATCCAATCCTGGAGAAACAATCGGAGGCAGTTTTAGGACATAAGTGCGTGTTCTAGGGATGTGATAACGACAGCCTCTTTTAGGAGACGGTTATCACTCCAGGCTTCCAAGGTGACATGGATGGCAGAGTGGCTGTTAGAGTTATAGTTTCTCCTTCTGACGAGGGGCAGTATTTTGGACAGGTGGTCCAAGGCAATACTGAGGGAGGCATGGCGCTGGGTACTGATTAAGTTCAGTTATCGATACAGTGTAAGAAGTTTGGATTTGGAGTTCATATATGAGCTAGGTCCCATCAAATATCCAGACATACTCTAAGACAGGTATTGCTCATTTCGGGAGATGGTTTTCTCCGCGAACTTGAGATATAGAGAGACATAGAAAGAAACATCACAGCGGATCCACTCACTGAGGCTATTCCTCGAACGCAATAGTTTCGCAAACGGGTTTTGTGAGACTGACTAGTAGAGGAGTTGGGTGTTCGGTATCACACGGGCTGTGAGTATGCGACATCGCAATAATTAGCCTTGAGTGCAAGTGGGAGATTGTTGGAGATAGTGCCCTCAGAGTCAATTATTGGATCACAGGCACGTGATTGCAATGATTGAGGGAGGACCTATCCCGATAGGACAGTCTTACTCGAGATGATAGTATGCTATCTGGTTTATCTTTATCATCGTGTACTGCTTTAGGTGACCTGACATGTCGCTATTACACGTTGATAGAGCCCCTAGGATTCTTGCTTGACTACCAGCAGTATGATGGCGATCATATACGTGGGAGCTGGTAGTCTATAAGCACATCCTTAAAAGGTCCCTAGTCGTAGGAGTTTCGAGACAGGGCATCGATTCTCCAGAGTAGACTAGTGTATACAGTCGAGACCCCGACGAGGGGCGGTGGCCGGTCTCATAAGCCACTGGTGTCAGTTGGTTCACCTAAGATGTATACAGGTGCTCATTGGGTTATGAGTACACCGGACAGGACTCGCCGGGAACTTGCTAGTTGGTCTTATACCAGATGTCAGATAGCAGTTCCCTGGTGACATGTGTACAGGTTAGTTCATCGACCTGAGATCGTCATTTGTCTCGTGTGAGTTCCCACTGTGCTTTGATTACTACCCTACCACGGCTCAAAGGAGTCGTGCAAACAGGTTTTAGTTGGGTACAGTCCCGAGCCACATGGAGGCAGTGAGCGGATCTTCAGGGGTTCGTCTCTCCCAGTATTGGGGGTGAGGTCGCGCTGTGTCTAGGAGAGCCATTACACAAAGCCCTCGGCCGAGGCAGGAGATTTACTGGTAGGTATTCCAGTAGTATCTCAGGGCGTTCTGGGCTACACTCCGACATGACTTGTACCGCTTTTGGGGGTCTGACTTTTACCAACCCCCTAGGCCCGACATGCGATGCTCATAGACGAACGGACCGGATTGTACGGATATTGTCACTGACAGGCTCTGTAGGGTGTCAGGATGAGTTCGCTCATCGACGTCCCTTTTGGTCAATAGCTGGTGGCCCGTCACGTATTGGCTAATACTTCTGACGTGCTAGTGGTTAAATCCACAGCCATAGTATTGACAAGTCTTTAGAGTCCACCACACTTTCAGTTACTCAAGCTTTCGGGCGAAACGCTGTAGAGGCCGTATGGAGATATGGCAGGGTCCGATCAGATACGTGCGGTATTGCAAGGATCAGGATCGGACAGTTTTGTACTAGTGGCCGTATAGTTATATGGTAGGGTTCGATCTGATACGTGCGGTATTGCACGGATCAGGATCGAACGGATATTACTAGCCGGCTTTGGCTTAAGCCGGTCCTAGTTTAGTACAGTGTAGATTTTGTCTCATTGCATTTGTATCCGGTCGGAATACAGATGCGGGTGTGTATGCACAGCTTTGGGGTTTTCCTGTGATTTATTACAGGACCAGTTTTCTGGAGTTGCCAGTTTGCATTCCGTTCCGGCCGGTTTTCCTTTGTTCTTTCCCGGCCGGACTTTTTCGATGGAGGGGGTTATTTGCAAGTTTGCAAATAACATTTGTGGAGGGGGTATCTTGCATATTGCATTTGTATCCGGTCGGAATACAGATGCGGGTGTGTATGCACAGCTTTGGGGTTTTCCTGTGATTTATTACGAGACCAGTTTTCTGGAGTTGCCAGTTTGCATTCCGTTCCGGCCGGTTTTCCTTTGTTCTTTCCCGGCCGGACTTTTTCGATGGAGGGGGTTATTTGCAAGTTTGCAAATAACATTTGTGGAGGGGGTATCTTGCATATTGGTGGCATCATGATAGTTTTTCATGATGAGATCATTTTTCTTTCTTATCCTTTGCTTTTTGTTGATGAGAAAGGATTAAGATTGATTTGGAGTTGATGTGAGATTGTTATGATTATGTTAGGATATGGTCACCTTTCTCTTTCTCCTACACTCACCTCCCTTCTTGTTATGGTTTGGATTTTCATTCCTCCACCATTCTCACTAGATGAAAGAAGGTTCACTTGAGAGAAAAAGAATGAGAGAGTTCATTTGGTTATGTGAGAAATTCTTCATCTCATCTTCTTCTTGCTAGAAAATTGAAAGAACCAATTTTCTTTACCTCTTCCTCCATCCATCAATGGCAACTACATAAACTCCAAGAGACAAAGTTTCTACACTACTTTCTACAGCATATCTTGGGCATGTCGACTTGCCGGCTTCATGCCCGAGTTGCCTCGGTATTGAGGCGGGAGCCCGTAAAAGACACAGGCGATGTGGTGCCCTTCCGGCGAGGAGGCGACGATATGGAGACAAGACCTTCCGTGGGAGATCGGGACGATGACGAGAAGACCGGAGGACTCGGATCACTCGGTATATCTCACCCTTTCTCTTGATAGCTAGTATCGGTTAATGGTTACGATCCGGGTGTATTGTCCGCGGTAGCGCCGGTTTGAAAGTTAAGAAAAATTTGATTCCGCATTTTGGCCTCGGATAGACGGTCGGGGCACTGCCGTGGCGCAACAGCTTTTGGAGCGAGGGAACCTCCGATTGACGGGTCAAACTGGTCATGCGAACTCAATGTGCAGTGTGCGTATTTTGTATTTTGGAAGGGTTTTGGATATATCGGGGGCCCCGCAGGGTTTTACGGTGGTCCCGCTACCCGGATAGCAGGCTGGAGGTCAAAGGAGCTAGCAGCTCCGTTGCGGGGTGCGTGGCAGCGCCCCGTTAGAAAAAAATTTCCAACGAAGGACATGTTTTGGTGTGGAGTGCATAAAACAAATGGGGGAGGAGCGTCTTAAAGACGCATGCATGGCACGTGGGTGCTGGGCGTCTGCGGGTCACGTACCTGGCGTGTGGATGCTGGGCGCTACCGGGTCACGTGCACAGCACGCGACCGCTGGGCGCCCGCGGGTCACGTGAGCTGCACGCGACCGCTGGGCGCTGAGCTCTTGCGAGTCGCGTGGGGCGCATGCGGGCGCTTAGTGCCCGCGCGTCGCGTGCCCTGCACGTGACCATTGGGTGCCCGCGAGTCACATGCGCGGCATGCGATCTTTAGACGCTCGTGGGTCACGTGCGCGGCACGCGACCGCTGGAAAAACTAGCGGAAAAGGGGCTTAGCCCCTGGGTTAGAAGTTGAACTCCCAAAGGGGTTTAATTTATGGAGTTGAACTCCCAAAGGGGTTTAATTTATGGAGTTGAACTCCTTGAAATCTATGGATATGATCAAAGGGGGATCCCTTTCTTCTCCCCTTTGATCCTGGATCTTCCTAAAGTGGGATTTTTGGAGATGAGTTTCCTTCTTCTTCCTCTCGGTTTGCCGGATCTTGAAGGAAAAGAGGGATGAGATTCAAAATCTCCCCTTTTATAGATCTGATGGAAGATCCGGGCTCCCCTTTGTGGGTTTTATGGTGAAAAACTATTTCTTTTTGAAAAAAGAGAGTTAAATTCTTGATTTAATTCAAAAAGGGAAAGGAGGTTTTAGACACTTGAGAAAGGGGAAGATGGCACAAACCCTAGAATTTTAGAACGGAAAAGTTCCTCTTTATTTCATCACTATGTTGCCTTATATAGGCTTTACAAATTTACATACCTCATGTGCTCATTTCTTTGGCACATGAGCAATGGGTTTTACAAAAATTTGGCTTCATGCCCATTTTTTTTACAATCATGCATAAAAAAATTACATCAAAATTATTTATTACATGATTTCATTTTGGCATAGAGGAGGTTGGCCGCGGGGCTCGACTTGGGCATGGGCTCACTTAGCCTGGGCTTGGGCCCACCTAGCTTCGGGTTGACTTTGACTTTGACTTTGGTCAACCGGGGTGCAATTTTTGACCCCAACAATAACAAACCTACAAATTTTTAATAGATTGTTTAGTAATTCTTAACAAACTTATTAGAACAAGTTTCATCTCAAAAGAATCTATTATGCAACTTTTATCGCATTTTTACGGTAAAATACCATATATTTTACTTTCAACACAATTCAACATATTTCCTTGTATTACCTTCAGATAACTCACGAGGTAATGACCTACCTCTTCACAACACACATTTTTGACATAGCACGATAAATTTTGGAACTCTAATTTATGGGGAAATACGAGATTACGAATAAATACCTTAAACATTCAATACCGTTTTCTTTAAAAAGAGTGTTAATTAATTCCTTACAATTACGTCTCTACAACCCATTTTGGGGAACCCCGATCGGGATGGTGCGGGTTATCACACATTCTCGTGCCTAGTAGAGCGAGATGCAGACCTCCGCAAAAAGCATTCGATCTCGAAGGAATTTTTGATGCAATTTTTAAGAAAATGAGATTTCTACAAAATAAATAAACTTTATTTTTATTAAATATATATATTTATAACTATTATCAAAATATCTATTTTAAAATATATTATAAATATTTCGTGTTTTCTAAATCAAAGGAATCACAATTTCATGAAACTACCATTACAATTCAATACAAATTCCAGTATTTCATTAAAATGCTATATACAAAGGAAACTAGATTCTACTCACTAGAAAATTTCACTTTTATAAAATATACATCTATGAAAACCCTAAAAGACGGTAATTAAATACTTGAGGTGTATTTTGAAAATATATCAAACAATTTTTACATAAAACCCCCTCAAGTTATATTAAATTACAATAAGGACCCTAGTAAATATAGGTTTAAGCGGGACCAGTTCTTTTGAGCCTTGGAGAGCCGGAGAATATGGGTGCTTGCCTATCTAAGGTAGATAATCTAATAACGGTGTTATTAACACGGTAATTGTCTTGGAAAAAGACACAAAATCCTGTCGTCTAAGTGCAGCAGTTACCGATAACATCAAAAAACTAATTCAGGACTTCAATTTCTTTTCAAAGTGTCTGAATCAGATAGAGTCTCAATCTAATCAATCTGACTTGAATATAATTCAAGTATAAATTACAATACAATATGAATCCATGAATACCAGAATTCAATCTATATCATTATGAACATGACCGAACCGAACCATGGATATACTCTATTTACATGACTATCCATTTATATCTATTCCGTTTACTGATATCATGGTTTCGGCAAGTCATCTATCTATATAAAAAAACAATACAATCAATACAAAAGACATTACGGGGTTTTAAAGAGGTAGACTGGTACGGAATGTGTTAGAAGTGGCACGAGACTGTCACTTTAATACACCTAACCTGAATATCCATTGACGTTGTACCGTGGCTGAACGGTTCCTTATGCTCCGTATACCTTAGTCTCCGGAATAGTGGGACTCCTCTCGTATACACTGGCATATTCTGTACCAAGCTACAAACAACTGCGTTAACATTATAATCAAACACTACTAGTTATACTCTCTTTCTGTCTATTCTATCTCTATCTATCTTTGGGACTTACCGAGCGATTGTTTGCTGACGACATTCCTTTCTTCTTTCTTTGGAATGTTGTCAGGTGGATCGGACTCACTGGAGATCAAGCCCAGTACTGAGGACTTGGAGTAGTTTGCTATCGACCTAGAGCTGTAAACACTTGTATATACTTTTCATTTCAGTTATACCATTGTTTAGGCACTGCTTTCTATTCACGTATTTACATTTCCAGTTGTACTTGTAAAGAATTGTTAAATAAATAAAACTTGCTGTTCATTTATATTCATATCTCTTATGTACATTTTACTTTATATTGCTTAGATACGCTTAGCGTGTTTACTTCTGAGTAAATACATAGCGGGCCCGGTCGCGTCTCCTTACCCGTACACCGGGAAGCGGGGCGTGACAACAAATCTTGCCGAAACCATGGGTACAAAAAGTTCAGGTATTCATGTTTAAGATGTAATCAAGTATTCAAGTAGTTATGTCAAGTTATAAGTATGGTTCGGTCAAGTCAAATCAAGTATATATGTTTGATATTGATGTTTGAATTCGAGTATTCATGTTCATGATCAAGTATTCATGTTTGATTTTGGATTCAGGTTTGAGGTTAGACTCAGACTGAGTCAGACGCTTGTAAACTGATTTAAACTCTTGAATTCTTTGGTTCGGGAATTATCGACAACTGCTACACATGGACGACAGGATTTGTGTTTTTTCCAAGACAATTACCATTGATAACTCCTGTTAAGTTTTCTAATCTGAATAGGCAAGCACCCACTTTCTCCGGCTTTCTGGGACTCAAGAGAATTGATCCCGCTTAAACATATATTTACTAAAGTCCTTAAATATTGTTTTATATATCTCGAGAGGGTTTTATGAAAAAATATTTTTAATATAGATTAAAAATAAAATCTCAAGGGTGATTTATATTATTTAGGATTTTCATGAGCATGTGTTTTAAGTATGGATGTATTTTGATGATGAATACCTAGCTTGTAAAAGTTTATGGTATTTCAGTGAAAATAGTCTTTTTAGTAACTTGATGGGGTTTTATTGACATTTTTTAATCTTTCAATTTTATGAAAATATAGTTTCATAATATAATGAAAATATGGATTTATAATTTTATATAATTTTTAATTTTTAGAAAAATTAGTTTTATTTAGAAAATTCGTTTTTTCTTAAAAACCGTATTTATATCCTTTCGAGATCGAATACTCCGTGAGAAGTGCTGCATCTCGTTCTACTATCCCTAGGATGTGCGATAGTCCGCACCATCCATTAGCGGGTCCCCTGACAAGAGTTGTAGATGCATAATTGCAAAGGAATATGAAATACTGTTTTAAAAGAAACCCGGTTTTAAAGTAAGTGGTATTTTATTGTAAAGTTTATATTTCGAAACAAATATTCATACAAATTAGTATTGTGCTATGAAACCAAAGTGTACGTGAGGGGTAGATCGTTATTCCGTGAAGTTTTTCCTAAAGGTATAGTTTTAACAAAACTAAAAAAAGTGATATCAAAGTTTATGATATTTTAATGAAAAAGTTCAATTATGGATGTTTCTCATGAGATTCTTTGTTAAACTTGATTCTACACATTTATATTTAAGATTACAAGTATTGTGTAAAAATTAGGTTGATCAAAGTATAAAGGAAAAGGAGTTTCTGAGGTTTAGAAAAAGGATATCGGTAATAACTTCACCTACCGATATAAGTTCTAAATTTAATTTCAATGAAGAGAAAGGGAGTTTGAGAGGGACTTACGGTTTAGAAATTTTAAGGAAAGAATGGGGAAGAAGAGGGATATTTCGGGGCGTCGCGGAAGCTCCAGAATTGGCTTCAATTTTCGCCGGAACCAACTTGCTCGCTAACTCCACTGTACTTCACCTGTACTTAGGAGCTTTTTAGAGAGTTTTGGCTAGAATTTTCAGAATGGTGCTGAGTCAAATTGTGGGGTGGTATTTATAGTGGAGAATTAGGGTTTGGGAATAAAATTGTGAATTAAAAAGTATTAAAATGGTGTTAAATTGTGAAATGAAAGGTCTCTATTTAATTGCAGGGTAATCAAACATAGTAGAGGAGTTAAGAGTAGCTGAAGAGACGGGTGTGCAAAACACGGGGCAATTTGTCCACATCCTGACCGTCCCCGCCGGCCCTATAGGCTAAACCGCCGGTTGATTTTGAGGCTCTGGCCTCGAGATTCGTGCTTGATAAATTCAATATTTACTCCATTTTTCACATGTTTGATTTTTCTGAACTTTTCATTTCCCGTATATTGCACGTAAAATCTTTTGGGCTTCTAAAAACTTAAAAAGAAAAATCAGAAAAAAATTGTGTTTGATGGGAATCGAACACACATGCTATGTTATAGCAGTGTTGAAGTTTTACCAGTGAGCTACAAGTTGTTTCTAGTTTTATTTAACAAAAATGACTTATAACCCACTCTCAGGCTATAATACTTTTTTTGGTATATTAAGAGGAAAATTTTATTTACAAAGATTTTAGACTCGTTACAATTTGTACAAAAATTAGATTATTACCTATTAAAAACAAAAATTACATTTAGTTTTTCTTTTCCTTTCTTTGGCCGGCCCCCTCTTCGTGCTTGGGCTTGACTTAGGCTCGGGTTTGGACTTGGGCCCATTTTGTTTTTTATTTTAATTTTGGCTCGGAATTTGAGCTTTATTTTGAATTTTAAGTTTGGCAATAGGGTGTAAATTTTTACCCTAACAAAGCGGACAGAAAAAAATTGTCGACAAAATAAGTACCACATCCTGACCATCCCCGCCGGCCCTATAGGCTAAACCGCTGATTGATCTTGAGGCTCTGGTCTCGAGATTCATGCCATCAGATAAATTCAATATTTACTTCATTTTTTACATGTTTAATTTTTCTAAACTTTTCATTTCCCGTGTATTGTACGTGAAATCTTTTGGGCTTCTAAAATGTTAAAAAGAAAAATCAGAAAAAAAATCATGTCTGATTGGAATCGAACACACAGGCTATGTTATAGCAGTTTAAAGGCTTTACCAGTGAGCTACAAATTGTTTCTAGTTTTTTTTAACAAAAATGACTTATAACCCACTCTCAGACTGTAATACTATTTTCTTCTATATTAAGAGGAAAATTTTATGTACAAAGATTTTAGAGTCGTTACAATTTGTAAAAAAAAAAAAGGATTATTACCTATTAAAAATAAAAATTACATTTAGTTTTTCTTTTCCTTTCTTTAGTCGGCCCCTCTTCGTGGCTTGGGCTTGACTTAGGCTCGTGTTTGGACTTGGGCCCATTTGGTTTTTTATTTTAATTTTGGCTCTGAATTTGAGCTTTATTTTGAATTTTAAGTTTGGCAATTGGGTGTAAATTTTTACCCCAACAAAGCCGACAGAAAAAAATTGTCGACGAAATAAGTTAAAGACCCGACGTAATAAACCTTATTACGTCTTACTTTTATACGTCGGGTAATGTCTGACGGAATAAAGTTATTCTGTCGAATACCAATTTAATCCGTCGAGCTTATACCGACGGAATAAATACAATTTTCTTGTAGTGTCTGCAACCCTCTTTAGGGGAACTCAATTGTAAATTTGTTGATTATGGTTATTGTTTTGGGCCTTCATGGGTTTGTCGATATTAAAAGATGAGAAAATTCTATTTTCCATATTCTTTTATCTCATTTTTGCAACCAAATGATATTAGAACTTGAATACATCTTGCATATGATTATTGTTGCATGTATCACTTGTTTTTGCTTATTTTTTATACATGCTTGTCGATATGAGCCTAATACTTATTTGAAAGTTATTCAAACGTTTAATTTTAACCCTTACTCTTATCAACTTCTATTAATTTTCTATGCATACTCGAGTCCATTTTACTCCAACCTTCAATAGATTTGCAATTTAAGCCCAATGACCTCTATCCTCCATCGATGATGCTTGTGTCGTGAAAATATCATGAAAACTAATTTCAAACATGACCAAATATATCATATACAGTGTTGTAAAATATAAGTAAGTTAATAAACACAAGTATATGAAAATTCATTGTCTCGATATTACAAAGCTATAAATAGTATATCGAATAACAAAATATCAATCAATAGCAAAATATGAGATAATTGATATACTATACAAGTATACACGTTATATGAAAAGCAATATATTGAACACATGTATACATATACGTATATGTATACATGTTATATGAAAAGCAATATATGGAACATATGTATACATATTCGTATTTACGATCTCAAACAAGTAGACAAGATCACGAAATACGACATCATAAATACCTATTTATAATTTGAATATTGAAACAATGAAAAGGAATAATATTTCAATGTCCAAGTATATAACAAGGTAAAGCATGAGATATTGAAATACTATTCGATATATACACGTTATATGATAAATAAACTAATAAACATATGTATATAAGTTTAGTGTCGATAAGGTAAACCAAGATAGGCAAGTGACACTAAATACCTATTCATGTTTTGAATCACATCATCAAAACCATAACACCATAAGTCATAAAAAATTTCCCGGAGGTTTTTGAGAACTGATTCGCAGTCGGAGGTTTTTGTCGGGAAAAACTGTTTGGGGGTTTGACAATTTACCTCATTAAATATTGCAAAAACGGGACCATGCAGGCCAAAAATTGCAGTGGCCTCTCACATAGGGCAGTGGAGTCTATGGGCCTAAGTGCAAAATAACCAGTGGGCTCTACTGACCCATATGAGAGGTCAGTGTAGGCAGACCCCGCTTCCTCCTAAATATTCCTCATGCAATATTAGTCTTTTAATTTCACGGGCAAGAAAACCAGTATTCTTAATGTTCGCTCCTTATGTTCGCCCATAATAAAAGATGTCACTAGACTTGGAATATTTGTTTTTTTTCCTTTGTATATATAGACCCATCAGCAACCAACCAAAAAAGTATCAGTGATAAGAAAATGAGAAAAAGATAATGAAAAAACTAAAAATGAAAAGTATCGGGGTCGAACGGAGCGAAGACCGAACGAATTATGTAGCGGATGTGGAGATGGTCACCGGCCTTGGAATGGTTGAGTAAGGGTGATAACTAACTTTATCTTCTTAGGGTTCATATCTATATTTTACTCTAATATCATTTATCTTAACCATTAAAAGGAAAGAAACAATTCTTTTGTAGTTAAGAAAACTTGAAAAACAAACAACACTTTAAAAACTATATTTTAAAATGTAATTTTGGTTGATATCCTAACTCCATAGCCAAACATTTCCTTATCTTTTTAAGTTCAATTGATCTCTTTTCCGAACAAAGGGTAGCATTGAAAGGAAGCACTAACCACCCCGATGGTGGTTGAAAGCCCAAATCGTTTCAATCAAATTAAGGTCCACTTCCTTACCTCATATAGCTATTTTCCAATTAAACAATTGAAAGTGAGGAGCATCCTGGGCATCACAAATATGTTGGGAAGAAAAGGATCAAACTAAAAGCAAAAGTATATCACCATGAAAGCTAAAGAAAACCCACCTAATTTCAAAGTTATCATGCTTAAGAAACGGAGTTGGAGCCACCTAGTAGCATAGTCACGAATTCGTAATTCGGCGAGGTCAAAAATTCGGATTCGGAGAACTATTCGGAAAAAATTGGCAGATATTCGGGAAGGATTCGGTAAGTGTTCGGGAAATGTTCGGGAAAGATTTCGAGCGAGAAATTAATATATGAGACGTTAGGTTTTGATTTTGTGAATTATTTGCTGTTTTTTGAATTATTCATTGTTTTTTCACATAATTCGGGAATAATTCGTGAATTATTCGCCCCGCCGATTAATTCAGCGATTAAGTCGGTTGATCAAAAATTCACGAATTATTCACGAATTATGCGACTATGCCTAATTGGCCAAAAAAAGTTGTTTAAAGCTTATCATGTCATTCAAATGAGAGCATAATTACAATCAATTTTTAATGGTGCTTTTTGCATGAAATAATTACAAAGTAACAGAAGGTGTCGGCTGGAATATTCCTATTCTTTGTGACCTTTAAACCTAAGAATAAAAGTTAGCGTTGCTAATCACTTCAAGTAATCATGTTTTGCATTTATATAGGTTATGGTAGCCCCACACCCTTTCTTATCCAACCAACCATATATCTTCTTTATTTATGCTAAAGAAACTTAAGCAATATAATTTTTCTATAAAATTGATGTCTATAAAATTTGTGAATCAAATATCGACAGATATATCATTTTGGGGCTACTTACGATACAACAAAGCCGATATCACCTAATATATAGGCCAATATGGCGATATTGTCAGATATATCGGCCGTATAGGAGATATGAAAATATTAGTCCGATACGATTCAAATATCCAATATTTAAAACCTTTCTGTTAATCTTTGTAACCAGACTTTTTATAGAAATAATTAGACCGGGTTGGAACACATATGAAGCGCCATATAGTAATTAAATCCTTTATTTTAGATGAACCATGGATAAACTCTATATGGGTAAGGAAACGCTCCACCAACACCATGTGATCAAATACATTAATTGCATGCACACACGATTTTATACAACATATAATTTGTTAGTATAACGCATCTTTCATTATTTTGATTTTTTGATTTTACTATCCGCGTTACATATTTTAAAATTAAATTACACGAAAACATACATTGCTAAAAGAAAAGTTTATGAAAAATAGTTGATATCGGAAAGTTACGAGTGGCTCCAAGGATTGAACAAGCAACTAACCCTCCATGGAGATTCCTAGTTAGATTAATATACTTGGATTTAATTAATTGATGAAACATAGATTTTTAAAAAAATGATGAATATTACTATATTAGTAACCTAAGAAATGTGGATTTGATATTTGAAGCAAGATGTATGTAGGGCTGATTCCTTTTAATTTTCATTAAAATTTTAATCAGCGTGACATATAAATTAACTAGGTTAGAACAGGTGCGGATCCAAAGCCGATACGGTCAATAATTGAAACCCGTACACAATTTCCAAATAGGCCCCACATCTCCCCAATAATTTAATTTGGAGCCTTCGTTTTGAAACTAGGGCGTCGAATTCAAATGAACAGGGGTGTCTGGGCTACAAAAGCTAGGGCCTTAATGCATAAATTCCACAAAAAGATACAGATTCTCTCTCTCATCATATCACTGCGAGTTTCTAATTCTTTGAAGAGAGAGAAAGTTCTTCTTTACCATCTTTCCTATCTCTCTAAACTCTGTTCCTTGCGTTTCGGCGATTCATATGCAAATATTTCATTTTTGTACACGAAGGTACAATTTTTACCATGTTTGATACTATTATACGTGTATATTTTTATTTTTTGGGTTTTAGTGAGGAGTTTAATCGATTCCCATTGCTTTGTTTGCTCTTATTTTAACATTTTTCCTCGCTTTGGATTAATAATAATTGATGGGTGTGCTGTTTGGTAGTCAAATTGGAAATTTTTGATGTAAAGTTGGGATTTTGATGGGTGTTTTTGTTTAGTTGTCGTCGTCTTCTCATTTGAAACTTTGGGGTTCCTTATAAAAAAGAGATTTTTAATGATTATTTATGGTGCTTGCCGCTACTATGTCATGAAGCTTAAGCTACTGCTTACTGGCTAGTTGATCTTTGAACTGTACTGTATTTGATAAGGGTTCTTTCCTTTGTTTTTAGGAACAAAAAGGAAGAGTGAATGGTGAATAACCCCAAGTTCAGGATGGCTTCACTGTTGGTTTTGGGCTTGATGGTGATTTTTACCGGGCCTTGTTGCCGAGGGCTCACTGATCCAAGAGATGGTAATATTTCTTCACTGGTTTGTAATCACATTATAGATTAATCCTGTGAAATTTGTAGAGCATTTCATCATATGGTCCTGCCTTTCAAGCTATTTGACCAGGCAACCAACTCACTGTTAACAAGTGTTTTACGGATTTACTTGTTATTAGTAGAAAAATTAAGTTTTCATTGCTTATATAGACGTGAAGGTATATCTTTATGGATTTTGTTTGCTCAAGAGCAGTGGCGGTGGCGGAGGTAGGATTATGGTTTAGTGGGGTCAAAAATACATTGGACTGCATTGGGCATGGTTCAACAGGGTCAAATCTCTTTATTCAAAGCTGAAAAGCCTTATTCTCCTATGCTGAAAAGCCTTATTCAAAGCTGAACCCCCTCATTAGCATCCATGACACCAAATTTCAGTGGGGTCAATTGAACCCCCGGGCCTCATGTGGATCCGCCTATGCTCAAGAGCATTAGAGCTGAATTTTTTTTTGAAAGGCCTTCTATCTGCTATGACATATTGTAACCTAGACAAGTTCTTCCTAAAGATTTTTGGAAACATATATCTTTATTTAAATCCTAAAAGGTTTTCAATTATGGGCTAATTACATGAGGAATCAGAACTAAAAGTGTAACTGTGGCATGGATCCTACATCAACACTTTTGAGAATCATTTTAAGAGTCATTGTAGGATGCACTCTACAGAGGAGATGGCATGAAAATACCTTATTTGGCGTTGCATATTAACGTGACATAATGTGAATTTAATATATAACACGAGAGCGATGTCATATCACTTTCAATATTATGTCTCATCTAGTTGAATGTTGCCACGTCACCGTCATTGCAGAGTGCATCCTACATTGACACTTAAGGCCCGTTTCCTCACCAGTCACTACATAATCGTCTTCACTGTTGTAAAAAGCCTCATAAAGCTCAGCTAAAGCCCCGCTTTAGTGGAAAGTGGTCATGAAGCGCTTTGCTTTCGTATAAAGCGGTAGTATAAATCCTCTATGCTTCTTTAGTGGCCTGAAATCCCTCTTTAGTCCGCTTTTATACGCTTGAAATCCCGTTTAAACCCGCTTTTTAATCGGTTATAATACAATAAAGTCTTTATTCTATTAAAATTCAAATTGTCATATTAAATAATAGAACCAATAAGTCTTATTGTTGTCTCTAATCTGTACCAATATTTTTTTGGACCTTATATTATGACATGTTTATTAAGGTCTTCTTAATATTATTTAATATATTTCTATTATTGGATATAAACTTTATAGAATATTCAACAGGATAACATCTCTTTTCTTTTTTTTTATCTTTTGTATAGAAATCTTTCTATCTAACTTTTCCATCATATAATTTTGTTTAATATTAAAAAGGTCTTGGTGCTTTTTGCCGCTAAAGCCTAGCCCTACCTATCCTTCCGCTTCGCTACGCCTTATGCTTTCCACAACACTGGTCGTCTTTCATCTATATCTCATCCAGCACTTATAACCCTCTGCTAGCTAATTAGCACATGGCACCCTTGAAATCAGTGAGGCGGGGGGGGGGGGGGGTATAGAAGCTGTTTCAGTGTAGATTGAGACTAACTCAAGGGGTATCAGATACTTAATAAGCTAATTGATAGCGACGTGTGCTGGATAAAATATTGATGAAAGCACTAGATGCATTTAACCCTCTCTGTTTATTTGCCTTATTTCTAAATCTTTTTGAAGCTACATATCTTGCTAATATTTCTATGCATTTTTTATTCTTGTTAGTGTTCGCCATCAATTTTATGTATCTTGATCTGGGCTCACCTCCCCTTCCTGGATGGAAAATTGGAGGTGACCCATGCTTAGAGGCCTGGCAAGGGGTCCAGTGTGTCGACTCGAATATAACCGCAATGTATGTGATTTCCCCCCTTCCAAATAGCATTTGATGGTTCACATTGGTATCATGCTACTAATTTGGTTTCATGATTGACAGAATCCTTAATGGTTCAAATTTGGGAGGAGTTTTAGGTGAGTCAGTTGGGAGTTTCGCTTCAATAATAACCATGTAAGTGCTAGCATTATAAAATATTTAGTTATTTTTGAATCTTCATATGCAGATGTTATATTTTTAGACAATTAGTTGCAAAAGTTCACATTTCCCTAAATTAAACACTGCTTTTGTATATATTTAGTTTTTATCAATGAAATCTTACACGAATGTGTTTTGCTGTTCATTGCAATAGCGATCTGAGCAATAACCATATCGGAGGAATAATACCCATGGGGTTGCCTGTTACATTGAGGAGACTGTATGTTTGCAATCCTTGTTCGATCTTAATCTATATACAAACTATTCACTACTCTAATTATTTTGAATGGAGATTTTATTTTTTTAATTTTTTTTGTGTGTGGGGGACAGTTTTCTTTCAGGCAACAATTTCACAGGTCCCCTTCCGAGTTCGTTGTCCAGCCTGACACTTTTGACGGACATGTAAGCCTAGCCATGATATTCTATGTAATATAAGCATTTCTTCTAATGAGGAAATATGATGACTTATTTTATCTTATAATTCTCTCTTATCTTTTCTTAGGTCTGTCCACAACAATCTTCTCCAAGGAGATTTACCTGATGCTTTCCTGTTTCTCACTGGTGTAATTAATTTGTACGTTTTTCATTATCTTTAGGATTTTTTTGGTTAAGACTTTTCTTGATGATTATTCATCTTTGCATAGGGATCTTTCTTCTAACAATTTGAGCGGCCAATTGCCGCCGTCCATGGGAAATTTGTCATCTCTGACCACATTGTGAGCTTTCTTAAATTTCTATGTTTTCTGATCAATCGCGAGGTTGCTTTAGCATCAAGTGTATCGAATATCTCATTGTGCACTTTGCAGGTATATGGAAAATAATCATCTGTCTGGGACCCTAGATATATTGCAAGATCTTCCCCTCATAGACTTGTAAGCTATTCAACACTTGTTCCCTTGTTGTGTGCGTTTGTGAATAAATATAAAATATACATCTCTAATCCCACAGGCTTTAATTTACATATGCGCATGAGGTAACTACTGAAAATCAGCTTCCATTATTTCTCTAAATCATAACTTCCATTAGTTTAGAGCATGTTTGCGGCGTTGAATGTACTACTTGCTAGTATATGACGCAAGTATACAATATTGGAACTTCTATATTGTATACTAGTGAGCGAGGGGCAATAATTTTCTACATCATCCAACATAATATAACTTATGTTATAAGTATAAATTATTGGAACTTCTATATTGTAGATAGGTATGATATCTATTCTGTGTGTTTTCTTTTTAATATTTTATTTCGGGCTTTATGCATTTATATTGAAAACCATATGTATGTCCGCGGTTGCTGGTTACTAAGAACCGTACTTTGAGTTTCGCTTTGTGGTCACTGGTCACATTGGTCACATTAACAACGTAGTATAGCATGATCTACATTTGTTAAATTATATTTCTCCTCTCATCCAATAGTTTTTCTTGAATTGGCACTTAACAGGAACATAGAGAATAATCTATTCTCAGGACCTATTCCAGGAAAGTTGCTAACAATTCCAATTTTCAGGTAAGAGCACACCGATGTTACCCATGGTTTATTTTATAGTTACTTTAGCTGGTAATTAAAGACGCGTGACTCATAACTCACAGTACATGAAATGTCAAAAATTTGTTTCCTATGATTTAGCCTATAATTGAACTTATTGGAAATCCATAATGTGCCTTATATCATGAATATGTAAAAATTTATATCCCTCAACCCTCGCCGTAACTTCATAGTTTTGGTGCAGTGGGCCAGCAGTGGCACATCAAGATGGTGACCACCTGGGTTCAAATCCCACCTGGAACACATTAAAAAAGAAAAAGAAAAAGAAAAAGAAGAAGAATACCAATGTGCAGAAGCTTAAAAGTTGGCCCGCAAAAAGATGCGCAACCCACAGGCTAGAGTTGAATATAAACCTGATATGGCCCTCAACTCTCATCATAACTTTGGAGTTTTGATGCTCCGGCAAGTATTTGATTCAAATCCCACTTGCCTAAAAAAGGCAGATTATAGAATAACAGTAAACAAAAGCTCAAAATTGGTCCAAAAAGAAGGCGCTCAACTTACATGGCATTGTTCGAATATAAAAATTTCTTTCAACTTGCATCATAACCTCAGAGTTATGGTGCTAGAGACCATGTAGGACACTTGTTAATGAAATAACTGAATCTTCTGTGTGCAGATCGGATGGAAACCCATTCAACACTACCATGCCTCCATCGTCAGCTCCTGCATCTGCACCGTCCCCTGTGTCTGTGGGCCCTGCTCCTCCTCCTAACGAACTATCTGATATCAGTGTTCCTGAGAAAAATAAGGGAAACTCAACCACAAAGGTTATCATTCTCGCAGTTATAGCACTTGCCGCACTTATTGTGGCAGTGCTTATACTAATCATTTGTTTATCAAAGTTGCGAAGGAAACTAAAAGATGAGGAAGCTACAGAGGTGACAAAACACGAGAAGCTCAAGAAACCTATAAGCGATGCAAATTTGGTTATACCAATTACCAATATAAAGAAAAACGGTAAAGTTTGTCAGTATAGCTTTGTGGTTTTGCATTTTTTTAAAGAAAAATAATTCTAGATTTGTTCTTGGCAGTTCCAAAGGAAAAGGTTGAGAAACGGTTTAATCATGAGATTGATATGGGGAGAACAGATGAGGTTATGGTGCCGCCTTTTGTTGAAAAGATTATTGCAGAGCCCGCTATCTCTCCTAAAAAGATTAAATCCACGGCGGCCCAATCTTCAGTATTGTCCTTTTCGGTTGCATCCCTTCAGCAATATACTAACAGCTTTATTGTAGAAAATCTTATTAGCAAGGATAGTTTAAGCAAAGTATATCTTGCAGAGCTCCCGGATGGAAAGGTACGATCTTTTGTGGTCTGATTCAATTTTCTTATGATTGTTTGTTCTTTCCTTTGGTTGTAGTACGGTAATGAATTTTCTTTTATGGAAATAATGCATGGTTTAGATGTCACATTGATTTCCTTTAAAAACCTTTGTATGTAGTTTATTCCGATTTTTTACTGCTGTGCACCTGTGCGAAGTTTGAAATAGCAAGCATCGTCATTTTGTTATGGATATATCCAGATTCTATCTTATCTTATATCTGAATATTATGTTTTTCTCCAGCTTTTGAGAGTTGTGAAGCTTGACAACGTGATTTCGAAAACACCTGCTGATGAGTTTATTGAGTTGGTATCGATCATCTCTGAGCTTCGGCATCCTAATATACTTGAGCTCGTGGGTTACTGTGCGGAGTTTGAACAGCGGTTGCTCGTCTATAGCTACTTCAGTAGTAGGACCCTGCACGATATACTTCACGATGAAGATGAGTTCAAGAAGAAACTTTCATGGAATGCTCGTGTCAAGGTGGCGCTTGGTGCTGCTAGAGCATTAGAGTAAGTAACATGCATTTAAAAGGTTAGATAGCAGGAACTTTTGGGTAAATTTCATTGAAGTACCGTCAACTATCACTGTAACCTTGAAGTTTTGTCTTTTCCTTTTTAATCAGAGTAAGTTTTGTCCTTGAGGTATTTTAGTGGACGAAATTATCCGAAAACTGAAGTTTAGGGAGCTTAATGCAGTGAAAAAATTTAAGGAGTTCTGTTAAAAACAGAGATGAAGTATTCTAGTGAAATTTACCTGGAAAGCCCTCTCGGCCTTTTTCCGTATAGCAAGATACCATCTCTCTTTTCAATAGCTTCACTGTGTAACCCCTTCGCCTTGATTTTTTTGGTTTTCTGAAACTACTTCCCAAAATGCCATAAATTTTCTGCCTTTCTTTGCCAGTTTTTCAAGTAACATAGCGTATAATATATTCACCAAAGTGTATTACAGATAGGGGAAAAACTAACATTTGTTATCATGGGTAAATCACAGCTTTTGTAAAAAGAGCGGTTCCTGCAATTTAGTGTTTTGAAAATAAGCCTTTTTATTTTAATTCTGATTATAATATGGCTTCATAAATTAATTACATCTGTACTTGTGTTCTCAAGGTATCTCCATGAGGGCTGTTACGCACCAATCACACACAAGAATTTTGACTCCATGAAGATTTTACTTGATGATGGGCTGGATATACGTGTCTGTAACTGTGGCCTTTCTTCATTGATGATATCCAATTCTCCCGGTCAGGTAAATACTTGTAGCACTATTGTCTTAAGTATTAGTAGTTTTAGGTTTGAACCATGCCACCAAAACTACTGAAGTTAGTTTTTGAGGGATTTACTTTTATATGCTTACACTACGTATATCTTTAGAAAATTCCCTGGGAGTTGAGTCTAGGAGATTTATGAGGAAGTTTTACATTGGTGCAATTACATAGTTTCTTAATGCTGGAGCGACCTTAAGAAATTATTTGAATAATTGATAAAGAATCCATGAGATATTTGAAGGAGGTTTATGCATAATTTTACATCCATCACAGACTCACAATTATTACGAAAAATGACTATGCAAATAAAAAACTTTTATAGCCATGCCCTTTTACATAATTAGAACCATTTTATTTTTTTAAGTTTAAAAATCTAAATGGGGAGATTTTACTACCTTATTTATTGACTAAACTATCTCAAAGTTTTTTTTATACAGTAGACTTCTTAAACTTTGATTTTAAGGGAGTATTTTCTACTGAAACACTCTTAAATGAAGCGTCTTAAGGGAGTATTTTCTACTAAAACACTCTTTAAATGTAGCATTTTAAGGGAGCTTTCTATCATAATTTTTTTAATAGTTTAGTTAAAAACAATGATTGTTAAGAGTATTAAGGCGAAACGCTGTTTTTGCAATAACATCATCATAAGAGCAGCTATCATGTCAGATTCGTAGATTGCCAAACTATGGAGCCCCGGAATTTGATGATCCTGAATCATATACCGAAAAGAGCGATGTTTACAGCTTTGGAGTGGTCATGTTAGAACTCCTTACTGGGCGCAAACCCTATGAGAGGTGATACTTCTAAATCTTTTTTTACCATGAGACATCCACTTCACCGTCGTGTATTTTAAAGAAATTTCATTGATTTTCCCCACTTTCCTTATTAGCAGCTCAAGACCTCGAGAGCAACAGTATCTTGTGAAATGGGCGAGCTCCCAACTATATGACATCAACGCGTTATCGAGAATGGTGGATCCTTCTATAGAAGGAAACCTTCCAATGAAATCTTTGTCACGGTTTGCCGATATTATAAATCGTTGTATTGTGGTAAGCCTTTTACTTAATTTAAAACACAATGACGCGAAACAATAATCCGATGGGGTAGCTTACATCAAATACCATCAAACATTTCCATGTTTTAAATAGTCCCGTTGAATTAAAAAAGAGAAACCGCGTTTGGTTTGGTTTTCAGGCATGACTACAATGGTGTTTTATGTAATATTTAATACACTTCCTAAGCAATTAATGTAATTTTGAAGTTTAATGGTGCTATGTGAAAACTGGAAAAAGTTTAATGGCGTTTTATGTAATTTACCCCAACCTGCGAAATGCTATCTACTAATCCGAAATCCTTAGGCATAATATTTGAGTTTGACTGGATATATGTCCCTTTTACTCGTAAGTTTTTCAAATGTGGAGGGGAGACACGCAATCGTTGCATTTAGTCTCATTATTCGAACAATCAAGTCTGAAATCTTTCATGTGATTTGTTCATCTTAGTTGTATTCTGTAATTCATTCATAACCATATACATGAGTGTGTCATCTAACAGTAAAACTTGTTTCTGGCAGTTAAATTATTGACTCATAGGAAGAAAGAAACACAGAATAGTTGCATCTGGTATCATTATTCGAACGATCAAATGTGAAATCTCATGCAATTTGTTTCTGTTATTTGCGTTTCATAGTTCATTCATAACCATATACATGAGTGTGTAATATCTAACAATACGTCTGCAAAACAAGTTTGGCATTAAACTTTTGATTTCTTTTTCTTCTTTAATAAGCTCAAATTCAATGTAATTTGGGCTTTTTGTGATTTTCTTTGACAATTAACCTCACGGATAATATGTAGACTAAATGTCTAAATCTGATATCCTCATCTCTAAGAACTATATCCAACATTGGAGACGCAGGATTGGCTCTAGCCAACCTTACATCTCTCATATTAAAAAAATGTTATTTAATTTGTAGACTTCATTTGCTATGGCATCAACGTCTTACAAAATCATTGTGTAAAATTTTTTTTACAGTCCTATCCGAACCGGACTAGACTCTTTTGATGTCTAAAAACATTATACATGCAATACTCATCTATTTTTTAAGGCCAACATTGCATGAAATCTTCCTCAATATTACTTGTTAGAAGGATACCATTCTCTATTTCGAAGAACTGCAATTTACCTAGTTTAGCATACTATAATATTGTTAATTTTGTGTGCCTTATTTTTACTCCCAAAAAATCCGTGAATGAAATTTTTAAATATGCAATTTCAGTGAGAAAGTGACAGAAAATAGCATAAATTAATGGCTTCCTTTTTGGGAGGAATTATTTAGTGTGTCGGGTGTATTACACTTGGACATGAGATAGAAAGAGAGAGATGAAAAATTCCGGGCACCCTTCGGGCAGCTTGGTGAGTCTGTTGTTCTTGTTTTTTTCTCTTTCATAACGGGGCACATATGGTCGGCACACTGTAGAATTTTCGCTTTTTGAAGGAAAATGTGCAAAATATTCAATATTCTAATGCCCAGTGGTACCGAGAGAATATATAGTATATATTGGCACTGTAGCATGTAGGAATTTTCTATATTGACGGGACACGTGACATCATGTTATTTATTGATCCATGTGCAACTTTATTTTGCGAATAAGAGAATGACTTAAATTAAAGTGAAAAAAAGTAAAGTCGGATGGATCCCTTAAGAATGTGTTGTCATGTGTCCCGTCACCATGGCCTGCAGCGACACTATATATTCCACCACCTCATATACTCAGCATTGAACTAGATATTTCCCAAAAAAAAAAAAAAACCGCATGCCAAATGGAGGGGAGTTATTGTCTTTTGATAGAGATTGCAATTGGTTGTAAAATGCAGTTCCATCATTGAAGATTTTATTAGATGGTTGTAAAATTAATGGTTTTTCGACTATAGAACATTTTATATCTTTAGATCAATGGTCAAAGAGTATCGAAACCACATGAAAATCGGTGTACACATACATTAGGTCATGGAGACCAAGATGAACAGTGCCGATCATCCAAAAAGATATTTGATTTTGATTTATTAATCCATTCTCAGGAAATTCTCAGGAAATAACATTCTGGTGACCATTTAACTCTTTTCAATTTATCAATACTTTTCACTCAATCTTCCTATTTCCTCTTGGCAAACCACATCTTACAAAACAATGTAACGTTATATACTTCCGCAAATATGCGAGCGTCCACTCTAAATCCCAGATTTTGATTACACACAAAAAATTTCCGCTTGTTTATACCCTCGCTGGCATTTACGGATGCTAACCTTTTATTTTTAAAATTGCAGGAACAGCCAGAGTTCAGACCGCCGATGTCTGAGGTTGTCCAAGACCTCATTCGCATGATAGAGGAAGCAAGGACGAATACAAACAGATCTTCAACCAACTTATTATAAGTTGAAGAAAGCAGAAAAGTTGAGATTCATAACATATGTAAATTATTCATTTGATAAAGATCTATAAATTTAGTGTGTTAAGGGTTGCTATACTTTAATTAATTTAGATTTTACAAGATATTTCTTTTTTTTAATTTTATTTCTAATGACGGTTTTCCCGCCATAATTGTTCTATCATTTGGAATTTGGACCACTCACTGACATCTCAACTTTGAATGAAGTTTTGTGCTTTATGTTAGCGATTATGAAATCTTTATTGGGCAAGTTGTCAAAGGAACATACGTTAAACTTATTTATTAGGGATATTTACCTAAAAATATTATGTGATTTGATCATTTTACAAGAAACCGGCATATGAAACCATCATATGGTTTTTCCTTTAACAAAAAAATCGCATTGGAATATGTGAAGTTAAATCAAAACCCATCAGATTAAAACTATCAGATTATGAGGTGTCTTTTAGTGAAAATCAAATTTTGGCTTAGTTCAAAATGAGGGGTATAAATGCCATTTCCTTTTATACTTGAGGTCATGGTGGCTTTTTTGGCTAATAATCCATACTTCAAGATGGTTTTTTTTAAAAAAAACCACAAGACCAAAGGATATCGTGGTTTTTTGTTAAAAGAAAAACTATAAGGGTTTCTTGTGGCCAAAGGATAAGGGTTTCTTGTGGCCAAAGGATATAGTAGCTTTTGTAAATACCCCTATTTTCTATCATAATCAGAAGATTTCAATTAATGGTTTTTTTTTGAAATATTAATAATTTAAAAATTAATTATTAAAATAGGAGGGATAGATTTAAAATTATGATAATAGGGTGGTTTTGCCCCTATTTTCTATCATAATCAGAAGATTTCAATTAATGGTTTTTTTTTGAAATATTAATAATTTAAAAATTAATTATTAAAATAGGGGGATAGATTTAAAATTATGCACCCTCGCTACTTGAGGCCTTATGTCTTCTACCCCGCGGATCGAATGGTTGCCGGGATACAGGTGGCCGTTGGGATTGCTGGGCTAGCCCACCTGTATCACGGCCTTAGGTTAGCAGCGGACACTACTGAGCCGGAGGTGCAGCCTGCCAACTTTTCAATGCATTATTTCACCTCATGGTTTGAGTTGCACGTGCTCGGGGTCTTCGGCATCCACAGAAGACCTTCCTTTTATGACAGATGTAAATTTCCTCGGATAATACGGCTAGTCGACGCATCCATCGTAAATCCGTCACCGTGGGAAGTTAGGGGTTTGCTCCTTCGTCTACGCACGGTTGGAGACGGTATGTCCTTTACTGATAAAATTTTAACCGTCAGCCAGGAATCTGCGAAGACGGTGCTGCCATTACAGGACAACTTTAAAGACGGGGCCTCTGTGCTGAAAGCTCGGGTGATTCTTCATCTGTACTCCATCAGGCCGGGCTTTCTTGTATCTAGGCAAAATGATGCGGCGTTATTCATAAGATACAACCCACATCGTTTCGCCCAGCAGCTGAGCTATAATCAAGGCGTCCCGCTCGAGACTTTCTTGGCAGAACCTGCTGCTACCGAAGAGGGAATGCGAAGCGCGCTGCATCATTTTATGCGCCTGAACACATGGTCCAACTTTTTTATTAGTGAACCGAGCTGCGTTTCTAAGGCCCTGAATGTGTACGTGGAGTGGTATCAACACTCAATGGGCGCCGTCATTAGAGAGGAGAAGCGATTGCTGCTTGATCGTAAGGACACCGCTCCGGCTGGCAATCCAAGTGTTCCTCTGAAGCGACGGACCATTGTCCGCCCTCCCTTAAGAGAAGTTGCCGCGGTCGAGGTTCCAAGTGATGTGCCTGAGCTACTGATACCTCGTGCTCCTGTGAAAGAGGTGACTGTAGCGTCCCCCGAGTCTGGCATGGGTTCAGATATCGGGACTCGTCGTTCCAAGGTGCTTACTAAGCGTAAGCTTGTACTAGCGGCGACCAGTACTCGCTCGCAGAAGAAAAAGAAGAAGTCAATTCTTTCTGCCGATGTCGTACTCGGCCAGGAGTCTCATGCTCCTTACAGCGAGGGCCTAAGCGAATATGGGACCAACGAAGGCCTATTCATAGCGCCGGATGATACCGACCTCGAAGTTGCTATTGCAGTTTCTGAACGATTAGCAAACCACAAAGCGGGACTGGCCATCCTTGCTGAGTCAGGTAGTTTTTGGTCATATCTTTTGTCATTACATTACATTTTTAGTATCATATTTTGACTGACACTTTTCCTTCTTTAACAGGCATTTCCCCTGAAGAGGCTCTCGCGGCTTCCCTCAAGACTTTTGACGAGGAGGAGAGGATTTGCGCTTTGCTAGGCGTTGGTATGTTTTGGCTCATTGTGCCTTCATTCGCCTTTCTTATGGATCATCTGACCCCTTTTCATCTGATCGCAGGGATTATCACGACTCGGGTCATGTCCAGTACAGTGCCAATCCCGCCAGGTGGTGCGGAGATGCTTCCAGGGCCAGTTGTCGAAGTCCCGGCCTCCTTAGCATTGCCAAGAGAGACTTTACTCAAGCAACCGATGACGGACGCCGTAACGGTTCCAGAGGTAGGTCCTGGCGCGGATGATGACATCCCGTTGACGGAAGTATTGAGAATATCGGCTCTCACAGCCCGGGCGGAAAGGAAGCGCAGAATGCGTGCAGCAAGGGAACGTAGCGCTGCCTTGGCCATGGGTGCAGGCTGGAGCGCTGCTACCCCTGCCCTTGTTCCTTCAGAGAGTGCTTTGGCCGCCCTGTTTACCGTTCACATACGGGGATCACGTGCGGCTTGGGAAGCAATTGAAAGACCGACCCAAGATGTCACGACCCGAAATTGGCCCGTGACGGCCCTAGTACTACGCAACGCCCTAAGACGTAACGTAGTAAAAGAAAACCAAAACCCAGAAATCTAAACCATAAAAATACGGAAAAGATAATATAAGATTTTGAAACATTTGAACTCACAAGCCACATTCTTTAAAAGTCCTACTTTATTTCTTTAAAATTTTAGCAACACCCATTTTTGTAAAAACCAGCCAAGATGAATACAACACAAAAATATGAAGCTATAGTGAAGAAATAAGGACAATAGAGAGAAGCAGTATATAAAAGACAACAAACCCACACATAATATACAATAACGTCCTCACCAAGTCTCTAAGTCAACAATACAATAGTAGATGGAGAGTACAAAATACAACGAGTGTACAATATGAAATACAGATAATCATCTAACCCACCTAAGCAAAAAGGTACTGTGAGCTGATGCGGTATCTGTAGCAAAAGATGATAAATGGATACTGAATAGCCTGCCTCGACTACTCTGGGAAACAACCTGAAACACCTGTGGCACAACGGGGGTGAGTTGCCAACTCGTGAATAGTAGATAACATATGCAGGTAATCGCAGGAATGCACGTACAGCATGAATCTAAGATATGCGATTACAGTAATAACATGTCATGCAAATGCTGAATAAAGGTAAGTATACTAGCAGGTACAATCAATATGTGAAGCAACAGTAACATGACAATAATATGCAATAACCATGCAATAGGGATATGAGAATGTAAATATGCAACTATCATAAGGGTACACTAACAGGTACTACCAATATATGAATCTGTGCATAAAATAAATAAGTGTGAGGTATAGGGTGGAATATGTCATTTCTACGGAAACCTGACATCGTGGTAGGATCACAATCCATCAAGACACTCAAATCCACAATTTCTCAAATCAGCCCCCAAACTGGGCTCTCACATCAAATAGGTCTCACATCACCTCAATGTACAATATCGAATAGCTCTCCTATATCTCGAATGTACAAATCAATAATCTCTTTCATATCCAATATCCAATCTCAATGAATCACCTATATCCCAAGTCGAATCTCAGTAAGTTTCTAACATCCTAAAGGTATATATATATTTGCAGAAATAAATATGATGGGGGCAATACACATATATTAGCGTCCCATTCCACTAATATTGGTGTAAGGGTATATATAACAACGGCTAATCCCCTGTTATATATACAAAGGTATTGAAAGAAATATCATGAAAACAATGTGCCAAGCATCGACACAGAAATTCTGATAGGTACGTATCATACGCTGTCCCGAAAGTACGAGTGCCTAGCTCTGACCCTCGCCTTTCGACGTATGCATACGTGCATGACTCCCAACGGTGTCTCCATGACCCCCGCCGAGTCATTGGTACTGTCACCGGATGGTATGGTTTCCCTGCTGGGCTCATCGGCTCATAGCACATCGACATCCCTTTCTTGCCCCGGGGTACCTCCGGGCCCCACCATGTACCCTCTACGGCCTCAACGCCTCCTCGTAGGGGTATATATAATCAGCATCGATAAAACTCATGGTGGATGCGCAAATATCATATCAAGGAAATCGGGTTTTTCAATGTATGCATAATTTCATGAACTCCCGCGGTTCCCAAATCCAGAAAACATCATGTAAAATCCAAATAATAATGCGCAATCCAGGAATAAACATATACGATATATCTGAAATGCGAGCATTTAAATGAGAATATGTAGCTGAAACCAGATGCATGCGAAACCAATAAGGTACAGCTAAGTAACATCAGTAAAGGTAAATATATGATTGCAACTGAATATGTGTGTAACATACAGGTGTAGCAATGTATAGGTATCTACCTATAGGAACTGATGTCGTATACCCCCTGGGTATAAGAAGAATATGAGTAAGATATCCCCCGGTATAAGTAAAATATGTAAAAGGTATACCTGTAGCTGTATCGCAAGGTGCAAATGTACCTATCACTAAAGGTATGATACACTATAGATATACCGGTAAGCTAGATGTCATGTGTGACAAGCCATAGTATCAATAAGGGGTTGTGTGTGACATGGCAATTATTGACGGTGTGTGTGTAGCATACAATCCGTGCTCGTGCAACATGAACCGTCAATAATATGTGCAGTGTCCTACGGCTGCTAGTCACAGTATAACTATATCAAGAAAATAAAGTAAATGCGCAATTCTACAATGACGTAGAATGTGCGACAGGCATTTGAATCCTAGCCCAGACGCTTAACGCCATGCGGGCGATTCCCCTGTAGATGTTAAATCTACTCACCTACGCTCCACGCTAGGTGAATCCTACCATCTGCTCCCCCCTGTAGTAGTGTCCGTAGTCCCTGCCTGCAAACCTGCAATTAAGACACGGAAATCATATATAAGCCAAATATTCCGCAAAACGCGATATCGAACCAAAACGAGAAACTCGCGTCGCGAACTAAACGCGCGTGTGCACGATACGCTGAATCGTGTGTGTACGCGTCTAAAACTATCGCGACACGCCGCGATACGCTGGATCACAGAACACACTCACGTATCGCGCGTATCGCGCAAACACAACGGACACCAAACACGATATATAGTCCCAGATTTTCCTACAGGCCAAAACTTACAAAACTAGACATGCCAAAGCACTATAGAACACATCAGAGTACCCTACCCAATACCCCAAGACCCAACCCCTCTTCCTGGCCGCAAATTGCGGCCAGATTGATTTAATTTGCGGCCTGGTTTGGGAGAGGGTGGCTCGTGTTTTGGTGGTGGTGTCTAGACCTAACAAGCATGCTCCAGTTTCCTCAATTTTACCCTGAAAGGTCCGGGTCAAAAGCAGATCTCAGAATGTCCATATATCGTATAAAAACGACAATTTGCACTAAAAAGGAAACCCTATGGTATTTTAGTGTAATCCAGGGAAATTCTCAGTTAAAGTAACTTTAATAACACTAAAATAGGTAGGGTTTACCAACACAATCATCACTTAATCAAATTTCCACACAAAACACCATAATTAGCACTAAACTATCTATTTAACACTAATCGAAGCTAATCGATGCACAACTTAAGCAAACCACGAAATGGGGTTCAAGAAATATACCCTAATGAACCCTAGAAGGCAGGTGAAGAAGTGGAAGGAGCTGGTGCAAGTTGCTGGAGCTCCTGCTGCTGCTGTTGCTGCCTGCTGCTGATGATGATGATGATGCTGTTGTTGATGATGATGCTGCTGCTGATGACTGCAGGTGAGTGTGTGTGTGTGAGAGAGAGTGAGAGAATGAGAGTAATGAGTGAGAATGAGAGAGCACAAACAAACCCCCCTTCTCACTCTCTCTCACTTCACTAATGAGGCATGGCTCTCTCTCCATGTAGCACCATACCCTCTCCCTCTCACAAAGTCAACATTCAACCAAAATAAAACCCTTTTAAATTCATTTTCATTTTTAAAACAATCATAACTATTTAACCCAAAACACCTAAACAATAATAAAACTAGATTAAGCAATGGTTAAACCACAATTAACACCCTAGTTTACATGCACAAGTGTGTGCGTGCCTAACAAAATTCTAATAAAATACTCATTAAATAGGATAAAAATATTTAAAACTTAATTTGGTAAACTTTTTATTAAAAACCATACTTTAAAAATATAATTAGCTACAAAACACAATCTAAGGTGTTACACAAGATAACGTAACACTGAGTCCTTTCGTCAAAGTTTTAATCTTTAGATTCTCATATATTCTATCCTGCAGGACCAAGTCTTGATGAGGAAGTGGTGGCGGCAACCACCGAGCTTGAGGTAGCCACTCTTTCTCTAGAGTCTGGGACTGCTCCAATTGCTGCTCTCCCTGCCTGTGGTTCCTTGCCATCGCCTGGCATCTCGAGTGTCACGACGGTTCTAGTGGAGTCGGGGGATGAAGCCACGGGTGGCGAAACCGTTCTGATGGAGGAGGGTGAAGCAGTCACTGCATCAAGTGATGCCCTTGTCGCGGTTCCGACCGGCGACTCATCGGGTAGATTTTGGGCCATTGCTTTCCTTTTTATTCTGCAATCCTTTTCAATATCCTCTGACAGTACTTCTCTTGTTTCTGATGCAGGAGTGGTGAGCGTTGAGGTTGTGCCACCCGAGAAAGCATCACCAGTTGCTGCATTGATAGTGGCCGCACCTTTGCCTTCTCTCGTATCTTTCCAAATGCTGGAAGGTACGAATTTGAGATCCATCGGTTTCATTGTAGGCAATGTACTTTATGTACTGACATTGCATTACCATATCCTTGCAGGAGTCCTTTTTGATCACCTGTATCAGGTACTGCACCCACATTTCTCCTTCCAGTCAGAGATTGCCTCATCTAGTGGCGCTGGTGAGTACAGCCTTTAGCTAATGTCTTTTCTTTTTTTTTTTTACGGGCAGCCAAATCGTTTCTAATTCTTCTTTGTTTTGACTGCAGCACTACAGATTGAAGGAGTAAACGAAAGAACAGTTGCACCACCGGTACTCCCGGCCTTGCCACATACTGCATCCGGTATAATAAACTTCATTGTTCATGAACATTTATATTTCTTGAACCGTCATTTGACTGTGATTTATTTTGCAGCTGTGATACCGACTTCGGCTCCGTTCGAATCTCGAGTCATAATGCCAGCAGGCCCCATTTCTCGACGTCCATCCTCGAAAGGCGCTGCGAATAGTCTGCGCATGTTGAGCGATTACATCGAGGAGCTTGATGCGGAGGCACCTATATTCGCTGCAGATTTTGCTGCCGAGATTAATCTTATGCTGGCGACGCTCGTGAACTTTCATAGTGAGGGCGTCGTTGAGTCTTTGGTTAGTCACTGCAGGAAAATTGAGGCTTGTCTGCATGAGCTCGAGATCGGACGTCCTGCTCCCGAGGTCCTGGCTATGAACTCCCAACGAGCTGTATGGGTTGAGCAGAGTGTGTCCTTCCTCGCCATTTTGAACAAGAAGCGACCTTGAGGCGGAAGGAACGCGAAGAAGCTTCGGATGAATCCGCCCGGCTGCACGCCCAAGTTAAAGCGAACGCCACGCAACTGAGAGCTGCTTTTGACACCTTACAGCAATATATCTCGGACGGGCTTGTATTGAGATGGAAGCTCGACTCTATTGAGCGGGTTATGCAGAGTCGCGAAGCTGCCCAACGGGAGATCGATGAGAAGATTTCATCGTGCTTGCAGCAAAGGGCTTGAATTGAAGCGGAGCTGGCTGTGGCGGCTGATCACGAGAAGGCACTGAAAGGAGTGCGCGAGCAACTTGCTGACTTATTGAAAACACTTCTTTTTCAGTAGCTGTTTTGTATAGATTGAACGCTTGTAATCTTTGAATAACATGTATCCATTTTTTATTCTTTCATATAATTCAACTTGTACTCCATTGAATTCATGAATAAAAGATACACATTTTTTGTTCTATTGTTGCTCTCTTCTCTTTGTCGTGTCTTTGCCATGTGATTTTAGCAAGTGTGGCTTGTCTTGTGTTATCTCCTGCTTTCTTTTCTTTTCTTTTTTGCCAGCATGTTACTTTAGTAAGCGTAGCCTGTAGTTGGTAGAGAGCATTCTGTCTTGAACTCTTCGAGAGGTAGTGATGGCTTAGGAAACAGGTTCAGATCTGCCGCCTAAAACTTTTCAACTTTATGAGCCGTGAGGGTCTCATAAAGACTTTTCTCCCTACGAGTTGAGAGGATCTCGCAGGTATATTTTCTCCTTAGGAATCATAAGGATTTCTAAGTGTGTTTTCTCTTATAAGTCGTAAGGATCTTATAAGAGATTTTTCTTCCTTACGAGTTGAGATGATCTCGCAGGTGTATTTTCTCCTTAAGAATCGTGAGGATTCCTAAGTGTGTTTTCTCTTATAAGTCGTAAGGATTTTACAAGAGAGTTTTCTTCCATACGAGTCGATAGGAATTGAGAAGTTCTCGCAAAGATGTCCTAACATCACAGTTAACCTCTGCTCTTTACGACAGAGGTCCGTTAGGGTCTGTGGTACTAGGGTTTTGCCCGTCGTTCCGTCGCGTTGGCTGATATATTCCTCGATAGGCAATCTTGCTGTTCGAGTAGCCTTGCGACTGTCGTGTCTCTGATCCCTTCGGGGGCTGGACAAGACGTCTTCAAGCAATCTTCCTAGGCAGTTTGACCGCCGGATGAGCAAGCGTTAGGAATTTTGCCATGCCGCTTTTTACTTGAGGTTAGGCTCATTTTGGAGAGCCCCGATGAGTCATAACCACTCTGCGCTGGTGTGGGATGATCTCCGATAGTCTTTCGGGTTTTATTTGAGTTGCCGTCAAGACCCTGAAGCTAGGAATTTGGCCTTTGCTTCGTTTGCTGGCATTGCGTCTGCTGTATCGAGACGAAGGTCGCGGTTGTCTATACGTTGTTGGTGAACCGTCGAGGTTTGGAACTAGGGATTTTGCCGTGGCTCCGTTGTTTGATTGTCGCGTTTGAAACAGGTTTGAGGAAGAGCGCTGTGGTGACATCTCGTCTGCTGTATTGAGATGAACATTGAGGTGGTGACCACTCCATGTGGGATGATCTCCGGTAGTCTTTCAGGTTTTATATGAGTTACCGTCAAGACCCTGAAGCTAGGAATTTGGCCTTCGCTTCGTTTGCTTTGGCGTGTCTGAATCCTGTTGGAGGAAGAACGCTGTGGTGACATCTCGTCTGCTGTATTGAGACTAATGCTGAGGTGGAGCTGGGATTTCTCCGTCACTCCGCTTTGTTTCGACCATGAGGTCTTTTGTTGACGTTGCGTCTGCATCCTGCTGGACTGCGAATGAACGCCATTGTTGACATTGCGTCCGCTGTAACGGGATGAATGCTGAGGTGATCTCTAGGTTGTCTGTGAACCCTCGAGATTTGGAACTAGGGACTATGCCGTGGTTCTGTTTGGTGATGTTGCTTCTGTGCCTTGCTGGCATAAGGTTGAACGCTATCGTTGGTCTTCTGGGATGCAGATGTGACCGTCGAGACTTGGCTCTCTTTCTGATAGAGCCTGGTGGGATGATATGGTTCCCTCTTTGTTTGCGCCCCTAGATTGTATACAGGGATTGATGTGATCTCACCTGTAGGGCAAAAATTTTCATTTTATATATTTTTCTTTCCGCGATACTCTATTATTTCAGCTTTTATATCGCGAAAGTCGCGATTGCCCAATCATTTCGGCTATTTTTCGCGATGCCCAATCATTTCGGCTATTTGTTTTATTTACTCGCTGCTTTTTATTGCGAGTTGCTCAATCATTTCTGCTATTTTGCATGCATATATTTTTACTTGCTGATTTTGTTGCAAGTCGCCCCATCATTTCGGCTATTTCGTATGCATTTGTGGCTCGCTGGCTTTTCGCTGCGATTTTGGACACCGATTTCGCCATCGGCACCGCTACAACTGGAATATTTCCAGGAGTGAACCATCATTTGCCTCTGTCGATGTCGAATAAAGATGGCTTAGCAAACAGGGTTAAGATTCTGTCGACTAAGGCTTTTGACTTCATGAGCCGTAAGGGTCTCATAAAGGTATTTCTCCTTACAAGTTGTGAGGATCTCATAGGTGCGTTTTCTTCTTAGGAACCGTGAGGATTCCCAAGTGTATGGCTTCTCGTAAGTCGTAAGGATCTTACAAGAGTGTTTTCTCTTTGTAAGTCAAGAGGACGTACAAGGGTTGTCTACCGTGTAAACATATCCCTAGTCGCGGGTAGGACTTTGTTAGGGAAATGTTTATTCGTGCCCGTGGATTGTATATAAGGTTCAGCATTGAACTGCTTGTAGGGCAGCATTGGAGGTTGTGATGGCTTAAGAACAGGTTCAGATCCTTGTAACTTAAGGCTTTTGAATCGTATGAGCCGTGAGGGTCTCAAAGGGGAATTCTCCTTACAAGTCGTGAGGATCTCGTAAGTGTAATTTCTCCTTAGGAATCATGGGGATCTCTAAGTGTGTTGCTCCCTTGTGAGTCGTAAGGATCTCACGCAGGTATTTTCTCCTCATAAGATCGAGAGGACCTTGCAAGTGTCTTTTAACGAGATTGCGCCCTTTCGGGTTTTCACAAACTCGTTGGTAGTCCTGCTGTTTTTACTCACGGAGCCCTTTTGGGTTTCCATCCGTGCCCATATCGCTTGTGGATGTACCTTTTTTTACCACGTATACCTGAGGATGCCGCGGGTTGGTAGTAGTTTATCGACGTTTCGGTCAATAGCCAATTTTAGGACATAGTGGTCCATTGTTAGTTTAACGACGTCTCGGTTTGCAGTCAGTTTTAGGACATAGCCGTCCATCGTTAGTTTAAGGACGTTTCGGTCCGCCGTTGCCATATTTGAGGCGAGTTTCTAGTTTACGAAATTTTCGGTCCATGGGGCTTTCTCTATGAATGAGCACGATACCCCCGGCATGTCCACCTTTTTAGGGGCGTAAGGTTGTGGCGGGTTCACCTTCCAGCTTTCGGATAATACGAACTTGCCCTGTTGGTACTGATCCTCGATCCAGCTTTTGAAGATGTAACAATCTTCGATCGGATGACCCAATATTCGGTGATAAGGGCAGTAATTAGGATTGTTAATGTCACTTGGTTGCGTTGGGCGTCTTGGCTCCGGCAGAGTGATGAGCCTGTTGCGCAGTGCCAGCTCGAATAACCTCTTCGTTTTATCCCGAGGGAACGAGTAAGGGCGTCTCACTTTTTCTCCAAGGGATCGTTGTCTATCATGTTGGTGATCAATTGGTCTTGGAGTACTAGGCTGCCGTTGAGCATTGGCGACGAAGGTCGCTTTCCCCTTCCCTTTTTCATTCCGTGGCTCCGGCTTTAAAGAGGAAGGCCTGTGGCCCATCTGGTCCATTTGGGCCAGCTTGTTAATCAAGGCTTGGAAGGTGGTGGGATTGAAAAACATCATGAACTGGGAGATGGTCGCCTGCGGATCAAGAGTACCCACGAATATGCCCACTGCTGGCGCTTCTTCGATGCGCTGCTCGCACTTCGACCATAGATTCCGTCATCGTATTGCGTATTGGACCCATATTTTGCCTGGCTTTACTCTGGCGTTAATCAGTGTGGTAATCAGAGTACGCTCGCTAGCGCCTGCGAATCTTTATGTGAATAACAGCTCCATTTCTGCAAACGTCTTGATAGAGTCGTTCGGGAGTTTAGAGTACCATTCGAACGCGGTCTCTGACAAGCTGTCGACGAACTGGCGAAGCAGCAGTTTATCGTCACCTCCAGTGTTTCCACATAGAGCCCTGAACTGGGCGACATGTTGATAGGGATTGCCCGTCCCTTTATATACGTGGAATTTAGGAATCGTATATCTCGGCGGGTATCTTATTTGGTCATACCATCCCGGATAGGGTCGTCCAGTCTTAAAGATCTGCCCGGTCGTTTCGCTCACATGATGAGCTCGTATTTGCTGAGCGATGTAATCATCTAGAGCGGCCTTGGAGATGGTCTCCTCCTTGGCTGCTGAAAGAGCCGGAGGAGGGTTCGAGGTCTCCCCTCTGTCGTCTTCAATGATAATCGGGAGGTCTTCAGCTGGAGGTTCCGGCAGTAACATCATCCCGGCCATGTCTTGGAGCAAAAGAGCCATTCTTTTTATGTTGGCCGCCTGTTCCGCGGCCTCCTTTTCTTTTCTCTCGAGCATTCTTCGGAGGAATTCAGCATCGGTTTCTTGTTCTTGACGCTACTATGAGGTCTCTGGACTTTCTTTCAGCCCAGAGAGTGCGGCCATTGCAGTCAGCATCTCATGAAGCTTTTGCTGCTGTTGCTCCTGAGCCTTTGTTATCGACCGGGTAAGCGGTCGATGACCCATAGAAGCACGACTTTCCTCTTTTTTGGAAGCCATATAAATAGTGTGCACCACCATTCCCCCAAACTTGAGGCGTTTAGGTTTGGTGTCCTTGCGGTTCGTCGTGGTCACAGGGGCTTTCTCCGGCCTCCTTCTCTTGTGAGCGGTTGACGTTGAGGGAGCCGTTGCAGCGGGCACCCAGACGGATGACATCTTCTGTGGTACCACGGGATGGCTCTTTTCTTGCCGAGCTTTAATCTTCTTTGATCGGCAGGAATAGTCTTGGTCAATCACCGATTCCTGAACCTATCGCCAGACTTTGTAAATTTTGGAGGACAGCCGCTGAGGGGGATACTCCGGCTTCTTTTCCATAGCATTCTCCACAGGTGGAGGAGCTCTCTTCAGCACGGCAGTCGGAGAGTTCTTGTGAACCCTCTTAAGCGATTCAAAGATGTTCCCAGTTGGAATAGCAGCATCGATTTCCACCGTTGGAGCCGGTGGAGTCAGTCCAGACGGAGAGCTGCCCCCAGCCTTCCTTACTCGGCGCCAGTGACGACGACGAGCATGTCGCGCGGATGGTGTTGGTTTAGCTATGGGGATGGCTTCGTCATGCCCCCTGTTCTGGTCAGGTGCTGCTGGTATCAGCCTCTTGAAGACCGACGTCCGTTGAGTCGGGACAGCCAACCTATCAAAAGCAGACTTTCACGCAGGAGGAGAAGTTTTGACGACTTTGTTTCGGGCGAAAGCCGGAATAGTCAGTCTTGCGAAGACCGACTCCTTGGCAGGAGAAGCCGCTTTGACGACTTCGGGAGTAGGGATGGTTATCCTCTTCGGAATAGCACCTTCTGGTATTGCGGGCTTCTTCATGGGCCCATTTGAATTTCAGCCCAGTTTGTTGAAAACTGAGGCAGTGGACTTGGACGACCCGTTGAGAGGGGCCGCGGCAGTGGTAAGTCGATCAAAGACCGACTTCTTTGCGACTTCTTACGACAGCAGCGGGGTATTGAAGCTCATCGGTGGGATCATGGTCCCAAAGAATAGTCCAGTGGTGGCCTGAGTTATTTGCTCCACCGGCATCTTGAACAGGGAGGCTGCTTGGGGCCCGTAAGTTACACCTCCAGATGAGGCAGAACGGGATTGCAGTTGCAACTGGAGCAGTTAGAGGCCATTTATTGTTCCGTTTTATGCACGGGAGCAAAACCAAATCTTAGTACCTCGAACCTAAGGGCAACCATATCAAAACGCGATTCGTTCACGAACACGACACATGAAGTGTGGAGTGGAAAGAGGAAAATGTCCCACCGGACGTGCCATAATCTATTCCTTGCCGGAAAGACACGACTAGGACGTTGGGACGTCGTCGGGGCCTGAATTCCGAGGGCAGATGCAATTTGGTGCTATCCGTCCACCTCTCCGAAGATGCCAAGTTGATTTATGACACCATGTATCGAAAGTTTAAACGGATGCGGCCGATGTAGCAGACTTCATCAGATTCCCCCTTGTTGAGGGGTTTTTGATGGTGGGGACGCTCTTTCCTATAGGCGCAAGCCCCTGCAGTTAATTACGTTACCACATCGCGGTAACCACTTTCTCCTTCTCCAGATGGTCACTTCATGTCGTGTGTGTGTTTGTTTTGTTTTTGGTTGCCCGTGGATTGTATTCAGAGACTAATTTATGTTGTCTCCCGTAGGGCGTGGATTAGTCCAAATCCGTATTTTCATAGATTTGGGTTTTGGGGTTGGGTTTAAGGATACGTTAGTTTCATTTGAGACTAAGATCAACTTAAACGTTTTTTAAGGATACGTTAGTCTAATTTTAGACTAAGATCAACTTAACGGGATCGTTTAGATCCAACAAAAGAGCATTTGGGCTCTATTGTTTAGTTTAGGGACATTGCGGTCGATATCCAGTTTAAGGACATGGTGGTCCAAGGTTAAGGACATCATAGTCCGTGGGTTTAAAGGGACCCTACAGTCCGAGGTTAAGGACATCATAGTCCGTGGGTTTAAAGGGACCCCACAGTCCGAGATTAAGGACATCGTAGTCCGTAGGTTTAAAGGGACCCCACAGTCCGAGGTTAAGGACATCATAGTCCATGGGCTTAAGGACCCCACAGTCCAGTTTAAAGACATCATAGTCTATGGAATGTATGGTTGTCGGAACCCGTCGCCTCTTTGAAGACGTTGAAGGATTACAACGACATGTATCAGAAGGGTTCAGAGATGTACCTTTGAACTAATTTTGGTTGGTAGATCTGTAGTCCAATTGGAACTAAGATCTATTAAAAGATTTATGAGCATATAGGCTCAATTAATCTTAGTTGAGGACTTATGGCCAATCTTGGGCTAAGTTGCATTGATTTGGATTTTGATAGCATTTTTGTCTTTTAGTGCTGAGCACTCATAATAGCTCTAAGGCTCATTAAAGAACAGTTTATGTTCTATCAGCGCACACGTGAGGAGCACGTGGTGTACTTGGCGCTTTGCGCCAGTCAAAGAGCGCAGTGCGGTTCTGCTGAGTTGCGCACACGTGAGTGACACGTGGCGCGTTTGGCGTTGAGCGCCAGATGATGAGCGCAATGCGCTAATTTATGAGCGTATCGCGCTATTAGTTCAGTGGTGCACACGTGAGTGACACGTGGCGCGCTTGGCGCTGAGCGCCAGTCCATGAGCGCAGTGCGCTAGTTCAAGAGCGCAAAGCGCTAACTGTTGAGTGGCGCACTCATGAGTGACACGTGGTGCGCTCGGTGCTGAGCGCCATTTCAAGAGTGCAGAAGCGTATTTGATCAATTTTATGATCTGGGAAATAAATTCTCCCTTAGAAGAGACTTTGTCTCAAGATCAAAAGAACAAAAGTTCTTACTTTATAGGAGATGCTTCAATCTCTTGTATTGATGAAAGGCTTTGCCTTTATGGATCTATGATCCTTAAGAGAATTGAATTATTCTCTCCCCCTTTATTTTATAATGAGATGTTCATGATCTCTTTTTTTGTAAAAGACAATTTGTCTTATAGATCTATGATCTGTGAGAAGAATTATGTTCTTCTTTTTAATTATGAGATGATTTTATCTCTATGTTCTTTTACCTTGAAGAAAAGAAGTTCTTCTATTGAGAGCTTGGCTCTTCTTTCTGAGATCCTCTCAAAGCTTATGGGGGGAGTTCCTCTCTATGCTTCTATATCTTTTTCTTTTAATTTGAAACTTATGGGGAGGTCTCTCTCTCTCTAGACTTGAAATCTAGGGGCCTTTATATAGGACCGGCTGATTAGTTCAATCAGTTAAGGAGATCTTTTCTCCAATTGATTCGGAGAATTTCCCATTGTTGGATCTTTGATCCAAGGGCTTCTGAGTTATAGAAGGCAATCTTCTTGTTTTTAACAAGATTGGGAAATCTTTCCAAACATAATTTATTCTGTATTTTGGTGATTTTTTAATCACCATTGGATCGTTGATCCAACGGTGCTCTGATTTACAGAGCACAATCTTGTTGTTTGGAAAGATTTTGAGGAATCTTTTCTTAACAGAATTTAATTCTGATTAATTAATGATTTATCATTATTATTAGATCTTTGATCTGACAGTGGGGAGCTTTTAGTTCCAGCACTAGCGCACCCGTGCTTTGCATGTGGTGCGCTGCTTAAAGCGCAGCGCACTTGGCGCTAGCGCACCCGTGCTTTGCACGTGGTGCGTTGCTTAAGTGCAGCGCTCCTAGCGCTAGCGCACACGTGCTTTGCACGTGGTGCGCTGCTTAAGTGCAGTGCTCCTAGCGCTAGCGCACACGTGTTTTGCACGTGGTGCGTTGCCTAGGGCGCAGCGCACTTGGCGCTGCATCTGAAGCGTTGCTTCATTTCAAAATTTGAATTTTGAACAGAGCTTTGCTCTGATTGGGGGAAACAAGGTCGAGCAGACCGGTAACTGTCTTCTTCCTCCTTTTTGAGCCAGAGCTGACACTAGAAGAGGAGGATCGTTTCTTCCCCTTTGGCGCTTTGATACGGCGTTGCCCAACCTCGCCTCCAGTATCCATTTTTGGCGGTGCTACCGATGATGACACTGCCATTTGTGACGCCGCAACTGATGAAACTACTACTGGCATCTTATCAGAAGCCCTTGCCTGAGCTCTAGTGCGCATCGGCATGCCAACTATAGGAGGAGTCAATTCCGCATTCGCCGTCTCAGGGATAAGTAAGACACCAGTACCCCTCAAGGGAGGGCAAACCACTGTCCGCGGTCGCGGTAGGACTCCCATAGCCTGAATTGGGGCGGGAGCTCTATGTCTAAAGAGTATCCTCTTCTCCTTAGCAATGATGGGACCAACTCGGTGGCGGTACCAACCCGCAAAATCCCCCACAGACCTTGGAATGTAGTCGGCCTCGGGAATCATGAAGCGAGAGCCAGTGCTCAACCGCATGAAGTGATGGGTGGCGTCACGAACAACTCCTAAAGACGAACTAGGATCCACCATGAATGCCTCGAAGGGAACACCCTGGTTATAACCCAATTGCCGGGCAAAGCGGTGTGGATTATACTGCATAAAAAGAACCGTATCATTTCGAAGGAACACCAAATAACCCGGCCTAATCGAATACAAGTGCATGGCTTCCTTAGGCTTCAAGGATGGCACTCCCCCTTTCGATAAATCGAACAGCTGTTGAATAGGTCCCGAAGGAGCAGAGAGGACTCGATCATTGAATACCATCCTGCCTTCGCTAGCATACGGGTTAAGCTGCACACGAAGAGCCCCTAGCTGAGTCGGATCAGGAGCAAAAGCGTCCACCAACCTCATGAGCCGCGGGAAGGTGTAAGCATCGTCGAAATCCGGCCTCTGATGCGCTGCGAATGCCCCCAATACGTGCATCTCAATCCACGACGTAAAATAATGAAAAGAGAAACTCACCACATCCACACCCGGGGTCGAGGTATTAGCCGCAGTGCTCAGCCCATGGTACAAGTGCGATAACCCCGCAATGCCTACAGCCAGTCGTGTGCCTTTGGCAACACGATGAGCAGGATAAATGACCGAGGCTCTCATGAAGTGACGATGCGTTGGAACGAAAAACCAACTTAGCCAAAGGCTAATAAAACCGATGAAGAAGGTCTCTTCATCCATGCCGGGAGCCGCAATCGAATCAAAAGATACGGCCGATAAGATTGGGATGTAAAACTGTGGTAAATTTTCTTCTTTGGTCGGTAGCTTATTTAGCCCAAACCCGAAGGGGTCGTTAATATTCGTGAATTTCGGAGCCTCCTTTGATAGGACATCTTCACGAAGAAAGCGAGCGATAAAACTCTTAAAAGTGACGCCCTGCTCCTCCGACTCCGCGAACAGCTTCTCGAAAATACCCAGAGTCTTGATTAGACTTGGATACTTATGACGGACGACATTTTCGGCCGATAAGCCGTCAAGCATAGCAGGCACAGTTGTGAATGCATACTCATCGGGAGGAAGCAATTCTTCATAGTGCTCTCCCCTGATCGGAAATCCAGAGATTTCGCGAAACTCTTCCAGAGAAATCGAGACCTCGCGATCCCCTAGCAAGAAAGTGTTGGTGGGAAGATTACATTGATTTAGGAAAGATTTAACCCACCAGACATGGGGAGACTGATAATGAAAGAGAGACTCGTACACTGCCTGATAAAACCCGAACTTCTGCAGTCGCGCACGATGAGCGGACAAGATATAGCGAGCCCAGAGAAGATAGCCTGTTGGATGGCGAGGGGTAAGCCCTATCTCATAGACTTGTCCCCAGGGCCGGGCTTCACCTTGGCAAATACGACGCCCCAAGATGTCTATGGCTGGCAAAGGCTGGTTTGGTATCCCGGCTGTCGACGGCTCAAGCCGGCCTGTAGGAGTCCAATCCATCACCTCCACTGCAAAGGCAGTTTGCGGACGCTCCATCGGTAAGACTGGACGAAGAGGCTCTGCTGGCACTTCGCGAAGAAAGCTGCGGCGGCCCCGAATGATATGCCCATACCAGGTACCCCATAAGAGCAGATTGGTGCAATCTTTGTCATGAGCCCGAATCATCGCCATTGCTTCTTCGTCTGTCGGCGATTGTGGAAAAGCAGCATCTGAGCGAGTAAAAGGGAAGTAAGGGAGAGAAGCCATTGGTCCTGTAACAGGGAAAAGGAAAAGACCATTAGTGGAGGCCCCCCTATATATATATATATGTATGTGTGTGTGTATATATATATGTATATATGTATAGTAACAAAAGAAGACGAAAAAATGTCTCTTTTGCAGGACCACTGCCTACAAGACACACGGACCCCACAAAATCAATATGGCGGCTCACTAATGATGAGACAGGGCAATCATCGTGAGAATCAAAAAAAATCCTCATTAACCAGACATTGGAATTCAAACAACTCTTGGAAAACAACCTCTGATAAGACACCTAACAAAATTAAAAATCTGCGCGAATAAGGGTAAAACCCTATGAAAAGATTGTCAAGAACATCAAGGAATGAGATTCCCAAAGGGTCCTCCTGATCTTTCAGAGCTAAGCTCTTTGCCTTAGAAATTAAATTCCCTTTACATGATGGAATTAAATTCTAGGAATTCACAAAAAAAAACTTATATGAGAAACAAAATCCCATGAATCCTTAAAAAAAACAAAGGTGAATGTTCGAGATATGGAAGTTTACTAATCAAAGATCACATCTTTGGATCCCTAAGCGAATGGGTCTCTGAGGAGAGCAAAGCTCTCATGATGGATTTAAAATCCAGAAATTTTTGTTCAGAAAGAAAGTTTTTTTTAGCAGAGGGTCCTTACCTAAAAAGGGGTTTCTTTTTGACAGAGTTAAACTCTGGAATTACAATGGCAGAGAACTAAGCTCTGAGGAGGAGAATTAAATTCTCAAAGAAGATGAAGAAGGAAGAAGATGAGTGAAACAAGTGGCTGCCTCAAGAATGAGACCCCTGCATTTATAAGACATAATAGGAAACGGTTCATCTTCCCCGATCCCTAGACAAATCCAACGGCTATAAAGATGACAGCGTTGCACTCACGTGCAAACCACGTGAGAACAACGCTGTGGGGGAATTTGTTCCCTCATGGGAACTGAATAAAAAAAAAGGAATAAAGCAACGGAGAAAGCCCCCCAAGTGGAGCATCACGTGCCCACACGTGATAGGTGCTGTGCTTGGAAAAACTGAACTAAAAATCGGGCCTCACGTATAGATGCGTAACCTTTATAGGCAGAGTGCGCCTGAATGAAATAAACAATTGGAGATGCTTAATTGGTGAGGTCACGTGTCAACACGTGATGGGCTCTTGAGCCCTCTGAACTAGTAGAATTAAACTCTAATTAGAAGCTTTATGCTTAATTGGTGAGGTCACGTACCAGCACGTGATGGGATACTTAGCCCTCTGAACTAATAGAATTAAATTCTAATTAAAAGGAATCAAAAACTCTAATTGGAAAAATATTTCCCTAGATCTTTCCAAACAAGAAAGATTGCGCTCTGTAAAACAGAACGCCGTTGGATTAACAATCCAATGGTGATTAAAGATCACCAATTTACAGAAAGATTCTGTACAGGGAAATATCTTCCTAATCTTGTTAAGAATAACAAAAGGGAGATCTTCTGCAAAACAGAAGTCTTTGGATTAAAAAATAAAACGGTGAATAAAATTCACTGATTGATCTAAAAGATCTTTTTGGTTGATTATAAAATCAATCAAAATCTCTCAATGAGAGATTTCTGTTTTAAAATAAAACAAATTGATTCTTTTCTTGCTCCTATAAATAGGAGCTAAGAAGAAGAAGATAAAAAAGGGAGGAGAGATAGAGAAAAGAAGAAGATTAAAAAAAAAGAGAGAAACCCTTCGTAAACTTAAAAGAAAAGAGAATTTAATTCTCCAGAGAGGAAAAGAGAAAAAGAAACTCTAGGTAAGAGAATGAACAAAATACAGAGAATATCTCATCCCCTTTTCACCTCCATAAGAGTTTAACTCTTTCAAAAAGAACTTAGTTCTTCCTCTAGTTAAGATCTGCAGAAGCAGATCTCCCCACAGGTTGAGAATTTAATTCTCATCGGGGAGATTTTGCCATGCAGATCCAAAACCTAGAGGGAGATCTAAGTTTAGAGAATTTAATTCTCCCAAAAAGTATATAGAAATTTAATTCCTGGGAATTTAATTTCTCTAATGAAATAAGGGTTTAACCCTTCATATGAGAACTTAGTTCTCCCTTATGGTAAAAGATCCGCAGAAGCAGATCTCCCCATAAATTGAGAATTTAATTCTCATCGGGGAAATTCTGTCGTACAGATCCCAAACCTAAGAGAAAAACTAAGTCTTAAAAATCCAATTATTATAAAACAGTGGGCTTGAAGGTCTCAAAACTCAGGATCTCCTTGCACGTAAAAGGATTGGCAGCCAGCATGATAATAGCCGATCACGTGCTCCCATGTGAGCATCTTTGATGAACAAAAGAGAATAATTGAGATTGGCTCACGTGATCACACGTGACCCTATAGTAGTGCTTGGTATTTACAGAACAAAAAGGAATAAATCAAAGGCAGTTCCCACTTTTAGGTCGCCTCACGTGATCCCATGTGACCCAACAGCGCTTGAATAAAAGAATGAACCCAAAGAAGCAAGCGCTTCAAATCCTTGAAGTTTAACACTATCTCAAGCGCCTCACGTGCTCACACGTGATGGCCAAAGTGTTTAACACTTATATGCATCACGCGCGACACGTGAGCATTCTCAAATTCTAGTGTTTCACACTGCCTCAAAGTATAATGTGGGAACACGTGAGCGCTGAATAAACATGTTAATGCTGAACACTATGAAGGGCTAACATTAGCCAGAATCAGTCCAAATATTCTAAGGACCATCAATTGAGCCCTTCATGCTTAGGGTTTCCCAAGCCGATCTCAAGACAGCTAATAAGCTCCCAACAGATGACATCTAAACTGATGTTCATCCCATTTCTCCAAATCGGGACATTGGTTCAAGGGTATATCTCTTTATACCTCTGATACATGTCTGTTTCCCCCAATCAAAGCAGAGCTATGTTTTGAAATTCAAAATTCAAAAGTTGAAGCAACGCTTCAGATCCAGCGCTTTGCGTTGCGCGCCACGTGTCAAACACAGATGGGATAGCGCCAGGGGTGCTGCGCCTTAGGCAGCGCACCCCCAATCAGAGCAAAGCTCTGTTTTAAATTCAAAACTCAACAGTTGAAGCAACGCTTCAGATCCGGCGCTCTGCGCTGCACGCCACGTGTCAAACACAGGTGCGCTATCGCAGTTGCGCTGTGCTCCACGCTGCGCACTACGCATCAAACACCGGTACGCTCGCGCAGTTGCGCTGCGCGCCACGTGTCGAACGTAGGTGCGCTAGCGCAAGATGCACCAGCGCTGGAATTAAAAATTCCCCACCGTTAGATCAAAAGATCTAATAATAATAAATTATTAATTAATCAGAATTAAAATTCTGTTATGGAAAGATCTTTTCAATCTTGTTAAAAATAAGAAGATTGCTTTCTGTAAAACAGAAGCCCTAGGATCAAAGATCCAACGGTGGGGAAACATCCCCAAATCAATCAGAGAAAGATCTCTTTAACTGATTTAACGAATCAATTTGCCCTATAAAAGGCCCCTAAACTTCAAATCTCAAAGACAGAAAGAAACATAGAGAAACCTCCCTAAAAATTTTGAGAAAACTCAAAGAGAGAGAAGCAAGCTTCTTGCAAAAAGAAGATCATCTTCTTCAAGATAAAGAACATAATTCTTGGATACAGAGATGAAATTATCTCATGAAAAGAAGAACTATCTTCTAAAAAAGATCATAGATCTATAAAAAGACCAAAGTCTTTGATATAAAAAAGGTCAAAAGATCTTATTATAAACAAAAAGAAGAAGTATTTACTTCATTTACAGATCATTGATCTACAAAGGCAGTGCCTTTTTATAAATAAATAAAGCAAGAACTTTTGTTCTTGAATCTTGAGGCAAAGCCTCCTTTAAAAAGGACGTGAACTTGTTTCTCTGATCATAAATTTGATCAAATACGCTTTGCGCTGTTGGAAAGTGTCTTGCACTCATGAACTGTGCCTTTGCGCTCCTTGAAACGGCGCTCAGCGCCAAAACATGCACGTGTCAAGCACAGACACAGCTTGCGCTTTGCGCTTCTGAAACAGTGCACTGCGCTCATGGGCTGGCGCTCAGCGCCAAGCGCGCCACGTGTCACTCACTAGTGGGCCATTAAATCAGCGCAAAGAGCTCATAAATTAAAAGCGCAATGCTCTAATAAACTGGCGCTTAGCGGTAAGCGCGACACGTGTCATTTTCGTATGCGCTGTTTGGCATAAGCGCAATGCGCTTTTTAATTGGTGCAAAGCGCCTGGCGTGCCACGTGGTGCATTGCCAGAACACACCTTGTTCTGATGAATGCTATGCATTCAATACAAGACAAAAGATGTCAGAATCTAATGCTCAGCATTATTAAAAGGGCCAAGCCTAAATAAAGGCTCAATAGCCAGAGTAATAAAGTGTTAAACATTTTAATCGGACTTAGCCCAACATTGGCCGTAAGTCCTCAACTTATATTCAGCTGAGCCCATCTGCTCACGAATATTCAACAGATCTTAGTCCCAAACTGGGCTACAGATCTTCTAATCAATTCACACCGGTTCGAGGGTACATCTCTTTACTCCTCTGATATTTGTCGTTGTAATCCTTCAACGTTTTTAGAGAGGTGACGGGTCCCGACAACTAAAACATTCAATGGACTGTGAGGTCTTAAAACTCACGGACTATGATGTCCTTAACCTTGACTATGAGGTCTTTAAACTCACAGACTACGATGTCCTTAAACCTTATAGACTACGATGTCTCTAAACCGAACTGTGGGGTCCTTAAACCCATGGACCACGATGTCCTTAAACTTTATAGACTACGATGTCTCTAAACTGGACCGTAATGGCCTTAAACTAACATTGGACCGTAATGCCCTTAAACGAATCGACCGCAATGTACTTAAACTAAACAATAGAGCCCAAATGCTTTTTCGTTGGATCTAAACGATCCCGTTAAGTTGATCTTAGTCTAAAATGAGACTAACGTATCCTTAACAAACGTTTAAGTTGATCTTAGTCTCAAATGAGACTAACGCATCCTTAAACCAAACCCCCAAACCCAAATCTAAGAAGATACGGATTTGGACTAATCCACGCCCTACGGGCGACGACATAAATTAGTCTCCGTATACAATCCACGGGCAACCAAAAACAAAACAAACATATACGACACGAAGTGACCATCTGGAGAAGGAGAAAGTGGCTACCGCGATGCGGTAGCGTAATTAACTGCAGGGGCTTGCGCCAGCAGGGAAGAGTGTCCCCACAATCAAAAACCCCTCAATGAGGGGGAATCTGACGAAGTCTGCTACATCGGCCGCATCTGTTTAAACCTTCGATACACAGTGCCATAAATCAACTTGACATCTTCGGAGAGGTGGTCGGATAGCACCAAATAGCATCTGCCCCTAAATTCAGGCATGGTGTTTGTCTTCCTGGTCTTTCAGTGGAGAACAAATTCTGGCACGCCCGGTGGGACTTTTCCTCTTTCCACTCCACATTTCGTGTGTCGTGTTCGCGAACGAATCGCGGTTTATTAATGGTTGTCCTTGGGTTCGAGATACTAAGATTTGGTTTCTTGTTTGGCGTAGAAAGCAAAACATCAATGACATCCACTTGCGAGAAGTGTTCCAACTGCAATTGTAACTCGTGCTCCGCCTCATCTGGAGGCATAGCCTACGGGCCCCAAGCAGTCTCTTTGTTCACGATGCCGATGGACCAGGTCAAGCAAGCCACCACTGGATTGTTTTTCGGGACCATGCTCCCACCGATGAGCTTCAGCGCTCCTATATCGACACAAGAAGCTCCCAAGAAGTCGGTCTTCGATCAGAATGGTTATCACTCTATCTAATCTGGAAACCTCCCACTGTAACGTCAAATTCTTCCCTAAACCTGAAAGAAGAATTAGTCGGGATGACCCGAGGAGTAAACCAACTCATCAGTGGGAATCGGGATCCAACTATCATCGCATGATAACTTGACGGAATCCACTCAAGTCACCACACTCCAGAAGGTATGCGCATGCCTGGCAAGTTTCAGTTTCTTTAGAAACTCCCGATGTGATTTTTACCCCTAGGACCCAAGTGACCTTGACGAATAATAAACAAATCAAAAGGTCCTAGTCAAGTTCAACCCGTTATTATCTTGATCGCGTTAAACCCACCCGCACGACCCTTGACGAATAATCAACAAAGTCGTACGACTGTCCTAACCAATCCACATATCCATGCGACAGAAAGCATTACAGAGCTACCGCACACTACGCCTCGGCGAATAGCAACGACAAACGTAGCGCGAATACTAAGCAATACTAATCCGAAATGACGGAGGGCTACGAATGGTTTTTGGCGAAAAACCTTTTACCGTAATGAACTTGATATCGTTGAAGGAACTGGATAACCTTTTATAAAAATATAGTAATGAAAACCTTTGCTAAAGAGGTCACTTCCGGTGAAGGGATCTCGGCTCTTTCCCCGTAGAATGAGGTGCAGGATATTCCAACTGAATACCACGATGCAAAGCAAAAGTAATCGGCTATAGTGAAGTTATTGCCCTGACGCAAATTTCTGTCCAAGGGGTCACACCCGGTGAAGGGATCTCGGCCCTTGCCTCGTCGACTGAGGAGCAGGATATTCCAACTGAATACCACTGTGCAAAACAAAAGTGAACGTCCTTGCAATAACAGCTTTTTGAAAAATGTTCCAACAACATCAGAATAGGTTTGTTTAGCTTGCATTGATCCGAATCAACGCAGTCCCATCAATTGATCACACCAATAAAGAGCGAAAATAATGATGTACGTATATGCCATCCGCATTCGCCACTGGGTCCCGTCATCACCCGTTGGGTTACTTAACTAACGACAGAGCGGGGACTGGACTAGCGCGGATGCAAAATATATACAACATCTACTAGTAAATATATCATTATATAATATTCGCTCAAGGCGTGATAAAATACAACATCACAGAAATGTAACCAGCATCATAGAACAATACAGATATCTGGGATCCCCGGGTTTCATAGAACCGCTACTGAAACCCGACGTTCCCCTGGTCCTGTGGATAGCCTGTGCAATGAAATCCTAGACCCCTACGGGCGCGGCAAGTTACCCGCCAACACCTGAAGCGAGGCAGTCCCCTTCAGCAACGTGAATGGACCACCCAGCACTTCACGGAATCCGGTAACTTGGGCACCCCTCCTGGGTCAACCTATACCCCCTACGAGTGCGGCGAATAGCCCGCCAATTCTAGAGTAAAGCTCCCTCCGTCTCAATGCCATGAGATGCGGGCTCGTTGCCCTCTAGAACCCGGCTATCCGTGCACCCCTCCGCGGGGTAATCCTAGTACAGAAAGTAAAATATACATACAACGAGTACATCGACCTCGATCTGGTCGTGCCCCAAAAGAATAATACAAACAGGCAGTGACGGCAGTCCACATGTCGGATGCTCGCCCCGCAATAACGAATGTACATATAAAAAAAACTGTACTACCACTGCAACCAGGCTATCCCCCACGACCGATCCGCAACATCACAGCAATACACAGAACATCAACGTGAATGTCACGTTTGCAAATCCGTCTAACCGGGCTATAGCAGTTAGATAGGATTTACCGATCAAGTGACATTCACGGTCGTAGAAATAATGTAAATACTGTGAACTAACATGTTTAAAATTTTCGATCGATCAAATTTATCGAAGTGGGCCCCCAAGTACTACTGTAGCACTCACAGAAAATCTGGGCCCAAAAAGAATATTCCAAAAACCCTATTTTCAACAAATAAGCCCACTGTAAAAAATTGAGGCAGTGAACAGTCAAAGTCGCGGCGGAACCGCGGCTAATGCGTGGGTTTGGCCGCGGTTCCGTGGTGATATGGTGACGTCACGCGATCAATTTTTCACAGAATGCTTAGAATTTCGCGCACATCTTTCTGCAATATACTGAAAAAATTTTGGAGCTAAAAAAATTTCAACAGAAACCTGATGCATACGATATCGGGTTTTCGGAAAAATTCGTTCGATCGAACTTGTAAACATGTTAGACCAAGCTAGGCTAGGTTAATGGCGTGGCTCTGATACCATGTTGCGCCACGGCAGCGCCCCGGCCTTCTACTTGAGGCCAAAATGCGGAATCAAAAATTTTCTTAACTTTAAACCTGCGCTACCGCGGACAATTAACCCGGATCGTAACCATTAACCTAATGCTAGCTATCAAGAGAATGGGTGAGAGATATACCGAGCGATCCGTGTCCTTCGGTCTTCGTCTCCACTCCGATCTCCCGCGGAATCTCAGTCCGTCACGTCCTCTTCGGAAAGGGCACCACGTAGCCGAATACTTTTACGGGCTCCCACATCTGGACCGAGGCAACTCGGGCGCGAAGTTGGCTAGCCGACGCGTCCAAGGGTACTGTAGGTTGTAGTGTAGAATGCTTTGTCTCTCACGGGTAGTGAAGTTGCCATGGAGGATGGGGTGGAGAAGCAAAAGGAGCAAATGAGAAAATGGAGCTTGGGAACTTTGATACCAAAAATGAGATGAACACTTTCCTCCACATCAAAAAGAACTCCCTCTCTTCCACAAATAGTGGCCGGCCCCCTCATATGAAAATGGTGGAAGGAAAACAAAATGAAACCATGAAGGAAGGTAAGTGTAGGAAACTCCAAGAGGTGACCACATCAAAAGGTTATGATAACAATATCAAATCAAATTCTAATCACAGTAAAGCAAGAAATGATGATAGAAAAGTGTTCAGTTGATAAAACTGCACATTTGTATTACAATTTTCCTACCATTTTCATATTAAAAAAGGACTTTATTATAATATATTATACATATAAGGGTTTATGTGTAAAAGCACCATTTTCCATGTGTTAATATATTTTAATTAGTATTTGGTAGGAAAATGTATGCAAATAAATCTATTGACCAGATCCTAGTAGAAATAAGCCTACTAAATATTATTTGAGATTATTGTGTATAATTTTCCAAGTTGTTATGCAGAATTTATCAAACAAATCAATTTGTTGAAGAAAACTTGCCAAATTAAGAAGCAAAACTTGGAGACCAAGTCTGGAAGTAACCGAGAGAAGATTTCTGAATTCTAAAGGTGCCTAGGATTACCACATGTCACAAGAAGCAAGCCCAAGAATTTTGATGAAGAGATCCTCACCATTGAGCGCGGATCCGCGGCCAAACCACCACTTGGGCCGCGGATCCGCCGCAATCTTAAGGAGTTCGAAGACAAGATTTTTTGGGGTGAATCAAAGCTATATTTTATCAAGTTTTCAACAAGAAGATTCTGGCTTTGCAATATAATAAGGACTGAGAGCCTCTTGGAAATATCATCAAGCCGACGCGATCACGAAGCCCCAGACGCTCACGCATCCAGGCTGATCATCGACTGTTCGACTACCTCTTTAGGAAAGATCGAGAAGCAACTAGTTTGTAATCATTTTCTACGGATTAAAGTGTAGTTTGTTCAAGTCGATTAATAAAGGTAGTTATTTTATTTAATTGTCTTTGCATTTTACATTATGTTTTCCCTCAATTTCTTTTCATCTTCTTCTCCCAACATGCGCGAGTAGTTCTCCGCTTGTTAGCGTTCGTGGGATTAGGGTAGGCTAATGGACGATGAAAATAATTAAACCCTTTTTAAGTCCTATAAAGTTTAGGAACTTTATCAAAAGAATCATTAACATCCTAATCGGGCGTACTAGCAATTCTTTGCTAGTTCCGACCGTGATTATATATTAGATTAATGATTGTTTTGGTAAAGGCTAGATATGAACGGAGTTCCGTGTCGAGATAAGGGTTAAGAGTGGGATTCCTTTTCCCTCCAGAAACCCTAATCTACACGCATCACCGTCGTTCTAGTTCTAAATCTATTAATTGATAAAAAGGGTAACTTTTAATTAATCGTCCATAACTACTAAATCCTAACGAACCCTACAAGCCTTCTTATTATATTATCTAAGTCTCTAAAATAATCTAGATCTATATTTTACATTCTTGTTTAACGTAGATCTAGAAATCATTCTATAAAATTCTTTATCCCTCCTCTCTTTTTCAACACATCTAAAGTAAAAGTAAAAGGTTCCACGTTTCCCAGAGGACGACCCGTACTCATCTCGGTCTAGCTACGTGCGACACCGTTATTGATTGCGGTTAAACTACAAACACACTCTTTCGAACCAATCAAATGGCACCGCTGCCGGGGATACGTGCGTAATTTTTTATTTTTACTATTTGTGTTGAATTCTTAGACGAGCCATATCATTATTAAAACAAAACTGCAAATTGCATATTTAACGATTTGTCCGTGGATTTTTGCAAGGAGATCTGGAGTCACAGAATTGAGGAAAACAAGAAACAGAGACATTTTTAGAGATCCAGAGGAGCAAAGGAGATCACAGAAAATTTTTCATCAACTGTTCTCTCTACCACGCGGCGGAACCGCGGCATAAAGGCACCTTTGGCGGCGGAATCGCGGCAGGATAGAAGAGTTAGGGCCACAGAATTCTCTGGTATCTTTCTTAACTCCTTCTCTCCCTCCTCGAATCCAATAAAATCTATTTTCTGCAGGATTCTTTGCAAAATTGCGCCGCTAAAAAAAAATCTTTTTGCAAAAGTTTTGTGATTGGTTTTGTTTTGCATATTTAATACGGACTCTAAGGGGCAAAGACCAAATCAAGATTAGGTGGGGATTTCATCACCCTTCATAAGCCCCACAAATCACAAACCGAGCATATAGATCAACCCTTCATTATTTTAAAAAATATCTAGACCAGACTCTAAGGACTGTCGCGCTCAATAAGGATAGAGGAATGTCGTGGGTAATCTATCGTTTATCCGCATTACTTTTGTAGTGCCTAGACAAGTGTGACAAAGGCTAGTGGTTTTTAATTAGGCCCACGACGTGGTTCCTTCCCACTTACCTGACACTTACCTGGTTATAAGGGTAGTACAGAGGCGGTAGAGGATTGATCCCGCGGCTTGTCCTTTGGAAGTCTAGGAGCGGTCTAGAGACTGGACCTAGGTGACCTTAGTTCTAGGGTTGCTTGTGCATCTTAGGGTGATTTGTCTTGAGTCCACTTTTTCAAAAACAAACCAATTTTAAAATCACACACACGCTGCCACTTGCACTAAGCCCGCTTAGTGCATGCTCGGCTGGACACGGGATCCTAGTGCCCGTCTTGTCCGCGTTCCTGCTATCGACGCCGAAGTCGGTACTTCTTCATCTTCTTTTCCCCCACCACACACCACATCAACCGTGATGGATGGCACTCCATCTAATTATAACACCACGCTGCCACCGCCCGCAGGTGAGCAGAATCCACCGCGCATCTCTCTCCAAGAGAGATGCTATCCTATTCGTGGTCCTCTTCCTACTTGTCTATCTCTTCCACCACCTAACGGGGATAATTTCGAAATTAAACCCCACTACATCAACCTGCTGCCCAAATTTCACGGGTTTGAGTCGGAAGACGCGTACGTTTTCATCACCAAATTCGAAAACGTATGCGCAATGATGGGTACTTCATAATTGACTTTAGATGCTATGCGCTTACGTCTTCTCCCATTCACACTGTACGACTTGGCAGAAAAATGGCTTTATAATACTGCCGCACACTCTATCACTAATTGGGATGAATTCGTCGTAGCATTTCTTAAGAAGTTTTACCCAAATCATAAGACTGCACATATTAAGAGCGAGATCAACCAGTTCACCCAGCTTCCCAATGAACCATTTTGGAAGTGCTTTGAACGTTTCAAAGATCTGCTTGTCCAATGCCCCCATCACGGAATACAAAGATGGGATTTATGTCGGATTATATATGAGGGCATTAATCAAGCGACAAAGCAGATGCTTGAAACAATGTGTCAATGCAATTTCATGTCTAAAGATGACGGTGAAGCTTGGAAATATCTGGAAGACCTTGCTGAACACACGTTGCAGTGGGAAAGCGTAAGACCACCTTCAACTAAGGGAGGTATTCACCAGCTCGATGTTTCTATCGCAGTAAAAGCCGAAATGGCAGCGATTCAGAAGAAACTCGATGCTATTGAAAACAAGTTCTCAACATTCTCCCTAAATCAGGTCACGCTTCCTAAGACCGTCTGTGGTTGCTGTTTGGATCCTTCACACTTAACGGAAGAATGTCTTATGAATGCATCGTTTCAAGCTAATGCTGCTTTTCAGCAGCGACCTAGAAATGATCCTTATTCTTCCACATATAATCAAGGATGGAGGAATCATCCTAACTTTGCTTGGAATCAAAACCAACAAAGTAATTATCAAAGACGTCCTCCACAGCAACCACAACCACAGAATCAGCCCCCCTTTCAGTCACAAAATTTCCAAAATCCGGCCAACATTTCTACACCACAAGTGGCCGGTACTGACAACTCACTTGCACAAACTGTGGATATGTTCATGAAACAATCCATGCAAATTTCGGCTGATATGAGGTCTTCTATTGATACCCTAACGAAAAACTCCTCCTCCCATGGTGAGAGTATTAAATCAATAGAAAACCAAATCGCACAGTTAAACGCCGCAATGAATGCGAGAGAGAAAGGGAAACTCCCATCTCAACCCCTACCGAATCCTGGCCGAATCCTGGCCATTCACAAAGTCATAATGTGAATGCCATTACTACGTTGAGATCGGGGAGAGTGCTGAATAACCGAGTGGGTGAGCTTTGATACCCTTTCTTCTTCTTTTTCTTCCCCTAATTCGTCTAGTCTCCCACCTTCGTCCGAGCCTATTCTCCGTTTTCCCCAAGGCTCAAACATTTCGCCAAATCTATCTAAGTCGATGCCCACTCCAATTTTGGGATCGAATCCGTCGCCACAGTCTTCTCCACAAACGTTGGACCCAAAACTTATTGATCGAGCTCCATTTCCAAACCGATTGAGGGCCAACCGACCTAACCCGCAAATGGAGAAGATTGTGGAAATGTTTAAGCAAGTTAGCGTGAATATTCCTCTCCTAGATGCCATTCAACAAGTCCCATCTTATGCAAGAATCCTTAAAGACTTGTGCACCAGGAAGAGAAAAACTCAAGTGCCTAAAAAGGTTTTCATGACGAGTAATGTTAGCACAGCTTTTGCCCAACAAATACCAAAGAAACGTAAGGACCCCGGCTGTCCTACAATCTTTATTTCTATTGGGGATAAAAATATAAATCGTGCTTTACTCGATCTAGGCGCTAGCGTCAACTTGCTTCCTTATTCAGTATACGAGCAGTTAGGAATTGGAGAGTTAAAACCCGCCCATTGTACTCTCCAAATGGCAGACCGATCTATCACCAAACCTCGGGGCGAACTAGAGGATGTGTTAATTAAAATCGGGGAATTCATATTTCCCGTGGACTTTATTGTTTTAGATATATAACCTGAAGCAAACCCACGCAATCAAATCCCGGTGATACTTGGTCGACCCTTCTTAGCAACTTCTAACGCTGTAATTAATTGTCGTAACGGTTCTATGAACTTATCCTTCAGGAAAATGACAATTGAGCTTAATATTTACAAGCTCGGAAGTCAGCCATCAGAACCTTCTGCTCAATTGCTGGATGTTTGTTCCATCCACGAGATAGCTTCCGAAAGCTGCATGGATGAGGAGCTTTGCTTTGATGTTCTCGACAACACTAATGAGACATCGTTTGATCTTGCACCACTTTATAGTGAGGATATGTTCAATGAGTCCGACCTTGAGATTGAACCCGTTGACTCGTTGCAAAAGTCAGCAGCACTTTCCGAGTCAATATCTTATGCAAGTTTTGAACCTCTTCGGGAGTCCGAATATCATTCACTTACCCCACCTTCTATTGTCTCTCCACCAATTCTTGATCTCAAACCGCTACCTTCTCATCTTAAATATGCATATTTAGGAGAGAATGAGACTTTGCCAGTGATTATTTCCGCTTCTCTAGCCTTAGAGCAAGAGAATGCACTTTTGGCAGTGTTGAGATCGAATCGGGAAGCATTTGGTTGGACAATGGCTGACATCAAAGGGATTAGTCCCTTAATTGTTGAACATTACATACATCTGATGGATGAAGCCAAACCAATCCGAGACCCACAAAGACGATTAAATCCCGTTATGAAGGAGGCGGTAAAGAAAGAAATCATCAAGTGCCTTGATAGTGGAATAATTTACCCTATATCTGATAGTCAATGGGTAAGTCCAATTCATGTGGTCCCTAAAAAGTCTGGCATCACGGTCATCACTAACGAGGCTAATGAGTTAATCCAAACACGCACCCAAACTGGATGGCGCGTATGTATCGATTACAGGAAACTCAATGCCGCGACGAGGAAAGATCACTTCCCTCTACCTTTCATTGACCAGATTTTGGAACGATTAGCGGGACACGAATACTACTGTTTCTTGGACGGATACTCTGGTTACAACCAGGTCCCCATCGCCGAAAAGGATCAAGATAAAACCACTTTTACTTGTCCTTTCAGAACTTTTGCTTATAGACGCATGCCCTTTGGGTTATGCAACGCTCCCGCTACATTTCAGCGGTGCATGATGGGGATATTTTCAGATATGATGGAAAATTTTCTAGAAATTTTTATGGACGATTTCTCCATTTTTGGGGACTCCTTTGAGGACTGCCTTCGTAATCTTGACACTGTTCTTACCCGCTGTAAGGATAAGAACCTGATTTTGAATTGGGAAAAATGCCATTTTATGGTCCAAGAAGGTATTGTACTTGGACATATAATTTCACATAAAGGCATTGAGGTTGACAGAGCTAAAATAGATGTCATTCAAAACTTCCCTCATCCCAATTGCGTCAAAGATATACGATCCTTCCTTGGTCATGCAGGATTTTATAGGAGATTTATTAAGGACTTTAGCAAAATTGCTAGACCCTTAACCCTTCTATTGGCCAAGGACACTACTTTTCACTTCGATTCAGATTGTGAGGCTGCTTTGGAATTGCTTAAAGAATCACTCACTACAGCCCCAGTTCTATCATCTCCGGATTGGAACCACCCGTTCGAGCTTATGTGTGTCAGATTTTGCTATTGGTGCTGTCTTGGGACAGCATATTGATAAGATACCACATGTAATTTACTATGCAAGTAGGACCTTGAATGATGCACAAATAAATTACACAACTACCGAGAAAGAACTCTTGGCAGTTGTATTTGCATTAGAGAAATTCAGGCCCTACTTGATTGGCTCGCCTATTGTGGTTTACACAGATCACTCCGCCCTACGACATCTTTTATCGAAGAAGGATGCGAAGGCCAGGCTAATACGTTGGATCCTATTGTTACAAGAATTTGATCTTGTCATCAAAGACAAGAGTGGATGTGAAAACGTTGTAGCCGAGCATCTTTCACGCATCACTTCTTCGCCAACTGTGACCGTGCCGATAAATGACTCATTTCCCAACGAACAGCTCTTGAATGTATCCTACGAACCTTGGTTCGTGGATATCGTGAACTATCTTGCGACGGGACTTATACCTAGCGATTGGTCGAAACAAGAAAAACTTCGATTTTTATCCCAAGTAAAATATTTTTACCGGGATGAACCATATCTATTCAAGTATTGTTCCGATCAAATCATTCGCAGGTGTGTCCCTAACGATGAATTCAAGAGCGTGTTATCATTTTGTCACGATCAGGCATGCGGCGGTCACTTTGGACCTCGAAAAACGGCGGAGAAAGTTTTGCAATGTGGCTTTTATTGGCCAACATTATTTAAAGATGCATTTGAACATTGCAAAACTTGTCCGCGATGTCAGCATTTGGGTCGGATTTCACGAAGGAACGAGATGCCGCTCCAACCTATATTGGTTGTGGAAATATTTGATGTTTGGGGTATTGATTTTATGGGCCCTTTTCCCAACTCCTTTGGGAATCTATATATCTTGTTAGCGGTTGATTATGTCTCCAAGTGGGTGGAAGCTATACCGTGTCACACTAATGACAACAAAGTTGTCATTAAGTTCCTTAAAGAAAATATCTTTTCGCAATTCGGACACCCTCGTGCTATCATTAGCGACAACGGGACATATTTCTGCAATAGGTCTTTCGAGGCCTTGATACGGAAATATTCAATCACTCACAAGCTTTCTACGCCCTATCATCCCCAAACAAGCGGGCAGGCTGAGATCTCAAATAGGCAGATCAAACAGATATTAGAGAAGACGGTTTCGAAAAACCGTAAAGATTGGTCAACCAAATTGACGGATGCTCTTTGGGCATTCCGCACCGCTTATAAGACCGATCTTGGTATGTCTCCATACCGCCTTGTGTTTGGGAAGGCATGCCACCTTCCTGTCGAGATCGAATATAAGGCAATGTGGGCTATTAAAGAGCTTAATTTTGATCTTGATCATGCAGGCAGCTATCGGAAGCTGCAATTGAATGAGCTAAGCGAACTCCGCGATGAAGCTTACGATAATGCGGTGATAGTAAAGAACATGACTAAAGTGTTCCACGATAAAAATCTTTCTAGAAAAACCTTCACATCGGGGCAACAAGTCCTTCTTTACGATTCCCGTCTCCATCTTCATCCGGGTAAGCTTAAATCTCGCTGGAAAGGACCTTTTGTAGTGCGGTATGTACACCCGCACGGGGCAGTTGAAGTCGAAAATTTGAAAAACGGTTCGATTTTTAAAGTAAATGGGCATAGATTAAAACCGTATTTTTCTGCTGACCCCGCGGAGGAGCTCCTGTTTTTATAGGAGCCGCTTCATCAAAACTAAATTTCCTCCGCCTCACCTCCATGTTTTGGTAACTTTTTCACATTTTAAGAATGGAGGTGAGTAAAAAAAAATGATTTGATTGAATATCTGTGCATGTCAAAGAATAAGTTTGGGGGAATTTTTCATTTAACTATTATTTTACCCCTTGTATCTCTCCCTTAGTATACAGGTCCATATTCTCAAAAGGCTACATCAGTGAGGACACTGCTGAAAACAGGTTTGGGGGGAGGTTTGTATTCACTGAATTATCTTTGACACCGGGCATTAATTTTTTTTTTATAACAAAAGAATAGAAAGTGAAAAATTACATCCAAAAGATAGGAATAATTTAAGAAAACCAAGAAAATTAGAAGTTTTCTTAAACGAACTAGTAATAAGTAGTTATGAGCTGTTGTCCCAAGGGTTAGTAAAATGAAGGAAGTCACTAATCTGAGGATAAAAATAAGTCTGAAAAATAGTTCCTATTCTGGAAGCCAAACATTTGAATGTTGATACCCTACTATATGCACATACACACGTCTTGAAACTCGGGATAGTAGAGGATACCTTGAAATGCTCTTGTCTAAAAGCCAAAGTATGAAGAAAGTGAAAAAAATGAAGAAAATATAAAAATGGTGAAAAGAAAAAATGAACACTGGTTTTGTATCGCCAAGACAACAATAAAAAAATATAGCGAGGGTGCCTCTTCACCTAATGCCCTAAGGCCAACTGGTCTGGGAGTCACTGCTAAGCCTTAGGTGGTGCAAGACGAGAAAAATATTATCACCGAATCTGCAAGCACATAAGTAATCGGTCGGTTAGTACCTCAAGAAGTATTAACGGTCGCATGAAAATGTGTGAGCAAATCTTTAATATTCATTAAATTAAAAAGTACTAAGGTAGATGGACAAAAGTATGATAGCTTGAATTGAATTCTCCGAGTGTAGGGATGTCCATTTCACACACGTGGGGTTATATGATCAATGTTTGGAAGAAATGTAGGAATGGAGAATAAAGATGATTTTTTATTGAGGGATAATGTGATTTTTAACATTTTTTCATGACTATTAAGATAGGGCTCATGATAACTGAAAATCTAGTATAGTTGGAAACTCTTCTTTTCAAGGCCTTTCTTTTATGGTTCTTATCTTTATATGTAAATTTCACCATCTTTCTTTTGTTATTGGATTTTGTGGGTGTAATCCGCTGAAAACCCTCAGGAGACAACACTCCTCCTACTAGGGACACCTAGAGGTTTAACGGCTTGTTGCACGTGCTCAGTGCAATCGTGTCTGCCTACGAAAGTGTGCTTAGTTTTCTTATTTCTTTTTCTCCTCTTGAATAAACTAGTTTGCTCGGGACGATCAAAGATAAGTTTGGGGGTATTTGTTCAGTTGATAAAACTGCACATTTGTATTACAATTTTCCTACCATTTTCATATTAAAAAAGGACTTTATTATAATATATTATACATATGAGGGTTTATGTGTAAAAGCACCATTTTCCATGTGTTAATATATTTTAATTAGTATTTGGTAGGAAAATGTATGCAAATAAATCTATTGACTAAATCCTAGTAGAAATAAGCCTACTAAATATTATTTGAGATTATTGTGCAGAATTTTCCAAGTTGTTATGCAGAATTTATCAAACAAATCAATTTGTTGAAGAAAACTTGCCAAATTAAGAAGCAAAACTTGGAGACCAAGTCTGAAAGTAACTGAGAGAAGATTTTTGAATTCTAAAGGTGCCTAGGATTGCCACATGTCACAAGAAGCAAGCCCAAGAATTTTGATGAAGAGATCCTCACCATTGAGCGCGGATCCGCGGCCAAACCACCACTTGGGCCGCGGATCCGCCGCAATCTTAAGGAGTTGGAAGACAAGATTTTTTGGGGTGAATCAAAGCTATATTTTACCAAGTTTTCAACAAGAAGATTCTGGCTTTGCACTATAATAAGGACCGAGAGCCTCTTGGAAATATCATCAAGCCGACGCGATCACGAAGCCCCAGACGCTCACGCATCCAGGCTGATCATCGACTGTTCGACTACCTCCTTAGGAAAGATCGAGAAGCAACTAGTTTGTAATCATTTTCTTTGCATTTTACATTATGTTTTCCCTCAATTTCTTTTCATCCTCTTCTCCCAACATGCGCGAGTAATTCTCCGTTTGTTAGGGTTCGTGGGATTAGGGTAGGCTAATGGACGATGAAAATAATTAAACCCTTTTTAAGTCCTATAAAGTTTAGGAACTTTATCAAAAGAATCATTAACATCCTAATCGGGCGTGCCAGCAATTCTTTGCTAGTTCCGACCGCGATTAGATATTAGATTAATGATTGTTTTGGTAAAGGCTAGAAATGAACGGAGTTCCGTTTCGAGATAAGGGTTAAGAGTGGGATTCCTTTTCCCTCTAGAAACCCTAATCTACACGCATCACCGTCGTTCTAGTTCTAAATCTATTAATGGATAAAAAGGGTAACTTTTAATTAATCGTCCATAACTACTAAATCCTAACGAACCCTACAAGCCTTCTTATTATATTATCTAAGTCTCTAAAATAATCTAGATCTATATTTTACATTCTTGTTTAACGTAGATCTAGAAATCATTCTATAAAATTCCTTTTCCCTCCTCTCTTTCTCAACACATCTAAAGTAAAAGTAAAAGGTTCCATGTTTCCCTGAGGACGACCCGTACTCACCTCGGTCTAGCTACGCGCGACACCGTTCTAATTGCGGTTAACTACAAACACTCACTTTTTCCAAACAATCAAAAAGAATGGTATCAAAAGATGCTATCATAATCTTTCATTTCACAAATAACACCTCCACAAAGAGTTATTTGCAAACTTGCAAATAACCCCCTCCATCAGAAAAGTCCGGCCGCGAAGGAACAAAGGAAAACTGGCCGGAACAGAATGCAAACTGGCAACTTCAGAAAACTGATCCCGTAATAAATTACAGGAAAACCCCACTACTGCATATACATGCCTGCATTTGTATTCCCACTGAATACAAATGCAACGAGACAAAATCTACACTGTCTAATACTAGGATCCGGCTTAAACCAAAGCCGGCTAGTAAAAACAGTCCGATCACGATCCGTGCAATACCGCACGTATCTGATCGAACCTTACCATATCTCCATACGACCTCTACAGCGTTTCGCCCGAAACTTGAGTAACTGAGTGTGTGGTGGACTCTAAAGACTCGTCAATACTATGGCTGTGGATTTAACCACTAGCACGTCAGAGGTATTAGCCATACGTGACGGGCTACCAGCTATTGACCAAAAGGGACGTCGATGAGCGAACTCATCCTGACACCCTATTGAGCCTGTCAGTGACAATATCCGTACAGTCCGGTCCGTTCGTCTATGAGTATCGCATGGCGGGCCTAGGGGGTTGGTAAAAGTCAGACCCCCAAAAGCGGTACAAGTCGTGTCGGAGTGAAGCCCAGAACACCCTGAGATACTACTGGAATACCTACCAGTAAATCTCCTGCCTCGGCCGAGGGCTTTGTGCAATGGCTCTCCTAGACACATCGCGACCTCATCCCCAATACCGGGAGAGACGAACCCCTGCAGATCCGCTCACCGCCTCCATGTGGCTCGAGACTGTACCCAACTAAAACCTGTTTGCACGACTCCTTTGAGCCGTGGTAGGGTAGTAATCAAAGCACAGTGGGAACTCACACGAGACAAATGACGATCTCAGGTCGATGAACTAACCTGTACACATGTCACCAGGGAACTGCTATCTGACGTCTGGTATAATCCCAACTAGCATGTTCCCGGCGAGTCCTGTCCGGTGTACTTATAACCCAATGAGCACCTGTATACATCTTAGGTGAACCAACTGACACCAGTGGTTTATGAGACCGGCCACCGCCCCTCGTCGGGGTCTCGACTGTATACACTAGTCTACTAATGGAGTATCGATGCCCAGTCTCGAAACTCCCACGACTAGGGACCTTTTAAGGATGTGCTTATAGACCCCAGCTCCCACGTATATGATCGCCCTCATACTGCTGGCAGTCAAGCAAGAATCCTAGATGCTCTATCAACGTGTAATAGCGACTCGTAATGTCACCTAAAGCAGTACACGATGATAAAGATAAACCAGATAGCATACTATCATCTTGAGTGAGACTGTCCTACTGGGACAGGTCCTCCCTCAATCATTGCAATCACGTGCCTGTGATCCAATAATTGACTCTGAGGGCACTATCTCCAACAATCTCCCACTTGCACTCAAGGCTAATTATTGCGATGTCGCATACTCACAGCCCGTGTGATACCGAACACCCAACTCCTCTACTAGTCAGTCTTACAAAGCTCGTTTGCGAAACTATTGCGTTCGAGGAATAGCCTCAGTGAGTGGATCCGCTGTGATGTTTCTTTCTATGTCTCTCTATATCTCAAGTTCGCGGAGAAAGCCATCTCCCGAAATGAGCAATACTTGTCTTAGAATATGTCTGGATATTTGATGGGACATAGCTCATAAAGGAACTCCAAATCCAAACTTCTTAGACTGTATCGTCAACTGAACTTAATCAGTATCCTGCGCCATGCCTCCCTCAGTATCCACCTGGACCACCTGTCCAAAATACTGCCCCTCGTCAGAGGGAAAACTATAACTCTGACAGTCACCCTGTCGTCCAGGTCACCTTGGAAGCCTGGAATGATAACCGTCTCCTAAAGGAGGCTGCCGTTATCAAATCCCTAGAACACGCACTTATGTCCTAAAACTGCTTCCGATCGTTTCTCCAGGATTGGATTAATATCAACTTGTTGCATCTAATGCAAGAACAACATCTGGTGTGGTACTTGACATCTCATGATTGACTCAATTGCCTAAGCAAGTGATCTGCCAATCATGCACATCCCTCTCCCCTTTAGTCTGTAAGACACCTTTAGAGAGGGTGACTCCATCACCTGCAGGTACACTACCATGCCAGGAGTCGTCCATTCTAAATACTCATAGAATGCTGTCAAAGTACCCAAATTGGGAAACCACCCAAATCTAGATCTAAAACCATAGATCCAGTAACCAGAATGTCTGATATAATATCCACGTCCTATGTGGAGAAACTACTGTGTGACAACCAAACTATAACCGATCGTAGTGTAGGAACTTTACTTCCTACTCTGTGTATGTCATCAAATACCAGGACATCACACCCTACTACCTTCTTAACATATCCATCCCCTATTCTGATGAAGTCAAACCTATGACTGTCACATCAGAAATAGATGATCTATCTCCGCTATATCTGCTTTAGTCTATAAATAGACATAAGCTACATGTTCAACAATGCTTCCGCTGCTCCCACTGACTACGACAACCCTCTGGCAGAGTCATATAGACGTATATTTCTAAAGCTACTTCAGAACGACGCTATACTCATCCTCCTGCCGGGTCTCACAGTCTGAACAACAGCAATGGCAAGTCTGGGCAAACAAGAACCTCCCTGCCACCGTCCTTGAGTATACCGAAGTACCTCTCGGGTGCCTGAGGTTACCCACCATATCTGCGGAGTGGCCAATGGAATGTCAAACCAGATTGAATCTTTAGGTTCTTATCAAATCTTCAGTAATCGTTTGCGGTTCTGGAATCACTTCCAGTTCTACCATACTCCCACTACTGTTTTCTGAAAAAATCCATTTTTATTTAAAACTGTGGCGAGTCTAGAACAATATCACTATTGATCTTCCTCATGGTAGAAAGTCAACCCTCGTCATAGCCTGGGTCAACCCACAAACAACCATTACAGAAACGTGCCTTGAGTTATCCGGAGTCTGGTTTTAAGCATAAGCCGGACAACTCCCCGTACCTTAACAATGTCAAGATATGAACTGTTCTATATCTAATATAGAAACAGAGGCACTGATTTAATTGAACCAGATTCAAATCATGCAGCTGTCTCCAGTGCATGTCAACTAAATGGAAGGAGGCCGATCATCGTTACTCAACTTAGGAGAACTTCCAATTATGAGTAACCTGAAAGAGAAGCATGTTCTCTTAATCATTACTATCAACTGAATACCATTCACAAGTATCTACATCTTCGATCACCTTGAAGAATCCCGATACTTGCAACACATGGTTCTCTACTTTATCCACATACTTATAACTTCTCAAAACTTGGACCCTGTGTTTCTACGAAACACCTGTCTAAGAACCAGAGAAGTCATAAGTAAACAGAATATAGTACGAGGACCAACCCCTCTGTCCTAATGGACACTGGACAATATACAATACTCTGTATAATTCCTCTGAGTCTAATAACTCATTCACTGTGTGTCGTAGGTTGAAAACTGTACTTATGGTTAAGAAGAATTACACCGCCGTTTAATGCTCCTTACCTAACCATCCACTGATATAGGTAAATGTCATAGACATAATTTCAAAAAGGTACATCTCACTCTATAAAAATAGACGTACAGATATATCAATTTGAAGTTGGTGCATAACAACGGATATTCAAAACCAAATATTTGCCGTCTGGCAAACAATCCAGGTGACTTCCTCAAATATCACCAATTACAACGAATCCCGATATAATGAGGATGATCACCTAATTCACAATGACTTACTCCCACTCATCATTTGTAAAACCATACAGATGTGAGAATCATACCTGGTAAATATATACCTTGGAGTAAGGACTAATTGGGAAATCAGTTTTCTTTTAACAGTACACAGTGAAACTGAAACATTGAAATGTTTTGATGGGGTATACTGGTATTCCTAGTAATGCCTCTTCCATTATCCAGATTCACAACTGTAACCGTATATCTCTTTGCCATCTGTCCAAATCTCTTTATATGTCTTTAGTCATTACCTTCTGTACACCCCTTTAGGCCAAATGGTTTTCTTCCTTCCCTACCGTTCGGCACCAGCCTATGGTTTGGAAGAAGACTATCCAATAAGCATAATGGGTATACTTTCCTAGGAGCACTCGCAATGCGAGAGAAGGTGAAGATAAAAGACAACCGAATAAACCTTATTCCTATTTTCTCCTGAACCAGAATCCATCCCCGAACTGGAACAAGTTCCTTTCGAGTTCGTATATAACCATACGATGGAATATCCAAATAACTGTGGATCTTCGTAGTGATACGGAGTGTTCTGGAGAAATACAAAGGTGATTTAGGATTGGCGAAGAAATGTTTGGTTTGGTCGTGAATAGCAGTCGCAGTTTACTTTGCCCTCGTACTCATCCCTTGTTATGTCTTTACTTAATACCTTCTGCACACCATCGTTATACTAATTGGTTTTCTTCATTCCCTACCGGTCGGCACCAGCCTATGGTTTGGAAGAAGACTATCCAATTTGCGTAATAGGTGTACTGTCTCCTAAACCAAGGAGTACCCGCAACCTGAGAGAAGGTAAAAGGAAAAGACAACTGAATAGTCCTATTCGTTTTCTCCAGAACCGGAAACCATCCTCGAATAAATTCTTTCGAGTTCGTATATAACCATACGATGGTTTTGTCCAATGGAAGTGGACGTTCGTAGTAATACGGGGTGTCCTGGAGAAAATGGTAAAAGTAGGAGTGGCAATGAGGTTTGCAACTCTGACAATCCAAAAGCCAGTCTTAAGAAAGTTCGGTTAATTTTGGTCCCTGAGTCATAGTTTAGGGTCGGGTCAATGGTCGCTGCCAAAGAGAGAGAGAAAAGAAACACTCAGCGTGCACTCTAACCTAGATTAGAATGGTTATCACTTTATCTAATTTGGAAACCTCCCACTGTAACGTCAAATTCTTCCCCAAACCTGAAAGAAGAATTAGTCGGGATGACCCGAGGAATAAACCAACTCATCAGTGGGAATCGGGATCCAACTATCATCGCATGATAACTTGACGGAATCCACTCAAGTCACCACACTCCAGAAGGTATGCGCATGCCTGGCAAGTTTCAGTTTCTTTAGAAACTCCCGATGTGATTTTTACCCCTAGGACCCAAGTGACCTTGACGAATAATCAACAAATCAAAAGGTCCTAGTCAAGTTCAACCCGTCATTATCTTGATTGCGTTAAACCCACCCGCACGACCCTTGACGAATAATCAACAAAGTCGTACGACTGTCCTAACCAATCCACATATCCATGCGACAGAAAGCATTACAGAGCTACCGCACACTACGCCTCGGCGAATAGCAACGACAAACGTAGCGCGAATACTAAGCAATACTAATCCGAAATGACGGAGGGCTACGAATGGTTTTTGGCGAAAAACCTTTTACCGTAATGAACTTGATATCGTTGAAGGAACTGGATAACCTTTTATAAAAATATAGTAACGAAAACCTTTGCTAAAGAGGTCACTCCCGGTGAAGGGATCTCAGCTCTTTCCCCGTAGAATGAGGTGCAGGATATTCCAACTGAATACCACGATGCAAAGCAAAAGTAATCGGCTATAGTGAAGTTATTGCCCTGACGCAAACTTCTGTCCAAGGGGTCACTCCCGGTGAAGGGATCTCGGCCCTTGCCTCGTCTACTGAGGAGCAGGATATTCCAACTGAATACCACTGTGCAAAACAAAAGTGAACGTCCTTGCAATAACAGCTTTTTGAAAAATGTTCCAACAACATCAGAATAGGTTTGTTTAGCTTGCATTGATCCAAATCAACGCAGTCCCATCAATTGATCACACCAATAAAGAGCGAAAATAATAATGTACGTATATGCCATCCGCATTCGCCATTGGGTCCCGTCATCACCCGTTAGGTTACTTAACTAACGACAGAGCGGGGACTGGACTAGCGCGGATGCAAAACATATACAACATCTACTAGTATATATATCAATATATAATATTCGCTCAAGGCGTGATAAAATGCAACATCACAGAAATGTAACCAGCATCATAGAACAATACAGATATCTGGGATCCCCGGGTTTCATAGAGCCTCTACTGAAACCCGACGTTCCCCTGATCGTGTGGATAGCCTGTGCAATGAAATCCTAGACCCCTACGGGCGCGGCAAGTTACCCGCCAAAACCTGAAGCGAGGCAGCCCCCTTCAGCAACGTGAATGGACCACCCAGCACTTCACGGAATCCGGTAACTTGGGCACCCCTCCTGGGTCAACCTATACCCCCTACGAGTGTGGCGAATAGCCCGCCAATTCTAAAGTAAAGCCCCCTCCGTCTCAATTCCATGAGATGCGGGCTCGTTGCCCTCTAGAACCCGGCTATCCGTGCACCCCTCCGCGGGGTAATCCTAGTACAAAAAGTAAAATATACATACAACGGGTACATCGACCTCGATCTGGTCGTGCCCCAAAAGAATAATACAAACAGGCAGTGACGGCAGTCCACATGTCGGACGCTCGCCCCGCAATAACAAATGTATATATAAAAAAAACAGTACTACCACTGCAACCAGGCTATCCCCCACGACCTATCCGTAACATCACAGAAATACACAGAACATCAACGTGAATGTCACGTTCGCAAATCCGTCTAACCGGGCTATAGCAGTTAGACAGGATTTACCGATCAAGTGACATTCACGGCCGCAGATATAATGTAAATATTGTGAACTAACATGTTTAAAATTTTCGATCGATCAAATTTATCGAAGTGGGCCCCCAAGTACTACTGTAGCACTCACAGAAAATCTTGGCCCAAAAAGAATATTCCAAAAACCCCATTTTCAACAAATAAGCCTACTGTAAAAAATTGAGGCAGTGAACAGTCAAAGTCGCGGCGGAACCGCGGCTAATGCGTGGGTTTGGCCGCGGTTCCGCGGTGATATGGTGACGTCACGCGATCGATTTTTCATAGAATGCTTAGAATTTCGCGCACATCTTTCCGCAATATACTGAAAAATTTTTGGAGCTAAAAAAAATTCAACAGAAACCTGATGCATACGATATCGGGTTTTCGGAAATATCCGTTCGATCGAACTTGTAAACATGTTAGACCAAGCTAGGCTAGGTTAATGGCGTGGCTCTGATACCATGTTGCGCCACGGCAGCGTCCCGGCCTTCTACTCGAGGCCAAAATGCGGAATCAAAAATTTTCTTAACTTTAAACCTGCGCTACCGCGGACAATTAACCCGGATCGTAACCATTAACCTAATGCTAGCTATCAAGAGAATGGGTGAGAGATATACCGAGCGATCCGTGTCCTTCGGTCTTCGTCTCCACTCCGATCTCCCGCGGAATCTCCGTCCATCACGTCCTCATCGGAAAGGGCACCATGTAGCCGAATACTTTTATGGGCTCCCACCTCTGGACCGAGGCAACTCGGGCGCGAAGTTGGCTAGCCGACGCGTCCAAGGGTACTGTAGGTTGTAGTGTAGAATGCTTTGTCTCTCACGGATAGTGAAGTTGCCATGGAGGATGGGGTGGAGAAGCAAAAGGAGCAAATGAGAAAATGGAGCTTGGGAACTTTGATACCAAAAATGAGATGAACACTTTTCTCCACATCAAACAGAACTCCCTCTCTTCCCCAAATAGTGGCCGGCCCCCTCATATGAAAATGGTGGAAGGAAAACAAAATGAAACCATGAAGGGAGGTAAGTATAGGAAACTCCAAGAGGTGACCACATCAAAAGGTTATGATAACAATATCAAATCAAATTCTAATCACAATAAAGCAAGAAATGATGATAGAAAAGAATGGTATCAAAAGATGCTATCATAATATTTCATTTCATAAATAACACCTCCACAAAGAGTTATTTGCAAACTTGCAAATAACCCCCTCCATCGGAAAAGTCCGGCCGCGAAGGAACAAAGGAAAACTGGCCGGAACAGAATGCAAACTGGCAACTTCAGAAAACTGATCCCGTAATAAATTACAGGAAAACAACACTACTGCATATACATGCCCGCATTTGTATTCCCACTGAATACAAATGCAACGAGACAAAATCTACACTGTCTAATACTAGGATCCGGCTTAAACCAAAGACGGCTAGTAAAAACCGTCCGATCACGATCCGTGCAATACCGCACGTATCTGATCGAACCCTGCCATATCTCCATACGGCCTCTACAGCGTTTCGCCCAAAACTTGAGTAACTGAGTGTGTGGTGGACTCTAAAGACTCGTCAATACTATAGCTGTGGATTTAACCACTAGCACGTCAGAGGTATTAGCCATACGTGACGGGCTACCAGCTATTGACCAAAAGGGACGTCGATGAGCGAACTCATCCTGACACCCTACTGAGCCTGTCAGTGACAATATCCGTACAGTCCGGTCCGTTCGTCTATGAGTATCGCATGGCGGGCCTAGGGGGTTGGTAAAAGTCAGACCCCCAAAAGCGGTACAAGTCGTGTCGGAGTGAAGCCCAGAACACCCTGAGATACTACTGGAATACCTACCAGTAAATCTCCTGCCTCGGCCGAGGGCTTTGTGCAATGGCTCTCCTAGACACATCGCGACCTCACCCCCAATACCGGGAGAGACGAACCCCTGCAGATCCGCTCACTGCCTCCATGTGGCTCGAGACTGTACCCAACTAAAACCTGTTTGCACGACTCCTTTGAGCCGTGGTAGGGTAGTAATCAAAGCACAGTGGGAACTCACACGAGACAAATGACGATCTCAGGTCGATGAACTAACCTGTACACATGTCACCAGGGAACTGCTATCTGACCTCTGGTATAATCCCAACTAGCATGTTCCCGGCGAGTCCTGTCCGGTGTACTCATAAACCAATGAGCACTTGTATACATATTAGGTGAACCAACTGACATTAGTGGTTTGTGAGACCGGCCACCGCCCCTCGTCGGGATCTCGACTGTATACACTAGTCTACTAATGGAGTATCGATGCCCAGTCTTGAAACTCCCACGACTAGGGACCTTTTAAGGATGTGCTTATAGACCCCAGCTCTCACGTATATGATCGCCCTCATACTGCTGGCAGTCAAGCAAGAATTCTAGGGGCTCTATCAACGTGTAATAGCGACTCGTAAGGTCACCTAAAACAGTACACGATGATAAAGATAAACCAGATAGCATACTATCATCTTGAGTGAGACTGTCCTACTGGGACAGGTCCTCCCTCAATCATTGCAATCACGTGCCTGTGATCCAATAATTGACTCTGAGGGCATTATCTCCAACAGAGGTTACTAAAGAAGCTTCTCCCGTCAAGAGATCGGTCTTTATGAGGTTGGCCACCCCGGCTCCCGTTCCTGCTTAAAAGTCTGTCTTTGACAGATTGGATACTGCTGCTCAACGGGCATCAGTCTTCAAGAGACTGACGCCAGCAACAGCGCCTCACCAGATGTCACGACCCGAAAAGTACGGAACATGACCGGCACTTAAATTATGGACGTCTCGAGGCGTATGTAATCTAAGTAAGCTAATCCAGAAATCAAAACCAAAGAAGCAGTAGAGTGAAGGAAAACCAACTTAAAGCAAGTAGTTTTAATAGCATAAGCCAAATTATGCGTTTTTAAAAACATCAAATATTTCCTGAAAATTTCGGCAGAGTCTCCTTTGTAAATACTGGCCCCCAAACGGGATACAACATGAATAGTATACGAAATGAATAAAAAGGGCATCCCCAAGCGGGAGCTAGCTCTTCGTCAATCGACGGTCACAACCATGCAAGCAATATAATATACAACGCCAAGGACGAGGATCAAAACTCAAAAGGAAACTCAAAACAACAAGAAATCCATAGAAATACAATGCGCGACTCTAAGGTCGAAAGAATAAACATCACTGGTCTCTATCTCTGAAATAAATACATGTTTGGTTGATGGAATTTCTAGATACAACAGAATAATAATATATAAGGTATAATGATGGGTACGATACAAGTAAACCCACCTACTAGCAAGTCATCCGAAAAAGAAGCAGTGTCAGCAAAGCCGTAATGAAACCTGTACGGCAAAACCTGCAAGAAACTGTGGCACAATGGGGGTGAGTTGCCAACTCGTGAGTAGAAAACATCTACGAACAGAAATCGCATGAACAACGCAATCCTAAGTCATACGATCATAATATATCCCCAAATATATAATCTGCAGTCTATAACAATGGCTAGGGTATACCTCTAAACAACGGTAAAACTAAGTGCTCGTGTCAGTGTCTCAGGTAGCAATATATCATATGGATGAGGTATGAATGCATGAAAACAGAATACATGTAAATGAAGAAACCGCTTTCATAATTTAGTGAGATTTCTGTATTTTCAAAACGAGGTATCATAAATGAAATCAGCATAAACAGTGTCTAGTATCGACACAAAACATAAATCCCAATATCTCAATATCTCAGGCTCCGGCTATCCGGACTGGCCTGGATCATTAATCTCAGTACCTCGATATCTCAAAATCTCAATGCCTCAATCTCATTATCTAGGGTGCCGTCAGTCCGGACCGGCCCCTAGCATAAATCTCAAGACCACGACGGTATCCTCTGGATATCCGACGCGTCGGGTAAAATAACCGGTAGGTAGTCTTCCCCTGCCAGGCTCATCGTCTACTACTCGAAATTCTTGCTCCGGGGTACCTTACCGGGTCCACCATGTACCCGAAACGGTTCATCCAACTCCTCGAATCGGGTCTCGAAATCCATCAGCAAACTCATGGTGGACGACTCATACATCATGGGAAAACCGCACTTTTCATTTAAAAAGAGAGAGAAAAGAAGTTTATAAATGTTTTTGCGGTTTTCCCCCAAATCCAGGAAATCTCATGAAAATCTGAATCCAAATCCTCAATAGCATGTAAACAGTGAATATAGGCATAAAAATCCATGAATGCGGCATAACAGTGAATAATAACATGCATGAAGTAGCTAGTAATAACTACAATGTCTAAACTAGCATATAAGGCAAGTACACTAATATCATGTCTAAACTATTAGCTAACAAACTATGTCAATGAAATAGTATTTTCTAAAGTGTTCGTGATATGGTAATTACCGATGAAGATGTGTGTGAGCCGGCAAGTAAGTGTACGTGGTATACACGCGTCATCGGTAATGGTTCTGGTGTCCTAACAGTATGATATCTATAACGCTATATGAATCACAAAATAAGTATGCGATGCGGAGCGAACAGCAATAATGTGCGGGAGCTGAATACTAAACACAATAATAACTAATATGCATTTAATAAAATATGAGTTCCACAGTGGTGCCATTTGAAATAACACGAATCGTGGGGTTTTGAAAATAAGGGCTACGGTGTTTTTAAGAAAAGATACGTCTTTTGAAATATCCGTAAAATCCCTTGACCTGTCTTTTAAAATACCCACGATCCGTTAGTTTTGAAATAGGTAGGAATCTAACCTATTCTAACAACTACACTAAACTATACGGCTGAACTAACAAGCTAACCGAAGGTAAAGAAACTGCCTAACATCTGAGTCGATACATATATATATATATATATATATATATATATATATATATATATATATATATATATATTAGTCGGTGATCCCGCCTCGATAATATCATATCCGATACCATATCTATAATCAGATATTCCCAAGTCAAGAGTGCGGATCAAACATCAATATATAGCTCGTACGTAAATCCGTCGTACGGCATCCCAAATCTGGGTACGGGTCAATATCACATTCATCATACTATTCATCTGGTATCCTCTTTATCAAATATCTTGATTGGGGTACTGATCTACGTCTAGTACAATACCGATACCATCCATGAAATGCATGCGTGTGTATGAAAACACCACGCCTAAAGAAACCGCTAAAATACCATGTCGTATCACAAATACGGACTATGTCACATCACCGATCTCAAGCCCAATCTCATCGACTCATCTCCAGTCCTAAGTACTAACCTCATAATCCATGTATATGCATACGTATATATATACCTAGTCCCATACCTAAGTGTGTGTGTGTGTGTGTATATATATATATATATATATATATATACACATATATATACATATCCCCATATACGCACATGTAAGATATATGTATGCAAATGCGGGTGTGCGGGTGGGTGTGAACCTATTCTAGGGTTCGCGACTAAGAAGTTATGCTAGTTTACTTCTAATTACCCTACACTAAACCATGAACACAAGATCATACCTTGATAATCATCCTCGTATCATAAAACACCTATAACATATATATATCATCAACTATACTACGGACTGCGGGGGTGCTATATGCCATCCACCCGACTTCCCCCGTAGATAAAATCTATTCACCTGATCTGCGCTCGCCGGTACCGACGTCGCTACGTTCTTGCTTGTCGTCTCGAAGTCCACCTGAGGTACCTATATGTCACCATGTAACGTAACGCATAAAAACCAAATCCGAAGTATAAACGGTATACGAAAACCAATTCGCCACGCGTATCACGCATAGGTCAAAACCTATCGTCTACGCATGCAAGAATATCCAAACCAACCCTCGATGTCGATGTACAAACGTCAAACCATCGAGAAAACCCAAACAAACTAATCGTGATTTCAAAACTCACTAATTATATAAGAAATAGGGTTTAATTCATCAAAACCATAAAATTAAACAAATCGTTTTATTTCCCAAAAACCTAGTTAGCACAAATTCCCATTTCGGTTCAAAACTTGATGTTTTACCCAAAAATATTTTAACGATTCTAATGGCTAAAATGCTCACTTAATATCATAATTAGGTCATACAAATCACCTCCATATTTTTAATCTCACCAATTATCATTAACTCAAAATTCAAGTTTGCAACAAATATCGATTTTAACACTTTTTAAAGTAAAATTCATAATTTATCAATTAAGCATGGTTTTGCATGATCTAAGTTGCTAAACAACAAATTAAAATGTTAATAAAGTCATCAAAACCTTAATTACATTTTAAATCTCAATTTTATATGTATTTCACTAAAACCTAGTTTGCAAATTACATAATTAATACAAATTTAAATTTAACAAAAATATAAACTACTAACTAGATTAGTTTTAGCATATCATTAACATGTTAAACTACACATTTATCCCATGATCAATTTATAAGAACCCCAACTTGAATTCACAAACCCTAATCTAGAATTTTCCAAACCCTCACTTTAAATTTTCAACTTGAATTTAGAAACCCAATTAACATTTAACTATTTTAGCTTATGCAAAAATACCAACAAATTAACCATTTGGATAAGATTATACCTCCAAGACTTGTAGATCTACATGCATCTTAGCCTCCCAAATTAGCTTCTATGCCCCAAGATCCATGCTAGATGGGCTAAAGAATAATGGGTAAGTGTTGGATTTGGATTTAGCTTTGATTATGTGTTGATTTTTGAAGCATTTTGTGGATTTTTGATGCAAAATGAGAGAGGGAGAAAGAGGGGTTGTTGTTGATGCAGGGAATGGGGAGCTCGGCCAGAAATGAGGGGAGAGGAGAGAGAGTGAGGTGGGGAAAGTGAAGTCAAGTCAACACAAGGTCAAAGCCCACTCTCATTTCTTTATTCTTTCTTCTCTCTTTTCCTTTTGTTTTCTTTCTTTTATCAAAAGAAGTGGGGACATAGGGGATGTGGCTGCTGAAAATTTAGCCAAGGAGGGGAATTGGTGTAGTGTGTGTGAGTGTGAGAGATCAAGTAAAGAAATGCCCCCATTTAAAACACCCATTAACTCATTTCCTAATTATTTTCACAAAATAAGCCTTTTTCTTCAATATTTTCTAAAACCGTTTGACCACTTCATTTTATTTCAAAAACAACATGCTAAAATTTTGTTTAATGTGTTATGATGTACAAAATTTATTTCAACCCATTCCAATTTGTAATTTTCCCTAATTAAATGTATTAGTGACGGCTTAAAATAATATTAAAATAATTAATTTCGGAAAATTTTTCAGAAAATTAGAAATTTTACCAGTAGCTCAATAAACACTAAATACTAGCAATTACATAGCTAGAATATGTATATTTAATTTTATAATAAATATATTTGTATTTTGACTTTTTACAGAAAACCCCCTTATTTTACTAATTTTCCGAAATTTCACCGAAACGATTTTTCAAAACGTTACACCAGAACAGGGGGCATGACGAAGTCACCCCTAAACCTGAAACAATCCCAACGGCTCGACACGCTCGACGTCGCCACTGGCGCCGAGTAAGGAAGGCTGGGGGAAACTCCCCCTCTGGGCTAACTCCGCCAGCCCCAACGGTGGAAGTCAATGCTGCTGTTCCAACTGGGAACAAGTTCGAACTACTGAACAAGATGCGCATGAACTCTCCTACCGCCATACTGAAAAGATCTCCTCCTCCGGTGGAGAATGTTACAGAAATAAAGCTGGACCAGCCTCCTCAACGGCTGTCCTGCAAAGTTTACAAAGTCTGGCGATGGGTCCAGGAGTCGGTGATCGATCAGAACTATCTCCGCCGACAGAAGAAGCTGAAGGTTTAGCAGGAAGAGAACCGTCCTAGCAAGCCACAAAGGACGACAACTACCTGGGTGCCCGCTGCAACGGCCCCCTCAACGTCAACTGCTCAAAAGAAAAGGAGGCCGGAGAAAGCCCCTGTGACTACGGCAGATCACAAAGACGCTGAGCCCAAACGCCAAAAGTCTGGGGGCATAACGGTGCATACCGTTTACATGGCTTCCGGAAAAGAAGAAAGCCGCGCTTCGACGGGTCACCGACCACTCACCCGATCAATAATAAGGGCTCAGGAACAGCAGCAGCAGAAGCTCCAGGAGATGCTGGCCGCACTCACCGGGCTAAAAGAAAACCCAGAAGCATCATCAGAGCAGCGTCATGAATAAGAAACCGATGCTGATTTCCTACGCAGAGTCCTTGAAAAGAAGAACAGAGAAGCATCAGAACAAGCTGCCAACATAAAACAAATGGCGCTTCTCTTCCAAGACATGGTAGGGATGATGTTACAGCCGGACCCTCCAGCTGAAGACCCTCCGATCATTGTTGAAGATGATAGAGGGGAGACATCTAATCCTTCTCTGGCTCTTTCACCAGCCAAGGAGGAAACCATTTCCAAGGCCGCACTGGATGACTATATAGCTCAGCAAATACGAGCTCACCAGGTGAATGAGGCGGCCGGTCAAGTCGTTAAAACTGGGCGACCGTATGCAAGCTGGTATGACCAAATAAAATACCCGTCAGGATTCACAATCCCCAAATTCCATGTGTACAAGGGGACAGGCAATCCTTACCAGCACGTCGCCCAGTTCAGAGCTCTTTGCGGCAACACCGAGGGCGATGATAAGCTTTTGTTCCGTCAATTCGCCGGCTGCTTTTCGGAAACAGCATTTGAGTGGTACTCCGAGCTTCTAAATGACTCCATTAAAATTTTCACAGAAATGGAATTGTTATTCACCCAGCGATTCGCGAGTGCTAGTGAACGCGCCCCGATAACGACATTGATCAATGCCGGGGTGAAGTAGGGTGAGACGTGGGTCCAATACGCCATCCGATGGCGGAATCTGTGGTCGAAATGCGAACAACGGATCGAAGAAGCGCCAGCGGTAGGCATGTTTGTGGGCACTTTGGACCCTCATGCAACCATTTCACAATTCATGATGTTCTTTAAGCCGACCACATTCCAAGCCTTAATCGATAAATGGGCCCAAATGGACCAGATGGGTCATAGACCGTCTCCTCCAAAGCCGGACTCTCGAAACGAAAAGGGAAAGGGGAAAGTGATCGTCGTGGCCAATTCTCAACAGTAGTTTGGTGGCCCGAGACCAGTTGATCACCAAAATAACAGAACTCGATCTCTCGAAGATAAAATGAGTCGCCCTTACTCGTTCCCTCGAGACAAGATGAAGAGGTTATTCGAGCTTACACTCCGCAACAGGCTCATTACGCTCCCAGAGCCAAGACGCCCGGTGCAACCAGGCGACATTAGCAATCCTAACTATTACCCTTATCACCGAATGTTGGGCCATCCGATTGATGATTGTTACATCTTCAAAAGTTGGATAGAAGATCAGTACCAGCAGGGAAAATTCGTATTATCTGAGAACTAAAAGGTGAACCCGCCTCAGCCACACTCCCAAGAAAACGGATACACCGGGAGCATCATGTTCTTTCGTAGAAGAAGCTCTATGGGAGGTCGCTCTTTCAACCAAAACGAAAAGAATGCTGAAGGACCTCCACACATGTCCGACAATTAGGTGGAAGAATCCACTGGAATCTGAGATCATTGAGGGAATGCTGAAACCGCGCCCAACTCCAAAAATTGGTGGTGATAGCCAAACCACTCACATCCAGCCGTCAAAATATACAAAGAAGAAGAAGAAATCCAAGAAGCCTGTAAAGCCTGGCGACAAGCGCACGGACCTACAAAAACAGATTGACGCGCTGGAAGAGTATAACCAGAAGGCGCGGACACCTGTCACACTTCAAGAGTTTCTTAGCCATGTCCTTGAGGACGGAACTGATAGAGAAGACTCATCGGATGAATCTGAAGATTATGTGGCAAGTTGCCATATGATCTCTCATTCGTCGCTAGACAATGAAGAGGCTCCTTGCACAAAGAGACTGGGGAAAGGTCCTAAGCCAGAACTCTTGGGGCCATCAAATGAAATAATTGATGCATTCCTAAACACAGCACTTCTTAAAAGCAAAACTGATCGGGAGCGTGAGATAGCCATATTTGAAAAGGCCAAACGTCGGTGACTGGACGAAAGGGCTGAAATATCCCCGCCAGATCAAAATACCTCTATTGTGAACAAAAACAAGTTCAAGACGAGGAAGAGGTTCGCCAAAGCCATATCAATGGGAATGAAGCTGCCACCCTCCGAAGGAAACATTCTTGGTGAAGCAGAAATGCATCCTAGCTACTACTTATATCATCAAAAGATTGTGCACCCTACTGAAGAGTGCAACGCTTTTAAAAGATGGTGGCAGGGATATATTGCTCACCGGAAAAATTTCAAGCGGATAAAACACAAAACTCATCGGGAGCAAAGAAATACGACCGAGGAATATAAAAGAACTGCCAGCAACTGTCGCATGGTCAACGCCGGGGGATCGCAAGTTCTTACCTTCGGGAGTGACTCTGACGAAGAAATGGCTCTTGGACCTCTCTTTAAAGAGTTCACTTTGGGAAAAGAGGAAGAAACGAAGACCTGTGAAAATATTCAGCTGCGCAACCGCATGCTGCCCGAAAAGAATCTTGGACGCTCAAACAGTGGGTCAAATAGAAAAGATAAAGGGAAGGAAAAAGTCCCTGAGGATATCTTCCTCTATGATCGAGTCGTCGAAGAGCCGGAAACTAAGGACCCACCAAAGAAAAGCAAGGTGGATTACAACGTTCTGGCACACTTGAGGAAAATACCCTCGCAGCTCAGCGTTCTCGACGCCCTCCTACTATCAAAAGAAGCAAGAGATTCTTTGATCAAAGCACTGCAGGAACCCGAGAAATTCCAAGCTTTCCTCGTCGAAGAAAAGATGAAGGACGAGCTGGAAGAAGCACACACGACCGATATCACTTTCGGCGATGAAGATGTAGCGTCTTGAAAAGTCGTTTTGGTGTTTTCCTGAAAATCGGTGAAAATTCGGTATTTTTCCGAAAACCGTCTTTTTTGTTATTTTGCAGTTTAGGGCTAATTATACCTAAAATGGATAGGTAATTGCTTGTTTTTAGTAGCTAATGAGTTACTTATTAAATTTTGGTCATTTAAAATTTTTTCCCTATTTTTCAATTTTTTTATATTATTTTAAGCCGGTAAGAAAATACATTAAATTAGCGATAAATAAAAAAAAAATTTGGGCTAATTTTAATCTTTAAAATTATGTTAATTAAAATCTAGTTGTAACATAAATTTTTAGTATTTTATTTTGATTTTTAACTAATTTTTATTATAGAAAACGAAAATTATTGAATTTAAGCTTAAACTTGCAATTTTGGACTTGTAGGGGGTCTTTTTGCATAAAATTTTTTTGTGCACTCTCTCTCACTCGCCATGGCCGGCTTCATACTGTTGTAGCACCCCAAGAATTTTCTTTCCCTCTTTTTGACTTTAAATTATGTGAGAATGGGCTAAAAAAGGGTTATATATATATTTATTTGAGGTAAGGGTATTATGGTAATATGAGAGGGTTGACTTGGACTTTTTTCCCCAACTCCCCCACACCTCTCCCCACTCCCTTGCTGCTGAAAATCCTGCAGAAACAGCCCCAATTTCCCTTCTCTTTTTCCTTCCAAAATTCATCACAATTCCATCAAAATTCAACAAAAATCCATAGATTTCTTCACAAATTCAACACAAAACCCTATTCTATCTCTTCTCAAGCCCAAATGGGTTTAAATCTTGGAGAAAGGAGGTGTCTTGGGAGGCTTGAGAAAGCTTAGGATTGAACTTTTAAGGTATAACTTCTAATCAAATGGTTACATTGTTCCTTAGGTGTGCTAATTAGAACTTTGAAAATTGTTTTAGTGTTAATTTCTAATCTAGTTTTTTTAGTTCATGGCTTGACTTTTAATTAGGGTTTAGAAAACCATTAATTAGTTAATTAAGTTATTTTGTTATCTAGTTTTATGCAAACTTAATTTAAGAGATTACTTTGCTTAAGTGGGCTTCGATATGTGTTAATTTTGGTTTTTCAAGTGTGAAATTAGATTTAAATTGTTGGTTATAAAAATCAAGAAAGGGATTTGTGTATGGATATAGGTTGAAGCATGGTTGTTGTGTTGTAATTTTAGTGTAGTGGCTAACTAATTATGCGGTTGGATGTTTATGCTAGGTTGTAGTCTTTTTGTCACAATCGGCGATGTTTGCACCGATTTTGGAATGCAAATGCTTACTAGTTTTTTTTTGAATTTATGTGATGAATTATTTGCGATGTCTTGATGAAATTTTTAGCGTATCCTATGACTTTTAGGATGTGTGAGTGCGGATTTTGAGTGTTCGGGTTTCAATTTTTCCGGGCGACCTAATCGACGATTCTAGTTAGTTTTGCGATTTTCGCGTGCGTTCCGCGCACCTATGCACGTTGTACCTAGCTTGTGAACGTTAGTATCTTCGTTTGGGTTTTGCGTCGTTCTTGATATGTAACCTTATGTTTGGTATTGATGTAATTCCAGGTTCGGTCGCGGAGACGTCAGACGCGGCTCGAAAGAGGAAATGCAGTGATTGGACATAGCTAGCTGGGGATTTCCTGTGAGTAGATGTAACATCTACGGGGGACTATCGTTGGATGGCCAAGTCGCCCGATAGTTTTAGTACCTTAAAAAGATTCTTAGTAATAGTAGTAATTAGGGGTTTAATACTTGTATGATTATTTGCTACATTCATGCCTTATATTGACATACATATACGAACCCATTCTATAGGACACATGCACCATTGCCAGGGTTTTTATATGCATCACGGGCACTATTCATGCTTACACACACACCCTGGTAATTGCCATGCCACCACACTAGATAACCTTTAACTTTGAAACTTTTTACTATAATTGATACTTAAACTCGCGCTATTGCTTTAATTCCTTAAAATGAAATCGTAAGATTGCTATTCATGTGCATGTGCTTCATCATATTATTTGTTCATGCCTAATCTATTAATCACACATCGCAACTTGATTATTGATACCATATGCATTCATTATCATTGACATATGCACTTATGAGGATTTCTTGAGATTTTATGATATTTCTGGATTTCGGGGGAAAGCCGCAAAATTTCTAAACTTATTATATTTTTAAAATGTGTAAATTGCGGTTTTCTAGTGATGTAAGTGTCGTCCACCATGAGTTTGCTGTGGTTTTCGAGATCCGTGTCGAGGAGTGGAGGAACCGTCACGGGTACATGGTGGGCCCGGTATGGTACCCCGGGGCAAGATGAATGTAGTGTTGTCGTTGAGCCTGGCAGGGGACGGATTACCTACCGGTGACTGTTTGGCACGGCGGATATCCAGAGGATACCGACCGTGGCCGCGAGATGATGAGATTTTGATATTGAGCTGGGTCAGCCGGATGGCTGAGGCCAGAGATACTATTACATGGATATATGAGATTTGAGATAGTTTTGAGGTGTCGTTGCTGGACACAGGTTCTTGTTGATTCTATTGGTATTGTGCTGGTATTTCAAAAGAAATTATTAAAGGGAAAAACATGATTTCTTATACTTACACATTCAGATCACGAGTTGATTCGCATTGCATTCATACCTGCTAGTATATCCATATTGCATACATACTTGCCATTATGTCCTGCCTTACCTGTATTTAGATGCTAGGATGCTTGTGTGCATGCATTCGATAGCCTGTGTAGATATTATTTATTACTCACGAGTTGGCAACTCACCCCCGTTGTGCCATAGCCTTTTGCAGGTCCGCTCCGTCAGTACAGTAGCGATGGGTGCGCTTGCTTCTTTTGCCTCTTTTGCCTGGACTCGAGGTTTTGCTCTTAGGTGGGTTATATGATTATTTTTGCACCACCTTGTATATTCTTTGTATCTAGTGTACTCCATCTACTGTTTCTACCAGTATTGTTGTATATTGACCTAGAGATGAGACTGTGAGGTTTGTGGACTTTTATGCTGTATTTTGGGGTCGAGCTCACTTGAGTCGACATGCTGTTTTTCTTATGCTTCATTATGATTATTTCGCATGTTGTTGCTTTACATTACGTGGGATTTGTGACCGCCCTGTGGCGAAGAGCTAGCTCCCGCTTGGGGATGCCATATTTGTTGGATTCATTTATATTCTTGTTGTACCCATTTTGGGGGCCAGTATTTACAAAGGAGACTCTGCCGAAATTTTCGGAAAAATTGATATTGTTTTTAGAAAGGGTTTTATATGACTTATTTGATAAACTCGCTTTCAATTGATTGGGTTTTCTTCACTCTTTTGCTTATTTGGTTTTGGTTTCTGGGCTTTGGCTTACTTATTTTACGGACACCTTGAGACGTTTCGTAATTTAAGTGCCCGTCACGTTCCGTACTTTTCGGGTCGTGACAGAAGACCTTCTCCTTGGGACGTGCGAGCATAACCGTCCCCTTTATGTCTCCGGGTACTGTCATGACATCAAGATAGGTAAAATCCTGGTTGACAATGGGTCCTCCGTCAATCTCCTCAATGTGAAGGTGTTGAAGGAAATCTGCATGAGCGTTCAGCACCTTGCTCGCGACAAAATCACCATCTCCGGGTTCGACTCTCAGTCATCATGGACTCTTGGGTCCGTGATACCGACGTTACGCTTTGGGCTGCTTGTCACGGACATCAAGTTCCACGTCATTGACGCCAAGACATGCTACAACGCTTTGCTCGGCCGACCTTGGTTACACGAGTACAACATCATCCCTTCTACACAAAATCAGTGTATGAAGTATTTCAAGGAGGTTCTTGAGTATACTGTAACAGGAGAGCTGAACCCATTCTCCGTGAACGAAGTCTGCAAGTACGAAGACGCAAAATGCTTCTTACCAGACTTTGAGGACACAGAAAGATGTCACAAACCGGAGAACAAAGCTATCCCTACCATTTCGGTCTTCGGGAGTGATACCGAGGAAGAAGAAGAGATAGGTTACTCAGGTCCTCCCCAGTGCAACAAGCCAGGACCATCCGTTCCCATGCTTATCTTTGGCAGTGAATCGGAAGATGAGGTCCATGCCGTATTCTCTGCTCGGCCTTCAATACAAACCTTCGCTGATGAAGAGCAAAGTCTGCAGGTTGCCATGGTTCCGCCCAAGCATCATAAAGAACTAGACGCGCTTGATACCTACAGTGTGGAAGAACTGCAGACATTCTACGTCCCTCCCACGTGAAAAGGTGAAAAGACGATCCTATTCTACCGATCCGAGGAAACCAAAGTGGAGAAAGAAATCTGGCATGGCGCAGATTCCACACTTGACAGATTCCAGCCCATCCGTTTACCCAGATATTACACAGAAGGACTAAAGAGACTCTTGAGAAGCCAAGGTGTACCCCTTAAGCAAACTGCGCGACAAGTACGGTTCTATAACCGGATCTGGAACGTTCCTGGAACCCAAAGAAAGTTGCCCAATGGAAGAATGGAAACGACCGGGCTTGGGTATGTTCAATCCAAGAAATGGGAGCTACTCCGCAACTGCTGCGTCATACATGACTTTGATGAAGAGGGAGATGCTCTGTGGAAAGATGCTAACTTTGAACCAGAATGAACTCTCGTCGTGAAAATGCCAAGCCCATCGTTCGAAGAACAAACGAACAAGCTTATAAGGGAAGCGGGTCAAAAGGTTCGAGATGACCATAATCGCGAAATGGCCATCTACGAGAAAGCCAGGACGCAACGCCTCCTTCAGCAGGCTGTGACAAATGAAAATGCTCCTCCAGGTACTGCTTGATTTTGTCCAGCGCGTCTTGGCATTTATGATCCCAGACGAACGGAGTTCCCTTCTTCATCAAGTGGCTGTAAGGACGGCACTTTCCTGAAGATTGGCTATAAATCGCCGAATATATATGAGCTTCTCTTGGAGAGACCACAGCTGTTTAAGAGTTCTCGGCGGAGGCATTTCCATGATCGCCTTGATCTTTGACGGATCTATCTCGATACCTCGATGCCGGACGATGAATCCTAGGAATTTACCCGTGGAAACTCCGAATGCGCACTTTAGAGGGTTCATCTTCAAATTGTATTGTCGAAGGCGTTGAAAAACGATCTTCATATACTCGAGATGTTCCTCGTACGATTTGCTTTTCACCACGAGGTCGTCGATATAGCATTCGACGATTTCATGTATAAGGTCATCGAAGATCTTTGTCATAGCCCTCTGATAGGTGGCACCGGCGTTCTTTAGACCGAAGGGCATCACCTTGTAGCAGAATATACCCAAAGGAGTCCGTAAAGCGGTGTGTTTCTGGTCTTCGGGATGCATCTTTATCTGATTATACCCTGATGAGCCGTCCATGAAGGAGAAGATTTCGTGAGTGGACGTGTTATCTATCATCAGTTCGGTGACTGGCACTGGGAAATCGTCCTTCAGGCAAGCTTTATTGAGATCCCGGAAGTCCACGCATTTGCTTACTGTCCCATTTTTCTTCATCACCGGGACGATGTTGGTGATCCAATCGGGATACTGAACCTCCTGGATGAAGCTAGAGTCGATTAACTTCTTGACCTCGGCATTGATACTCATCTCAAGCTCGAACCGCATTCTCCTCGGCGCCTGTTTGAATGGTTTGACGTCTGGGGATATCGCCAATTTGTGGACAGCAATTTTTGTATCTACTCCCGGCATTTCGGAATAGTTCCATACGAAGCAATCTCTATGCTGCATAAGTACGTCTTTTAACGCAGCCACCCTTTCTTCAGATAGCAGCTCGTTGACGAATGTCGGTCGCGGGTCATTCACCGTCCCCAACTCAATTTTCCTGAGGTTATCTGCCGTGGTGTGTATTCCATCTTCCAGCTCTTTCGGTGCTGGTGGGAATTCTGAGATCACCTCGTCGTCGTTGTTTTCGAAGCACTAGGGGAGGTCATCCATATTCTTGGGCTCTTCTTTTGATATTGTTATCATGTGACAAGTATGAGCTCGCTTGCAAGACCGATGTGGGTTTGATTCTGCTCTCGTGGCTTTGGGTTCATGCTTCTGCGGCGGCGTTACCCTCCAGCTGTCAGATAGAGCGAACTTGCCGAGCTGATACCGATCTTCGACCCAATTCTTGAAGGTGAAGCAGTCTTCGAGAGGATGGCCTATTACTCGGTGATAAGAGCAATAATTCGGGTGAGAGACTTTGCCTGCTTGTTTGGGGTGTTTAGACTCCGGCAGTGTAAGCATTTGGTATTTTACAGCTCGGTCAAGTATCTTCTTCGTCTTGTCTCGAGGAAAAGAGTATGCTTGACTCATCTTCTTTACAAGGGACAGATCCGAACCGCTCGATTCCTGACTGCGTGGCTTCTTAGTCCCGCTTTGTTGCTGTCGAGCGCCTTTTTCGCTTTTCGACTTGTTTCTGCCTCTGCGTCGAGCCTTTTTTATAACAGATTGACAGGGAGTGGCATTTTCATCTTTCATGGCCTGTTGGAGGAGGCGTTGCGTTTTGGCTTTCTCGTAGATGGCCATTTCGCGGTTGTGGTCGTCTCGGACTTTTTGACCAGCTTCCCTTATAAGCCTGTTCATTTGCTCTTCGAACGACGGACTGGGCACTTTTGCATCAGGAACTTTTACTGGTTCAGGATTAGCGTCCTCCCATTGAGCATCCCCTTCTTCATTGAAGTCATGCACGACGTAGCAATCGCGGAGAAGCTCTCATTTCTTGGACCGAATGTATCCAAGCCCGATTGTTTTCATTCTCCCACTAGGAAACTTGTGCTGAGTTCCGGGGACGTTCCAGACCCTGTCATAGAATTTGGTTTTTCGAGCGGTCTGTTTGAAGGGTATCCCCTGGCGCTTCAACAGCCTTTTCAAGCCTTCTGTATAATACCTAGGTAGACGGATGGGCTGAAGCCTGTCAAACGTAGGATCCGCACCGTGCCAGATTTCTTTCTCCACTTTGGTTTCTTCAGAGCGGTAGAATAGAATTTCCTTTTCGTCTTCTCGCCTGGGAGGGACATAGAACGTCCGCAGCTCCTCTACACTGTAGGTATCGAGCACATCCAGTTCTTTATGGTGTTTAGGCGGCACCATGGCGACTTGCAGACTTTGCTCTTCGTCAGCGGATGTTTGTATTGAAGGCCGAGTAGAGAATATAGTATGGACCTCATCTTCCGAGTCACTACCAAAGATCAACGTAGGAGCGGATGGTCCTGGCTTGTTGTATTGGGGCGGACCCGAATAAACTATCTCCTTCTTCCTCGGTATCACCCCCGAAGACAGGGATGGTGGCGTTAGCTTTGTTCTCCGGATTGTGACACCTCTTCGTGTTTTCGAAATCCGGTAAGAAGTATTTGGCATCTTCATATTTGCGGACTTCGTTCACGGAGAACGGGTTCAGTTCTCCCGTTACGGTATACTCGAGACCATCCCTAAAATATTTCATACACTGATGCTGTGTAGAATGGATGATGTTGTACTCGTGTAACCATGGTCGGCCGAGCAGAGCATTGTAGCATGTCTTGGCGTATATGACGTGGAATTTAATGTCCGTGACGAGTATTCCAAAGCGTAGCGTCAGTATCACAGACCCGAGAGTTCGTGATGATTGGGAGTCGAACCCGGAGATGGTGATCTTATCCCGAGCAAGGTGCTGGACGCTCATGCAGATTTCTTTTAACACCCGCACATTGAGGAGATTAACGGAAGATCCATTGTCAACCAAGATTTTGCCTATCTTTATATCATGGCAATACCCTGAGACATAGAGGGGGCGATTGTGTTCGCATGTCCCTAGGAGAAGGTCCTCGTCACCAAAAGTGACATCGCCCGTATGCACTTCTTCTAACTCATCCTTCATCTTTTCTTCGGCGAGAAAAGCTTGGAATTGCTCCGGCTCCTGTAGTGCCTTGATTAATGAATCCCTTGCCTCTTTTGATAGTAAAAGGGCGTCAAGAATGCTGAGCTGCGAAGGTAGCTTCCTCAGATGCGCTAGAACGTTGTAATCCACCTTATTTTTCTTCGGCGGGTCCTTGGCGGCTAGCTCTTCCATGACCTGGTCATCTAGGGCGATATCCTCAGAGACCTTTTCTTTCCTTTTATCTTTTTTATTTGAGGGTCCGAGATTCTTTTCAGGTAGCGTACGATTACGCAGCCGGATATTTTCGCAGACCTTCGGCTCTTCTTCTTTTCCCGAGGTGGACTCTTTAAAGAGGGGGCTAAGAGCCATTTCCTTGTCAGAGTCGCTTCCGAACGTGAGAACTTGCGATCCCCTGGTGTTAACCATGCAACAATCGCCGGTAGTTTTGTTGAACCCCTCGGTCGTACCTTTTCGCTCCCGATGAGTTTTGCGCTTCTCCCGCTTAAAATGTTGTCGGTGAGCAACATATCCCTGCCACCATTTATTGAAAGCTTTGCACTCTTCGGTGGGGTGCGAAATCTTCCGATGATACAAGCAGTATGAGGGGTGCATTTCCGCTTCACCAGTAATGTTTCCTTCAGAGGATGGTAGCTTCATACCCATTGATATGGTTTTAGCAAACCTTTTCCTCGTCCTGAATTTGCTTTTATCTGCGGTGGACGTACTTTGCTCCAGCGAGAGTATCCCAACTCTTTCGTCAAGTCGCTGGCGTTTGTCCCTTTCAAATTTGACCGCCTCGCGTTCCCGATCAGCTTTACTTTTCAACAGAGCTTCGTTGAAGAATGCGTCAATTATTTCATCCGATGGCCCCAGAATTTCCGGTTCAGGATCTGCCCCCAGCTTTTCAGTGCTAGGAGTTTCCTCATCGTCTGTAAACGAATGAGAGATCATATGACAGCTCGCCACGTATTCCTCGGATTCATCCGACGAGCTCTCCCCCTCATCTTCCTCTTGAAAGACGTGGTTGAGGAACTCTTGGAGTGTGATGGGAGTCCGTGCTTTCTGGTTGTACTCCTCCAGCGCGTCTATCTGCTTTTGTAAGTCCGTGCGCTTGTTGCCAGGCTTCACGGGTTTCTTGGATTTCTTCTTCTTCTTCTTTGAAGATTTTGACGGCTGGTTGTGAGTGCTTGGGCTACCACCATCGATTTTTGGAGTTAGGCGTGGCTTCAACATCCCTTCAATGATATGAGGTTCCAACGGGTTTTTCCACCTGATCGCTGGGCATGTTTGAAGATCGTTCAGCATCCTCTTTGTTTTGGCTGATAGTACAACCTCCCATAGAGCTTCTTCAACGAGAGAGCACATTACCCCCGGTGTATTTACCCTTTTAGGGGTGTGAGACTGCGGCGGGTTCACCTTCCATCTTTCGGACAACGCGAACTTGCCCTGTTGGTACTGGTCTTCAATCCAATTTTTGAAGACGTAGCAATCCTTGATCGGATGACCCAGTACTCGGTGATAAGGACAGTAATTGGGATCATTGACGTCGTTTGGCTGCGACGGACGTCTTAGATCCGGTAGATTTATGAGTCGGTTGCGCAATTCCAGCTCGAACATTCTTCTCGTTTTATCTCGAGGAAACGAGTAAGGACGTCCTAATCTCTCCTCAAGGGGTACGTGCGGACGCATATTATTTTGATGGACAACCGGCTTCAAGTTGCTCGGTTGCTGTTGAGCATTGGCGACGACGATCGCTTTTCCCTTCCCCTTCTCATTTCGAGAATCCGGCTTTGGAGGAGACGGTCTATAGCCCATCTGGTCCATTTGAGCTAGCTTGTCGATCAGGGCCTGGAAGGTAGTCGGCTTGAAGAACATCATGAATTGGGATATGGTCGCCTGTGGATCGAGGGTTCCCACAAACATCCCTACCGCAGGAGCCTTTTCTATGCGTTGTTCGCATTTTGACCATAGGTTCCTCCACCGTATCGCGTATTGGACCCATATCTCGCCCGGCTTCACCCTGGCATTAATTAATGCTGTTATCGGGGTGCGTTCGCTGGCGCTTGTGAATCGTTGCGTAAACAGCAGCTCCATCTCTGCAAATGTTTTGACGGAGTCGTTCGATAGCTCAGAGTACTATTCGAACGCTGTCTCCGACAAGCTACCGACGAACTGGCGAAGTAGCAGTTTGTCATCACCCCCAGTGTTGCCACAAAGTGCCCTGAACTGGGCAACATACTGGTGGGGATTGCCCGTCCCCTTATAGACATGGAATTTCGGTATTGTGCCACGCCCCGCTTCCCAGTGTACGGCGAAGGGGACGCGACGAGGTCCGCTACGTAAATACTTAGAAGTACATACGCTAAGCGTATCTAAGCAATATAAAAGTAAATCAAAAGAGACAAGAGATATAGAAATAATAGCAACTTTATTAATAACATTCTTTTGTACAATACATGAAAAGTAAATACAACTGAAATGAAAAGCGATGCCTAAACAACGGCACAACAGGAAATGAAAATACTGAATAGAACAAGGTACAATATCTAGAGCTCGGAGTCTTCGTGAAACTGATCCAAGTCTTCACTGGTGGGCTCGATCTCTGCTGGGTCTAAAGCACCTGACGACATTCAAAGAAGAAAGAAATAGAATGTCGTCAGCGAACAGGTCGCTCGGTAAGTCCTAAAGATAAAGAAGAATTAGAAAAGACAGAATAAGAGTATTTCCTAAAGAGGTTGTAAAATATTATAGAATATTATGTTAACGCTGTTGTTTGTAGCTTGGTACAGAAGGATGCCAGTGTATACGAGAGGGGTCTCTATATGCTAGAGACCAGGGCAAACGGAATGTACAAGAAACCGTTAAGCCACGGTACAACAACAACGGAATATAGGTTAGGTGTCTTAATCTGACCACCTCGTGCCACCTTTAACACCTTCCGTACCAATCTACCCCTTAAACCCCGTGGTGTTTTGACAGTATTGTTGTATTGTATTGTGTAAGTTGGATGACTGACCAAAACCATGATATCAGTAAACAGATTGTAACTGCATAATCAGGTAAATGGAATAACGGGATAATAGATGTATATCCATGGTTTGATTCAGTCAAGTTGAATAGATTGTTAACTGGATTCAGGGATTCATGTGTTCATATTGAGTTGGAATATTAAAGAATATAGATTGACTTGAATCATATTCAAGTCATAAAAAGTCAGACTCAAACCCGAGTCAGGCTAAAAGAAAAGTAATTTGAAGTTCTATAATTGTAAGGGTCCTTATTGTAATTTATAAAACTTGAGGAGTTTTTATATAAAAATACTTTTGTATAGTTTTCAAGATACACCCCAAGTATTTATTATTCGTCTTTATTGTTATAATGAGTGTAAATTTTATTTGTGTTATTCTAGTGAATATATCCTAATAAAAGTATTAAATTATAATATTGATTTATTTGAAAATTCATGGTATTTTAATGTAACTTTTAATCTTGTAATTTTTAGGAAAATGTGGAAACTTTATCTTATAACAAAATGGGGGTTTAAATGATAATTATATATATGTTAATACAAGAATAATTTTAAATAAATATTTTATATTCCAAAATCTCATTTTTCTTAAATGTCGTATTTTAAACCTTTCGAGATCGAATGCTCCTTGCGGAGGTCTGAATCTCGCACTATTAAGCTCGAGGGTGCACGATAAACCGTACTATCCCTAACGAGTTCCCCAAAGGTGGGTTGTAGTGGCGCTTTGCAAAGATTTAATAAATACTAATCATTTAGAAAACGGTTTTATAAAGATGACGTATTTATTTGTAAAAGGTGTAAATTTCCGTAATTTAGTTTCTAGGGTTTCCTAAGCCAACTAGCCTATTTCTAAAGGTCTAAACGATAAGCCATCAGAAGCCTCAAATCGCTTCTTCACCATCAATTGCGGCCAGGTAAGTACAAGTGAGGAGGGAGGGATCCGCTCACGAATCGTGAGACGGGCCTTTTAAAGTTACCCAAGCTCACTTGCCTAGCCTAGACACCACAAAGTCAGTTTAGATAAACGATCGATGTCCATAACATATCGTATTTTCCTATTAAAAGGTTTTGTTTTAAAATTGTAAACAACTTAGAACTCTCAGAAAAGGTTTATAAAGAAAAGGGAATTTTAATGTAAAGTCTTGTATTTTCATATTCTGAGTTTTGATGATATCAATTAGGGTTGTATTTGCGTGTATGTGGAGGTAGGTCATTACCTTGTGATCTACGTTAAGGCATAGCAATTGTTAAGGGTTAAATGTGATAACTAAATATTGTGGTATTTAAGTGAAAGAAATACGATAAATGGAAACGTTATCATTTCATGTGAGAAACTTTATCCAAATTGATTTTTAAGTGATTAGTAGTCAACATGAATATGTTTAAGCATTATGGAATTAGTGACAAGTGAGTTTTGATAGAAAACCGAATCGGAAATCGGTTTGTTCCGATTTCCGTCGGGTTTTAAAAAGTCGTATTTTTCTTAAAAGAAAAGAAAGATAGGAAGAGGGGGACTTACGGGTTTGGACAAGCTAAAGAGTGCTAAGAAGGTAGTGGGTTGTCGGAGCGTCTAAACATCGTGTAGGGTCCTAGTACGATCACCGGAATTCGTCGTCGATTTCGGCAGCGCTTCGCCTTTCGCTCTTTTTCCAACGTACCAAGTTCTCTCGAGATTTTTAGAGAGTGGACTTAGGAATTTAGGATGAGAGGGTAGAGGGTAGGGGTGTTTATATAGGGTTAGGCTAGGGTTAGGGTTTTTAATAAAAAAAATTATAAAAAATATACAAAATCATTAAAAATTCATTAAACATAGGAGTAAAAGGGATTTATTGGCCAAATGATAACCGATCCAAGCATTTAGAGTATGCAGGAGGGTGTACCAGGTCAAGACCCAACTTTTCTCTGTTGGTGACTCGGCCGTCCGGCCAAGTCCGGCCTGCGGCGTCGGACCGAGTCGGCCGAGTCGCCGGCCGGCGGCGCCGAGTCGGGACGAGTCAAGGGTCCAATGGCCGGGGATTCTTCAGGGGTACAATGTGGTATATTTACTTTTTGTTGTCCAGTACATAGTTTGGGAGTTATGGCCGTTTTACTGTTGACTTTCCAAAAAAATTTAAAACAAAACAATATAAAAATAATGTGGGGCATGGGATTTGAACTCTGGTGGCTTGGTTCAGCAGTGCAAGGTATTACCAATGAGCTACAAGCTCCTTCTTGTAATTATGGGGTGAAATAAATACTTAAAGAGATATCAGCTGTAATAAATACTCCAAGTATACATTGAATTTAAATCAATTTTTTGTACATTAAAAATGGAGTTGTTACATATTGTATAGCCCGACGGGTACTTTATCTGATCGTACAAGCTCAGATACGATTGCCCTGCTCTGACAACTTGACCAGTTGCCTCAGTCGCCTGATGATCCCGTATCTGCCGAGCTATATATTCGTCCAAGTCAGCTTTGGAGATTGTCTCCTCCTTAGCTGTTGACAGAGCCGGTGGAGGATGTGACGTTTCACCCCTGTCATCTTCAAGGACGATCGGAGGATCTTCAGCAGGAGGATCTTGTTGGATCATCATGCCCACCATGTCCTGGAACAGAAGGGTTATTCGCTTTATATTGGTTTCTTGTTCCGCAGCCTCTTTATCCTTCTTTTCCAGTATCATGCGAATGAATTCAGCGTCAGTTTCTTGCTCCTGTCGCTGATCCGAGGACGCTTCGGGGCTTTCTTTTGGCCCAGTAAGTGCGGCCATCGCATTCATCATTTCTTGGAGCTTCTGCTGTTGCTCCTGAGCTTTGGTCACTGACCGTTTAAGCGGTCTATGACCTGTACATGTTCGGCTGTCCTCTTTACCAGACGCCATGTATACCGTGTGTACCATGATGCCCCCGGACTTAGGGCGTTTAGGTTCACTTCCTTTGACATTTGCCGCGGGCGTGGGGATTTTCTCCGGCCTTCTTCTCTTGTGGGCCGTTGAAGTTGAGGGGGCCGTTGCAGCGGGCACCCTGGCGGTTGTCGTCCTTTGTTGTTTGACAGGACGGTTCTTTTCTTCTTGCACTTTCGCCCTTTTCTGCCGGCGAGAGTGATCTTGGTCGATTACGGAATCTTGAACCCTCCGCCAGACCTTGTAAATTTTGGAGGACAGCCGTTGAGGGGGCTGCTCCAGCTTCGTTTCTGTAACTCTCTCCGCAGGTGGAGGAGATCTTTTCAGTGTGGCAGTCGGAGAGTTCTTGCGTACCCTCCTTAGCGGTTCAAAGTTGTTCCCAGTTGGAACAGCAATATTAACTTCCACCATTGGAGCCGGTGGAGTTAGCCCTGAGGGGGAGCTGCCCCCGGCCTTCCTTACTTGGCGCCAGTAGCGACGTCGAGCGTGTCGAGCTGTTGGGACTGGCTCGGCGATAGGGATAGTCTCGTCTTGCCCCCTGTCCGGATGAGGCGCCGCTGGTGCCAGCCTCTTAAAGACTGATGTTGTATTTTGAGTGGCGATGTTCAATCTGTGAAAGACAGACCCTCGAGTAGGAGCAGGAGCAGGAGCCGGAGTAGTCAGCCTTGAAAAGACCAACTCTTTAACAGGAGAAGCCGCCTTGACGACTTCAGGAGCAGAGGTGGCTATCTTCCTCGGGACGACCACTTCAGGGTTTATGGGCTTCTTGGCGGGCCCATCAGGGTTCTGGTTCAACCTGGCAAAGACAGAGGTTTCCGGCTTGATATTGGACGACCCGTTGAAAGGGACCGTTGTAGTAGTGAGTCGATCGAAGACCGACTTCTTTTGCGCTTCCGGTGCGGGCACTGGAATGGTGAGGCTTGCGGGCGAGAGCATGGTCCCGAAAAACAGGCCGGTGGTGGCCTCGGTCACTTGTTCTACCGGCATGGCAAGGATGGAGGCCGCTTGAGGCCCATAGGCTACACCTCCAGGTGAGGTGGAGCGTTGGTTGCATTGGCATTTGGAGCAGCTCGAGCAGTTGGAGGCTATTGATGCTTGATTTCTGCGCCAGGCAAAAGACCAAATCTTAGTAACTTGAAACCCAAAGGCAACCATTAACAAACCACGATTCGTTCGCGAAGACGACACACGAAGTGTGGAGTGGAAAGAGGAAAAGGTCCTACCGGGCGTGCCAGAATCTGTTCCCCTCCGAATACAGAGACGCGACTGCGTAGGTTCGTCTTGCCTGAGATTCGGGGCAGATGCTATTTGGTTTTATCCGTCCACCTCTCCGAAGATGCCAAGTTGATTTATGGTACCGTGTATCGGAGGTTTAGACGGATGCGGCCGATGTAGCAGACTTCGTCAGATTCCCCCTCGCTTGAGGGGTTTTTGATTGTGGGGATGCTCTTGCCTGCAGGCGTAAGCCCCTGCAGTTAATTACGCTACCGCATTGCGGTAACAACTTTCTCCTTCTCCAGAATTTCACTTCGTGTCGTGGGTGTTTGTTTTGTGTTTGGTTGCCCGTGGATTGTATACGGAGACTAAATTATGCCGTCGCCCGTAGGACGTGGATTAGTCTAAATCCGTATTTCTTAGATTTGGGTTTGGGGTTTTGGTTTAAGGATACGTTAGCCATATTTGAGGCTAAGATCAACTTAAACGTTCGTTAAGGATACGTTAGTCCAATTTGACACTAAGATCAACTTAACGGGATCGTTTGGATCCGACAAAAGAGCATTTGGGCTCTATTGTTCCAGTTTAGGGACATAGTGGTCCATTGCATATATGGCCGTCGGGACCCGTCACCTCTCTGACGACGTTGAAGGATTACAACGACATATGTCAGAGGAGTTCAGAGATGTACCCTTGAACCAAAGTTGATTGGGGGATCTATAGTCCAATTTGGGACTAAAGTCTGTTTGAAGGTTTAAGGATACGTTATCCATATTTGAGGCTAAGATCAACTTAAACGGGATCGTTTAGATCCGACAAAAGAGCATTTGGGGGCTCTATTGTTCCAGTTTAGGGACATAGTGGTCCATTGCCAGTTTAGGGACATTGTGGTCCAACATTCCCGTTTTGGGGACAAATGTTTGTTTAAGGACGCATTAGTCCATGAGTTTAAGGACCCCACAGTCCGTATATCGGTTTAAGGACGCTTAAGTTCATGAGTTTAAGGACCCCACAGCCCATGAGTTTAAGGACGCTTAAGTCCGTATATCGGTTTAAGGACGCTTAAGTCCATGAGTTTAAGGACCCCATAGTCCGTATTGTTGGTTTAAGGACGCATAAGTCCATAAGTTTAAGGACGCATTAGTCCGTACTGTTGGTTTAAGGACGCATTAGTCCATGAGTTTAAGGACTCCACAGTCCGTGAGTTTAAGGACGCTTAAGTCCGTATATCGGTTTAAGGACGCTTAAGTCCATGAGTTTAAGGACCCCACAGTCCGTATTGTTGGTTTAAGGACGCATAAGTTCTTGAGTTTAAGGACGCATTAGTCCATGAGTTTAAGAACACATTAGTCCGTACTGTTGGTTTAAGGACGCATTAGTCCTTGAGTTTAAGGACCCCACAGTCCGTGAGTTTAAGGACGCTTAAGTCCGTATATCGGTTTAAGGACACTTAAGTCCATGAGTTTAAGGACCCCACAGTCCGTATTGTTGGTTTAAGGACGCATAAGTCCATGAGTTTAAGGACGCATTAGTCCATGAGTTTAAGGACGCATTAGTCCGTACTGTTGGTTTAAGGACGCATTAGTCCATGAGTTTAAGGACCCCACAGTCCGTGAGTTTAAGGACGCTTAAGTCCATATATCGGTTTAAGGACGCTTAAGTCCATGAGTTTAAGGACCCCATAGTCCGTATTGTTGTTTTAAGAACGCATAAGTCCATGAGTTTAAGGACACATTAGTCCATGAGTTTAAGGACCCCACAGTCCGTAGCCATGTGTGGTTGCCGGGACCCGTCACCTCTCTGACGATGTTGAAGGATTACAACGACAAATATCAGAGGAGTTCGGAGATGTACCCTTGAACCGGATATAAATTGATTTAAGAGAGCAGTCGTGCTCAGTCAATTTAATTTGAGAACTTACGGCCGGAATTGGGCTAAGTCCAGTTGAGAATATTCAACATTTTTATTTGTATCTGGCCTGTTAGGCCTTTGATTGGGCTCAGCCCTTTTTAATAATGCACTGCGTTTTATTCTAGCGTATTAGGCTCTTTTAATTGGGCTCTGTCCCCCTTTTATAGAGCATTTTATTTTGGTTTTTTTAGACTTTTTTCTTTTAATTGGGCTCTGCCCCTTTTAATAGTGCATAGCACTTTTGTTTGGTCTGATAGTCCTTTTTTTTATTGGGCTCTGCCCTTGATAATGCATTGCATTAAATGCTCTGACAGCGCCCCACGTGGCTTGTCAGGCGCTTTGGGCCAATTGAGGAGCGCAAGGCGCAAACTCATATGATGGTGACACGTGTCACGCTTTGGTGAGCGCAAGCGCAGTGCGCTGCGCTAGTGCGCTGCTGACACGTGGCACGCTCTGGTGAGTTGCGCCAATTTAAGAGAGCAGTGCTCTATTTTTCAAAGCGCAAGGCGCAGTTTGTTCTGGGGCTGATACGTGGCGCTCTCTGGTGGCTTGCGCCAATCCAAGGAGCGCAACAGTGCAGACTCAAAAGTGCAAGACACTGTTTAATATTTTGATCAAATTTAGATCAAAGAAAACAAGTTTTTCTTGTTTTCAGAGAACCGGTGGTTCATACAGAAGTAAATTACTTCTTCTTTTTTATTATTTTTTTATCCAAGATCTTGATCTTGTTCTTAGATCATTGATCTTTTTTAGAAGAAATTCTTCTTTTATTGAAAGGTTTTTACCTTTTCTTTCTCTGAGCTCTTCTCAAATTTTTTTAGAGAAGTTCTGTGTTTCGCTTTTTCTGTGTGTATATCTTCTCTTTTTTTTATTTTAGAAAGAAGGATCATTGGTCGTTGGGACCCACCACCTCTCCGACGACACTGAGAGATTACAGTGCCATATATCGAAGGTGTGGAGGAATGTACCCTTTGAACCATGTCTCACTCATCAAGGGGGAAGACCAGGCTGGAGCTTAAGCTTTTCGCTGCTGAAAAAGGCTTCTTTGTGTTCGCGCACGTGCGTCGCACGTGTTGGGCACACGTGCGTCGCACGTGTTGGGCGCTCATATTTGCACATAGCGCGTATGGAGCTTGCGCATATGCGCATTATGGGGGGGAGCAAGCTCCTATGGAGAACGAGTCTCTTTTTAATATTATTAAATGTTCTCATGTGGTGCGCACGTGCGTTGCACGTGGTGCGCGTGGCGGGCACACGTGCGTTGCACGTAGCGTACATGCGCATTATGGGGAGAACCAGGGCTTCTATATATGAAGAACTAAGCTTCTTTGGAGAACTATGCTTCTTTTAATATTATTAAATGTTCTCAAGTGGTGCATACGTGCGTTGCACGTGGTGCGCGCATGGCGGGCATACGTGCGCTGTACGTAGCGCACATGCGCATTATGGGGAGAAGCAAGGCTTCTATATATGGAGAATTAAGCTCCTATGGAGAACTAGTCTCCTTTTAATATTATTAAATGTTCTCAAGTGGTGCGCACGTGCGTTACACGTGGTGCGCGCATGGTGTGCACACATGCGTTGCACGTAGCGCATATGCGCATTATGGGGGAGATTCAAGGCTTCTATATATGGAGAACTAGGCTCCTTTGAGTATTGAATCCTTTGAGGATTAAACTCTACCTTTTCTAAGAGGTATCCCCTCTTATTTATATGGGAGTGGTAGAGAAGCCATCTCTCCTTTTCCCGATGTAGGACTAAAAAATGCATGTAGTAGAGCATTACTTTAGATTACACGTGCATAACACATTTGCTCATAACTTTTGATCTCGGATGTGTTATGAGACCCATAATATATCAAATCGAAGGTTTTTTCGAGACACTTTCGATACCATCAAAATTTAGCTGTTTCTCATTCCGGGGTTTGTCAAAATACAGTTCGGAAAATACTGGTTCGTATCTTCTTCCTTAGATCACATGTGCATAGACATTTGCTCATAACTTTTGATCCCGGATGAATTATGAGGCCCATAATATATCAAATCGAAGGTTTTTTCGAGATTCTTTCAATACTATCAGAATTTAGCTGTTTATCATTCCAGAGTTTGTCAAAATACAGCTCGGAAAATACTGGTTCGCATCTTCTTCCTTAGATCACACGTGCATAACACATTTGCTCATAACTTTTGATCCCGGATGAATTATGAGGTCCATAATATATCAAATCGAAGGTTTTTTCGAGATACTTTCAACACCATCAGAATTTAGCTGTTTCTCATTTGCGATTTTGTCAAAATCCAGCTCGAAAAATACATGTTCACATTTTCTTAAGCGTATCGCTGCCATTGATGCCTTGAGCTCTTTTGTGCAGAAATTTTTGGCGGGAACAGACGCTACAATCAACCTTGGAGCCATGAAAAATTCCCTACTCTGAATCTTGATGGTTCACAGACAACCTAGAGACCACTTCGATGTTCGTCTCATTACGACAGACGCTACGTCATCCAAATTACCCCGTCTCGGAAATACGTCATCCAAATGACCCCGTCTCGGAAATACGTCATCCATATGACTCCGTCTCAGAAATACGTCATCCACATGACCCCGTCGTGGAAATACGTCATCCACATGACCCCGTCGCGGAAATACGTCATCCACATGACCCCGTCACGGAAATACGTCATCTACATGACCCCGTTCGGAAATACGTTATCTAAATGACCCCGCTCGGAAATACGTCATCCACATGGCCCCGTTCGGAAATACGTCATCCACATGGCCCCGCTCGGAAATACGTCATCCATATGGCCCCGCTCGGAAATACGTCATCCACATGACCCCGTTCGGAAATACGTCATCCACATGATCCCGTTCGGAAATACGTCATCTACATGACCCCCGTTCGGAAATACGTCATCCACATGACCCCGCTCGGAAATACGTCATCCACATGACCCCGCTCGGAAATACGTCATCCACATGACCCCGCTCGGAAATACGTCATCTACATGACCTCATTCGGAAATACGTTATCCATATGACCCCACTCGGAAATACGTCATCGACATGACCCCTGTAGGGTTTTCTTAACACCTCTATGAAGGTTTAGAAGCATCATGCATGCTATAACAATAAATTTTTGAGGTGATAAGCAAACTATACAAAGAATCGAACTAGAATATATGAAGTAACAATTAATAGTATCAAGTTTAAGAGTTAAGTTATGCTAAGTGTTGAAACTACAACCTTTGTAGTTCACTTTGGAAGACTCCTAAGCTTTGGAAAGGTTCACTTGATCGACTCCTCGTCCACGACGATCCACCCGAAGCGCTTTGCCCTAAGCTTGATGCTTCCTACGATCTTTGAAAATCCTTGAAGCACAACACCCTACACAAGATGGCTAGGGTTGTGTAGGATGATGAAGTGGTTGATGTTCTTATTTATTACCTTTTCTTTTCTTTTTCTAACTCTTTTTAACTATTTAAAGAGAGCTAGGGTTTGAGGAAGAAGAAGAACTCTAACTCTTTTTCTTTTTCTAAGATAATGATAATGTAAAAGGATAATGAGAGAGAGTGAGAGATCTTATCATAACTTTAACCATAGTAGAATAAAAATCTAGATATTTCATCTAAGGTTAAATGGCAAAAGGAATGGAAACTATGGTTGAGTTAAAGAAGTGTGTAGATGAGTGTGGAAGAAATGACTCATTAACCATTCTTTTTGCCTTTAAACTTTAATGAAAAATCTAAACATTATCATGTCTACAATATGATTCTTATATTGCCTTCCTCTTTGTATCAACAACCATGATACATTTCATGCATGTATGTATGTGTGCACATCATCATGTACATATACATCCATGTATCCAAAATAAGAAAAGGATTTAAATAAATAATATAAAAGCCAATATTAAATCAACACTTGATTTAATAAATCCATCATATCTCATATGACCCGACTAATATTAAATGCCCGATTAAAATACAGTATCATATACTAGTATTTAATTGAGGCTCTGCGCATATCTCATATGTGCACCACTTCGTTTCGCCAGAGCCGAGAAACTTCTATGTGGGACTCTAAGACTCGTCAATACGCCAGCAGTAGATGATGATCATATCAAACACCTACAAGCCGCAAGCGGTCAGCTAAACGTAACGGCCACCCGGGTATTGAGCGATCAGAATAAGAACAAGCGAACCTGTCAAAACTCCTGTCAATCCATCTGGCAACACTAACCGTACAGTCCGGTCTCTTCGTCAGATATGCTGCATATCGAGTCTAGGGATGGAATCGTCGACCCCAATAACTCAATAAGTCATGCCGGTATATGGTCTATAACAGATCGAGAAACTTACTGATAACACTTATCAGTAATATCTCAGCAGCCCTGGCCAGGGACTTCCCGTTATAGCCAATCGTGCACAGCACAGCATCAACCCCCAATACCGGGAGAGACGAAACCCCTCCTATCGCTCACTGCCTCCACATGCCTCGAGACTATACCCAAAATCCACCTGTTTGTACGACTCAGTAGAGCCGTAGTAGGGTGGAGATCAAAGTACAGTGGGAGGACACACAAGACTCTATGACGATCTCGGGTCTACAGACTAACCTGTACCAGTGTCACCTGAGAACTGCTATCCGACGTATGATATAATACCATATAGGAGTTCTCGGTGAGTCCGTTCAGTGTACCCAGTCTCACTGAGCACCCGTATACTATCTTCGGTGTCAACACACCAGACGGATATGGGATCATCCATCGCCCATCATATGGAACAAGAATGGTATACGCTAGTCTAAGCTGGAATATCGATGCCCTGTCTCGATATACCTACGACTAGGAACATTTCAAGGATATGCTTATAAACTACAGATGTCCCACTAGTATGATCCGCATCATAATTCCAGTAGTTAAGCCAATATCCTTAGGGCTTTATCAACATGTACCAAATGAATATAAACATGATCAAGTGAACATATGATAAAGTAAAACCAGATAGCATACTATCATTTTGAGCAAGACTGTCACCCGAATATATATATATACACATCAGTACATACACTATCTCATAATGGCCTCTAGGGCATACATATATCCAACAACCCCGTTCGGAAATACGTCATCCACATGACCCCGTTCGGAATACGTCATCCACATGACCCCGTTCGAAAATACGTCATCCAAATGACCCCGCCTCGGAAATACGTCATCCAAATGACCCCATCTCGGAAATACGTCATCCACATGACCCCGTTCGGAAATACGTCATCCACATGACCCCGCTCGGAAATACGTCATCCATATGACCCCGTTCGGAAATACGTCATCCACATGATCCTGTTCGGAAATACGTTATCCATATGACCCCGTCACGGAAATACGTCATCCATATGACCCTGTTTCGGAAATACGTCATCTACATGTCTATCCCACTAAACACTTACGGGTCCTCTAGATTCGTAAGGAAGAAAACTCTCTTATAAGATCCTTACGACTTATAAGGGAAAACACACTTAGGAATCCTCACGACTCCTAAGGAGAAAAGACATCTACGAGATCCTCACGACTCATAGGGAGAAAAGTCTTTATGAGACCCTCACGGCTCATAAATTTGAAAAGTCTTAGGTAGCAGATCTGAACCTGATTCCTAAGACATCACTATCCCTCGAAGAAGCCAAAACAAGATGCTCACTCTATCATCTGCCGGCTACGCTTGCTAAGGTGACATGCTGATAACTAAAGAAAGAAGAAAGCAGAGAGATGACACAAGACATTGCGAAAGAAATGTATCTTTTATTCATGAATTCAATTGGGTACAAAATACATCATATGGAAGAATAAAAAATGGATACATTTTATTCAAAATTACAAATGGTACAAAAATAATTATGGAGAGGGAAGCGCTTTCAATAGTCCGATCAGCCGCTCGCGCACTTCCCTCAGCCCCTTTTCTTAATCAGCTGCCGCGGCTAACTCTGCTTCGACTTGGGCTCGTTGCTGCAAGTAAGAAGAAAGTTGTTCTTCGACGGCCCGCTGAGCTGCCTAACGATTTTGTGGATCTCGCTCGACGACGTCGAGCATATGCCTCAGTGTTAACCCATCAGAGATGCATCGCAGAGGGCATTCAAAGATAACTTTCAACTGTGCAGCATTTGCATCAACCTGAGCATGCAGTCGGGCAGATTCGCTCGAAATCTCTCCGCACTCCTTACATTTTGAAGCCGCCTCTTGTTCAAGATGACGGAAGTAGGGAGTGCTCTGCTCAACCCATGCATCCCGCTGAGCGTTCATAGCCAGGACCTCTGGAGCAGGACGTCCAACCTTGAGCTCATGCAGGCAAGCTTCAATTTCCCTGCAGTGATTAACCCAAGACTCGACGACGCCTTCATTATGAAAGTTCACAAGCGTCGCCAGCATTGGATTGACCTCGGCAGCGAAATCTACGGCAGATGTAGGAGCCTCCGTGTCAAGCTCCTCGACGTATTCGCTCAGCATACACAGACTGGTCACAGCACCTTTTGAGAATGGACGTCTGGAGAAGGGCCCTGCCGGCATTATAATGCGAGACTCGAACAGGGCTGGAGTCGATGTGATTACTGCAAAATAAATCATAGTCAGACGTCGGCTCAGGAAATAAAGAAAGTACACGAAAAATAGAGTCTATTATACCGGCTGCAACAGGGAGTGGAGCCGGGAGTGCTGGTAGCGCAACGACAGCCTCGTCCCCTCCTTCAATTTGTAAGGTTACAAGCTATATAAAGAAAAGTTAGCAATAATGCGACTGCCCGTTAAAGAAAGGAAGTCATTTAGAAAAGATACTCACCGACACCAGCAAGCGGACTAATCTCTGACAGGAAGGAGAAGTGTGGGTGTAGCACCTGATACAGGTGGTCAAAAATGACTCCTGCAAGGACGCAGTAATGCAACGTCAGTACATAAGTCATAAAGCATAAAAATAAGACTGATGGGTCATGAATCCGCACCTTCCAATATCTGAGATGGTATGTGAGAGGGTAGAGGAGGTGTCACCGTCAAGGCGGTAGCTGATGGCATTGCCTCGGGTAGCGCGACCTCAGCGCTCGCCGCACCTGCATTAGAAACAAGATAAATACTATCAGGAAAGATTGAAAATGATTGCAGAATAAAAAGAAAAGCAATGACCCAAAATCTACCTGATGAGTTGCCAGTCGGAGCCATGACGAGGGCGTCACTTGATACAACAACTGCTTCATCCTCTTCCATCGGGATGGTCTCACCTCCCGTCGTCTCATCCCCTGACTCTACGAGAGCCGTCGTAACGCTTGCGACGCCAGGAGATGGCAATGAGCCGCAGGCGGAAAGAGCAATGATTGGAGCGGTGCCCAACTCTTGAGAGGGAGCAGCCACCTCAGGCTCAGCAATTGTGGCTATCTCATCCATCGCCGCCTCAGGCTCGGCAGTGGTGGTCATATCACCTACCGCCATCTCAGGCTCGGCAATCGTGACTGTCTTATCTGCCGCTACCTCGAGCCCGGCAATTGCATCCACCTTGCCTGCCATCGCCTAAGGTTCGGCAATCACAGCTACCTCCTCCACCGCTACCTCACGCTCAGCGGTCGCTGCCACCTCTTCGGGAAGATTCCCCCTGCAATATAAGATATATCAGAATTGATACTTAAAACTTTGACAATGGAACCCCATGTTACATTACCTTGGGTTGGTCTTCCGAACGCTTCCCGAGCCGCACGTGCTGCTCGTCTATAGGCAGTGGACAAGGCAGCCGGTGATTTCTCTGAGGGAGTAGGGGCAGGGGTAGCGGTGCTCGAGCCCGCGCCCACGGCTAAGGCAGCACTACGCTCCCTTGTCGCGCGCACTCGGCGTTTCCTTTCCTCCCGGGCAGTTAAAGCGGACCTTTTAGACGCCTCCACCAACAGGACGTCATCGTCTACACCAAGGGTTACCTCTGGAGCCGTCAAGGCTTCCGTCATCGGTCGTTTGAGTAGGGCCTCTTTCGGCAACGCCGAAGAGGCTGAGACTCCGGTGGCTGGCCCGGGAAGAATCTCCGCATCAGCTTGCGGGATTGACATTGTGGTCCCTGCGATAAGATAAAGAAGGGGTCAGATTACCCATATGAAACAGGAGCGGGAACATGGTGAACCGAAACGTACCGATGCCTAAGGACGCTCGAAGTCTTTCCTCTTCCTCAAAGGTCTTGAGAGAAGCTGCGAGAGATTCTTTAGTGGAAACGCCTGTTAAAGAAGGAAAAGCGTCAGTCAAAACACGATAATAGAAATACGATGCAATGGCGAAAAATACAGCTAATGATTACCTGATCGCGCGAGGATAGCCAACCACTCTTCGTGGCTGGCCAATTGCTCAGAAGCTGCAATAGCAGCCGCCAGATCCGTGTCATCTGGCGACATGAATAAGCCATTATTCGTCCCATACTCGCTCCGGCCCTCGCCATAAGGAGAGTGAGGCTCCTGGCCGAGTACAACGTCGACAGAAAAGATCGACTTCTTTTTCTTCTTCTGTGAGCGAGCTCCGGTCGCAGCCAGCACCAGCTTGCGCTTGGTGGGCACTTTGGGACGGCGAGTCCCGATATCCGAGCCCATGCCAGATTCAGGTGAAGCTACATTTACCATCTCCACGGGAGCACGGGGCACCGATGGCATATCCACCGTCTCCACAGGAAACGGGGCAATTCACGCGTAGGGCTTAGCACACGTGGAGGCTCAACTGCAGCAACCTCTTTTAGCGGAGTGGGGGCAGCGACCCGTCACTTTAAAGGGACGTTGCGATCATCGGCAGGGGGCGCACTCTTGCGATCGAGCAGCAGCCGCCTCTCTTTCCTGATAACAGCACCCATCGCGTATTGATACCAGGCCACGTGTACGTTGAGGGCCCTTGGGAAGCAACTCGGCTCGCTAATGAAGAAGTGAGAGCCCGTATTCAAACGCATGAAGTGATGCAGCGCACCCCGTATTCCCTCTATGGTAGTAGCAGGTTCTACCAAGAAAGCCTCCAGCGGGACCCCCTGGTTATAACTCAGCTGTTGGGCAAAATGATGAGGGTTGTATATCATAAATAGCGCTGCATCATTTAGCCTGAATACAAGAAAGCCCGGCCTGATGGAGTATAAATGGAGAATCTCCCAGGCTTTCAACACAGAAGCCCCGTCCTTAAAAATGTCGCGCAATGACAGCACCGTCTTGGAAGTTTCCTGGCCGATCGTCAGGACTTTGTTCATGAAAGACATACCATCTCCGACTGTGCGCGGACGAAGGAGTAAGCCCCTAGCTTCCCGCTGTGACGGACCTACGATGGAGGTATCAACCAGCCGCATAATTCGCGGGAACTTGCACTTCTCGAAAAACGAAGGTCTCTTATGAATGCCAAAGCCCCCGAGCACGTGCATCTCCATCCATGAAGTGAAGTAATGCATCAGGAAGTTGACAGCATGCACTCCCGGTTCAGTGGTATCCACTGCCACGCTAAGACCATGGTATAAATGGGCTAACCCAGCGATCCCGATAGCCACTTGTATTCCAGCCACCATGCGATGCGCGGGGTAGAAGACGGAAGGCCTCATGTAACGAGGACGCATAGGGAGCGTGAACCAGCACAACCATAGCCCAAGAAAGCCTCCTCGTCAATGCCTGGAGCGGCGATTTCTGACAGAGGGATGATCGCAACATCAGGAAGAAAAAAGCCCTTCTGATCATCTTCTAGTACTGGTCGACAGTCCAAGCCAAAGCCGAAGGGATCATCGAGCTTGGCAAACTTGTCGCCTCGTTGCGACAAAATCTCTGGACGAAGAAATCGGGCAATGAAGTCCGCAAAATTGACCCCCCGACCTCCAGATTCCAAGAAGAGGCTCTCGTACATGTTCAACACCTTTATCAGACTCGGGAACTGGTGCTGAATGGCGTTTTCTGGCGTGAGGCCCATCACCACCGGCTTGGTGGCAAAAACTTATTCATCCAGAGGAAACAGCTCCTCGTAGTTCTCTCCCCTAACCGGCAGACCGGAAACCTCAGCAAATTCTTCCAAAAAGATGGAGACTTCTCTGTCCAGTAAGAGAAAGGTATGGGTCGGGATGTTCCACTGCTCCAAGAACGACCTAATCCACCATGTAGGAGGAGCAGAATATTGGAACAAAGAAGCATAAACCGCAGGGTATAGGCCAAGCTTTAGCAACTACGTTTTCTTCGCCGACAAGATATACCTGGCCCACTGCAAATACCCGGCTGGATGACGGGGAGTTAGCTCTATGTTGTAGGGTTGTCCCCAAGGGCGCAGCTCACCCTGGCTAGTTCACTGGGGGTGCATCTGCATACGGAATCGCCGAGATAGGCTCCGACTGTGTCGCACAAGAAAAGCTTTGACGACTTTTAATAATCTGGTCATACCATCTACCCTACAAGTGAAGATTTTTGTTTTCCGGGTCACGGTCTTTGATGAGCACAAGAACCTCCCGGTCCACGGGTGCCTCACGGAATCTTCCCTCTGAATGAACAAACGGGAAAAAAGGATCGAAAGACATGTCGCCTGCAAGAAAAGACAGAAGTCAGTTGTCAGTGCTATAATTTAATTTTAAATTTCTGACACTCGGTACTTTAGAAGTTGTACCACACTGCAATGCAGTGGAAAGGGGACCAAAGGGGGACCCACAAAATCCAGATGACAATACACCCATTAATAAACAGCCTCATCATTAGATGAAACTGTTAATTAATGAGGAAATCCTCAAGAAAATTCTCATTGAATGAGAAATCCTTCGGGAGAAGGAGAAAACCTCCCTTTGAGAGCAAAACTCTATGACAGAGTGACACTTGTCAAACTTTGATCATGAAGGAATAAAATTCCTTAAAGAGCCTGGCTCTGTAATGATGATGGAAAAATCCATCAAAGATTGATTAAAATTAACTTTTTATGAATTAAAAATTCTGGGATCTTCAAGATCTATGAAAAAACTCTTAAGAGGTTTTCATCAAAAATTAACAAATCAACATGATTCAGAAGAACAGAGCTTCGTTCATGGACTGAGAAACCCCAAAAGATCTCTTTAGATCTATGGGTTCATGAGAGCAAAGCTCTACTAATGAAACCCTAAATGGGTTTTCTGTAGATCAAAGATCTATAAAGAGCAAGGCTCTGTTAATGGGTAAAACCCTAACTTATTAAAATTTTACCTAAGTTTGGAAAGAGTATTTATCCTTGGGAAGTCTTAAAAAAAAGAGCTGCGCTCTGAAATTCTCAAGAAGATGAAAATCATCTAAGGGACCAAAGGTCCTATTTATAAGCATTGAAACGCCTCTTCAACTTCTGAGTTGATCCAAGAGCTCAGATGTTACCACTTCTGCACTCACGTGTGCGCCTGTGAGCACAACGATGGGGGGGCATTTGTTTCCCCCAATCAGAGTAAATCTCTGTTTTGAAATTCAAAATTCAAAAGTTGAAGCAACGCTTCTGATCCAGCGCTCTGCGCTGCGCGCCACGTGTCAAACACAGATGGGATAGCGCCAGGGGCGCTGTGCCCTAGGCAGCGCACCCCCAATTAGAGAAAAGCTCTGTTTTAAATTCAAAACTCAACAGTTGAAGAAACGCTTCAGATCCGGCTCTCTGCGCTGCGCGCCACGTGTCAAATACGGGTGTGCTAGCGCAGTTGCGCTGCGCGCCATGCGTCAAACACGGGTGCGCTAGCGCAGTTGCGCTGTGCTCTGCGCTGCGCGCCACGTGTCGAACGTAGGTGCGCCAGCGCAAGGTGCGCCGGCGCTGGAATTAAAAATTCCCCACCGTTAGATCAAAAGATCTAATAATAATAAATTATTAATTAATCAGAATTAAAATTCTTTTATGGAAAGATCTTTTCAATCTTGTTAAAAATAAGAAGATTGCCTTCTGTAAAACAGAAGCCCTAGGATCAAAGATCCAACAGTGGGGAAACATCCCCAAATCAATCAGAGAAAATCTCTTTAACTGATTTAACAAATCAATTTGTCCTATAAAAAGGCCCCTAGATTTCAAGTCTCAAAGATGGAGAGAAACATAGAGAAACCTCCCTAAAAACTTTGAGAACACTCAAAGAGAGAGAAGCAAGCTTCTAGCAAAAAGAAGATCATCTTCTTCAAGGTAAAGAACATAATTCTTGGATACAGAGATGAAATCATCTTATGAAAAGAAGAACTATCTTCTAAAAAAGATCATAGATCTATAAAAAGACCAAAATCTTTGATATAAAAGAGATCAAAAGATCTTATTATAAAGAAAAAGAAGAAGTATTTACTTCATTTACAGATCATTGATCTACAAAGGCAGTGCCTTTTTATAATTAAATAAAGCAAGAACTTTTGTTCTTGAATCTTGAGGCAAAGCCTCCTTTAAAAAGGACGTGAACTTGTTTCTCTGATCATAAATTTGATCAAATGCGCTTTGCGCTATTAGAAAGTGCCTTGTACTCATGAACTGCGCCTTTGCGCTCCTTGGACCGGCGTTCAGCGCCAAAACACGCCACGTGTCATGCACAGACACAGCTTGCGCTTTGCGCTTCTGAAACAGCGCACTACGCTCATGGGCTGGCGCTCAGTGCCAAGCGCGCCACGTGTCACTCACTGGTGCGCCATTAAATCAGCGCAAAGCGCTTATAAATTAAAAGCGCAATGCGCTAAGCGCGACACGTGTCATTTTCGTGTGCACTGTTTGGCAGAAGTGCAATGCGCTCTTTAATTGGTGCAAAGCGCCTGGCGTGCCATGTGGTGCATTTCCAGAACACACATTGTTCTGATGAATGCTATGCATTCAATACAAGACAAAAGATGTCAGAATCTAATGCTCAACATTATTAAAAGGGCCAAGCCCAAATAAAGGTGCAATAGCTAGAGTAATAAAGTGTTAAACATTTTAATTGGATTTAGCCCAATATTGGCCGTAAGTCCTCAACTTATATTCAACTGAGCCCATCTGCTCACGAATATTCAACAGATCTTAGTCCCAAACTGGGCTACAGATTTTCCAATCAATTCACACTGGTTCGAGGGTACACCTCTTTACTCCTCTGTTATTTGTCGTTGTAATCCTTCAAAGTCTTTAGAGAGGTGACGGGTCCCGACAACCAAAACATTCAATGGACTGTGAGGTCTTCAAACTCATGGACTATGATGTCCTTAATCTTGACTGTGTGGTCTTTAAACTCACGGACTATGATGTCCTTAAACCTTATAGACTACGATGTCTCTAAACCGGACTGTGGGGTCCTTAAACCCATGGACTACGATGTCCTTAAACCTTATAGACTACGATGTCTCTAAACTGGACCGTAATGTCCTTAAACTAACATTGGACCGTAATGTCCTTAAACTAATCGACCGCAATGTCCTTAAACTAAACAATAGAGCCCAAATGCTCTTTCGTTGGATCTAAACGATCCCGTTAAGTTGATATTAGTCTAAAATAAGACTAATGTATCCTTAACAAACGTTTAAGTTGATCTTAGTCTCAAATGAGACTAACGCATTCTTAAACCAAACCCCTAAACCCAAATCTAAGAAGATACGGATTTGGACTAATCCACTCCCTACGGGCGACGACATAAATTTGTCTCCGTATACAATCCACGGGCAACCAAAAACAAAACAAACACACGCGATACGAAGTGACCATCTGGAGAAGGAGAAAGTGGTTACCGCGATGCGGTAGCGTAATTAACGCAGGGGCTTGCGTCTGCAGGGAAGAGCGTCCCCACAATCAAAAACCCCTCAATGAGGGGGAATCTGACGAAGTCTGCTACATCGGCCGCATCCGTTTAAAGTTTCGATACACGGTGCTATAAATCAACTTGGCATCTTCGGAGAGGTGGACAGATAGCACCAAATAGCATCTGCCCCCAAATTCAGGCAATTTCGAGGGCAGATGCTATTTGGCGCTATCCGTCCACCTCTCCGAAAATGCCAAGTTGATTTATGACACCATGCATCGAAGGTTTAAACGGATGCGGCCGATGTAGCAGACTTTGTCAGATTCCCCCTCGTTGAGGGGTTTTTGATTGTGGGGATGCTCTTCCCTGCAATTAATTACGCTACCGCATCGCGGTAACCACTTTCTCCTTCTCCAGATGGTCACTTCGTGTCATGTGTGTTTGTTTTGTTTTTGGTTGCCCGTGGATTGTATACGGAGACTAATTTATGTTGTCACCCATAGGGCGTGGATTAGTCCAAATCTGTATCTTCTTAGATTTGGGTTTGGGGTTGGGTTTAAGAATACGTTAGTCTCATTTGACACTAAGATCAACTTAAACGTTTGTTAAGGATACATTAGTCTAATTTTAGACTAAGATCTACTTAACAGGATCATTTAGATCCAACAAAAGAGCGTTTGGGCTCTATTGTTTTAGTTTAGGAACTTTGTGGTCTATTAGTTTAAGGAAATTAAGGTCCAAGGTTAAGGACATCATAGTCCATGGGCTTAAGGACCCCACAGTCCCAGGTTAAGGACATCATAGTCCGTGGGCTTAAGTACCCCACAGTCCGAGGTTAAGGACATCATAGTCCATAGGTTTAAGGACCCCACAGTCCGAGGTTAAGGACATCATAGTCCATGGGTTTAAGTACCCCAAAGTCCGAGGTTAAGGACATCATAGTCCATAAGTTTAAGTACCCCACAGTCCAAGGTTAAGGACATCATAGTCCATGGGTTTAAGGTTTAAGGACCCCACAGTCTATGGAATGTTTGTTTATTGGGACTCGTCACCTTTCTGAAGACGTTGAAAGATTACAATGACAAATATCAAAGGGGTGAAGAGATGTACCCTTGAACCAATTTGGTTGGGAGATCTGTAGTCCAATTTCTGAGATTTATGAGCATATGGGCTCAATTAATCTGAATGAGGAGTTTACGGCCAACTTGGGCTCGGCCCACTCAGTTAAAATGTTAAACATTTGACAATGCCGAACATTGATTTGGGTTCTGACAGCTTTTTTGTTTTTTTTGAATGCTGAGCATTCATCATAGCTCTGGGCTTTATTCATAGAACAATTTATGTTCTTTTAGCGCACACGTGAGAAACACGTGGCGCACTTGGCGCTAGCGCCAGTTAATGAGCGCAAAGTGCTTCTGTGATATAGCGCACACATGAGGAGCACGTGGCGCGCTTGGCGCTAGCGCCAGTCCATGAGCGCAAAGTGCTAGTTTATGAGCACAAAGCGCTATTTGTTCAGTGGCACACACGTGAGGAGCACGTGGTGCGCTTGGCGCCAGTCCATGAGCGCAAAGTGCTATTTGTTAAGTGGTGCACATGTGAGGAGCACGTGGTGCACTTGGCGCTGTGCGCCAGTCAAAGAGCGCAGAAGCGCATCTGATCAGTTTTATGATCTGAGAAATAAATTCTCGTTTATAAGAGACTTTGTCTCAAGGTTCTAAGAACAAAGTTATTATTTTATAGGAGATGTTTCAATCTCTTATTCTGGTGAAAGGCTTTGCCTTTATGGATCTATGATCCTAAGAGAATTGAATTATTCTCCCCTCTTTTATATAATGAGATGTTTATGATCTCTTTTTGTAAAAGTCCTTAGTCTTATAGATCTATAATCTTAGGAAAAGAAGTAAATTCTTCTTTTTATATGAGACGATTTCGTCTTTCTGTTCTTTTTTTATCTTGAAGAAAAGTTCTTCTTCTACCGAGAGCTTGGCTCTTCTTGAGATTCTCAAAGTTTATAGGGGGTTCCTCTGTTTGTTTCTGTGTATCTGAGACTTGAAGTCTTAGGTCCTTTATATAGGGCAAGCTGATTTGTTCAATCGGTTAAGGAGATCTTTTCTCCAATTGATTTGGGGATGTCTCCCCCGTTGGATCTTTGATCCAAAGGCTTCTGTTTTACAGAAGACAATCTTCTTGTTTTTAACAAGATTGGGAAATCTTTTCCCACACAGAATTTATTCTGTATTTTTATGATTTTTAAACACCTTTGGATCATTGATCTAACGGTGCTCTGGTTTACAGAGCACAATCTTTTTGTTTTGGAAAGATTTTGAGGAATCTTTCCTTAACAGAATTTTATTCTGGTTAATTGATGATTTTTAATCATGTTCGTTGGATCTTTGATCCAACGGTGGGGAATATTTAGTTCTAGCGCTAGCGTATTTGCACGTGGTGCGCTGCTTAGAGTGTAGCACTCTTAGCGTTAGCGCACACGTGCTTTGCACGTGGTGCGCTGCTTGGAAGGCAGCGCTCTTAGCGCTAGCGCACACGTGCTTTGCACGTGGTGCGTTGCTTAGAGCGCAGCGCACTTAGCACTGCTATGAAGCATTGCTTCATTTCAAAATTTGAAATTTGAACAGAGCTTTGCTCTGATTGGGGGAAACAAATGCCCCTCTTACCATTGCGCTCACGTGGCCTACATGTGAGTGCAGCGGTGGCAGTATCTGCGCCCTTGGATCAACTCAGAAGTTGAAACGGCATCTCAGTGCCTATAAATAGGACCCTCGGCCCTTAAGATGCTTTCTGTTCATCTTCTTTCTTTCTGAGAATTTTTATTCTCCTTCAGAGCATAGCTCTTTGTTTTATGAACTTCCTTAAGGACAGAACTCTGTCAAAATTTAGGTAAAGATTAAATCTTTTAAAGGATTATTTAATAATCTAGGATTTCACTCATTAAGAAAGCTTTGCTCTTCATAGATCTTCGATCTAAAGAAAACCTTTTTTAGGGTTTTATTAACAGAGCTTTGCTCTCTTGAAATCATAGATCTAAAAAGATCTTTCTTAGGGTTTCTTAACCCATTAACAGAGTTTTGCTCTTTTCAAATCATATAGATTTGTTAATCTTTCATGAAAACTCTTAGAGTTTGTTCATAGGTCTTGAAGATCTCAGAATTTTAATTCATTAAAAACTTTACTTAAATTTTTTCTGATAGGTTATTCTATCATTTTTACAGAGCAAGGCTCTTAAGGAATTTTTATTCCTATCATCATCAGAGTTGACAGATGTCACTCTGTCACAGAGCGCTGCTCTCAATGGGAGATTTACTCCTTGGCCCGAGGGGTCCTCATTGAATGAGAATCTTTTGAGGATTTCCTCATTTAATGACAGTCTCATCAAATGATGAGACTGTTTTATTAATGATGAACTATCATCTAGATTATGTGGGTCCCCTTTGGTCCCTTTTTATTACATTGCAGTGCGGTACGGATTTAAAGTACCTAGTGATAGAACTTAAACTGTAGCAATGGCGGCTGAAAATTTGTTCTTTTCCGCGCAGGTACTATATCTTTCGACACTTCCTTCCCGTTCGTCCGTTCGGAAGGCGGATTCACCGAAGCGCCCGTAGACCAAGAAGTTTTTGCACTGATCAAAGACCATGATCCGGAGCACAAGAATCGTCATCTATGGGGAACATGGTACAACCAAATCATCAGGGGTCGGCGGAGCTTTTCTTGCGTGGTACCCTCGGAGCCCATTTCGGCGATCTCTTACGCCGACCCACCACTGGTGAACTATGCTGTGGAGGAGGTTAATTGGACTTCAGATGGTCTCCTTCAACCTTCTTTGGTTGCGATACCCCTACAGCCTCCAATGGCATTGGATATCCTAGGGCGGCATATATACCAGGGCGAGTCGTGCCCTTGGGGACAGCCATTCAACATAGGCTTGACTCCCCGTCACCCAGCCGGATATTTGCAGTGGGCCCGGCACATTCTGTCCGCCAAGAGGTTGCAGTTGCTGAGGCCCGGGTTGTATCCCGCGGTTTACGTTCTCTCTTTCAGTACTCCACGCCTCCTACATGGTGGGTAAAAGCCTTTTTGGAACAATGGAACGTTCCAACTCACACCTTCCTTTTGTTGGATCAGGAAGTATCCATCTCTTTAGAGGAGTTCGCGGAGATCTTTGTCTTTCCTATTAGAGGGGAGCATTATGAGGAACTACTTCCTTATTATGAGTACGTCTTTGCCGCCAAGTCGGTGATGATGGGCCTTACCCCAGACAATGCCATTCAACATCAATCACCAATTTTGATTAAGGTGTTGAATATCTAAGAGGGCCTATTTCTCGAGTCTGCGAGCCGTGGGGTTAATTTTATGGATTTTATCGCTCCTTTTCTCCGCTCGGAAGTACTGTCGAAGGAATCCGCGAAGTTCGCCAAACTTGACGATCCTTTTGGCTTAGGTTTGGGCAACCTGCCGACGGCGGAGGCGGATCAGAAGAGTTTCTTTCTCCCCGACACCCCGCTCGTCCCTTTTGCAGAGCTTGCAGCTCCTGGGATCGACGAAGAAACGTTCTTTTTGGGGTTTCTTGGGCTATGGATGAGCTGGTTTGCGCTTCCGATGCACCCTCACCGTATGAGGTCGTCCGTCTTCTACCCAGCGCATCGAATGGTTATTGGGGTGAAAGTGGCCGTCGGGGTCGCTGGGTTAGCCCATTTGTATCACGGCCTTAGCCTAGCGGCAGATACTACTCAACCGGGGGTGCATCCCATGAACTTCTCAATGCATTACTTCACCTCGTGGCTTGAGTTGCATGTGCTTGGCGCATTTGGAATTCATAAAAGGCCCTTTTTTTATGAAAGATATAACTTTCCTCGATTTCTGCGGCTGGTTGACGCTTCTATTTTGGAACCGACTCCACGAGAGGCTCGGGGCTTACTCCTTCGCCTGCATATCGTCAGGGATGGCATGACCTTTGTTGACAAGGTCTTGAATATCGGCAAAGAATCCGCGAAGGTGGTGCAGCCGCTGTGGGACACCTTTAAAGATGGCACCTCTACCTTGAAAGCTCGGGAGGTTCTCCACCTATATTCGATCAGGCCGGACTTTCTGGTGTTTAGACAGAATGATGCGGCGTTGTTTATAAGATACAACCTGCATCTTTTCGCCCAACAATCTAGCTACAATCAGGGTGTTCTGCTTGAGGCCTTTCTAGCTGAGCCGCCCGCCATAGAAGAAGGCATCTGCAGCGCGCTACACCATTTCATGAGGCTCAACACCGGTTCTAACTTTTTTATCAGTGAGCCAAACTGCGCCCCAAAGGTGTTGAACGTGTACGTGGCGTGGTACCAGCAGATGATGGGTGCTGTCATCAGGGAGGAAAAGAAGTTGTTGCTTGATCGTAAGGGTGCAACCCCTGCTGGTAATCCAGCTATTCCTTTGAAGCAACGGATCGTCGTTCGTCCTCCTTTGAGAGAGGTTGCTGCGGTTGTGGTCCCGCGCGTGATGCCTGAACTGCCGCTACCCCGTGCTCCCGTGAAAGCGGTGACTGTGGCGTCTCCCGAGTCTGGTGTGGGTTCAGATATCGGGACTCGTCGTCCAAAGGTGCTCACTAAGCGTAAGCTTGTGCTGGCGGCTAAGGGCACTCGCTTGCAGAAGAAGAAGAAGTCGATTCTTTCTGCAGAAGTTGTGCTCGGCCAGGAGCCTCATGCTCCTGATAGCGAGGGCCTAAGAGAATATGGGACCAACGAGGATTTATTTATGGCGCCGGATGATACTGATCTGGAGGCTGCCATCGTAGCTTCCGAGCGACTAGCTAGCCACAAAGCAGGACTGATCATCCTCGCTGAGTCAGGTAGTCTTCATTCGTATCTTTTTGTCGTTGCATTACATTTTATTATCGTGTTTTGACTGACACTTTTTCTTCAACAGGCGTTTCCACTGAAGAGGCTCTCGCGGCTTCCCTCAAGACTTTTGAGGAGGAAGAGAGGCTTCGCGCTTCGTTGGACCTTGGTATATTTCGGCTCATTATGCCCTTATTCCCTTTTCCTTCATGGATATTCTTACCCCTTTTTCATCTTATCGCAGGGACTACTTCGACCCAAGTTATCCCGAGTGCCGTGCCGATTTCACAGGGTGGTGCGGAGATGCTTCCAAGGCCGGCTACCGAAGTGCCAGCTTCTCCAGTATCGCCAAAAGAGGCTTCACTTAAGCAACCGATGACGGACGCCATAACGGCACCAGAGGTAGCTCCTGAATCGGACGATGAGTCTCCTTGATGGAGGTCCTAAGAAGATCAGCTCTCATGGCCCAGGCGCAAAGGAAGCGCATGAGCTGTACAGCAAGAGAACGTAACGCTGCCTTGGCCGTAGGTGTAGGCTCTAGCGCTGCTTCCCCTATCCCTGCTTCTTTAGAGGGTGCTCCGGCCGCCCTGTCTACCGCTCATAGACAGGCGGTACGCGCAGATCGGGAAGCGATTGAAAAGCCTTCCCAAGGTAACGTAACACTATGTCCTTTTATTAGAGTTTAATCTTCGGATTCTCATATATCATACCCTGCAGGGCCAAGTCCGGGTGAGGAGGTGGCGGGTGAGATGACTGCAACCACCGAGCCCGAAGCAGCTACTTTTTCTCAGGAGTTCGGGACTGCTCCAATTGCCGCTCTTTCTGCCTGTGGTTCCCTGCCATCTCCTGGCATTGTGAGTGCCACGACGGCTCTCGTGGAATCAGGGGACGAAGCCACGGGCGGCGAAACTACCCTCCCGAGTGAGATCGAAGAAGTCGTGATGCTTGGTGATGCTTCCGTCATAGTTTTGGCTGATGACCTGTCTGGTAGGTCTCGGGCCGCTGCATTCTTTTCGTTTTGCAACCCCTTCTGATGAAATTTTGTTCCTTTTGAATGTAGGTGTGGTGAGCACTGAGGTTGTGCCACCTGAAGAAGCAGCACCAGCTGCCGCTCTGACGGTCGTTGCCCCTTCGTCTCCTTTTATATCTTCTCAAATGCTGGAAGGTATGGGTTTACGATTAATTTAAATCGGGGATAGCATCTTTCGTGTACTGACCATGTATCATCGTAATCTCGCAGGTGTTCTCTTTGATCATCTGTATCAAGTGCTGAACCCGCACTTCTCCTTCCAGTCGGAGATTAGCTTGCCCGCTGGTGTCGGTGAGTATCTTTTCTGACCGATGTCTTTTCTTTTCTTTAACGGGAAGCCATGTCATTACTAATTCTTCTTTGCATTACTTGTAGCCTTATAAATTGAAGGAGGGGATGAGGGTATCGTCGCGCCACCGGTACTCCCAGTTCTTCCCCCTGTTTCAGCCGGTATAGTAAACTTTATTGTTCGTGTATCTTCTCTATTTCTTGAGCCTTCATTTGACTATGATTTGTTTTGCAGTGGTCGCACCGACTCCAGCTCCGTTCGAGTCTCGCATCATAATGCTGGCAGGGCCCTTTTCCAGACGTCCATCTTCAAAAGGCGCTGTGACCAGTCTGCGTATGTTGAGCGAATACATCGAGGAGCTTGACGCGGAGGCCCCTACATTCGCTGAAGATTTTGCTGCCGAGGTTAATCCAATGCCGGCGATGCTTGTGAACTTCCATAACGAAGGCGTCGTTGAGTTTTGGGTTAACCACTGCAGGAAGATTGAAGCCTGCCTGCATGGGCTTGAGCTTAGGCGTCCTGCTCCTGAGATGTTGGTTTTGAACTCCCAGCGGGCTGCATGGGTTGAGCAGAGTGTGTCCTTCCTCCGCCATTTTGAACAAGAAACGATCTTGAGGCGGAAGGAACGCGAGGAGGATTCGGGTGAATCTGCTCGGCTGTGCGCCAAAGTTGAAGCGAATGCCGCGCAACTGAGAGCCGTCTTTGACAATTTGCAGCGATTCATTTCGGACGGGCTGGCATTGAGGCGGAAGCTAGACTCCATTGAGCGGGTTACGCAGAGTCGCGAAGCTGCCCAACGGGAAATCGATAAGAAGGTTTCATCGTGCTTGCAGCAACGGGCTCGAATTGAAGCAGAGCTGGTCGCGGCGACCGATCATGAGAAGGCGTTGAGAGGAGTGCGCGAGCAGTTAGCTGATTTATTGAAGACGCCTCCTTCTCAGCAACTATTTTCGTATAGATTAAACACTTGTAACCTTTGAATAATATGTATCCATTTTTTTATTCTTTCATATGATTCAACTTGTACTCGATTGAATTCATGAATAAAAGATACACATTTTTTTGTTCTATTGTTGCTTTCTTCTCCCCGCTGTGTCATTGCCATGTGATTTTAGCAAGTGTGGCCTGTAGATAGTAGAGAACATTTCATCTTAGCCTCCTTGTAGGGTAGAGATGGCTTAAGAAGCAGGTTCAGGTCTGCTGCCTAGGACTTTTCGACTTTATGAGCCGTGAGGGTCTCATAAAGACTTTTCTCCCTGCAAGTCGAGAGGATCTCGTAGATGTATTTTCTCCTTAGGAATCGTGAGGATTCCTAAGTGTGTTTTCTCTCGAGAGTCGTAAGGATCACCCGAGAGAATTTTCTTTCTTACAAGCCGAGAGGACTTGTAAGTGGTTATTTCCTTTCTTGTCGATGTTTGACTTATGAGAGTGTGTCCTGTAGAAAATCTACCTTGACCTCTCTGCGAGAAAATGATGGCTTGGGAGACTGGGTTAGGATCTTCCACCTAGGACTTTTCAACTGAATGAGTCGTGAGGGTCTCATAAAGACTTTTCTCCCTACGAGTCGAGAGGATCTCGTAGGTGTGGTTTCTTCTTAAGAATCGTGGGGATTCCTGTTTCCCCCAATCAGAGCAAAGCACTGTTTTGAAATTCAAAATTTAAAAAATTGAAGCAACGCTTTAGATCCAGCGCTAGGCGCGCTGCGCGCCACGTGTCAAGCACGGGTGCGCTAGCGCCAGATGCACTGCGCCCTAGGCAGCGCACCCCCAATCAGAGCAAAGCTTTGTTTTAAAATTCAAAATTTAAAAATTGAAGCAACGCTTCAGATTCGGCGCTAGGCGCACTGTGCACCACGTGTCAAGCACGGATGCGCTAGCGCCAGGTGCACTGCGCCCTAGGCAACGCACCCCCAATCAGAGCAAAGCTCTGTTTTAAAATTCAAAATTTAAAAATTGAAGCAACGCTTCAGATCCGGCGCTAGGCGCGCTGCGCGCCACGTGTCAAGCATGGAAGCGCTAGTGCCAGGTGCGCTGAGCCCTAGGCAGCACACCCCCAAATCAGAGCAAAGCTCTGTTTTAAAATTCAAAATTTAAAAATTGAAGCAACGCTTCAGATCCAGCGCTAAGCGCGCTGCGCGCCACGTGTCAAGCACGGAAGTGCTAGCGCAAGCTGCGCTGCGTGCCACGTGTCAAACGTAGGTGCACCAGCTCAAAGTGCATTGCGCTCTGAGCAGCGCACCACGTGCAAAGCACGGGTGCGCCAGTGCAAAGTGCATTGCGCTCTGAGCAGCGCACCACGTGCAAAGCACGGGTGCGCCAGCGCTGGAATTAAAAATTCCCCATCGTTATATCAAAAGATCTAATACTAATGATAAATCATTAATTAATCAAAATTAAAATTCTGTTATGGAAAGATTTTTCCAATCTTGTTAAAAACAAGAAGATTGCCTTCTGTAAAACAGAAGCCTTAGGATCAAAGATCCAACGGTGGGAAACATTTCCAAATCAATCAGAGAAATATCTTTTTAACTGATTCAACAAATCAGCTTGCCCTATATAAGGGCCCCTAGACTTCAAATCTGAGAGAGAAACCCCCCTACAAATTTTGAGAAAACTCAAAGAAAGAAGAGCAAGCTCTTAGCAAAAGAAGACTATTTCTTCAAGGTAAAGAATGATTCTTAAACAAAGAGATGAAATCATCTGATAAAAACAGAAGAATTATCTTCTTAAAAGATCATAGATCTACAAAAGACTAAGATTTTCTATAATAAAAGATCAAAAGATCTCATCATAAAAACAGAAAAAGTATTTACTTCATTCACAGATCATTGATCTATAAAGGCAAAGCCCTTTCAAAAATAAGAACTGTTGTTCTTGAATCTTGAGGCGAAACCTCCTTTAAAAAGAATATAAATTTTTTCACAGATCATAAATTTGATCAAATGCGTTTTACGCTATTAAAAAGTGCCTTGCACTCATGAACTGCGCTTTTGCGCTCCTCGAACCGGCGCTCAGCGCCAAAACGTGCCACGTGTCAATCACAGATGCAACTTGCGCTTTACGTTTATGAAATAGCGCGTTGCGCTCATGGGCTGGTGCAAAGCGCCAAGCGCGCCACGTGTCATTTGCGTGTGCACCACCAAACTAGTGAAACGCGCTCATAAACTGGCGCAATGCGCCCATCATCTGGCGCTTAGCGACAAGCGCGACACGTGTCCTTTCGTGTGCGCTATTTGGCAGAAGCACAATGCGCTCTTTAATTGGCGCAAAGCGCCTAGTGCGCCACGTGGCGCACTGTCAGAACACACATTGTTCTGATGAATGCTATGCATTCAGTACAAGACAAAAAAATGTCAGGATCTAATGCTCGACATTATTAAAAGGGTCAAGCCCAAATAAAAGCTCAACATATCAGAACAATAAAATGTTAAATATTTGTCGGACTTAGCCCAAGACTAGCCATAAGTCCTCAACCCATATTAATTGAGCCCGCATGCTCATAAATCTTTTAACAGATCTTAGTTCCAAATTGGACCACAGATCTTCTAACCAAAATTGGTTCAAGGGTACATCTCTGAACCCCTCTGATATATGTCGTTGTAATCCTTCAACGTCTTCAGAAAGGTGACGAGTCCTGACAACCATACATTCCATAGACTATGATGTCCTTAACTTCGGACTGTAGGGTCCCTTTAAAACCTACAGACTATGACGTCCTTAACCTTGACTGTGAGGTCTTTAAACTCATGGACTATGACGTCCTTAACCTTGACTGTGAGGTCTTTAAACTCACGGACTATGATGTCCTTAACCTTGACCGAGATGTCTTTAAACTAATATTGGACCGAGATGTCCTTAAACTAACATTGGACCCCCATGTCCTTAAACTGGTAATGGACCACCATGTCCTTAAACTGGTAATCGACCGCAATGTCTCTAAACTAAACAATAGAGCGCAAATGCTCTTTTGTTGGATCTAAACGATCCCGTTAAGTTGATCTTAGTCTAAAAATTAGACTAACGTATCCTTAACAAACGTTTAACTTGATCTTAGTCTCAAATGAGACTAACGTATCCTTAAACCCAACCCCCAACCCCAAATCTAAGAAAATACGGATTTGGACTAATCCACGTCCTACGGGCGACAAAATAAATTAGTCTCCGTATACAATCCATGAGCAACTAAAAACAAAACAAACACTCACGATACAAAGTGAATATCTGTAGAAGGAGAAAGTGGTTACCGCGACGCGGTAGCGTAATTAACTGCAAAGGCTTTCCCCTGCACGGAAGAGCATCCCCATAATCAAAAACCCCTCATATGAGGGTGAATCTGACGAAGTCTACTACATTGGCCGCATCCGTTTAAACCTTCGATATACGGTACTATAAATCAACTTGGCATCTTCGGAGAGGGGGATGGATAGCACCAAGTAGCATTTGCCCTGGAATTTAGGCCCCGACGTCACAACGTCCCGGTCGTGTCTTCTGGCGGGGAACAGATTCTGGCACACCCGGTGGGACCTTTTCCTCTTTCCACTCTATACTTCGTATGTCGTGTCTCACGAATGAATCACGGTTTTAATATGGTTGCTCTTGAGATCAAGGTACTAAGATTTGGAGTCTTGCTCCGTGCTGAAAGCGAAAGATCAATGGCTTCTACCTGCACAAAGTGTTCCAACTGTAGCTGCAATTCACGTTCCGCCTCATCTGGAGGCATAGCTTACGGATGCCAAGCGGCCTCCCTGTTCACGATGCCGGTGGAATAGGTCACTCATGCCACCACTGGTTTATTCTTCGGGACCATGCTCCCGCCAAAAAGCTTCAGTGCTCCTATACCAACATAAGAAGCTCCCAAAAAGTCTATCTTTGATTGGCTTGAGACTACTGCGGCCCCTCTCACCGGGTCGTCCAGCTCCAGCACCTCGGTCTTCGCCAGATTGACCCAAAGTTCCTGTGGGCCAATGGTGAAGCCTGCAATTCAAGAAAAGGTTGTTCTGAAGAGAGTAACCATCCCTGCTCCCAAAGTCGTCAAGGCGGCTTCTCCTGCCAAAGGGTCGGTCTTTACAAGACTGACTGTCCCGGCTCCCACTCTAGCTCTCGTTCCCACTCCGAAGTCTGTCTTTGATAGATTAAATACTGCTACTCAACAGACATCATTCTTTAAGAGGCTGAAACCAGCAACAGCCCTTCTCCAGAACAGAGGGCATGACGAAGTCTCCCCTAAAGCTGAAACAATCCTAACGGCTCGACACGCTCGACATCGCCACTGGCGCCGAGTAAGGAAGGCTGGGGGCAACTCCCCCTCTGGGCGAACTCCACCAGCCCCAACGGTAGAAGTCAATGCTGCTGTTCCAACTGGGAACAGCTTTGAATTGCTGAACAAGGTGCGCAGGAATTCTCCTACCGCCGTACTGAAAAGATCCCTCCACCCGTGGAGAAGGTTACAGAAACAAAGTCGGAGCAGTCCCCTCAGCGGCTGTCCTCTAAAATATACAAGGTCTGGCGACAGGTCCAGGACTCAATAATTGATCAAGATTACCCTCGCCGACAGAAAAAGGTGAAGGTTCAACAGGAAGAGAACCGTCCTAGCAAGCCACAAAAGACAACAGCTACCTGGATGCCCACTGCAACGACCCCCTCGACTTCAACTGCTCAAAAGAGAAGGAGGCCAGAGAAAGCCCCTGTGGACGTGGCAAACCGTAAAAGCGCTGAATCTAAACGCCCCAAGTCTGGGGGCATGGTAATACATATCGTTTATATAGCTTCCAAAAAAGAGGAAAGCCGTTCTTCCACAGGTCATCGACCGCTTACGCGATCAGTGACTAAGGCCCAGGAACAACAACAGTAGAAGCTTCAGCAGATGCTGACTGCGATGGCCGCACTCACTGGGCCAAAAGAAAACCTAGAGACCTCAGATCAACGTCAAGAACAAGAGACTGACACCGAGTTCCTCCGAAGAATGCTCGAAAGGAAAGAAAAAGAAGCTGCGGAGCAGGCGGCCAATATAAAACGAATGGCTCTTTTGTTCCAGGACATGGCTGGGATGATGTTACAGCCGGAACCTCCAGCTAAAGACCCCCTGATTATCATTGAAGATGACAGAGGGGAGACATCAAACCCTCCTCCGGCTTTTTCAGCAGCCAAGGAGGAGACCATCTCTAAAGCCATGCTTGACGATTATATCGCTCAGCAAATATGAGCTCACCAGGCGAATGAAGCGGCTGGGCAAGTTGTTAAAACTGGGCGACTATATCCAGGCTGGTATGACCAAATAAGGTACCCGCCAGGATATACGATCCCTAAGTTCCATGTATATAAAGGGACGGGCAACCCTCACCAGCATTTCGCTCAATTCAGAGCCTTATGCGGCAACACCGGAGGTGATGATAAACTACTGCTCCGCCAGTTTGTCGGTAGCTTGTCGGAAACAGCGTTCGAATGGTACTCTGAACTCCCGAACGATTCTGTTAAGACATTTGCGGAGATGGAGCAGCTGTTTACGCAGAGATTCGCAAGCGCTAGCGAGCGTAATCTGATTACCACACTAATTAACGCCAGGGTGAAGCCGGGTGAAACTTGGGTCCAGTATGCAATACGGTGGCGAAATTTATGGTCAAAATGCGAGCAGCGCATCGAAGAAGCGCCGGCAGTGGGCATGTTCATGGGAACTCTTAACCCTCAAGCGACCATCTCCCAATTTATGATGTTATTCAAACCGACCACTCTTCAGTCCTTGATTGATAAGCTAGCCCAAATGGACCAGATGGGTTACAGGCCTTCCTCTTCAAAGCCGAAGCCACGGAACGAAAAAGAGAAAGGGAAGGCGAATTTCGTTGCCAATGCTCAACAACAGCCTAGTGGTCCAAAACTAACTGATCGCTTAGAGGAGAGACGGTGATACTATAATGAGAAAATGAAATGCCCTTACTCGTTTCCCCGGAACAAAATGAGGAGACTGTTCGAGTTAGCGGTGCGCAACAGGCTCATCAATCTGCCGAATCCAAAACGACCGTTGCAACTCGGTGAGGCTAATAATCCCAATTATTGCCCCTATCACCAAACGATAAGCCATCCAATTGAAGATTGCTTCGTCTTTAAAGGTTGGATCGAAGACCAATACCAACAGGGCAAGTTCGCACTGTCCGAGAATTGGAAAGTAAGCCCGCCGCAACCTCACGCTCCCAAGAAGACGGACACACCAGAGGAATCATGTTCTTTCATAGAAGAAGCTCCATGGGAAGTCGTTCTTTCAGCCAAGACTAAAAGAATGATGAAGGATCTCCAAACGTGTCCGGCAATCAGGTGGAAAAATTCGCTGGAACCCGAGATTATCGAGGGAATACTGAAGCCGCGCCCAACTCCAAAAATTGGTGATGGTAGTCAAAGCGCTCATACCCAGCCGTCAAAGTCTTCGAAGAAGAAGAAGAAGACCAAAAATCCCGTGAAGCTTAATGGCGAGCGTACGGACCTGAAAAAATATATCGACGCGCTGGAAGAATATAACCAGAAGGTGCGGACCCCGGTCACACTCTAAGAATTTCTCAGCCATGTCCTTGAGGATGGAGATGATGACAATGGAGAAGACTCGTCGGATGAATCTGAGGATTACGTGGCAAGTTTCCATGTGATCTCTCACTCGTCGAAGAATGATGAAGAAAACCTTTACACAGAGAAACTGGGGGCAGAGCCTGAGCCGGAACTTCTAGGACCATCAGACGAAATGATTGATGCATTCCTGAACGAAGCCCTTCTTAAAAGCAAAGCTGATCAAGAGCGCGAGATGGCCATATTTGAAAAGGCCAAACACCGGCGACTGGACGAAAGCATCGAAACACTCCCACCAGATCAAAGTACATCAGCTGGAAATAAAAGCAGGATCAAGACATGGAAACAATTCGCTAGAGCCCTGTCAAAAGGAATGAAGTTGCCCTCTTTCAGAAAATTCTCGCGGCGATATTCATCTTGATGAAGCGGACGCACATCCCAACTTCTTCTTGTATCATCAGAGGATTACACATCCTACCGAAGAGTGCGTGGCCTTTAAAAAATGGTGGCAGGGATATATTGCCCACCGACAATACATTCAGCGGATGAAACGCAAAACTCGTCGGGAACAAAGAAGCACGATAAATGAGCATATGAAAACCACCGGCAACTGTCACATGGTCGATGCTGGAAGATCGCAAGTTCTCACCTTCGGGAGCGATTCTGATGAAGAAATAGCCCTTGGCCCTCTCTTCAGAGAACCCACATCTGAGACGGAAGAAACGAAGACCTGTGAGAACATTCAGCTGCGCAATCGTACGCTGCCGGAAAAGAATCTTGGACCCGCGAATAGTGGGTCGAATAGAAAAGATAATGGAAAAAAAATCCCTGAAGATATTGCCCTTGATGATCAAGTCTTCAAAGAGCTAACAGCCAAGGACCCGCCAAAGAAAAACAGGGTGGATTACAACGTTCTGGCACACTTGAGGAAACTACCTTCGCAGCTAAGCATTTTCGATGCCCTCTTGTTATCAAAAGAAGCAAGAGATTCTCTGATCAAGGCATTACAAGAGCCTGACCAGTTTCAAGCTTTCCCCGCCGAAGAAAAGATGAAGGACGAGCTGGAAGAAGTACACACAGCCGATATCACCTTCGGAGATGAAGATCTTCTCCTTGGGACGTGCGAGCATAACCATCCCCTTTATGTTTTCGGATACTGTCACGATATAAAGATAGGCAAAATCCTGGTTGACAATGGGTCTTCCGTCAATCTCCTCAATGTGAGAGTGTTGAAGGAAATCTGCATGAGCGTTCATCACCTCGCTCATGATAAAATCACCATCTCCGGTTTTGACTCCCAGTCATCACGAACTCTCGGGTCTGTGATACTGACGCTGCGTTTCGGGCTACTCGTTACGGATATTAAATTTCACGTCATTGACGCCAAGACTTGCTACAATGCTTTGCTCGGCCGGCCTTAGTTACACGAGTACAACATCATCCCATCTACACAACACCAGTGTATGAAATATTTCAAAGATGGTCTATACCGTGACGGGGGAGTTGAACCCATTCTCCGTGAACGAAGTCCGAAAGTACGAAGATGCAAATACTTCTTACCAGATTTTGATGACACGGAAAGATGTCACCAACCGAAGAACAAAGCTATCACCACTATTCCGGTCTTCGGGAGTGATACCGAGGAGGAAGAAGAGATAGTTTATTCAGGACCGCCCCAACGCAACAACCCGTGACCGTCCACCCCTATGATAATCTTCGGCAGTGACTCGGAAGATGAAGTTAACGCTATATTCTCCGCTCGACCATCAATTCAAGCCTTTGATGAAGATCAAAGTTTGTAAGTTGCCATGGTTCCGCCAAAACATCATAAAGAGCTAGACGCGCTTGATACCTACAGGGTGGAAGAAATGCAGGCATTCTATGTCCCTCCTAGGCGAAAGGATGAAAAGTCGATCCTATTCTACCAATCCGGGGAAACTAAAGTGGAGAAAGAAATCTGGCATGGCGCGGATTCTACACTTGACAGACTCCAGCCCATCCGCTTGCCCAGATATTATACAGACAGACTAAAAAGACTGTTGAGACGCCAAGGCGTACCCCTCAAACAGACTGCTCGACAAGCTCAGTTCTACAACAAGATCTGGAATGTCCCTAGAACTCAGCGAAAGTTGCCCAACGGGAGAATGGAAGTGACCGGGCTTGGGTATGTTCAATCCAAGAAATGAGAGCTACTCCGCGACTGCTATGTCATACATGAATTTGATGAAGAAAGAGATGCTTTGTGGGAAGAGGCTAACCCTGAACCAGAAAGAGCTCCCGCCGTGAAAATGCCAGGTCCATCGTTCGAAGAACAAATGGACAAGCTTATAAGAGAAGCAAATCAAAAAGTTCGAGACGATCATAACCGCGAGATGGCTATCTATGAGAAAGCCAGAACGCAGCGCCTCCTTCAGCAGGCCGTGGAGAATGAAGAGGCCCTTCGTCGCCAACCCGTCACAATGAAGACCCGGGGCGGAGGCAAAAATAAACCAAAGAACGGGAAAAACGTTCGACAGCGGCAAAACGGGACCAAGAAGCCCCGCGACCGAGAATCGAGCAGCCTGGATTCGTCTCTTGTAAAGAAGATGGGCCAAGTATACTGTTTTCCTCAAGACAAGACAAAGAAGATATTCGATCTTGTCATGAAACACCAGATGGTGACACTCCTAGAGTCCAAGCACCCTGAGCAATCAAGCGAGGTCTCTCACCCGGATTATTGCTCCTATCACCAAGCGATATGACATCCTCTCGAAGACTGCTTCACTTTCAAGAATTGGGTTGAAGACCAATATCAGTAAGACAGGTTCGCTCTATCCAGCAGTTGCTGGATAACCCCGCCGCAGAAGCATGAACCTAAAGCCATGAGAGTAGAACAAGATCAACATCGGTCTTGGAAGCGATCTCGCACTTGTCACGTGATAACGCTGTCAGAAGAAGGACCTGAGAATATGGATGACCTCCCCTGGTGCTTCGAAAATAATGAAGATGAAGTGATCTCAGAGTTTCTACCAGCGCCAAGAGAGCTGGAAGATGGGATACACACTACTGCAGATAACCTCAAGAAAATCGACTTGGGAACGGCAAAAGACCCGCGGCCAACATTCATCAGCAAACTGTGGTCGGAAGAAAAAATGGCTACACTCAAAGACGTGCTCATGCGGTATAAAGATTGCTTCGCGTGGAACTATTCCGAAATGCCGAAACTAGATCCAGAGATTGCTGTGCACAAATTGGCGATATCTCCGGACATCAAGCCAGTCAAAAAAGCACCGAGACGAATGTGGCTCGAGCTTGAGATGAGCATTAACGCCGAGGTCAAGAAGCTAATCGACTCTGGCTTCATGCAAGAGGTTCAGTACCCCGACTGGATCGCCAATATTGTTCCAGTGATGAAGAAAAATGGGACGGTGCGCATATGTGTGGACTTTCGGAATCTCAATAAAGCCTGCCCGAAGGACGACTTCCCAGTACCGGTCACTGAGCTGATGATAGACAACACGTCCACTCACAAAGTTTTCTCCTTCATGAACGGCTCGTCGGGATACAATCAGATAAAGATGCATCCCGAAGACCAGAAGCATACCGCTTTCCGGACCCCTTTGAGCATATTCTGCTACAAGGTGATGCCTTTCGGTCTAAAGAACGCTGGCGCTACTTATCAGAGGGCCATGACGAAGATTTTCGATGACCTCATACATGAAATCGTCGAATGCTATATCGACGATCTCGTGGTTAAAAGCAAATCATACGAGGAACATCTAGAACATCTGAAGATCGTGTTTCAGCGCATTCGGAAATACAATTTGAAGATGAACCCTCTGAAATGTGCGTTCGGAGTTTCCTCAGGCAAATTCCTAGGATTCGTTGTTCGCCACCGAGGCATCGAGATAGACCCATCGATGATCAAGGCGATCATGGAAATGCCACCACCGAGGACTCTCAAGCAACTGCGGTCTCTCCAAGGAAAGCTCATGTATATCTGGCGATTTATAGCCAATCTCATCGGCAAGTGCCGCCCCTACAGTCACTTGATAAAGAAGGGGATCCCGTTCGTCTGGGATTGCAAATGCTATAGTGCACAGGACGAAATCAAGCAGTACCTGCAGAATCAGCCGGTGTTGACCGCTCCCGTCAAGGGAAAGCCTCTCATTTTGTGTACAACTGCCCTTGAAGGATCTTTAGGAGCACTATGGGCACAAGAGAACGACCAAGGGAAGGAGTGAGCCCTTTATTATTTGAGTCGAGTTCTCCTGGGGGCAAAAAGCAATTACTCTCCCATTGAAAAACACTGCCTGGCGTTGATCTTCGCAATAATGAAGCTTATACACTATGCGTTAGCACATGAGGTCCATCTCATATCAAAAGTGGATCCTCTTAAATATTTGATGTCGAAGGCCATATTAACAGGGCGGCTCGCTAAATGTGCCCTGCTCTTGATGGAGTTCTCGATAACTTATCATCCCCTCAAGGCGGTAAAAGGCCAGGCTATCGCCGACTTCCTCGCTGAGCATCCAATACCTGCCAATTCTCCCTTGAGCTGCGACTTGCCAGACGAGCACGCGTTTGACACAATCGACGGCGAAAGAAGAGAGAGTGATACCCGATGGGAACTCTACTTCGACGGGGCATCTTCCATAAAGAAGCGCAAACAAAGCACCCCTATAATCAAATCAGGGGTAGGCCTCATCTTCGTGACTCCACAAGGAGGGATATTGCATTTCGCTTTCTCTTTAACAGAGCCGAGGACAAACAATGAAGTCAAATATGAATCTTTGATAGCAGGTCTCGAGATCGCTATCGATATGGGAATTGAAAACCTCCTCATATACGGAGACTCACAACTGGTCGTTAGTCAAGTAAACGGTGACTATCAAACGTGCAAGCCAGAGTTGGTGAAGTACGGCGAGAGAGTACAACAACTGCTGATTCAAATTCCTTCCTAGGCCTTGGAAAGTATACCGCGTACGGAAAATAGCAAAGCGGATGGATTAGCTAAGCTCGCTAAAGAATTGGCCGACGAGAACCTCGATGACGTAAGGATCATTGTGCAAAGCCGTCGGGTTCTTGCACCGGCAGAAATGTCTCTGGAGTCTCCCGAAGAAAAGGGAACGACCGAGCAAATGACCCTGCAAATAAAAGACCAGGAAAAGCCTGTGGATTGGAGGGAAGTCTTCATAGATTACTTCAAATCCCGTCGAACACCTGACGATGCATCCTCAAGGCATCAGCTTATGAAACGAGCTCAATCCTTCGCTTTTGTTAATAATACTCTGTATAAGAGATCGTTTGATTCTCTATGGCTAAGATGCCTGGGACCTGAAGAGGCAAAGAGAGTCGTCCAAGAAGCTCACGACGGACTCTGCGATTCTCACCAAGCCGGGTCGAAGATGAAGCTGAAGATTAAAAGGATGGGCTACTATTGGCCCACGATGATTCAGGACTGCCTCGACTATGCGAAGCAGTGTCACTCGTGCCAGATTCGTGGAGACTTTACCATCAACATCCTAATCCACTACACCCAACGATGGCTAGCTGGCCATTCGAAATATGGGGAACTGACATAATCGGCCCTATCGAACCAATATCGTCCAGAGGACATCGATTCATCTTGGCGACAACTGATTACTTCTCTAAATAGGCCGAAGCAGTACCTCCGAGGGAAGTGAACACGGAGATTATCCTCCATTTCTTCAAGACACACGTCATCTATCGGTTTGGAACTCCGCGACGGATTATCTCCGATAATGGGCCAGCCTACAGAAGCCACAAGATCAGCCGCTTCGCACAACAGCATAATATAGACTGGCGATACTCTTCGGTCTATAATCCCCGAGCTAACGGCCTAGCTGAGGCTTTCAACAAAACCTTGACGAAGATCGTGAAAAGACGGTGTCTCGAAATAAGAAGGACTGGCACGAGAGACTGCATGAAGCTCTTTGGACGTATCGAACTACGTTCAAAACGGCCACAAACACAACGCCGTATGCATTGGTATTTGGCACTGAAGCGGTACTTCCCCTTGAAGTAGAGTTACCCTCTTTGCGAATGGCAGTTCACTATCAGCTAACGGACGAAGAAAATGCTTACCTTCGACTTGAGGAGCTAGATGCCCTTGATGAAACCCGGCTTATGGCGCAACAAAATCTGGAGGCTTATAAAGCGAAGATGACGCGCTCATATGAAAGATTGGCTAGGCCAAGAACATTCCGCCAAGGCGAACTCATGCTAGTGGTCAAGAGACCTATGATCCCTAATCGCGCCAAGTGGGGAAAATTCGAGCCGAACTTTGAAGGCCCATATATCATAGACAAAGTTTACTAGGGTGGAGCCTATCTACTCATGGACATGCATGGTGAAAGACCTTTCAGGCCAATAAACGGTCGCTTCCTAAAGAAATACTATGCCTGACGAGTCACGGCTTAGGTCAACGATAGATGACGATGACTATGTCCGCTCGCTATCTTCCTGAGCCCAAACTCTGTAAGTAGTAGCCGGCTTTCGGACCGAAACATCCTTAAACTAACGATGGACCACTATGTCCTAAAACTGGCTATTGACCGAGACATCGATAAACTACTGTAGACTGCAGCATTCCAAGTCTGACACAAAAAAAAAGAATAAAAAAAGAAAAAAAAAACAGAAAACGGTATGTCCATAAGCAAAATGGGCAAGGATGAAAACCCGAAAGGGCTCCGTGAGTAAAAACAACAGGGCAACCGGCGAGTTTTTGTGAAAACTCGAAAGGGCGCAACCTCGTTAAAGGACACTTGCAAGGTCCTCTCGACCTTGTAAGGAGAAAACTACATGTGTGTGATCCTTACAACTCACAAAAGAGCGACACACTTAGGGATCCCCATGATTCCTAAGGAGAAATTACACTTGCGAGATCCTCACGACTCGTAAGGAGAACCCTCTTGTGAGACCCTCACGGCTCATAAGGTTCAAAAGTCTTAAGCTACAGGGATCTGAACCTGTTCTTAAGCAGCCATCCCAACCTCCGATACTGTCCTACAAGCGGCTCAATACCGACCCTTGTATACAATCCACGGGCGCGAATAAACATTTCCGTAACAAAGTCCCATCCGTGACTAGGGATATGTCTACACGGTGAACAACCCGTGTAAGTCCTCTCGACTTATAAGGAGAAAACAATCTTATAATATCCTTACGACTTATAAGGGAACATTCACTTAGGAATCCTCACGATTCTTAAGGAGAAAACTCACCTACGAGATCCCCACGACTCACAGGGAGAAATACCTTTATGAGACCCTTACGGCTCATCAAGTCAAAATCCTTAGTCGACAGGATCTTAACCCTGTTTACTAAGCCACCTTTGTTCGACATCAACAGAGGCAAATGATGATTTGCTCCTGACAATATCCCAGTTGTAGCGGTGCTGATGCCAAAATCGGTGTCTAATTCTAAGCTTGCAGCGAAAAGCCAGCGAGCCACACATGCATACGAAATAGCCGAAATGATGGGGCAACTTGCAAACAAAATCAGCGAGTAAAAATATATGCATGCAAAATAGCCGAAATGATTGGGCAACTCGCAATAAAAATTAGCGAGTAAAAATAAAATAAATAGCCGAAATGATTGGACACCGCGAAAAATAGCCGAAATGATTAGGCAATCGCGACCTTCACGATACAAAAGCTGAAATGATAGAGCATCGCGGAATAAAATAAAAAAAATATGAATGAAATTTTGTCCTACAGGTGATATCACATCAATCCCTGTATACAATCCAGGTGCGCAAACAAAGAAGGAATCACACTCCCCAGGCTCCATCAGAAGAAGAAGCCAAATCTCGATGATTCACAGACAGCGTGGAGATCATCTCAATACTCGTCTCATTTCAACAGACACGACATCAAAAAATCGGAACTGCGGCAAAATTCCTAGTTCCATGACTCGACGATGCACAGACAACCGAGAGTTAACCCTTCCTGGTCCCCGCAGAGCACGGCAATGACCCCGTGTGAGGCATCCAGAGCAGAGCCTGGTCCTCGCAGAATACGGCAATGACCCCGTGGGAAGCATCCAGAGCAAAATTCCTGGCTACGTGGAACGCGGCTTACATCAGTCCTGACCCCGTGGGAAACGTCCAGAGCGGATCCTGGTCCTCGCAGAGCATGGCAATGACCCCGTGTGAAGCATTCAGAAAGGAGCCTGGTCCTCGCAGAATACGGCAGTGAACCCGTGGGAAGCATCCAGAGCAAAATTCCTGGATACGTAGAGCGCGGCTTACGTCAGTCCTGACCCCATGGGAAATGTCCAGAGCGGATCCTGGTCCTCGCAGAGCATGGCAATGACCCCGTGTGAAGCTTCCAGAGTGGAGCCTGGTCCTCAAAGAATACGGAAGTGAACCCGTGGGAAGCATCCAGAGCAAAATTCCTGGCTACGTGGAATGCGACTTACGCCTGTCCTGACCCCGTAGGAAACGCCCAGAACGGATCCTGGTCCTTGCAGAGTACGGCAATGACCCCATGTGAAGCATCCAGAGCGGAGCCTGGTCCTCGCAGAACACGGCAATGACCCCGTGGGAACCATCCAGAGCAAAATTCCTGGTTACGTGGAACGCGGCTTATGTCAATCCTGACCCCGTGGGAAATGTCCAGATCGGATCCTGGTCCTCGCAAAGCACGGCAATGACCCCATGTGAAGCATCTAGAGCGGAGCCTGGTCCTCGCAGAACACGGCAGTGAACCCATGGGAAGCATCCAGAGCAAAATTCTTGGTTACATGGAACGCGGCTTACGTCAATCCTGACCCCGTGGGAAACGTCCAGAGCGGATCTTGGTCCTCGCAGAGCACAGAAATGACCCCATGTGAAGCATCTAGAGTGGATCCTGGTCCTCGCAGAGCACATCAATGACCCCGTATGAAGCATCCAGAGCAAAATTCCTGGTCACGTGGAATACGGCTTATGTCAATCCTGACCCCGTAGGAAGCGTCCAGAGCGGATCCTGGTCTTTGCAGAGCACGACAATGACCCTGTATGAAGCATCCAGAGTGGAGTCTGGTCCTCGCAGAACACGGCAGTGAACCCATGGGAAGCATCCAGAGCAAAATTCCTGGCTACGTGGAAGGCGGCTTACGTCGGTCCTGACCCCGTGGGAAACGTCCAGAGCGGATCCTGGTCCTCGCAGAGCACGGCAATGACCCCGTGTGAAGCATCCAGAGTGGAGCCTGGTCCTCTCAGAACATGGCAATGACCCCATGGGAAGCATCTAGAGAAAAATTCCTGGCTATGTGGAACGCGGCTTACGTCAATCCTGAACCCGTAGGAAGCATCCAGAGCAACTCCTGATTCTGTGAAATGCAGATAACGTCAATCTCATTAAACACTTATGGGTCCTCTCGATTTGTAAGGAAGAAAACTCTCTGATAAAATCCTTATGACTTATGAGGGAAACACACTTAGGAATCCTCATGATTCCTAAGGAGAGAATACACCTACGAGATCCTCTCGACTCGTAGGGAGAAAAGTGTTTATGAGACCCTCACGACTCATAAAGTTGAAAATTCTTAGGTAGCAGATCTGAACCTGCTTCCTAAGCCATCACTACCCCTTGAAGAACCCAAAACAAGATGCTCACTCTATCATCTACAGGCTACGCTTACTAAGGTAACGTGCCGGCAAAACAAAAAAGGGAGAAGCAAGAAATAACACAAGACGGTAAGGAATAAATGTATCTTTTATTTATAAATTCAATTGAGTAAGAGTTACATCATTTGAAAGGATAAAGAAAAATGGATACATTTTATTCAAAAATTGCAAATAAAAGCAATTATTGAGAGGGAAGCGCTTTCACTAATTCGATCAGTCGCTCACGCACTTCCCTCAGCCCCACTTTTTGATCAGCGGTCGCAGCCAACTCTGCTTCAACCTGGGCTCGCTGCTGCAAGTAAGACGAAAGTTGTTCTTCGACGGCCCACTGAGCTGCTTCTCGATTTTGTGCATCCCGCTTGACAACGTCAAGCTTCTGCCTCAGTGTTAACCCGTCAGAAATACATCGCAGAATGTCTTCGAAGATAACTTTCAACTGGGCAGCATTCGCATCAAGCTGAGCATTCAGTCAAGCAGATTCGCTTGAAGTTTCTTTATAGTCCTTCTGCTTTAAAGCCACTTCTTGTTCAAGATGGCGGAAGTAAGAAGTACTCTGCTCGATCCACGCAGTCCATTGAGTTCTCACAGCCAGAATCTCAGGAGCAGGACACCTAAGCTCAAGCTCATGCATGCAAGTCTCAATTTTCCTACAGCGATTAACCCAAGACTCATCAACGCCCTCACCATGAAAGTTTACGAGCGTCTCCAGCATAGGGTTAACCTCCTCGGAAAAATCCGCGGCGGAGGTGGGAGTTTCCTTGTCAAGCTCCTCAATATAGTCGCTCAGCATCCGCAGACTATTCGCGGCGCCTTTCGAAGATGGACGTCTGGAAAAGGGCCCTGTCGGCATCATAATGCGAGACTCGAACGGGGATAGAGTCGATGTGATTGTTGCAAAATAAATCATAGTTAGATGTCGGCTTAGGAAATAAAGAAAATACATGAAAAATAAAGTCTACTATACCGGCTGCAACAGGGAGCGGAGCTGGGAGTACTGGTAGCGCAACGATAGCCTCGTCCCCGCCTTCGATTTGTAAGGATTCAAGCAATACAAAGAGGGATTAGCAATAATGTGACTGCCCGTTAAAGAAAGGACGACCTTTAGAAAAGATACTCGCCGACACCAGCAGGCGGACTAATCTCTGACAGGAAGGAGAAGTGTGGGTGCAACACCTGATACAAGTGTTCAAAAAGGACTCCTGCAAGGACGCAATGATGCAACGTCAATACATAAGTTATACAGCTTAAAAAATAAGATTAACGGATCATGAATCCACACCTTCCAACATCTGAGATGGTACGAGGGAGGGCAGAGAATGTGTAACTGTCAAGGCAGTAACTGGTGACACTGCCTCGGGTAGCGCGACCTCAACGCTCGCCACACCTGCATTAGAAACAAAATAAACACTGTCAGGAAAGATTGAAAAGGATTGCAGAATAAAAAGGAAGGCAATGACCCAAGATCTACTTGGTGAGTCTCCGGTCGGAACCGCGATGAGGGCGTTACTTGATATAACGACTGTTTCATCCTCTTCCATCGGGATGGTCTCACCTCCTGTCGCCTCATCCCCTGAATTTACGACAGCCGTCGTAATGCTTGCGACACCAGGAGATGGCAAAGAGCCGCAGGCGGAAAGAGCGACGATCGAGGCAGTTCCCGACTCTTGCGAAAGTGTGACTACCTCGGGCTCGGTGACTGTACCCGTCTCACCCATCGTCATCTCAGGCTCGGCGATCGCAGCCATCTCGCCTACTGCTGCCTCAGGTTCGGCAATCACGACTACCTCCTCTACCGCTATCCCAGGATCAGTGGTCGCTGCCACTTCTTCGGTAAGACTCGGCCCTACAACATAAGATATATGAGAACTGATATTTAAAACTTTGACAATGAAACCCCGTGTCACATTACCTTGACTTGGTCTTCCGACTGTTTCCCGAGCCGCACGCGCTGCCCGTCTATAGGCAGTAGACATGGCAATCGGGGATTCCTCTGAAGGAGTAGGGGCAGGGGTAGCGGTGCTCGAACCCACACCCGCGGCCAAAGCAGCACTAGCTCCCTTGCCGCACGCAATCGGCGCTTCCTCTCCGCTCGGGCCGTCAAAACGGATATTCTAGATGCCTCCATCAATAGGACGTTGTCATCCGCGCCAAGGGTTACCTCTGGAGCCGTTATAGCTTCCGTCATCGGTCGTTTGAGTAAGGCCTCTTTCGGCAGTGCCGAAGAGGCCGGGACTTCGATGCCTGGCCCGGGAAGAATCTCCGCACTAGCTTGCAGAATCGGCATTGTGGTCCCTATGACAAGACAAAGAAGGGGTCAGATTACTCATAATAAACGGGAGCGAGAACATGGTAAACCGAAATGTACCGATTCCTAAGGATGCTCGAAGTCTTTCCTCTTCCTCAAAGGTCTTGAGAGAAACTGCGAGAGCTTCTTCAGTGGAAATGCCTGATAAAGAAGGAAAAGCGTCAGTCAAAACACGATAATAGAAATATGATGCAATGGTGAAAATACAACTAATGATTACCTGATCGCGCGAGGATGGCCAACCCCACTTCATTGCTGGCCAATTGCTCAGAAGCTGCAATGGCAGCCGTCGAATCGGTATCATCTGGCGGCATGAATAAGCCCTCATTTGTCCCATACTCGCTCAAGCCCTCTCCGTAAGGAGCGTGAGGCTCCTGGCCAAGTACAACGTCGACAGAAAGGATCGACTTCTTTTTCTTCTTCTGTGAGCGAGCTCCGGTCGCAGCCAGCACCAGCTTGTGCTTGGTGGGCACTTTGGGACGGCGAGTCCCTATGTCTGAGCCCACGCTAGATTCGGGAGAAGCTACATTTACTGTCTCCACGGGAGCACGGGGCACCGATGGTATATCCACCGTATCCATAGGAGCACGGGGTAACCCGCGTGTAGAGCTTGCACACGTGGAGGCTCAACTGCAGCGACCTCTCTTAGCGGAGGGGGGACAGTGGTCCGTTGCTTCAAAAGGACGTTGCGATCGCCGGCAGGGGGTGCACTCTTGAGATCGAGCAGCAGTCGCCTCTTTTCCCTAATAACAGCACCCATAGCGTGTTGATACCGGGCCACGTGTACGTTAAGGGCCCTAGGGACGCAACTCGGCTCGCTGATAAAGAAGTGAGAGCCCGTATTCAAGCGCATGAAGTGATGTAGCGCACCCAGCATTCCTTCTTTGGTGGCAGCGGGTTCTACCAAGAAAGCCTCTAGTGGGACCCCCTGATTATAACTCAGCTGCTGGGAAAAATGATGAGGGTTGTATCTCATGAATAGCACCGCATCATTTTTCCTGAATACAAGGAAGCCCGTCCTGATAGAGTATAAATGGAGAATCTCCCGGGCTTTCAACATGGAGGCCCCGTCCTTAAAAACGTCGTGCAATGCCAGCACCATCCTGGAAGTTTCCTGGACGATCGCCAGGACTTTGTCTGTAAAAGATATACTATCTTCGACTGTGCGCGGATGAAGGAGCAAACCCCTGGCTTCCCGCTGTGACGGACTCACGATAGAGGCATCAACCAGCCGCATAATTCGTGGGAACTTACATTTCTCGTAAAACGAAGGTCTCTTGTGAATGCCAAAGACCCCGAGCACATGCATCTCCATCCATGAGGTGAAGTAATGCATCGGGAAATTGGCAGGATGCACCCCCGGTTCAGTGGTATCCGCCGCCACGCTAAGACCGTGGTATAGGTGGGCTAACCCGGCGATCCCGATTGCCACTTGTATTCCGGAAACCATGCGATGCGCGGGGTAGAAGACAGAAGGCCTCATGTAACGAGGATTTATAGGGAGCACGAACTAACTCAACCATAGCCTAAGAAAACCAAGAAAGAAAGTCTCCTCGTCAATGCCCGGAACAACGATTTCTGACAGAGGGATGATCACAGCATCAGGAAGGAAAAAGCCCTTCTGATCAGTTTCCAATACCGGCTGGCGGTCCAAGCCAAAGCCGAAGGGATGATCGAGCTTGGCAAACTTTTCGCCTCGTTGCGACAAAATCTCTGGGTGAAGAAACCGGGCAATGAAGTCCGCAAAACTGACCCCCCGACCTTCGGATTCTAGGAAGAGACTCTTGTACATGTTTAGCACCTTTATCAGACTAGGGAATTGGTGTTGAATGACGTTCTTTGGTGTGAGGCCCATCATCACTAGCTTGGTGGCAAAAACGTCTTCATCCGGAGGAAGCATCTCCTCGTAGTGCTCCCCCCCGACCGGTAAACTAGAAACCTCAGCGAATTCTTCCAAGGAAATGGAGACCTCTCAGTCCAGTAGAAGGAAGGTATGGGTAGGGATGTTCCACTGCTCCAAGAAATCCTTAATCCACCACGTGGGAGGTGCAGAATATTAGAACAACGAGGCGTAGACCGCAGGGTATAGGCCAAGCTTTAACAACTGCGATTTCTTCGCCGACAAGATGTACCGGGCCCACTGCAAGTACCTGGCCTGATGATGGGGAGTCAGCCCGATGTTGTAGGGTTGTCCCCAAGGGCGTGACTTGCCCTGGCATATGCGCCACCCCAGGGTATCCAAAGCCACCGGCGGCTGCATGGGTACGGCGGCAATCGAAGGTTGAAGAAGACCCTCCGAAGTACAATTGACAACCTCCACGGCATAGTTCACCGGGAGTGCATCTGCATACGGAATCGCCGAGATATGCTCCGACGACGTCGCACAAGAGAAACTTTGACGATCTTTGATAATCTGGTCATACCATCTACCCCACAAGTGAATATTTTTGTGTTCCGGGTCACGGACTTTGATGAGCGCGAGAACCTCCCGGTCCACGGGTGACTCATGGAATCCTCCCTCTGAATGAACAAACGGAAAAATGGGATCGAAAGACATATCGTCTGCAAGAAAGGACAAAAGTCAATTGTCAGTGCTATAATTTAATTTTAAATTTCTAACACTCGGTACTTTAAAAGTTGTACAACACTGCAATGCAGTGGAAAGGGGACCAAAAGGGGACCCACAAAATCTAGATGACAATTCATCAATTAATAATTAATAAAACAGCTCCATCATCGGATGAGACTGTTGATTAATGAGTAAATCTTCAAGAAAATTCTCATTGAATGAGAGATCCCTCGGGAAAAGGAGAAAATCTCCCTTTGAGAGCAAAGCTCTATGACAGAGCGACACTTGTCAAACTCTGATCATGAAGGAATAAAATTCCTTAAAGAGCCTGGCTCTGTAATGATGATGGAAAAACCCATCAGAAAAGAAAATTAAAACCAATTAAATTTTATGAACAAAAATCCTGGGATCTTCAAGATCCATAAAAAAACTCTTAAGAGTTCTTCATCAAAAATTAAAAAATCTACATGTTACTCAAAAGAGCAAAGCTCTGTCAATGAAACCCTAAATGGGTTTTCTTTAGATCAAAGATCTATGAAGAGCAAGGCTCTGTTAATGGGTAAAACCCTAATTTATTGAAAAGTTTTTAACTTTACCTAAGTTTTGACAGAGTTTTAACTCTTAAAAAGTCCTTAAAACAAGAGAGCTATGCTCTGTGGAAGAATGAAATTCTCAGAAGAGATAATTCTCAAAAAGGAGATGAAAATCATCTAAGGGACCAAAGGTCCTATTTATAGGCATTGAAACGCCTCTTCAAACTCTGAGTTGATCCAAGGGCGCAGATGCTGCCACCGTTGCACTCACGTGTGGGCCACGTGAGCGCAACGGTGGGGGGCATTTGTTTCCCCCAATCAGAGCAAATCACTGTTTTGAAATTTAAAATTTAAAAAAATTGAAGCAACGCTTCAGATCCAGCGCTAGGCGCGGTACGCGCCACGTGTCAAGCACGGGTGCGCTAGCGCCAGGTGCACTGCGCCCTAGGCAGCGCACCCCAAATCAGAGCAAAGCTCTGTTTTAGATTTCAAAATTTAAAAATTGAAGCAACACTTAAGATCCGGCGCTAGGCATACTGCGCGCCACGTGTCAAGCACAGGTGCTCTAGCGCCAGGTGCACTGCGCCCTAGGCAGCGCACCCCCAATCAGAGCAAAGCTCTGTTTTAAAATTCAAATTTAAAAATTGAAGCAACGCTTCAGATCCGGCGCTAGGCACGCTGCGCGCCACGTGTCAAGCACGGAAGCGCTAGCGCCAGGTGCGCTGCGTGCTACGTGTCAAGCACGGAAGCGCTAGCACCAGGTGCGCTGCGCCCTAGGCAGCACACCCCCCAATCAGAGCAAAGCTCTGTTTTAAAATTCAAAATTTAAAAATTGAAGCAACGCTTCAGATCCAGCGCTAACCGCGCTGCGCGCCACGTGTCAAGCACGGAAGTGCTAGCGCAAGTTGCGCTGCGCGTCACGTGTCAAACATAGGCGCGCTAGCGCAAAGTGCATTGCGCTCTGAGCAGCGCACCATGTGCAAAGCACGGGTGCGCCAGCGTTGTAATTAAAAATTCCCCACCGTTAGATCAAAAGATCTAATAATAATGATAAATCATTAATTAATCAAAATTAAAATTCTGTTATGGAAAGATTTTTCCAATCTTGTTAAAAACAAGAAGATTGCCTTCTGTAAAACAGAAACCTTAGGATCAAAGATCCAACGGTGGGAAACATTCCCAAATCAATCAGAGAAAAATCTCTTTAACTGATTCAACAAATCAGCTTGCCCTATATAAAGGCCCCTAGACTTCAAGTCTGAGAGAGAAACCCCCTACAAACTTTGAGAAAACTCAAAGAAAGAAGAGCAAGCTTTTAGCAAAAGAAGACTATTTCTTCAAGGTAAAGAATGATTCTTAAACAAAGAGATGAAATCATCTCATAAAAACAGAAGAATTATCTTTTTAAAAGATCATAGATCTACAAAAGACTAAGGTCTTCTATAATAAGAGATCAAAAGATCTCATCATAAAAACAGAAGAAGTATTTACTTCATTCACAGATCATTGATCTATAAAGACAAAGCCCTTTCAAAAATAAGAACTGTTGTTCTTGAATCTTGAGGCGAAGCCTCCTTTAAAAAGAACATAAATTTGTTCACAGATCAAAAATTTAATCAAATGCGCTTTGCGCTATTAAAAAGTGCCTTGCACTCATGAAATGCGCTTTTGCGCTCCTCGGACCGGCGCTCAGCATCAAAACGTGCCATGTGTCAATTACAGATGCAACTTGCGCTTTACGTTTCTGAAATAGCGCACTGCGCTCATGGGCTGGCGCAAAGCGCCAAGCGCCCCACATGTCATTTGCGTGTGCGCCACCAAACTAGCATAATGCGCTCATAAACTGGCGCAATGCGCCCATCATCTGGCGCTTAGCGCCAAGCGCGACACGTGTCCTTTTCGTGTGCGCTATTTGGCAGAAGCGTAATGCGCTCTTTAATTGGCGCAAAGCGCTTGGCGCGCCACGTGATGCACTGTCAGAACACACATTGTTCTGATGAATGCTATGCATTCAGTACAAGACAAAAAAATGTCAGGATCTAATGCTTAATATTATTAAAAGGGCCAAGCCCAAATAAATGCTCAACAGCCCAGAACAATAAAATGTTAAATATTTGTTGGACTTAGCCCAAGACTAGCCATAAGTTCTCAACCCATATTAATTGAGCCTGCATGCTCATAAATCTTTTAACAGATCTTAGTTCCAAATTGGACCACATATCTTCCAACCAAAATTGGTTCAAGGGTACATCTCTGAACCCCTCTGATATATGTCGTTGTAATCCTTCAACGTCTTCAGAAAGGTGACGGGTCCCGACAACCATACATTCCATGGACTATAATGTCCTTAACCTCGGACTGTAGGGTCCCTTTAAAACCTATGGACTATGACGTCCTTAACCTTGACCGTGGGGTCTTTAAACTCACGGACTATGGCGTCCTTAACCTTGACTGTGAGGTCTTTAAACTCACGGACTATGATGTCCTTAACCTTGACCGAGATGTCTTTAAACTAACATTGGACTGAGATGTCCTTAAACTAACATTGGACCCCCATGTCCTTAAACTGGTAATGGACCACCATGTTCTTAAACCGGTAATCGACTGCAATGTCTCTAAACTAAACAATAGAGCGCAAATGCTCTTTTGTTGGATCTAAATGATCCCGTTAAGTTGATCTTAGTCTAAAAATTAGACCAATTTATCCTTAACAAACGTTTAAGTTGATCTTAGTCTCAAATGAGACTAACGTATCCTTAAACCCAACCCCCAAACCCAAATCTAAGAAAATATGGATTTGGACTAATTCACGTCCTACGGGCGACAAAATAAATTAGTCTCCGTATACAATCCACGGGCAACCAAAAACAAAACAAACACCCACGACATGAAGTGACCATCTGGAGAAGGAGAAAGTGGCTACCGCGACGCAGTAGCGTAATTAACTGTAGTGGTTTACGCCTGCAGGGAAGAGCGTCCCCACAATCAAAAACCCCTCAAATGAGGGGGATCTGACGAAGTCTGCTACATCGGCCGCATCCGTCTAAACCTTCGATATACGGTGCCATAAATCAACTTGGCATATTCGGAGAGGGGGACGAATAGCACCAAATAGCATCTGTCCCAGAATTCAGGCCCCGATGTCCCAATATCCCGGTCGCGTCTTCCGGCGGGGAACAATTCCCAAGTGCGTTTTCTCTTGAGAGTCGTAAGGATCTCACAAGAGAGTTTTTCTCCTTACAAGTCGAAAGAACTCGTAAGTGATTGATGAGTTGACCTGCTCCCGAGTCAAAGCATTGCTTTGATGGGGAGTTCGAGGGTTTACTCTGGCTGTTTCCTACGGAGTCAGGATTGACTTTAGCCGTGTTCTACGGGGCCAGGAAGGGTTGACTTTGGCCATACGGAGTCAAGATTGACTTTAGCCGTACGGGGTCAGGAGTTGCTCTGGCCATTTCCCATAGGGTCAGGATTGACTTTAGCTGTGTTCTACGGGACCAGGATTTGCTCTGGCCGTTTCCCACGGGGTCAGGATTGACATGAGCCGTGTTCTACGGGACCAGGATTTGTGCTGGCCGTTTCCTACAGGGTCAGGATTGACTTTAACCATATTCCACGGGACCAGGATTTGCTCTGGACGTTTCCCACGGGGTCAGGATTGACATTAGCCGTGTTCTACGGGACCAGGATTTGCTTTGGCCGTTTCCCACGGGGTCAGGATTGACATTAGCCGTGTTCTACAGGACAAGGATTTGCTCTGGCCATTTCCCACGGGGTCAGGATTGACATTAGCCGTGTTCTACGGGACCAGAATTTACTCTGGCCGTTTCCCACGGGGTTAGGATTGACATTAGCCATGTTCTACGGGACCAGGATTTGCTCTGGCCATTTCCCATGGGGTCAGGATTGTGATTAGCCGTGTTCTATAGGACCAGGATTTTCTCTGGCCGTTTCCCACGGGGTCAGGATTGACATTAGCTGTGTTCTACGGGACCAGGATTTGCTCTGGCCGTTTCCTACGGGATCAGGATTGACTTTAGCCGTGTTCTATGAGACCAGGATTTGCTCTTTCGGTTGTCTGTGAACCGTCGGGGTTTGGAACAGGGACTTTTCCTTGGCTCCAAGGTTGATTGTCGCTTCTGAATCCTGCTGGAATAAGGAGGAACGCTGTTGGTGATCTCTAGGCTGTCTGTGAACCGTCGAGATTTGGAACAGGGACTTTGCCATGGCTCCAAGGTTGATTGTCGCGTCTGAGTCCTGCTGGAATGAGGAGGGACACTGTTGGTGATCTCTAGGCTGTCTGTGAACCATCGATATTTGGAACAACGACTTTTCCATGGCTCCAAGGTTGATTGTCGCGTCTGAATCCTGCTGGAATGAGGAGGAACGCTGTTGGTGATCTCTGAGCTGTCTGTGAACCGTCGAGATTTGGAACAGGGATTGTGCCATGGCTCCAAGGTTGATTGCCGCATCTGAATCCTGCTGGAATGAGTAGGAACACTGTTGTGGGTCTCTAGGTTGTAGATGTGGCCCGTTGAGACTTGGCTCTATTTCTGATGGAGCCTGGTGGGAAGATATGGTTCCCTCTTTGTTCTTGCCCCTGGATTGTATACAGGGATCAATATGATATCACCTGTAGGGAAAAAAGTTTCATTTTATTTTTTTTATTTCTTTCCGCGATGCTCTATCATTTCAGTTTTTATATCGCGAAAGTCGCGATTGCCCAATCATTTCGGCTATTTTTCGCGGTGCCCAATCATTTCGGCTATTTTTTCTTTTTACTCACTGTTTTTTATTGCGAGTTGCCCAACCATTTTGGCTATTTTTTATGCATAAATTTTTACTTGCTGGTTTTGTTGCAAGTTACCCCATCATTTCGGCTATTTCATATGCATTTGTGGCTCGGTGACTTTTCGCTACGAGTTTGGGATTTGATACCGAGTTAGGCATCAGCATCGCTACAACTGGGATATTGCTAGGAGCGAATCATCATTCGCCTCCGTCGATGTCGAACAAAGGTGGCTTAACAAACAGGGTTAAGATTTTGTCGACTAAGGCTTTTGACTTTATGAGCCATAAGGGTCTCATAAAGATATTTCTCCCTGCGAGTCGTGAGGATATCGTAGGTGTGTTTTCTCCTTAAGAATCATTAGGAGTCTTAAGTGTATGGTCTCTTATAAGTCGTAAGGATCTTACAAGAGTGTTTTCTCCTTATAAGTAGAGAGGACATATAAGGGTCGTTCACCGTATGAGCATATCCCCAGTGGCTGGTAGGACTCTGTTAGGGAAATATTTATTCGTGCCCGTGGATTGTATACAAGGGTCAATATTGAACCGCTTGTAGGGCATCATTGGAGGTTGTGATGGCTTAAGAACAGGTTCAGATCTCTGTAGCTTAAGGCTTTTGAATCCTATGAGCCGTGAGGGTCTCAATGGGGAATTCTCCTTACGAGTCGTGAGGATCTCGTAAGTGTATTTTCTCCTCAGGAATCATAGGGATCCCTAAGTGTGTTGCTCCCTTGTGAGTCGTAAGGATCTCACGCAGGTATTTTCTCCTTACAGGATCGAGAGGACCTTGCAAGTATTTTCTAACAAGATTGCGCCTTTTTGGGTTTTCACAAAGCCCGCCGGTAGTCCTGCTATTTTTATTCATGGAGCCCTTTCGATTTTTCATCCGTACCCATCTCGCTTATGGACGTACCGTTTTCTCTCTTTTTATTTATTATTTTTTATTATTTTTTTTTTGTGTCAGCCTTGGGATGCTGCGGTCCATAGTAGTTTATAGACGTCTCGGTCAATAGCCAGTTTTAGGACATAGTGGTCCATCCCTAGTGTAAGGACATTTCAGTCCGCTTGCCGGCTACTACTTATAGAGTTTGGGCTTAGGAAGATAGCGAGCGGACATAGGCGTCGTCATCTATCATTGACCTAGGCCATGACTCGTCAGGCGTAGTATTTTTTCAGGAATCGACCGTTTATTGGCCTGAAAGGTCTTTCGCCATGCATGTCCATGAGTAGATAGGCTCCACCTTGGTAGACCCTGTCTATGATATACGGGCCTTCATAGCTCGGCTCGAATTTCCCCCGCTTGGCATGATTGGGGATCATAGGTCTCTTGACCACTAGCACGAGTTCGCCTTGGCGGAATGTTCTCCACCTAGTCAATCTTTTGTATGAGCACATCATCTTTGCTTTATAAGCCTCAGGTTTTGTTGCGCCATGAGTCTGGTTTCATCAAGGGCATCGATCTCCTCAAGCCGAAGGTGAGCATTTTCTTCGTCTGTTAGCTCGTAGTGAACCACCACTGGTAGAGAGGGTAACTCTATCACGAGGGGGAGTACCGCTTCCGTGCCGAATACCAATGCATACGGCATTGTGTTTGTGGCCATTTTGAACGTAGTTCGATCGCCCAGAGAGCTTCATGCAGTCTCTCGTGCCAGCCCTTCTTATTTTTGGACACCGTCTTTTTCACGATCTTCGTCAAGGTCTTGTTGAAAGCCTCAGCCAGACCGTTAGCTCGGGGAGTATAGACCGAAGAGTATCTCCAGTCTATATTATGTTGCTGCGCGAAGCGGCTGAATTTTATGACTTCTGTAGGCCAGCCCGTTATCGGAGATAATACTTCGATGAGTGCCGAACCGATAGATGACGTGTGTCTTGAGGAAATGGAGAATGTTCTCCGTCTTCACTTCTCTTAGTGGTACTGCTTCTACCCATTTGGAGAAGTAATCAGTTGTCGCCAGTATGAATCGATGTCCTCTGGAAGATGCTGGTTCAATGGGCTCGATTATGTCGGTTCCCTACAATTCGAATGGCCAGCTAGCCACCGTTGGATGAAGCGGATTTGGATGCTGGTGGATAAAGTCCCCATGAATTTGGCACGGGTGGCACTGCTTCGCGTATTCAAGGCAGTCCTGGATCATCGTGGGCCAATAGTAGCCCATCTTTTTGATCTTCAGCTTCATCTTTGGCCCGGCTTAATGAGAACCGCAGAGTCCGTCGTGAGTTTCTTGGCCGACTCTTTTTGCTTCTTTCGGTCCCAGGCATCTTAGCCATAGAGAGTTGAACAATCTCTTGTACAGAGTATTATTAACGAAGGCAAAAGATAGAGCTCATTTCATGAGCTGATGTCTTGAGGACGCATCTTCAGGCGTTCGACGGGATTTGAAGTATTCTATAAAAAATTCTCTCTAATCTTTAGTCTTTTCCTGGTCTTTTATTTATAGGGCCGTTTTCTCGGTCGCCCCTTTTTCTTCATACGACTCTGGAGATATTTCCACCGGTGCAAGAACCTGACGGCTTTGCACAACGATCCTCACGTCATCGAGTTTTTCTTCAGCCAATTCTTTAGCAAGCTTGGCTAATGCATCCGCCTTGCTATTTTACGCACGCGGTGTGCTTTCCAGGGCGTAGGTGGGAATTTGAGCTAGCAATTGTTGCACTTTCTCACAGTACTTTACCAACTCTGGTTTGCACGTTTGATAGTCGCCGTTTACTTGACTAACGACCAGTTGGGAGTCTCCGTATATGAGGAGGTTTTCGATTCCCATTTCGACAACGATCTCAAGACCTGCTATCAAATCTTCATACTCGGCTTCATTGTTTTTCATTAGCTCTGTTAAGGATAAGGCAAAGCGCATTATCCCTCCTTATGGAGTCACGAAGATGAGGCCTACCCCTAATTTGATTATGGGGGTGCTTTGTTTGCGCTTCTTCATGGAAGATGCTCCATCGAAGTAGAGTTCCCACCGGGTATCATTCTCTCTTCTTTCCCCGTCGATCGTGTCAAACGCGTGCTCGTCGGACAATTCGCAGTTCAAAGGAGAATCGGCAGGTATCGGATGCTCAGCGAGGAAGTCGGCGATAGCCTGGCCTTTTACCGCCTTGAGGGGACGATAAGTTATCGAGAACTCCATCAAGAGTAGGGCCCATTTAGCGAGCCGTTCCGTTAATATAGCCTTTGACATCAAATATTTGAGAGGATCCACCTTTGATATGAGATGGACCTCATGTGCCAACGCGTAATGTCTGAGCTTCATTATCGTGAAGTTCAACGCCAGAAAGTGTTTTTCGACGGGGGAGTAATTGCTTTCTGCCCCCAGGAGAACTCGACTCAAGTAGCAGAGGGCTCTCTCTTTCCCTTGGTCGTTTTCTTGTGCCCACAGTGCGTCTAAAGAACCTTCGAGGGCAGTTGTGTATAGGATGAGAGGTTTTCCCTTGACCGGAGCGGTTAGTACAGGCAGATTCTGCAGGTATTGCTTAATTTCGTACAGTGCGCTTTGGCATTTGCAATCCCAGACGAACGGGGTTCCCTTTTTCATTAGGTGACTGTAAGGAAGGCACTTGCAGGAAAGATTGGCTATGAATCGCCGGATATATGCGAGCTTTCCTTGGAGAGACCGTAGCTTCTTGAGAGTTCTTTGCGAAGGCATTTCCATGATCGTCTTGATCTTTGACGGGTCTATCTCGATGCCTCGATGTCGGACGAAGAATCCTAGAAATTTTCCTGAGGAAACTCCGAACGGGCATTTGAGAGGGTTCATCTTCAAGTTGTATTTCCGAAGACGTTGGAACACTATTTTAGATGCTCCCAATGCTCCTCATGTGATTTGCTTTTAACTATGAGGTCGTCAATATAGAATTCGCCAATTTCATGTATGAGGTCATCGAAAATCTTCGTCATGGCCCTCTGATAGGTGGCACCGGCGTTCTTTAGACCGAAGGGCATCACCTTGTAGCAGAATATACCCAAAAGGGTCCGGAAAGTGGTATGCTTCTGGTCCTCGGGATGCATCTTTATCTGATTGTATCGTGATGAGCCGTCCATGAAGGAGAAAACTTCGTGAGTGGATGTATTATCTATCATCAGCTCAATGACCGGTACTGGAAAGTCGTCCTTCGGGCAAGTTTTGTTGAGATCCCGAAAGTCCACACATATGCGCACCGTCCCATTTTTCTTCATCACTGGGACGATGTTGGTGATCTAGTCATGATACTGAACCTCTTGGATGAAGCCATAGTCGATTAGCTTCTTGATATCACCAATCTGTGCACGGTTATTTCTGGATCTAGTCCCGGCATCTCGAAATAGTTCCATGCGAAGCAATCTTTATATTGAATGAGCACGTGTTTAAGCGTAGTCACCTTTTCTTCAAACAACAGTTCACTGACGAACATCGGCCGTGGGTCGTTTGCCGTCCCCAAGTCGATTTTCTTAAGGTTATCTGCAGTAGTATGTATCCCATCTTCCAGCTCTTTTGGTGCCTGATCAGTCGAAAATACTGCATCTTTTAACCGGCAATTTCCCTATCATTTGCATTCATTTAGAAGTGTACGGTATTCATATTTCACATATTAGCAAATCAGTCGTTAAATATCATATTGCATGTGTTAGACCCTAAAACCGGCACTATAAAGGAAATTGACCGCATTTCATGGCATCACATCATCCCTATATTGCGCAACACTTGTTTTGAGATCTATGCAGGAAAACATAGAAGAAAAGCCAAAAATTTACATGGCGCTGATCAAACATTACGCCAACTCAATGATTTCAGTTCTGGTAGCAATCTAAAAGGCAAAACAAAAATCAATATATCAGAGAAAGGCCCAAGTGTCAAACTAAGACCACTGCAAAGAGCACAAGCCCCAAGGAGCCAACATGGCCGCGGAACCGCGGCCGGAGCCGGCTTACGCCGCGGTTCTGCGGCCGTCTTACCACGTCACCTCCTCAAATTCAGTGCATTATTTCTCTCTCAGGGCCAACACTACATCAAGACATGACAAATTCCAGAAGACTCCAGAGACTTCTGCCAGATCAGCAAACTAGGGTTTCTAAGCTTAATTAATCCTAGCTTAAAACCTAAGCTAGCTCCTAACAAACTAATTCAAGAAGCTCCTCAACAAACTTTTGGAGGGAATTGTAATTTCAAACCTAGACCTAGGGTTTGGGAAGTCTATAAATTTTAGATAGTGAACATTTACATCCATGAGATTAGAAAAATTTAAGAAAACTAAGAAAATTAGAAGTTTTCTTATACGAACTAGTAATAAGTAGTTATGAGCCGTTGTCCCAAGGGTTAGTAAGATGAAGGACGTCACTAATCTGAGGATAAAAATAAGTCTGAAAAATAGTTTCTATTCTGGAAGCCAAACATTTTGAACGTTGATACCCTACTATTCGCACTTACACACGTCTTGAAGCCTGGGATAGTAGAGGATACCTTGAAATGCTCTTGTCTTAAAGCCAAAAGTATGAAGGAAATAAAAAGAAAAAGTGAATGAAAAAAAATAATATAAGGCGGTGAGAAAAATGGACACTGGTTTTGTTATCACGAAGGGCAATAAAAAAATGTATAGCGAGGGTGCCTCTTCACCTAGTGCCCTAAGGCCAACTGGTCTGGGAGTCACTGCTATGCCTGAGGTGGTGCAAAACGAGGAAAATACACCAAGTAAGCAAGCACAGAAGTAATCGGTCGGTTAGTACCTCAAGAAGTATTAACGGTCGCATGAAAGTGTATGAGCAATCTCATCTAAATATTCATTAATTAAAAAGTACTGAGGCTGATGGGCAAGAGTATGATAGCTTGAATTGAACTCTCCGGGTGTAGGGATGTCTTTACACACACGCAGGGTTATATGATCGATGTTTGGAAGAAAGATAGGAATGAAGAATAAGACGATGTTTTATTGAGGGAGGACGTGATTTCTAACATCTTTTCATGACCATTAAGATAGAGCTCATGACAACCGAAAAGCTAGCTTAGTTGGAAACCCTAATTTTCGAAGCTTTTCTTTTACAATTCTTTTCTTGAAATGTAATATTCATGATCTTCCTTTTATTATTGGATTTTGTGGGTGCAATCCGCTGAAAACCCTCAGGAGAAAACACTCCTCCTACTAGGGACACCTAGAGGTTTAAAGGCTTGTTGCACGTGCTCAGTGCAATCGTGTTGCCTACGAAAGTGTGCTAGTTAGTTTTTCTCTTTCTTTATTTTCTCCTTCTCTTTTTAATAAAACAGTTCGCTCGAGACGATCGAAATTAAGTTTGGGGGAATTTGATCAGTCGAAAATACTGCATCTTTTAACCGGCAATTTTCCTATCATTTGCATTCATTTAGAAGTGTACGGTATTCATATTTCACATATTAGCAAATCAGTCGTTAAATATCATATTGCATGTGTTAGACCCTAAAACCGGCACTATAAAGGAAATTGACCGCATTTCATGGCATCGCATCATCCCTATATTGCGCAACACTTTTTTTGAGATCTATGCAGGAAAACCCAGAAGGAAAGCCAAAAATTTACATGGCGCTGATCAAATATTACGCCAACTCAATGATTTCAGTTCTGGTAGCAATCCAAAAAGCAAAACAAAAATCAATATATCAGAGAAAGGCCCAAGTGTCAAACCAAGACCACTGCAAAGAGCCCAAGCCCCAAGGAGCCAACATGGCCGCGGAACCGCGGCCGGAGCCGGCTTACGCCGCGGTTCCGCGGCCGTCTTACCACGTCACCTCCTCAAATTCAGTGCATTATTTCTCTCTCAGGGCCAATACTACATCAAGACATCACAAATTCCAGAAGACTCCAGAGACTTCTGCCAGATCAGCAAACTAGGGTTTCTAAGCTTAATTAATCCTAGCTTAAAACCTAAGCTAGCTCCTAACAAACTAATTCTAGAAGCTCCTCAACAAACTTTTGGAGGGAATTGTAATTTCAAACCTAGACCTAGGGTTTGGGAAGTCTATAAATAGAAGCCTAGACCTAGGGTTATGAATCTAATCATCTTTAGCCAATCTAGTATCAATCTAGATCCATTCTTTCCCTCTTACATCATCTTCTTCCATAAGTCTAGTGACAAGGCTTGTGTGAAACCCTAACCCTAATTCCAATCAAATTCAAGATCCCGAGTACCAATCAAGCAAGAAGACCTTCAACCTTTTAGGAGCGGAGCCGATCTTCAATCGAGCAAGTGATCCAAGCCGATCCGTGACTCAAGGAGATGAGCGAAGCCAAATCGACGATCGAGTTCTTCCTCTTGTAGTTCTTGAGCGAATGTAATGAAATTGTTGATATAAATAAAAGGTGAAATTCTTTAATCTTGCTTTCTTTAAATTCTTGCATCATGATTCGATCTCAATTTGTGATTGTAGTTCTTGTTATGATGTTTGAGTAAAACTCCGCTCGTTAAGAAGTCGAGACGATCAATAGAATGATGATGTAACAAATCTTAAAACGATTTTTAAGTCCTACGAGTTTTGTAAACCCTAGCAAGTTCAAGAATCGATGACCTAGTTTTGTAGCGATGCTTTCTTGATTGTGATCGCTCGAAATTAGGGATCTACGATCGTTTCTTGAATTTACTAGAGGCTAGAATATGAATGATATCGATGAAAGAACAAGGGATAAGATGAAACCCTCGTTTCACAAGAAATCTCTAATTCTCGTCGATCATCATCGATCTAGTATCAATTCATCGAAGGATAAGAATACGTCATTGTAAGATTACATCACATCTATAGATCCTATCGATTCCTACGAGCCTCATTTCGATTCTTGATATTTGGTTGGAAAAATCATCAAACTCTCAATTCTTGATTCTATCTTTTTCTTGTTATTAGATCTATATTTTCTAATTCTTGAACTTCAAATATAAATCATGAGTTGTTTTCTTTTCTTTTCTTTAAAGTTTCAATTCATCTAATTCAAAAGACGAACTATTACACTGTCCCTGTGGACGATCCACACTCACTTACAATCTACATCCGACACCGTAGTTGATTGCGGTCAAATAATTTTTTGGTTGTGAATTCTATTCATTTTCTAAATACCGACACAAAGAAATTCATTCGAGTTACACACTACACAGTCTTGAATTTTAGTTCCAATCAAATGGCACCGTTGCCGGGGATCATTTGATTTACTTACACAATCGGAGAATTTAGTTTCAATCAAATGGCGCCGTTGCCGGGGATTACGCGCTAATTCGTTTCATATTAAAGTTTGAATTGAAAGATTTATTCCATTGTAATTTTTGTAATCAAAATTCGTGCAAACCCTAAACAATTTGTTGTGGTTCATTGCAAGGAGATCTGGAGCTTGCTGGGAAATTGGAAATTTTTTTGGAAAATACCAGAGAGCTGAGGGAGTCTACAGAAGCTCCCTGCTGAATTTTGGTGCAGTGATCAGCACAAACAACCGCGATTCCACGGTGGGAGCCATCAATAGCGGCGGTTCCACGGCATTGTAAAGGGATCTCTGTGCAATTTTTCTTCAGGTACTTTCTTACCTTCTCCTCTCTCCTCTTTTTAGCTCCAATTAACAGTTTGTGCAGGATTCTTTGCAAATAATCGCAGCTCGCAAATTGCAAAATTAAATTTGTGCGTGTTTTTGTTTCTTGGTTGTTTGCATTCTAAATACGGATATTAAGGGGCACGGCCAAATCCAAATTAGGTGGGGAGTTCATTACCCTTCCTAGGCCCCGAAAACCGCAAAACTTGCATCCGCATTTACCCTCATTAATTAAAAGAAATCTAGAGATGACTCTAAGGATCGTCGCGCTCACTTAGGACAAGAGAAGGCCGTGGGTAATTCATTGCTTATCCGCGTTTTCTTGTGGTGTCTAGGCAAGTGTGTCGAAGGCTAGTGGTTATTAATTAGGCCCACTACTTACGTAGTGGAGTACCTTCCCACTTACCTGGCACTTACCTGGCCACAGGGGGACAAAGAGGCAGTGGAGGATTCTATCCTGCGACGTGTCTTTTGGCAGTTAGGAGCGGTCTAGAGCCGGACCTAGGTGACCACTAGATTCTAGGGTTTTGTGTGCGCATTTGTTGTGTCACATCATTTTTTTCAAAAATCCGTCTCTTTTTCAAAGCAAACACCGCATTCATTCATTACCCCTAATTATAAGCCAACGTTGCCACTTGTACTAACCCCTTTTAGTACAAGATAGGCTGGACACGGGATTCTAGTGCCCGTTTAGTCCGCGTACCCTTTATCGACTCCGAAGTCGATATTTCTCCATTTACCATTCCTTTACCCACTACCACACCCACACCGATGGATCCACCTGCATCAAACTTCTTTAACCCTAATCTGCCGCCGTCCGTTGGTGCGCAGAATCCATCCCGCATCTCTCTCCAGGAGAGGTGCTATCCACTGCGAGGTCCTCTTTCGACCTGCTTATCCACACCACCAGCCAATGGGGATAACTTTGAGATTAAACCCCAGTACATCAACCTTTTACCCAAATTCCACGGACTCGAGACTGAGGACGGTTACGTTTTCATCACCAAATTTGAAAACGTATGCGCAATGATGGGTACGTCACAACTTTCAGTGGATGCGATGCGTCTACGACTTCTTCCATTTACATTGTGCGATATAGCCGAGAAGTGGCTATATAACACTACCGCACACTCTATTACGAATTGGGAAGAATTCGTCGCTGCATTCCTTAAGAAATTTTACCCAATACAAAAGACAGCTCGAATCCGTAGCGAACTGAATCAATTTGCCCAGCTCCATGCTGAACCATTCTCTAAATGCTTTGAACGTTTCAAGGATCTTTTGGTTCAGTGTCCTCATCACGGCATCCCGATATGGGAGCTTTGCCGAATCATTTATGAGGGCATTAACCCAAACACTAAACAGAGCCTTGAAAACATGTGTCAAGGTACTTTTATGACTAAGGATGATGGGGAAGCATGGAAGTATTTAGAAGAGTTCGCTGAAAAATCACTACAGTGGGAGAGTGGAACCCAACCATTGAATAGGGGTGGCGTACACCAAATAGATGTGTCCATAAGTGTTCGAGCTGAGATGGCAGCAATGCAAAAGAAGCTCGACGCTATGGAACACAAATTTTCTGCAGCCTCCCTAAACCCAATGTCGCTCCCCAAACTGTTTGCGGCTGCTGTTCTGATCCGTCTCATTTAACGGAAGAATGTCCATTAAACTCTGCCTTTCAACGTCACGAGCATTTTAATGCCGCATTTCAAAGACCTCGAAACGATCCATATTCTTCCACGTACAATCAGGGTTGGAGGAATCACCCGAATTTCGCTTGGAACCAAAACCAATCTCAAAACACGGTTCCAAACACAAATAATTTTCAAAGGGCTCTTCCTCCACCACAACAGCAACCACTTCAAATCACTCAGCACCCCTACCAGTCACAAAATTTCCAAAACCAGGTCAACAATCCTGCACAGTCTAATCCTATGCAGTTGTCCTATTCTGACGAATTCTCTCAATTCACTCAAACCATGAAATCACTTTTATCAAATTTCATAGAGGTTTCGACTGAGGTTAGATCTTCCGTCAGTGAGATACAGAAAAACTCAGCGTCTCAAGCTGAGAGTATCAGATTGATGGAAGCTGAAATAGCTCGACTTAAAGCCAAAATGAGTGCGAGAGAAAAAGGGAAACTTCCCTCTCAACCCCTACAGAATCCTGGGCATTACAATGTAAATGCTATCACAACGTTGAGATCGGAAAGAGTGCTGAACAATCATGTCGGGGAAGGTATTGATGATATTGAAAATCATATCAACACCCCGGCTGAGACCTTTCCACACACACACACACACTTCTCCTTCTGATCCTTCTTCTTCTACCACACCACCTTCTCGAGAGCCTATTCTCCATTTCCCACTAGGCTCGCCACCTCAGCCTAACCCTTATAGTTCTCCACAGACGGTCCCCACACCTCTTTTGGGATCTCGTCTACCCCATCTTCCATCTCCTATGATGGACCCGACGCTTATTGCGAAAACTCCTTACCCGAATCGGTTAAGGGGTAATAGAACGAGTCCTCATATGGAGAAAATTATGGAAATGTTCAAACAAGTTAACATTAATATCCCTCTCCTAAATTCAATTCAACAAGTCCCCGCTTATGCGAAAATTCTTAAAGACTTGTGCACTAGGAAGAGGAAGACCCAAGTGCCGAAGAAGGTCTTCATGGCTAATATTATCAGCACTGCTTTTATCCCACAGCTACCAAAGAAACGAAAGGATCCAGGATGTCCTACAATATCGATTTCTATTGGGGGTAAAAACATAAATCGTGCTCTTTTAGACCTTGGCGCAAGTGTTAACCTACTTCCATATTCTGTATATGAGCAATTAGGGATTGGAGAGCTGAAACCTGCTCACTGCACTCTCCAGATGGCAGACCGTTCAATCACCAAACCAAGGGGTGAACTAGAGGATGTGTTGATAAAGGTCGGGAAATTTGTTTTCCTTGTAGACTTCATTGTGCTCGACACACGGCCTGTAGCAAACCCCCGGGGCCAAATTCCGGTGATTCTGGGTCGTCCTTTCCTTGCCACTTCCAACGCTGTTATAAACTGTAGAAACGGTTCAATGAACTTATCATTTGGAAATATGACCATTGAACTAAATATCTACAAAGTTGGAAGTCAGCCATCAGAACCCTCTGCTCATATTTTAGATGTGTGCTCTGTCCATGAGATCGCTCCCGATAGTTGTGGAGCTGAGGAACTTTGCTTTACTGATCTCGATGACATTACCACATCTCTGTTTGATTTCACACAAGATCTTAGTGAGGACACTTTTTCTACACTTGAGTCCTGCACTCCTGACTTTTCTCCACCCGAGTCTGTATCTTTCACAGGCTCTGAGCTTCTTTGTAAATCCAAAAATCACTCAATGATCCCTCCTTCTATCATTTCTCCGCCCGAATTAGATCTCAAAATTTTACCTTCTCATCTTAAATATGCTTATTTAGGTGAGAAGGAGTCTTTACCGGTTATCATATCTGCTTCTCTAGCATTAGAGCAAGAGAATGCACTTTTATCGGTATTGAGATCTAACAAAGAGGCGTTTGGTTGGAGTATGGCGGACATCAAGGGGATTAGTCCCTTGATAGTTGAACATCATATACATGTGATGGATGATGCTGGACATACCCGAGAACCACAGAGACGGTTGAATCCCGTCATGAAGGAAGCGGTCATGAAAGAGATCGTCAAATGCTTAGATAATGGTATTATATACCCCATCTCCGATAGCCAATGGGTAAGTCCTATACATGTCGTTCCTAAGAAATCCGGCATTACTGTTATAACCAATGAAGCAAATGAGTTGATTCAGACACGCACCCAAACTGGGTGGCGTGTATGTATCGATTATAGAAAACTCAATGCTGCCACGAGGAAAGACCACTTTCCTCTACCATTCATTGATCAAATGCTGGAACGCTTAGCAGGACGAGAGTATTATTGTTTTATGGACGGATACTCAGGCTATAATCAGGTCCCCATCGCCAAAGAGGATCAAGATAAAACCACTTTTACTTGTCCTTTTGGTACCTTTGCTTACAGTCGCATGCCCTTTGGGTTATGCAATGCTCCCGCTACCTTTCAGTGGTGTATGATGGAGATATTCTCTGATATGGTAGAGAATTTTCTGGAGATCTTTATGGACGATTTCTCGATTTTTGGAGACTCTTTTTCTGATTGCCTATCGAATCTTGACGCTGTTCTTACTCGTTGCAAAGAGAAGAACTTGACTTTGAACTGGGAAAAATGCCATTTCATGGTCCAAGAAGGAATTGTACTTGGACATGTCATTTCACAGAAAGGCATTGAGGTTGACAGAGCTAAGATAGATGTCATTCAAAACCTCCCTCATCCCAAAAGCGTCAAAGATATTCGATCTTTCCTTGGCCATGCGGGCTTTTATAGGAGATTCATTAAGGACTTTAACAAAATTGCTAGACCTTTAACTCTTCTCCTGACCAAGGATACGACCTTCCATTTTGACTCGGACTGCGAGATAGCTTTCGACTCACTTAAACACTCACTCACTTCAGCCCCCGTTTTATCATCGCCAAACTAGGACTACCCCTTTGAGCTAATGTGTGACGCAGCTGATTTTGCAGTAGGTGCAGTCTTAGGACAGCACATCGAAAAGATGCCACACGTGATATACTATGCAAGTAAGACCCTGAATGATGCTCAAATCAATTATACAACCACTGAAAAAGAACTTTTAGCGGTTGTATTTGCATTAGAAAAATTCAGGCCTTACTTAATTGGCTCACCTATAGTAGTGTATACTGACCATTCCGCTTTAAAACATCTTCTGGCGAAGAAAGATGCAAAAGGTCGACTAATACGTTGGATCCTTCTGTTACAAGAATTCGATCTTGTTATCAAAGATAAGAAAGGATGTGAAAACGTAGTAGCTGACCATCTTTCACGCATCTCTTCTTCCCCTGTGACCCTGCCGATCAATGACTCGTTCCCTGACGAACAACTCTTGAGCGTATCCAATGAACCATGGTTCAGGGATATTGTGAACTATCTTGTCACGGAACTGATACCCAGCGATTGGTCAAAACAGGACAAATACCGTTTTCTATCCCAAGTAAAACATTTTTACTGGGACGAGCCATATATGTTTAAATATTGTCCTGATCAGATCATTCGCCGGTGTGTCCCGAATGAAGAGTTCAAGAGTGTTCTTTCTTTTTGTCATGATCAGGCCTGTGGGGGTCACTTTGGTCCTAAAAAGACGGCGGAGAAGGTTTTGCAATGTGGATTTTATTGGCCGACCTTATTCAAGGACGCATTTGACTATTGCAAAACCTGTACATAATGTCAGTACACGGGTAGAATCTCCCAGAGGAATGAAATGCCTCAGCAACCCATTCTGGTTGTTGAAATATTCGATGTTTGGGGCATTGATTTTATGGGTCCTTTTTCCAACTCCTTTGGGAATTTGTACATACTGCTGGCGGTTGATTATGTCTCAAAATGGGTAGAAGTCATTCCATGTCGCACTAATGACAAGAAAGTTGTCATTAAGTTCTTAAAAGAGAATATCTTCTCACGATTTGGACACCCACACGCTATTATTAGCGATAATGGGACACATTTCTGCAACAGGTCTTTTGAGACTTTGATGCGGAAATACTCAATCAACCACCGACTTTCTACATCCTATCATCCCCAAACAAGCGGGCATGCTGAAATCTCAAACAGACAAATCAAACTTATCCTGAAGAAGACTGTTTCTAAAAATAGAAAAGACTGGTCGACCAAACTGACGGATGCTCTTTGGGCATTCCGAACTGCATATAAAACCGACCTAGGAATGTTTCCATATAGGATAGTATTTGGGAAAGCATGTCATTTACCCGTCGAGATAGAGCATAAAGCATTGTGGGCTATTAAAGAAATAAATTTTGATCTAAATCAAGCTTGCACCTTTCGGAAGCTGCAAATAAATGAGCTAAGCGAACTCCGCGATGAAGCTTATGATAATGCTGTAATTGTAAAGAATAGGACTAAGGTTTTTCACGATAAAAACATTTTGAGGAAAATATTTTCACCTGGTCAACAAGTCCTTCTTTATGATTCACGATTACACCTTCACGCGGGTAAGCTTCGATCTCGATGGAAGGGACCTTTTATTGTGCGGTCTGTATACCCGCACGGGGCAGTAGAAGTAGAAAATGTTAAAAACGGCACATTTTTTTTAAAGTGAATGGACATAGACTAAAGCCGTATTTTTCCACTGACCCCACGGAGGAGCTCTTGTTCTTACAAGAGCCAGTTTATTTGGATTAAAATTCCTCCGTCTCACCTTCATATCCTGTATATCACTGCATCATTTTTTGAATGAAGGTAAGTAAAAAGAATAAGTTTGGGGGAAGTTCTTCACTTATATATTTTGCCCCCACTAATAATTCCTCCCAGACTTACAGGTTTTGTAGATATTGCTGTTGGCAACAGTGATGACACTGTTGAAAACAAGTTTGGGGGAGGTTTGTGCTTATTTTTTGCATCATTTGCATATCATTTGCATAAGCACAAAACATTTCTCTTAAAAATCTATAAAAATTTAAAAATTTTCAAAACCCATAAAAATTTAAAAATTTTCAAGTATAAAAATAATTTTAAAATTTACACTTTTTTTTATATAAATAAGATAATAAAATTTTAGATAGTGAACATTTACATCCATGAGATTAGAAAAATTTAAGAAAACTAAGAAAATTAGAAGTTTTCTTATACGAACTAGTAATAAGTAGTTATGAGCCGTTGTCCCAAGGGTTAGTAAGATGAAGGACGTCACTAATCTGAGGATAAAAATAAGTCTGAAAAATAGTTTCTATTCTGGAAGCCAAACATTTTGAACGTTGATACCCTACTATTCGCACTTACACACGTCTTGAAGCCTGGGATAGTAGAGGATACCTTGAAATGCTCTTGTCTTAAAGCCAAAAGTATGAAGGAAATAAAAAGAAAAAGTGAATGAAAAAAAATAATATAAGGTGGTGAGAAAAATGGACACTGGTTTTGTTATCACGAAGGGCAATAAAAAAATGTATAGCGAGGGTGCCTCTTCACCTAGTGCCCTAAGGCCAACTGGTCTGGGAGTCACTGCTATGCCTGAGGTGGTGCAAAACGAGGAAAATACACCAAGTAAGCAAGCACAGGAGTAATCGGTCGGTTAGTACCTCAAGAAGTATTAACGGTCGCATGAAAGTGTATGAGCAATCTCATCTAAATATTCATTAATTAAAAAGTACTGAGGCTGATGGGCAAGAGTATGATAGCTTGAATTGAACTCTCCGGGTGTAGGGATGTCTTTACACACACGCAGGGTTATATGATCGATGTTTGGAAGAAAGATAGGAATGAAGAATAAGACGATGTTTTATTGAGGGAGGACGTGATTTCTAACATCTTTTCATGACCATTAAGATAGAGCTCATGACAACCGAAAAGTTAGCTTAGTTGGAAACCCTAATTTTCGAAGCTTTTCTTTTACAATTCTTTTCTTGAAATGTAATATTCATGATCTTCCTTTTATTATTGGATTTTGTGGGTGCAATCCGCTGAAAACCCTCAGGAGAAAACACTCCTCCTACTAGGGACACCTAGAGGTTTAAAGGCTTGTTGCACGTGCTCAGTGCAATCGTGTTGCCTACGAAAGTGTGCTAGTTAGTTTTTCTCTTTCTTTATTTTCTCCTTCTCTTTTTAATAAAACAGTTCGCTCGAGACGATCGAAATTAAGTTTGGGGGAATTTGATCAGTCGAAAATACTGCATCTTTTAACCGGCAATTTTCCTATCATTTGCATTCATTTAGAAGTGTACGGTATTCATATTTCACATATTAGCAAATCAGTCGTTAAATATCATATTGCATGTGTTAGACCCTAAAACCGGCACTATAAAGGAAATTGACCGCATTTCTTGGCATCGCATCATCCCTATATTGCGCAACACTTTTTTTGAGATCTATGCAGGAAAACCCAGAAGAAAAGCCAAAAATTTACATGGCGCTGATCAAATATTACGCCAACTCAATGATTTCAGTTCTGGTAGCAATCCAAAAAGCAAAACAAAAATCAATATATCAGAGAAAGGCCCAAGTGTCAAACCAAGACCACTGCAAAGAGCCCAAGCCCCAAGGAGCCAACATAGCCGCGGAACCGCGGCCGGAGCCGGCTTACGCCGCGGTTCCGCGGCCGTCTTACCACGTCACCTCCTCAAATTCAGTGCATTATTTCTCTCTCAGGGCCAATACTACATCAAGACATCACAAATTCCAGAAGACTCCAGAGACTTCTGCCAGATCAGCAAACTAGGGTTTCTAAGCTTAATTAATCCTAGCTTAAAACCTAAGCTAGCTCCTAACAAACTAATTCTAGAAGCTCCTCAACAAACTTTTGGAGGGAATTGTAATTTCAAACCTAGACCTAGGGTTTGGGAAGTCTATAAATAGAAGCCTAGACCTAGGGTTATGAATCTAATCATCTTTAGCCAATCTAGTATCAATCTAGATCCATTCTTTCCCTCTTACATCATCTTCTTCCATAAGTCTAGTGACAAGGCTTGTGTGAAACCCTAACCCTAATTCCAATCAAATTCAAGATCCCGAGTACCAATCAAGCAAGAAGACCTTCAACCTTTTAGGAGCGGAGCCGATCTTCAATCGAGAAAGTGATCCAAGCCGATCCGTGACTCAAGGAGATGAGCGAAGCCAAATCGACGATCGAGTTCTTCCTCTTGTAGTTCTTGAGCGAATGTAATGAAATTGTTGATATAAATAAAAGGTGAAATTCTTTAATCTTGCTTTCTTTAAATTCTTGCATCATGATTCGATCTCAATTTGTGATTGTAGTTCTTGTTATGATGTTTGAGTAAAACTCCGCTCGTTAAGAAGTCGAGACGATCAATAGAATGATGATGTAACAAATCTTAAAACGATTTTTAAGTCCTACGAGTTTTGTAAACCCTAGCAAGTTCAAGAATCGATGACCTAGTTTTGTAGCGATGCTTTCTTGATTGTGATCGCTCGAAATTAGGGATCTACGATCGTTTCTTGAATTTACTAGAGGCTAGAATATGAATGATATCGATGAAAGAACAAGGGATAAGATGAAACCCTCGTTTCACAAGAAATCTCTAATTCTCGTCGATCATCATCGATCTAGTATCAATTCATCGAAGGATAAGAATACGTCATTGTAAGATTACATCACATCTATAGATCCTATCGATTCCTACGAGCCTCATTTCGATTCTTGATATTTGGTTGGAAAAATCATCAAACTCTCAATTCTTGATTCTATCTTTTTCTTGTTATTAGATCTATATTTTCTAATTCTTGAACTTCAAATATAAATCATGAGTTGTTTTCTTTTCTTTTCTTTAAAGTTTCAATTCATCTAATTCAAAAGACGAACTATTACACTGTCCCTGTGGACGATCCACACTCACTTACAATCTACATCCGACACCGTAGTTGATTGCGGTCAAATAATTTTTTGGTTGTGAATTCTATTCATTTTCTAAATACCGACACAAAGAAATTCATTCGAGTTACACACTACACAGTCTTGAATTTTAGTTCCAATCAAATGGCACCGTTGCCGGGGATCATTTGATTTACTTACACAATCGGAGAATTTAGTTTCAATCAAATGGCGCCGTTGCCGGGGATTACGCGCTAATTCGTTTCATATTAAAGTTTGAATTGAAAGATTTATTCCATTGTAATTTTTGTAATCAAAATTCGTGCAAACCCTAAACAATTTGTTGTGGTTCATTGCAAGGAGATCTGGAGCTTGCTGGGAAATTGGAAATTTTTTTGGAAAATACCAGAGAGCTGAGGGAGTCTACAGAAGCTCCCTGCTGAATTTTGGTGCAGTGATCAGCACAAACAACCGCGATTCCACGGTGGGAGCCATCAATAGCGGCGGTTCCACGGCATTGTAAAGGGATCTCTGTGCAATTTTTCTTCAGGTACTTTCTTACCTTCTCCTCTCTCCTCTTTTTAGCTCCAATTAACAGTTTGTGCAGGATTCTTTGCAAATAATCGCAGCTCGCAAATTGCAAAATTAAATTTGTGCGTGTTTTTGTTTCTTGGTTGTTTGCATTCTAAATACGGATATTAAGGGGCACGGCCAAATCCAAATTAGGTGGGGAGTTCATTACCCTTCCTAGGCCCCGAAAACCGCAAAACTTGCATCCGCATTTACCCTCATTAATTAAAAGAAATCTAGAGATGACTCTAAGGATCGTCGCGCTCACTTAGGACAAGAGAAGGCCGTGGGTAATTCATTGCTTATCCGCGTTTTCTTGTGGTGTCTAGGCAAGTGTGTCGAAGGCTAGTGGTTATTAATTAGGCCCACTACTTACGTAGTGGAGTACCTTCCCACTTACCTGGCACTTACCTGGCCACAGGGGGACAAAGAGGCAGTGGAGGATTCTATCCTGCGACGTGTCTTTTGGCAGTTAGGAGCGGTCTAGAGCCGGACCTAGGTGACCACTAGATTCTAGGGTTTTGTGTGCGCATTTGTTGTGTCACATCATTTTTTTCAAAAATCCGTCTCTTTTTCAAAGCAAACACCGCATTCATTCATTACCCCTAATTATAAGCCAACGTTGCCACTTGTATTAACCCCTTTTAGTACAAGATAGGCTGGACACGGGATTCTAGTGCCCGTTTAGTCCGCGTACCCTTTATCGACTCCGAAGTCGATATTTCTCCATTTACCATTCCTTTACCCACTACCACACCCACACCGATGGATCCACCTGCATCAAACTTCTTTAACCCTAATCTGCCGCCGTCCGTTGGTGCGCAGAATCCATCCCGCATCTCTCTCCAGGAGAGGTGCTATCCACTGCGAGGTCCTCTTTCGACCTGCTTATCCACACCACCAGCCAATGGGGATAACTTTGAGATTAAACCCCAGTACATCAACCTTTTACCCAAATTCCACGGACTCGAGACTGAGGACGGTTACGTTTTCATCACCAAATTTGAAAACGTATGCGCAATGATGGGTACGTCACAACTTTCAGTGGATGCGATGCGTCTACGACTTCTTCCATTTACATTGTGCGATATAGCCGAGAAGTGGCTATATAACACTACCGCACACTCTATTACGAATTGGGAAGAATTCGTCGCTGCATTCCTTAAGAAATTTTACCCAATACAAAAGACAGCTCGAATCCGTAGCGAACTGAATCAATTTGCCCAGCTCCATGCTGAACCATTCTCTAAATGCTTTGAACGTTTCAAGGATCTTTTGGTTCAGTGTCCTCATCACGGCATCCCGATATGGGAGCTTTGCCGAATCATTTATGAGGGCATTAACCCAAACACTAAACAGAGCCTTGAAAACATGTGTCAAGGTACTTTTATGACTAAGGATGATGGGGAAGCATGGAAGTATTTAGAAGAGTTCGCTGAAAAATCACTACAGTGGGAGAGTGGAACCCAACCATTGAATAGGGGTGGCGTACACCAAATAGATGTGTCCATAAGTGTTCGAGCTGAGATGGCAGCAATGCAAAAGAAGCTCGACGCTATGGAACACAAATTTTCTGCAGCCTCCCTAAACCCAATGTCGCTCCCCAAACTGTTTGCGGCTGCTGTTCTGATCCGTCTCATTTAACGGAAGAATGTCCATTAAACTCTGCCTTTCAACGTCACGAGCATTTTAATGCCGCATTTCAAAGACCTCGAAACGATCCATATTCTTCCACGTACAATCAGGGTTGGAGGAATCACCCGAATTTCGCTTGGAACCAAAACCAATCTCAAAACACGGTTCCAAACACAAATAATTTTCAAAGGGCTCTTCCTCCACCACAACAGCAACCACTTCAAATCACTCAGCACCCCTACCAGTCACAAAATTTCCAAAACCAGGTCAACAATCCTGCACAGTCTAATCCTATGCAGTTGTCCTATTCTGACGAATTCTCTCAATTCACTCAAACCATGAAATCACTTTTATCAAATTTCATAGAGGTTTCGACTGAGGTTAGATCTTCCGTCAGTGAGATACAGAAAAACTCAGCGTCTCAAGCTGAGAGTATCAGATCGATGGAAGCTGAAATAGCTCGACTTAAAGCCAAAATGAGTGCGAGAGAAAAAGGGAAACTTCCCTCTCAACCCCTACAGAATCCTGGGCATTACAATGTAAATGCTATCACAACGTTGAGATCGGAAAGAGTGCTGAACAATCATGTCGGGGAAGGTATTGATGATATTGAAAATCATATCAACACCCCGGCTGAGACCTTTCCACACACACACACACACTTCTCCTTCTGATCCTTCTTCTTCTACCACACCACCTTCTCGAGAGCCTATTCTCCATTTCCCACTAGGCTCGCCACCTCAGCCCAACCCTTATAGTTCTCCACAGACGGTCCCCACACCTCTTTTGGGATCTCGTCTACCCCATCTTCCATCTCCTATGATGGACCCGACGCTTATTGCGAAAACTCCTTACCCGAATCGGTTAAGGGGTAATAGAACGAGTCCTCATATGGAGAAAATTATGGAAATGTTCAAACAAGTTAACATTAATATCCCTCTCCTAAATTCAATTCAACAAGTCCCCGCTTATGCGAAAATTCTTAAGGACTTGTGCACTAGGAAGAGGAAGACCCAAGTGCCGAAGAAGGTCTTCATGGCTAATATTATCAGCACTGCTTTTATCCCACAGCTACCAAAGAAACGAAAGGACCCAGGATGTCCTACAATATCGATTTCTATTGGGGGTAAAAACATAAATCGTGCTCTTTTAGACCTTGGCGCAAGTGTTAACCTACTTCCATATTCTGTATATGAGCAATTAGGGATTGGAGAGCTGAAACCTGCTCACTGCACTCTCCAGATGGCAGACCGTTCAATCACCAAACCAAGGGGTGAACTAGAGGATGTGTTGATAAAGGTCGGGAAATTTGTTTTCCTTGTAGACTTCATTGTGCTCGACACACGGCCTGTAGCAAACCCCCGGGGCTAAATTCCGGTGATTCTGGGTCGTCCTTTCCTTGCCACTTCCAACGCTGTTATAAACTGTAGAAACGGTTCAATGAACTTATCATTTGGAAATATGACCATTGAACTAAATATCTACAAAGTTGGAAGTCAGCCATCAGAACCCTCTGCTCATATTTTAGATGTGTGCTCTGTCCATGAGATCGCTCCCGATAGTTGTGGAGCTGAGGAACTTTGCTTTACTGATCTCGATGACATTACCACATCTCTGTTTGATTTCACACAAGATCTTAGTGAGGACACTTTTTCTACACTTGAGTCCTGCACTCCTGACTTTTCTCCACCCGAGTCTGTATCTTTCACAGGCTCTGAGCTTCTTTGTAAATCCAAAAATCACTCAATGATCCCTCCTTCTATCATTTCTCCGCCCGAATTAGATCTCAAAATTTTACCTTCTCATCTTAAATATGCTTATTTAGGTGAGAAGGAGTCTTTACCGGTCATCATATCTGCTTCTCTAGCATTAGAGCAAGAGAATGCACTTTTATCGGTATTGAGATCTAACAAAGAGGCGTTTGGTTGGAGTATGGCGGACATCAAGGGGATTAGTCCCTTGATAGTTGAACATCATATACATGTGATGGATGATGCTGGACATACCCGAGAACCACAGAGACGGTTGAATCCCGTCATGAAGGAAGCGGTCATGAAAGAGATCGTCAAATGCTTAGATAATGGTATTATATACCCCATCTCCGATAGCCAATGGGTAAGTCCTATACATGTCGTTCCTAAGAAATCCGGCATTACTGTTATAACCAATGAAGCAAATGAGTTGATTCAGACACGCACCCAAACTGGGTGGCGTGTATGTATCGATTATAGAAAACTCAATGCTGCCACGAGGAAAGACCACTTTTCTCTACCATTCATTGATCAAATGCTGGAACGCTTAGCAGGACGAGAGTATTATTGTTTTATGGACGGATACTCAGGCTATAATCAGGTCCCCATCGCCAAAAAGGATCAAGATAAAACCACTTTTACTTGTCCTTTTGGTACCTTTGCTTACAGTCGCATGCCCTTTGGGTTATGCAATGCTCCCGCTACCTTTCAGTGGTGTATGATGGAGATATTCTCTGATATGGTAGAGAATTTTCTGGAGATCTTTATGGACGATTTCTCGATTTTTGGAGACTCTTTTTCTGATTGCCTATCGAATCTTGACGCTGTTCTTACTCGTTGCAAAGAGAAGAACTTGACTTTGAACTGGGAAAAATGCCATTTCATGGTCCAAGAAGGAATTGTACTTGGACATGTCATTTCACAGAAAGGCATTGAGGTTGACAGAGCTAAGATAGATGTCATTCAAAACCTCCCTCATCCCAAAAGCGTCAAAGATATTCGATCTTTCCTTGGCCATGCGGGCTTTTATAGGAGATTCATTAAGGACTTTAGCAAAATTGCTAGACCTTTAACTCTTCTCCTGACCAAGGATACGACCTTCCATTTTGACTCGGACTGCGAGATAGCTTTCGACTCACTTAAACACTCACTCACTTCAGCCCCCGTTTTATCATCGCCAAACTAGGACTACCCCTTTGAGCTAATGTGTGACGCAGCTGATTTTGCAGTAGGTGCAGTCTTAGGACAGCACATCGAAAAGATGCCACACGTGATATACTATGCAAGTAAGACTCTGAATGATGCTCAAATCAATTATACAACCACTGAAAAAGAACTTTTAGCGGTTGTATTTGCATTAGAAAAATTCAGGCCTTACTTAATTGGCTCACCTATAGTAGTGTATACTGACCATTCCGCTTTAAAACATCTTCTGGCGAAGAAAGATGCAAAAGGTCGACTAATACGTTGGATCCTTCTGTTACAAGAATTCGATCTTGTTATCAAAGATAAGAAAGGATGTGAAAACGTAGTAGCTGACCATCTTTCACACATCTCTTCTTCCCCTGTGACCCTGCCGATCAATGACTCGTTCCCTGACGAACAACTCTTGAGCGTATCCAATGAACCATGGTTCAGGGATATTGTGAACTATCTTGTCACGGAACTGATACCCAGCGATTGGTCAAAACAGGACAAATACCGTTTTCTATCCCAAGTAAAACATTTTTACTGGGACGAGCCATATATGTTTAAATATTGTCCTGATCAGATCATTCGCCGGTGTGTCCCGAATGAAGAGTTCAAGAGTGTTCTTTCTTTTTGTCATGATCAGGCCTGTGGGGGTCACTTTGGTCCTAAAAAGACGGCGGAGAAGGTTTTGCAATGTGGATTTTATTGGCCGACCTTATTCAAGGACGCATTTGACTATTGCAAAACCTGTACATAATGTCAGTACACGGGTAGAATCTCCCAGAGGAATGAAATGCCTCAGCAACCCATTCTGGTTGTTGAAATATTCGATGTTTGGGGCATTGATTTTATGGGTCCTTTTTCCAACTCCTTTGGGAATTTGTACATACTGCTGGCGGTTGATTATGTCTCAAAATGGGTAGAAGTCATTCCATGTCGCACTAATGACAAGAAAGTTGTCATTAAGTTCTTAAAAGAGAATATCTTCTCACGATTTGGACACCCACACGCTATTATTAGCGATAATGGGACACATTTCTGCAACAGGTCTTTTGAGACTTTGATGCGGAAATACTCAATCAACCACCGACTTTCTACATCCTATCATCCCCAAACAAGCGGGCATGCTGAAATCTCAAACAGACAAATCAAACTTATCCTGAAGAAGACTGTTTCTAAAAATAGAAAAGACTGGTCGACCAAACTGACGGATGCTCTTTGGGCATTCCGAACTGCATATAAAACCGACCTAGGAATGTTTCCATATAGGATAGTATTTGGGAAAGCATGTCATTTACCCGTCGAGATAGAGCATAAAGCATTGTGGGCTATTAAAGAAATAAATTTTGATCTAAATCAAGCTTGCACCTTTCGGAAGCTGCAAATAAATGAGCTAAGCGAACTCCGCGATGAAGCTTATGATAATGCTGTAATTGTAAAGAATAGGACTAAGGTTTTTCACGATAAAAACATTTTGAGGAAAATATTTTCACCTGGTCAACAAGTCCTTCTTTATGATTCACGATTACACCTTCACGCGGGTAAGCTTCGATCTCGATGGAAGGGACCTTTTATTGTGCGGTCTGTATACCCGCACGGGGCAGTAGAAGTAGAAAATGTTAAAAACGGCACATTTTTTTTAAAGTGAATGGACATAGACTAAAGCCGTATTTTTCCACTGACCCCACGGAGGAGCTCTTGTTCTTACAAGAGCCAGTTTATTTGGATTAAAATTCCTCCGTCTCACCTTCATATCCTGTATATCACTGCATCATTTTTTGAATGAAGGTAAGTAAAAAGAATAAGTTTGGGGGAAGTTCTTCACTTATATATTTTGCCCCCACTAATAATTCCTCCCAGACTTACAGGTTTTGTAGATATTGCTGTTGGCAACAGTGATGACACTGTTGAAAACAAGTTTGGGGGAGGTTTGTGCTTATTTTTTGCATCATTTGCATATCATTTGCATAAGCACAAAACATTTCTCTTAAAAATCTATAAAAATTTAAAAATTTTCAAAACCCATAAAAATTTAAAAATTTTCAAGTATAAAAATAATTTTAAAATTTACACTTTTTTTTATATAAATAAGATAATAAAATTTTAGATAGTGAACATTTACATCCATGAGATTAGAAAAATTTAAGAAAACTAAGAAAATTAGAAGTTTTCTTATACGAACTAGTAATAAGTAGTTATGAGCCGTTGTCCCAAGGGTTAGTAAGATGAAGGACGTCACTAATCTGAGGATAAAAATAAGTCTGAAAAATAGTTTCTATTCTGGAAGCCAAACATTTTGAACGTTGATACCCTACTATTCGCACTTACACACGTCTTGAAGCCTGGGATAGTAGAGGATACCTTGAAATGCTCTTGTCTTAAAGCCAAAAGTATGAAGGAAATAAAAAGAAAAAGTGAATGAAAAAAAATAATATAAGGTGGTGAGAAAAATGGACACTGGTTTTGTTATCACGAAGGGCAATAAAAAAATGTATAGCGAGGGTGCCTCTTCACCTAGTGCCCTAAGGCCAACTGGTCTGGGAGTCACTGCTATGCCTGAGGTGGTGCAAAACGAGGAAAATACACCAAGTAAGCAAGCACAGGAGTAATCGGTCGGTTAGTACCTCAAGAAGTATTAACGGTCGCATGAAAGTGTATGAGCAATCTCATCTAAATATTCATTAATTAAAAAGTACTGAGGCTGATGGGCAAGAGTATGATAGCTTGAATTGAACTCTCCGGGTGTAGGGATGTCTTTACACACACGCAGGGTTATATGATCGATGTTTGGAAGAAAGATAGGAATGAAGAATAAGACGATGTTTTATTGAGGGAGGACGTGATTTCTAACATCTTTTCATGACCATTAAGATAGAGCTCATGACAACCGAAAAGCTAGCTTAGTTGGAAACCCTAATTTTCGAAGCTTTTCTTTTACAATTCTTTTCTTGAAATGTAATATTCATGATCTTCCTTTTATTATTGGATTTTGTGGGTGCAATCCGCTGAAAACCCTCAGGAGAAAACACTCCTCCTACTAGGGACACCTAGAGGTTTAAAGGCTTGTTGCACGTGCTCAGTGCAATCGTGTTGCCTACGAAAGTGTGCTAGTTAGTTTTTCTCTTTCTTTATTTTCTCCTTCTCTTTTTAATAAAACAGTTCGCTCGAGACGATCGAAATTAAGTTTGGGGGAATTTGATCAGTCGAAAATACTGCATCTTTTAACCGGCAATTTTCCTATCATTTGCATTCATTTAGAAGTGTACGGTATTCATATTTCACATATTAGCAAATCAGTCGTTAAATATCATATTGCATGTGTTAGACCCTAAAACCGGCACTATAAAGGAAATTGACCGCATTTCATGGCATCGCATCATCCCTATATTGCGCAACACTTTTTTTGAGATCTATGCAGGAAAACCCAGAAGAAAAGCCAAAAATTTACATGGCGCTGATCAAATATTACGCCAACTCAATGATTTCAGTTCTGGTAGCAATCCAAAAAGCAAAACAAAAATCAATATATCAGAGAAAGGCCCAAGTGTCAAACCAAGACCACTGCAAAGAGCCCAAGCCCCAAGGAGCCAACATAGCCGCGGAACCGCGGCCGGAGCCGGCTTACGCCGCGGTTCCGCGGCCGTCTTACCACGTCACCTCCTCAAATTCAGTGCATTATTTCTCTCTCAGGGCCAATACTACATCAAGACATGACAAATTCCAGAAGACTCCAGAGACTTCTGCCAGATCAGCAAACTAGGGTTTCTAAGCTTAATTAATCCTAGCTTAAAACCTAAGCTAGCTCCTAACAAACTAATTCTAGAAGCTCCTCAACAAACTTTTGGAGGGAATTGTAATTTCAAACCTAGACCTAGGGTTTGGGAAGTCTATAAATAGAAGCCTAGACCTAGGGTTATGAATCTAATCATCTTTAGCCAATCTAGTATCAATCTAGATCCATTCTTTCCCTCTTACATCATCTTCTTCCATAAGTCTAGTGACAAGGCTTGTGTGAAACCCTAACCCTAATTCCAATCAAATTCAAGATCCCGAGTACCAATCAAGCAAGAAGACCTTCAACCTTTTAGGAGCGGAACCGATCTTCAATCGAGCAAGTGATCCAAGCCGATCCGTGACTCAAGGAGATGAGCGAAGCCAAATCGACGATCGAGTTCTTCCTCTTGTAGTTCTTGAGCGAATGTAATGAAATTGTTGATATAAATAAAAGGTGAAATTCTTTAATCTTGCTTTCTTTAAATTCTTGCATCATGATTCGATCTCAATTTGTGATTGTAGTTCTTGTTATGATGTTTGAGTAAAACTCCGCTCGTTAAGAAGTCGAGACGATCAATAGAATGATGATGTAACAAATCTTAAAACGATTTTTAAGTCCTACGAGTTTTGTAAACCCTAGCAAGTTCAAGAATCGATGACCTAGTTTTGTAGCGATGCTTTCTTGATTGTGATCGCTCGAAATTAGGGATCTACGATCGTTTCTTGAATTTACTAGAGGCTAGAATATGAATGATATCGATGAAAGAACAAGGGATAAGATGAAACCCTCGTTTCACAAGAAATCTCTAATTCTCGTCGATCATCATCGATCTAGTATCAATTCATCGAAGGATAAGAATACGTCATTGTAAGATTACATCACATCTATAGATCCTATCGATTCCTACGAGCCTCATTTCGATTCTTGATATTTGGTTGGAAAAATCATCAAACTCTCAATTCTTGATTCTATCTTTTTCTTGTTATTAGATCTATATTTTCTAATTCTTGAACTTCAAATATAAATCATGAGTTGTTTTCTTTTCTTTTCTTTAAAGTTTCAATTCATCTAATTCAAAAGACGAACTATTACACTGTCCCTGTGGACGATCCATACTCACTTACAATCTACATCCGACACCGTAGTTGATTGCGGTCAAATAATTTTTTGGTTGTGATTTCTTTACAATTTCCAACTACACAAACAAGAATTTTTTTACAATCAGTGCCGGTGGAAACTCTGATATCAACTCATCTTCATCCTCATTTTCGAAGCACCGGGGAAGGTCATCCATATCCTTGCATACTCTTTCTCCTGACAGCGTTATCGCGTGACAGGTACGAGATCGCTTCCAAGACCAATGTTGATCCGGTTCTACTCTCGCTGTATACGTGGTTTTCGGTTCATGCTTCTGTGACGGGGTTATCCTCCAACTGCTGGAATAAGCGAACTTTCCTTGTTGATATTGGTCTTCGACCCAGTCTTTAAATGTGAAGTAGTCTTCGAGAAGATGTCCTATTGCTCTGTGATAGGAGCAATAGTCTGGGTAAGAGATCTCTTCTGCTTGCTCGGGGTGCTTGGACTCCGGGAGCGTAATCATCCGATGTTTCACGACGAGGTCGAATATCTTCCTTGTCTTTTCTTGGGGAAAAGAATATGCTCGACCCATTTTCTTTATAAGAGACGGATCCCGGCTGTTCATTTCTGCTTCGCGTGGTTTTTTAGACCCGCTACTCTGCCGTAGAACATATTTTCCGTTCTTCAGTTTATTTTTGCCTCTGCATCGAGTCTTCTTTATGACGGGCTGGCGACGAAGGGCATCGTCGTTCTTTGTAGATTGCTGAAGGAGGCGCTGCGTCCTGGCTTTCTCGTAAATAGCCATTTCGCGATTGTGGTCATCCCAGACTTTTTGACCTGCTTCCCTTATTAGCTTGTCCATCTGTTCTTCGAACGACGGACTTGGCACTTTCATGGCGAGACCTTGTTCTGGTTCAGGGTTAGCGTCTTCCCATAGAGCATCTCCTTCTTCGTCAAAGTCATGTATGACATAGAAGCCGCGGAATCGCTCCCATTTCTTGGATTGAACATATCCAAGCCCGATCGTTTCCATTCTCCCATTGGGCAACTTTCGCTGAGTTCCAGGGACGTTCCAGATCCTGTTGTAGAACTGGGCTTGTCGAGCAGTCTGTTTGAAGTGTACGCCTTGGCGCCTCAACAGCCTTTTTAATCCTTCTGTGTAGTATCTGGGCAGACGGATAGGCTGGAGCCTATCAAGTGTAGAATCGGCACCATACCAAATTTCTTTCTCCACTTTGGTTTCCGTGGATCGATAGAAGAGGATCACCTTTTCATCTTTTCGTCTGGGAGGGACGTAGAATGTCTGCAGTTCCTGCACACCATAGGTACCAAGTGCGTTGAGATCTTTGTAATGCTTTTGCGGAACCATGGCGATTTGCAAACTCCGATCATCGCCAGCGAAGGCTTGTATTGATGGTCGAAAGGAAAATACGGCATTGACCTCATCTTCCGAGTCGCTGCTGAAGACCAGAATAGGGGTGGATGGTCCCGTCTTGTTGCATTGAGGTAGCCCTGAATAAACTATCTCTTCTTCCTCTTCGGTATCGCTCCCAAATACCGGAATGGTGATGATAGCTTTCTACTTATTCTCCGGCTTACGGCATCTTTCCGTGTCTTCAAAGTCCGGCAGGAAATACTTTGCATCCTCGTACTTTCGGACTTCATTTACGGAAAATGGGTTCAATTCCCCTGTCACGGTATACTCAAGACCATCTTTGAAGTATTTCATACACTGATGCTGTGTAGAAGGGATGATGTTGTACTCGTGTAACCAAGGCCTGCCGAGCAAAGCGTTGTAGCAAGTCTTGGCGTCAATGACATGAAACTTGATGTCAGTGACGAGTATCCCAAAGCGTAACGTCAGTATCACAGACCCGAGCGTCCGTGATGACTGGGAGTCAAACCCGGAGATGGTGATTTTATCACGAGCGAGGTGCTGAACGCTCATGCAGATTTCCTTCAACATTCTTACATTGAGGAGATTGACGAATGTCCCATTGTCAACCAGGATCTTGCCTATCTTAATATCATGACAGTATCCGGAGACATAAAGGGGACAGTTATGCTCGCATATCCCGAGGAGGAGATCTTCATCGGCCGAAGGTGATGTCGGCCGTGTGCACTTCTTCCAGCTCGTCCTTTATCTTTTCTTCAGCAAGGAAAGTTTGAAACTGGTCAGGCTCTTGTAATACCTTGATCAACGAATCTCTCACCTCCTTAGATAGCAGAAGGGCATCGAGAATGCTTAGTTGCGATGGTATCTTCCTTAGGTGTACCAGGACGTTGTAATCCACCTTATTTTGCTTAGGCTGGTCCTTGGCTGTAGGCTCTTCGATGACTTGATCATCAAGGGCAATATCCTCAGGGACCTTTTCTTTCCCCTTATCCTTTTTGTTCGATCCCTTGTTTGCGGGTCCGAGATTCTTTTCAGGTAGCGTGCGATTGCGCAGCTGAATGTTCTCGCGGGTCTTCATCAGGTGTGCCAGGACGTTATAATCCACCTTATTTTGCTTAGGCGGGTTCTTGGCTGTAAGCTCTTCGATGACTTGATCAACGAGGGTGATATCCTCATGGACCTTTTCTTTCCCCTTATCCTTTTTTTTTGATCCTTTGTTTGCGGGTCCGGGATTCTTTTCAGGTAGCGTGCGATTGCGCAGCTGAATGTTCTCGCAGGTCTTCATCCCTTCCGTTTCAGAGATAGATTCCTTGAAGAGAGAGCCGATGGATATTTCTTCATCAGAATCACCCCCGAAAGTGAGAACTCGCGATCCCCTGGAATCAACCATATGACAGTTGCCGGCAGTTCTTTTACGCTCATCTGTCGTGCTTCTTTGTTCCTGATGAGTTTTGCGCTTCATCCGCTTGAAATGCTGCCGTTGAACAACGTATCCCTACCACCAATTTTTAAAGGCGTTGCATTCTTCAGTAGGGTGTGCGATCTTCTGATGATATAAGCAGAAGTTAGGATGAACGTCCGCTTTGTCAAGATGTACACCGCCAAGATAACTTCCTCTGAAAGAGGGCAGCTTCATTCCTATCGATATGGCTTTGGTGAAACTTTTCCTTGTCTTGAACATGCTTTTATTTGGGGCGGATGTGCTTTGATCTGGAGGGAATGTTTTAACCCTTTCGTCCAGTCGTCGGCGTTTGGCTTTTTCAAATATGGCCATTTCGCGCTCTCGATCAGCTTTGCTTTTCAGAAAAGCTTCGTTCAGGAATGCATCAATCATCTCGTCTGATGGTCCTAGGAGCTCCGATTCGGGATCTGCCCCTAGTTTCTCTGCGTCAGGAGCTTCTTCACCGTATATCGACGAGGGAGAGATCACATGGCAGCTTGCCACATAATCCTCAGGTTAATCCGACGAGTCTTCTCCATTATCACCCTCTTCGTCCTCAAGGACGTGGCTGAGAAATTCTTGGAGTGTAACCGGGGTCCACACTTTCTGGTTATATTCCTCCAGCGCGTCAATATGTTTTTGCAGGTCCGTGTGCTTGTCATCAGGCTTTACGGGCTTTTTGGTCTTTTTCTTCTTCTTTAAAGACTTTGACGGCTGGGTATGGGCACTTTGACTATCACCACCAATTTTTTGAGTCGGACGTGGCTTCAGCATTCCCTCGATGACTTCGGGTTCCAGCGGACTTTTCCATTTGATCGCCGGGCATGTTTGGAGATCCTTCATCATTCTTTTCGTTTTGGCTGAAAGAACGACCTACCATAGAGCTTCTTCTATAAAAGAGTACGATGCCCCTGGTGTGTCCGCCTTTTTGAGAGCGTGCGGCTGGGGCGGGTTTACTTTCTAATTCTCGGACAGTGCGAATTTGCCTTGTTGGTATTAGTTCTCAATCCACCTTTTGAACACGAAACAATCTTCGATTGGATGGCCAATTGCTTGGTGATAGGGGCAATAATTAGGATTATTAGCCTCACCGGGTTGCAATGGGCGTTTTGGATCCGGCAAGTTGATGAGCGTGTTGCGCATTGCCAGCTCAAACAATCTCCTCATTTTGTCCTGGGGAAACGAATAAGGGCGCTTCATTTTTTTCATTAAAGAATCGACGTCTCTCATCTTGGAGATCAATTAGTTTTGGACCATTGGGCTACTGTTGAGCATTGGCGACGAAGGTCGCTTTCCTTTTCCCTTTTTCATTTCGCGGCTCCGGCTTCGAAGAGCAAGGCCCGTGGCCTATCTGGTCTATTTGGGCCAGCTTGTCAATCAAGGCCTGAAAAGTAGTTGGCTTGAAGAACATCATGAATTGGAAAATGGTCGCCTGAGGGTCAAGAGTACCCACAAACATGCCTACCGCAGGCGCTTCTTCAATGCGCTGCTCGCACTTCGACCATAGATTCCGCAACTGTATCGCGTACTGCACCCATATTTTGCCTGGCTTTACTCTGGCGTTAATTAATGCGCTGATCGGGGTGCGCTCGCTAGCGCTTGCGAACCTTTACGTGAACAGTAACTCCATTTCCACAAATGTCTTAACGGAGTCGTTCGGGAGCTCGGAGTACCATTCAAACGCTGTCTCCGACAAACTGCCAACAAACTGGCGAAACAATAGTTTTTCATCCCCTCCAGTGTTGCCACACAGAGCCCTGAATTGAGCAACGTACTGGTGTGGATTTCCTGTCCCCTTATATACGGGGAATTTAGGGATCGTGTATCCCGGCGGGTACTTTATTTGGTCGTACAAACCCAGATAGGGTCGTCCAATTCTGACGATTTGGTTAGCCGCTTCGCTCGCCTGATGAGCTCGTATCTGTTGAGCTATATAGTCATCCAGCATGGCTTTGGAGATGGTCTCCTCCTTGGTTGCTGACAGAGCCGGTAGAGGATTTGATGTCTCTTCTCTATCATCTTCAATTATTACTGGAGGATCTTCGGTTGGAGGGTCCGGCTGGATCATCATGCTCACTATATCTTGGAATAGAAGGGCCATTTGTTTTATATTGGCCACTTGTTCTGCGACCTCTTTGTCCTTCTTCTCAAGCATTCTCCGAAGTAATTCAGCATCAGTTTCCTGCTCACGGCGATGCTCCGAGGATATCTCCGGGCTTGCTTTCGGTCCTGTGAGTGCGGCCATAGCTGTCAACATCTCTTGGAGCTTTTGTTGTTGTTGCTCCTGAGCCTTAGTCACTGATCGCGTAAGCGGTCGATAACCTGTGGAGATATGGCTATCCTCTTTTCTGGATGCTATATAGATGGTGTGCACCACCATACCCTCGGACTTGGGGCGTTTAGATTCAGTGTCTTTGCGATTTGCCAAAGACGCAGGGATCTTCTCCGGTCTCCTTCTTTTGTGGGCGGTCGAAGTTGAGGGAGCCGTTGCAGAGGGCATCCAAACAGATGACACCTTTTGTGGCTTGACAGGATGGTCTTCTTCTCACCGAATTTTCATCTTTTTCTGTCGGCGGGAGTAGTCTTGATCTATCATGGAGTCCTGGACCTGTTGCCAAACTTTATAAATTTTAGAGGACAGCCACTGAGGGGGCTGCTCTAGCTTTGCCTTTGTAGCATTCTCCATTAGTGGAGGAGATCTTTTTAATACAGCAGTCGGAGAGTTTTTACGTATCCTCCTAAGTGGTTCAAAGCTGTTCCCAGTTGGAACAGCGGCATCAATTTCCACCGTTGGAGCGGCGGAGTCAATCCAGACGGGGAATTTCCCCCAGCCTTCCTTACTCAGCGCCAGTGGCGTCGTCGAGCGTGTCGAGCTGATGGTATTGGCTCAGCTATAGGGGTGGCTTGATCGTGCCAACTGTTTTGGTCAGGTGATGTTATTGGCGCCAGCTTATTGAAAACGGACGTCCGCTGAGTAGGGATAGCCAACCTGTCGAAGGCAGACTTTCGAGCAGGAGGAGCAGTCTTGGTGGCTTCGTTTGGAGCGGGAGCCGAAACAGTCAGTCTTGCAAAGACTGACTCTTTAGTGGGGGAAGCCGCTTTGGCGACTTTAGGAGCAGGAATGGCTATCCTCTCCGGGATAACCCCTTTCGGTATCGCGGGCTTCTTCACAGGCCCATTGGAGCTTCGGATCAATCTGTTGAAAACTAAGGCAGTGGACTTAGACGACCCGTTGAGAGGGGCCGTTGTAGTTGCAAGCCGATCAAAGACCGACTTTTTCAGAGCTTCTTGTGATGGCATAGGAGCGCTGAAGCTTTTTGGCGGGATCATGGTCCCGAAGAATAGCCCAGTGGTAGCCTGAGTCACCTGTTCCACTGACATGGCGAAGATGGAGGCCGCTTGAGGCCCGTAAGTCACTCCTTCGGACAAGACGGAGTGAGAGTTGCAGTTGCAGTTAGTACAGTTTGAAGCCATTGATCTTCTATTTTTTCTGCACGGAGAAAGATACCAAATCTTAGTACTTCACATCCAAAGGCAACTATGTCAAACCACGATTTTTTCGCGAAATAAGACACACGAAGTGTGGAGTGGAAAAAGGAAAAGGTCCCACCAGGCGTGCCAGAATCTGTTACCTGCCGAAAGACGCTACCGGGACGTTGGGACGTCCAGCCTGAATTTCAAGGGAAGATACTATTTGGTTCTATCTGTCCACCTCTCCGAAGATTCCAAGTTGATTTATGACACCATGTATCGAAGGTTTAAACGGATGCGGCCGATGTAGCAGACTTTGTCAAATTCCCCCTCTTTGAGGGTTTTTTTAATTGTGGGGACGCTCTTCTTTGCAGGCGCAAGCCCCTGCAGTTAATTACTCTACCGCATTGCGGTAAACACTTTCTACTTCTCCAGATGGTCACTTCGTATCGTGTTTTTTTTTTGTTTTTGGTTGCCTGTGGATTGTATACGGAGACTAATTTATGTTGTCTCCCGTAGGGCGTGGATTAGTCCAAATCCGTATCTTCTTAGATTTGGGTTTGGGGTTGGGTTTAAGGATACGTTAGTCTCATTTGACACTAAGATCGACTTAAACGTTTGTTAAGGATACATTAGTCTAATTTTAGACTAAGATCTACTTAACAGGATCGTTTAGATCCAACAAAAGAGCGTTTGGGCTCTATTGTTTTAGTTTAGAGACTTTGAGGTCTATTAGTTTAAGAAAATTACGGTCCAAGGTTAAGGACATCACAGTCCATGGGCTTAAGGACCCCACAGTCCAAGATTAAGGACATCACAGTCCATAGGCTTAAGGACTCCACAGTCCGAGATTAAGGACATCACAGTCCATGGGTTTAAGGACCCCACAGTCCGAGGTTAAAGACATTACAGTACATGGGTTTAAGGACCCCACAGTCCGAGGTTAAGGACATTATAGTCCATGGGTTTAAGGACCCCACAGTTCGAGGTTAAGGACATCATAGTCCATGGGTTTAAGGACCCCACAGTTTGAGGTTAAGGATATTATAGTCCATGAGTTTAAGAACCCCACAGTCCATGGAATGTTTGGTTATCGGGACCCGTCACCTCTCTGAAGACGTTGAAAGATTACAACGACAAATATCAAAGGGGTGAAGAGATGTACCCTTGAACCAATTTTGGTTGGGAGATCTGTAGTCCAATTGGGACTAAGATCTAAGATTTATGAGAATATGGGCTCAATTAATCTGAATTAGGAGTTTATGGCCAACTTGGGCTTAGCCCACTCAGTTAAAATGTTAAACATTTGACAATGTTGAGCATTGATTTGGGTTCTGACAGCCTTTCTGTCTTTTATTGAATGCTGAGCATTCATCATAGCTCTGAGCTTTATTCATAGTGTCACGTCCCGAAAGTACGGAATATGACCGGCACCTAGACTACGAACGTCTCGAGGCGTACGTATTCTAAGTAAGCCGAGCCCAGAAATCCAAACCAAGAAAAGTAGTAGAGTATAGGAAGAACCATATCAATCCACCAGTATGCAACATAATATACAACGCCTAAAGGCGAGGATCACAACAGAAAGAAACTCCAACAACAAGAAATCCACAGAATATAACGTGCGAATCTAAGGTCGAAAGAATAAACATCTCTGGTCTCTATCTCAAATAAGTACATGTTTGGTTGATGGAACTTCTAGATACAACTGAATATAATATACAATGTATAATGATGGGTATGATACAAATAACCCACCTACTAGCAAGTCACCTGAAAGAAGCTGTGCCCGCAAAGCCGTAACAAAACCCGTACGGCAACACCTGCAAGAAACTGGGGCACAACGGGGGTGAGTTGCCAACTCGTGAGCAGAAAAAGATCTACGAACAGAAAATCGCATGTATGACGCAATCCTAGGTCATACGATCACAATATATAATCCTCAAGTATATAACCAACCATCTATAACATGACTAGGGTGACTATCTAACCCAAATGTAATCCCATGTGCCCGTGTCAGTGCATCAAGTGGCAATATATCATTTGAATGATGTATGAATGCATGAAACAGAATGCATGTACTGAAAAAAAACTGCTTTCATAAAGTAGTGAGATTTCTGTATTTTTTTAAATGAGGTATCATAATGAAATCAGCATAAAACAGTGCCTAGCATCGGCACAAAACATAAATCTCAATATCTCGATATCTCTGTATAATAATCTATGTACCTTAATATCTCAAATCTCAAAGTCTCAATCATAATATCCAGGGCGCCGTCAGTCCAGATCGGCCCTTACCATCCATCTCATGACTACGACGGTATCCTCCGGATATCCGACGTGTCGGGTAAAATCACCGGTCGGTCGTGCTTCCCTGCCAGGCTCAACGCCATCTCCTGTAATCTTCTTGCCCCGGGGTACCGCACCGGGCCCACCATGTACCCGAAACGGTTCCTCCACTCCTCGAATCGGGTCTCGAAATCCATCAGCAAACACATGGTGGGCGACTCATACATCATGGGAAAACCACACTTTTTTATTTAAAAGGAGAGAAAGCAGTTTATGTAAGTTTTGCGGTTTTCCCCCAAATCCAGAAAACATCATGGAAATCCGAATCATCAATAGCATGTAAAACCATGAATATAAGCATGAGAATCCATGAATGCGGCATATAATGAACAACAGTATGCATGAAAGTGACAGGTAATAACTACAATGTCAAGCTGGCATATAAGGCAAGCATACTAATATTATGTCACTACTAGCTAACAAGCTAAATCAAGCAATAATATTTTCTAAGTGTTCATGACATGGCAATTACCGATGAAAATGTGTGTGAGCCGGCAAATAAGTGTACGTGGTACATACGCATCATCGGTAATGGTGCTGGTGTCCTAACATCATGATATCAATAATGGAATATGAATCACAACAGTATGCAATGCGGAGCAACAACAATAATGTGCAGGAGCTGAATACTAAACAACAAGATAGCTAAACTGCATCTAATGTCATAAGAGTCACATAGCTACACCACTATAAGGCTGAGCTAATAGGTTAAGTGCAGGTAAGGTAAACCGCCTAAGCTCTGAGTCGATACATAAATATACATATACATATACATATATATATATATATATATATATATATATAAATGTATGTATGTTAGTTATATGTATGCCCTAGATGCCATTACTGTACATAGGATGTATATTGTAGTGGATGCTGGGACATATATAGGGAGGACTTTCTTACTCGACATGATAGTATGCTATCTGGTTACTCTTTACCTTAACGTGTATACTGATTGTCTCTCTGTTACATGTTGGTAAAGCCCTTAGGATGTGTACTTGACTACCTGGACTATGATGCGGATCATACTAGTGGGGACATGGTAGTCCATAAGTACATCCTTGAAGGTCCCTAGTCGTGGGTGTATCGAGACAGGGCATCGATATACCAGAGTAGACTAGCGTATACCTTCTCGACCCATACAGATGGGCGATGGATGATCCCATATCCATTGGTGTTTGACATCAGAGATGATATACGGGTGCTCAGTGGAGACTGGGTACACTGGACGGACTCGCCGAGAACTCCCAGATGGTATTATACCTTACGTCAGATGGCAGTTCTCTGGTGACACTGGTACAGGTTATTCTGTAGACCCGAGATCGTCATAGAGTCTTGTATGATTCCTACTGTGCTTTGATTTCCACCTTACCACGTCCAAGAGGGCGTGCAAAACGGTGGTTTTTGAGTACAGTCCCGAATCACATGGAGGCAATGAGCGATAGGAGGGGATTCGTCTCTCCCGGTATAGGGAGTTGATGTTGCGCTGTGTTCGATTCGCTATAACCGGAAATCCCTGGCCAGGGTTGCTGAGATTTACTGGTAAGTGTTACCAGTAATATCTCGAACTGTTATAGACCTCATATCGACAAGACTTATCGAGCTACTGGGGTCTGATGTTTACCACCCCTAGGGGAGATATGCGACATATCAGACGAACAGACCGGACTGTACGGTAAGTGTTACTGGTTGGATTCACAGGAGTGTGATCGGGCTTGCTCGTTGATCTTCTGATCGCTCAATACCCGGGTGGCCGTTACGTTTAGCAGACCGCTTGCGGCTTGTGGGTGTTTGATATGATCATCACCTACTGCCGGCGTATTGACGAGTCTTTAGAGTCCTACACAGAGGTTTCCTGGCTCAAGCGAAACGAAATAGGAGCACATATGAGATATGTGCGGGACCGAGAATAATACCAGTATGTGATACTGTATTCTATTCTCGCGATTTGTATCATCGGCAGGTTATATGTGATATAGCCGGGTTACCGAATCAAGTGTTGATTCGATACATTGATACACTTTATATTAGTCGGTTATATGCAGTATGACCGGATCATTAAATCAAGTGTTGATTTAATGATTTAATGTATAATTATATATTTGATATATTACTTTGCATTAACTAGTATTGGTTCACTTAAGATGGATTTTCTCACTTGATGTGCACATTGTATATATGATATAGTTTTGTGCACTAGTTTGTATCATGTTTGATGATACATGCAAACTCATGTTTAGATAAATGGTTAAGTTTTTATTTACTTTATTTATTTTGGTTAAAAGAAAAAGGAAACTAAATGGTTGCTTTTGTTTTTATACAAGAAGCTTCTTGATGCTTCATGCAACTTTGACTAAGTGACCATTTTGTCTCCATCTCTTAACCTAACCATTTAACTAAACCCCAGTCAATTCTCTACACTCAACCATGGTTGCATTATGATAAGAATGAATGGGATTTTCTTTTTAAGAGAATTCTTTTTATTCTTTCATCTTCTTCATCTTCATCAAGCTTCATGAAAGCTTGCTAGCTTCAATGGTGAAATGAGAAAAAGAGTGAGAAATCCAATTCTAAAGTGAACCCACTTCCTATTTCTTCATCCTCTACCACTTGCCAAGTAGTATAGAGTGTTTTCTTCACAAGTTTCATGACTCGGTGAAGTTGAAGCTCGAGTTAGAGTCGCCTCGACGTAGATCATCTTCGGCATCGAAGTCATCGACCTAGCCCGATCATTTCTTCGATGAAACCACCGCGAGAGTCCGGGATCCGATGATCGCAGCGAAGGGACATCGTCACGGAGCTAAAGAAGTGGAGGACCGGATCTACAAAGGTTGTATTTCCATTCACTTAGCAGTAAAGTTGTTTACTAGCTTGTAGTTTCTCCTTTTCTCTAGTCAACGATCGCATTAGGGTTTCTCGGCACCGAAATTTTTTGAATTTGGCATGGTTGATGCCTTGTGAGACCTCCTTAGAGTGCCTAGGAACCTTACAGTGGTATCATAGCCTAACTAGAGCCTTAGGCGATGTGTAGACGGAGTTAGAAGTCTGATCGAACCGAAACCCTAATGCAAAATCCACTCTCTGTACATTTTTGAAAATTGTGGATTTTTGTGAATTAAAAATATACAGAAAAATAAGCAGGCTTTTGTAAGAATTACTGTGAAGCACGTGAGCATGAATCGACCAAGTGGCCGCGGAACCGCGGCACGAGCATGGCATGTGAGGCGGTTCCGCTGCTATAAAGGGGCATCTTGTCATAATTTTTGCACAGTAATTCCTATATTTTAGTGCTGTATTTTCTGGGATATTTTAATGTTTACTCCACAGTTGAGTTTTCTGGGTTTGTTTTGGGGATTCGATTATTCGATCGGTTTATTTAACTTCGTCTATATGTTTTCCGGATAATTTTTGAATATGTTGAAAAGTTCGACCGGATATAAATACCCATTTTTTCCCCTGCCGGAAAATTTCCAAGTGTTGGATTTTTCAGTGGTTTAAAGACGTTCTAAGTAGTGCAAGTAACGCGATGGACCCTCTAGAAGACAACAAACCTTAACTCGATTATGTGACCATCTTGAACTGCCCTTTGAACTTTAGGGTTTGGGGTAGTACGGCGTGCCACATGTGAGGCGTTGGCTTGACCCTTCTACGGCTGGACCATTGGTACTGAGGTATGAACTGGATGCTTTTAAACTTGTTTCATGTGTTGAGCTGTTTTGGGAAAACTTGGGTGTTTGAATGTTCGATCGGAAAGTTTAACATTTTCTATTTATCTGGAATGTGATACAATAATTAAAATTCACAAGTAGTTATGAGATAACTAATATGAATGTTATAAACACAGCACTTTAGTCTCAGTTGATCGGTTGCCACGGAATTTTGATGAGATCAAAAGTCAATCGCAATCACATAGTGTACGCGGATATTCCCCGATAAACTTAATAGACAGCTACACCCCATAGCCCCGACCAAGTGACTGTAGGAGAACCCCGTCGCCGAAAGCATCCGTTCGGGTGCTCGCGGTAGCGGTGTTCCGCCTTGGTGCACTTCGTCGACGGTATCGGGGGTGCGGCCGCCTACTAAAGTTTGCGACGAGCATTCGATCAGAATGTCGGGAATCCTGTTGAATTGCCCGACATGATATTGAAAAGTGTTTTCGATAATGAGACTAAAATGCGGGGTTTATAATTGTTAGGCATGTGATGTCTAAGGAATTCATTTGGTCAGGCATGCGATGTCTGAGGAGATTGCGGATTCCAACTGTTATAGTTTTACACTTTCTTTTCTGTGACCGTAAGTGTAATATGTGATGTCGTCGGTTTCGTTGCTATATGTCAACGACAATTGGGATACGAATGTTTACTTACGTTGATGACATGTGATGTTATGTGTTGCTGGATATGTTATATTGGATCGTCGTGTTTGAATAGCCGGAGGGTTTTATGTGAGATGAGTGTTTTTCATTTTCATTCATGTAAAAACTTGTATGTAATATTCTTTTATTGAGGCACTTCCAAGTTGCGGAAGATGTCACCATTGTATATTATTTACTTTTCCTCACTAGGATAGACCCAAGGAGGAGGGCACAAGTAACCGGGTTCTGGAGTCTAGTGGAAGACCAACTCGAGGAGTCGAGTCCGGGTATCCTAACTCTAGAATTGGTAGGGTTGCTTGCCACTCTCGTAGGGGTCTAGGGGTGTGGGTTTGGCTATTCATCACGACCGTGGAATCCGTGTTTTATACTGGCTCGTATTGAAAACACGGACGTCCTGGTATATCCAATATTTCATATGATTCTTCTGCTGCGATATCTGTGATATGATCATTTGATGTTCTGTGATAAATACTGTATATAGTATATATAATATATTATATAGACGTTACTTATGTTTTACACCCGCGCTAGCCCTGCCCCGCTCTGCCGTTAGTCACCTAACCTAACGGTGCACGAGGGGACATCGAGGCGAATGCGGATGGCATAAGTGTACGTCGTATTTATCTGTGATGTTTAGGTGACTTAAATGATGGGACTTCATTAATATGATTAATGAAATAAAAGAAACCTAAAGATGTTGTGGAATCGAATTTTCAAAAACAGGTAGCTACAGTTCTTGCTTTGCATCGCGGTGTTCCTTATAGAACATCCTGCACCTTATTCGATAAGGAAAGGACCGAGATCCCTTCACCAGGAGTGACTCCTTTAGCAATAACTGGCAGATGCTACAACCCTCGGTTTGTCTTTTGATTGCTTCTATAGTTTCTGCTTTGCACAGCGGTATATTTGATATATCCTGCACCTTATTCGATGAGGAAAGGGCCGACGATCCCTTCACCGGGAGTGACCCCTTTAGCAAAACTAGAAAAGTCTCAAAAACACTCCATTTCAAAATTCATTCGATTCTACAACGATATCAAGTTCATTACGCAATAGGTTTTCAGAAAAACCTGTCGTAGCCTTCCGTCATTTCAGATAAGTTGTATATAGTATTCGTGCTGCATTTGTTGGCTTTCATCAAGGTGCAGTGTGCGGTAGCTATATGCTGCTTATCTGCTGCATACGATGCGATTGGATTAGGGTAGTCGTGCGGCTTTGTTGGCTTTCGTCAAGGGTTGTGCGGGTGGGTTTAATTCAATCAAGAAATGACGGGTTGAACTTGACTAGCAGGCTATGGTTTGTTGGCTTTCGTCAAGGTCATAGCACGTTAGGGGCAAAATATTATCGGGAATTTCAAGTGTTGAAATTTGCAATGAGATTGCATACCTTCTATGAGATAGTTGGATCCCGATACCCACTGCGAGTAATTGTTACTCTTGGGAGAGTTTTACACATTACAATTAGCCGATCAAGTAGGTGTCTAGAAAGGTGTCAACGGGGTTACGCCTCTGGGAAAACGAGGTTTACATTAATTAGGTTCGTGCGAAAGCACGGGGGACCTCCCTCAAAGTACCGACACTGGCCTGGCTGAAAGATTGGCGAACCTGTAGCGTGTAATTAATCCCGGCTAGTCTTTCCTTTTAGGGTTTGAAGGAAGATTTGATTAAAACAGTGGGAGCCATCCTGATTAGATAAAATTATAACCAATCTATTCTTGCAAGAGCGCACGCTGAGTGATTTCTTCTCTCTCTCTCCAGGTAGTGACCATATCACGCCTTAATCAAGATAATAATACGGAATATTGACCGAACCCATTTGTTATACTGAGCCGGGGAACATTGATCCCGCACCAACTTATAATTGTTATAAGACAGAGCAGGAAATAAGGGGATACCAGAATTCCTGTACCGCCCAAACAAAGAAAGTGCATGTGATGCATCTCCTTCAGGTGTGTTCATTATAAAGAACTGTTTCTCTGTATCCTCTACGTCCTGGGTATTTGATACCTGATCAGGATCCCAGATATGTAATCTGTTACATAGGGCTACAGAAAGGTAGAGAACTGAGAACGGGTGATAAGTTTCATGAGACAGAAAACGGGGCAAGTGTTGCAGCCAAGTCTGTTGGTCACTGTCACCCAGTATTACCAATACATTGATTCTGAACAAATGCTATTAGATACCGAACCTGATATACAAAATCATATCAGTCTCTTTATTAGTAAAGAAAGGATATAATTTTGTATTGTTGGATAATGTTTTGAACATTTCCTATATCAAAACTTGATCGGTTCAGGCACGTTATCTAAAAGCATTGATGTTCTAAATCAAACTACAGTTCTCAGTATACGGAACATACACAAGAGGAAGAGTTCAGAAATGAACGGATCCTTCTTGAGGTATTGTAGACTAGGTCATATCAATGCGACCCGACTAGCTAGGTTGCACATAGATGCATATTTAAATCTGTTTGAATTTACATCTTGTGAAAACTTGCCAGTCATGTCACAAAGATAAGATGACCATAGCTCTGTTTACTGGAAACAGAGAAAGAGTTAGTGTACTCTTGGGATGATACATGTTGATGTATGAAGGTCCCGTGTCTACACATGCCAAGACCGGTTTTTTGCACTTCATTACATTCTCTGATGATCTCTTTAGATTCAGACATATGTTCCTGTTGAAACACAAGTCCGAACCTTTTGAGATATTCACAGAATATAAGTTAGAAGTAGAGAACCAATACGGGTATAAGTATTATGTCCTTTGATGAGATCAAGGAGGAGAATACTTGAGCACGGAAATCCTGGACTATTCTAAAGAAGAATGATATTCTCTCTCAGCATTACTCCTCCGCATACACCATAGCACGATGGTATATCGGGGCGGAGCAGATACACCCTATTTGATATGGTGTGCTCTATGATGAGTACTACTGAGTTACCTTTTTCCTATTGGGTGTTATGCACTTGAGAAGTTGCATACCTATTGAATAGGGTTCCAATCAAATCAGTTGCCTACCGCTTCATATGTGATATGGAAAGGGAAGAGCCCATATCTTAAGTTAGTTAAGATCTGGGGTTGTCCGGCCTATGTCTAAAAGCAAAATCCGGACAAGATCAAGGCAAGGTCAGTTCTGTAGAACTGGAAACGTTCCAACTATACAAACTACATGAGATGATTTGATAGAACCAAAGAATTCAGTAGATTCCAACGAACCTCAGCCTCTCCGCCGATCTAGTAGGGTTCCTTACCTACCTGAGAGATACTTCGGTTTCTCTATGACATTAGGAGAGAGGATGGCATCATGAGATGATGACCCAACTGGTTTCGAGCTGACCATCAGGAGTGGGACTCTGTAAGAATGGCTGGATGCTTAGTGATCTGAGATGGAATCCTTGTACACCAACAAAGTATGGACTTTGGCTGCTATATCTGAAGGGTTAAATCCCCATCAGGAGCAAGTATATCTTGAGAAGATTACTTGGTGTAGATGGAAAAGTTGAGACTTTTAAAGCTAGACTTGTTAAAGGTTTGCATCATTGACCAGGTATGGATCATGATGAAACTTTTTCTAAGGAGCTATGCTTAAGTCCATCTAGATCCTACTTGCCACGGCTACATACCATGACTACGATGTCTGGTGGTTGGGTGTCATGACTGCTTTTCTAAATGATAATTTAAAAGAGAGCGTCTATAAGTACACAGCTAGAGGGCTTCGTAGACAGTGGGAGCAACGGAAACGTGTGCAAGATATTTTATGTGATAAAGCAGGCATCGCGGAGTTAGAACGTCTGTTTTGATGCGTTAGTCAAAGAGTTTGACATCATCAAAATGGTAGATGAACCTTGTATAAACAAAAAGGTACTAGGGAGTATAGTGGTGATCCTCGTAGAGTACGTGGATGACATACTCTTGATAGGGAAGGAGTTTCCTATGCTACGCTCGGTCAATCTCCGCTTATCACAAGGATTATCCATATAGGATCAAAGTGATACCTCCTAAATCCTGAGTTTTCATCTATGAGATAGAGATTATTGGGTGTTAGAATTCTCACTAGTAGTAGTGAGAAGGTATCAATCGATCCCGGGGAGAATCACTGGAAAGGTTCCAGAGTGATAAGAACGACTGAATGTCAGTCGCAGGCATTGTTTTTACCCTTAGTGGAGGGACGGTATGTTGGAAGAGTTCCAAGCTAGATACCGTGACATCCTAGACGATAAAGGCTGGATACATCGCTACTTAAGATGCCACCAAAGAGGTAGTCTGGATGTACATTAGTTCATGAGATGAACTTAGTTCCTCCCATTGTGTGACAATGGAATTGTGGCTTATGCCAAGGAACGACCGTCCCATCAGTGATCCAGACATATTCTAAGGCAGTATCACCTGATCATGGAGATGGATGATCTCCAAGGTGATCGAGGTTAGGAGAGCAGACTCAGAGGATAACACGGCGAATCCACTCACGAAGGCCTATTCCCAGAGAGAGACTTTTATGGGATGGTTGAGTATGAGATACTGCAACCACTGCTACAGATGGCCCTAGTGCAAGTGGGAGATTGTTAGTTATATGTATGCCCTAGAGGCCATTACTGTACATAGGATGTATATTGCAGTGGATGCTGGGACATATATAGGGAGGACTTTCTTGCTCGACATGATAGTATGCTATCTGGTTACTTTTTACCTTAACGTGTATACTGATTGTCTCTCTGTTACATGTTGGTAAAGCCCTTAGGATGTGTACTTGACTACCTGGACTATGATACGGATCATACTAGTGGGGACATGGTAGTCCATAAGTACATCCTTCAAGGTCCCTAGTCGTGGGTGTATCAAGACGGGGCATCGATATACCAGAGTAGACTAGCGTATACCTTCTCGACCCATACAGATGGGCGATGGATGATCCCATATCCATTGGTGTTTGACATCAGAGATGATATACGGGTGCTCAGTGGAGACTGGGTACACTGGACGGACTCGCCGAGAACTCCCAGATGGTATTATACCTTACGTCAGATGGCAGTTCTCTGGTGACACTGGTACAGATTAGTCTGTAGACCCGAGATCGTCATAGAGTCTTGTGTGATTCCCACTGTGCTTTGATTTCCACCTTACCACGTCCAAGAGGGCGTGCAAAACGGTGGTTTTTGAGTACAGTCCCGAATCACATGGAGGCAATGAGCGATAGGAGGGGATTCGTCTCTCCCGGTATAGGGAGTTGATGTTGCGCTGTGTTCGATTGGCTATAACCGGAAATCCCTGGCCAGGGTTGCTGAGATTTACTGGTAAGTGTTACCAGTAGTATCTCGAACTGTTATAGACCTCATATCGACACGACTTATCGAGCTACTGGGGTCTGACGTTTACCACCCCTAGGGGAGATATACGACATATCAGACGAACAGACCGGACTGTACGGTAAGTGTTACTGGTTGGATTCACAGGAGTGTGATCGGGCTTGCTCGTTGATCTTCTGATCGCTCAATACCCGGGTGGTCGTTACGTTTAGCAGACCGCTTGCGGCTTGTGGGTGTTTGATATGATCATCACCTATTGCCGGCGTATTGATGAGTCTTTAGAGTCCTACACAGAGGTTTCCTGGCTCAAGAGAAACGAAATAGGAGCGCATATGAGATATGTGCGGGACCGAGAATAATACCAGTATGTGATACTGTATTCTATTCTCGCGATTTGTATCATCGGTAGGTTATATATGATATAGCCTGGTTACCGAATCAAGTGTTGATTCGATACATTGATACACTTTATATTAGTCGGTTATATGCAGTATGACCGGATCATTAAATCAAGTGTTGATTTAATGATTTAATGTATAATTATATATTTGATATATTACTTTGCATTAACTAGTATTGGTTCACTTAAGATGGATTTTCTCACTTGATGTGCACATTGTATATATGATATAGTTTTATGCACTAGTTTGTATCATGTTTGATGATACATGCAAACTTGGGTGTGTGTATGCTATACACCATGTTTAGATAAATGGTTAAGGTTTTATTTACTTTATTTATTTTGGTTAAAAGAAAAAGGAAACTAAATGGTTGCTTTTGTTTTTATACAAGAAGCTTCTTGATGCTTCATGCAACTTTGACTAAGTGACCATTTTGTCTCCATCTCTTAACCTAACCATTTAACTAAACCCTAGTCAATTCTCTACACTCAAACATGGTTGCATTATGATAAGAATGAATGGGATTTTCTTTTTAAGAGAATTCTTTTTATTCTTTCATCTTCTTCATCTTCATCAAGCTTCATGAAAGCTTTCTAGCTTCAATGGTGAAATGAGAAAAAGAGTGAGAAATCCAATTCTAAAGTGAACACACTTCCTATTTCTTCATCCTCTATCACTTGCCAAGTAGTATAGAGTATTTTCTTCATAAGTTTCATGACTCGGTGAAGTTGAAGCTCGAGTTAGAGTCGCCTCGACGTAGATCATCTTCGGCATCGAATTCATCGACCTAGCCCGATCATTTCTTCGATGAAACCACCGCGAGAGTCCGGGATCCGATGATCGCAGCGAAGGGACATCGTCACGGAGCTAAGGAAGTGGAGGACTGGATCTACAAAGGTTGTATTTTCATTCACTTAGCAGTAAAGTTGTTTACTAGCTTGTGGTTTCGCCTTTTCTCTAGTCAACGATCGCATTTGGGTTTCTCGGCACCGAAAAATTTTGAATTTGGCATGGTTGATGCCTTTTGAGACCTCCTTAGAGTGCCTAGGAACCCTACAATATATATATATAATCGGTGATCCCGCCTCGATAATATCACATCCGATATCATATCTCTATAATTAGTTATTCCTAAATCAAGAGTGCGGATCAAACATCAATTTATAACTCGTACGTAAATCCGTCGTACGGCCTCCCCAAATTTGGGTACGGGTCAATATCACATTCGTCATATCATTCATCTGGTATTCTCTTTATCAAGTATTATAATCTGGGTACTGACTTATGTCTAGTACAGTGCTAACATCATCACTATAATCAAGATCTGACTACTGATCGACAGTCTAGTATAAATCGATATCATCATCACATATCATCACAAGGAGTAAACACCGCCGGATGTGGCTTATCATAATTATCTTGTCATATCATATCATATCATATCTCATAACATAATCACGTGTCGATCATTATATATTTATGTCATCATTCCTATGGCATCATTATTCCCAAAATCCTCTAAAGCATCAAGACGTATCTCAATTATGCATTTTATCATATCACCGATATCATAATCTCATATCAAACTCATCGACTCATCTCAATCCCATGTATCATCCTCAAATCCGTATGTGAACACGTGGTCCCATACCCATGTGAACACATATCTATATAGAATCCCGTCTATGCACATATGAAGTAAGGATGTATGCAAGTATGTATGTGTGTATATGTATGTGTAGTGCACCCACTACCTAGGGTTCTTGCGACACTAAATCATCCAAGTCCACCAATTATCCATCCTAAACATCAAATAATTCCCAAACAACAATAATAATTGTAGGTGTGTATACGCATCCGTATACATCACCTCGGACTGCGGGGGTGCTATACGCCATCCACCCGACTTCTCCCCGTAGATATAAATCTACTCACCTTGTTTAATGCGTGCCGGTGCCGATGTCGCCATTTGCATCTCCAACGCTTCGACGCCACGTGGGGTACGTACATGGATATCATACGCGAAAACACATAAAAACCATGTCGGAAACCAAAATGGTGCACGCTACGCCCATAGGTAAAAACCTGTAGCCTTGCGTGCAAACACAGTCAAGCTCACTGGTCGTTGGCGTTCAAACGCCACCCGACGGAAATGAATCACCAAATACCAAAAACCCATAAGAAAACAAGTCGTAAATCATACGCCAAATCATGAAAGTCAACCCAGATTCTATCCTAACTGGAATCAATCAAAACTAGACATACCAGGGGTCAAGTTTACATGAAATAGGGCTGTTCACGCAAAACGAAGGGGTTCCCTACAGCTCTGGCTGCAATTTGCGGCCAGAGGGATTAAATCTGTGGCCGGGAAGTGGGTCCATGGTCTGGGGCTTTGGGTGTTGGTTTCTACTAGCCTGCATACCTCACTGCCAAGTCAATTTCATTTTAGGGCTCCTCGGGTTGTAGCAGTTTCCAGAAAGGTCACAAAATCGACAAAAACGCTAATTTACACCAAGCCGAACAATCTGGTATTTTGGTGAAACCTGGGACAAATCTTAGTTAAACTGGTCTTAACAACACCTAGTAGGGCTATACTAACAATCAAAACCAACACTTGGTCAAGTTTCACTCAAATTCTCCTAAACTAGCACCAATCTTCAATATAACACTAAAATTCAGCTAGATAACCATGATAAAGGAGTCGGGTTGCAAGATTATACCTCAAGAGGGTCCTAGGATGTAGGAGAAGAGAGGATGAAGGAAGGAGGGGTGTTGTGTTGCTGCTGGACTACTGGTGTTGCTGCTGATGTTGCTTCTGCAGCTGTGCTGAAGCTGTTTTTCAACAGCAGTTTGTTGCTGATGCTGGAGTTGTGATGCTGGAATTGTTGTGTCCGTTGTTGTTGTTGCTTAGGTGTTGTGGGAATGGTTGTGGTGGTGTGGTGGTGTTGTTTTGTGTTGCTCAGGCTGTTGCTGCTGCTGATGCAGTTTTGTTGCAGCAGAAGCTTTTGTTGCTGCTGAGGTTGGTGTTGTGTTGGTGTGGGGTTATGAAGTTGTGGTTGAAGTGTGGTTTCAGGGTGCCTGCAGGTGGCTGAAAATGTGTTGATAGGGGGGATGATGTAGCTGCTCATGTTGATTGAATTGGGGCTGATATTGTGTAGATGTGAAGGTGTAGGTATGGGGCTATGATGTTGCAGCTTGTAGCAGCAGCTAGGGGGCTGATGTGTGGGTGAAGTGACCTGATGCAGTTGCTGCTGGAGTGTGCTGATGCATGATTGGGGGCTGAAGTTGGGGCTGGTGGGTGTGCTGAAGTCAGTTATTGGGGGCTGAAAAGATGATGATGGTAGTGTGCAGGTCAGCTATGGGGGGGCTGAAAAGTCTTAGGGGCTGGTGTAATGTGTGAGAGTGAGAGGTAGTATGAAAGAGCACAAGGGATAATGAAAATTGAGAGGGATCATGGCACACCCTAACCCCCCCCCTCTCTCTCTCCCTACACAAGTCAACTCCCATCCTAATCACGCTTAATAAGCTAAAACCCTTAATTAACCCAATTAACCTAATCAAATGGTTCAACCCACCATGGTCACCTAAGCATGGTTCAACCCTAAGCCATCATGAGTCCATAACATGAGACAAGTGTAGAAAATGTTATGTGCACAATTTTGCACAAAAAGCCAAAAATCCAATTAGCGATTTTTAATCGCGATTAACACCAAAATAACATATAATCCATCATAAAAACTGTAAAATGGCATATTTCCACAAAATAAGCTATTTTAGAATTTTTATAATTTTCTCCAGAATTTTCACCGTTTATCGTTATTTAATTATACCGAATATTAAAATATTCATTAAAAATTATGAAAATTCCCAAAAATAATATTTTATTTTTTGAAATGTTACAGTCTTCCCCCCTTAAAGATATTCGGTCCCCGAATTTAAATTTAAACCCCAAATTCTAAAACATTCAAATAAAATGTCCAAGTCAACGGGGCTCTGAAACAATCAATACATAAAATGCATCGTAGCGCAATACATGCGCATGTGCAACGAGCAGATAACTCGAAATCAAAACTTCATCATGCATCCTGCAATTATCGGAGTCAAGACGAAAACACGAATGCCAAACCCAAGGCAAAACCGATATGCTAGAAATCGGAACCATATATGTAAATATATGAAGGAAATGCATGCCAAAATTCTTTAAAGTCGATGTACAATGCGCATAACACTGCACAGTGGCGGACGTCTTATAAGAAAATAGCCATATACGTATATATCTTTTGTTTAATATGCCCGCCGTTTTGAAAACAATTTAGAAGGGTTCCCTGTTTTAAACGTTTCGTGTCATATCGGACACGTAGGTAAATAATGAGACTATAGCTCGCTTTTGGAAATCCCTTTTGAAATCTATCAGTGCATGCAGAATATATCCAGGCACTGTCATCTGACCAGTCCTGCTCAGTACGAAAACAAATCACAATATCATAAAAATATACTGCTCCATAAGAAATCAATCCCAAAGGTGCGTATGAAAACCCTGTGCGTCCGGTGCGCACGGTAATCAAGTCCATACATGTGCACAGAAACAACATCAAGGTGCAACGGTTGTGCACACAGCATCGGTCATAGGCAACGTGTGTGCCTGACAGCAAAATAAGGTGCATCTGACATGCACGCAAAATCCCGATTTAGTGCATCTGGCGTGCACCAAACCGCATCTCATAACATGCGCCCAACATGCGCTAAAAATCCAAATCCGGCGCATCCATCATGCACGAAATCACGAAATCCAATATCAAGCGCCGAACATGCGCAAATCCAATCAGGTGCATAAAGTGCACAAAACAAATATCGAGCATCACCATTAAAATCGAAGTCCTGTGCATCCAAGTGCATAAAATATATGTCAATGCACTGCAAGCATATATGAACTATACCGAGTGCAAAAACCGAATCGTGTGCGTACATACGCACGAAATCAACTCCACTGTCTAAAATCCATAAAATCATAAATAGAGGAAACCAAGGCACGAAAATGATATCAAGTGCAACAACTGTGCAAAAATCGCAAATACTCAATCATCAAATTCAAACCATGCGAATAAATCGCCCAAAATACCAAAACAAGTATGGCGGAATAGTCCCGCTCAAGCGCATCCTCCAAGAATCTTTGGCCAACTGTCGCGTTCACTCGTAGCATATCCCGTCGACGATCATGAACTCTGGCCTGCTGGTGCGCGTAACATGACCACTCCTGGGTCCAAGTCTTCACTGTGGATTACCAATCTCACGATCCATCGGCTCATCGGCCCTGTCAGGTGTGCTAACGGGGACGATTCCGTTCCGGCACTCCTCTGGTCATCTCTCGGTCAATCATCGCGATCACTCGTAAGGCAGCATGTCACTGGCGTCAGCCTCTGGCTCGCTGAATGTACGTGACACATCTGATCCTCGGTGCAAGTACCATTGCAGCAGTGTCCTGGAAGGAATCCTGCTCACGGTCTCTTCCAAGTCTCGTCCCTGCCGAACTGTCCGGAATCATCGTCCTTTACTATATTTGTTCCTACTCCGGAATGGCTGCATACTCATCGCGACTGCTTCTGGAAGGTATATCCAGTATTCTGCCTCGGCATGCGCATCGCATCTCTGATGTCGGCGGAATGGAACGTCATTTTATCCAGATCTTGTACGAACCTCTTACTCCATTTTTCTCTAATGTCGACTACTTCGGACTCGTCTCGTCATGGTTGCATGGACTGAGCTCCAACGGCTATCTTCGTATCTGGAGTCTCCCAAGAAATTCACCTCACCACCTAGCATCCTAATTAAGTCGAGCCATCCGATCGATTTGTCAAGACCTCATAATCCCCCAAGAGCTCAATATCTCGGGTACAGTATAATAGTAACGAGTACATACCACAGCATCGGTGGTCCAGCCGTAGAAGTGTAAGTGAACGGCGGCGCCCCGGCCGTCGATCCGACGCCGGAAACGCGGAAACAAAAAACTTTGCGAAACTTGCAAACCGGCACCACCGCGCACTTTTAACCCGGATCGGGCCATTAACCTAGCTACTAGAAAACTAAAAGATGGGAAGAGAGTTATACCAAGCGATCCGTGTCCTTCTGTTTTCGTCTCCACTCCGATCTCCCGCGGAATCTCCGTCCGTCACGTCCTCGTCGGAAAGGGCACCACGTAGCCGATTTCTTTTACGGGCTCCCACCACTTGACCGAGGCAACTCGGGCGCGAATTTGGCTAGCCGACGCGTCCAAGATTTGCTGTAGGCAAGTGTAGTAGGCTATGTCTCTTTTGGGGTTTATGTTGCCATGGATGTGGAGGAATGAAGATAAGGAAAAATGGTGCTTTCATTTTTCCTAGCATGAAAATGAGATGAAGAAAAATGCTACCACTCAAAGATGAATCTCTCTCATTTTCCTCTCTAATGTGGCCGGCCCCAACATCTCAAAAATGGTGGAGAGAAAAAAAACTCAAGCATGAATGGAGGTGAGTAAAGGAAAAGTAGAAAGGTGACCACATCAAAAAGGCAATGATAACATTATCAAATCAATATCAAATCCTTTCTAATCTCATGATGATAAGAATATCATAATGAAGCTACAAATGCAAGAAACCCCTCCACAATAAGTTATTTGCACTCATGCAAATAACCCCTTCCATCGGAAAGTCCGGCCGCGAAGGAACAAATGAAAACTGGCCGAAACGGAATACAAACTGGCAACTTCAGAAAACTGATCCCGTAATAAATTACAGGAAAACCCCCGCTACTGCATATACATGCCCGCATTTTTATTCCCACTGAACACAAATGCAAAGAGACAAAATCTACACTGTCAAATACTAGGATCCGGCTTAAGCCAAAGCCGGCTAGTAAAAACCGTCCGATCACGATCCGTGTAATACCGCACGTATCTGATCGAACCCTGCCATATCTCCATACGGCCTCTACAGCGTTTCACCCGAAACTTGAGTAACTGTGTGTGGTGGACTCTAAAGACTCGTCAATACTATGGCTGTGGATTTAACCACTAGCACGTCAGAGGTATTAGCCATACGTGACGGGCTACCAGCTATTGACCAAAAGGGACGTCGATGAGCGAACTCATCCTGACACCCTATTGAGCCTGTCAGTGACAATATCCGTACAGTCCGGTCCGTTCGTCTATGAGCATCGTATGGCGGGCCTAGGGGGTTGGTAAAAGTCAGACCCCCAATAGTGGTACAAGTCGTGTCGGAGTGTAGCCCAGAACACCCTGAGATACTACCGGAATACCTACCAGCAAATCTCCTGCCTTGGCCAAGGACTTTTCATGTACTGGCTCTCCTAGACACAGCGCGACCTCACCCCCAATACCGGGAGAGACGAACCCCTGAAGATCCGCTCACTGCCTCCATGTGGCTCGGGACTGTACCCAACTAAAACCTATTTGCACATCTCCTTTGAGCGTGGTAGGGTGGTAATCAAAGCACAGTGGGAACTCACACGAGACAAATGACGATCTAAGTTCGATGAACTAACCTGTACACATGTCACCAGGGAACTGCTATCTGACATCAGGTATAATACCAACTAGCAGGTTCCCGGCGAGTCCTGTCCGGTGTACTCATAACCTAATGAGCACCTGTATACATCTTAGGTGAACCAACTGACACCAGTGGCTTGTAATACCGGCCACCGCCCCTCGTCGGGGTCTCTACTGTATACGCTAGTCTACTCCGGAGTATGATTCCCTGTCTCGAAACTCCCACGACTAGGGACCTTTTAAGGATGTGCTTATAGACTCCAGCTCTCACGTATATGATCGCCCTCATACTGCTGGTAGTCAAGCAAGGATCCTACGGGCTCTATCAACGTGCAATAGCGACTCGTAAGGTCACCTAAAGCAGTACACGATGATAAAAATAAACCATATAGCATACTATCATATTGAGTAAGACTGTCCTACCGGGATAGGTCCTCCCTCAATCATTGCAATCACGTGCCTGTGATCCAATAATTGACTCTGAGGGCACTATATCCAACAATCTCCCGAAGGAGAATGCTGTTATCATATCCCTAGAACATTCTCATATGTTCTAAAACTGCTTCCAAATGTTTCTCCAGGATTGGATCAATATCATCTTATTGCACCTACTGCAAAAACAACATCTGGTGTGGTACTTGACATCTCATGATTGACTCAATTGCCTAAGCAAGTGATCTGCCAATCAAGCGTATCCCTCTCCCCTTTAGTCTGTAAGACACCTTTAGAGATGGTGACTCCATTACCTGCAGGTACACTACCGTGCCAGGAGTCGTCCATTCTAAATACTTATAGAATGCTGTCTAAGTACCCAGATTGGGAAACTACCCAAATCTAGATCTATAGATCTAGTAACCAGAATGTCTTGATATTATATCCAAGTCCTATGTGGAGAAACCACTGTGTGACAACCAAAATATAACCGATCGTAGTATAGGAATATCATTTCCTACTCTGTGTATGTCATCAAATACCAGGACATCACACCCTACTACCTCCTTAACAGATCCATCCCCTATTCTGATGAAGTCAAACCTATGACTGTCACATCAGAAATAGATGATCTATCTCCGCTGTATCTGATTTAGTCTATAAATAGACATAAGTCACCTGTCCACCAATGCTTCCGCTGCTCCCATTGACTACGGCAACCTTCTGGCAGAGTCATATAGACGTACACTTCTAAAGCTAGTTTAGAACGACGCTATACTCATCCTCCTGCCGGGTCTCATAGTCTGGAACAACTGCAATGGCAAGTTTGGGTAAACAAGAACCTCCCTGTTACCGTCCTTGAGCATACCTAAGTACCTCTCGAGTGCCTGAGGTTACCCACCATATCTGCGGAGTGGCCAATGGAATGTCAAACCAGATTGAATCTTTAGGTTCTTATCAAATCTTCAGTAATCGTTTGCGGTTCTGGAATCACTTCCAGTTCTACCATACTCCCACTACCGTTTTCTGAAAAAATCCATTTTTAATTAAAACTGTGACGAGTCAAGAACAATATCACTATTGATCTTCCAGATGGTAGAAAATCAACCCTCGTCATAGCCCGGGTCAACCCACAAACAGCCATTACAGAAACGTGCCTTGAGTTGTCCAGTGTCTGGTTTTAAGCATAAGCTGGACAACTCCCCGTACCTTAACAATGTCAAGATATGAACTGTTCTATATCCAATATAGAAACAGAGGCACTGATTTAATTAAACCAGATTCAAATCATGCAGCTGTCTCCAGTGCATGTCAACTAAATGGAAGGAGGCCGATCAGCGTTACTCAACTTAGGAGTACTTCCAATTATGAGTAACTTGAAAGTGAAGCAAGTTCTCTTAATCATTACTATCAACTAATACCATCCACAAGTATCTACATCTTCGATCACCTTGAAGAATCCCGATACTTGCAATACCTGGTTCTCTACTTTACTCTTATACCTATAACTTCTCAAAACTCAGACCCTGTGTTTCTACGAAACACTTGTCTAAAACTAGAGAAGTCATAAGTAAACCGAATATAGTACGAGTACCTACCCCTCTGTCCTAATGGACACTGGACAACATACAATACTCTGTATAAGTCCGCTGAGTCTAACAACTCATTCACTGTGTGTCGTAGGTTGAAAACTGTACTTATGGTTAAGAAGAATTACACCGCTGTTCAATACTCCTTACCTAACCATCCACTGATATAGGTAAATGTCATAGACATATTTTCAAAAAGTCATTTCTCACTCTATAAAAATAGACGTACAAATATATCAATTTGAAATTGGTGCATAACAACGGGTATTCAAAACCAAATATTTGCCGTCCGGCAAACAACCCAGGTGACTTCCTCAAATATCACCAATTACAACGAATCCCGATATAATGAGGATGACCACATAATTTCCAATAACTTACTCCCACTCATCATCTGTAAAACCATACAGATGTGAGAATCATACCTGGTAAATACATACCCAGGAGCAAGTGTCTAATTGGGAAATCAGTTTTCTTTTAACAGTACACAGTGAAACTGAAACATTGAAATGTTTCGATGGGGTATCCTGGTATTCCTAGTAATGCCTCTTCCATTATCCAGATTCACAACTGTAACCGTATAATTCTTTGTCACCTTTCTAAATCCCTTTATATGTCTTTAGTCATTACCTTCTGCACACCCCTTTAGGCTAAATGGTATTCTTCCTTCCCTACCGTTCGGCACCAGCCTATGGTTTGGAAGAAAACTATTCAATAAGCATAATGGGTGGACTGTCCTAATCCTAGGAGCACTCGCAATGCGAGAGAAGGTGAAGATAAAAGACAACCGAATAAACCTTATTCCTATTTCTCCTGAACCAGCATCCATCCCCGAAATGGAACAAGTTCCTTTCGAGTTCGTATATAACCATACGATGGATTATCCAATAAACTGTGGATCTTCGTAGTGATACGGAGTGTCCTAGAGAAATTCAAAGGTGATATAGGATTGGCGAAGAAATATTTGGTTTGGTCGTGAATATCAGTCGCAATTTACTTTGCCTTCTTACTAATCCCTTTCTTTGTCTTAACTTAATACCTTCTGTACACCGTTTAGGTTAATTGGTTTTCTTCATTCCCCACCGTTCGGCACCAGCCTAAGGTTTGGAAGAAGACAATCCAATTTGCGTAATAGGTGTACTATCTCCTAAACCAAGGAGTACTCGCAACCTGAGAGAAGGTAAAAGGAAAAGACAACTGAATAGTCCTATTCGTTTTCTCCAGAACCAGAAACCATCCTCGAATTCCTTCGAGTTCGTATATAACCATACGATGGTTTTGTCCAATGGAAGTGGACGTTCGTAGTAATACGGGGTGTCCTGGAGAAAAGGGTTAAATTAGGAGTGGCAAAGAGGTTTGCAACTCTGACAATCCAAAAGCCAGTGTTTAAGAAGATTCGGTTAATTTTGGTCACTGAGTCATAGTCTAGGGTCGGGTCAATGGTCGCTGCCAAAGAGAGAGAGAGAAAAGAAACACTCAGCATGCACTCTAACCTAGATCAGAATGGTTATCACTTTATCTAATCTGGAAACCTCCCACTGTAATGTCAAATTCCTCCCCAAACCTGAAAGAAGAATTAGCCGGGATCACCCGAGGAGTAAACCAACTCATCAGTGGGAATCGGGATCCAACTATCATCGCATGATAACGTGACGGAATCCACTCACGCTATCACACTCCAGAAGGAATGCGCATATCTGGCAAATTTCAGTTTCTTTAGAAACTCCCGATGTGGATTTTTGCCCCATGCTCTTATGACCTTGACGAAGGCCAACAAATCATAAGTCACATGTCAAGTTCTACCCGTCATTGTCCAGGTTAATTTGAACCCACCTGTACAAGCCCTTGACGAAGGCCAACAAGGCTATACAACTGTCCCAAACCAACGCATCTATCTATGCAGCAGAAAGGTAACAAGCAGCTACCATACACTATGCCTTGACGAAGGCCAACAAACATAGCATGAATACTATGTGCTACCCGTCTGAAACGATGGAGGGCTACGAATGGTTTCTGGCGAAAACCTTTAACGTAATGAACTTGATATCGTTGAAGGAACCAGATAGCTTTTAAAAATATAGTGACGAAAACCTTTGCTAAATAGGTCACTCCCGGTGAAGGGATCTCGGCTCTTTCCCGGTAGAATGAGGTGCAGGATATTCCAACTGAATACCACGATGCAAAGCAAAAGTAATCGGCTATAGTGAAGTTATTGCCCTGACGCAAAATTTTTTCCAAGGTGTCACTCCCGGTGAAGGGATCTCGGCCCTTGCCTCGTCGACTGAGGAGCAGGATATTCCAACTGAATACCACTATGCAAAACAAAAGAGAACGTCCTTGCAATAACAGCTTTTTGAAAAGTGTTCCAACAACATCAGAATAGGTGTGTTTAGCTTGCATTGATCCGAATCAACGCAGTCCCATCAATTGATCACACCACAAAAGAACGAAAATAATGATGTACGTATATGCCATCCGCATTCTCCACTGGGTCCCGTCATCACCCGTTAGGTTACTTAACTAACGACAGAGCGGGGACTGGACTAGCACGGATGCAAAACAAATACAACATCTACTAGTATATATATCAATATATAATATTTCGCTCAAGGCGTGATAAAATGCAACACCACAGAAATGTACAGCATCACAGAACAATACAGATATCTGGGATCTCTGGGTTTCATAGAGCCGCTACTGAAACCCGACGTTCCCCTGGTCGTGTGGATAGCCTGTGCAATGAAATCCTAGACCCCTACGGGCACGGCAAGTTACCCGCCAAAACCTGAAGCGAGGCATCCCCCTTCAGCAACGTGAATGGACCACCCAGCATTTCACGGAATCTGGTAACTTGAACACCCCTCCTTGGGTCAACCTGTACCCCCTACGAGTGCGGCGAATAGCCCGCCAATTTTAGAGTAAAGCCCCCTCCGTCTCAAAGCCATGAGATGCGGGCCCGTTGCCCTCTAGAACCCGGCTATCCGTGCACCCCTCCGCGGGGTAATCCTAGTACAGAAAGTAAAATATACATAAAACGGGTACATTGACCTCGACCCGGTCGTGCCCCAAAAGAATAATACAAACAGGCAGTGGCGGCAGTCCACATGTCGGACGCTCGCCCCGCAATATCAAATGTACATAATACAACAAAAACGGTACTAGTATTGCATCCAGGCTATCCCCCACGACCAATCCGCAACATCACAGCACAACACAGAATATCGACGTGAATGTCACGTTCGCAAATCCGTCTAAAAGGGCTATAGCAGAAAGACTGGATTTACCGATCAAATGACATTCACGGTCGCAGATATAATGTAAATACTGTGAACTAATGTGTTTTAAAATTTTCGATCGATCAAATTTATCGAAGTGGGCCCCAAGCACTACTGTAGCATTCAAAGAAATTCTGGACCCAAAAAGAATATTCCAAAACCCCTATTTCCAACCCAAAAGCCTACTGTTAAAATTTGGTGCGTTGACAAGTCAAAGTGGAGGCGGAACCGCGGCCAATGCGTAGGTTTAGCCGCGGTTCCGCGGTGGAATAGTGACATCACGCCACCAAATTTTCACAGAATGCATATAATACCCTGCAAGTGTCTCTGCAACAATCTGAAAAATTTTTGGAGCTAAAAAAATTTCGACAGAAACCAGATGCACAAAAAATACGGTTTTTGGTATTTTTGTTCGATCGAGTTCTAAACATACTAGAGCAAGCTAAGCAAGGTTAATGGCGTGGCTCTGATACCAATGTAAGTGCACGGCGGCGCCCCGGCCGTCGATCACACGCCGGAAACGCGGAAACGAAAAACTTTGCGAAACTTGCAAACCGGCACCACCGTGCACTTTTAACCCGGATCGGGCCATTAACCTAGCTACTAGAAAACTAAAAGATGGGTAGAGAGTTATACTAAGCGATCTGTGTCCTTCGGTCTTCGTCTCCACTCCGATCTCCCGCGGAATCTCCGTCCGTCATGTCCTCGTCGGAAAGGGCACCACGTAGCCGATTTCTTTTACGGGCTCCCACCACTTGACCGAGGCAACTCGGGCGCGAAGTTGGCTAGCCGACGCGTCCAAGATTTGCTATAGGCAAGTGTAGTAGGCTATGTCTCTTTTGGGGTTTATGTTGCCATGGATGCGGAGGAATGAAGATAAGGAAAAATGGTGCTTTCATTTTTCTTAGCATGAAAATGAGATGAAGAAAAATGCTACCACTCAAAGATGAATCTCTCTCATTTTCCTCTCTAATGTGGCCGGCCCCAACATCTCAAAAATGGTGGAGAGAAAAAAAACTCAAGCATGAAGGGAGGTGAGTGTAGGAAAAGTGAAAAGGTGACCACATCAAAAGGCAATGATAACATTATCAAATCAATATCAAATCCTTTCTAATCTCATGATGATAAGAATATCATAATGAAGCTACAAATGCAAGAAACCCCTCCACAATAAGTTATTTGCACTCTTGCAAATAACTCCCTTCCATCGGAAAGTCCGGCCGCGAAGGAACAAATGAAAACTGGCCGAAACGGAATACAAACTGGCAACTTCAGAAAACTGATCCCGTAATAAATTACAGGAAAACCCCTGCTACTGCATATACATGCCCGCATTTGTATTCCCACAGAACACAAATGCAAAGAGACAAAATCTACACTGTCAAATACTAGGATCCGGCTTAAGCCAAAGCCGGCTAGTAAAAACCGTCCGATCACGATCCGTGTAATACCGCACGTATCTGATCGAACCCTGCCATATCTCCATACGGCCTCTACAGCGTTTCGCCCGAAACTTGAGTAACTGTGTGTGGTGGACTCTAAAGACTCGTCAATACTATGGCTGTGGATTTAACCACTAGCACGTCAGAGGTATTAGCCATACGTGACGGGCTACCAGCTATTGACCAAAAGGGACGTCGATGAGCGAACTCATCCTGACACCCTACTGAGCCTGTCAGTGACAATATCCGTACAGTCCGGTCCGTTCGTCTATGAGCATCGCATGGCGGGCCTAGGGGGTTGGTAAAAGTCAGACCCCCAATAGCGGTACAAATCGTGTCGGAGTGTAGCCCAGAACACCCTGAGATACTACTGGAATACCTACCAGCAAATCTCCTGCCTTGGCCAAGGACTTTTCATGTACTGGCTCTCCTAGACACAGCGCGACCTCACCCCCAATACCGGGAGAGACGAACCCCTGAAGATCCGCTCACTGCCTCCATGTGGCTCGGGACTGTACCCAACTAAAACCTGTTTGCACATCTCCTTTGAGCGTGGTAGGGTGGTAATCAAAGCACAGTGGGAACTCACACGAGACAAATGACGATCTCAGGTCGATGAACTAACTTGTACACATGTCACCAGGGAACTGCTATCTGACATCAGGTATAATACCAACTAGCAGGTTCCCGGCGAGTCCTGTCTGGTGTACTCATAACCCAATGAGCACCTGTATACATCTTAGGTGAACCAACTGACACCAGTAGCTTGTAAGACCGGCCACCGCCCCTCGTCGGGGTCTCGACTGTATACACTAGTCTACTCCGGAGTATCGATTCCCTGTCTTGAAACTCCCACGACTAGGGACCTTTTAAGGATGTGCTTATAGACTCCAGCTCTCACGTATATGATTGCCCTCATACTGCTGGTAGTCAAGCAAGGATCCTAGGGGCTCTATCAACGTGCAATAGCGACTCGTAAGGTCACCTAAAGCAGTACACGATGATAAAGATAAACCAGATAGCATATTATCATATTGAGTAAGACTGTCCTACCGGGATAGGTCCTCCCTCAATCATTGCAATCACGTGCCTGTGATCCAATAATTGACTATGAGGGCACTATCTCCAACAAGAAGGGCAAACCCAAGCCTCACTAATAGCGCCGCAGAACTGCCGCAAACTCTAAGGTTCATAGGCTTTCACACGATCATTAAGTCGAGTTAGGGTTTCATTCTTCTAGAGGGACCATAGAATTGCTTGCATGTCTTTCCGAGTACTTTAAACTTGGAATAATAGGTTTTTGACATTCGATCGTCTCTGTCGACTCTCAACGTCTCCGCGTGAAGTCGTCTCAGCAGGAATCAATCTATCTGATGACCTCGCATCGGGGTAACGAACGATCCACCTGTCTTAGTCATTCATCCTTGGTGACTAGAGACCTGCTATCATCTCTTAATACAATCTCGTACTGCAATAGCTCCAACGTCTGGGGCGGTATCTCGTCATTCGCAGCAAGAACTGGCTCATTCGTCTGCATGCTGAACCGTGCCTCAATCATCCTGAACAAGCAACACACCAACGGTCATCAAAATCTGGCCGGCCTCTGTCAGCGGCTCAATCCTCTGGTGCTGATCTCCACGTCCGAGTAATCTCATACAGCGGTCCATCCAACGCTCGTGGCGCGAAAACATCATAAAAGGACACATCTCCGCAATCGTGTGTCGCCAGAATCATGCCCCGGTCAGTCCTCATTCGTGACGAGCTCAGGCTGACCGCAACTCTAGCCGTAGCTCTCCCTGCCCGTAATCGTGGCAGCAAAACCAAAACTGGTACCGATGAGGCTAGATCAGGAAGGAATATGATACTGAACAAAGAAATGTACATACTAAGGTTTCTTAAGTGGAGTGGAGTATAGTAAATATGCCGCGGGCATACCCACGGTACATCACTATACTTTAGTCACCTATTCCATCAACCAAGGGTCATCCTATGCTCCGAAGGTAAAACCTAGCTCTGATACCAACTTTGTCACGTCCCGAAAGTACAGAACATGACCGGCACCTAGACTACGAACGTCTCGAGGCGTACGTATTCTAAGTAAGCCGAGCCCAGAAATCCAAACCCAGAAAAGTAGTAGAGTATAGGAAGAACCATATCAATCCACCAGTATGCAACATAATATACAACGCCTAAAGACGAGGATCACAATAGAAAGAAACTCCAACAACAAGAAGTCCACAGAATATAACGTGGGACTCTAAGGTCGAAAGAATAAACATCTCTAGTCTCTATCTCAAATAAGTACATGTTTTGTTGATGGAACTTCTATATACAACTGAATATAATATGCAATGTATAATGATGGGTATGATACAAATAACCCACCTACTAGCAAGTCACCTGAAAGAAGCTGTGCCCGCAGAGCCGTAACAAAACCCGTACGGCAACACCTGCAAGAAACTGGGGCACAACGGGGGTGAGTTGCCAACTCGTGAGTAGAAAAAGATCTACGAACAGAAAATCGCATGTATGACGCAATCCTAGGTCATACGATCACAATATATAATCCTCAAGTATATAACCAGCCATCTATAACATGACTAGGGTGACTATCTAACCCAAATGTAATCCCATATGCCCGTGTCAGTGCATCAGGTGGCAATATATCATATGAATGATGTATGAATGCATGAAACAGAATGCATGTACTGAAGAAAACTGCTTTCATAAAGTAGTGAGATTTCTGTATTTTTTTTTAAATGAGGTATCATAATGAAATCAGCATAAAATAGTGCCTAGCATCGGCACAAAACATAAATCTCAATATCTCTGTATCATAATCTCTGTACCTCAATATCTTAAATCTCAATTTCTCAATCATAATATCCAGGGCGCCGTCAGTCCAGATCGGCCCTTACCATCCATCTCATGACTACGACGGTATCCTCCGGATATCTGACGTGTCGGGTAAAATCACCAGTCGGTCGTGCTCCCCTGCCATCTCCTGCGATCTTCTTGCCCCGGGGTACCGTACCGGGCCCACCATGTACCCGAAACGGTTCCTCCACTCCTCGAATCGGGTCTCGAAATCCATCAGCAAACTCATGGTGGACGACTCATACATCATGGGAAAACCACACTTTTTTATTTAAATAGAGAGAAAGCAGTTTATGTAAGTTTTGCGGTTTTCCCCCAAATCCAGAAAACATCATGGAAATCCGAATCATCAATAGCATGTAAAACCATGAATATAAGCATGAGAATCCATGAATGCGGCATATAATGAACAACAGTATGCATGAAGTGACAGGTAATAACTACAATGTCAAGCTGGCATATAAGGCAAGCATACTAATATCATGTCACTACTAGCTAACAAGCTAAATCAAGAAATAATATTTTCTAAGTGTTCGTGACATGGCAATTACCGATGAAGATGTGTGTGCGCCGGCAAATAAGTGTACGTGGTACATACGCATCATCGGTAATGGTGCTGGTGTCCTAACATCATGATATCAATAATGGAATATGAATCACAACAGTATGCAATGCGGAGCAACAACAATAATGTGCAGGAGCTGAATACTAAACACCAAGATAGCTAAACTGCATCTAATGTCATAAGAGTCACATAGCTACACCACTATAAAGCTGAGCTAATAGGTTAACTGCAGGTAAGGTAAACCGCCTAACCTCTGAGTCGATACATAAATATACATATATATATATAGTCGGTGATCCCGCCTCGATAATATCACATCCGATACCATATCTCTATAATCATTTATTCCCAAATCAAGAGTGCGGATCAAACATCAATTTATAGCTCGTACATAAATCCGTCGTACGGCCTCCCCAAATCTGGGTACGGGTCAATATCACATTCGTCGTATCATTCATATGGTATTCTCTTTATCAAGTATTATAATCTGGGTACTGAGCTATGTCTATTGCAATGCTAACATCATCACTATAATCAAGATCTGACTACTGATCGACAGTCTAGTATAAATCGATATCATCATCACATATCATCACAAGGAGTAAACACCGCCGGATGTGGCTTATCATAATTATCTTGTCATATCATATCATATCATATCTCATAACATAATCACGTGTCGATCATTATATATTTATGTCATCATTCCTATGGCATCATTATTCCCAAAATCCTCTAAAGCATCAAGACGTATCTCAATTATGCATTTTATCATATCACCGATATCATAATCTCAGATCAAACTCATCGACTCATCTCAATCCTATGTATCATCCTCAAATCCGTATGTGAACACGTGGTCCCATACCCATGTGAACACATATCTATATAGAATCCCGTCTATGCACATATGAAGTAAGGATGTATGCAAGTATGTATGTGTGTATATGTATGTGTAGTGCACCCACTACCTAGGGTTCTCACGATACTAAATCATCCAAGTCCACCAATTATTTATCCTAAACATCAAATAATTCCTAAACAACAATAATAATTGTAGGTGTGTATACGCATCCGTATACATCACCTCGGACTGCGGGGGTGCTATACGCCATCCACCCGACTTCTCCCCGTAGATATAAATCTACTCACCTTGTTTAATGCGTGCCGGTGCCGATGTCGCCATTTACATCTCCAACGCTTCGACGCCACGTTGGGTACCTACAAGGATATCACACGCTAAAACACATAAAAACCATGTCGGAAACCAAAATGGTGCACGCTACGCCCATAGGTAAAAACCTGTAGCCTTGCGTGCAAACACAGTCAAGCTCACTGGTCGTTGGCGTTCAAACGCCACCCGACGGAAACGAATCACCAAATACCAAAAACTCATACGAAAACAAGTCGTAACTCATACGCCAACTCATGAAAGTCAACCCAGATTCTATCCTAACTGGAATCAGTCAAAACTAAACATACAAGGGGTCAAGTTTACATGAAATATGGCTGTGCACGCAAAACGAGGGGGTTCCCTACAGCTCTGGCCGCAAATTGCGGCCAGAGGGATTAAATCTGCGGCCGGGAAGTGGGTCCAGGGTCTGGGGCTTTTGGTGTTGGTTTCTACTAGCCTGCATACCTCACTGCCAAGTCAATTTCATTTTAGGGTTCCTCGGGTTGTAGCAGTTTCCAGAAAGGTCACAAAATCGACAAAAATGCTAATTTACACCAAGTCGAAAAATCTGGTATTTTCGTGAAACCTGGGACAAATCTTAGTTAAACTGGTCTTAACAACACCTAGTAGGGCTATATTAACAATCAAAACCAACACTTGGTCAAGTCTCACTCAAATTCTCCTAAACTAGCACGAATCTTCAATATAACACTAAAATTCAGTTAGATAACCATGATAAAGGAGTCGGGTTGTAAGATTATACCTCAAGAGGGTCCTAGGATGTAGGAGAAGAGAGGATGAAGGAAGGAGGGGTGTTGTGTTGCTGCTGGACTACTGGTGTTGCTGCTGATGTTGCTTCTGCAGCTGTGCTGAAGCTGTTTTTCAACAGCAGTTTGTTGCTGATGCTGGAGTTGTGACGCTGGAATTGTTGTGGCTGTTGTTGTTTTTGCTTAGGTGTTGTGGGAATGGTTGTGGTGGTGTGGTGGTGTTGTTTTGTGTTGCTCAGGCTGTTGCTGCTGCTGATGCAGTTTTGGTGCAGCAGAAGCTTTTGTTGCTGCTGAGGTTGGTGTTGTGTTGGTGTGGGGTTATGAAGTTGTGGTTGAAGTGTGGTTTCAGGGTGCCTGCAGGTGGCTGAAAATGTGTTGATAGGGGGGCTGATGTAGCTGCTCATGTTGATTGAATTGGGGCTGATGTTGTGTAGATGTGAGGGTGTAGGTATGGGGCTATGATGTTGCAGCTTGTAGCAGCAGCTAGGGGGCTGGTGTGTGGGTGAAGAGACCTGACGCAGCTGCTGCTGGAGTGTGCTGATGCAAGATTGGGGGTTGAAGTTGGGGCTGGTGGGTGTGCTGAAGTCAGTTATTGGGGGCTGAAAAGATGATGATGGGAGTGTGCAGGTCAGCTATGGGGGGGGCTGAAAAGTCTTAGGGGCTGGTGTAATGTGTGAGAGTGAGAGGTAGTATGAAAGAGCACAAGGGATAATGAAAATTGAGAGGGATCATGGCACACCCTAACCCCCCTCTCTCTATCTCTCTCTCTCCCTACACAAATCAACTCCCATTCTAATCATCCTTAACAAGCTAAAACCCTTAATTAACCTAATCAAATGGTTCAACCCACCATGGTCACCTAAGTATGTTCAACCCTAAGCCATCATGAGTCCATAACATGAGACAAGTATGGAAAATGTTATGTGCACAATTTTGCACAAAAAGCCAAAAATCCAATTAGCGATTTTTAATCGCGATTAACACCAAAATAACATATAGTCCATCATAAAAACTGTAAAATGGCGTATTTCCACAAAATAAGCTATTTTAGAATTTCTATAATTTTCTCCAGAATTTTCACCATTTATCGGTATTTAATTATACCGAATATTAAAATATTCATTAAAAATTATGAAAATTCCCAAAAATAATATTTTATTTTTTGAAATGTTACACATAGAATAATTTATGTTCTTTTAGCGCACACGTGAGGAACATGTAACGCGCTTGGCGTTAGTGCCAGTTAATGAGCGCAAAGCGCTTCTGTGATATAGCGCACACGTGAGGAGCACGTGGCGCGCTTGGCGCTAGCGCCTGTCCATGAGCGCAAAGCGCTAATTTATGAGTGCAAAGCGCTATTTGTTCAGTGGCGCACACGTGAGGAGCATGTGGTGCGCTTGGCGCTGGGCGCCAGTCCATGAGCGCAAAGCGCTATTTCTTAAGTGGCGCACACGTAAGGAGCACATGGTGCGCTTGGCGCTGTGCGCCAGTCAAAGAGCGCAGAAGCACATCTGATCAGTTTTATGACCTGAGAAATAAATTATCGTTTATAAGAGACTTTGTCTCAAGGTTCTAAGAACAAAGTTATTATTTTATAGGAGATGTTTCAATCTCTTATTCTGGTGAAAGGCTTTGCCTTTATGGATATGTGATTCTAAGAGAATAGAATTATTCTCCCCCCTTTTTTATAATGAGATGTTCATGATCTCTTTTTGTAAAAGAACTTAGTCTTATAGATCTATGATCTTAGGAAAAGAAGTAAATTCTTCCTTTTATATGAGATGATTTCGTCTTTCTGTTCTTTTTTTACCTTGAAGAAAAGTTCTTCTTCTACCGAGAGCTTGGCTCTTCTTTCTGAGATTTCTCAAAGTGTATGGGGGGGTTCCTCTGTTTGTTTCTATGTATCTGAGAATTGAAGTCTTAGGTCTTTTATATAGGGCAAGCTGATTTGTTTAATCGGTTAAGGAGATCTTTTCTCCAATTGATTTGGGGATGTCTCTGTAAGTGCACGGCGGCGTCCTGGCCGTCGATCCGACGCCGGAATGCGGAAAGGAAAAACTTTTCAAACTAGAAAACCGGCACCACCGCGCACTAAAAAACCCGGATCGGGCCATTAACCTAACACTAGCAAACTAGAATAAGAGTAGAGAAGCTATACCGAGCGATCCGTGTCCTTCGGTCTTCGCCTCCACTCCGATCTTCTCGCGGAATCTCCGGTCGTCGCCTCCTCGTCGAAACGGGCACCACATCGCCGGGTTCTTTTACAGGCTCCCACCTATGGACCAAGGTAACTCGGGCGCGAAGTTGGCTATCCGACGTGTCCAAGGAATGCGGTAGACTAGTGTAGAAACCATTGTCTCATTTGGGTGAAGTTGCCTTTGGTGATGGAGGAATGAACAAGATATGAACTTGGGAATTTTGGTGGCAAGCTAAAAATGAGATGAATGATAATTTTCCCACATGAAAAATGAACTCCCTCTCATTCACCTCACAAGTGGCCGGCCCCCTTAAGGAAATGGTGGAGGGTAAAAACAAAAGCATGAAGGGAGGTGAGTGTAGGAGAGGAAAATGGTGACCACACCCAAAAGCAAACCTCACATCAACTTCTAATCCATTCTAATCTCAATTAATGCAAGCAAGTGATGGAAAAAGAATCTCATCATGCAAGAACCATCATGATGCCACCATTTCATAAATAAACCCTCCACAAAAGATAATTTGCACAACTGCAAATAACCCCCTCCATCGGAAAAGCCCGGCCGGGAAGGAACAAAGGAAAACTGGCCGGAACGGAATGCAAACTGGCAACTTCAGAAAACTGATCCCGTAATAAATTACAGGAAAACCCCGCGACTGTATATACATATCCGCATTTTTATTCCCACTGAATACAAATACAAAGAGACAAAATCTACACTGTCTAATACTAGGATCCGGCTTAAACCAAAGCCCGCTAGTAAAATCCGTCCGATCACGATCCGTGCAATACCGCACGTATCTGATCGAACCCTGCCATATTTCCATACGGCCTCTACAGCGTTTCGTCCGAAACTTGAGAAACTGGTCTGTGGGGGACTCTAAAGACTCGTCAACACCTTGGTTGTGGATTTAACCACTAGCAAGTCAGAGGTATTAGAAAATACGTAACGGGCTACCAGGTATTGACCAAAAGGGACGTCGATGAGCGAACTCATCCTGACATCCTACTGAGCATGTCAGTGACAATATCCGTACAGTTCGGTCCGTTCGTCTATGAGCATCGTATGGCGGGCCTAGGGGTTGGTAAAAGCCAGACCCCCAAAAGCGGTACAAGTCGTGTCGGAGTGTAGCCCAGAACACCCTGAGATACTACTGGAATACCTACCAGTAAATCTCCTGCCTTGGCCAAGGACTTTCCATGTACCGGCTCTCCTAGACACAGCGCGACCTCACCCCCAATACCGGGAGAGACGAACCCCTGCAGATCCGCTCACTGCCTCCATTTGGTTCGGGACTGTACCCAACTAAAACCTGTTTGCACGTCTCCTTTGAGCGTAGTAGGGTAGTAATCAAAGCACAGTGGGAACTCACACGAGACAAATGACGATCTCAGGTCGATGAACTAACCTGTACACATGTCACCAGAGAACTGTTATCTGACGTCAGGTATAATACCAACTAGCAGGTTCCCGCCGAGTCCTGTCCGGTGTACTCATAACCCAATGAGCACCTATATACATCTTAGGTGAACCAACTGACACCAGTGGCTTGTGAGACCGACCACCGCCCCTCGTCGGAGTCTCGACTGTATACACTAGTCTACTCTGGAGTATCGATGCCCTGTCTCGAAACTCCCACGACTAGGGACCTTTTAAGGATGTGCTTATAGACTCCAGCTCCCACGTATATGATCGCCCTCATACTGTTGGCAGTCAAGCAAGAATCCTAGGGGCTCTATCAACGTGTAATAGCGATCTGTAAGGTCACCTAAAGCAGTACACGATGATAAAGATAAACCAGATAGCATACTATCATCTCGAGTAAGACTGTCCTACCGGCATAGGTCCTCCCTCAATCATTGCAATCACGTGCCTGTGATCCAATAATTGACTCTGAGGGCACTATATCCAACAATCTCCCACTTGCACTCAAGGCTAATTATTGCGATGTCGCATACTCACAGCCCGTGTGATACCGAACACCCAACCCCTCTACTAGTCAGTTGTTCACACCATAATATTGCATTTTATATTCCCCATTCTTATGCATTTTACAATAAAAACAGGTGCTTTTGACGCATGTCCGCTACATAATACAGGTTACAAGTTCTTGGAGCAAAAGCAGTGAAAAAGACAAAAGACGACACAAAATGAGACTTTTGACCAACAAATAGAAGGATCCTAGTCAAGCCTAGACGAAGAACAGTTCACAATCAACAAGGCAGAGCAAGGTCCAAAATGTCAACGGTTAAAAGACCGCTACAAGTTTTCACTGAAAGATCTAGAGAAGAATCAGAAGCCAAACAGAGAAATGAACTGAAGAAATAACAAGCCCAAATAACCATGATGCAGCCCAGGAAAGATGGTGAGCTGAACTCACCAAAGGGCCGCGGAACCGCGGCCCAAGGCCTACCAATGCCGCGGTTCCGCGGCCGTCCTATGCCCGTATGCGGTGAAAATTTTACCAAAATGTGTTGGAGGCTCTGAAAAGATTTTCTATGGGTATATTTGTAATTGTAGACATGCGGATCAATTGTAAACCTAGGGTTTCTATGTCCTATAAATAGAACCCAAACCCTTGTATTTTCTCATGCTTCTATTCATCAATAAAATCCTGTTTTCTTTGAAGTTTGGAGCGCATCAATCGTAAGTAGGATATTTTTCTGCCCTAGTTCTAATTTCAATATCTGCCGTAGGTAAATTCTCTACTTGCCCTAGTTTAATTTAGTTTAGAATTTTATTAACTTGCAATAGATGTTTCTTCTCTTTAATAAAAACAAAACAAAAATTACGTCTCTCTTAATTCCTTCAATGAGCGAGTAGTTTCCTCGCTTGTTCGGGTTAGGAATAGGGAAGGGTTTGAGAGATAAAGATCTCTCATCTCTTTTCTTTGCCAATCTATTATGAATATTAGGACTCCATGCATACTCTCATCTTCTGCTCCCTACGGCACTCTACCCTTGAGGTAACGGTGATCCGTAGTATAAAAGACCGGAGTTGTGATTTTTCCATGGAGGTTAGGGTAAAGGTTAAGAAAGGAAGGACAAGGATCTAGAGGAAGAACATCTTCCCAATCATCCTAATCCCCTTTATTAAAATTTACCATAACCCCTAAAATCAAATCTAAATTAAGGCATTGAAAAGAGGTGAAGATGTTTGTTTACCAAACTTTACCTAAACCTAATCCTAGCAAGTTTCTAATCCTAGTATAACACAACTTCGTTTTAGATTTAATTAAAAAGACCAAACACCATTTGGAATTAGCTCGTAAGAACTTTAAGGAAAATTACAAAATCCCTGTGGACCGACCCGTATTCACCGGCTAGCTTCATGCGACGCCGTTCTTGATTGCGGTAAATATTTTTGATCGACAAAACCTCTCTAAATCAAATGGCGCCGTTGCCGGGTATGGCGTAAAAATTCCTTTTTGTAATTTTGAGTTAATATAAAATATAAAAAACCATAAAAAATTTGAAAAATAAAAAATATAAAAATTCTATCATCTTTTATTGTTTGAAGGGTTTTCTTTGTGGATCTTTGCAGGATTGACGGATCTGAAACAACACAGAAGGAGAATCAGGAAAGGGTACATCAGAACAGAGGTAGATTGCTACAGAAGAGCCGTACAAATTTTTTCAGAGCTCGATCTCTTCTTCTCACCGCGAAACCGCGGCCTGGAGGTGGCTTTTGCGGCGGAACCGCGGTCTCCCTGGCGCATCTTTGCGCGAAATTTGCTCGGTTTGCTTCCTCATTCTCTCCTCTGCAAGTCCCCATATATCTTCTGTCAAATCTTCTGCAGGATTCTTTGCGCCGCGCTAAATAGCAAATTGATTGCAAGTGATTTACTGCTTTGCATATTTTAATCTGACTTTAAGGGGCTATTGACCAATTCAGATTGGGTGGGGATTTCATCACCCTTCCCAGGACCCCAAAAATCACTTAAAGCATTTGCATTGACCACTCTTAATTAAAAAATATTAGACTCAGCCCTAAGGACGTCGCGCTCAATAGGACAGAGGACTAGTATAGGCATCAGCCGTTTATCCTAACCTGTCTTTGCGGTGCCTAGGCAAGTGTGTCAAGGCTAGTGGTTTTCAATTAGGCCCACAGTGTGGTTCCTTCCCACTTACCTGGCACTTACCTGGCCGCAATTGGCAGTGAAGAGGCGATTTGAGATCCTATCTCTAGCCCTTTGGAACGGTTAGGAGCTGTCTAGCTGACCTAGGTGACCTTAGACTTAGGCCTGATTGTGCATTTGTGGTTAATTGCATTTGTGTCAAAAGTCTTTTTAAAAGTCTCTTTGCAAAAGCTCACATAAAAAAAAGGGAAAAATCTTTTCAAAACTTGCAACTTGTCGCTAAAGAAATCTTTGCACTCACTTACACCACTTCTTCTCATTGACGTTTTCTTACCTCCACATTCTGTCTTTCATCTTTCGACTGTACTACCCTCTTAGTGTATGTCCGGTTGGACTAGGGACCCTAGCGCCCGATTAGTCTGTGTTTCGTTGGTACCGACCGACGAACCTTTCGACTCCGAAGTCGAAATCCTGTCCACTTCTTCACTTTCACCATCACATTCTTCTTCCGAAGGTATGTCGGGATACAATCCTAACAACACCTTACCAACGGGAATGATTCCACCTCCGTTAGGTGCGAATAACCCGAATCACCCGCCTGTTGAAGCGCCCGCACGAGTCGCGCTCCAGGATCTTTTCTACCCCGTCTGCACCGCCCTTCCTACTTGTCTTTCCCTCCCACCGGCTAATGGGGATAATTTTGAGATCAAACCCCACTTCATCAATATGCTGCCTAAGTTTCATGGTTTGGAATCCGAAGATGCATATATCTTTATCAACAAATTCCAAAACGTTTGCTCCATTATGAAAACTACCCAATTAAGTGATGACGCTATAAGGCTAAGGGTCATTCCTTTCACCTTATGTGACTTAGCCGAGAAGTGGCTATACAGCACAGCATCACATTCAATTAGAAATTGGGACGAGTTTGTGAAAGCTTTTCTTAAAAAGTTCTATCCTCATCACAAAACTGCTAGAATCCGTAACGAGATTATACAATTTTCTCATCTTCCGTCGGAACCATTTTGGAAGTGTTTTGAAAGATTCAAAGACCTACTCGTTCAATGCCCTCATCATGGGATCGGAAGTTGGCAACTCTGCCAAACATTATACGAGGGATTGAACCCGGCAACGAAGCAGTTGCTAGAAACTATCTGTCAAGGTCACTTTCTAACCAAATCAAGTGAGGAAGCGTGGCAGTTTCTTGAGGACCTTAGTGAATAAACAATTCAATGGGAGAGCACCAAGACCACATCATCTTCTTCTAGTGGTCAATCTAGGGCAGGCATACATCAATTAGATATATCGATTGCTATGAAGACCGAGATGGCCGCTCTTACGAAAAAGCTAGAAGCGCTTGAGACCAAAATCCCATCGCCTTCTCCTGCCCCTGTTGTGCCTCCATGAACTGTTTATGCTTGTTGTTCGGATCCATCACATCTCACCGAAGAGTGTCCTCACACTGCATCTACTCAAGGACAAGATCAAGTCAATACCGCCTTTCAGCAACGACAAAGAAATGATCCATACTCTTCGACATACAATCCGGGTTAGAAGAGTCACCCAAATTTCGCTTGGAACCAAAATCAACAATCCCAAGGAAACAACAATTTTCAACGGGCTCCTCCTCCACAACAACAAGCACCCCCACAAACTCAATTTCAGCAACCTCTCCAACAGCAACCTTACCCTAATCAGATGAAAAATTTTGTACCCAACAATTTTGTTCCCCCTCAAAATGCTGTTAGCTCGCTCGAAAGAAGTCTAGAAGCGTTTCTAAAGCAATCTGCACAGTCCACAGCTAGGATAGAGACTTCTATTCAATCTTTGGTGCAAAACAGTGCCTCACACGATCAAAGCATCAAATCTATTGAGGCACAAATTGCACAACTCAACGCAGGATTAAAAGAGCGAGAGAAAGGAAAGCTTCCGTCTCAACCACTCCTAAATCCCGGTCACGCACATGTTGCATATGAACAGCAGAATCATAACGTAAATGCTGTGACCACGTTGAGATCCGGAAAAGTGTTGCAAAATAATGTGGGTATTAACCATGACACCCCTGCCGGTGGTCCTTCTTCATCTTCTTCACCTTCTTCTTCTTCTTCTTTTTCTTCTTCGTCGTCGTCGTTAGAGCCTATTCTCCATCCTTCACACGGCTCTACTTCTTCTAGCTCGAACGGACCCTCTTCTCACAACACGAACACATCTACACGGGGTTCCGTTCCAACTCAACAATCTGATCCGCAAAAATTGGACTCAACGACTTTTCAAAATGTTCCTTTTCCAAATCGGTTGAGATCTAATAAACCAACTCCACAGATGGAGAAGATTGTAGAGTTGTTCAAACAGGTTAGCATAAATATCCCTCTTTTGGATGCAATCCAACAAGTTTCTTCATATGCAAAAATCTTAAAAGACTTATGCACCAAAAAGAGGAAGTCACAAGTACCAAAGAAAGTTTTCGTGGCTAGTGCTGTTAGTGATGCTCTTGTCAATTCTTTACCCCCAAAGCACAAGGACCCCGGTTGTCCTACTATTTCGATAACAATTGGGGACAAGAACATCAATAGAGCATTATTAGATCTTGGTGCTAGTGTCAATTTGCTACCTTATTTGGTGTACGAACAATTAGGCGTTGAAGATCTTAAGCCCACTCATTGTACTCTCCAAATGGCTGACCGATCAATCACCCATCCTAGGGGAGAGTTGGAGGATGTGTTAATTAGAGTAGGGGATTTCATTTTCCCCGTTGACTTTATTGTTATGGATACACAACCTGTCGCTAACCCCCGTAATCAAATTCCGGTGATACTTGGTCGACCATTCCTCGCGACTTCTAACGCAGTAATCAACTGTCGTAACGGTTCAATGAATCTATCTTTTGGCAATATGACAGTTGAACTCAACATTTTCAAGTTAGGAAGTCAGCCTTGCGAGCCTAATTCTAGCGTACTTGATGTTTGCTCGATCAATGAGATCGCGGAAGAGGACTGTGAGTTCGAAAATTTTATGTTTGACCACAGCAATGTTGACGCCACTAGTGCGTTCCTCCTAGAATCCGACACAGCTTTCACGACGGACAAGGATTATGAGTGTTTCACCTTTGTTGACGATCTTGAAGACTCTCCACCTGAGTTTGAGTCTTTTTCTTTTTCGGATGAGTTAGTTGAACCATCCGGCTCGGTAGCGTACACTCGATTTGAACCTTTGATGGAATCCTTCGAGTTTGAAACAGTTACTCCATTGTTACCATCTATTGTTTCACCACCTAAACTCAAACTAAAGCTTTTGCCATCGCACCTAAAATATGCTTATCTAGGTGAGAATGAGACCTTACCCGTTATCATATCTGCCTCTCTAGCTCTCGAGCAAGAGAAAGCTCTTTTAATGGTCTTACACAATAATCGGCAAGCTTTCGGCTGGTCTATGGCGGACATCAAGGGGATTAGTCCCCTCATAGTCGAACATCATATACACTTGATGGATGATGCCAAGCCGGCAAGGGATCCACAAAGACGCCTCAACCCCATTATGAAAGAGGCGGTCAAGAAGGAGATTGTTAAATGTCTTGATAGTGGTATCATTTACCCTATCTCGGATAGCCAATGGGTTAGCCCCATTCATGTCGTGCCAAAAAAATCGGGCATCACGGTCATTACCAATGAGGAAAATGAGTTAATTCCTACTCGCACCCAAACTGGGTGGCGAGTTTGCATCGACTATAGAAAACTCAAGGCCGCGACAAGGAAGGACCACTTTCCTTTACCTTTCATTGACCAAATGCTAGAACGATTGGCGGAACATGAGTTCTACTGCTTTTTAGATGGCTATTATGGTTATAACCAAATCCCCATCGCCAAAGAGGATCAAGAAAAGACCACATTTACTTGTCCCTTTGGCACTTTTGCTTATCGTCGCATGCCCTTTGGGTTATGCAATGCACCCGCTACATTTCAACGGTGTATGATGGGGATCTTTTCAGACATGGTGGAGAAGTTTTTGGAAATCTTTATGGATGATTTCTCCATTTTCGGTGACTCCTTCGACGAGTGTTTACGACATCTTGACGCAGTTCTTACCCGCTGTAGGGATAAGAACCTAACGTTAAATTGGGAGAAGTGCCACTTTATGGTACGAGAAGGCATTGTCTTAGGACATGTCATCTCGCAAAATGGCATAGAGGTTGATAGAGCCAAAATTGAAGTCATTTCTAATCTTCCCCCTCCTAAATGCGTCAAAGATATCCGAGCTTTCCTTGGCCATGCCGGTTTTTATAAACGGTTCATCAAGGATTTTAGCAAGATTGCTAGACCCTTGACTCTCTTATTGGCCAAGAACACAACATTTGATTTCGACTCAACTTGCATGGAAGCGTTCAAGTCTTTGAAACACTCTCTCATTTCTGCGCCCATTCTTTCATCTCCAGACTGGACGCACCCTTTCGAAATCATGTGCGGCGCATCAGATTTTCCATTGGTGCTGTTCTTGGAAAGCACATTAATAAGATGACTCACGTGATTTATTACGCTAGCCGAACATTAAATGAGGCCCAATTAAACTACACAACGACAGAAAAAGAGTTTTTAGCGGTTGTGTTTGCACTTGAAAAATTTCGGCCTTATTTAATCGGCTCTCCAGTTATTGTGTACACTGACCATTCAGCTCTTCGCTACCTTTTTGCGAAGAAGGATGCTAAATCAAGGCTCATACGTTGGATCCTCTTGCTATAAGAATTTGACCTTGTCATAAGGGACAAAAAAGGATGTGAAAACATAGTGGCCGATCACCTTTCACAACTTCCTTCTTCGCCTACACTTGAACTTCCAATCACTGATGCTTTCCCCGATGAGCAACTCTTAACCGTTTCTTGCGAACCATGGTTCACCGATATTGTAAACTACCTAGCCACCGGCTTGATACCTAAAGATTGGTCGAAACAGGATAAACTTCTATTCTTGTCCCAAGTAAATCATTTTTACTGGGATGAACCTTATCTTTTTAAATACTGTTCCGACCAAATCATTCGTCGGTGTGTACCGGAAAATGATGTTAAGAGTGTGCTGTCTTTTTGCCACGATCAAGCATGTGGTGGGCACTTTGGCCCAAAGAAGACAGCCGAGAAATTCTTGCAGTGTGGTTTCTATTGGCCACGACTCTTCAAGGATGCATATGAATACTGCAAGACTTGCTCCCGGTTCCAACACTTGGGCTGGATATCGCGGAGAAACGAAATGCCGCTTCAACCAATTTTGGTTGTGGATATTTTCGATGTTTGGGGTATAGACTTCATGGGACCATTTCCTAACTCTTTTGGAAATGTGTATATTCTTTTGGCTGTTGACTACGTTTCAAAGTGGGTCGAGGCTGTGCCTAGTCGAACGAACGACAATAAGGTTGTCGTTCAATTTCTTAAAGAACACATCTTTTCAAGATTTGGGCACCCTCGAGCGATAATAAGTGATAATGGTTCTCACTTTTGCAATAGGACTTTTGAGTCCTTAATGCGCAAATATTCTATCACCCATAAGCTGTCAACACCATACCATCCCCAAACATGTGGGCAAGCCGAGGTCTCGAATCGGCAAATTAAGCAAATCTTGGAGAAAACGGTTTCTAAAAACCGTAAAGATTGGTCACTCAAATTGATCGATGCACTATGGGCTTTCCGTACTGCATACAAGACCGATCTTGGCATGTCTCCATACCGGCTTGTTTACGGGAAGGCTTGCCACCTCCCAGTAGAAATTGAGCACAAGGCATTTTGGGCTATCAAAGAGCTGAATTTATCTTTAGGAGATGCGGGCAGCAACCGAAAGCTGCAGTTGAATGAACTAGAAGAGCTGCGGGATGAGGCATATGATAATGCCATAATTGCTAAAAACCGAGCTAAGGTGTTCCACGATAAACACCTTTTGCGTAAAACATTTAAACCTGGTCAACAGGTTTTACTCTATGATACTCGGTTACATTATCACCCCGGCAAGCTCCGTTCTAGATAGAAAGGACTGTTTGTAGTCCACACCGTTTATCCGCACGGTGCGGTTGATCTTGAAAATCCGGAGGACGGTACGCTGTTCAAAGTGAATGGGCATCGATTGAAACCGTTCCTCACAGCGGACCCATCGGAGGAGCTCCTGTTTTTGCAGGAGCCGATCTACACTGATTAATTTTCCTCCACTTTCACCCCCGAATTTCCATTTTCCGAAACATTATTTAAAATAAGTTTGGGAGTGTGTATATAATTTGTACATACATAATTCCAAAATAACATAAAAAATAAAAATTTTGAAAAAAAAATATAAAATATATATATGGACCTAATTGAAAATTTTCAGACGTAATAACTGACATTTTTTTAATTACAAATAAAACCCTCATTGTGGAGGGAGTTTTCTATAAATAACCATTCTCTCATCCCCTATTTAAGAGACCCGAGCCCCTGTCTTCTATACCCTAAAAACATCTTCATCTAAACAAAACCCTAGCGCCGTCACCTACCCTCTGCAGAAAAATCACGACACGCCGCCGCCAGACCGCCGCGATCCCGCCGCAGGAGACGCCTACCGCTGCGCTTCCGCCGCCGCCTTCAGTCGTCGCCCCCTGAAATTTTCAGGGGAGGTAAATCTGTCAAATTCCTCTCTGTTCTTGCATATCTTTTTCTGTAAAATCCTTATGGCACACAAAATGCAATTTGAGAGGGATTTTTCCCTACTTTTCACGCACGAATTGTACGGTAGCTATTTTGCACATGAAATAGAGCAAAGGGGCTGGAATTTCCTGACCTACAATCATCCCTCTGCGTTTGCTCTACCTGAACTAGTTACCCTGTTTTATGAATCTATGGAGGATAGAAGTCTCGATGACTTAGGCTACATTAAATTAAATTGGGGAGATCGCGTAATTCACATTGATAAGGATACGATCCACGAGGTCTCACTAATACCTCGTTTGCCCGCACATGACCACCCCCTTCAGTTTGAGGATTATATGTCCTTGATGGGAAATGACTGCGCGAGGGAGCCGCGAAAGGGTATCCAAGCACGGACCCTTTTCGCGAACGTTTTTACTGTGTGCCGGTGGGCACAAAACAACATCTTTGGCAGCTCTCACAACACTACCTTTTTCATCCCATCCTTACATGTCGTGCACACACTAATGACGAAGAATCCATAGTTCGACATGTGCACTGTTTTGCTTCATTCTTTAGGTGCGGGGAAAAGGGGTACCATCTACCCATGTCTTATGCTAGTCACCCAACCCTGCCGTTATTTCCTCCCCGTAGAAGAATTTGACTATTACATGATAGGAGGAGTTCCGGTTCGACCACTTGTAGAGGGCGTTACTTCGTCCTATTCTAGACTGACTGAGATTTGGTCGCGAACCGAACCGGCCGAGAATGTTCCCGCACATACCCCTAGTTCTAGCTCAACATCGAGCGAAGGCGAGGTGACCCCTCAAGAGCATGCACGCTTAATGAGGAGAACGATGAGGGGAATTGATTCTTTGAGGGACGAGTTTAGGGCAACAGCACGAGAGCATGACCATCGGCTGACGGAGATTGAGAGGGGTATTCAAACCCTATTGGCTAGAGGGGAGCGATCACGTTCACGCTTAAGGGCGCGACGTGGGGCCGGGCTGTGAGGGCACTGCTTTGTTTAAGTTTAGGGGAGATGGTGATGTATATAGTTATCTTTTGCATGGCATATTTTCATTTTGTATATATTTTTTTTCTTTTTGCATATTTAATTTCTGCATTGCATCTTTATATAAAAATCATAAAAATTTGAAAAATTTGAAAAAATAATAAAAAATTAGAAAATGAAAAACCCATAAAAATTGAAAATTTTCAAAAATATAAAAAACTCTTGTAGTCAATTTTGGTTAATTGACTTGAGTTTGATAAATAGGTCAACTGGCTAGGAAAAACTAGATCTTAGACTTAGTAAATTAAAAACCCTAAAAATAACCTTCCTTAAAATTTAATGATAGAAAGTATATGTCTTTGTAGTTTATTTAGGAATAGGCAAATTTTGAGTTCACTTCTTGGGCTAAGTCGAAACGAAGGAAAAGTATTGATGTTCTTATTAGAGTATAAGTTTGAAAAACAGTTCCTAGCTTAAGTCTAGACTCTGAAAATGTATACCCTACAATTTGCACTATCACGCATCTTGAAACTTGGAATAGTAGAGGAGACCTTGAAATGCTCTTGTCTAAAGTTCTTAGTACAAAGAAAAAAAAGTGAATAACGAAAAAAAATGGACACAGGTTTTTGTGATTACTTAAAGCTAAAAAAAATAGAAAATTATTTAGCGAGGGTGCTTCATCACCTAGTGCCTTAGACCAACTGGTTTGGGAGTCACTTCTAAAGCCTTGGGTGATACAAGACTAGGAAGTACGCTTTAAAGTACTAACGCATCTTGTAATCGGTTGTTGGTACCTCAAGAAGTATTAATGGTCGCATGAAGGATGTGTAAGCGAAATTCAATAATTAATAAGTGCTTTGGACAATGGACAAGGGTACGATTGCTTGATTTGAATTTCCAAGTGTAGAGGTGATATTTACACACGTGTGGGGATATGTGATTAGAGTTTAGATAAGAGAAAGGAATGAAGAATATAACTTGTATCTTTTGTAAAGTTGATAGAAATTCCTAAGTGGAGATAGAACTTTAGAAGGAAAACTTAGGAAATGCCGAAAGCTAAGTAAGTCTATAGAACATATATAATCTTAAGTTAAATGATGAGGAAGTGTGAAAAATATGGGTGGATAATTTACGGGTTGACGATAATAGAATTCCTTGTTAGAAAACCTAATTGGAAAACAAAAGTCGAAAAGCCAAATTGATAGGATTTTGTGGGTAGTATCCGCTGAAAACCCTCAGGAGACAACACTCTTCCTACTAGGGACACCTAGAGATTTAACGGCTTGTTGCACGTGCTCAGTGCAATCGCGTTTCCCTACGAAAGTACGGCTAGGTTAGATTTTTTTCGAGAATAAAAAATAAGTTTGCTCGAGGACGAGCAAAAGATAAGTTTGGGGGTATTTGTTCACACCATAATATTGCATTTTATATTCTCCATTCTTATGTATTTTACAATAAAAACAGGTGTTTTTGACGCATGTCCGCTACATAATACAGGTTACAGGTTCTTGGAGCAAAAGCAGTGAAAAAGACAAAAGACGACACAAAAAGGGACTTTTGACCAACAAATAGAAGGATCCTAGTCAAGCCTAGACGAAGAACAGTTCACAATCAACAAGGCAAAGCAAGGTCCCAAAATGTCAACGGTTAAAAGACCGCTACAAGTTTTCACTGAAAGATCTGGAGAAGAATCAGAAGCCAAACAGAGAAATGAACTGAAGAAATAACAAGCCCAAAGAACCATGATGCAGCCCAGGAAAGATGGTGAGCTGAACTCACCAAAGGGCCGCGGAACCGCGGCCCAAGGCCTACCAATGCCGCGGTTCCGCGGCCGTCCTATGCCCGTATGCGGTGAAAATTTTACCAAAATGTGTTGGAGGCTCTGAAAAGATTTCCTAGGGGTATATTTGTAATTGTAGACATGCGGATCAATTGTAAACCTAGGGTTTCTATATCCTATAAATAGAACCCAAACCCTTGTATTTTCTCATGCCTCTATTCATCAATAAAATTCTGTTTTCTTTGAAGTTTGTAGCGCATCAATCGTAAGTAGGATATTTTTCTGCCCTAGTTCTAATTTCAATATCTGCCTTAGGTAAATTCTCTACTTGCCCTAGTTTAATTTAGTTTAGAATTTTATTAACTTGCAATAGATGTTTCTTCTTTTTAATAAAAACAAAACAAAAATTACGTCTCTCTTAATTCCTTCAATGAGCGAGTAGTTTCCTCGCTTGTTGGGGTTAGGAATAGGGAAGGGTTTGAGAGATAAAGATCTCTCATCTCTTTTCTTTGCCAATCTATTATGAATATTAGGATTCCATGCATACTCTCATCTTCCGCTCCCTACGGCACTCTACCCTTGAGGTAACGGTGATCCGTAGTATAAAAGACCGGAGTTGTGAGTTTTCCATGGAGGTTAGGGTAAAGGTTAAGAAAGGAAGGACAAGGATCAAGAGGAAGAACATGTTCCCAATCATCCTAATCCCCTTTATTAAAATTTACCATAACCCCTAAAATCAAATCTAAATTAAGGCATTGAAAAGAGGTGAAGATCTTTGTTTACCAAACTTTACCTAAACCTAATCCTAGCAAGTTTCTAATCCTAGTATAACACAACTTCGTTTTAGATTTAATTAAAAAGACCAAACACCATTTGGAATTAGCTCGTAAGAACTTTAAGAAAAATTACAAAATCCCTGTGGACCGACCCGTACTCACCGGCTAGCTTCATGCGACGCCGTTCTTGATTGCGGTAAATATTTTTGATCGACAAAACCTCTCTAAATCATCAGTCTCACAAAGCTCGTTTGCGAAACTATTGCATTCGAGGAATAGCCTCAGTTAGTGGATCCGCTGTAATGTCTCTTTATATGTCTCTCTTTATCTCAAGTTCGCGGAGAAATCAATTTCCCGAAATGAGTAATACCTGTCTTAGAATATGTCTGGATATCTGATGGGACTTAGCTCATAAATGAACTCCAAATCCAAATTTCTTAGACTGTATCGTCAACTGAACTTAATCAGTATCCTGCGCCATCCTTCCCTCAGTATCCGCCTGGACCAGCTGTCCAAACTACTACCCCTCGTCAGAGGGAAAACTATAACTCTGACAACCTCTCTGTCATCCAGGTCACCTTGGAAGCCTGGAATGAGAACTGTCTCCCGAAGGAGGATGCCGTTATCATTTCCCTAGAACATCCACTTATGTTCTAAAACTGCTTCCGAATATTTATCCAGGATTGGATCAATATCAACTTACTGCATCTACTGCAAAAATAACATCTGGTGTGGTACTTGACATCTCATGATTGACTCAATTGCCTAAGCAAGTGATCTGTCAATCATGTACATCCCTCTCCCCTTTAGTCTATAAGAAACCTTTAGAGAGGGTGACTCCATCACCTGCAGGTACACTACCGTGCCAGGAGTCGTCCATTCTAAATACTCTTAGAATGCTGTCTAAGTACCCTGATTGGGAAACCACCCAAATCTAGATCTATAGATATAGTAACCAGAATGTCTTGATATTTTATCCAACTCCTATGTGGAGAAACTACTGTGTGACGACCAAAGTATAACTGATCGTAGTATAGGAATATCATTTCCTACTCTGTGTATGTCATCCAAATACCAGGACATCATACCCTACTACCTTCTTAACAGATCCATCCCCTATTCTGATGAAGTCAAACCTATGACTGTCACATCAGAAATAGATGATCTATCTCCGTTATACCTGCTTTAGTCTATAAATAGACATAAGCCACTTGTCCACCATGCTTCCGCCGCTCCCACTGTTTACGACAACCCTCTGACAGAGTCATATAGACGTACGCTTCTAAAGCCAGTTCAGAACGACGCTATACTCATCCTCCTGCCGGGTCTCACAGCCTGGAACAACAGCAATGGCAAGTCTGGGTAAACAAGAACCTCCCTTTCACCGTCCTTGAGCATACCAAAGTACCTCTCGGGTGCCTGAGGTTACCCACTTTATCTGCGGAGTGGCCAATGGAATGTCAAACCAGATTGAAATTTTAGGTTCTTATCAAATCTTCAGTAATCGTTTGCGGTTCTGGAATCACTTCCAGTTCTACCATACTCCCACTACTGTTTTCTGAAAAAATCCATTTTTATTAAAACTGTGGCGAGTCTAGAACAATATCACTATTGATCTTCCAGATCGTAGAAAGTCAACCATCGTCATAGCCCGGGTCAACCCACAAACAGCCATTACAGAAACGTGTCTTGAGTTATCCAGAGTCTGGTTTTAAGCATAAGCTGGACAACTCCCCGTACCTTAATAATGTCAAGATATGAACTGTTCTATATCCAATATAGAAACAGAGGCACTGATTTAATTGAACCATATTCAAATCATGCAGCTGTCTCCAGTGCATGTCAACTAAATGGAAGGAGGCCGATCAGCATTAATTAACTTAGGAGTACTTCCAATTATGAGTATCCTGAAAGAGAAGCAAGTTCTCTTAATCATTACTATTAACTGAATACCATACACAAGTATCTACATCCTCGATCACCTTGAAGAATCCTGATACTTGCAACAACTGGTTCTCTACTTTATTCTTATACCTATAACTCCTCAAAACTTAGACCTTGCATTTCTACGAAACACATGTCTAAGAACTAGAGAAGTCAAAAGTAAACAGAATATAGTATGAGAACCAACCCCACTGTCCTAAAAACACTGGACAATATACAATACTCTGTATAAGTCCCCTGAGTCTAGTGACTCAATCCCTGTGTGTCGCAGGTTGAAAACTGTACTTATGGTTAAGAAGAATTACACCGCTGTTTAATGCTCCTTACCTAACCATCCACTGATATAGGTAAATGTCATAGACATAATTTCAAAAAGGTATATCTCACTCTATTAAAATAGACGTACAGATATATCAATTTGAAATTTGTGCACAACAACGGATATTCAAAACCAAATATTTGCCGTCCGGCAAACAACCCAGGTGACTTCCTCAAATATCACCAATTACAACGAATCCTGATATAATGAGGATGATTACCTAATTCCCAATAACTTACTCCCACTCATCATCTGTAAAACCATACAGATGTGAGAATCATACCTGGTAAATACATACCCTGGAGCAAGTGTCTAATTGGGAAATCAGTTTTCTTTTAACAGTACACAGTGAAACTGAAACATTGAAATGTTTCGATGGGGTATCCGGGTATTCTTAGTAATGCCTCTTCCATTATCCAGATTCACAACTGTAACCGTATATCTCTTTGCCATCTGTCCAAATCCCTTTATATGTCTTTAGTAATTACCTTCTGTACACCCCTTTAGGCCAAATGGTTTTCTTCCTTCCCTACCGTTCGGCACCAGCCTATGGTTTGGAAGAAGACTATCCAATAAGCATAATGGGTGTACTTTCCTAATCCTAGGAGCACTCGCAATGCAAGAGAAGGTGAAGATAAAAGACAACCGAATAAACCTTATTCATATTTCTCCTGAACCAGAATCCATCCCCGAACTGGAACAAGTTCCTTTCGAGTTCGTATATAACCATACGACGGAGTATCCAATAAACTGTGGATCTTCGTAGTGATACGGAGTTTCCTGGAGAAATACAAAGGTGATTTAGGATTGGCGAAGAAATATTTGGTTTAGTCATGAATAGAAGTCGCAATTTACTTTGCCCTCTTACTAATCCCTTTATTTGTCTTAACTTAATACCTTCTGCACATCATCGTTATGCTAATTGGTTTTCTGCAAGTGTCTAATTGGGAAATCAGTTTTCTTTTAACAGTACACAGTGAAACTGAAACATTGAAATGTTTCGATGGGGTATCCGGGTATTCTTAGTAATGCCTCTTCCATTATCCAGATTCACAACTGTAACCGTATATCTCTTTGCCATCTGTCCAAATCCCTTTATATGTCTTTAGTCATTACCTTCTGTACACCCCTTTAGGCCAAATGGTTTTCTTCCTTCCCTACCGTTCGGCACCAGCCTATGGTTTGGAAGAAGACTATCCAATAAGCATAATGGGTGTACTGTCCTAATCCTAGGAGCACTCGCAATGCAAGAGAAGGTGAAGATAAAAGACAACCGAATAAACCTTATTCCTATTTCTCCTGAACCAGAATCCATCCCCGAACTGGAACAAGTTCCTTTCGAGTTCGTATATAACCATACGATGGAGTATCCAATAAACTGTGGATCTTCGTAGTGATACGGAGTTTCCTGGAGAAATACAAAGGTGATTTAGGATTGGCGAAGAAATATTTGGTTTAGTCATGAATAGCAGTCGCAATTTACTTTGCCCTCTTACCAATCCCTTTATTTGTCTTAACTTAATACCTTCTGCACACCATCGTTATGCTAATTGGTTTTCTTCATTCCCCACCGTTCGGCACCGGCCTAAGGTTTGGAAGAAGACTATCCAATTTGCGTAATAGGTGTACTATCTCCTAAACCAAGGAGTACTCGCAACCTGAAAGAAGGTAAAAAGAAAAGATAACTGAATAGTCCTATTCGTTTTCTCCAGAACCTGAAACCATCCTCGAATAAATTTCTTCGAGTTCGTATATAACCATACGATGGTTTAGTCCAATGGAAGTGGACATTCGTAGTAATACGGGGTGTCCTGGAGAAAAGGGTAAAAGTAGGAGTGGCAATGAGGTTTGCAACTCTGACAATCCAAAAGCCAGTGTTTAAGAAGGTTCGGTTAATCTTGGTTACTGAGTCATAGTCTAGGGTCGGGTCAATGGTCGCTGCCAAAGAGAGAGAGAAAAGAAACACTCAACGTGCACTCTAACCTATATCAGAATGGTTATCACTTTATCTAATCAGGAAACCTCCCACTGTAACCTCAAATTCTTCTCCAAAACCGAAAGAAGAATTAGTCGGGATCACCTGAGGAGTAAACCAACTCATCAGTGGGAATCGGGATCCAACTATCATCGCATGATAACGTGATGGAATCCGCTCACGTTATCACACTTCAGAAGGTATGCGCATATCTGGCAAGTTTCAGTTTCTTTAGAAACTCCCGATGTGATTTTTGCCCCATGCTCTTATGACCTTGACTAAGGCCAACAAATCATAAGTCACATGTTAAGTTCTAGCCGTCATTGTCCAGGTTAATTTGAACCCACCCGTACAAGCCCTTGACTAATGCCAACAAGGCTATATGACTGTCCCAAATCAACGCATCTATCTATGCAGCAGAAAGGTAACAAGCAGATACCATACACTATGCCTTGACTAATGCCAACAAACATAGCATGAATACTACGTGCTACCCGTCTGAAATGACGGAGGGCTACGAATGGTTTCTGGCGAAAACCTTTAACGTAATGAACTTGATATCGTTGAAGGAACCGGATAGCTTTTATAAAAGTATACTAACGAAAACCTTTGCTAAAGAGGTCACTCCCGGTAAAGGGATCTCGGCTCTTTCCCCGTAAAATGAGGTGCAGGATATTCCAACTGAATACCACGATGCAAAGCAAAAGTAATCGTCTATAGTGAAGTTATTGCCCTGACGTAAACTTCTGTCCAAGGGGTCACTCCCGGTGAAGGGATCTCGTCCCTTGCCTCTTCGACTGAGGAGCAGGATATTCCAACTGAATACCACGATGCAAAACAAAAGAGAACGCCCTTGCAATAACAGCTTTTTAAAAAAGTGTTCCAACAACATCAGAATAGGTTTGTTTAGCTTGCATTGATCTGAATCAACGTAGTCCCATCAATTGATCACACCACAGAAGAACGAAAATAATGATGTACGTATATGCCATCCGCATTCGCCACTGGGTCCCGTCATCACCCGTTAGGTTACTTAACTAACGACAGAGCGGGGACTGGACTAGCGCGGATGCAAAACATATACAACATCTACTAGTATATATATCAATATATAATATCGCTCAAGGCGTGATAAAATGCAACATCACAGAAATGTAACCAGCATCACAGAACAATACAGATATTTGGGATCCCCGGGTTTCATAGAGCCGCTACTGAAACCCGACGTTCCCCTGGTCGTGTGGATAGCCTGTGCAATGAAATCCTAGACCCCTACGGGCGCGGCAAGTTACCCGCCAAAACCTGAAGCGAGGCAGCCCCCTTCAGCAACGTGAATGGACCATCCAGCACTTCATGGAATCCGGTAACTTGGGCACCCCTCCTGGGTCAACCTATACCCCCTACGAGTGCGGCGAATAGCCCGTCAATTCTAGAGTAAAGCCTCCTCCGTCTCAATGCCATGAGATGCGGGCTCGTTGTCCTCTAGAACCTGGCTATCCGTGCACCCTTCCGTGGGGTAATCCTAGTACAGAAAGTAAAATATACATACAACGGGTACATCGACCTCGACCCGGTCGTGCCCCAAAAGAATAATATACAAATAGGCAGTAACGGCAGTCCACATATCGGACGCTCTCCCCGAAATATCAAATGTACATATAAAACAAAACTGTACTACCATTGCATCCAGGCTATCCCCCACGACCAATCTGCAACATCACAGCACAACACAGAACATCAACGTGAATGTCACGTTCGCAAATCCGTCTAACCGGGCTATAGCAGTTAGACAGGATTTACCAATCAAATGACATTCACGGTCGCAGATATAATGTAAATACTGTGAACTAACATGTTTAAAATTCTCGATCGATCAAATTTATCGAAGTGGGCCCCAAGCACCACTGTGGCACTCACAAAAAATCTGGGCCCAAAAAGAATATCCCAAAACCCCCATTTCTTAGTCAAAAGCCCACTGTAAAAATTTGGCACAGTGAACAGTCAAAGTGGCGGCGGAACCGCGGCCCAAGCATGGGTTTGGCCGCGGTTCCGCGGTGGAAAGATGGCGTCACACTACCAAATTTTCACAGTATGCTTATAATTGCCTGCATGTGTTTCTGCAACAACCTGAAAAATTTTTAGAGCCCAAAAATTTTCGACAGAAACCTGATGCACACGAAATACGATTTTTGGGATTTTTGTTCAATCGAGTCTTTAAACATACTAGAGCAAGCTAGACTAGGTTAATGGCGTGGCTCTGATACCATTGTAAGTGCACGGCGGCGCCCCGGCCGTCGATCCGACGCCGGAATGCGGAAACGAAAAACTTTTCAAACTAGAAAACCGGCACCACCGCGCACTAAAAAACCTGGATCGGGCCATTAACCTAACACTAGCAAACTAGAATAAGAGTAGAGAAGCTATACCGAGCGATCCGTGTCCTTCGGTCTTCGCCTCCACTCCGATCTTCTCGCGGAATCTCCGGTCGTCGCCTCCTCGTCGAATCGGGCACCACATCGCCGGGTTATTTTACGGGCTCCCACCTCTAGACCGAGGCAACTTGGGCGCGAAGTTGGCTAGCCGACGCGTCCAAGGAATGCTGTAGACTAGTGTAGAAACCATTGTCTCATTTGGGTGAAGTTGCCTTTGGTGATGGAGGAATGAACAAGATATGAACTTGGGAATTTTGGTGGCAAGCTAAAAATGAGATGAATGATAATTTTCCCACATGAAAAATGAACTCCCTCTCATTCTCCTCACAAGTGGCCGGCCCCCTTAAGGAAATGGTGGAGGGTAAAAACACAAGCATGAAGGGAGGTGAATGTAGGAGAGGAAAATGGTGACCACACCCAAAAGCAAGCCTCACATCAAATCTAATCCATTATAATCTCAATTAATGCAAGCAAGTGATGGAAAAAGAATCTCATCATGCAAGAACCATCATGATGCCACCATTTCACAAATAAACCCTCCACAAAAGATAATTTGCACAACTGCAAATAAACCCCTCCGTCGGAAAAGGCCGGCCGGGAAGGAACAACGGAAAACTGGCAGGAACGGAATGCAAACTGGCAACTTCAGAAAACTGATCCCGTAATAAATTACAAGAAAACCCCGCGACTGTATATACATACCCGCATTTGTATTCCCACTGAATACAAATGCAAAGAGACAAAATCTACACTGTCTAATACTAGGATCCGGCTTAAACCAAAGCACGCTAGTAAAATCCGTCCGATCACGATCCGTGCAATACCGCACGTATCTGATCGAACCCTGCCATATCTCCATACAGCCTCTACAGCGTTTCGCCCGAAACTTGAGAAATTGGTCTGTGGGGCACTCGAAAGACCCGTCAACACCTTGGTTATGGATTTAACCACTAGCAAGTCAGAGGTATTAGCCAATACGTAACGGGCTACCAGGTATTGACCAAAAGGGACGTCGATGAGCGAACTCATCCTGACATCCTACTGAGCCTGTCAGTGACAATATCTATATAGTCTGGTCCGTTCGTTTATGAGCATCGCATGGCGGGCCCAGGGGGTTGGTAAAAGTCAGACCCCCAAAAGCGGTACAAGTCGTGTCGGAGTGTAGCCCAGAACACCCTGAGATACTACTGGAATACCTACCAGTAAATCTCCTGCCTTGGCCAAGGACTTTCCATGTACCGGCTCTCCTAGACACAGCACGACCTCACCCCCAATACCGGGAGAGACGAACCCCTGCAGATCCGCTCACTGCCTCCATGTGGCTCGGGACTGTACCCAACTAAAACCTGTTTGCACGTCTCCTTTGAGCGTGGTAGGGTAGTAATCAAAGCACAGTGGGAACTCACACGAGACAAATGATGATCTCAGGTCGATGAACTAACCTGTACACATGTCACCAGGGAACTGCTATCTGACGTCAGGTATAATACCAACTAGCAGGTTCCCGGCGAGTCCTGTCCGGTGTACTCATAACCCAATGAGCACCTGTATACATCTTAGGTGAACCAACTGACACCAGTGGCTTGTGAGACCGGCCACCACCCCTCGTCGGGGTCTCGACTGTATACACTAGTCTACTCTGGAGTATCGATGCCCTGTCTCGAAACTCCTACGACTAGGGACCTTTTAAGGATGTGCTTATAGACTCCAGCTCCTACGTATATGATCGCCCTCATACTGCTGGCAGTCAAGCAAGAATCCTAGGGGCTCTATCAACGTGTAATAGCGACCTGTAAGGTCACCTAAAACAGTACACGATGATAAAGATAAACTAGATAGCATACTATCATCTCGAGTAAGACTGTCCTACCGGCATAGGTCCTCCCTCAATCATTGCAATCACTTGCCTGTGATCCAATAATTGACTCTGAGGGCACTATATCCAACAGTCTCCCCTGTTAGATCTTTGATCCAAAGGCTTCTGTTCTACAGAAGGCAATCTTCTTGTTTTTAACAAGATTAGGAAATCTTTTCCCACATAGAATTTATTCTGTATTTTGGTGATTTTTAATCACCTTTGGATCATTGATCTAACTGTGCTCTGGTTTACAGAGCACAATCTTTTTGTTTTGGAAAGATTTTTAGGAATCTTTCTTTAATAGAATTTTATTCTGGTTAATTCATGATTTTTAATCATGTTCGTTGGATCTTTGATCCAAAGGTAGAGAATATTTAGTTCTAGCGCTAGCGCACTCATGCTTTTCACGTGGTGCGCTGCTTAGAGTGCAGCGCATTTAGCGCTAGCACACACGTGCTTTGCACATGGTGCGCTGCTTAGAGTGCAGCGCTCTTAGCGCTAGCGCACACGTGCTTAGCACGTGATGCGCTACTTAGAGTGTAGCGCTCTTAGCGCTAGCGCACACGTGCTTTACACGTGGTGCGCTACTTGGGGCGCAACGCACTTGGCGCTGCTATGAAGCGTTGCTTCATTTCAAAATTTGAAATTTGAATAGAGCTTTGCTCTGATTAGGGGAAACATTTCTTAAACTCATGGACTATGATGTTCTTAAACTTTACGGACTATGAGGTCCTTAAACTCATGGACTATGATGTCCTTAAACTTATGGACCGCAACGTCCATAAACTAAAACCCCACAGACTATGATGTCTTTAAACTTATGGACCGCAATATCCCTAAAATAAAGTAATAGAGCCCAAATGCTCTTTTGTTGGATCTAAATGATCCTGTTAAGTAGATCTTAGTCTAAAATTAGACTAACGTATCCTTAACAAACGTTTAAGTTGATCTTAGTCTCAAATGAGATTAACGATTCTTAAACCCAACCGAAAACCAAATCTAAGAAAATACAGATTTGGAGTAATCCACGCCCTACGGACGGCAACATAAATTATTCTCCGTATACAATCCATGGGCAACCAAAAACAAAACAAACACACACGACACGAAGTGACCATCTGGAGAAGGAGAAAGTGGTTACTGCGATGCGGTAGCGTAACTAACTGCAGGGGCTTGCGCCTGCAGGGAAGAGCGTCCCCACAATCAAAAAAACCCTCACACTGAGGGGAATCTGACGAAGTCTGCTATATCGGCCGCATCCGTCTAAACCTCCGATACATGGTGCCATAAATCAACTTGGCATCATCGAAGAGGTGGACGGATAAAACCAAATAGCATCTGCCCCCCAAATTCAGGCAAGAAGTTTGTCTTTCCGGCTTTCGGCGGAGAACAATCCAGTCGGATATTGAACTTCTTGGATGAAGCTGGAGTCGATTAGTTTCTTGACTTCAGCGTTGATACTCACCTCAAGTTCGAGTCGCATCCTTCTCGGCGCCTGTTTGGCTGGCTTGATTTCCGGCGAAATAGCCAGTTTATATACCGCTATTTTTCGATCTAGACCCGGCATCTCAGAATAGTTCCACGCGAAGCATCTTTATATTGCATGAGTACTTTTAACGTGGCTTCCTATTTTTCAGATAGTAGCTCATTGACAAACGTTGGCCATGGATCATCTTCCGTCCCTAAGTCAATTTATCTTAGGTTGTTCGCCGTGGTGTGTATCTCATCTTCCAGCTCCTTTGGTACTGGTGGAAACTCAGAGATTATCTCATCCTCGGCACATACGGAGGTAATCTATAGTATGGTGTCCTCTCTCTTTTGAGAGTGTTATCATATGGCAAGCAATAGTTCGCTTCCATCCTTAATGTTGAGCCGGTCCTATCCTTACGGTATAGGTCTTCTTTGGCTCATGCTTTTGCGGCGGGGTTACCCTCCAGCTGTTGGATAAAGCGAACCTGCCTTGTTGATATCGGTCTTCTACCCAGTCTTTGAAGGTGAGGCAGTATTCGAGGGGATGACCTATTGCTTGGTGGTAGGAGAAATAATCTGGATATAGGACCTCGTTTATTTGTTCGGGGTGCCGAGACTCCGGTAGTGTCATCATTTGGTGCTTCATGACAAGGTTAAATATTTTTCTTGTCTTATCTTGAGGGAAAGAGTATTCCCGACCCATCTTCTTTATAAAGGACGGGTTCAAATTGGCTTTTCCTTGATTGCACGGCTTCTTAGATCCGCTTCGTCCTTTTCGAACGTTGCCTGCGTTCTTTGTCATGTTTTTTTCCATCATTTCGGGATTTTCCCTTTTCGCGAGGACATACTGCGGGCTGGGGACAAAGATCATTATAGTCTTCCTTCTTCACAGATTGCTGATGGAGGAGCTGCGTCCTGGCCTTTTCATAAATGGCCATTTCACGGTTGTGGTTGCCCCGGCTCATTTGACAAGCTTCTTTTATTAGCTTGTCTATTTGTTCTTCGAGCGACGGACTTAACGTTCTTAGAGTGGGGTTTCGCTCTGTTTTAACGTCACGGCCATTTGGAAGAGAATTTTCCTCTTTTCTGGAGTTGCTTATGACACAGCAGTTGTGGAACTGCTCCCGTTTCTTGGACCGAACGTATTCGAGACCGGTTGTCTCCATCTTCCCGTTGGGCATTTTTCGCTGGGTTCCACGGATATCCTAAATCTTTTTGTAGAATTAGGCTTGCTGAACAGTTTTTTTGAGGGGTACACCTTAGCCTCTCAACAGCCTTTTCAATCCCTCCGCATAGTATCTTGGCAGACGGATTGGATGAAACCTGTCAAGTCCAAAAGCGGCACCATTCCAGACTTCCTTTTCTACTTTGGTCTTCGTAGATAGGTAAAAGAGGATAGCCTTTTCACCTCTTCGCCTGGGAGGGACGAGTTTGTAGTTCTTGTACGCTTTATGTATCGAGCGCATCAAATTACTTATAATGCCGAGGCGGAGCCATTGTGATTTGCAGACTCTGATCAGCTCCAGCGAGGGTTTGCACTGACGGATGGATGGAGAACACTGCGTTGGTCTCGTTCTCAGAGTCACTGCCAAAGACCAAAATAGGAGTAGATAGTCCAGGCCTGCTGTTTTCTTTCTGAGGTTGCCCCGAGCAGACCATTTCTTCATCTTCCTCGGAATCTCTCCCAAATATCGGGATAGTGCGACGGACATCTGTTTATCCTCCGGCTTATGACACCTTTCCTATCTTCGAAGTCTGATAGGAAGTACTTTGCGTATTCATATTTCCGGACCTCGTTTATGGAGAACGAGTTTAGCTCTCCCGTGATGGTGTACTCCAAGTTGTTCTTGAAATAGTTCATACACTGATGTTGTGTAGAAGGGATGATGTTGTACTCGTGTAACCAAGGCCTACCGAGAAAAGCATTATAGCAAGTCTTGGCGTCAATGAAGTGAAATTTGATGTCAGTGACGATAAACCCGAAGCGTAACGTCAGAATTACGGACCATGGTGTCCGTGACTACTGTGAGTCGAACCCAGAGATGGTAATTTTGTCTTTGGCCAGGTGTTGAACATTCATGCAAATCTCCTTCAGCACTCTCATATTGAGAAGATTGATCGAGGATACGTTGTCGACAAGGATTTTCCCTATCTTGATGTCATGGCAGTACCCGGTGACGTATAACGGGCGATTATGTTCGCACGTATTGAGAAGGAGATCTTCATTGCTGAATGTAATGTCAGCCGTGTGGACCTCTGCCAGGTCATCCTTCACCTTCTCTTCTGCAAGGAAAGCTTGGAACTGATCAGGTTCTTCTAATGCCTTGATCAGAGAATCTCGTGCCTCTTTGGACAGGAGGAGAGCATCCAATATGCTCAGTTGTGAGGGTATTTTCCTCATATGTGCTAGGACATTGTAATCCACATTGTTTTTCTTAGGCGGGTCCCTGGCTGCGAGCACTTTGACAACTCCAACGTCGAGGGCAATTTCTTCAGGGATTTTTTCTTTCCCTTTGTCTCTTTTGCTCGAACCTTTATTTGTAGGTCCGAAATTCTTCTCAGGCAGCGTGCGATTATGCAGCAGAATGTTCTCACAGTTCTTCTCCTCTTCTTCTTTTTCGGAGGTAGAGACTTTGAAGAGAGGGCTGAGGGGTATTTCGTCCTCAGAATCGCTCCTGAAGGTAAGAACTTGGGGTTTTCCCCCTTCCGGACTGGTATCAACCATATAACAGTTGCCAGTCGTTTTTTCATGCGCATCTGTCGCACCTTTTTGCCGTCGACGAGCCTCGCGCTTCATCCTCTTGAAGTATTTTTGATGGGCAACATATCCTTGCCACCACTTCTTGAAGGTACTGCATTCTTCGGTGGGGTGGGTAATCCTCCGATAATATAGGCAGTAGTTTGGATGCGAATCCATTCCGTTGAGGCATATTACCCCGGGAGTGTTTGTTACGAGAGGTGGCAGCTTCATTCCCATAGACAGGGCTTTGGCGAACCGCTTCTCTGTCTTGATCCTGACCTTATTTGTGGGGGTGTGCTTTGGTTTGGTTGGAGCTCTTTACTACTCGTCCCCACCACAGCTTCTTCATCCTGACACTGACACTTAGCCTTTTCGTATATGGCTGTTTCGTGTTCTCGGTCAGCTTTTCTTTTTCAAAAGGCTTCGTTTAACAGTCTAACGATCGGGTCTTCTGGCAGTTCCTGGGATTTTAGCGCTGATCCTGCTTCCAGTTCCTCTACATTGTTTTCTGACGCTGAGGGGGTTTCTTCGTCATTTAACAACGAATGGAAGACCATGTGGTAGCTTGCTATATAGTCTTCGGTTTTTTCTGATGAGTCATTTTCCTCATCGTTGTCACTATCTTTGTTCTCAAGAATATGCTTGAGGAGCTCTTCGAGGGTGACCGGTGTCCACGCCTTCTGGTTGTACTCCTCCAGCGTGTTAATGTACATTTGTAGGTCTGTGCGCTTGTCGTCATACTCGGCAGGCTGCACAGGCTTCTTGGTCTTCTTCTTTTTCTTTGAAGACTTTGAAGGCTTGACTTGGGAGTTTTGCCCTTTGTCAACAACTTTTGGTACTTGACGCGGTTTCAACAACCCTTCGATGATTTCAGGTTTAAGTGGGCTTTTCCACCTTACTGCCGGACATGCCTGTAGATCCTTCAGTATTCTTTTGGTTTTAGCTGAAAGAACGACTTCCCATAGAGTTTCTTCCATGAGTGAACATGATGCCCCTGGCGCATCCACCTTTTTGGGAGTGTGCTTCTGTGACGGGTTCACCCTCCAGTTCTCAGACAGCGTGAATTTTCCCTGTCAATACTGGTCCACGACTCAGTTTTTGAAGACGTAGCAATCCTCAATTGGGTGGCTCGCCATTCTGTGATAGGAGCAGTAGTTGGGGTTGCTGATGTCGCTGAGTAGCGGTGGACGTTGTGGGTCTGGCAATGTGATGAGTTTGTTCCGCACTTCCAACTCGAACAGTCTCCTCGTCTTATAGCGGAGAAACGAGTAACCGCGTCCTAGCCTTTCTTCCAGAGATAGGCATGGGCGCGCGTTGTTTTGGCGAGCAGCTGACTTTGGGCCACTCGGTTGTTGTTGATTATTGGCTACAAAGGCCGCTTTCCCTTTACCCTTGGCATTTCGAGGGTTCTTATTTGAGGAGGAAGGCCCGTGGCCCATCCGGTCCATTTGGGCCAGTTTATCAATCAGAGCCTGGAAGGTGGTTGGCTTTGTTAGTTATATGTATGCCCTAGAGGCCATTATTATACATGTGATGTATATTATAGTGGATGCTTGGTCATATATAGGGAGGACTTTCTTGCTCGACATGATAGTATGCTATCTGGTTGCTCTTTATCTTAACATGTACACTGACTGTTTCTCTATTACATGTTGATAAAGCCCTTAGGATAAGTACTTGACTACCAGGATTATGATGTAGATCATACTAGTGGGGCATAGGTAGTCGGTGAGTACATCCTTTAATTGTTCCTAGTCGTGGGAGTATCGAGACGGGGCATCGATATTCCAGAGTAGATTAGCGTATACGCTTCTCGACCCACATGATGGGAGATGGATGATCCCACAATTATTGGTGTTTGACATCAGAGAAGGTATACGGGTGCTCAGTGGAGACTGGGTACACTGAACGGACTTGCCGAGAACTCCTAGATGGTATTATACCTATCGTCAGATAGCAGTTCTTTGGTGACACTGGTACAGGTTAGTCTGTCGACCCGAGATCGTCATAGAGTCTTGTGTGATTCCAACTGTGCTTTGATTTCCACCTTACCAAGTTCAATAGATCATGCAAAACGGGGGTTTTTGGGTACAGTCCCGAGTCACATGGAGGCAATGAGCGATAGGAGGGGATTTCGTCTCTCCCGGTATTGGGGGTTGATGTTGCACTATGCTTGATTGGCCATAACAGGAAATCCCTGGCCAGGGTTGCTGAGATCTACTGGTAAGTGTTCTTAATAGTTTCTCGAACCGTTATGAGCCTCACATCGGCATGACTTATCAGGCTATTGGGATCTGACGTTATACCACCCCCAGGCTGTGATATGCGACATATCTGACGAAGAGACCGGACTGTACGGTAGTGTTACATGATGGATTCGCAGGAGTATGAGTAGGCTTACTTGTTGATCTTCTGATCGCTCAATACCCGAGTGGCCGTTACGTTTAGCAGACCACTTTCGGCTTATGGGTGACTGATATGATCACCACCTACTACCGGCGTATTGACGAGTCTTTAGAGTCCTACACAGAGGCTTCCTGGCTCAAGAGAAATGAAGTAGGAGCACATATGTGATATGTGCAGGACCAAGATTAATAAGTGTATGTGATACCGTATTCTATTCTCACGATATGTGATATCGGTCTGTTATATGTAATATACCCGGGTTGTCGAATCAAGTGTTGATTCGATAAGTTGATACATTTGATATTAGTCGGTTGTATGTAATATAGCCGGATTATTAAATCAAGTGTTGATTTAATAATTTAATGTATAATTATATATTTGATATATTATCTTACATTAACTAATATTAGCGCACTTAATATTTCTTTTTCTTACTAGTGTACACTTAGTAAATATGTGATATATATATTAATGTACATCTTTTGTTTCATGCTTGATGCCACATGCTACATGGGTGTATGAGACTCACACCATGCTTATAATAATGTATGGTTTTTTTTATTTAAAGTAAATCAAATTAGTTGGAAATTAGTCACATGGTTGAAACTTGTAGAAGCTTGTGGAACCATTGACCAAGTCCATTAATTTTGTTTTACTTGAAGATATTTATTAACCTAACCATTATTGTTTAGCCATGGTTTAGTCTCTACATGAGTTAGTATATGATATTTGCTCACCCATGGTTGTTATTCTCACCACTTGATTTATTCTTCACTTGCTTCAATCCATGGTATCTTTCTTCATCTCCTTCCTCAAGCTTTCTAGCTTCATGAGAGGTGAAGAAATGAGTGAGAAAATAATTTCTAAAGTGAGCAAAATTCCTACTTCATCAAGCTCTTCTCTATTAGCCATTTAGATTCGGTTGTTTCTTCACTAGTTCATCACTTAGTGAAGAGGTAGCTTGAGTTAATGTCTCCTCGACGTAGATCATTTTCGGCCTCGAAAACTTCGAGCAAGCTTGTTCATTTCACGTTGTGGAGCCTCACTAGAGTCCGGGAGATCACTACTTGGAGCGAAGGGACTACTACACGGAGCTATTGAAGTGAAGGACCGGTCTACAAAGATTGTATTCCATGTTCACTTAGATGTAAAGATGTTTACATGCTTGTTCGTCTAATTCTCTAGTTTAGATTCTAGCGTTAGGATTCTTTAGCGCGCCATTTTTTTTGAAAACGGCATGGTCGATACCTCCCAAAACCCAGCGGCGATACTAGGGAACCCAGCAGTGGTATCAGAGACAAGCTAGAGAATTAGATGATGTTGTAGTATTACGAAACCGAAACAACTCCGAAACACTCGAAACATAATCCCAGTTTTTGTCGAATTTTTCAGAGTTTCTAAATTTTTTTTAAGCAATTACAGAATGTTATATGAGATATAACATGAACACCACAAAAATTTGACCCCCCTCGCCGGATTTTGGCCGGCGACATCACCTTAAAATCCGGCCTGGCCGGCCCTGTTCAAGTGTCTGGGCTTCGAATTTTTCTGTTGTTCCAGTCTCTGGGTTTTGGTGTTTCAGGTGTTGCTTGTTCTTACAGAAAGTGCATGTGATGTTATCTTTAAATAAAGGCAATTCGGAGTGTTCCGTAGTCGTAATTCTAACATCATTTCGGGTTATTTTAGACGACGTTAAAAAAGTTTGAACGGATATCAATAACCCATTTTCTCCCTTGCTGGAAATTTTCCAAGAGTTGGATTTTTCCGTGTTTAAAATCTTCATAAAATCGTGCAAGTGTTTTCTATGGACCCTCTAGAAGAACGAAACCCTAACTCAATTCTGTGACCGTCGGAACCGCCACCAAACCCTAGGGTTTATGGTCATTCCGCGGCGCCATAGCTGAGGCAAGGGTTGACCCTTCTACGGTTGGTCCATAGGTGTTGTGGCATGTTCTGGGTATTTTTTAAACTCCGCTCAAGTGTTGAGCTCTTTGGGAAATTTTGGGTGTTTGATTATTCGATCGAAAAGTTTAATATCGTTTAGCTATCTGTGATTGTTATACAATACTTGTTATCTACAATATTTAGTGTCATGCCCCGCTTCCCAGTGTACGGGCAGAGGACGCGACGAGTCCGCTACGTATTTACTCTGAAGTAAATACGCTAAGCGTATCTAGGCAATATAAGTAAAATGCACAAGAGACAATGACAATAGATATATATTGAACAACAACTTTATTTATTAACATTCTTTTTACAATACATCTAAAAAGTAAATACATGAAATGAAAAGTAATGCCTAAACAGTGGTATAACAGAAATGGAAAGTACTGAAATGAAATGTACAAGTAACTAGAGCTCCAGGTCGAAGGCTAGCCGATCCAAGTCCTCGCCGGTGGGCTCGATCTCCTGAAGGTCCAATCCACCTGACAACATTCCAAAGAAGAAAGAGAAGGAATGTCGTCAGCGAACAATCGCTTGGTAAGTCCCATAAGTAGACAAGAATGGAATAGACAGAATATAGAGTATATTGTTATAATGTTGTATTTAATATTAACGATGTTGTTTGTAGCTTGGTACAGAAGATGCCAGTGTATACGAGAGGAATCTCAATAGACCAGAGACTACGGTGGATGGAATACAAGGAACCGTTCAGCCACGGTACAACGGCAATTGAATTTAGGTTAGGTGTCTTAATGATTGCCATCTCGTGCGGCTTTTAACACCTTCCGTACCAATCTACCCCTTGTAAACCACGCGATGTCTTATTTGTATTGTATTTTCGTGTAAATTGAATTGTATAGATGGATGACTTGCCGAAACCATGATATCAGTAAATGGATTTAACTGGAGAATCATGTATATGGATGCATATCTATGGTTCGGTTCAGTCAATATAGATTGATTAGATTGAACAGATTGAATATATAGATTCATAGATTCATGTTGAATTGTAATTTGTAATTGAATCATATTCAAGTCAGATTTATTATATTGAGACTCGGTCTGAGTCGGACAATTAGAAAAGAAATTGAATCCTGAATTAGGTTTTGGTGTTATTGGTAACCGCTGCACATGGACGACAGGATTTGTGTCTTTTTCAAAAACGATTACCGTGTTGATAACACCGTTTGTTAAGTTGTCTAACTTAAATAGGCAAGCACCCATATCCCTTGCTCCCTAAGGCTCAAGAGACTAGTCCCGCTTAAACTTATGTTTACTAGGGTCTTTATTGCAATTTAGTATAACTTGAGGGGGTTTTATGTAAAAATAATTTTGTATAATTTTCAAAATACACCTCAAGTATTTTATTATCGTCTTTAGAGTTTTCATTGATGTATATTTTATCATTGTGACATTTCTAGTGAATAAAACCTATTTTTCATAATATATGTGTTAGTGTATATGCCCTAGAGGCCATTACTGTATCATACTAGCTTGTATATTACTTAATGGAAGCTTGGGATATTCACAGTTGTATAGACAATCTTGCTCAAAATGGTAGTATGCTACTTGGTTTGTCTCTACTTCAATATGTGCATGTGTTTCTTTTAGCATATCGATTATATACATATTAGTAGAGCCCTTAGGATTTTTGCTTGATTACCAGCGTTGTGATGGCGCTCACACTCGTAGGGGCTGGGTAATCCATAAGCACATCCTTATACAGGTCCCTAGTCATAGGACTATCGAGACAGGGCATCGATACTCCGGAGTAGACTAGCATATGCGCTTCTCATCCCAGTGGGGGAGACGGCCTGTCCCACAGCCGTCAGTACGTCGTACTTGAGATAGTATGAGGGTGCTCGTTAGGTTACGAGTACACTGGACAGGACTTGTCGGGAACTGTTGGTTGGTATTATACCTATCGTCAGTTATCAGTTCTCAGGTGACATGAGTACAGCTTAGTCCGCCGACTTGACACTGTCACTTCGCCTCAAGTGTGTTCCCACTGTACTTAGATTACTACCCTACCACGACTCAAAGGAGTCGTGCAAACAGGTAGTAGTTGGGTGCAGTCCCGAAGCACTTGGAGGTAGTGACGGTTAGACAGGATTCGTCTCTCCCGGTATTGGGGGTTGACATCGCGCTGTGTCTAGGAGAGCCATTACACAAGTAGTCCCTGGCCAGGGCAAGCGAGATAAACTGGTAGGTTTCCAGTGTTATCTCAGGGTGTTCTGGGCTACACTCCGACACGACTTGTACTGCTATTAGGGGATTGACGTTCACCGCCCCCTAGGCCGGCCATGCGATGTATCAGACGAAAAGACCGGACTGTACGGAGATTGTCACATACAGGCTCAGTAGGAGTTCGGATGGGTTTACCTCATCGGCCTTCTTATCGACATCTACCTGGGGACCGTTACGTACAGCTAGTGCCGCTTGCGGTCTGTGGTTAAACCCACTGCCAGCGTAGTGTCGAGTCTTTAGAGTCCCACACAGAGAGTTTCCCTACATTGAGCGAAACGTGTAGAGGCCGTATAGTTTTACGGCAGGGCTACGATCACTTACGTGCACTTGTGTGCGTATGCTGTTCGGGCAGGCAATACTAGTGGGCTTTGGTTTAAACCAGATCCTAGTATTGCACAGATGGATTTGATTTGTCTTTTGTGCATTCGCATTCTACGGAATGCGGATGCGGGTGTGTATGCACAGTTTTGAGGAGCGATAAAGGAGGAGGTGCCCCATTAGGGTTTTGGCAGTTGGTTCGGCCAAAACCGTAATGTGGCACACTCATTAGGGTTTTGACAATTCGTTTGGTCAAAACCGTTATGAGCCGGAGACATTGTTTACTAATCATTTTAGTGATACTTTAGTGATGGCTAATTGCATTGACCATTTAACCACTTAGATCTCTCTTGACTTTGTTGACCCGTTGACCGTGTTGACCATTGACCTTCAAGAGAGATCTACACTCTTCCTTGATTTTCTTTTTAATTCTTGAGTTATGAAAATGGTCAATTCAATGTAGCATCAACTTTATCATGATAGGATTAGTAATGATATTTTTGGGTGTATTTTTGCAACCATGGTTCATTTCTTGAGTTAATCTTTTCATTATTCTCTTCTCATTCTCTCTCTTGAAGTGAGAAGAAAAGAAAAGCTCTCATGGTTGCTAAGTTCTCCTCCTTCTTCCTCCTCTTGATCTCATCTTTTGATCTCATGTGTTGAGAGAAAAAGATCCCACAAAGACAAACACATCCATACATCTCATCTACACATCCTAGGGCTTATTGACTAGCAATCTCTTTGCCCTAGTTGCCTCGGCTCGAGGTGGAGCTCGGTGTACATCTCTCGGGTGGATCGTCTTCGACTCAAGAAGGCCGCGGAGGTGCCCAAGGTCCGGATCGACGCTTGGAGCTTGGATGGACGAGCGGGACAGCGGAATGAAGAACCGAAGGACCGGTTTCGTGAGGTATACTTTTTACAACATAGTAGTTAAAACCTCTAGCAGTTTACTAGTTTCTAGTTTAGCCAAGATCTTGCTTTTGAGTCCATGTTGCCTCGCGCCAAAATTATTGTTTTTCGCCGTTTCCGCCTCCCCGTAAGAACCGGGGTGAGCAACGTAGACTTACAGTGGTATCAGAGCCTAGCTAAACATAAACTAGTAAGTTAGCAAAGTGTTTAGAATATCGATCGGAAAAAAGTAGCAAAACACGTCCGCAAAACCTCAAGTTTCTGTCGATTTTTATACTGCTCAAAAAGTGATTTAAAATATATGAAAAATCGTCTCAGGGTTTTTTAAAAATACTGCAGAAAAACGATCCAGTGATTCGATCAAACCGCCGCGGTTCCGCGGCAATAACATGCTTATTGCCGCGGTTCCGCGGCCGATTTAACTCGGCAGTGGATCGGGTTTTGTGCAGTGTTTGAGTTTGGCTGTTTTGGGATTTTTAAGACATGTTTTTTCTACCCAGATTTTCCAGAGAGCAAATTGATTTTTGGGGTGGTTAAAAATCCGTATTTTGATCGATATTCCATACACTTTGGCTAATGGATATTATCTGTGATGTGATATATGTATTGAACGTCTACTAATCGCTATAAGTCGATTAGTGGGGGTTATACATATCTGTGATCTGTAATGTTGATGGTTTGTGTATATGAACTCATTGGATTGTCGCGGATGAATAGCCGGGAATGGATGTGAGATGAGAGTTTCTTTTTCTTTCATTCATTGTAAAATTTGTAAATTGATGTAATATTATTTGTATGGCCGCACAACCGGGTCGGGGTTTTAGCCGTCATTGTATAATTTCTTTTTACTGTTTTTGCTCCTAGGATAGACCCAAGGAGGGGTGCACAAACTACCGGGTATCTCGAATTGCCGAGTGGCCTACTCACGGGTTGAGGGAGGTTGCTTCGCTTCGGGTACTTGGCGGGTAGTTTGCCGCACCCGTAGGGGTCTAGGGTGGGGTTTGGCTATTCATCGCGACCGTGTAATCCGCTTTTCGTTGCAGGCTCGAATGAATCACGGATTCCTAGTATATCCAAAGTGTTCATCTGTGATCTGTAATGGCTATCATTGCTATATATCTATATATGATATCTATTTAGGCGTTGCTTATATTTTTCAGCCGCGCTAGCCCAGCCCCCGCTTTGTCGTTAGTTAAGTAACCTAACGGGTGATGACGGGGCCCCGTGGCGAATGCGAATGGTATAAGCGTACGTCATATTTTGGTTGTTTTCTGCAATGGTAGGATTAAATGATGGGACGCATTAAAAGAACTAATGCAAGAAAAATAAACCAAGTAAAAGTCGTTGGAACACTTTCAAAACCACTCGATTCTTTTCAAAAACCATCTTTTTAAACGCGGATCTTGAACCACTCCTTTTAAAAGCTAGCTCGTTCCATCGATTATATCAAGTTCACTACGTTCACGGTTTCGCCAAAACCATTCGTAGCCCTCCGTCATTTCGGTTAAATATTCAGTAGTATTCAAGCTATGTATTTTGACCTTCGCCAAGGCATGGTGATTGGTAGCTGCTGAATATTTATCTGTAGAATAGATAGATGCGTTAGTTTGGGATAGTCGTACTACTATTTTGGCCTTCGTCAAAGGTATGTACGGATGGGTTCAAATTAACCTGGACAATAACAGGTAGAACTTGACATGTGACTTATGATATGTTGGCCTTCGTCAAGGTCATAAGAGCATGGGGCAAAAATCCACATCGGGAGTTTCAAAAGTACTGAAACTTGCTAGCGCTGCATACCATTTGGAGTGTGATGATTCTGTTAGGAATCCTTCAGTTTTGTCACGTGATGATATTTGGATCCCGATCCTACTTTGAGTATATGCTACTCCTTGGGAACTTTTTCACTTAACGATCAATGCTATAAACCAAGTAGGTGTCTAGAAAGGTGTTAGCGGGGCTACGCCCACAGGGAAAAGAGGTTACTTAATTAAGGAACTTCGCGAAAGCGTTGGATAACCTCCCTCGAAGTACCGACACTGGCCTGGCTGAACGGTTAAGCAAGTATTGTACGGTGAGATTGATCCTGACTAATTCTTCCTTTATGGTTTGAGGAGGGATTCGAGAGACAGTGGGAGCCATCCTGTTTAGATAAATTAAAAACCAATCTAAACTTGCAAGAGCATCATGCTGAGTGTTTTCTTCTCTCTCTCTTAATTGCAGCGACCCAGTGACCGCACCTAGGTTACATCTAGATAATAAAATGACTGAATCTGACTGTTATGAATGGCAAAGGTCTGTCCAGATGTCCATTGCCCATGACAAGCTGGGACACCTCTTGACTGATCCAACCCCTGCCGTCTCAGGCCAAGTTTCCCCTATCACGGATATTCATATCCGCGAGACATCGGAAGAAGACTGTACGAAAGCCAAGTGCCTCGTGTTAGCCTCAGTTGATGGTGCAAACCAGAGGCAGCACGAGAAGATGGACTCGGTTTCTATCTTCCTCCATAACAAAGATTTATATGGAGAGCAATCTCGTATCGCAAGATATGAGACCTCGAACGAATTGCTTCCAGCGAGGTTGGCTATCGGGTAATTTGTAAGGGACAACGTCCTTACAGAGACCAGCTCTTTTGAGCTCTCGGACCTGAAGACCACGTTGAAGAACGGGTCGGATGCTGACTTTGTTCAACAGTCTCTACCTACTACCCTGAAGGAAACCAGGGAAGTAGAAAGAAAGGGAAGGGCAGAAGTTTCGGGAATGGATGTAGTAAAAGAGGGATGTTCCTATTGTTACAGGAATGAACATGGGCAGAAGGATTGCAGGGCTTGTAAAGCCAGTAGCCAGAATTCGAAGCATGTTGTGGCTTCGGATTCGGGTGTGTTTGTAATAGAGAACTGTATGTCAGTTAACCCTGCTTCCTGGGTATTGGATACCGGATCAGGATCTCATATCTGTAATTCGTTACAGGCTCTGAGAAACCGTAGGGTTATCAAGAAAGGTGATATGACTCTCAGGGTTGCTAACGGAATGAGCATGTATGCTGAATCCGTAGGGGAATATCATCTAGGACTGACAACTGGGCAGATATTGATTCTGCGTGACTGTTTTTATGTACCAGGTGCGACTTGTAACATCATATCTGTATCCTTACTTTCTAAGGAAGGATATGATTTTACTTTTGTAAGCGATGTAGTAAACATCCACCTAAATCAAGTTCTGATTGGGTCAGGTACATTGAAAAACGGTATATACGTTTTGAATCAAGCTCAGGTCTTCAGTGTTCAGAACACACTTAAAAGAAAGTCTCCGGAATTAAATCAGGCTTTCTTATGGCATTGTAGACTGGGTCACATTAATGAGACACGGTTGACAAAGTTACATAAAGAAGGATACTTGGATCCGTTCGAGTACCAGTCTTATGCCACTTATGAATCTTGTCTCATGGGAAAGATGACAAAGACTCCGTTCACTGGACACGGAGAAAGAGCAAGTGAGCTCTTGGGACTCATACACAGTGATGTATGTGGTCCAATGTCTACGCATGCGCGAAGTGGTTATTCATATTTCATTACTTTCACAGATGATTTCTCTAGGTATGGGCATGTCTTCTTGATGTAGCACAAATCCGAGGCCTTTGAGAAATTTCAGGAATATAAGAATGAAGTTGAAAAACAAACAGGCAAAAGTATCAAGACACTGAGATCTGATCGAGGTGGTGAATACTTAAGTGCCGAGTTTTTGGGATACTTAAAAGAGAATGGAATTCTCTCTCAGCTTACTCCTCCATACACACCACAACACAACGGTGTATCGGAAAGGAGGAATCGAACCCTATTGGATATGGTTCGATCCGTGATGAGTAAGGCTGAGTTGCCGCGATCCTTCTGGGGTTATGCACTAGAATCAGCTGCATATCTTTTGAACAAGGTTCCCTCCAAGATTGTGCCTACCACACCATATCAGATGTGGTGTGGGAAGAAACCATGTCTTAAGTATCTGAAGATATGGGGATGTCCAGCTTTTGTAAAAAAGCAGCATGCGGACAAGCTCGAGGCACGCTCAGTACTGTGTAAGTTTGTGGGATACCCAAAGAACTCCAGGGATATTTTTTCTATTATGCAGAGGAACAAAAGGTTTTTGTTTCTCGTCATGCCCACTTTCTGGAACATCAGTTTTTAGAAAAAGGAGCAAGTGGGAGCGTAGTAGAACTGGAAGAAATTCCAGAACCACAAGCTATTACTGAAAGCTTGGAAGAACCAGAAGTTTCAAGAGAACCGGACATCCCTGCGCCACTCCGCAGGAGTAGTAGGAAGTCTCATCCGCCCGAGAGATACTACGGTTTTCTCATAGACGGGGATAGAGAGGATTGCACCATGGATTATGGTGAGCCTACTAGCTTCCAGCAAGCCATTCAGAGCGGCGACTCGGTAAAATGGCTGGATGCAATGCGGGCCGAGATGGAGTCCATGTACACCAACAAAGTTTGGACTTTGGACTTTGCTCCAGAAGGGGTAAAAACCCGTAGGCTGCAAATGGATCTTCAGAAAGAAGATTGGTGTAGATGGGCAGGTTGAGACCTATAAAGCTAGACTTGTTGCAAAGGGTTTTCGTCAAAGACCTGCTTTGGACTATGACGAGACCTTTTCTCCAGTGGCTATGCTGAAATCCATTCGGATCCTTCTTGCCATTGCTGTCTTTCACGATTATGAAATCTGGCAGATGGACGTAAAGACGGCTTTCCTAAATGGAAATTTGGAAGAGTGCGTCTATATGGATCAGCCAGAAGGATTCATTCAGAGTGGGAACAGCGGTAAAGTGTGCAAGTTGCTAAAGTCCATCTATGGACTTAAGCAGGCATCGCGGAGTTGGAACATATGCTTTGATGATACTGTCAAAGAATTCGACTTTATCAAAAACCCAGATGAACCATGCATTTACAGTAAGATTGTAGGGAGAACTGTGGTATTCCTTGTCTTTTACGTGGATGACATTCTCCTAATAGGAAATGATATTCATATGCTACAGTCAGTCAAAGGATTCTTGTCACAGAGGTTCTCCATGAAGGACCTGGGCGATGCCAACTACATTCTGGGGATCCAGATCTATCGTGATAGATCTAAGAGGATGTTGGGACTTTCACAGTCAAGGTACATCGACACCATACTGAAAAGGTTCAGTATGGAAGATTCCATGCGCGGTAATTTACCGGCTTGTCACGGGATCACCCTCTCCAAAGAGATGTCTCCCAAGACTGATTTGGAAAGGGATCGCATGTCTATTATACCCTACGCTTCTGCGGTAGGCTCTATAATGTATGCGATGTTATGTACTAGACCAGATGTAGCATACGCATTGAGCATTGTAAGTCGGTATCAGTCGAACCCAGGGGAGAAACATTGGATAGCGGTAAAGAACATTCTCAAGTACCTGAGAAGGACTAAGGAGATGTTCTTGGTGTATGGCGGAAAAGACCTCCAGCTCGAGGCCTTTGCTGACTCCAGCTTCCAGAGTGACAAGGATGACTCCAAGTCCATGTCGGGTTATGTCTTTACCCTCAATGGAGGGGCGGTTTGCTGGAAGAGTTCCAAGCAGGAAACCGTTGCAGACTCAACTATGGAAGCGGAGTACATAGCTGCTTGCGATGCCGCAAAGGAAGCTGTCTGGATGAAGAAGTTCCTCACAGAGCTTAAGGTGGTTCCTACCATTGTTGATCCAATACCGCTGTATTGCGACAACAACGGCGCTATAGCTTTAGCGAAGGAACCCGGGTCCCATCAGAAGTCCAGGCACATTTTGAGGCGGTACCACCTGATCAGGGAGATCGTAGATCGCCTGGAGATCGAGGTGAAGGGAGTAAATACGGAGAACAACACTGCAGATCCACTCATGAAGGCCCTACCCCAGACTCAGTTCGAGCGGCTGATCGAGATGATAGGTCTTCGATACGCCAGTACATGGCCTTAGTGCAAGTGGGAGATTGTTAGTGTATATGCCCTAGAGACCATTACTGTATCATACTAGCTTGTATATTACTTAATGGAAGCTTGGGATATTTACAGTTGTATAGACAATCTTGCTTAAAATGCTAGTATGCTACTTAGTTTGTCTCTACTTCAATATGTGCATGTGTTTCTTTTAGCATATCGCTTATATACATATTAGTAGAGCCCTTAGGATTTTTTCTTGATTACCAGCGTTGTGATGGCGCTCACACTCGTGGGGGCTGGGTAATCCATAAGCACATCCTTATACAGGTCCCTAGTCGTAGGACTATCGAGACAGGGCATCGATACTCCGGAGTAGACTAGCATATGCGCTTCTCATCCCAGCGGGGGAGACGGTCTGTCCCACAGCCGTCAGTACGTCGTACTTGAGATAGTATGCGGGTGCTCGTTAGATTACGAGTACACTGGACAGGACTCGTCGGGAACTGTTGGTTGGTATTATACCTATCGTCAGTTATCAGTTCCCAGGTGACATGAGTACAGCTTAGTCCGCCAACTTGACACTATCACTTCGCCTCAAGTGTGTTCCCATTGTCCTTAGATTACTACCCTACCACGACTCAAAGGAGTCGTGCAAACAGGTAGTAGTTGGGTGCAGTCCCGAAGCACTTGGAGGCAGTGATGGTTAGAGGGGATTCTTCTCTCCCGGTATTAGGGGTTGACATCGCGCTTTGTCTAGGAGAGCCATTACACAAGTAGTCTCTGGTCAGGGCAAGCGATATATACTAGTAGGTTTCCAGTGTTATCTCAGGGTGTTCTGGGCTACACTCCGACACGACTTGTACCGCTATTAGGGGACTGACGTTCACCGCCCCCTAGGCCCACCATGCGATGTATCAGACGAACAGACCGGACTGTACGGAGATTGTCACATACAGGCTCAGTAGGAGTTCGGATGGGTTTACCTCATCGGCCTTCTTATCGACATCTACCTGGGGACCATTACGTACAGCTAGTGCCGCTTGCGGTCTGAGGTTAAACCCACTGCCAGCGTAGTGTCGAGTCTTTAGAGTCTCACACAGAGAGTTTCCCTGCATTGAGCGAAACGTGTAGAGGCCGTATGGTTTTACGGCAGGGCTACGATCACTTACGTACACTTGTGTGCGTATGCTGTTCGGGCAGGCAATACTAGTGGGCTTTGGTTTAAGCCAGATCCTAGTATTGCACAGATGGATTTGATTTGTCTTTTGTGCATTCGCATTCTACGGAATGCGGATGCGGGTGTGTATGCACAGTTTTGAGGAGCGATAAAGGAGGAGGTGCCCCATTAGGGTTTTGGCAGTTGGTTCGGCCAAAACCGTAATGTGGCACACTCATTAGGGTTTTGACAATTCGTTTGGTCAAAACCGTTATGAGCCGGAGACATTGTTTACTAATCATTTTAGTGATACTTTAGTGATGGCTAATTGCATTGACCATTTAACCACTTAGACCTCTCTTGACTTTGTTGACCCGTTGACCGTGTTGACCATTGACCTTCAAGAGAGATCTACACTCTTCCTTGATTTTCTTTTTAATTCTTGAGTTATGAAAATGGTCAATTCAATGTAGCATCAACTTTATCATGATAGGATTAGTAATAATGGTTTTGGGTGTATTATTTCAACCATGGTTCATTTCTTGAGTTAATCTTTTCATTATTCTCTTCTCATTCTCTCTCTTGAAGTGAGAAGAAAAGAAAAGCTCTCATGGTTGCTAAGTTCTACTCCTTCTTCCTCCTCTTGATCTCATCTTTTGATCTCATGTGTTGAGAGAAAAAGATCCCACAAAGACAAACACATCCATACATCTCATCTACACATCCTAGGGCTTATTGACTAGCAATCTCTTTGCCCTAGTTGCCTCGGCTCGAGGTGGAGCTCGGTGTACATCTCTTGGGTGGATCGTCTTCGACTCAAGAAGGCCGCGGAGGTGCCCAAGGTCCGGATCGACGCTTGGAGCTTGGATGGACGAGCGGGACAGCGGAATGAAGACCCGAAGGACCGGTTTCATGAGGTATACTTTCTACAGCATAGTAGTTAAAATCTCTAGTAGTTTACTAGTTTCTAGTTTAGCCAAGATCTTGCTTTTGAGTCCATGTTGCCTTGCGCCAAAATTATTGTTTTTCGCCGTTTCCGCCTCCCCGTAAGAACCGGGGTGAGCAACGTGGACTTACAATATGGTATTTATTTGTAATATTGGAATTTGTATGTTATTTTCTTGTAAATGAGATGTTTTTCTTAAATTTTGGAAATGTGGAATATTATAGATACTAAAAATATATATTTTGATATTAATTACATATATATTTATTTATTAAAAATATAAGTTTTATTTATAATAGAAATCACATTTTCTAAAGAAATTTGTATTTTTAAATCTTTCGAGACCGTATGCTCCTTACGGAGGACCGCATCTCGCACTACTAAGCCCGAGGATGTGCGATAATCCACACCATCCCGAACCGGTTTCCTGAAATGGGTTTTAGCGGCACATTGCAAATATATGTTAAAAATACATATCTTGTAGAAAAAGGTTTTTTATAAGTTTTAGGTAGTTTTGTGTAAAATCATATTTTCCCGAAACTATATTCCCAAAGATCATCGTGCTATGTTACATATGAGTATTTTGAGAAGGTAGGTCATTACCTCGTGAGTTCTCTAAAGGTATAGCAAGGGGTAATGATGTTTTTATGTCGAAACTAAACTATAAGGTATTTTTCTGTAAAATTGCGATAAAAAGTAAAATAGGAATTGTTTTGATATGAAACTTGTCAATATGTTTTGTTAATGTTTAATGATCATGATGTGATGGTTTGGTATTATTGTTTTTAAGAAATATATGATTTTTAAGGAAAAAACGAATCGGAATTCGGATTAACTCCACTTCCGTCGGGTTTTAGAATTCTAAGTCTTTAGAATAGTAAAGAGAAGGGGGAGAATGGACTTACTGGATTGTAGTGGAGAGGAGAGGAAAAGGAAGAAGTAGGAGGTGTCGGTGCGTCGTTTCATCACCGGAATCTCCTCGGAACGTCGTTGGAAGTTCGCCGGAGTTTCGCCCTTCGCTAACTCCACTTGCACACAAAAAGTCTAGGGAATTTTCTTGAGAGTTTGGACAGAGATTTGAAAGTGAGAAGGGGTGATTTGAGGTTTGGAATTTATAGGAAAAATTAGGGCTTAGGGTAGATGAAAGGGTGTGATAAAAATTGTATTAAAAATGGATTAATTCTGGGTTTTAAATTGCTCTGTAAATGTGCATAGAATTTAAATAGTACAGGGGTTATGGGGAGTTAAAGAGTCACAGGTTACATAAAAAAAAATGGGGTTTCGGCCGAGTTGACCCGGCGGCGCCGGCCGAGTCAGTCGCTCCGCCGGCCCGATTCGACCGAGTCAAGCCGAGTCTCTCCGCCACGTGTCCCATGTCTCTTGGTTTACCTCCTGGACTTGTTTGTTTTATATGTGACTCTTGGTTTTTACGAGTTATGCACGTGTAGACTCTTGGGATTCTAAAAAGATTAAAAGAAAACTAATTAAAAAATAATATGGTTGATGGGATTTGAACTCTGGTGCTTTGGTTCACCAGTGCAAGGTCTTACCAATGAGCTACAAGCTCTTTCTTACTGTTAAAAAATAAATTAAATACTTAAAGTACTCACAGGAAATGTAAATACCCCAAGTATACATTAACTTTTAATCAAATTTATGTACATAAGAATTGGAGTTGTTATAGTCTACACTCCTTACAAAAATTTCGTCCTCGAAATTTACAATTTATTTTAAGGACTAGTTTACAAATAGTTGAGGATATCTTGCACTCATCTCATCTTCCCATTCCCATGTCGATTCTTCTGGAGTGTCTTTTCTCCACATCACTCGAACCAAGTTGACTTCCTTGTTCCGAAGTGACTTTACTTTCCTGTCCAGGATCTCCACAGGTTGTTGCTCACAAGATAAGTCGGGTTGTACAGTGAGCTCAGAATGATCGAGAATATGGCTGGGGTCACTCATATACCTTCTGAGTTGGGATATGTGGAACGCATTGTGCACTCCTTCCAATGAGGGTGGAAGTGCCAAGCGGTATGCCATTTCACCGACTCGTTCGAGTATTTCGAATGGTCCAATGTATCTCGGACTTAGCTTACCCCATCTTGCAAATCGAATCACTCCGTTCTTTCACTCTTAAAGACTGTCGGATGGTACTTGGTTGTTCCCTAAAGCATTTCCCGTTCGCCCCTTGGCTTCGTTCAATCAAAAAGCATTTCTCACGGTTTTTATTTTCCGCAAATTCGGTATTAAGTCATAGATGCGCCTTTCGACTGGCATTCACTCCTCCAACACCAACTGCTGAAATAGCAGCGCTTATACCCAGAGATATCTTCAGAAATACATGATCTCCCGGCTGAAACTCCAAATGACAGCGCTTTGCATCAACCCAGTGCTTCTGTCGATCTTGGGCTATGTGCATTCTTTTCCTGATAGTACGAACTACGTCAACAATTGCTACTATCATCTCAGGTCCAACGAGTTCTCTATCACCCATGTCGTCCCAACTTAATGGCGATCGATACTTCCTTCCATAAAGTGCTGCAAAAGGTGTCATTCCGATACTTGCTTGGTAGCTGTTGTTGTATGAAAACTCCACAAGATGTAGGTAGTCCTCCCACGATCCTCCGAAGTCTAACATACATGGTCTGAGCATATCTTCCAAGATCTGAATAGTTCACTCAGACTGACCATCTGTTTATGGATGATAAGCTGTGCTGAAGTTCAGACTTCTTCCCAAGCTCGCTTGCAGACTCTACCAAAATTGCGATCGGAATCTAGTGTCACGATCGGAGACAATGCAGACCAGTACTCCATGAAGTCTTACAATTTCCTATATGAGTTCATGGGTATCAGAGATAGTACATATTTGAAGATTTAAATCTTACTTATATTCTTACCACCAAGTACTTCTTTGCTAATATCTCAGTTGATTGGCCAACTCGAAATGGGATGAAGTGAGCCGACTTTGTGAGTCGATCCACAATAACCCATACCGCATCGTTACCCTTTGTACTATGAGGAAGTGCAGTCATAAAATCCATTGTGATGTTTTGCCACTTCCATTCTGGGTAGGTAACGGTTGAAGTAATCCAGCTGTCCTAGGATGTTCGGCCTTTACTTGCTGATACTCTAAGCATTTAGCGACGCTTCTGGCTACTTCACGCTTCATTCTATGCCACCAGTAATTTTGACGCAGATCTTTGTCCATCTTTGTACCTCCAGGGTGTACTGAGTAGGGAGAGCTGTGAGCTTCTTTCATTAACTCTTCCCAAACAGAACATTTTGGTACACATAATCTGCTGCCGTATCTCAAAGATCCGTCTTCATAGATGATGAAGTCTGTTCTGAGTCCATTCTCTACTTGTTCTCTGATCTTTTGCAACTTAGCATCACTTACTTGAGCTGTTTTGATCTGATTGAAAATAGTAGATTGAACTTGTAAATTCATCAAACTTGAAGCGTTACCTGGCATGACTACTTCAATTTCCATCTGATGCAAGTCTTGTTGAAACTTCCACTGTGCGGTGAGATTCAATACTAATGGTTGGCGACTAAAGGCATCAGGTACCACATTCACCTTTCCTGGGCGATATTGCAGGTTGATGTCAAAGTACGCCATGAGTTCTAATCATCGTCTCTACCGCATATTAAACTCTTTCTGAGTAAACACATATTTTAGACTCTTGTGATCTTTGTATATGTTCACTCGTTCACAAGGAAGATAATGGCGCCAAATCTTAAGAGCAAAGATAACGGCTGCCAATTCCAAATCACGCGTCGGATAATTTCGCTCATGAATCTTTAGCTGTCTTGAAGCATAAGCCATAACTTTACCGTGCTGATATAGAACACATCCTAATCCCTTACCGGATGCATCACAATGCACTTCGAAACTTCCAGATTGGTCCGGTATAACGAGAATAGGTGCTGATGTCAACCTTGACTTGAGTTCTACGAAAACTTGCTCACATGCTTCTGACCACACAAAGTTTTCATCTTTACGTATGAGGTTGGATATGGGTGTTGCTATCTTAGAAAAGCCTCCAATGAACCTTCTGTAATATCCAGCTAGACCCAAGAAACTTTGAATGTCCTTCACCGACTTTGGTGTCGGCCATTCGCTTACTGCTGAAACTTTCGCTGGATCCACAGAGATTCCTTCTCCTGATACGATATGTCCAAGAAAACCAACTTGATTTAGCCAAAACTCGCATTTGCTGTACTTGGCATATAGTTGATGTTGTCATAGAGTTTCCAGGACAATTCGTAGGTGCTCGGCATGTTCTTTTCGACTCTTTGAATACACCAGGATGTCGTCGATAAATATGACAACAAACCTGTCTAAGTACTCCCGGAAAACTTGATTCATTAGGTTCATGAATATTACTGGTGCGTTGGTCACTCCAAATGGCATCACAAGAAATTTGTAATGACCATAGCGACTTCTGAATGCTGTTTTATGAATATCAGCTTCCTTGAACTTCACCTGATGATAACCTGAACGAAGATCTAGCTTAGAGAAAACACAAGATCCACTTAGCTGATCGAATAAATCGTCGATGCGCGGGAGTGGATACTTGTTCTTTATCGTTACTTCGTTCAAAACTCTATAATCGATGCACATTCTATATGAACCTTCCTTCTTCTTCACAAGTAGAACTGGAGATCACCAACTTGAAGTGCTGGGACGAATCCATCATTTCGCTAATAATTCGTCCAACTGAGTTCGGACTTCCTTCAAACCTTCCGGACTTAATCGATAAGGTGATTTGATCACCGGTTGTACTCCTGATACTAAATCAATGCTGAATTTAAGAGCTCGATCGGGAGGCAAACCTGATATATCGTCTGGAAACACATCGTCGAACTCTCGAACCACTTCTGGCTTTGATCCTTCCTCCGCTTGAATTACTGCAATCACCGCCTTCTTTGGTTTCTCCTTGTAAGTACTTGGCTCCAGTGTACGGTCTCCACTTTTGAAATAAAAGACTGGATGCTCTAGAATCTCAAATACTACCCTCCTTTGACGGCAGTCAATGGTAGCATAAAATGTTCCGAGCCAATCCATACCTAGAACCACATCGAAGTTCGGTATGTCCAGCACCTTGAAATCAGCATAGAATTTTCTGCTGCAGACGACTACTGGAAACAAGCTGTATCCCATTGTTGCTTTTAGAACGCCATTTTCTGAACTGACATTCCAACTAAATACAAGCGGTGTGAATGGAATCGCATGAGTTCGGATGAACCGTTGCGACATAAAGCAATGAGATGCTCCAGTATCGAAGAGTGCTAGTGCAGGAAGTAAGGCTACTAAGATTGTACCTAAGGTATGTGGGATATGTTTTAGGTATAGGAAAAATATGTAGGTGGGTGTTAAGACTGAAAGAAAAGCTTGAGAAGAAAAAGTTACCAGTGATGACTTGGCCAGTGGCTTCAGCTTCTACCACGGTCATTGTGAAAGCCTGTCACCGTGGTACATTCCTCCTGGACGGAAGAGCATTCTTCGGAACGTTCCGTTGAGCTTGATGGAACTGACAAGGAGGAGGTGCAGTCGGTGGTCGTCTAGGTGGTGGAGCAGGAAGAGCTAGTCTTGGAGCAGGTGCATGAAGGGCTGGTCTCTGCTGATAATTGATTGCTGGCCTGGGTGCAGCAATTGGGTTATGTCTTCTGGGACAATACCCAATATCATGAGTAGCCGAGCCGCAGACTAAGCAAAGACGGTTGGCTCGCCGGCAGTCTTTCATCATATGCCCATCTCTCTTGCAGTAGGTACAAAAGGCTGGGCTGGGCTAGTTGATTGGTACTCCCGGTCTCCTTGGCACAAAAGATGGCCTTGATGAGGCTCTTCCTGCCATCTGGTTGGCAGGGCGCTTAACTCCAGCAGATTGAGATCTGCCTCTTATCTTTACCACTGCCTCACAACGGCGGGCAGCTTTCAGAGCCGATTCATGGGTCGGAAAATCTCCTGTGGCTAATGCAGCCTGGATCTCCGAATCCAAACCTGATTGAAATCGATGGGCACTGATCCCATCCGTCGGTATCAGGTGTGCCGAAAATCTGTTAAAGTATTGTGTTAGCTGTGTAGTATGTGATTTATTAAAAAATCGAATTATTGAGACATATCTTACCGACTGAGCATGGTGAACTCAGCGTCATATTCATCTACTGACTTGGTCCACATTGAACCTTGTTGCAGATGGATGAACTGTTGTTCCATGTCGAACCTGACAGTCTCTGGGAAGTACTTTGCGTCGAACATGTCACGGAAAGTCTTCCATTTGATGGGTTGATCAAGACAGCTTTCTTCCGCCTTCCACCAGCACGTGCATTGTCCGTGAGCTATAATTTCGCAACACGAACCCAAGCTACCTCTGGCACTTGTGCTGCTGCCAGATCATCTTCGATGCTTTGAGCCCATTCCTCGGCTTCTAAAGGGCTCTCTTTTCCTGCGAACTGTTTGGGGTGCAAGGCCCTGAATTGCTTCACCCCAGGTGCTTCTGCCTCGGGACGGTTCATTAGAATAGCAGTTTGCTGCTGCTGTCCTTCCAGGAGACTGTGAATTGCCTCAAGCAGGACTGTTTGCTCGTTGATCGGAGCAGCGACGACAGGTGTAATCGGTAGTGGAGGTGGAGTGTTGTTGAAATTAGAGCTGGTGTTGTTTGGGGAATCCATAACCTTGAAAGAAAAATTTAGGTTAGGACAGATTCAAATTATATGAAATGATAAGATTAAAGAAGTATGAATTGTAAAGAATATTTTCAGTTGCTGGTTCTTATGTTATATTGCTTAGGTTGTCCACGCAGAGCTGAACTGAATGGTAGGGTTCCATACAGCTCAGACCTGCATGGGCCACCAACAAAACCTGTCTTGCCTCGCTTCCCAGTGTACGGGCAGAGGACGCGACGTGGCCGCTACGTATTTACTTTGAAGTAAATATGCTAAGCGTATCTAAGCAATATAAGTAAAATGTACAAGAGACAATGACAATAGATATATATTGAACAACAACTTTATTTATTAACGGTGAACTCCAGTGGGAGTCCATTACTAATTCGGGCTTCCAGAGTGATAAGATCGACTGAAAGTCAGTCACAGGTTTTGTCTTTACCCTCAGTGGAGGGACGGTATGTTGGAAGAGTTCCAAGCTATATACCGTGGCAAACTAGACGATAAAGGCTGAATACATCGCTGCCAACGATACTACCAAAGTGGATGTCTGGATATTTCTTGTTCATGAGATAAACATGGTTCCTACCATTGAGCATCCAGTAATTGTTATTATGACAACAATGGAGTTATGGCTTTGGCCTAGAAACGCCGATCCCATCAGCGATCCAGAAATATTCCGAGGAAAGTATCACCTGATCAGGGAGATGGTTGATCTTCAGGGGATCGAGATCAGGAGAGTTGACGCGAAGGATAACACGGCGGATCCACTCACAAAGGCCTTTCCCTAGAGAGACTTCTATGGGGCGTTGAGTATGAGATACTACAACAGATGGCCTTAGTGCAAGTGGGAGATTGTTAGTTATATGTATGCCCTAGATGCCATTATTATACATATGATGTATATTATAGTGGATGCTTGGTCATATATAGGGAGGACTTTCTTGCTCGACATGATAGTATGCTATCTGGTTGCTCTTTATCTTAACATGTACACTGAATGACTCTCTACTACATGTTGATAAAGCCCTTAGGATGAGTACTTGACTACCAGGATTATGATGCAGATCATATTAGTAGGGTAGAGGTAGTCGGTAAGTACATCCTTCAATTGTTCCTAGTCGTGGGAGTATCGAGACGGGGCATCGATATTCCAGAGTAGACTAGCGTATACGCTTATCGACCCATATGATGGGCGATGGATGATCCCGCATCCATTGGTGTTTGACATCAGAGAAGGTTTACGGGTGCTCAGTGGAGACTGGGTACACTGAACGGACTCGCCGAGAACTCCTAGATGGTATTATACCTATCGTCAGATAGCAGTTCTCTGGTGACACTGGTACATGTTAGTCTGTCGACCCGAGATCGTCATAGAGTCTTATGTGATTCCCACAGTGTTTTGATTTCCACCTTACCACATTCAAGAGATCGTGCAAAACGGTGGTTTTTGGGTACAGTCCCGAGTCACATGGAGGCAATGAGCGATAGTAGGGGATTTCGTCTCTCCCGGTATTGGGGGTTGATGTTGCACTATGCTTGATTGGCCATAACAGGAAATCCCTAGCCAGGGTTGCTGAGATCTACTGGTAAGTGTTATCAGTAGTTTCTCGAACCCTTATGAGCCTCACATCGGCATGACTTATCAGGCTATTGGGATCTGACGTTATACCACCCCCAGGCTGTGATATGCGACATATCTGACGAAGAGACCGAACTGTACAGTAGTGTTACTTTATGGATTCGCAAGAGTATGAGCAGGCTTGAATGTTGATCTTTTGATCGCTCAATACCCGGGTGGCCGTTACGTTTAACAGACCGCTTGCGGCTTGTGGGTGACTGATATGACCACCACCTACTGCCGGCGTATTGACGAGTTTTTAGAGTCCTACAAAGAGGTTTCCTGGCTCAAGAGAAATGAAGTATGAGCACATATGTGATATGTGCAGGACCGAGATTAATACGTGTATGTGATATCGTATTCTATTCTCGTGATGTGTGATATCGATCGGTTATATGTGATATAGCCGGGCTGTTGAATCAAGTGTTGATTCGATAAGTTGATACATTTGATATTAGTCGGTTGTATGTAATATAGCCGGATTATTAAATCAAGTGTTGATTTAATAATTTAATGTATAATTATATATTTGATATATTATCTTACATTAACTAATATTAGCTCACTTAAGATTTCTTTTTCTCACTAGTGTACACTTAGTATACATGTGATATATATTAATGTATATCTTTTGTGTCATGATTGATGCCACATGCTACATAGGTGTATGAGACTCACACCATGCTTATAATAATGTAAGGTTTTGTTTATTTAAAGTAAATCAAATTAGTTGGAAATTAGTCACATGGTTGAAGCTTGTAGAAGCCTGTGAAACCATTGACCAAGTCCACTAATTTTGTTTTGCTTGAAGATATTTATTAACCTAACCATTATTGTTTAGCCATGGTTTAGTCTCTACATGAGTTAATATATGATATTAGTTCACCCATGGTTGCTATTCTCACCACTTGATTCATTCTTCACTTGCTTCAATCCATGGTCGCTTTCTTCATCTCCTTTCTCAAGCTTTCTAGCTTCATGAGAGGTGAAGAAAATGAGTGAGAAAATAATTTCTAAAGTGAGCAAAATTCCTACTTCATCAACCTCTTCTCTACTAGCCATTTAGATTGGGTTGTTTCTTCACTAGTTCATCACTTAGTGAAGAGGTAGTTTGAGTTAGTGTCTCCTCGACGTAGATCATCTCCGGCCTCGAAGACTTCGAGCAAGCTTATTCATTCACCTTGTGGAGCCTCACTACAGTCCGGGAGATTGCTACTTGGAGCGAAGGGACTACTACACGGAGCTATTGAAGTGAAGGACCGGTCTACAAAGGTTGTATTCCATGTTCACTTAGATGTAAAGATATTTACATGCTTATTCATCTAATTCTCTAGTTTAGATTCTAGTGTTAGGGTTCCTTAGCGCTCCATTTTTTTTGAAAACGACATGGTCGATACCTCCCGAAACCCAGCGGCGACACTAGTGTAGGGTGTTTTTCGTCACCCCATTGAAATGGGAATACTCATGCGCTTGTCAGGTGTATTACAGATTCCCCCTGCGTAGGGTAGGTCGGGGTTTATTGATTGTGGGGATCCGAACTCCTGCAGCCGCGGACTAAGCTGCTGTTGATTATCCCTCGCTTCTGGAGCGAGAGAACCTCCGATTGACGGGTTAAACGGGTCATGCGAACTCAATGCGATGCGTTGGCGTGTGTGTGTTTTTTTGTTTTGTTCCATTGTTAAAAAAAAATGATATATATATATATATATATATATATATATATATATAATAAGTAAATAAATATTTAGAGAAACATTTTTTTTAATTTTAATTTTAAAATATTATTTATAATTTATTTTTATTTATTTAATATTTATTTTTTTTAAAATAAAAAAGATTAAAATAAAGAGAAGAAGGAAGAAAGAAGAAAAGAAAAATAAAATAAAATAAAAAAAGAGGGGGGGCACCTGGGCTCCCATTTAATGGGAGCCTCCCCTCACCCTCATATGCTAGCATGTAAATGGGAGCCCTCCCCCTCACGTGCTAGCATGTGACCCTTCACATGCTAGCATGTGAGGAGGGTTAAAAGTACTCCCATTAAATGGGAGCCCTTCCCTTCACGTGCTAGTATGTGATGGGGGCAAAAAAGAGCTCTCACTTAAAGGGAGCCCTCCCCTTCACGTGCTAGGTGGCTAAAGGGCTCCAAAAAATGATTTTTTTTACATGGAGTTCAACTCCAAAAGAAAATATTTTGTGAAGTTAAACTCCAAAAGAATTTTAAATATGGAGTTCAACTCCAAAAAGATTTTAAATGGAGTTCAACTCCAAAAAAAGAATTTTAAATGGAGTAAAGCTTCTAAAGAATTTTAAATGGAGTTTAACTCCAAAAAGACTTTTATTGCGGAGTTAAACTCCAAAAGAATTTCAAATAGAGTTCAACTCCAAAAAGATTTAATATAGAGTTAAACTCCCCAAAAGGAGTTTTAAATGGAGTTCAACTCCAAAAAGATTTTTATTGTGGAGTTAAACTCCAAAAGAATTTTATTTGTGGAGTTAAACTCCAAAAGAATTTTTATTGTGGAATTGAACTCCGAAAGAATTTTAAATGTGAAGTTAAACTCCAAAAGAATTTTAAATGGATTTCAACTCCAAAAAGATTTTTATTGTGGAGTTAAAATCCTAAAAAGATTTAATGTGGTAAGAAGTTAAACTCTACTAAATGGGGAGCCTTCCCCTCATGTGAGAAGGAGGGAAATCTCACACTTAGTGGGAGCTCCCCTCTCCCTCACGTGAGAGGAAGCGGGAGCTCCAAAAAGAATATTTTTCAGTGATGGAGTTAAACTCCAAAAATATTTATTTGGAGTTAAACTCCCAAGACAATTTTATTCAGAGTTAAAATCCAAAAAAAAGTTTTTATTATAAAGTCAAACTCTAAAATAATTTTATTTGTGAAGTTAAACTCCAAAAGATTTTCTCCTTTCTCTTTTGAGAAGAAACCTAAAATGGGTTCTCTTGAAACTCCAAGATCTAGATCTTAGATGATAAAAAAGAGACCCTTTTTCTTATCTTGATGGAGTCTTGGGAGGTGGATTTATGGTAAAACTTTATTTAATTTTAGAAGAAAAAAAAGAGCTAATCTCTTGATTTATTTGGAAAATGAAAAGGAAGAGGAAGAACTTGAAAAGAGAGAGTGGAGGCTTCTAGAGTTTGAGAGAATGAAGAGTGTATCCTTTATTCATCATCATGTTGCCTTATATAGGCTTATGCATTTACATATAGCCCCTTAAGCTTTACAAAATGGCATTTTGCCCATCTCATGCCTCATGTGCTCATTTCTTTTGCACATAAGCCATGGGATTTATAAAAATTTAGCTTTATGCCCATTTTACTTACATTCATGCATAAAAAATTACATAAAAATTATTTATTACATGATTTTTATTTTGGCATGGAGGAAGGCCGGCCGCTTCATGTTCGGACTCGACTTGGGCATGGGCCCACTTGATCTGGACTTGGGTCCACATGGCTTGGGGTTGACCTTGACTTTGAATTGGTCAACCGGGGTGCAATTTTCGACCCCAACAAAGTGCCCCCATCAATAAATGCACACCACATATGTGTGTCGTGTGCGTGAAATTGATGGATCTTCTTTCGCGTGGAAGCGACTTGCTTTGGTTCCCACTTTTTAGGATGCACTGCCCTTTTTACAACATGGACGGTCAACGTTTGACGCGTCTACGAGAAGGAGTGCCCGTAGTAGACGTTTCCCCGGCACGGAGCGATTTGGTTCCCGCTTTGTAGGAAGCCTGCACTGCCTTTTTTACGACATGGACGGTCGACGCTTGACGCGTCTCCGAGATGGAGTGTCCGTGGTAGACTTTTCCTTGGCCCGGAGCGATTTGGTTCCCGATTTGTGGGAAGCCTGCACTGCCCTTTTTACGACATGGACGGTCGATGCTTGACGCGTCTCCGAGGCGGAGTGTCCGTGGTAAATGTTTCCCTGGCCCGGAGTGATTTGGTCGACGTGCCCCCAGCACGGAGTGTCGCTGGTCGACTTGTCCCCTCCACGGAGTGTTGCTGGCTGTTTGACTTTTCCCCGGCACGGAGTGTCGCTGGTCGACTTGTCCCCAGCACGGAGTGTCACTGACTGTTCGACTTGTCCCCGGCATGGAGTGTCGCTGGTTGACCTGATTCCGAGGCGGAGCATGATTCTGACAGGGAGGTCTCTAGTCGACTTGTCCCGGGCGCGGAGTGTCATTGGTCGACTTGTCCCCGGCACGGAGTGTCACTGATCGAATTTTCCCAGGCATGGAGTGTCGCTGGCTGTTCGACTTTTCCCCGACACGGAGTGTCGCTGATGTTCGACTTGTCCCCGGCATGGAGTGTCGCTGATCGACTTGTCCCCGGCACGGAGTGTCGCTGATGTTCGACTTGTCCCCGGCACGGAGTGGCGCTGATCGACTTGTCCCTAGCACGGAGTGTCGCTGATGTTTGACTTGTCCCCGGCATGAAGTGTCGCTGATCGACTTGTCCCCGACATGGAGTGTCACTGGCTGGTCGACTTGTCCCCGGCACGGAGTGTCGCTGGTCGGCTTATCCCCGACATGGGTGCCGCTGGTTGTTCGACTTGTCCCCGGCACGGAGTGTCGCTGATCTACTTATCCCCGGCACAGAGTGTCGCTGGCTGTTCGACTTATCCCCGACACGGAGTATCGCTGATCGACTTTTCCCCGGCACGGAGTGTCACTGATCGACTTGTCCCCGGCATGGAGTGTCGGGTTGTTCGACTTGTCCCCAGCATGGAGTGTCGCTGATCGACTTATTCCCGGCACGGAGTGTCGCTGGCTGTTTGACTTGTCCCTGGCATGGAGCGTCGCTGGTCGACTTGTCCCTGGCATGAAGTGTTGCTGGTTGACTTGATTCCGAGGCAGAGTATAACTCCGGCAGGGAAGGTAGATATCCTGAGGCGAAGCATGATTTCGACACGGAGTAAATTCTGGGACGAAGCATGATTTCGCCGCAGAGGTTGTTGGTTTGATTTGATTTGGATTGACATCAGCATCGCTACACTGGAATATGGTACCAGGAGCGAATCATCATCTGTCTTTGGCTGTTGGGGAGCGATAGCTTAGGAGACAGGTTTAGGTCCCTATCACCTAAGACTTTTTCAATTTTATGAGCCGTAAGGGTCCCATAAAAGCATTTCTTCCTACGAGTCGAAAAGATCCCGTAGGTGTATTTTTTCCTTAGTAGTCGTGGAGACTCCTAAGTATGTTTTTCCTTCGTGAGTCGTAAGGATCCCACGAAAGTGTTTTCTTACGAGTCGTGAGGATCCCGTAAGTTTGTTCTCCTCATGTATCGTAAGGACACATGAGTAGGTCTTCCCAAATGGAGCATAATTCTAAGGGCGGAGACCAGTCGCGTAACTGGTGATTGCGGTGGGCATGGGTATGATGAGAATTATTTGAGCCCGTGGATTGTATACGGTAGTCAACTTGGGGACCATCCGTAGGGCTGGGAGAATTTTAGGAAATTGGATTTTGGTTGGCTTCTACATCGCTGCACTGGAATATGGTACGAGGAGCGATAAATCATTCGCCGTTTGGGAATTTGGATTTTGGTCGGCGTCTGCATAGCTGCACTGGAATATGGTACCAGGAGCGACTCATCATTCATTGTTTGGGAATTTGGATTTTGGTCGGCTTCTGCATCGCTGCACTGGAATATGGTACCAGGAGCGACTCATCATTCGCCATTTTTTTCCGTGATTGCTCTATCATTTCAGCTTTTCTTATTGCGAAGGTCGCGATTGCCCTATCATTTCGGCTTTATTTATTTGCGGTTTCCCCATCATTTCGACTTTTATTTTTCATGTTTATTTTTACTCGCTGATTTTTATTGCGAGTTTCCCCATCGTTTAAGCTTTTCTTTTGTTTTCATTTACACACTTTTTTTTATTTACATTCCCAGTTTAACAACTTAGAGATCGACTTTCCCAGTTTAATGACATGGTGGTCAGTGGTTCCCAGTTTAAAGACTTAGAGGTCTATCATTCCCAGCTTAAAGACATGGTGGTCAGTTTCTAGTCTAATGACTTGGTGGTCATCTGTTTCCAGTTTAACGACGTAGAGGTGATCTGTTTCCAGTTTAACGACATAGAGGTCATCGGTTTCCAGTTTAAAGACTTGGTGGTCATTTGTTTCCAGTTTAACGACGTATAGGTCATTTGTTTCCAGTTTAATGATTTAGAGGTCATCTGTTTCTAGTTTAACGACGTGGTGGTCATCTGTTTCTAATTTAACGACTTAGAGCTCACCTTTTTCCAGTTTAACGACTTGGTGGTCATCTGTTTCCAGTTTAACGACGTAGAGGTCATCTGTTTCCAGTTTAACGACTTAGAGGTCATCTGTTTCAAGTGTAACGACGTGGTGGTCATTTGACGGGAGCTTAGAGAAGATACCCAATTGAGCAGTTGTCAGGGACACCTTTGGATCTTGCCCGAGATGCCTTATTACTTTGTCAGTGTTGATAGCCTTGCCCCCAGCTGGAGCCAAGAAAAGTTGTTCAAATACAGACTTGCGTTCAAAGATGTCAATTGAAAATTGTTAACCCTGCAAATAGAAACATGATTTCAGTATAGACAATCGATATGTACATTGATTGAGCTCGCATTGTCACGACCTGAAATAGCACGTGACTGGCACTTGAATCATGTGAAGTCTATAGGACCAAACCTAATTCAAGTAAGCCAAAAGCCCATAAATCTAAACCATTTTAAATAGAAAGTGAAGGAGAATTTTAGTTTTAAAACAAGTGGTTTAACAAAATAAGCCGCCGTATGCATTTTTAAAACATCATGTCTTTTCTAAAAATTTCGGCAGAGTTTCCTTTATAAATACGGGTCCCAAACGGGTACAAACATGGATAATATACATAATGAATAAAAGCATCCCCAAGCGGGAGCTAGTTCTTCGCCAATTGGCGGTCACAACCACGCAAGCAGTATAATATACAACGCCGAAGGGCGAGGATCAAAACTCAGAAGAAACCAGAGAAAACCATAATAATACAAGCGTGACTCTAAGGTCGAATGAATATACACTGGTCTTCTAAGTCTAAAAATATACAAGTCTGGTTGATGGAGTTTCTACATACAACTAAATATAATAAAATACAATGATGGTCACGATATAAGTGAGTCCACCTACCAAAGAATCATCCAGAAGAAGCAGTGTACCAGCAAAGCCGCCAAGGAAACCCGTACGGCAAACCTGCAAGAAACTGTGGCACAACGGGGGTGAGTTTCCAACTCGTCAGTAGAAAACATTACCGAGCAGAAATCACATGTAAGACTCAATCCTAGGTCATACGATCATAATATCCTCAATATATAATCCTAAAACCATCTACACATAAGTGTAATGTCAAGTGCTCGTGTAAGTGCCTCAGGTAGCAACATATCATAAATATGATGTATGAATGCATGAAAACATAATACATCTACAAGAGAAAACTGTTTTCGTAAATTGGTGAGATTTCTGTATATAAAATCGAGGTATCATTAATAAAATCAACATAAAATCCGTGTCAAATATCGACACAAAACATATATCCAAATGTCCAATATCTCGGGCTCCGGCTATCCGGACTGGCCCATATCATACGATCTCAATACTTCAAAGTCTCAATATCTCAGGCTCCGGCTATCCGGACTGGCCCCTGGGCTCTGGCTATCCAGACTGGCCCAAAATCATCAAATTTTACGACTACGTCGTTATCCTCCGGATATCCGCCGCGTTACAAATAACCGGTCGTTAGTGCTACCTTGCCAGGCTCAACGTCATCATCTGCGACCATCTTGCCTCGGGGTACCGCACCGGGTCTACCATGCACCCACAGACGGTTCCTCCTCTTCCTCAAATCGGGTGTATGATATCGCTCAAAAGTCGAGAAAACTCATGGTGGACGTATCTCACATCATATCACGAGAAAACTGCACTTTTTATCTTTTGAAAATGATAAATGAGTTTATAAAATCTGTGGTTTCTCCAAATCCAGAAATCTCATGGAAAATCCAAAATCTCAAAATGACAAGTCAATAACAGTGAATACCGGGCTCCGCCAATCCGGACTGGCCCATAATATCGCATGACAAATGAATATATAAATATTCATGGAATATCATAGTAATAAATGCAATATCTAATCTAGCACAGTAATGATATATCGGAACTATCAGCTAGCAAGCGATATCAATAATTAATATTCTCTAAAATGTACGTGACATGGCAATTACCGATGATGATGTGTGTGAGCCGGAAAGCAAGTGTTCGTAGACGTAGGCATCATCGGTAATAGTGCTGGTGTCCTGATAATATGGGTTCAATATAACAATAAAAACATATTTAATCATGCGATGCGAATAGTAGGCATATATGGCAAATGAATAGTAAATGCAACAATAATGAATGTACATAATATATATGAGTCATACAGTTTCGGCATTTGAAATAATACGAATCGTGGTGTTTAGAAAATAGGGGCTACGGTGTTTTTAAGAAGAGATACGTCATATGAAATATCCGTAGTTTCCCTTGGCCTATCTTTGAAATACTGACGATTCGTTAGTTTTACAAATAGGTATGACTCGAGCCCAGTCTAACATCTACTAAGTGAACTACATGACTAATCGAAAGCGTAAGGCAAACCACTTAAGTCTGAGTCGATATATATATATATATATATATATATATATAGTAGTCGGTGATCCCGCCTCAATAGCGTCACATACGATAAAATATATAATAGAACATCCTCAAATCATGAGTGCAGATCTATCATCATAATTACATCTCGTATGGTAAATCCATCGTACGGCATCCCAAAATCGAGGTACGGGTCGCCTATCACATATACCTCAATATCCATATGGTATCATTATCATAATATCATGAACATGGTACTGATCTAAGTCTAGTACATACAGATACCATCAACTTATATCCGCGTCTGTATGAAAACACATCGCCCAACAATCCGCTAATATAATATGTCATATCTTATAACACAACCCAATCATATCATCGATCCCATGGCATCCTACCCAATCACATCGACTCATCTCCAAGTATCATATACTATCCTCATCATCCATGTATACGTATACATAAATATATATATACACACATATTCACATATATATATATATATACATATATATATATACACATATATATTATATATATACTTATTCACACACACACACACACATATACACACATACATACATACATATATATATACATATCCTCATATACGCACAAGAGAAATCATAAAAAGTGTGTGCGCGTGTGTGTATGTATAGCCTATACTCTAGGGTTCGCGACTAAGAGACTAACTAAAGAATTATCATCCAAATACGCTAACACTAAACCAAGGTCATCTAAAGCCAATCTTACTAAGTATACTCATCTCATAATATATCATATATATATGTATATATGTATATATAACGCATCAAATGCTACGAAATTGCGGGGGTGCTTACGCCATCCACCTGACTTCCCCCGTAGATATATATCTACTCACCTTGATCTTTGCTTGCCGAATTCTATGTCTCCACACCCTTGCTGGTCGTCCCGAAGTTCACGCGGAGCTACCTACATGTCAAAGTGCATCGTATCGCATTAAAATCCAATTCAAATCCAAAACGACATGCGAAGTGACTATAGATTAGAACCTATAGCCTACTCATGCAAAAGAACCAAATAAGACCCTAAATCGACGTACAAACTTCAAGTGATCGAGATAAAGCAAAATTACCAAAACTTAAGTCACGAAAAGTTACAAAAACAATGCAGCAACCTATGAAAACTTGCTCCAGATTTTGGTTCAAGAAAAATTGGGATAAACAAACAATACCGGGGTGATGTATAGGGGGCATATGAGCTACATACCAAACCTAGACCCAAATCTCCACAAGGTGGCCGGACACAAGCCCTAGAATTCCGGCCTGCTCGGTTCTAATGGCTTGGATTGGGTTCATTTTCACAAGGTGGTCTCGTAGTGGTCCATCTTGGCTAGTGGTGTTGTTTGCTTTTCTAGTAATGGTCTCGGATCACTCCAGATTCCCTGCACCCACTAAATATTCACAAACGAACATATCGATATCTAAATCTCATTGCAAGGTCTAGGTTCTGTTTGGTCCAGGTTTTTAGCACTATGGGGGTTTGTAGTCACCAATACACTCAAGTTCACCAACACAACTCAAAGAAAACCCTAATCCTCTCTAGGAATTTTCAAAGCTCACAAAACCTCACTAAAACACTTTTAAACATGTATGGATGCTAAAATGAAGGAAATACTGCACTAGTGGTGAAAGAATTACCTCAATTGACAACTCAAGAATTTTCTTGAGTTGCCCCTAGTGCTCAAAATCCAATTTTTCTTTGTTCCTCATACTTGTAGTGAGCTTGTGCATGTTTTTAGTGAAGAAGATATAAGGTTTTGTTGTAGTTTTGGTGTTGTTGTGAGGGGATAGAGGTGGAGGGGGAGAGGGGGCAGCCATGGTGAGGAAAGGGAGAAGAAATGAGGAAGATGATGAAGACAAATGACAAGGAGCCATGGTCAAATGAGACCCTTCACCTCTCTCTCTCTCTCTCTCTCTCTCTCTCTCTCTCTCTTGCCCATGCCTATTTGTTTATTCCGTTTTCTTTTCTTTTCTTTTCTTTTTTTCTCATCTCAATCAAGACAAAGCCATGCATGAAAAATAAAGGAAAAACCCATGGTAAAAAAAATGTAACAATGTGTAATATGACATGGTGCATGTCATGTGCACAAATCAAGCTTAATGCATGATTAGTGATATTTAATCGCGATTAGCATTAAAATGGAATATAATTAATCATAAAAGAATTTATAATTTGCTTAAATCATATAAAACACCCTCATTTCCATAATTTCTATAATTTTCCAAATATTTCCCAATTTGTCGGTATTTAATTATACCACAACACTAAAATATTCATAATATTAATTATTTAATTATATAAATACCCAAAAATAATATTTTATTTTTCTGAAATGTTACAATCTTCCCCCCTTAAATAAATTCGGTCCCTGAATTTAAATTTAGACCCCTCAAATACTAAAACATTTCAGTAAAAAGATCAAGTCGTCGGGGCTCTGAAATCATAAATACATGAAACACATCGTAGCGTAATGCATGCGCATGAAAAACGAGTATATAACCCAAAATCAAACTCCGTCAAGCATCCCGCAATAATCGGAGTTATGGTCAAGACACCAATGTCAAAATCCAATACGAAAACCAACATGATATACTCAAGACTAAAATATGTACATAGTATGCATCATTATAAACTCGTCAAAATATCTGAAAGAAATGCATGCCAAACCTTTTTCAAATCACTGTGCAATGCGCGCATCACGGCATAAGTAGCGGACGTTTAGCATAAGAAAATAACTCTATATACATCTATATACTTGTTTAACATACACGTCCCGCCGTTTGAAAATAATTTAGAAGGGTTTTCTTTGTAAAATGTTTCGTGTCATCTCGGACACGTAGGTAAATACTGAGACTATAGCTCCCTTTTTTTGGAAATCCCTTCAATAACTATCGATACATGCAAAAACATATTCAGGTTCTGTCCTTTGACTAGTCATGCTCAGTCACTATACCAAATAGTAAATATCATAAAAACATACGGCTCCACAAGAAATCAATCCCAAAATGTGCATAAGAATGCCACGTGCGTCTGGTGCACACAAAAATCAAAATCAATGAATGTGCCATACATGTACACAGAAACCAAAACTAAGTGCAGCGGGTGTGTACGAAAACACATGTCAAGGGCAACAGTGTGCCTTACAACAATATCAGGTGCGTCTGATATGCACGAAGAATCCCGATCTAGTGCATCTGGTGTGCACCAAAATCGCATCAAGCGCGCCAAGTATGCGCTAAATCCAACTCAAGTGCACAAGGTGCACGGAAAACAAATATCGAATATCACAATCAAAATTGACGGTATACAACAACCTCAATCCAAATCAGGTACACCGTGTATAATCTCAAAATCATGTGCACCAGCGTGCACAAAATCGAATCAATATACTTATGTGCATGAAAACTATGCCGAAAGCACAAGTCAAATCACATACATTCCATAGGTATGAAATCAAAATCGAGCATCTCAGATAACATCAAATCGAAGTCGAGTGCAACTGTGGTGCATAAAAACTCAATCATGCAAATAGACCGCCCAAAATACCAAAATCCAAATAACGGAAACAGTTCTGCTCTGCACATCCTTTAAAGATCTCTGACCAACTATCATGGTCACTCATAACATGTCTCGTCGACGATGTCGAACTCTGGTCTTCTGGGTGTGCGCAATACGACTTATCCTAGGTCCAAGTCTTCTCGTATAGTATTCCATAAAGGTTCTGTCGAAGTCTCCCCCAAATCTTGTTTCTGCCGAACTGCCCGGAAGTTATCACCCTTTACTAAATCTATTTCTCGTTCTGGAACGGCTGCATACTCATCACAACTCTTTCTGGAAGATATATCCATATTCAACGCCTCTGCATGCGTATCACATCTCTGATGTCAACGGAGTGGAACGTCATCTCGTTGAAATCTCGTACGAACCTCTTACTCCACTTTTCTCTAATGTCGATTGATTCGGACTGGTCTCTTCGTGGCTGTATGGACTGCGCTCCAATAGCTATACACATCTCTGGAGTCTCTCAAGCAATGTATCCCATCACATGATATCCGAATGACGTCGAACTTTTCGATCGATTCGTCAAAGTTCCATAATCCCCCAAGAGCTCAACTCTTAAGTACAGCTTAATAATATTCAGTACATGCCATAGTACCTATGGACCAGTCATAGAAGGGCAAACCCAAGCCTCATTAATGGTACCGCGGAACTGCTGCAAACCCTAAGGTTCAAAAGCATTCCCATGGTCATTATATCGAGTTAGGGTTTCATTCTTCTAGAGGGTCCACGGAATTACTTGCATGTTTTTCCGAATACCTTAAACTTGGAAAAATGGGGTCTGACATTCGATCGTTTTCTATCGACTCTCAACGTACCCGCGTGAAGTCTTCTCAAGCTGGAATCAATCAATCAGATGATCTCGCATCGGGATATGCAACGAACCATATGTCCTAGTCATTCATCCATGGGTGACTAGCGATCTTCTATCATATCTCTAAGTATAACTCATGCTGCAATAGCTCCAAGCATCTGGGGAGATATCTTGTCATTCGCAGCAGCAACTGGCTCATTCGTCCGCACGCTAAATAGTGCCTCAATCATCAAGAATAGACGATACATCAACGGTCATCACAATCTAGCCGACCTCTTGCAGTGGCCCAATCCTCTGGTGTTGATTTACACGTTTGAGAAATTTTGTAAAAGCAATCCATCAAACGCTCATGGAGCGAAAACACAATAGGACGATACATCTATGCAATCATGTATCCCTGGAATCACGCCCTGGTCAGTCCTCGTCCGTGATGAGCTCGTGCTGACTACAATTCTAGCCGCAGCTCTCTCTTCCCGTGTAATCGTGGCAGCAAAAAGCATAAACTGATATCGATGAGGATAGATCATAAGAATGAATATAATACTGTGCAAGGAAATGTACATCCTAATGCTTTTTAAGCGGAGTAGCGTATCGTAAGTATGTCGTGGTACATACACACGGTACGTCACTCTACTTAAGTCACCTACTCCATCAACCAAGGTCAACCTATGCGTCGAAAGTTCAGGTCTAATACCCCCTCGACCAAGTCTAAGTTCCGTAAGGTCAAGCCTAGGTTCTGAATATATATAAACGCTATAGACTCCGCATAGTCAAACATAGACTCCAACCAAGGTTAACATAGCGCCCTGATACCAACTTTGTCACGACCCGAAATAACACGTGACCGGCACTTGAATCATGTGAAGTCTATAAGACCACACCTAATTCAAGTAAGCCAAAAGCCCAGAAATCTAAACCATTTTAAATAGAAAGTGAAGGAGAAGTTTAGTTTTAAAACAAGTGGTTTAACAAAATAAGCCGCCGTATGCATTTTTAAAACATCATGTCTTTTCCAAAAATTTCGGCAGAGTTTCCTTTGTAAATACTTGTCCCAAACGGGTACAAATATGGATAATATAAATAATGAATAAAAGCATCCCCAAGCGGGAGCTAGCTCTTCGCCAATTGGCGGTCACAACCATGCAAGCAATATAATATGCAACGCCGAAGGGCGAGGATCAAAACTCAAAAGAAACCAAAGAAAACCATAATAATACAAGCGCGACTCTAAGATCGAAAAGAATATACACAGGTTTTCTAAGTCTAAAAATATACAAGTCTGGTTGATGGAGTTTCTAGATACAACTGAATATAATAAAATACAATGGTGGTCATGATACAAGTGAGTCCACCTACCAAAGCAATCACCCAGAAGAAGTAGTGTGCCAGCAAAGCCGCCAAGGAAACCTGTACGACAAACCTGCAAGAAACTGTGGCACAACGGGGGTGATTTGCTGACTCATAAGTAGAAAACATCACCGAGCAGAAATCACATGTATGACTCAATCCTAGGTCATACGATCATAATATCCTCAATATAAAATCCTGAAACCATCTATACATAAGTGTAATGTCAAGTGCTCGTGTAAGTGCCTCAGGTAGCAACATATCATAAACATGATGCATGAATGCATGAAAACAGAATACATCTATAAGAGAAAACTGTTTTCGTAAATTAGTGAGATTTCTGTATATAAAATAGAGGTATCATCAATGAAATCAACATAAAATCAGTGTCAAATATCGTCATAAAACATATATCCAAATGTCCAATATCTCGGGCTCCGGCTATCCGGACTGGCCCATATCATACGATCTCAATACCTCAAAGTCTCAATATCTTGAGCTCCGGCTATCTGGACTGGCCCCTGGGCTCCGGCTATCCGGACTGGCATAAAATCATCAAATCTCACGACTACGCCGGTATCCTCCGGATATCCGTCGCGTCACAAATAACCGGTCGGTAGTGCTCCCCTCCAGGCTCAACGCCATCATCTGCGACCATCTTATCCCGGGGTACCGCATCGGGTCCACCATACACCCACAGACGGTTCCTCCTCCTCGAATCGGGTGTATGATATCACTCAAGAGCCAAGAAAACTCATGATGGAGGTATCTCACATCATATTACGAGAAAATCGTGCTTTTTTATCTTTTGAAAATGATAAATGAGTTTATAAAATCTGCGGTTACTCCAAATCCAGAAATCTCATGGAAAATCCGTAATCTCAAATGACAGGTCAATAACAGTGAATACCGGGTTCCGGCAATCCGGACTGGCCCATAATATCGCATGGCAAATGAATATATAAATATGCATGGAATATCACAATAATAAATTCAATATCTAATCTAGCACAGTAATGATATATCGGAACTATCAGCTAACAAGTGATATCAATGAATTAATATTCTCTAAAGTGTACGTGACATGGAAATTACCGATGATGTGTGTGTGAGCCGGCAAGAAAGTGTTCATAAACGTACGTATCATCGGTAATGATGCTGGTGTCCTGATAATATGGGTTCAATATAACAATAAAAACACATTTAAGTATGCAATGCGATGCGAATAGCAGGCATATATGGAAAATGAATAGTAAATGCAACAATAATGAATGTATATAAAATATATGAGTCATACAGTTTCGGCATTTGAAATAACACGAATCGTGGTGTTGAAAAAATAGGGGATGTGGTGTTTTTAAGAAGAGGTGTGTCATTTGAAATATCCGTAGTTTCCCTTGGCCTGTCTTTGAAATACTCACGATTCATTAGTTTTAGAAATAGATATGACTCGAGCCCGGTCTAACATCTACTAAGTGAACTACAGGACTAAACTAACAGACTAATCGAAAGGGTAAGGCAAACCACCTAAGTCTGAGTCGATATATATAGTAGTCAGTGATTCCGCCTCAATAGCGTCACATACGATAAAATATATAATACGACATCCTCAAATCATGAGTGCGGATCTATCATCATAATTACATCTCGTACGGTAAATCCATCGTACGGCATCCCAAAATCGGGGTACGGGTCGCCTATCATATATACCTCAATATCCATATGGTATCATTATCATAATATCATGAACATGGTACTGATCTAAGTCTGGTACATACGGATACCATCAACATATATCCGCGTGTGTATGAAAACACATCGCCCAACAACCCGCTAATATAATATGTCGTATCTCATTACACAACCCAATGATATCACCAATCCCACGGCATCCTGCCCAATCACATCGACTCATCTCCAAGTATCATATACTATCCTCATCATCCATGTATACGTATACATACACACACACACACACACACACACACACACACATATTCACATACATATATGTGTGTGTGTGTGTGTATACATATCCCCATATGTGCACAAGAGAAATCATAAAAAGTGTGTGTGTGTGTGTAGCCTATACTCTAGGGTTCGTGACTAAGAGACTAACTAAATCATTATCATCCAAATACGCTAACACTAAACCAAGGTCATCTAAAGCCAATCTTGCTAAGTATACATATCTCATAATATAACATATATATATATGTATGTATATAACGCATCAAATGCTACGAAATTGCAGGGGTGTTATACGCCATCCACCCGATTTTCCCCGCAGATATATATCTACTCACCTTGATCTTTTCTTGCCGAATTCTATGTTTCCACACCCTTGCTTGTGGTCCCGGAGTTCATGCGGAGGTACCTACATGTCAAAGCGCATCGTATCGTATTAAAATCCGATTCAAATCCAAAAAAACACGCGAGATACCTATAGGTTAGAACCTATAGCCTACACATGCAAAAGAACCAAATAAGACCCTAAATCGACGTACAAATCTCAAGTGATCGAGATAAAAAAATTACCAAAACTTAAGTCATGAAAAGTTACAAAAACAATGCAGCAAACTATGAAAACTTGCTCCAGATTTTGGTTCAGGCAAAATTGGGATAAACAAACAATACTGGGGTGATGTATAGGGGGCATATGAGCTACATACCAATCCTAGACCCAAATCTCCACAAGGTGGCCGGCCACAAGGCCTAGAATTCCGACCTGCTCGGTTCTAATGGCTTAGATTGGGTTCATTTTCACAAGGTGGTCTCGTAGTGGTCCATCTAGACTAGTGGTGTTGTTTGCTTTTCTAGTAATGGTCTCGGATCACTCCAGATTCCCTGCACCCACTAAATATTCACAAACTGACATATCAATATCTTCTCATTGCAAGGTCTAGGTTCTGTTTGGTCCAGGTTTTTAGCACTATAGGGATTTATAGTCACCAAATACACTCTAGTTCACCCACACAAGTCAAAGAAAACCCCAACCCTCTCTTGGAATTTTCAAAGCTCACAAAATCTCACTAAACAGTTCTAAACATGTATGGATTCTAAAATGAAGGAAATACTACACTAGTGGTGAAAGAATTACCTCATTTGGAAACTCAAGAATTTTCTTGAGTTGCCCCTAGTGCTCAAAATCCAATTTTTCTTTGTTCCCCATACTTGTAGTGAGTTTGTGCATGTTTTTAGTGAAAAAGATGTAAGGTTTTGGTGTAGTTTTGGTGTTGTTGTGAGGGGATAGAGGTGGAGGGGGAGAGCGGGCAGCCATGGTGAGGAGAGGGAGAAGAAATGAGGAAGATGATGAAGACAAATGGCAAGGAGACATGGTGAAGTGAGGCCCCTCACCTCTCTCCCTCTCTCTCTCTCTCTCTTGCCCATGCCTATTTGTTAATTCCTTTTTCTTTTCTTTTCTTTTCTTTTTTTCTCATCTCAATCAAGACAAAGCCATCCGTGAAAAATAAAGGAAAAAGCCATGGTAAAAAAAATGTAACAATGTGTAATATAATATGATGCATGTCATGTGCACAAATCAATCTTAATACACGATTAGTGATAGTTAATCACGATTAGCATTAAAATGGAATATAATTAATCATAAAAAATTTATAATTTGCTTAAATCATATAAAACACACTCATTTCCATAATTCCTATAATTTTCCAAATATTTCCCAATTTGTCGGTATTTAATTATATCACAACACTAAAATATTCATAATATTTATTATTTAATTATATAAATTCCCAAAAATAATATTTTATTTTTCTGAAATGTTACACGCATGAACGTTTAACCCGAAATATGGGAGGAGAGATTGGTCCCACCGGACGTGCCAGAATCTGTAGGGTGTATTTCGTCACCCCATTGAGATGGGAATACGCACGCGCTTGTCAGGCTCATTACAGATTCCCCCTGCCTAGGGTAGGCCGGGGTTTATTAATTATGGGGATCCGAATCTCCGACAGCCGGGGACTAACCTGCCGTTAATTACCCCTCGCTTTTGGAGCGAGAGAACCTCCGATTGACGGGTTAAACTGGTTATGCGAACTCAATGCGATGCGTTGGTGTGTGTGTGTTTTTTTTGTTCCATTGTTACAAAAAAAAGGATAAATATAATTTCTATATATAAAAAAATAAGTAAATAAATATTTAGAGAAACGTTTTTTTTATTTTTATTTTAAAATATTATTTATAATTTATTTAATATTTATTTTTTTAAATAAAAAAGATTAAAAGAAAGAAGAGAAAGAAGAGAAAAGAAAAGAAAAGAAAAAAAGAGGGGGGAACCTGGGCTCCCATTTAATGGGAGCATCCCCTCACATGCTAGCATTGGGGGGGAGGGGGGCAAAAGGGCTCCCATTAAATGGGAGCTCTCCCCCTCACGTGCTAGCATGTGACCCCTGGCATGTGAGGGGGGCCAAAAGGGCTCCCATTAAATGGGAGCCCCCATTAAATGGGAGCCCATCCCCTCACGTGCTAGCATGTGATGGGGGCAAAAATGGCTCCCACTTAATGGGAGCCATACCCCTCACGTGTTAGGTGGCCAAAGGGCTCCAAAAAAATGATTTTTTTACATGGAGCTCAACTCCAAAAGAAATTTTTTTGTAGAGTTAAACTCCAAAAAAAATTTAAATATGGAGTTTAACTCCAAAAAGATTTTAAATGGAGTTTAACTCCAAAAAAAATTTTATTGTGGAATTAAACTCCAAAAGGAGTTTTAAATGGAGTTCAACTCCAAAAAAAGAATTTTAAATGGAGTAAAGTTCCTAAAAAATTTTAAATGGAGTTTAGCTCCAAAAAGACTTTTATTGCGGAGTTAAACTCCAAAAGAATTTTAAATAGAGTTCAACTCCAAAAAAATTTAATGTGGAGTTAAACTCCCCAAAAGGAGTTTTAAATGGAGTTCAACTCCAAAAGAATTTTATTTGTAGAGTTAAACTCCAAAAGAATTTAAATGGAGTTGAACTCCGAAAGAATTTTTATTGTAGAGTTAAACTCCGAAAGAATTTTAAATATGGAGTTAAACTCCAAAAGAATTTTAAATGGTATTCAACTCCAAAAATATTTTTGTTGTGGAATTAAACTCCTAAAAAGATTTAATGTGGTGAGGAGTTAAACTCCACTAAATGGGGAGCCTTCCCCTCACGTGAGAAGGAGGGAAAGCTCCCACTTAGTGGGAGCTCCCCTCTCCCTCACGTGAGAGGAAGCAAGAGATCCAAAAAAAAAAAATCTGTGATGGAGTCAAACTCCAAAAATATTTATTTGGAGTTAAACTCCTAAGAGAATTTTATTCGAAGTTAAACTCTAAAAAAAAAAGTTTTTATTATAGAGTCAAACTCCAAAATAATTTTATTTGTGGAGTTAAACTCCAAAAGATTTTCTCCTTTCTCTTTTGAGAAGAAACCTAAAATGGGTTCTCTTGAAACTCCAAGATCTAGATCTTGGATGATAAAAAAGGAGACCATTTTTCTTCTCTTGATGGAGTCTTGAGAGCTGGGTTTATGGTAAAACTTTATTTAGTTTTAGAAAAAAAAAGAGCTAAGCTCTTGATTTATTTGGAAAATGAAAAGGAAGAGGAAGAACTTGAAGAGAGAGTGGAGGCACAAAGCCTAGAGTTTGAGAGAATGAAGAGTGTATCCTTTATTCATCATCATGTTGCCTTATATAAGCTTACACATTTACATATAGCCTCTTAGGCTTTACAAAATGGCATTTTTCCTACCCCATGCCTCATGTGCTCATTTCTTTTGCACATAAGCCATGAGCTTTACAAAAATTTGACTTTATGCCTATTTTGTTTACATTCATGCATAAAAAATTACATCAAAATTAGTTATTACATGATTTTTATTTTGGCATGGAGGAGGGCCGGCCGCTTCATGTTCGGACTCAACTTGGGCATGGGCCCACTTGATCTGGGCTTGGGCCCATTTGACTTGGGGTTGACCTTGACTTTGACTTGGTCAACCGGGATGCCATTTTCCACTCCAACAACTAGGGAACCCAGCAGGCTTGAAGAATGTCATGAATTGAGACACGGTCGTTTGAGGATGTTGGGTTATTCCAGCGCCCTGATCATCTACCGTGACCGAATGCGGAACAAATTTTTTTATAAAACTGGCGCTAGAACAACCCCATAAAACGGATCGACCATTAACCCTAATCTAGCAAACATAAAGAGGAGTTAAGAATTGTTATACTGAATGATCTGTATCCTTCGGTCTTTAACCATCTTTCTAAGCTTCTAGAGGCCACCATGATCAAGCTTGATCGCCGGTCTCCCTCCATTGAAGATGATCCACCTGAAGATTTATAGTTCGAGCTCTAACCTCATAGCCGAGGTAACTAGGGTACCTAATTCGCTAAACTAGATAGCCTAGAGGATGTAGAATCTAAAGATGGATTAATTTGTCTCCAAACACCGTAGGTTTCTCAACACATGAGACTTGAAGGGTGGAGGTAGAAGAAGAAGCTTGAGGAGATGAGGGTGTAGCAACCTGATTAAGAGAGGTTTTGTCAATCAAAAATATTTACCGCAATCAAGAACGGCGTCGCATGAAGCTAGCCGGTGAATACGGGTCGGTCCACAGGGATGTGTAAATCTCCTTTAAGTTCTGACGAGTTAATTCCAAATGATGTTGGGTCTTATAAATAAACCTAAAAATTGAAGTTGTATGCTACTAGGATTAGAAACTTGCTAGGATTAGGTTTAGGGAAAATTTGGTAAACAAAGATCTACATCTCTTTCTATTGCCATTAATTAAATATATCATATTAGTGTTATGGTAAATCTTAACAAAGGGGATTAGGATGATTGGGAAGATTGATTCTCCTTCTAGATCCTTGTCCTTCCTTTCTTAATCTTTACCCTAACCTCCATGGAAAACCTTAAAATCCGGGCCTTTAGACTACGGAATCACCGCTACCTCGAGGGTAGAGTGCCGTAGGGAGCGGAATAAGAAGGTATGCATGGAGTTCTAATATTCATAAAAGATTGGAAACGAAAAGAGATGAGAGATCTTCATCTCTCAAATCCTTCCCTACTCCTAACCCTAACAAGCGAGGAAACTACTCGCTCATTGAGGGGATGAAGAAAGACATGATTTTATTAAAGAGAGAAAACATTTACTGCAAGTTAATAAAAACTAAACTAAATTAAACTAAGGCAAGAAAGTAATTTACCTAGGGCAGATATGAAAAACTACAACTACTGCAAGAAAAATAACCTACTTACTTTTGATGCGCTCTAACTTCAAGAAAACAGAATTTTATTCATGAGTAAAGGCATAAGAAAATACAAAGCTTTTGGGTTCTATTTATAGGACATAGAAACCCTAGGTTTACAATTGCTCCGCATGTCTACAATTACAAATATACCCCCAGGAAATCTTTCCATAGCCTCCTCAGAATTATGGTAAACTTTTCTTCGCGCACGGGCACTAGACGGCCGCGGAACCGCGGCATGGGTAGGCATTGGGCCGCGGTTCCGCGGCCCTTTGAGGAGTTCACTTCATGAATTTTTCTGGGCTGCATCATGGTTATTTGTTCTTGTTATTTCTTCAGTTTATTTCTCTGTTTGGCTTCTGTATTAATTCCAGATCTTCAGTGAACACTTTGCAATGGATCTTTTAACCGTCTGCTTTGTATTTGTGGATCTTGCGTTGCCTTGTTGATGGTGAACCGTTCTTCTTCTAGGCTTTACTAAGATCTTCCTATTTATTGGTCAAAAGTCCTTCTTTTGTGTCGTCTTTTGTGTTTTTCACTGTTTTCGCTCCAAGAACCTGTAACCTGTAACATGTAGCAGACATGGGTCAAAAGCACCTGTTTTTATTCTAAAATGCGTAAGAATGGGGAATACAAGATGCAATATTATGTTATGAACAAATACCCCCAAACTTATCTTTTGCTCGTCCTCGAGCAAACTTATTATTTTATTTATCCTCGATAAAAATCTAACCTAGCCACACTTTCACAGGGAAACGCGATTGCACTGAGCACGTGCAACAAGCCGTTAAACCTCTAGGTGTCCCTAGTAGGAGGAGTGTTGTCTCCTGAGGGTTTTCAGCGGATTACACCCACAAAATCCTATCAATTCGGCTTTTCGACTTTTGTTCTCCAATTAGGTTTTCTAAAAAGGAATTCTATTATCGTCGACCCGCAAATTATCCACCCATATTCTTCACACTTCCTCATCTTTTAACTTAAGATTATACATGTTCTATAGAATTACTTAGCTTTCGGCATTTCTTAAGTTTTCCTTCTACAGTTTCATCTCCACTTAGGAATTTCTATCAACTCTATTAAAGATACAAGTTTTATTCTTCATTCCTTTCTCTTATCTAAACTCTAATCACATATCCCCACGTGTGTGTAAATGTCACCCCTACACTAGGAAATTCAAATCAAGCAATCGTACACTCATCCATTGTCCAAAGCACTTATTAATTTGTGAATTTTTACTTGAATTTCGCTTACACATCCTTCATGCGACCGTTAATACTTCTTGAGGTACCAACGACCGATTACAAGATGCGTTAGCACTTTAAAGCGTATTTCCTAGTTTTGCAATACCCAAGGCTTTTAGCAGTGACTCCCAAACCAGTTGGTCTAAGGCACTAGGTGATGAAGCACCCTCGCTAAATATTTTTCTATTTTTACAGCCTTAAGTAATCACAAAAACCAGTGTCCATTTTTTTTTCTTTATTCACTTTTTTTTCTTTTATTTTTATTGTACTAAGGACTTTAGACAAGAGCATTTCAAGGTCTCTTCTACTATTCCAAGTTTCAAGGTGCGTGATTGTGCATTTTGTAGGGTACATGTTTTCAGAATCTAGACTTAAGCTAGGAACTATTTTTCAAACTTATTCTCTAATAAGAACATCAATACTCTTCCCTCATTTTGACTTAGCCCAAGAAGTGAACCCAAAATTTGCCTATTTCTAAATAACCTACAAAGACATATACTTTCTACCGTTAAACTCTAAGGAAGGTTATTTTTAATTTGCTAAGTCTAAGATCTAGTTTTTCCTAGCCAGTTAACCTTTTTATCAAACTCAAGTCAATTAACCAAAATTGAATACAATAATTTTTATAATTTTTGAATTTTTTCAATTTTTATGGGTTTTTCTGTTTTCTAATTTTTTTATTTTCCAAGTTTCAAATTTTTATGATTTTTTTATATAAAGATGCAATGCAGAAATTAAATATGTAAAAGGAAAAGAAATATATACAATATGCAATGCACAAGATAACTATATACATTACCCTCTCCCCCAAAGTTGAGCAAAGCAGTGCCCTCATTGCCCGGCCCCACGTCGCGCTCGTGAGCGTGAACGTGATCTTTCCCCTCTAGCCAAAAGGGTTTGAATACCCCTCTCAATTTCCGTCAACCGACGGTCGTGATCTCGTGTTGTCGCCCGAAACTCATCCCTCAAAGAATCAATTCTTCTCACTGTTCTCCGCATCAATCGTGCATGCTCCTGAGGGTTCAGTTCTTCCCCGCTCGATGTCGAGCTCGAGCTAGGGGTGTGTACGGGAATATTTTCTGCCGGTTCCGTTCGTGTACAAATATCAGTAAGTCTAGAGTAGGACGAAGTAACGCCCTCAATGAGTGGTCGAACCGGAACACCGTCTATCATGTAAGAATCAAATTCCTCGACGGGGAGGAAATAACGGCAGAGTTGGGTGACTAACATGGAACATGGGTAGATGGTACCCCTTTTCCCCGTACCTATAGACTGGAGCAATACAGTGCACATGTCGAACCGTGGATTTTTTGTCATAAGTGTGTGTACGACATGTAATGAGGGGGTGAAGAAAGTCGTGTTGTGCGAACTACCAAAGATATTGTTTTGTGCCCACCGGCACACAGTAAAAACGTTCGCGAAAAGGGTCCATGCTTGGATACCCTTACGCGGCTCTCGTGCGCAGTCATTCCCCATCAAGGGCATATAATCCTCAAAGTGCAAGGGATGGTCATGTGCGGGTACACGTGGTATGAGTGTGACCTCGTGGATCATATCCCTATCAATTTGAATTACGCGATCTCCCCAATTTATTTTAATGTAGCCTAAGTTGTCTAGACTATTATCCTCCATTGATTCATAAAATAGGGCAACGAGTTCAGGTAGGGCAAACGCAGAGGAGTGATTATAAAGCAGGAAATTCCAGCCCCTTTGCTCGATTTCATGTGCAAAATATCCACCGTATACTTCGTGTGTGAAAACCAGGGAAAAACCCCTTTCAAACTGCATTTTATGTGCCATATAGATTTTCCAGAAAAAAATATGCAGGAACAGAGAGGAAATCGACAGAGTTACCTCCCCTGAAAATTTCAGGGGGCGAAGACACCAGACGGCGGCAGAAGCGCGGCGGGAGGCAGCAACTGCGGCGGGATCACGGCGGATTGGCGGTGGTACTGCGAGATTTTTCTGGAGCAGGTCGGTGGCGGCGCTAGGGTTTTATGGGGAGAAAAAAAATTTAGGGTTATAGAAGACAGAGAGCTCGGGACTTATAAATAGAGGAAAGATGGTGAGTTTGTAGAAAGCACCCTCATAAATAAGGGTTTTATTTGTAAATAGAAAAAAGTCAGCTATTAATTCTGCAAATTTGCAATTAGGTCCAAAATTATATATATTTTTTTATTTATTTATTTATTTTTATTTTTTTTGGAATTTTGGGAATATATATTTACAAATTATATACACACCCCCAAACTTATTTGAAATAATGTTTTGGAAAAAAGAAATTTGGCGGTGAAAGTGGAGGAAAATTACTCAGTGTAGATCGGCTCCTGCAAGAACAGGAGCTCCTCCGCAGGGTCCGCTGTGAGGAACGGTTTCAAACGATGCCCATTTACTTTGAAAAGCGTACCATCCTCCGGGGTTTCCAGATCAACCGCACCGTGTGGATAAACGGTGCGGACTACAAAAGGTCCCTTCCACCTAGAACGGAGCTTGCCGGGATGAAAATGTAACCGAGTATCATATAATAAAACCTGTTGACCGGGTTTAAATGTCTTTCGCAAAAGGTTTTTATCATGAAATACCTTAGCTCGGTTCTTAGCAATCACGGCATTATCATATGCCTCATCCCGCAGCTCTTCTAGTTCATTTAACTGCAGCTTTCGGTTGCTGCTCGCATCTCCTAAAGATACATTCAGCTCTTTAATGTCCCAAAATGCCTTATGCTCAATTTCTACTGGGAGGTGGCACGCCTTCCCGTAGACAAGCCGGTATGGAGACATGCCAAGATCGGTCTTGTATGCAGTACGGAAAGCCCATAGTGCGTCGATTAATTTGAGTGACCAATCTTTACGGTTTTTAGAAACCGTTTTCTCCAAGATTTGCTTAATTTGCCGATTCGAGACCTCGGCTTGCCCACATGTTTGGGGATGGTATGGCGTTGACAGCTTATGGGTGATAGAGTATTTGCGCATTAGAGACTCAAAAGTCCTATTGCAGAAGTGAGAACCATTATCACTTATTATCGCGTGATGGTGCCCGAATCGAGAAAAGATGTGTTCTTTAAGAAATCGAACGACGACCTTGTTGTCATTCGTTTGACTAGGCACAGCCTCGACCCACTTTGAAACATAGTCAACAGCCAAAAGAATATACACATTTCCAAAAGAGTTAGGAAATGGTCCCATAAAATCTATACCCCAAACATCAAAAATATCTACAACCAAAATTGGTTGGAGCGGAATTTCATTTCTCCGCGATATCCGGCCCAAGTGTTGGCACCGGGAGCAAGTTTTGCAGTATTCGAATGCATCTTTGAAGAGTCGTGGCCAATAGAAACCACATTGCAAAACTTTCTCGGCTGTCTTCTTTGGGCCAAAGTGCCCGCCACATGCTTGAACATGGCAAAAAGACAGCACACTCTTGATCTCATTTTCTGGCACACACCGACGAATGATTTGGTCAGAACAATATTTAAAAAGATAAGGTTCATCCCAGTAAAAATGCTTTACTTGGGACAAAAATCGTAGTTTGTCTTGTTTCGACCAATCTTTAGGTATCAAGCCGGTGGCTAAGTAGTTTACAATATAGGCGAACCATGGTTCGCAAGAAACGGTCAAGAGTTGCTCATCGGGAAAAACATCAGTGATTGGAAGTTCAAGTGTAGGCGAAGAAGGAAGTCGTGAAAGGTGATCGGCCACTACGTTTTCACATCCTTTTTTGTCCCTTATGATAAGGTCAAATTCTTGTAGCAAGAGGATCCAACGTATGAGCCTCGATTTAGCATCCTTCTTCACAAAAAGGTGGCGAAGAGCTGAATGATCCGTGTACACTATAACTGGAGAGCCGATTAAATAAGGCCGAAATTTTTCAAGTGCAAACACAACCGCTAAAAACTCTTTTTCTGTTGTTGTGTAGTTTAATTGGGCCTCATTTAATGTTCGGCTAGCGTAGTAAATTACATGTGGCATCTTGTTAATATGCTGTCCAAGAACAGCACAAATGGCATAATCTGATGCGTCGCACATAATTTCGAAAGGGTGCGTCCAGTCTGGAGATGAAAGGATGGGCGCAGAAATGAGTGAGTGTTTCAAAGACTCGAATGCTTCCATGCAAGTTGAGTCGAAAACAAAAGTAGTGTCCTTGGCCAATAAGAGAGTCAAGGGTCTAGCAATCTTGCTAAAGTCCTTGATGAACCGTCTATAAAAACCGGCATGGCCAAGAAAAGCTCGGATATCTTTGATGCATTTGGGAGGAGGAAGATTAGAAATGACTTCAATTTTGGCTCTATCAACCTCTATGCCGTTTTGCGAGATGACATGTCCTAAGACAATGCCTTCTCGTACCATAAAGTGGCATTTTTCCCAATTCAAAGCTAGGTTCTTCTCCCTACAGCGGGTAAGAACTGCGTCAAGATGTCGTAAACACTCGTCGAAGGAGTCACCGAAAATGGAGAAATCATCCATAAAGATTTCCAAAAACTTCTCCACCATGTCCGAAAAGATCCCCATCATACATCGCTGAAATGTAGCGGGTGCATTACATAACCCAAAGGGCATGCGACGATAAGCAAAAGTGCCAAAGGGACAAGTAAATGTAGTCTTGTCTTGATCCTCTTTGGCTATGGGGACTTGATTATAACCGGAATAGCCATCTAAAAAGCAGTAGAACTCGTGCCCCACCAATCGTTCTAGCATTTGGTCAATGAATGGTAAAGGAAAGTGGTCCTTCCTTGTCGCGGCATTGAGTTTCCGGTAGTCGATGCAAACTCGCCACCCAGTTTGGGTGCGAGTGGGAATTAACTCATTTGCCTCATTGGTGATGACCGTGATGCCCGATTTCTTTGGCATGACATGAATGGGGCTAACCCATTGGCTATCCGAGATAGGGTAAATGATACCGCTATCAAGACACTTAACAATCTCCTTCTTGACCGCCTCTTTCATAATGGGGTTGAGGCGTCTTTGTGGATCCCTTGCCGGCTTGGCATCATCCATCAAGTGTATATGATGTTCGACTATGAGGGGACTAATCCCCTTGATGTCCGCCATAGACCAGCCGAAAGCTTGCCGATTATTGTATAAGACCGTTAAAAGAGCCTTCTCTTGCTCGAGAGCTAGAGAGGCCGATATGATAACGGGTAAGGTCTCATTGTCACCTAGATAAGCATATTTTAGGTGCAACGGCAAAAGCTTTAGTTCGAGTTTAGGTGGTGAAACAATGGATGGTAACAATGGAGTAATTGTTTCAAACTCGAAGGATTCCATCAAAGGTTCAAATTAAGTGTACGCTACCGAGCCGGATGGTTCAACTAACTCATCCAAAAAAGCAAAAGACTCAAACTCGGGTGGAGAGTCTTCAAGATCGTCAACAAAGGTGAAACACTCATAATCTTTGTCCGTCGTGATAGCTGTGTCGGATTCTAGGAGGAACGCACTAGTGGCGTCAATATTGCTGTGATCAAACATGAAATTTTCAAACTCACAGTCCTCCTCCGCGATCTCATTGATCGAGCACACATCAAGTACGCTAGAATTAGGCTCGCAAGGCTGACTTCCTAACTTGAAAATGTTGAGTTCAACTGTCATATTGCCAAAAGATAGATTCATTGAACCGTTACGACAGTTGATTACCGCGTTAGAAGTCGCGAGGAATGGTCGACCAAGTATCACCGGAATTTGATTACGGAGGTTAGCGACTGGCTGTGTATCCATAACAATAAAGTCAACGGGGAAAATGAAATCCCCTACTCTAATCAACACATCCTCCAACTCTCCCCTAGGATGGGTGATTGATCGGTCGGCCATTTAGAGAGTGCAATGAGTAGGCTTAAGCTCTCCAACGCCTAACTGTTCGTACACCGAATAAGGTAGCAAATTGACACTAGCACCAAGATCTAATAGTGCTCTATTGATGGTCTTGTTCCCAATTGTGATCGAAATAGTAGGACAACCGGGGTCCTTATGCTTTGGGGGTAAAGAATTGACAAGAGCATCACCAACAGCACTAGCCACGAAAACTTTCTTTGGTACTTGTGACTTCCTCTTTTTGGTGCATAAGTCCTTTAAGATTTTTGCATATGAAGGAACTTGTTGGATTGCATCCAAAAGAGGGATATTTATGCTAACCTGTTTGAACAACTCTACAATCTTCTCCATCTGTAGAGTTGGTTTATTAGATCACAACCGATTTGGAAAAGGAATATTTTGAAAAGTCGTTGAGTCCAATTTTTGCGGATCAGATTGTTGAGTTGGAACGGAACCCCATGTAGATGTGTTCATGTTGTGAGAAGAGGGTCCGTTCGAGCTAGAAGAAGTAGAGCCATGTGAAGGATGGAGAATAGGCTTTAAAGAAGAAGAAGAAGATGAAGAACCACCGGCAGGGGTGTCATGGTGAATACCCACATTGTTTTGCAGCACTTTTCTGGATCTCAACGTGGTCACAGCATTCACGTTATGATTCTGCTGTTCATGTGCAATATGTGTGTGACCGGGATTTGGGAGTGGTTAAGACGGAAGCTTTCATTTCTCTCGCTCTTTCAATGCTGCGTTGAGTTGTGCAATTTGTGCCTCAATAGCTTTGATGCTTTGATCGTGTGAGGCACTGTTTTGCACCAAAGATTGAACAGAAGTCTCTATCCTAGCTGTGGACTGTGCAGATTGCTTTAGGAATGCTTCTAGACTTCTTTCGAGCGAGCTAACAGCATTTTAAGGGGGAACAAAATTGTTGGGTACAAAATTGTTCATCTGATTAGGGTAAGGTTGCTGTTGGAGAGGTTGCTGAAATTGAGTTTGTGGAGGTGCTTGTTGTTGTGGAGGAGGAGCCCTTTGAAAATTGTTGTTTCCTTGGGATTGTTGATTTTGGTTCCAAGAGAAATTAGGGTGGCTCTTCCAACCCGGATTGTATGTCGAAGAGTATGGATCATTTCTTTGTCGTTGCTGAAAGGCAGCATTGACTTGATCCTGTCCTTGAGTAGATGCAGTGTAAGGACACTCTTCGGTGAGATGTGATGGATCCGAACAACAAGCACAAACAGTTCGTGGAGGCACAACAGGGGCAGGAGAAGGTGCTGAGATTTTGGTCTCAAGCGCTTCTAGCTTTTTCGTAAGAGCGGCCATCTCGTCCTTCATAGCAATTGACATCTCTACTTGATGTATGCCTGCCCTAGGTTGACCAATAGAAGATGATGATGTGGTCTTGGTGCTCTCCCACTGAATTGTTTGTTCACTAAGATCCTCAAGAAACTGCCACGCTTCCTCACTAGATTTGGACAGAAAGTGACCTTGACTAATGGTTTCTAGCAACTGCTTCATTGTCGGGTTCAATCCCTTGTATAATGTTTGGCAAAGTTGCCATCTTTCGATCCCATGGTGAGGACATTGAACGAGTAGGTCTTTGAATCTTTCAAAACATTTCCAAAATGGTTCGGCAGGAAGCTGTGAAAATTGTATAATCTCATTACGGATTTTAGCAGTTTTGTGATGAGGATAGAACTTTTTAAGAAAAGCTTTCACAAACTCGTCCCAATTTCTAATTGAATGTGATGCGGTGTTGTATAGCCACTTCTCGGCTAGGTCATATAAGGTGAAAGGAATGACCCTTAGCCTTATAACGTCATCACTTAATTGGGTAGTTTTCATCATGGCGCAAATGTTTTGGAATTTGTTGATAAAGATATATGCATCTTCGGATTCCAAACCATGAAATTTAGGCAGCATATTGATGAAGTGGGGTTTGATCTCAAAATTGTCCCCATTAGCCGGTGGGAGGGAAAGACAAGTAGGAAGGGCGGTGCGGACGGGGTAGAAAAGATCCTGGAGCGCGACTCGTGCGGGCGCTTCAACAGGTGGGTGATTCGGGTTATTCGCACCTAACGAAGGTGGAATCCTTCCCGTCGGTAAGGTGTTGTTAGGATCGTATCCCGACATACCTTCGGAAGAAGAATGTGATGGTGAAAGTGAAGAAGTGGACAGGATTTCGACTTCGGAGTCGAAAGGTTCGTCGGTCGGTACCAACGAAACACGGAATAATCGGGCGCTAGGGTCCCTAGTCCAACCGGACATACACTAAAAGGGTTAGTGTAGTCGAAAGATAAAAGACAGAATTTGAAGGTAAGAAAACGTCAATAAGAAGAAGTGGTGTGAGTGAGTGCAAAGATTTCTTTAGCGACAAGTTGCAAGTTTTGAAAAGATTTTTCCTTTTTTTTTTTTAAGTGAGCTTTTGCAAAAAGATTTTTTGAAAAGAGACTTGTGACACAAATGCAATTAACCACACATGGATAATCAGGCCTAAGTCTAGGGTCACCTAGGTCAGCTAGACAGCTCCTAACTGTTCCAAAGGGCTAGAGATAGGACCTCAAACCGCCTCTTCACCGTCAGTTGAAGCCAGGTAAGTGCCAGGTAAGTGGGAAGGAACCACACTGTGGGCCTAATTAAAAACCACTAGCCTTGACACACTTGCCTAGGCACCGCAAAGATAGGTTAGGATAAACGGCCGATGCCTATACTAGTCCTTTGTCCTATTGAGCTCGACGTCCTTAGGGCTGAGTCTAATATTTTTTAATTAAAAATGGTCAATGCAAATGCTTTAAGTGATTTTTGGGGTCCTGGGAAGGGTGATGAAATCCCCACCCAATCTGAATTGGTCAATAGCCCCTTAAAGTCAGATTAAAGTATGCAAAGCAGTAAATCACTTGCAATCAATTTGCTATTTAGCGCGGCGCAAAGAATCCTGCAGAAAATCAATTATTGGAAGGGGGAAGAAGATTTTTAGCGCAAAGAATCCTGCAGAAGATTTGGCAAAAGATATATGGGGATTTGTAGAGGGGAGAATGAGGAAACAAACAGTGCAAATTTCGTGCAGAGATCTCCACAGGAAGCCGCGGAATCGCGGTCTGGGGCAGGTAATAGCCGCGGAATCGCGGTCTCCTTGAGGTATCAGGGCTCCGGATTTTCTCTGCTGCTCTGTAATTTCAATCTCCTCCTGTTTTGATGTACCCTTTTCTGACTTGCCTTCTGTGTTGTTTCAGATTCGTCAAACCTGCACGGATTCACAAAGAAAACACTTCAAACAATAAAAGATGATAGAATTTTTGATTTTTGATTTTTTCAGATTTTTTTGCTTTTTTAGATTTTATATTAACCCGAAATTACAAAAAGAAAATTTTACGTCATCCCCGGCAACGGCGCCATTTGATTAAGAGAGGTTTTGTCGATCAAAAATATTTACCGCAATCAAGAACGGCGTCGCATGAAGCTAGCCGGTGAATACGGGTCGGTCCACAGGGATGTGTAAATCTCCTTTAAGTTCTGACGAGTTAATTCCAAATGATGTTGGGTCTTATAAATAAACCTAAAAATTGAAGTTGTATGCTACTAGGATTAGAAACTTGCTAGGATTAGGTTTAGGGAAAATTTGGTAAACAAAGATCTACATCTCTTTCTATTGCCATTAATTAAATATATCATATTAGTGCTGTGGTAAATCTTAACAAAGGGGATTAGGATGATTGGGAAGATTGATTCTCCCTCTAGATCCTTGTCCTTCCTTTCTTAATCTTTACCCTAACCTCCATGGAAAACCTTAAAATCCGAGCCTTTAGACTACGGAATCACTGCTACCTCGAGGGTAGAGTGCCGTAGGGAGCGGAATAAGAAGGTATGCATGGAGTTCTAATATTCATAAAAGATTGGCAACGAAAAGAGATGAGAGATCTTCATCTCTCAAATCCTTCCTTACTCCTAACCCTAACAAGCGAGGAAACTACTCGCTCATTGAGGGGATGAAGAAATACATGATTTTATTAAAGAGAGAAAACATTTACTGCAAGTTAATAAAAACTAAACTAAATTAAACTAAGGCAAGAAAGTAATTTACCTAGGGCAGATATGAAAAACGACAACTACTACAAGAAAAATAACCTACTTACTTTTGATGCTCTCTAACTTCAAGAAAACAGAATTTTATTCATGAGTAGAGGCATAAGAAAATACAAAGCATTTGGGTTCTATTTATAGGACATAGAAACCCTAGGTTTACAATTGCTCCGCATGTCTACAATTACAAATATACCCCAAGGAAATCTTTCCATAGCCTCCTCAGAATTATGGTAAAATTTTCTTCGCGCACGAGCACTAGACGGCCGCGGAACCGCGGCATGGGTAGGCATTGGGCCGCGGTTCCGCGGCCCTTTGAGGAGTTCACTTCATGAATTTTTCTGGGCTGCATCATGGTTATTTGGTCTTGTTATTTCTTCAGTTTATTTCTCTGTTTGGCTTCTGTATTAATTCCAGATCTTCAGTGAACACTTTGCAATGGATCTTTTAACCGTCTGCTTTGTATTTGTGGATCTTGCGTTGCCTTGTTGATGGTGAACCGTTCTTCTTCTAGGCTTTACTAAGATCTTCCTATTTGTTGGTCAAAAGTCCTTTTTTTGTGTCGTCTTTTGTGTTTTTCACTGTTTTCGCTCCAAGAACCTATAACCTGTAACATGTAGCAGACATGGGTCTAAAGCACCTGTTTTTATTCTAAAATGCGTAAGAATGGGGAATACAAGATGCAATATTATGTTATGAACACAACCATGGAAAAATGGCTAAGTGTTGTGTGAGCTCAAGAATGGATCATTCCTAAAGAAAATATCTCACAACACTAAAAATATCAAGCATGCCTCAATAGTGCCACCATGAGTCATCCCATGAGTCACCACAAAACCATACTCAATATTAAAGCCATAACACTTCATCCCTCTACCCCATTAAACCATTTAAACAAATGGTTAAAACTAAAATGAGATGTCTTATTCTAGAAGCACCTTATAATAAATTACAAGAATACCCCTCTTCCATTTATACATACCCGTATCCGTATTCTGAAAATTAGAATACAAAGAGATGAAAATAATCCAATAATATAATACTAGAATCCGACTTAAACCAAAACCCACTAGTATTATCCGTCCGAATCATGATACGTGTACAAGTGCACGTATATGATCGAACCATGTCATAAAACCATACGGCCTCTACATCGTTTTGCCCGAAGCAAGGAAACCCTCTGTGTGGGAATTTAAAGACTGTCAATACCCTTGCAATGGGTTTAACCACAAGCATGTCAGCGGCACTAGCTGTACGTAACGGCTACCTAGGTATTGAGCGAAAAGAAGGCCGATCCGAACCCCTACTGAGTATGTCCGTGATAATCTTCGTACGGTCTGGTCTTTTCGTCTAAGAGTATCGCATATTGAGTCTAAGGGGGTCGATAAAGTCAGACCCCTAATAACACGACATTTCGTGTCGGTATGAAGCCCATCACCAACAGAGAAACTACTGATCCAAATCAGTAATTCTCGTCTATCTTGGCCAAGGATTTCTGGTGATGGCCACCCGTGAACTACACAACATCAACCCCCAATACCGGGAGAGACGAATCTCCGACGATCCGCTCACTGCCTCCATGTGGCTCGGGACTGTACCCAACTAAAACCTGTTTGCACGACTCTTTTGAGCCGTGGTAGGGTAGTAATCAAAGCACAGTGGGAACTCACACGAGAAAAATGAAGATCTTAGGTCGACAGACTAACCTGTACACATGTCACCTGGGAACTGCTATCTGACAATAGGTATAATACCAACTAGCATGTTCCCGGCGAGTCCGTCCAGTGTACTCATAACCCAATGAGCACATGTATACTATCTTAGGTGACAAACAGACACCAATGGCTTATGAGACCGGCCACCGCTCCTCGTCGGGATCTCAATAAGTACACACTAGTCTACTCGGGAGTATCAATGCCCAGTCTCGATACTCTCTCGACTAGGGACATTTAAGGATGTGCTTATAGACCACCCAGCTCCAATGTATATGATCGCCATCATAATGTTGGTAGTCAAGCAAGAATCCTATGAGCTCTATCAATGTCACGCCCCGCTTCCTGGTGTACGGGCAGAGGACGCGACGAGGCCGCTACGTATTTACTCAGAAGTAAATACGCTAAGCGTAACTATGCAATATAAAAGAAATGTACATAAGAGACAAATGTAATGAAACGGCAACTTTAATTATTAACATTCTTTTGTACAATGCATGGAAAAGTAAATACATCTGAATGAAAGCAATGCCTAAACAATGGCATAACAGAAATGGAAAGTACTGAAATGAAATGTGTATAAGTGTAACTACAGCTCGGGATCTTCAATAACTGATCCAAATCTTCAGTGCTAAGCTCGATCTCTGGAAGGTCTGAAACACCTCACGACATTCAAAAAAGGAGAAAGAGAATGTCGTCAGCGAACAAATCGCTCGGTAAGTCCTAAAGATAAGGTAGAAGTAGAATAGACAGAGAGAAAGTGTAGTATAGCTTTTAAAGTTGTATTATTTTGTTATACTGTTGTATTTAGTGTTAACGCTGTTGTTTGTAACTTGGTACAGAAGATGTCAGTGTATACGAGAGGAGTCCCTATATGCCAGAGACTAATGCAAATGGAAGTACAAGGCTCCGTCGATAATACCACGGAACAACGGCATGGCTGTAATTACGTCTTAATGGTTGTTGTCTCGTGCCACTCCTAACACCTTCCGTACCAATCTACCTCTTAAACCCCGCGAAGTATTGATTGTATTATTTGTGTTGTATTGTAAATTGTATTGCCTTGTATATATGGATGACTTGCCGAAACCATGATATCAGTAGATGAATGTAATTGGAGAATCATGGATGTAACTGGAGAATCATGTAAATGGATGTATATCTATGGTTCGGTTCAGTCAATATAGATTGAATATATTGAATATATGGATTCATGGATTCATATTGAATTGTAGTATTGTAGATTGTACTTCAATTATATTCAAGTCAGATTAATTATAATGAGACTCAGTCTGAGTCAGACAATTATAAAAGAAATTAAATTCCTGAATTATGTTTTGGTGTTTTCGGTAACCGCTGAACATGGGCGACAGGATTTGTGTCTTTTTCAAAGACGATTACCGTGTTGATAACACCGTTTGTTAAGTTGTCTACCTTAAATAGGCAAGCACCCATATCTTCGGCTCCCCGAGGCTCAAGAGACCGGTCCCGCATAAACCTATATTTACTAGGGTCCTTATTATAATGTATAAAACTTGAGGGGTTTTATGTAAAAATAATTTTGTATAATTTACAAAATACACATCAAGTATTTAATTATCGTCTTTAGAGTTTTCATAGCTGTAGATTTTATATTTGTGACATTTCTAGTGAATAAACCTCTTTTTCATAATACATGGTATTTAATTGTAATATTGAACTTATATGGAATTTCATGGTATTATTGTGATTCTGTGATTTTAGAAAAGTTGGAATATTTATAATATATCAAAAATAGATATTTTGATCATGCATATATATATATATATATATATATATATATATATATAATTTTATTTTATTATTTTCTAGAAATCTCATTTTCTTAAGATATTCGTATTTCAAATCTCTCGAGAACGAATACTTCTTGCGGAGGTCTGCATCTCGCACTACTAAGCCCGAGGATGTGCGATAATCCGCACCATCCTGAACGGGTTCCCTAAATAGGTTGTAGCGGCGCTTTGCAAAGATTTATAAAAATACGTAATCTTGTAGAAAACGGTTTTAATAGTAAAATGGTATTTATATGTAAAGTTTCGTTTTTCCGTATTATATGTTCCCGAAAGGTATTGTGCTATGTTGCATATGAGTATTGTGAGGATATAGGTCATTACCTCGTGATCTAATTAAAGGTATAGCAAGATTTATGATGTTTTAAAGTAGAAAGTAAACTACATGGTAGTTTACTGAAAAGGGGTAGTAAAAGTTACAAAATGAAATATGTTGCCATGGAACTTGTTCAACATGTTTGTTAATGATTAATAGTCAACATGTAAGGGTTTAACATGGTTGTGTTAAGGAAAATTGAACTTTATAAGAAAACCGAATCGGAAGTCAGATTTAACTCCGCTTCCGTCGGGTTTTATTAAAAGAAGTTTTAAGAATAGAGAATAGAAGAGGGAGGAGGTACTTACTGGCTTAGAGGTTAGAGAAGAGGGAGAGGAAGACGTATGATTTTCCGATGTGTCGTTTCGTCGCCGGAAGCTCCTAGAGTCGTCGTCGGAAGATCGCCGGAGTTTTGCCCTCGTTAACTCCACTTGTATACAAATTTCTAGAGGAATTTCTTGAGAGTTTGGACAGAATTGTGAGTGAGGTGGGTGTGTCTAGAGGTGGTATTTATAGGGTAAAGCTAGGGTTAGGATAGGTGAAAGGGTGAATTGAAAATGTATTAAAAATGGAGTAAATAGGGTTTTAAAGGGGCTCTGTTACTGATCCAAGAAATTAAAGTATACAGGAGTACTGGGGAGGCCAAGAGACAGAAGTTTCATGAACGGTGTCGGCCGATCCGGGGTGAATCGGCCGGCGGCGGCGGCCGAGTCGGCCATTCCGCCGGCCGAGTCAGGCCGAGTCGGGACGGGGTCGGTCACCTTGGGCCCGCCGTCGGTTGGTCTACTCCCTGGGCTATTTTGTTTTATATGCGTAGTGGGGATTTTACGAGTTATGCACGTGTAGGCTCTTGGACTTCTAAAAATTTAAAATAAAACAATATTAAAAATAATGTGGGTGATGGGATTTGAACTCTGGTGCTATGGTTCAGGAGTGCAAGGTCTTACCAATGAGCTACAAGCTCCTTCTTGCTATTAAAAAGCAAAACAAACTTATAACTTGTGCTCAGGCAAAAGTACCCATTTCTGTATATTTTGAAAAATTTGTACGGAAAGTTAGTACAGAAAATTTAGGGTTGTTACATTCTACCCTCCTTATAAAAATTTCGTTCTCGAAATTTGTAAAAGGAAAGTGTAACAGATTCAAGGAAGTTTGGTGACTGAAGTACTAATAATATATGAAAAATATATGAAGGAACTAAAGAATGCGAAGGTTTTGGTAAGATTGTAAACGAGGTAAGGGGATTTTGGGTTAGGACAGATTCAAAATATTTGAAATGATAAGATTCAATGAATATTAATTGTAAAGAATATTTTAGTTGTTGGTTCTTGTGTTATATTGCTTAGGTTGTTCACGTAGAACAGAACTGTATGGTAGTGTTCGATTCAGCTCTGACCTGCATGGGCCGCCAACAAAACCTATCACACCTCGCTTCCCGGTGTACGGGCAGAGAACGCGACGAGGCCGCTACGTATTTACTCAGAAGTAAATATGCTAAGCGTAACTAAGCAATATAAAACAAATGTACACAAAAGACAAATGTAATGAAACAACAACTTTAATTATTAACATTCTTTTGTACAATGCATGGAAAAGTAAATACATCTGAATGAAAGCAATGCCTAAACAATAGCATAACAGAAATGGAAAGTACTGAAATGAAATATGTACAAGTGTAACTACAGCTCGGGATCTTCAATAAACTGATCCAAATCTTCAGTGCTAGGCTCGATCTCTGGAAGGTTCGAAACACCTGACGACATTCAAAGAAGGAGAAAGAGAATGTCGTCAGTGAACAATTCGCTCGGTAAGTCCCAAAGATAAGGGAGAAGTAGAATAGACAGAGAGAGTGTGTAGTATAGCTTTTAAAGTTGTATTATTTTGTTATACTGTTGTATTTAGTGTTAACGCTGTTGTTTGTAGCTTGGTACAGAAGGATGCCAGTGTATACGAGAGGAGTCTCTATATGCCAGAGAATAATGCAAATGGAAGTACAAGGCTCCGTCGATAATACCACGGAACAACGGCATGGATGTAATTACGTCTTAATGGTTGCTGTCTCGTACCACTTCTAACACCTTTCGTACCAATCTACCCCTTAAACCCCGCGAAGTATTGATTGTATTATTTGTGTTGTATTGTAAATTGTATTGTCTTGTATATATGGATGACTTGCCGAAACCATGATATCAGTAGATGAATGTAACTGGAGAATCATGGATGTAACTGGAGAATCATGTAAATGGATGTATATCCATGGTTCGGTTCGGTCAATACAGATTGAATATATTGAATATAGGATTCATGGATTCATGTTGAATTGTAGTATTGTAGATTGTACTTGAATGATATTCAAGTCAGATTAATTATAATGAGACTCAGTCTGAGTCAGACAATTATAAAAGAAATTAAATTCCTGAATTATGTTTTGGTGTTATCGGTAACCGCTGCATATGGGCGGCAGGATTTGTGTCTTTTTCAAAGACGATTACCGTGTTGATAACACCGTTTGTTAAGTTATCTACCTTAAATAGGCAAGCACCCATATATCCGGCTCCCCAAGGCTCAAGAGACTGGTCCCGCTTAAACCTATATTTACTAGGGTCCTTATTATAATTTATAAAACTTGAGGGGTTTTATGTATAAATAATTTTGTATAATTTATAAAATACACCTCAAGTATTTAATTATCGTCTTTAGAGTTTTCATAGCTGTATATTTTACATTTGTGACATTTCTAGTGAATAAACCTATTTTTTATAATACATGGTATTTAATTGTAATATTGAACTTGTATGGAATTTCATGGTATTATCGTGATTCTGTGATTTTAGAAAAGTTGGAATATTTATAATATATCAAAAATAGATATTTTGATCATGCATATATATATATATATATATATATATATATATATATATATATATATATATATATATTATAAAAATAATTTTATTTTATTATTTTCTAGAAATCTCATTTTCTTAAGATATTCGTATTTCAAATCTCTCGAGACCGAATGCTCCTTGCGGAGGTCTGCATCTCGCACTACTAAGCCCGATGATGTGCGATAATCAGCACCATCCCGAACGAGTTCCCCAAATGGGTTGTAGCGGCGCTTTTCAAAGATTTGTAAAAATACGTAATCTTGTAGAAAACGGTTTTAATAGTAAAATGGTATTTATATGTAAAGTTTCATTTTCCCGTATTCTATGTTCCCGAAAAGTATTGTGCTATGTTACATATGAGTATTGTGAGGAGGTAGGTCATTATCTCATGATCTAATTAAAGGTATAGTAAGATTTATGATGTTTTAAAATAGAAAATAAACTACATGGTATTTTACTGAAAAAGAGTAAAAAAAGTTACAAAATGAAATATATTGCCATAGAACTTGTTCAACATGTTTGTTAATGATTAATAGTCAATATTTAAGGGTTTAACATGGTTGTGTTAAGGAAAATTGAACTTTATAAGAAAACCGAATCGGAAGTCGGATTTAACTCCACTTCCGTCGGGTTTTATTAAAAGAAGTTTTAAGAATAGAGAATAGAAGAGGGAGGAGGGACTTACTGGTTTAGAGGTTAGAGAAGAGGGAGAGGAAGACGTAGGATTTGCCGATGTGTTGTTTCGTCGCCGGAATCTCCTAGAGTCGTCGTCAGAAGATCGCCGGAGTTTTGCTCTTCGCTAACTCCACTTGTTCACAAATTTCTAGAGGAATTTCTTGAGAGTTTGGACAGAATTTTGAGTGAGGTGGGTGTGTCTAGGGGTGGTATTTATAGAGTAAAGCTAGGGTTAAGGTAGGTTAAAGAGTGAATTGAAAATGTATTAAAAATGTATTAAAAATGGAGTAAATAGGGTTTTAAAGGGGCTCTGTTACTGATCCAAGAAATTAAAGTATACAGGAGTACTGGGGAGGCCAAGAGACAGAAGTTTCATGAAGGGAGTCGGCCGATCCGGGGTGAATCGGCCGGCGGCGGCGGCCGAGTCGGCCGGTCCGCCGGCTGAGTCAGGCCGAGTCGGGCCGGGGTCGGTCGCCGCGGGTTCGCCGTCGGTTGGTCTACTCCCTGGACTTTTTTGTTTTATATGTGTAGTGGGGTTTTTACGAGTTATGCACGTGTAGGCTCTTGGACTTCTAAAAATTTAAAATAAAACAATATTAAAAATAATGTGGTTGATTGGATTTGAACTCTGGTGCTATGGTTCAGCAGTGCAAGGTCTTACCAATGAGCTACAAGCTCCTTCTTGCTATTAAAAAGCAAAACAAACTTATAACTTGTGCTCAGAAAAAATTACCCCTTTCTGTATTTTTTGAAAAATTTGTACAGAAAGTTTAGGGTTGTTACAATTAACATGTAATAGTAATCTGTAATACCACATAATGCATGTACATAATGATAAAGACAAACCAGATAGCATACTATCATTTTGAGTAAGACTGTTCTATCTGTCACGCCCCACCCCAAGTACAGAGAGTATTGTCTACTCTGGCCGAAGCCGCACGGTTTTGTCCTTCGGGACGAACCGGACCCGGCCAGGGGCCACTTCCCAGGAGGTCATCCATCCCAGAACTTCCCTGACTCGAGCACGCTTAACTACGGAGTTCTTAAGCTCCTGTTGTTCCGGTTCACTTAAAATGCGCCTCTGTATTGAAGAGTGGTATCATTCCATTTATAGTACAGATCTGCCCTCTTTCGGAGTGTATTTCAAAAATTCCCCATTGTTCTACAGTGGGTCCTACGGACTTAAGAGGTAGCCCCCATGGATTCAAGATGTGGCCCCCGCCCACTTAAACATGACACTTAGCGTGGCACTTTGTTCTATGTGGCACTTTGTTCAGTGAGCAAGAACTGGGTCCCGATATTCTCCCGACCTTTGAACAATGGTTCGTTCTCGAACCACAGACCTACTATTGAGAGACCAGCTCCGATACCATTTTGTCATGCCCCTGTTTACCCCAATCAAAGTAAAGCTCTGTTCAAATTCCAAGGCGGGAAACGAAGCAACGCTTCTGTTTCCCCCAATCAGAGCAAGGCTCTGTTTTGAAAATTAAAGTGAAAATTAAAATTAAAATAAAGAAGCAACGCTTTAGATTCCTTGCGCTGCACGCAACGCGCCACGTGTCAAAATTAGACATGCCAGTGCAGGGAGCACTACGCCCGGGGCAGCGCACCCAGTCAGAGCAAGGCTCTATTTAAAATAAAATTTAGAGAAGCGACGTTTCAGCTGACTTGCGCTCTACGCTGCGCGCCGTGTGGCAGCGCAGTTGCGTTGCGCTCTGCGCTGGGCGACACGTGGTGGTGCAGTTGCGCTGCGCTCTGCGCAGCGCGCCACGTGGCGGCGCAGTTGCACTAGCGCAGTGGCGCTGCGCGACACGTGTCAAGCGCAGGTGCGTTTGCGCCAAGTAGAATTAAAATTCTGAGAAATCTTCCTGATCTTGTTAAAACAAGAAGATTGTCTTCTGTAAAACAGAAGCCCTTGGATCAAAGATCCAACGGTGGGGAAAAATCCCTTAATCACCCAGAGAGAGATCTCTTTAACTAATTTAACAAATTAATTAGCACTACATAAAGGCCCCTAGACCCCAATTCTAAAAGACATCAATACACATCAACACAGAGAGAAAAACAGAGAATTCCTCTAAAGAATTTTGAGAAGAGCTCAAAGAAAGAAAAGGTAAAAACCTTTAATAAAAGAAGAATTTCTTCTAAAAAGAGATCAATGATCTAAGAACAAGATCAAAGATCTTCAATAAAAAGAATAATAATAAAAAAAAGCATTGCCTTTTGATGAACCACTGGTTCTGGAATCTTAAAAGATTCTTTTCTTGAATCCAAAATTGGATCAAGATATTAAAACAGTGCCTTGCACTTGTAAATCCGCACTGTTGCGCTCTTGGATTGGCGCAAGCAACCAGAGAGCGCCACGTGTTAGCTCCAGAACAACTTGCGCCATGCGTTTTAAAAATAGAGCACTGCTCTCTTAAGTTGGCGCAACTCACCAGAGCGCGCCACGTGTCAGCAGCGCACTAGCGCAGCGCAGTGGTGCAGCGCACTGCGCTTGCGCCCACCAGAGCGTGACACGTGGCACTATCATATGAGTTTGTACCTTGCGCTCCTCAATTGGCGCAAAGCGCCTGACAAGCCACATGGGGCGCTGTCAGAGCATTTAATGCAATGCATTATCAAGGGCAGAGCCCAATAAAAAAGGTCTATCAGACCAAATAAAAGTGCTATCCACTATTAAAATGGGCAGAGCCCAATTAAAAGGAAAAATGTCTAAAATAGACTAAAATAAAATGCCATGCAGGGGCAGAGCCCAAATAAAGGTCTAATAGGCCAACTACAAATAAAAATGTTGAACATCTTCAACTGGACTTAGCCCAATCATGGCCATAAGTCCTCAAATTAAATTGACTGAGCACAACTGCTCCCTTAAATCAATTTACATCCGGTTCAAGGGTATATCCCCGAACTCCTCTGACACCTATCGTTGTAATCCTTCAACATCGTCAGAGAGGTGATGGGTCCCGACGGTCATACATCAAATGGGCCACTATGTCCCTAAACTGGAACAATAGAGCCCCCAAATGCTCTTTTATCGGATCTAAACGATCCCGTTAATTTGATCTTAGTCTCAAATCAGACTAACGTATCCTTAACAAACGTTTAAGTCGATCTTAGCCCCAAGTACGGCTAACATATCCTTAAACCAAAACCCCAAACCCAAATCTAAGAAAATACGGATTTGGACTAATCCACGTCCTACGGGCGACGACATAAATTAGTCTCCGTATACAATCCACGGGCAACCACAAATAAAACAAATACACACGACACGAAGTGAAATTCTGGAGAAGGAGAAAGTTGTTACCGTGACACGATAGCGTAATTAACTGCAGGGGCTTGCGCCTGCAGAGAAGAGCGTCCCCATAATCAAAAACCCCTCAAACGAGGGGGAATCTGATGAAGTCTGCTACATCGGCCGCATCCGTCTAAACCTCCGATACACGGTGACATAAATCAACTTGGCATCTTCGGAGAAATAGACGGATAAAACCAAATAGCATCTGCCCCGAATCTCAGGCAAGACGTCATCACGTCGCGCCGTCTTTCGGAGGGGAACAGATTCTGGCGCGCCCGGTGGGACCTTTTCCTCTTTCCACTCCACACTTCGTGTGTCGTGTTCGCGAACGAATCGCGGTTTGCTGTGGTTGTCTGTGGATTCGAGATCCTAAGATTTGGTGTCTTGCTCCGTGCAGAAAACAGAAGATCAATGGCTTCAAACTGCACTGCCTGCAACTGCAACTCTCGCTCAGTCCCTGCTGGAGGAGTGACTTACGGGCCCCAAGCGGCCTCTCTTTTCAAGATGCCAGTGGAGCAGGTAACTCAAGCCACCACTGGACTATTCTTCGGGACCATGCTCCCACCGATGAGCTTCAATGCCCCAATGACGTTGCAAGAAGCCCCAAAGAAGTCGGTCTTTAATCGACTTACCACTGCCGCGGCCCCTCTCAATGGGTCGCCCAACTCTAATACCTCAGTTCTCAACAGACAGGGCCAGAACGTCTGCAAGCCAGCGATACCCGAAACTGCTATCCCAAAGCGGATAGCCACCCCGGCTCAAGCGGACAAAATCATTGGAAAGGCTCCTCCTTCCAAGAAGTCAGTTTTTACAAGGTTGTCCATTCCGGTTGCTGCTCCAGGCGAGGTCCGCAAAGCGGCTTCCCCTGCTCAGAGGTCTGTCTTTGACAGATTAAACATTGCTTCTCAACGGGTGTCAGTCTTCGACAGGCTAACACCAATAACAGTCTCTCCTCAAAGCAAGGTACACGACGAAGTCACCCTTATAGCTGAAATAACTCCATCCGCAAGACACGCTCGACGTCGCCACTGGCACCGAGTGAGGAAGGCTGGGGGCAACTCCCCCTCTGGGATAACTCCGCCAGCTCCAACGGTGGGGATCGATGCAGCTGTTCCAACCGGGAACAGTTTTGAATTGCTGAACACGGTGCGCAGAAATTCTCCTACTGCGGTGTTGAAACAAACTCCTTCACCTATTGAGAATACTCCCGAGAAGAAGCTGGAGCAACCCCCTCAACGGCTATCCTCTAAAATTTACGAGGTCTGGCGACAAGTCCAGGAATCGGTGATGGATCAAGGCTATCTCTGCCGATAGAAAAAAATGAAGGTTCGGCAGGAGAAGGATTACTCCGTCAAACCACAAAAAGCAACAGCTACTTGGGTACCCACTACAACGGCCCCCTCAACTTCGACCACTCAAAAAAGAAGGAGGTCGGGGAAGATCCCTGTGTCTTTGGCAAATCGCAAAGACACTGAATCTAAACGCCCCAGGTCTGGGGGCATGGTGGTGCATACAGTTTATATGGCTTCCGGAAAGGAGGAAGGCCGTACTTCGACAGGTCACCGACCGCTCACCCGATCCGTGACGAAAGCTCAAGAACAGCAGCAGAAGCTTCAGGAGATGATAACTGCAATGGCTGCACTTATCGGGACAAAAGAAAGCTCGGAGGCATCATCAGAGCAGCGTCATGAACATGAAACTGACACTGACTTCCTACGCAGAGTCCTCGAAAAGAAGGACGAAGAAGCCACATAGCAAGCGGCTAACATAAAACAAATGGCACTCCTCTTCCAAGATATGGTACGGATGATGTTACAGCCGAATTCTCCAGCTGATGACCATCCAATCATTGTTGAAGACGATAGAGGGGAAACATCTAATCCTCCTCCGGCTCTTTCAGCAGCCAAGGAAGAAATCATTTCCAAGGCCGCACTGGATGACTATATAGCTCAGCAAATACGAGCTCATCAGGCGAATGAAGCGGCTGGGCAAATTGTTAAAACTGGACGACCCTATCCGAGCTGGTATGACCAAATCAGTTACCCTCCGGGCTACACCATCCCAAAGTTCCACGTATATAAAGGGACAGGGAATCCACATCAGCATGTCGCTCAATTCAGGGCCTTATGCGGCAATACTGGAGGCGACGACAGACTGCTGCTTCGCCAATTCGTCGGTAGCTTAGCGGAAACAGCCTTTGAATGGTATTCAGAGCTACCTAACGACTCTGTTAAAACATTTGCGGAGATGGAGCTACTGTTTACACAAAGATTCGCGAATGCTAGTGGACGCACCCCGATAACAGCACTGATTAATGCCAGGATAAGGCCAGGCGAAACGTGGGTCCAATACGCAACACGATGGCGGAACTTATAGTCGAAATGCGAACAACGTATAGAAGAGGCTCCTGCAGTAGGCATGTTCGTGGGAACCCTCGATCCACAGGCGACCATCTCGCAATTCATGATGTTCTTCAGGCCGACCACCTTCCAGGCCTTGATCGACAAGTTGTCCCAAATGGATCAAATGGGTCATAGACCATCTCCTCCAAAGCCAGACTCTCGAAATGAGAAAGGAAAAGGGAAAGCAATCGTCGTCGCCAATACTCAACAACAGCTGAGCAACTCAAAGCCAGTTGTTCGCCAAAACGACGTGCGTCCATGCCCATCCCTCGAGGAGAGACTGGGACGTCCTTACTCGTTTCCTCAGAATAAAATGAGAAGACTGTTCGAGCTGGCAGTGCGCAACAGACTCATCAATCTACCGAGTCCAAAACGTCGGTTGCAGCCAGGCGATCTAATAATCCCAATTATTGCCCTTACCACCAAATGGTAAGTCACCCGATCGAGAATTGTTTCGTCTTTAAGGGATGGATTGAAGACCAGTACCTGCAAGGCAAGTTTGCGCTGTCTGAAAAGTGGAAGATAAACCCACCACAGCCGCACACTCCAAAGAAGACAGACGCACCGAAGGCAACTTGTCATGTCATCTCTCACTCATTGGTGGATGATAAAGAGGCTTCTTGCGCCGAGAAACCGAGGGCGGACCCTGAACCAGAAATTCTGCGGCCGTCAGATGAAATGATCGATGGCTTCCTGAATGAGATTCGTCTGAAAGTTGAAGCCAATCAAGACCGTGAGAGGGCCATACTGGAAGGAGCCAAACACCGCCGACTAGACGAAAGAGTCGAGGCACTCCCATCAAATCAAAAGATATCCGATGCCGATAAAAATAAATTCAAGACGAGGAAAAGGTTTGCTAGGGCCATATCAATGGGAATGAAGCTACCACCCTCTGAAGAAAACACTCTCGGTGGAGTAGAGATGTATCCTAATTATTGCCTATATCATCAGAAGATCGCACACGCTACTGAAGACTGCGACTCCTTTAAGTGTTGGTGGCAAGGGTATGTCGCTCACAGGCATTACATCAACAGAACAAAGCGGGAAGCTCGTAGACAGCGAAAAAATACGACAGATGAGCATAAAAGAGTTGCCAGCAATTGTCATAGGGATGATCCCGGGGGATCACAAGTTCTCACCTTCGGGAGCAATTCCGACGAAAAAGTAGCCCTCGGCCCATTCTTCAAGGAGTCCATCTCTGAAAGATTGAGGAGTTGCGAGAACATTCAGCCGCTCAATTGCACGATATCCGGAGAGAATCTCGGACCCACAAACAACGGAACGAACAAAAAGGATAAAGGAAAGGGAAAAATGACCTCCGTCGCCAACACTCAACAACAGTCGAGTGGCCCTAGACCGGTTGTTCATCAAAACAATATGCGTCCACGCATATCCCTCGAGGAGAGGCTAGGACGTCCTTACTCGTTTCCTCAAAATAAAACGAGAAGACTGTTCGAGCTGGTAGTGCGCGACAGACTCATCAATTTGCCGAGTCCAAAACGGCCGTTGCAGCCAGACGATGCCAACGATCCCAATTATTGCCCTTACCACCAAACGGTAAGTCACCTGATTGAGGATTGCTACGTCTTCAAAAACTGGGTTGAAGACCAATACCAACAAGGCAAGTTCGCGTTGTCCGAAAACTGGAAGGTGAGCCCGCCACAACCACATGCTCCGAGAAAGATGGATACGCCGGGGGCATCATGCTCATTCATAGGGAAAGCCCCATAAACCGAAAATTCAGTAAACTAGAGATTCGTCTCAAATACGGTGATAACGGACCGAAACGTGCTTAAACTAATGACGGACCGAAACGTGCTTAAACTAATGACGGACCGAAACGTCCTTAAACTAATGATGGACCGCAATGTCCTAAAACTTGCAAACGACCAAAACATATTTAAACTACTACCGCAGCATCCTCAGGCTGACAAAAAAAATAAACAAATAAAAAAAAAAGAACGGCATGTCCATAAGCAAAAGGGGCACGGATGAAAACCCGAAAGGGCTCCGTGAGTAAAAACAGCAGGGCTACCGGCTAGTGTTCGTGAAAACCCGAAAGGGCGCGACCTCGTAGAAAAAAAGAGAGAAAATAAAAAGAATTAAAAAACGGTATGTCTATAAGCAAAACGGGCACGGATGAAAACCCGAAAGGACTCCGTGAGTAAAAACAGCAGGGCTACCGGCGAGTGTTTGTGAAAACCCGAAAGGACGCAACCTCGTTAAAAGACACTTGCAGGGCCCTCTCGACCTTATAAAGAGAAACCACCCGCGTGAGATCCTTACGACTCATAAGGGAGCAACACCCTTAGGGATCCTCACGATTCCTAAAGAGAAATTACACTTGCGAGATCCTCACGACTCGTAAGGAGAACTCTCTTATTGGACCCTCACGGCTCATAAGATTTGAAAGTCTTAAGTTACAGAAACCTGAACCTGTGCTTAAGCAACCCCCACAACCTTCGATATTGCCCTACAAGTGGCTCAACACTGACCCTTGTATACAATCCACGAATAAACATTTCCCTAATAAAGTCCCATCCGTGACTAGGGATATGTTCACATGATGAACAACCCTTGCAAGTCCTCTCAACTTACAAGGAGAAAACCCTCTTGTAGGATCCTTACGACTTACAGAAGAACATGCACTTAGGAATCCTCACGATTCCCAAGGAGAAAAATACACCTACAAGATCCTCACGACTTGTAGGGAGAAATACCTTTGTGAGACCCTTACGGCTTATGAAGTCAAAAGCCTTAATCGAAAGGACCCTAACCCTGTTCGCTAAGCCACCTTTGTTCGACATCGACAGAGGCAAATGATGATTCGCTCCTGGCAATATCCCAGTTGTAGCGGTGCTGATGCCGAAATCGGTGTCTAATCCTAAGCTTGCGGCAAAAGGACAGCAAGCCACACGTGTATACGAAATAGCCGAAATGATGGGGCAACTTGCAATAAAAAGCAGCAAGTAAAAATGTATGCATGAAAAATAGCCGAAATGATTGAGCAACTCGCAATAAAAAGTAGCGAGTAAAAATAAAAAAACAGCCGAAATGATTGGGCACCGCGAAAAATAGCCGAAATGATTGGACAATCGCGACCTTCGCGATATAAAAGCTGAAATGATAGAGCATCGCGGAAATATAATAATAGTAAGAAAAAAATGAATGAAACTTTTGCCCTACAGGTGAGCATTGATTGATCGTTTGTTTTCACTTTCGAAGATAGCTGGGCGTTCCGCACCATATCGATCCATGTATACAATCCAGGGGCACAAACAAAGAGAGAACCATACCTTCCCAACAGGCTCCACCAGAAGGCGAAGCCAAATCTCGACGGTTCATAGACAACCTAGAGACAACCTCGACATTCGTCGCAATATTGCAGACACAATGTCAACAAACGAAGCAAAGGAAGATCCCTAGCTTCAGGGTCTTGACGTCAACAACCAACCTCAGAGTCGCAATGAAATAGAGCCACCGCATAGTCCCTAGTTCCAAATCTTAACGGCAATATCTACAGCCTAAGGATCAACAAAGGCGTTCCTTCGCAGTCCATCAAGATGCAGATACAACGCGAACAAAAGACCTCGCGGTTGAAACAAAGAGAAGCGACGGCAAAATCCCAGCTTCATCTCAACAATTGTCTCGATACAGCAGACGAGATGTTAACAACGGCGTTCCTTCGCAGTCCATCAAGATGCAGATACAACGCCAACGAAAGACCCCATGGTCAAACAAGCGGAGTAACAGCAAAATCCCAGCTCCACCTCGGCATTCTTCTCGATACAGCAGACGAGATGTCACGACAGCGTTCTTCCTCCAACAGGATTCGGACATGACAGAGCAAATGAAGCGAAGGCCAAATTCCTAGCTTCAAGGTCTTAATGGCGAGTCATATAAAGCCTGAAAGACAACTGGGGATCATCTCATACCAGTGCGGAATGGTCACCACTTCGATGTTCGTCTCGACACAGCAGACGCAACATCATCAAACAACGGAGCCACGGCAAAGTCTCTAGTTCCAAACCTCGACAGTTCACAAGCAATCTAGAGAAAACCACGACGTTCGTCTCGATACAGCAGACGAGATGTCACCCCAGCGTTCTTCCTCCAGCAGGGTTCAGATGCGACAATCAAACAAACGGAGCCACGGCAAAATCCCTAGTTCCAAACCTCAACGGTTCACCAGCAACCTAGAGACAACCGTAACATTCGTCTCGATACAGCAGACGCAATGCCAACAAACGAAGCAAAGGCTAAATTCCTAGCTTCAGGGTCTTGACAGCAACTCGCATAAAACCTGAAAGACTATCGGAGATCATCCCACACCAGCGCGGAGTGGTTATGACTCATCGGGGCTCTCCAAAATGAGCCTAACCTCAAGTAAAAAGCGGCATGGCAAAATTCCTAACGCTTGCTCTTCCGACGGTCAAACTGTCAAGGAGGATTGCTTGAAGATGTCTTGTCCAGCCCCCGAAGGGATCAGAGACACGGCAGTCGCAGGGCTACTCGAACAGCACGATTGCCTATCGAGGAATATATCAGCGGATGCGACGGTACGACGGACAAAACCCTAAGTACCACAGACCCTAACGGACCTCTGTCGTAAAGAGCAGAGGTTAACTGTGATGTTAGGATATTCTTACGTGAAATGCTCGATTCTTCTCGACTCGTGAGGAAATTGATGTCTTTGTGAGAACTGCTCGATTCGTCTCGACTCGTGAGGAAAAGCCTTAGGCAGCGGGGATTAAAAAAAACCTGTTTCCTAAGCACTGAAATCCTGCAAGTTGGCCCAAAACGGTCTCTTGCATACTATCCACGGATCTCACTCTCCAAACTCGAATCTCGACAAGGAGGGAAACAACCGCTTACGGGTCCGCTCAACTCGTAAGAGGGAAAAATTCTCTTATAGGATCCTTACGACTTATAAGAGAAAACACACTTAGTAACCCTCACGATTCCTAAGGAGAAAATACACCTACGAGATCCTCTCGATCCGTAGGGAGAAAAGTCTTTATGAGACCATCACGGCTCATAAAGTTGAAAAGTCTTAGACAGCAGATCTGAACCTGCGGCCTAAGCCATCGCTACCTCTTGAAGAAGTCAAGACAAGATGCTCGCTCTGTCATCTATCGACCATGTTTACTAAAAACAACATGCTGATAATCAAAGAAAGAAGAAAGAACATCCGATTTACATTTGATTAAACGTTCGAGACACACTCATTCATGCATATGCAAGAGACTCAGAACGAGAAATAAGACAAGCTGAAATAAAAAAAAATTCCATTCATATTGCCAAGGGTTCTTACAATCATAAAGAAATAAACAAAGACATTATTCAAATGATTACAACGGTATGACCTCAGATCCAGGGCATGGATTAAGGAATTCGAAAGTAAGACCATCTAGAGTTCTTCTGGCCTTCCTGATTATTCTCGTGCGCAGCCTCTCGCGCTCACGTGTGTCAAGATCTTCGGCAAGGCCCCCTATCCTTCGATAAGCAGCGATTATCGTCGTCTGCTAAAAAATTTGATGCAGGATGTCAATGAGGCTATCCCGCCGTCTCTTCGAGATTAGCCCCGATAGGTACATTGAATGCATCTTGTCTTCGGCATCATCCAGCGCATTAAGCGACATGGCCTCATGAAACCCTAGGAGTGCTCTCCAAATGGCTCCCAGCACGACCTTCAAGAGAGCAGAACGGCGAGGGAGCAGCCAACCAACGCGTGCGTTCAAACGATCCATAACCTCCACACACTGGGCATCTGTAAACTCCTGGTTCTGTTGACGGCCCTGTATGCGGATGTCCTCGTAGGTGATGAATTCGTGCAGACTGTAAAGATGAACAGCCATAATGCCTGAAGGAAACATCATTAGAAGATTAGCAATGAGAAAAAAAGAGACAGGGAGTTAAAACTCCTCGAGAGCAATGCTATGCAGACAGGAGTGACACCTGTCAAAATCGGTTATGAGGAGAATTTGAAGAAAATTCCCTAAGAACATTGAGAGCTTTGCTCTGAAAAGATGATATAATAATAATAATAATATAAAATGCCATCTTTAACTTCCAAGATCTATGAAGAATTCTTAAGAGTTCTTCTATATGATTTGGAAGGAGCAAAGCTCCATTAATGAATTAAGAAAATACAAGGAAAATATTTTAGAGAGCAGAGCTCTATTAATGGAACCCTAATAGGGTTCCCTTTAGACCAATAGAGCAAAGCTCTGCTAAGTGAAACCCTAAATGGGTTTTCTTTAGATCAGGGATCTATTGAGAGCAAGGCTCTGTTAATTAAAATTAATTTAATTTAATTTAATTTAAATTTAAATTTTTACCTAAAAAGTTTTAAGAAATTCTAACTCTTGGAGTTCTTAAAGGCAAGAGCAAGGCTCTAAAGTTTTGAAAGTAAAAATTTTGAAGATGATAATCATCTGTTGAGGACCAAAGGTCCTATTTATAAGCATCAAATGCCCTTTCAACTTCCGAAAGTTGCCGCGGCGGTTGGAATTCTGCTACCGCTGCGCTCACGTTTAGGGGCCACGTAAGCGCAACGGTGGGGGGGCATTTGTTTACCCCAATCAAAGCAAAGCTCTGTTCAAATTCCAAGGTGGGAAACGAAGCAACGCTTCTGTTTCCCCCAATCAGAGCAAGGCTCTGTTTTGAAAATTAAAGTGAAAATTAAAATTAAAATAACGCTTCAGATTTCTTGCGCTGCGCGCAACGCGCCACGTGTCAAAATCAGACACGTCAGCGCAGGGAGCATTGCGCCCGGGGCAGCGCACCAAATCAGAACAAGACTCTATTTAAAATAAAAATTAGAGAAGCAACGCTTCAGCTGACTTGCGCTCTACGCTGCGCGCCACGTGGCGGCGCAGTTGCGCTGCGCTCTGCGCAGCGCGCCACGTGGCGGCACAGTTGCGCTAGCGCAGCGTTTGCACCAAGCAAAATTAAAATTCTGAGAAATCTTCCTGATCTTATTAAAACAAGAAGATTGCCTTCTGTAAAACAGGAGCCCTTGGATCAAAGATCCAACGGTGGGGAAAAATCCCCAAATCACTCAGAGAGAGATCTCTTTAACTAATTTAACAAATTAATTGGCACTATATAAAGACCCCTAGACCCCAATTCTAGAAGACATCAATACACATCAACACAGAGAGAAAAATAGAGAATTCCTCTAAAGAATTTTGAGAAGAACTCAAAGAAAGAAAAGGTAAAAACCTTTAATAAAAGAAGAATTTCTTCTGAAAAGAGATCAATGATCTAAGAACAAGATCAAGGATCTTCAATAAAAAGAATAATAATAAAAAAAAAAGACATTGCCTTTTGATGAACCACTGGTTCTGGAATCTTAAAAGATTCTTTTCTTGAATCCAAAATTGGATCAAAATATTAAAACAGTGCCTTGCACTTGTAAATCCGCACTGTTGCACTCTTGGGTTAGCGCAAGCCACCAGAGAGCGCCACGTGTCAGCTCCTGAACAACTTGCGCCATGCGCTTTTAAAAATAGAGCATTGCTCTCTTGAGTTGGCGCAACTCACCAGAGCGCGCCACGTGTCAGCAGCGCACTGCGCTTGCGCCCACCAGAGCGTGACACGTGGCACCATCACATGAGTTTGCGCCTTGCACTCCTCAATTGGCAAAAGCGCCTGACAAGCCACGTGGGGCGCGGTCAGAGCATTTAATGCAATGCATTATCAAGGGCAGAGCCCAATAAAAAAGGTCTATCAGACCAAATAAAAGTGCTATGCACTATTAAAAGGGGCAGAGCCCAATTAAAAGGAAAAAAGTCTAAAACAGACTAAAATAAAATGCCATGCAGGGGCAGATCCCAAATAAAGGCCTAATAGGCCAACTACAAATAAAAATGTTGAATATTTTCAACTGGACTTAGCCCAATTATGGCCATAAGTTCTCAAATTAAATTGACTGAGCGCAACTGCTCCCTTAAATCAATTTATATCCGGTTCAAGAGTACATCCCCGAACTTCTCTGACACCTATCGTTGTAATCCTTCAACATCGTCAGAGAGGTGATGGGTCCCGACGGCCATATATCAAATGGACCACTATGTCCCTAAACTGGAATAATAGAGCCCCCAAATGCTCTTTTGTCGGATCTAAACGATCCCGTTAAGTTGATCTTAGTCTCAAATCAGACTAACGTATCCTTAACAAACGTTTAAGTCGATCTTAGCCCCAAGTACGACTAACGTATCCTTAAACCAAAACCCCAAACCCAAATCTAAGAAAATACGGATTTGGACTAATCCACGTCCTACGGGCGACGACATAAATTAGTCTCCGTATACAATCCACGGGCAACCACAAATAAAACAAACACACACGACACGAAGTGAAATTCTGGAGAAGGAGAAAGTTGTTACCGCGACGCGGTAGCGTAATTAACTGCAGGGGCTTGCGCCTGCAGGGAAGAGCGTCCCCACAATCAAAAACCCCTCAAACGAGGGGGAATCTGATGAAGTCTGCTACATCGGCCGCATCCGTCTAAATCTCCGATACACGGTGCCATAAATCAACTTGGCATCTTCGGAGAGGTAGACGGATAAAACCAAATAACATCTGCCCTGAATCTCAGGAAAGACGTCTTCACGTCGCGCCGTCTTTCGGAGGGGAACATCCCCACCCCCAGTATAGATAGTATTGTCCGCTCTGGCCGAAGCCGAACGGTTTTGTCCTTCGGGGCGAACCGGACCCGGCCAGGGGCCACTTCCCACGAGGTCACCCATCCCAGAACTTCCCTAGCTCGAGCATGCTTAACTACGGAGTTCTCAAGCTCCTGTAGTTCCGGTTCACTTAAAAGGCGCTTCTGTATTGAAGAGTGGTATCATTCCATTTATAGTACAGATCTGCCCTCTTTCGGAATATATTTCGAAGATACCCCATTGTTCTACAGTGGGTCCCACGGACTCAAGAGGTGGCCCCCCGCCCACTTAAACGTGATATTTGGCGTGGCACTTTGTTCAGTGAGCAAGAATCGGGTCCCGACACTATCCGTATAGGTCCTCCCTCAATCATCATAATCACCTGCTTGTGATTACAATAATTGCCTTGAGGACACTATAGCCAACAGAGGATCTAGGGTCCCGATGAACATGCCCACGACGGGGGATTCTTCGATGCGCTATTCGCACTTTGACCATAGGTTCCGCCGCCGGATCGCATATTGGACCCAAGTTTCTCCTGGGTTTACCCTGGCATTGATTAATGCCGTGATCGGGGTGCGCTCGCTTGCGCTGGCAAACCGCTGTGTGAATAGCAGTTCTATCTCTGTGTATGTTCTCATGGAGTCATTTAGGAGCTCCGAATACCATTCAAAGGCCTTCTTTGACAGGCTGCCAACGAACCGGCGAAGCAACAGTTTGTCGTCGCCTCCGGTGTTGCCGCACAGAGCTCTGAACTGTGCGACGTGCTGATGTAGGTTGCCTGTCCCTTTGTATATATGGAACTTGGGGATCGTATATCCCGGCGGGTATTTAATTTAGTCATACCATCCTGGATAGGGTCGCCCAGTTCTGACAATTTGGCCAGCCACTTCATTTGCTTCATGAGCTCTTATTTGTTGAGCTATATAATCATCAAGAGCAGCCTTGGAGATCATTTCCTCCTTGGATGTTGATAAAGCCGGTAGAGGGTTTGATATTTCCTCTCTGTCATCCTCGATGATTATCGGCGGGTTCTCGGCTGGGGGTTCTGGCTGGATCATCATTCCAACCATATCCTGAAACAAGAGAACCATCTGCTTTATGTTAGCAGCCTACTCAGTAGCTTCCTTGTCCTTTCTTTCAAGCACCCTTCACAGGAACTCTGTATCGGTCTCCTGCTCCTGGCGCTATTCGGTTGTTGTGTCTGGGCTTTCTTTCTGCCTGGTAAGTGCTTCCATTTTGGTCAGTATTTTCTGGAGCTTTTGTTGTTGCTCCTGAGCTTTTGTTAGCAACCGAGTTTGGGGTCGATGACCTACGGAAGCACGGCTTTCTTCTTTCCCGAAAGCCATGTAAACTGTATGCACGATTATGCCCCCAAACTTAGGGCGTTTGGGTCTATCACCTTTGGAATTTGCCGCAGGCGGTACGATTTTCTCCGGCCTCATCCTTTTGTGGGAGGTCAAAGTTGAAGGAGCCGTTGTAGCAGGCACCTGTGTAGAAGAAGTCCCTCGCTGTATGACGGAAGGATGGTCTTTTTCTTGTCGAGCCTTCGATTTCTTCGGTCGACGAGAGTAGTTTTGATCAATCACGGAGTCCTGGACTTTTCGCCAGACCATGTGAATTTAGGAGGAGAGCCGCTGATGGGGCTGCTCCGGCTTTGCCTGCACTGTGGCTTCTGCAGGCGGGGGTGATTTCTTTAGCACCACCGTTTGAAAGTTCATGCACACCCTCCTGAGCAAATCAAAGTTGTTCCCGGTTGGGACAACAACATCAACTTCCACCATTGGAGCTGGTGGGGTAAGTCCAGAGGGGGAGTTTCCCCCAGCTTTTCTCACTCGGCGCCAGTGGCGACGTCGAGCGTGTCTTATAAATGGGACTGCATCAGTTTTGGAAGCGGCTTTTTCGTGCCCCCGGCTTTGCTGAAGGGCTGATGTTGGCGTCAACCTGTTGAAGACCGACGTCCTTGGTAGAGTTTGAGGAGGGCTGGCTAATCTTTCAAAGACCGACTTTCTGGTAGGGGAGGCACCTTTGACGTCTTCACCTGCAGTAGGAGTTGGAGGGCTATCCATTTTGGGGCAGCCCCTTCAGGTATTACGAGCCTCTTTGCGGGCCTGTTCGAGTTCTTACTCAGCCTGTTGAAGACTGAGACACCAGATTTGGACGGCCCGTTGAGAGGGGCTGTTGTGGTTGCAAGTCGATCGAAGACCGGCCTATTGGGAGCTTTCTCTTGCGGCACTGAAGCACCGAAACTCACGGGTGGGATCATGGTCCCGAAGAACAATCCAGTAGTGGCTTGCGTAACTTGCCCCAGCGGCATTGAGAAAATGAAGGCAGCGTTGGGCCCGTAAGTCACTCCTCAGTTAGGGTAGAGCGAATGTTGCTGTTGCATGTTGTGTAGTTGGAACCCATCGATTTTCTCTTCTGCATAGGAGCAAGACACCAAATCTTAGTACCTTGAATCCAAGAGCAACCATAGAGAATCGTGTTTTTGTTCGCGAACACGACACATGAAGTGTGGAGTGGAAAGAGGAAAAGATCCTACCGGGCGTGCCAGAATCCGTTTACCGCCGAAAACAGAGACGGACTGGTGATAGATCGTCTTGCCTGAGTTTGGGGGCAGATGCTATTTGGATTTATCCATCCACCTCTCCAAAGATACCAAGTTGATTTATGGTACCATATATCGGAGGTCTGGATAGATGCGGCCGTTGTAGCATATTTCATCAGATCCCCCCTCATTTTATGAGGGGTTTTTGATTGTGGGGACGCTCTTCCCTACAGACACAAGCCCCTGCAGTTAATTATGTTACCGCATTGCGATAACCATTTTCTCCTTCTCCAGCAGTTCACTTCGTGTCGTGTGTGTTTTTTGTTTGTTTTGGTTGCCCGTGGATTGTATACGGCGACTAGTTTATATCGTCGCCCGTAGAGCGTGGGTCAGTCCAAATCTGTATATTTTAAATTTGGATTTATTTTATTTAAGAACCGTTAATCTAGTTTGAGATTAAGATCAACTTAAATATATGAGCATTTGGGCTCAATTTATTTTAACTAAGGATACGTTAGTCTAATTTGAGACTAAGATCAACTTAGCAAAATTTCAATGATCATTTTTATTTAAGATCCAGCAAAAGAGCATTTGGACTCAGCTGCAAGAAAATTTCAGAGACTTAGCCAATTTAGGCTAAGTCTACTTGGCTCTTTTTTTATTCAAAAAGTGCTAAGCACTTATTTGGGCTCTGTTTGTTCAGTCCTTTATGCAAAAGTGCTAAGCACTTGTTTGACGCTCTGACACTCACATGGGTGTCATGTGAAGCATTTAATTATGGGCGTCACTCAATGAGCGCTGAGCACTCTGCTGTTTTGGTTATTTATGGAGTGCTAAGCACTCTTATTATTTTTGTGGCGCCCTCGTGAGGAGCATGTACGGAGTTGGCACTGCCCAATCAGTGCTAAGCACTCAGCCGTTTTGGCTATTTATGGAGTGCTAAGCACTCTTTATATGGCGCCCGCGTGTTTTTCACGTGAGGCGCTAGGCGCCGTTAAAGAGGGGCGTCCACATGGGAAGCATATCAGGCGCTAGTTTCTTTTATATGGAGATTCTCTGTTAATGGTATTTTGACCATTAATGATCACTAAGATCTTCATTTTTTGAAGATCTGGGATCGGGTTTTTTCTTTAAGAACTAAGTTCTTTTTATAGATTCTTTTTCCTTTTGTTTTTTCTTTTTAACCTAGTTCTTTTCTGAATTTTTTATTCTCAAGAATAAGATCTTCCTGATGAGAATTAAATTCTCAACTTGTGGTAGACTTGTCTTGTGGATCTCTGATCCAGAGGAAGAACTGAGTTCTTTAAGAAAGGTTAAACCCTTAGATAAGTAAAAAGAGATATTTTGATCTCTGTGTTTTTTTTACCTAGGATTTTGAGGAGGAAAGTCCTCTTCTTTTCTTGAGAATTGAGTTCTCTGTTGTTTTGCAACCTTTCTGTATATATTTTTTTAAAAGCTTATGGGGGGTTTCCTCTATATGAAACTTGAAGTCTCGGGTCCTTTATATAGTAGAAGCAAATTGTTAATTAGTTTTGAGAAAATCTCTTATTTAGATATTCCAATTGATTTAATTGGTCTCAAAATTGATTTGGGGAATTTTACCCACTATTGGATAATTAATCCAAGGACTTCTGTTTTACATATATGTTTTCTTATTTTTAACAACATTGGGGAAATATTTTCCCATCTACAGAATTTATTCTGTCAAGTGGTAATTTTTAATCACCATTGGATTTTTAATCTAAGGGTTCTCTGTTTTACATAGAGCAATATTTTTATTTGGAAAGATTGAGAGAATATATTCCCAAAAATAGAATTTTATTCTTTTGTTGGATCATTGATCCAACCGAGAGTATCTTTCTTATTTAGAAAGATCTGAAACATGTTTTCTCCTAACATAATTTAATTCTGTATTTTGATGATTTATCATCTTCGTTGGATCTTTAATCCAACGGCTCTATTTAACAGAGAGTATTGTAGAATTTAATTCTACCTGGACACTGGCACTCAAGTGTCGTGCACGGGGGCGCCGCTTAAGAATTTAATTTCTAAGATGGGTATTCCTGTGCTTTGCATACTGGCGTCCGTATGAGAAGCACGTGCGGCGCCATCTAAGAGTTTAACTCTTATTTAATGAACTTTTCTGTGCTTTGCACATTGGCGCCCGCGTGAGGAGCACGCCCTCCATAGGATTTAATCCTATAAAAATGGCTCTGGCACTGGCGCCCTCGTGGAGAACATGTGAGGCGTTGCCTCATTAAATTCAACAGAGTTTTTCTCTTTTATTAGGTTAAATATATTGGGGAAACACCCTCCATCTCATTTCCAAATATCAAAATAAATGATTAATACAAAATGAGTGTTCTCTTCTAGAAGGTATTTTGTATAAATACAAAATACTTTCTACCGTATATACATACCGTATTCGTATCAAAATACGAATACCCAAGAGATAGAATAATACTACTAATATAATATTAGCATTAAATCAATATCTGATTTAACGACTCGGCTTAATTCTAAGCCCGCTAGTATTACGTCCGATTAAATTCCGCGCAACTAATACACGTAATTAATCGGAACCCTGCACATATAAACATACGGCCTCCACATCGTTTCACCTGAACCAGGAAAATTCTCTGTGTGAAACTCTAAAGACTCGACAGTACGCTGGCAGTGGGTTTAACTACAAGCACGTCAGCGACACTAGCTGTACGTAACGGCTACTCGGGTACCTGTCGATAAGCAGGCCGACGAGCAAACTCATCTGAACCCTTACTAAGCCTAACCGTGACAATATCTGTACAGTCCGGTCTGTTCTTCTGAGAATATCGCATACCGGGTTTAGGGGGTAGTTAACGTCAGACCCCTACTAACCTGATAAGTCATGTTGGTGTGGCTCAAGACCATCCGAGAAACTACTGATCTAACTATCAGTAATTCTCAACTGCCTTGGTCAGGGACTTATGGTGTTGACCAACCAAACACAGTGCGACATCGACTCCCTATACCGGGAGAGATGAATCCCTAACAATCACTCATTTTCTCCATATGGCTTAGGACTGTATCCAATTAAAACCTGTTTGCACGACTCCTTTGAGCCGTGGTTGGGTAGTAATCAAAGCACAGTGGGAACTCACATGAGAAAAATGATGATCTCGGGTCTACAGACTATCTATACACATGCCACCTAAGAACTGCCATCTGACGCTTGGTATAAAACCATCCAGCAGTTCCCGACGAGTCTGTCCAGTGTACCCCCTCAGTGAGCACCTGTATACAATCTTTGGTGAAACACACCAATGGCCGTGGGACTAACCATTTCCTCTCGTCGGGGTCTAGAAACGTATACATCAGTCTACTCTGAAATATCGATATCTTGTCTCGATATTCCTACGACTAGGGACACTTTAAGAATGTGCTTATAGACAACCCAGCCCCCATAAATATGATCGCCATCACAATGTTGGTAGTCAAGCATATCCTACGGGTTTTGTCAACATGTATAAGCATTACGTAATAACTAGTAAAATATACGCACATGTTAAGATAAAGGCAAACCATATAGCATACTATCATTTCGAGTAAGATTGTCATGTACATATATATCCATAGCATCCATTACAAATAATGGCCTCTATGGAATACATATATCCTACAATTTTCATGTGTGTGTGTGTGTATATATATATATATCCATAGCATCCATTATAAATAATGGCCTATAGGGCATACATATATCCTAAACAAGCATACCATATACAATGTTACGAAATAAACAATAAATTAAACACAAATATATGAAACATTCATTGTCTTGATATCACAATCATGAATAGTATATCAATATCAAGTTATAACTCAAACTCAAAACATGAGATATTAATATACTAAATATATATACATAGTATACGAGAAGCAAGATATAGATCACATGTATACACAAATTCATATTGTGAATTACCAAAATAGTGAATGAGAGTAATATATCGATATTAAGAAAATAACACAAGTATATAAATAGATATTGATATATTACTCGGTATACAAGATATAGGATATGCAAGCTAAATATCAAGTGTATACGAGTTTGGTGTCGATAAGATAAACAAGATAAAGCAGAAGACACCAAACAACTATTAATGTTTAAGCTATCATAAAAATAAGGTAAGAATGGATAATGAAATTCCATAAACTATCAATCTCCTTTTTTTTATGATGGAAAAACATGAATAAGAAAAAGTATATTTATATCAAATAAAATCAAATTTCCGATATCGATATACTAAAACTTCTATTATTCTCTCCCCTTTTGACATAATTAAAAAGGGTATTTAGAGAATTTTGAACTTTTTAACTACTCCTCCTGAACATATGCGTACACCTAAATCGAATCAAATGTTTGAATCACTCCCCTTAAATGTATGCATAGAAGAACAATAGGAAATGGATACCAGCATAAGTACAATGCAAATTTTGAAAATGAAGTTCAACTCGTATCCAAATGCATGTATATATGTAACGACTCTGAAATCACTGTACAGAAATTTTCTTATTATTGTAGAGAAAAGAGTATTACAGTCTTTGTAAGAGTTAAAAGTTACTTTTGTTAAATAAAAGTAAGAAAAAACTTGTAGCTCACTGGTAAAGCCTCTACACTTCTATGACATAGCCTGTGTGTTCGAATCCCATCAGACACAATTATTTTTTTCAGATTTTTCTTTTTTTATTTTTTGGAAGCCTAAGAGTTACACGTGCAATACACGAGGAAATGAAAAGTTTCAGAAAAATCAAACAGGCGCACTGAGGTCTACACATCCAAAAACCCACGTGGCACGAATCTCGAGACGATTACCTCAAATCTTACTGGCCAAAATGCCATATAGGCCGGTGCCGACGGTTGAGATAAGCCCAAATGGCTCCGTGCTTTGCACACACACACACCCCTTTGACTCCCCTTAACTTCTCTGCACTGTTTGATTTCTCTGCAATCAAACAAAGACTCTTCATTTCACCATTTAACATCTTTTTAATATTTTTTAATCCAAAATTTTAATTCTCAAACCCTAATTCTTCACTATAAATACCACCCCATGCTTTAGCTTTTCACCATTCTAAAATTCTAGCAAAAGTTCTCTCAAAACGTTCCTAAGTGCAAGTGGAGTCAAGTGAAGTTAGCGACCAGGCATATTACGTCGAAAATCGAAGCCGTTTTCGGAGCTCCTGCGATGCCACAAAGTCCCATCCCTTCTTTCTTATCCTTTTCTTGATATTTCCAAACAGTAAGTCCTTCCTAACTCTCTTTCTTTTAATCGAAATTCATCCCCTAATCATATATCGGTAAAGTGGAGTTATTCCCGATACCTTTCTTTTTAAAACCTAGAACTCCATTTTCCTTTATATCTTGATCAATCTAATTTTACCACCCTACTTGTAACTTTAATTACAAATATTTAGATTCAAGTTTAACCAAAATTCTCATATGAAACAAACATAAACTAATTTTTTTCACTAAAATACCTTGAACTTTATTATCACCGCTTTTCGATATTGTTAAAACAATACCTTTATGAAAACTTCATGGGGTAATGACCTACCCCACACACACACTTTAGTTTCATAGCACGATATCTACATATACATATAGTTTGTTCAAAGAATAACTTTTACAATAAAATACCGCATCTTTTAAAAACCGGGTTTCTTTTATAGCGGTATTTTGTAATTCTTAGCAAATACGCCTCTACAATCCTCATTAGGAGATCCACTAATGGATGGTGCGGATTATCGCACATCTTTAGGATAGTAGAGCGAGATGCAGAACTCCTCACGGAGTATTCGATCTCGAAAGGAAATAAAATACGGATTTTAAGAAATGCGACTTTTCTAAATAAAACTAATTTTTAAAATTATAAATCCATATTTTCAATATATTATGAAACTATATTTTTCTAAAAATGAAAGATTAAAAAATGTTAATAAAATACCATCAAGTTACCAAAAAGGGCTAGTTTTCAATAAAATACCATAAACTTTTAAAAGCTAAGTATTTATCATTAAAATACCCTAATAATTAAAACACATGCTCATGAAAACCCAAAATGTTATAAATCATCCTCGAACTTTATTTTTTAAACTATATTAAAATATTTTTCATAAAACCTGAATCCAAAATCAAACACGAACTTGAAAACTTGATTATGAACCTGAATACTTGAATTCAAATATCAAATTCAAACTTGTATACTTGACTCGACTTTACCGAACCATGGTTATAACGTGACATGAATTTGACATGACTACTTGAACACATGATTACATCCTGAACATGAACCTGAACATTTTATATCCATGGTTTCGGCCAAGACTTGTAATTTTAATCTATACAATACAATACGTGAGGATAAAGGGGTAGATTGGTACGGAACGTATATCGTGTCACGAGAGGTCACATAAAAGACACCTACATGAATTCATGTGTCGTTGTCCCGTGGGTTATGATGGGACCTTATACTATATGTTACCATAGTCCACGGGATTAGATGGACTTCTCTCGTATACATGAATACCTTTCTTATCAAACTACAAATAACCACGTTAGAATAACTATCATACACCTGTAGAAGATCATATACAATTTCATATGTCCTTTTTTCTTTTAATTCCCATTCACATTATATACTATCTTCTCTTTTTTCTTTTGGGACTTACCAAGCGCTGATTCGCTGATGACAATCCTCTCTGTTTTCTTTTCTTGAAATGTTCGTCAGGAGGACCGGACTCTGAGAAGATAAAGCCAGGAGGACTTGGACCAGCTTACAGCTCAGCCTGACTACTAGTTCTTTCTGCACTTACTTTCCGTATGCCATTGTTTAGGCATTGCTTTGTTTATTGTATCTTTTATTTACAGACAGTTGTATGTAAAGTTGAATGTAAATAAAGTTTTTGTTTCATGTTATTACTCTTGTCATTCTTGTTCATATTTCTTAATTACGCTTAACGTATTTATTTCATAGTAAATACGTTGCGGGCTTGCCACGTCACCGTTTCCTTCTATTGGGAAGCGGGGCATGACAGGTTTTGTTGGCAGCCCATGCAGGTCAGTTCTGCATGAAGTCTTAAGCAATATATCATAAGAATTATAAGAATCAACAACTATATATTTCTTACATTATAAATTTCTTGAATCCATCCTAACCATTCCTTTCTCTATCAAAGTAATGGATTCTCCCAACAACACCAGCATCAATGTCAATAGCAACACACCACCACCTATCTTACCACCTCTCCCTACCGTTTCTGCTCCAATCAACGAACGGACGGTGCTTCTAGAAGCCATCAAAAGTCTTCTGGAGGGCCAGCAGTAGCAGACTGTTATTCTCATGAACCACCCTGAAGTCGAAGCACCTGGAGTAAAGCAATTCCGTGCATTGCGTCCCAGGAACTTTTCAGGGAAAGAGAGTCCTCTTGAGGCTGAAGAATGGGCCTAGAGTATAGAGGACGACCTTGCCGCAGTACAGGTACCAGACATAGCTTGGGTTCATGTGGCCAAGCTCCAGCTCACAGACAACGCAAGTCTGTTGGAAAGCTGAGGAAAGACGTCTCACACAACCCATAAAGTGGAAGACGTTCCGCGATCTGTTCGATGCAAAGTTTTTCCCCGAGACTGGCCGTTTTGAGATGGAACAGCAGTTCATCCACGTACAACAAGGCTCTATGTGGTAAAATTAGTGGATGGATATGATGCCGAATTCATCATGCTTAGCAGGTAAAGAATTCGTATCAAATTCTGTTCCGTAATACATCACTATCCTGACATCATCGTCTTATCAGGTTCGCGGCACACTTGATCCCGACCAATGAGATTCGGGCTAGACGATTCCAACAGGGTTTAGACCTGGAGATTCAGACGGCATTAGCCACAGGCGACTACCCAACTCATAAACTTGCCCTGAAGGCTTCAAGTCGTTACGAAGCTGTGGTCAAGCAGAAAGGTAAGCCCCAAACAGCCGGAATCAAATGCCTTGCTACCCATATGACAGGAAGAGCCTCTTCTAGGCCGAATTTTTCACCCAAGAGGCTAGGAGGATCGTTTAACCGGTCCAGTCCAGATTTCTGTTTCTACTGCAAGAGAACTGGATACTTGGCAAAGGACTGCAGGAGTGCAAATAGCATGTGTTTGATTTTTTGCGCATCTACTCACTCTATAGGAGCATGCCCATATCATATTTACACAGTACCAGCACCCAAACCCGCAATCACAGCCCCGCAGAGGCCAGCCATTCAGGCTCCTGCACCTCGCCTAGCTCTTTCTGCACCAGCTCTATGTGGACCACCAGCATGGCCTCATCGTCAATTCCATCAGGCACGGAGAAATGTGCCTCAAGGGCAGAGAAACGTGCCCCAAGAATAGAGGAATGTTCCTTCGGAAAGGAGGAATGTACCAAGACGACAGGCTTTTACAATGATGGTCGAGGAGGCCGAAGCCACATGACAAGTCATCACTGGTAATTACCCCGTCCTTTCAACCTTTCTATCCATGTGTATCACTATACTTTTCCTATATCTAAACCCAATCTCACACAACTTAGGTACTATACTGGTGGCCACCCTTTCTGCACCCACACTTTTCGACACTGGAGCTTCACGCTGCTTCATGTCACAACGATTCGTGAGAACGCATGCGATTCCATTGAAACCACTTATTTCAAGCTGGAATGTCAGTCCCAGGAATGGAGTCTTGAAAGAAATTTTGGGGTATGATCAGTGCCCAGCTGTAGTTTGCGGTCGAGAATTCTACGCAAATTTCAAAGTTCCGGACATACCAAATTTCGATGTGGTGTTGGGAATGGATTGGCTTAAAGTATTCTATGCCACTATTGACCGTTAAAGGAGGATAGTATTTGAGATACCAGATCACCCAGTCTTCTATTTCAAAAATAGAGATAGAACCTTGGAGCCAGGAAGCTACCGTGCTAAACCGAAGAATGCAGAAGTGTTCTCTCTACCGGTGGAAGAAGAAAAGTCTGAAGTAGTTCGAGAGTTCGAGGATGTGTTCCTTGAAGACATATCAGGTTTGCCTACCGATCGAGCTCTTGAGTTTAGTATTGATTTACAACCTGGTGCACAACCTGTAATCAAAGCTCCGTACAGATTAAGTCCGGAAGGATTGAACGAGATCTGCATTCAGTTGGACAAACTGCTGAAGAAAAGTTGGATCCGACCCAGTACTTCTTGCTGGTTATCTCCAATACTACCGGTGAAGAAGAAAGAAGGTTCTTACAGGATGTGTGTAGACTATCGAGCTCTGAACGTAGTGATGATTAAGAACAAGTATCCATTACCGTGCATCGATGACCTTTTCGATCGGTTCAGTGGGTTATGTGTCTTTTCAAAGCTAGATCTTCGTTTGGGTTATCATCAGATGAAAGTCAAAGAGTCCGGCATTCCGAAGACGGCGTTTAGGACGCATTATGGTCATTATGAATATCTCGTAATGCCATTTGGAGTGACCAATGCACCTGCCATCTTTATGAACCTGATAAACCAAGTTTTCCGAGAGTACTTAGACAGGTTCGTTGTCATCTTCATCGACGACATCCTAGTGTATTCAAAGAATCGGAAGGAACACGCCGAGCACTTACGGATTGTCCTGGAGACATTTCGACAATACCAGCTCTACGCCAAATACAACAAGTGTGAATTTTGGCTAGATCAAGTCGTATTTCTCGGACATATTTTTTCAGGCGAAGGAATCTCTGTAGATTCAGCTAAGCTGTCAGCTGTCAGCGAGTGGCTGACACCAAAGACGGTGAAAAATATAAGAATTCTTTTGGGGTTACTAGGATACTACCGACGATTCATCGAAGGATTTTCAAAGATCGCAGCACCCCTGACCAAGCTCACATGTAAAGACGAAGCATTCATGTGGTCAGAAGCATGTGAAAAAGCTTTTGTAGAACTCAAGTCAAGATTAACCTCTGCTCCTATCCTTGTAATACTGGATCAATCTGGCGGATTCGTCGTGCATTGTGATGCGTCTGGTAAAATATTAGGATGTGTTCTACACCAGCATGGAAAAATTATGGCTTTTGCATCAAGACAACTAAAGGTTCATGAGCGCAACTATCCAACACATGATCTGGAGTTGGCATCCGGCATCTTCGCACTCAATATTTGGCGCCACTATCTCTTGGGAGAACGAGTGGATATATACACTGACCACAAGAGTTTGAAGTATATATTTACTCAGAAGAAACTAAACGTGCGGCAGAGAAGATAGCTAGAACTCGTGGTGGACTTGAACATCAACCTACAGTATCATCCTGGGAAGGTGAACGTAGTTCTTGATGCCCTTAGTCACCAGCCATTAGCAATGAATTTCACCGCTCAGTGGAAGCTACAGCAAGAATTGCATTGATTGGGAATTGAAGTAGTTATGCCAGGTAACTCTTCCTATTTGATGAACTTACAAGTCCAGTCCACTCTTTTAAATTAGATCAAGGCAGCTCAAGCAAATGATACCAAACTACAAAAGATCCGAGAATAAGTAGAAAGTGAACTACGAACTGACTTCATCATCCACGAAGATGGATCCTTGCGATATGGAAGCCGTTTATGTGTACCAGTCGGCTCTATTCGAGAGAGTTGATGAAAGAAGCTCACAGCTCTCCGTATTTGGTACACCCCGGTGGTACAAAAATGTAAAAGGATCTACGGCAACATTACTGGTGGCATGGAATGAAATGCGAAGTAGCAAAGAGCGTAGCTAAGTGTTTGGTGTGTCAGCAAGTGAAGGCTGAATATCACAGAACTGCTGGTCTACTTCAGCCGTTACCAATCCCGGAATGGAAATGGCAGCACATTACCATGGACTTCGTGACTGCTCTCCCTCGTAGCACGAAGGGTAACGACACAATTTGGGTTATTATGAATCGACTCACCAAGTCGGCTCACTTTATTCCATTTTGAGTTGGCCAGTCAACCGAGACGTTAGCAAAGAAGTATATGGAGGTAAGCATAAATCTAAAGTAAGATTTAAACCTTCAAGATATACCATTTTTTATACCCATAAACTCATGAAGGAGATCATGAGATTACATGAAGTACCTGTTTGCATCGTCTCCGATCGTGAAAGATTCCGATCATAATTTTGGCAGAGTTTGCAAACTAACATGGGAACGAGTCTGAATTTCAGCACGGCGTATCATCCATAAACAGACAGACAGTCCGAGCGAACAATTCAGATGTTTTAAGATATGCTAAGAGCCTATATGTTGGACTTCGGAGGTTCGTGGAAAGATCACCTACACCTTGTGGAGTTTTCATACAACAACAGCTATCAGGCAAGCATTGTAATGACACCATTCGCAGCACTCTACGGACGGAAGTTTCGTTCACCGCTAACTTGGGATGACATTGGAGATCATGAACTCTTTGGACCAGAGATGATCGTGGCAACTGTGGACGTGGTTCGTACAATCACGGAAAGGATGTGCATAGCCTAAGACCGAAAGAAACATTGGGCAGATGCAAAGCGTCGACATCTGGAGTTCCAACCTGGAGACCATGTATTCCTGAAGATCTCTCCAAACAGAGGAGTGATCCGTTTTGGCAAGAGGGGTAAACCTGGTCCAAGATACATAGGACCGTTCGACATACTCGAACGCGTTGGAGAAGTAGCATACCGTTTAGCACTACCACCCTCATTGGAAGGAATGCACAACGGGTTCCATATATCCCAGCTACGACGATATGTGAGCGACTCCAACCATATACTTGATCACTCAGAGCTCACAGTATAGACTGACCTAATCTGCGAGCAACAACCAGTTGAGATCCTGGACAGAAAGATGAAGACATTGCGGAATAAGGAAGTAAACTTGGTCCGAATGATATGGAGAAAGGATTCACCAGGAGAATCAACTTGGGAAAGAGAAGAGAATATGCGTATAATACTCTTACCTCTCTGAAAATTAGTCCCTATGTAATTATAAATTTTGATGACGAAATTTTTATAAAGAGGGTAGAATGTAACGACTCTGAAATCACTGTACAGAAATTTTCTTGTTATTAAACAGAAAAGAGTATTACAGCCTTTGTAGAAGTTAAAAGTTAATTTTGTTACATAAAAACAAGAAACAACTTGTACCTCACCGGTAAAGTCTCTACACTACTGTGACATAGCATGTGTGTTCGAATCTCATCATAAACAATTATTTTTTTCTTATTTTTCTTTTTAATTTTTTGGAAGCCCAAGAGTTGCACGTGCAATATATGGGGAAATGAAAAGTTTCAGAAAAATCAAACAGGCGCACTAAGGTGTACACACTCAAAAACCCACGTTGCACGAATCTCGAAGTGATTGCCTCAAATCCAACCGGCCAAAATGCCATATAGGCCGGCGCCGACGGTTGAGATAAGCCTAAATGGCTCTGTGCTTTGCACACACACCCGTTCGACTCCCCTTAACTCCTCTGCACTGTTTGATTTCCCTGCAATCAAAAAGAGACCATTCATTTCACCATTTAATATTTTTTTAATACTTTTTAATCCAAAATTTTAATTCCCAAACCCTAATTCTTCACTATAAATACCACCCCATGTTTTAGCTCTTCACCATTTTGAAATTCTAGCAAAAATTCTCTCAAATTTTCCTAAGTGCAAGCGGAGTCAGCGAACAAGCTTGTTCCGTCGAAGATCGAAACCATTTCCGGAGCTTCCGCGATGCTACTCCCCTTCCTTCTTCCTTATCCTTTTCTTGATATTTCCAAACAGTAAGTCCCTCCCAACTCTCTTTCTTTTCATCGAAATTCATCTCCTAACCATATGTCGGTAAAGTGGAGTTATTCTCGATAGCTTTCTTTTTAAAACCTAGAACTCCATTTTCCTTTATATCTTGGTCAATCTAATTTTACCACTCTACTTGTAATTTTAATTATAAATGTTTAGATTCAAGTTTAACCAAAATTCTCATATGAAACAAATATAAACTAATTTTTTCATTAAAATACCTTGAATTTTATTATCACTGCTTTTCGATATTGTTAAAACAATACCTTTAGGAAAACTTCACAGGGTAACGACCTACCCCACACGCACACTTTGGTTTCATAGCACGATATCTATATATACATATAGTTGGTTCAAAGAATAACTTTTACAATAAAATACCACATCTTTTAAAAACCGGGTTTCTTTTAAAGCGGTCCTTGGCAAATACGTCTCTACAACTCTAGTTAGGAGACCCGTTAATGGATGGTGCAGATTATCGCACATTCTTAAGATAGTAGAGCGAGATGCAGAACTCCTTACGGAGTATTCAATCTCGAAAGGAAATAAAATATGGTTTTTAAGAAATGCGACTTTTCTAAATAAAACTAATTTTTAAAATTATAAATCCATATCTTCAATATATTATGAAACTATATTTTTCTAAAAATGAAAGATTAAAAAATATTGATAAAATACTGTCAAGTTACTAAAAAGGGCTAGTTTTCAATAAAATTCCATAAACTTTTAAAAGCTAAGTATTTATCATTAAAATATCCCAATAATTAAAACGCATGCTCGTGAAAACTCTAATGTTATAAATCACCATCGAGATTTATTTTTTAAATGCATATTAAAATATTTTTCATAAAACCCTCTCGAGATATACAAAACAATATTTTAAGAACTTTAGTTTAATGTAGGTTTAAGCAGGATCAATTCTCTTGAGCCCTCGGGAGCTGGAGAAAGTGAGTGCTTTCCTATTCAGGTTAGACAATTTAACGGAGTTATCAATGGCAATTTTCTTGGAAAAGACACAAATCCTGCCTTTCATGTGTAGCAGTTGCCGATTACTCACGAACCTAAGAATTCAAGAGTTAAATTCGTTCACAAGTGTCTGACTCAATCTGAGTCCAAACTCAAACCTGAATTCAAAATCAAATATGAACTTGAAAACTTGATCATGAACCTGAATATTTGAATTCAAATATCAAATTCAAACTTGTATACTTAACTCGAGTTGACCGAACCATGGTTATAACGTGACATGAATTTGACATGACTACTTGAACACAGGATTACATCCTGAACATGAACCTGAATATTTTATATCCATGGTTTCGGCCAAGACTTGCAATCTTAATATATACAATTCAATACATGGGGATAAAGGGGTAGATTGGTACGGAACGTATATCGTGGCACGAGAGGTCACTTAAAAAACACATATATGAATTCACGTACCGTTGTCCCGTGGGTTATGACGGGGCCTTATACTACATGTTACCATAGTCTACGGGGTAAGATAAACTTCTCTAGTATACATGAATACCTTCTTTATCAAACTACAAATAATCGCGTTAGAATAACTATCATATATCTGTAGGGTTCCTAGGCACACTAATGAGGTTCTACAACTGATCAACCATGCCAAAATCAAATTTTTTCATCTGCCAAAGAACCCTATACTAGATCGTTAACTAGAGGTAAGGCGAAACAAGCAAGTAAACTACTTTAGCTACAAGTGAAAGTGACTACAACCTTTGTAGATCCGGTCCTCCACTTCTCTAGCTCCGTGTTGACTTCCCTCCGCTGCGATCACCGGAATCCCGGACTCTAGCGTCAGTTTCATCGGAAAAATGGACGGGCTAGGTCGTTGACTTCGATGCCGAAGATGATCTACGTCGAGGCGACTCAAACTCAAGCTCCACCTTCACTAGGTCATGGAACTTGTGAAGATAACACACTCTACTACATGGCAAGTGATAGAGGATGAAGAAATAGGAAGTGGGTTCACTTTAGAATTGAATTTCTCACTTGATTTCATCACTTGGAATTTTCAAGAAAGCTTTTCTCTTCTTGAAGAAGAAGATGAAAAAGAAGAAAGAAAATGAATTATCTTTTTTAAAATAATATTCAAGTGATTCTTATCATTTTAGCAACCATGGATGAGTGTAACTAGTGTAGAGAATAAACTAGGGTTTAGGCAAATGGTTAGGTTAAGCAAAAAAAAAAATGGTTGAACTTTTCAAAGCTTCATGAAGCTTCAAATAAAATCCAAAGAAAGCCACCATTTTATTTCTTGCCAAAATGAATAAATGAATAAATAAATTAAAACCCTAACCATTTACCTAAACATGGTTCAAAGCATACACACACCCAAGTTTGCATGTATCATCAAACATGATACAAACTAGTGCACAAAACTATATCATATATACAATGTGCACATCAAGTGAGAAAATCCATCTTAAGTGAACAAATACTAGTTAATGTAAAGTAATATATCTAATATATAATTATACATTAAATCATTAAATCAACACTTGATTTAATGATCCGGTCATATTGCATATAACCGACTAATATCAAATGTATCAATGTATCGAATCAACATTTGATTCGGTAACCCGACTATATCTCATATAACCGTCCGATGATACAAATCGCGAGAATGGAATTCAGTATCACATACTGATATTATTCTCGGTCCCGCACATATCTCATATACGCTCCTATTTCGTTTCGCTTGAGCCAGGAAACCTCTGTAGGACTCTAAAGACTCGTCAATACGCCGGCAGCAGGTGATGATCATATCAAACACCCACAAGCCGCAAGCGGTCTGTGAGTCCGTTCAGTGTACCCAGTCTCCACTGAGCACCCGTATACCATCTCTGATGTCAAACACCAATGGATATGGGATCATCCATCGCCCATCACATGGGTCGAGAAGATATACGCTAGTCTACTCTGGAATATCGATGCCCCGTCTCGATATTCCCACGACTAGGAACATTGAAGGATGTACTCATTGACCATCCAGGCCTCACTAGTATGATCTACATCATAGTCCTGGAAGTTGAGTACACATCCTAAGGGCTTTATCAACATGTAACAGAGAGACAGAAAGTATACATGTTAAGATAAAGAGCAACAAGATAGCGTACTATCATGTCGAGTAAGAAAGTCCTACCTATATATGTCCCAGCATCCACTACAATATACATCCTATGTACAGTAATGGCCTCTAGGGCATACATATAGCAAACAATCTCCCACTTGCACTAGGGCCATCTGTAGCAGTGGTTGCAGTATCTAATACTCAACCATCCCATAAAAGTCTCTCTCTGGGAAAAAGTCTTTGTGAGTGGATCCGCCGTGTTGTCCTCTGAGTCTATTCTCCTAACCTCAATCACTCTGGAGATCAACTATCTCCATGATCTGGTGATGCTGCCTCAAAATATGTCTGGGTCACTGATGGGACCAGGGTTCCCGGGCCAAAACCACACTTCCATTGTCACACAATGGTAGGAACCTAGTTCATCTCATGAACCAATATACACCCAAACTGCCTCTTTGGTAGTATCTTTAATAGCGATGTTACCAGTCTTTATCGTCTAGTCTGCCACGGTATCTAGCTTGGAACTCTTCCAACATACCGTCCCTTCACTGAGGGTAAAGACAATGCCTGCGACTGACATTCAGTCGTCCTTATCACCCTGGAACCTTTCCAGTGATTCTCCCCAGGATCGATTGATACCATCTCACTAAACCTAGTGAGAAGCCTAACATCCATTTAGATCTATCTCAAGATCCAAATCTTAGGATTTAGGAGTATCACCTTTATCCTACTGGAGAATCCTTGTGATAAGAGGAGATTGACCGAGCGTAGCATAGGAAATTCCTTTCCTATCAAGAGTATGTCATCCACGTACTCTACGAGGATCATCACCATACTCCATACTACCTTTTTGTACATACAAGGTTCATCTACCATTTTGATGAAGTCAAACTCTTTGACTACCACATCAAAACAGATGTTCCAACTCCGCGATGCCTGCTTTATCTTGTAAAGCAACTTGCACACGTTTCCGCTGCTCCCACTGTTTATGAAGCCCTCTGGCTGTGTTCTTATAGACGTTCTCTTCTAAATCATTATTTAGAAAAGCAGTCATGGCACCCAACCACCAGATATCGTAGTCATGGTATGTAGAAATGGCAAGTAGGATCCGGATGGACTTAAGCATAGCCACTGGAAAAGGTTTCATCATTATCCACGCCTGGTCGATGATGAAAAACCTTTAACAAGTCTAGCTTTGAAAGTCTCAACTTTTCCATCTACACCAAGTAATCTTCTCAAGATATACTTGCTCCTGATGGTGATTTAACCCTTCAGATATAGCAACCAAAGTCCATACTTTGTTGGTGTACATGGATTCCATCTCAGATCGCTAACCATCCAGCCATTCTTACAGAGTCCCTACTCTCGATGGCCTGCTCGAAACTAGTTGGGTCATCATCTCATGATGCATTCCTCGCTCCCACTGTCATCGAGAAACCGAAGTATCTCTCTGGCGGATGAGGAACCCTACCAGATCGGCAGAGAGGCTGAGGTTCATCGGAGACTATTGAATCCTCTGGTTCTGTCAAATCATTAGCTGTAGTTTGTATAGCTGGAACTTTTCCAGTTCTGCAGAACTGACCTTGCCTTCGATCTTGTCCGAATTTTGCTTTCGACATAGGCCGGACAATCCCAAATCTTAACTTACTTAAGAGATAGGTTCTTCCCATACCATATCTCATATGGAGTGGTAGGCACTGATTTGATTCGAACATAGTTCAATAGGCATGCAGCTTCTCAAGTGCATAACCCCTTAAAAGAAACAGGTAACTCAGTAATACTCATCATAGAGCACACCATATCTAATATGGTGCGATTGGTCCGCCCTGATACACCATTGTACTGTGGTGTATACGGAGGAGTAATGCTGAGAGAGAATCTCATTCTCCTTTAGAATAATCCAGGAATTCTATGCACAAGTATTCTCCTCCCTGATCTTATCATAGGATATAATACTTATACCCGGTTTTTGGTTCTCTATTTCTAACTTATATTCTGTGAATATCTCAAAAGGTTCGGACTTGTGTTTCAACAGGAACATATGTCTGAATCTTGAGAGATTATCAGAGAATGTAATGAAATACAAAGAACCGGTCTTGGCATGTATAGACATGGGACCTTACATACATCATCATGTATCAGTCCCAAGAGTTTACTAACTCTTTCTCTATTTCCAATAAACAGAGCTATGGTCATCTAATCTTTGTGACATGACTGGCAAGTTTCATAAGATGTAAATTCAAACTGATTTAAACATGCATCTTAAAATGTAACTTAAGCTAGTCGGGTCATATTGATATGACCTAGTCTACAATACCTCAAGAAGGAATCGTTCATTTCTGAACTCTTCCTCTTGTGTGTGTTCTGTATACTAGGAACTGTAGTTTGATTTAGAACGTCAATGCTTTTAGATAACGTGCCTGAACCGATCAACTTTTGAAATAGGAGATGTTCAAAACATTATCCAACAATACAAAATTATATCCTTTCTTTACTAATAAAGAGACTGATATGATTTTGTATATCAGGTTCGGTATCTAATAGCATTTGTTCAGAATCAATGTATTGGTAATACAGGGTGACAGTGACCAACAGACTTGGCTGCAACACTTGTCCCGTTTTCTGTCTCATGAAACTTATCACCCATTCTCAGTTCTCTACCTTTCTGTAGCCCATGTAACAGATTACATATCTGGGATCCTGATCCGGTATCAAATATCCAGGATGCAGAGGATACTGAGAAACTGTTTTTTATAATGAACACACCCAAAGGAGATACATCTCATGCACTTTCTTCGTTTGGGCGGCACGGGAATCCTGGTATTCCCCTAATTTCTGCTCGGTCTTATAACAATTATAAGTTGGAACGGGACCAACGTTCCGCAGCTCAGTATAACAAGCGGGTTCGGTCAATACATCCATATTATTATCTTGATTAAGGCGTGATATGGTCGCTACCTGGAGAGAGAGAGAAGAAAACACTCTGCGTGCGCTCTTGCAAGATTAGATTGGTTATATATTTTATCTAATCAGGTTGGCTCCCACTGTTTTTATCAAATCTTCTTTCAAACCCTAAAAGGAAAGACTAGCCGGGATTAATTACACTCTACAAGTTCGCCAATCTTTCAGCCAGGCCAGTGTCGGTACTTTGAGGGAGGTTCCCCGTGCTTTCGCACGGACCTAATTACAGTAAACCTCGTTTTCCCAAAGGCGTAACCCCGTTGACACCTTTCTAGACACCTACTTGATCGGCTAATTGCAAAGTGCAAAACTCTCCCAGGAGTAACAATTACTCGCAGTGGGTATCGGGATCCAACTATCATATAGAAGGTATGCAATCTCATTGCAAATTTCAACACTTGAAACTCCCGATAAAGGTTTTTACCCCTAGCACTTATGACCTTAACTATGGTCAACAAATCATAAGCACTAGTCAAGTTCTACCCGTCATTTCGTGATTAATTAGACCCACCCACATGACCCTTAACTAAGGTCAACAAAGTCACGCGACTGTCCTAACTAATCGCATCATATGCGGTGTAGGAAGACATCACTTAGTTACCGTACACTGTGCCTTGACTATGGTCAACAAACACAGCACGAATACTAAGTACTCTACTTCCTAAAATGACGGAGGGTTGCGGATGGTTTTTAATAAAACCTTTAACGCTTTGAACTTGATCTCGTTGCGGAATCAAATGGTTTTTAAATGGATTGTTTTTTAGGCTTTTCTAGTTTTGCTAAAGGGGTCACTCCCGGTGAAGGGATCGTCGGCCCTTTCCTCATTGAATAAGGTGCAGGATATATCATATATACCGCTGTGCAAAGCAAAAACTATAGAAGCAATCAAAAGACAAACCAAGGGTTGTAGCATCTGCCAGTTATTGCTAAAGGAATCACTCCCGGTGAAGGGATCGTCGGCCTTTTTCTTATCGAATAAGGTGCAGGATGTTCTACAAGGAACACCACGATGCAAAGCAAGAACTGTAGCTACCTGTTTTTATTTTTGAAATTCGATTCCACAACATCTTTTAGGTTTATTTTCTTTCATTAATCACATTAATGAAGTCCCATCATTTAAGTCCACCTAAACATCACAGATAAATATAACGTACGCTTATGCCATCCGCATTCGCCTTGATGTCCCGTCTGCACCGTTAGGTTAGGTAACTAACGCCAGAGCGAGGCAGGGTTAGCGCGGATGTAAAACATAAGCAACGTCTATATAATATATCATATATACTATATAATATATCTATCTGAACAAATCACATGATCACATCACAGATAACGCAGCAGAAAATATCATATGAAATATTGGATATACTAGGACGTCCGTGTTTTATTTTGAGCCTGAATAAAACACGGATTCCACGATCGTGATGAATAGACAATCCCACATCCCTAGACCTTTACGAGAGCGGCAAGCAACCCTACCAATTCTAGGGTTAGGAGACCCGGACTCGACTCCTCGAGATGGTTTCCCACTGGACCCTAGAACCCGGTTACTTGTGCTCCCCTCCTTGGGTCTATCCTAATGCGGAAAAGTAAATAATATACAAAGGTGACATCTTCCGCAACCTGGAAGTGCCCCAATAAAAGAATATTACATACAAGTTTTTACATGAATGAAAATGAAAAACACTCATCTCACATAAAAAAAACCCGGCTATTCAAACACGACGATCCAATATAACATATCCAGCAATACATAACATCACATGTCATCAACGTAAGTAAATATGCCCATCCCAATTGTCGTTGACATATAGCAACGAAACCGGCGATATCACATATTACATTTACGGTCACAGAAAAGAAAGTGTAAAACTACAACAGTTGGAATCGGCAAATTCTTTAGACATCGCATGCCTAATCAAATGAATTCCTTAGACATCACATGCCTAACAATTATAAACCCCGCATTTTAGTCTCATTATCGAAAACACTTTTCAATATCAAGTCGGGCAATTCAACAAGATTCCCGATATCCAGAACGAATGCTCATCGCAAACTTCAGTAGACGGCCGCACCCCCGATGCCGTCGACAAAGTGCACCAAGGCGGAACACCGCTGCCGCGAGTACCCGAACGGATGCTTTCGGCGACGGGGTTCTCTTACAGTCACTTGGTCGGGGCTATGGGGTGTAGCTGTCTAACAAGTTTACCGGCGAGTATCCGCGTACGCAACGCGATTGCGACGGACTTTTGATCACATCAAAATCCCGTGGCAACCAATCAAGTGAGACTAAACTGCTATGTTTATAACATCCAAATCAGTTATCTCATAACTACTTATGGATTCCAAATATTGTATCACATTCCAGATAAATAGAAAATGTTAAACTTTCCGATCGAACAATAAAACACCCAAGTTTTCCCGAAACAGCTCAACACATGAAATAAGTTTAAAAACATTCACTTCATGCCACAGTACCGACGGTCCAGCCGTAGAAGGGTCAAGCCAACGCCTCACATGTGGCATGCCGTACTGCCCCAAAACCTAAGGTTCAAAGGGCAGTTCAAGACGGTCACATAATCGAGTTAAGGTTTGTTGTCTTCTAGAGGGACCATCGCATTACTTGCACTACTTAGAACATTATTAAACTATGGAAAAATCCAACAATTGGAAATTTCCGGGCAGGAGAAAAATTGGGTATTTATATTCGGTCGAACTATTCAACATGTTCTAAAATTACCCGGAAAAACACATAGACAAAGTTAAATAATCCGATCGTAACATCGAGTCCCCAATACAACCCAGAAAACTCAACTCTTGAGTATAATTTAAAAATTCTCAGAAAACTCAGCAACTAAAGAAAGAAATTACTGTGCAAAATTCACAAAATAATGGTACAGTATGGCCGCGGAACCGCCGCACGAGCCATGCTCGTGCCGCGGTTCCGCGGCGCTTTGGTGGACTCAGGCACACATGCTGCACAGTATTTCTTAGTAAACCCTGCTGATTTTTCTTCATATTTTTAATTCACAAAAATCCCAGATTTCAAAAAATGTACAGAGAAAGGTTTTGGATTAGGGTTTCGGGTTCGATCGGACTTCTAACGTCGTCTACACTTCGCCTAAAGCTCTAGCTAGGCTCTGATACCACTGTAGGGTTCCTAGGCACACTAATGAGGTTCTACAACTGATCAACCATGCCAAAATCAAATTTTTTTCATGTGCCAAAGAACCCTATACTAGATCGTTAACTAGAGATAAGGCGAAACAAGCAAGTAAACTACTTTAGCTACAAATGAAAGTGACTACAACCTTTGTAGATCCGGTCCTCCACTTCTCTAGCTCCGTGTTGATGTCCCTCCGCTGCGATCATCGGAATCCCGGACTCTAGCGTCGGTTTCATCGGAAAAATGGGCGGGCTAGATCGTTGACTTCGATGCCGAAGATGATCTACGTCGAGGCGACTCAAACTCAAGCTCCACCTTCACTAAGTCATGGAACTTGTGAAGATAACACACTCTACTACGTGGCAAGTGGTAAAGGATGAAGAAATAGGAAGTGGGTTCACTTTAGAATTGGATTTCTCACTTGATTTCATCACTTGGAATTTTCAAGAAAACTTTTCTTTTCTTAAAGAAGAAGATGAAGAAGAAGAAAGAAAATGAATTATCTTTTTTAAAATAAAATTCAAGTGATTCTTATCATTTTAGCAACCATGGGTGAGTGTAACTAGTGTAGAGAATAAACTAGGGTTTAGACAAATGGTTAGGTTAAGCAAAAAACAAAATGGTTGAACTTTTCAAAGCTTCATGAAGCTTCAAATAAAATCCAAAGAAAGCCATCATTTTATTTCTTGCCAAAATGAATAAATAAATAAATGAATAAATAAATTAAAACCCTAACCATTTACCTAAACATGGTCCAAAGCATACACACACCCAAGTTTGCATGTATCATCAAACATGATACAAACTAGTGCACAAAACTATAACATATATACAATGTGTAAATCAAGTGAGAAAATCCATCTTAAGGGAACAAATACTGGTTAATGTAAAGTAATATATCTAATATATAATTATACATTAAATCAACACTTGATTTAATGATCCGGTCATATTGCATATAACCGACTAATATCAAGTGTATCAATGTATCGAATCAACATTTGATTCGGTAACCCGGCTATATCTCATATGTAACACCCGAACCCAATACTACTATTTCTGTTACTAGTTGAGTGTTCGACATTGCTCATTTCATTTAACTTGCTTTTTTGGTTCTTGTTGCAAAATTTTAACCGGCTAAGTCATTTTGCATATAACAAATTTTAACACCTAAAGCGAAATTAAAAATATCCATATTGGCCTACTCGTCATCCCTAGCCGCGTGGTAGCGTCCGCGCGTCGAGTTTTCATCCCGTTCGGTGAAACGGGCGAGTTTGGACGGCTACGCGCGCGTGCAAGTGTCCGACTTGGGGGCATGCTTTTTAATCATAAAACATCTCATTTTAAAATTTGGAACCCGCTTAAAATCCTATTATTTAAATTTCAAATTTTTGGACGCAACCCGGGCGCGATTTGGAAATGTTTCATTTAGCGCCAAAATCCCAATTTAATTAAATATTCTAAAACTATAATAATATACTCATTCTGTTACTTATATAACCAATTAATCCCTTAAATCTCTTTTTAAATTTTCGCCTGGCCAATTACGAGGGGTTTAAACCCCCGTGGGCCCCGCCTCCTTTCCTCTCTCCTTCGCTCTTTCTCTCTCTCTCTCCCTCCCCCTATCCCCTATATAAATTACGCAGCCTCGTCTTCGCCATTTCCATCACGAGAACCCTCGCGAGAAACTCCACTGCAACCTTAGCTCAGCCACCGTGCCGTCGCCGCCGCAGCCCAACGCCGACGCCACCATCGCCCTCGTCTCAACCGCATCCTTCCTTCATCCTCTCCCTTCTCCCCGTGCACCCGCACCAGCCGTGGCCGCGCACCCCCCTGCACACGCATTGCATCGCCGTAGGTTACCGCCGGTGACCCCGTCCTCTTGTCCACGGCCTCGCGAGCATCCCCTCGGTGAGATCACCTTCTTCCTCTCTCCCTTTCTTTTCCTTTCTGCTGTTAACATGATTCGTGGTCGGCAGATCTCCTCCACGTTCACTGTTCCTCGCCGGCGCCCCATCGCCGTCGACCCCGTCGCTATCGCGACCCTTGAAATCCCTGTAAGCTTCCCTTCACTTTCCCCCTTCCTTTTCCCTCGCTGGTTGATATTTGTCGTGCGTAGTATTGCTAACTTTTGTCGCTGTTTTGGCGGTTCGCCGGAATCCGGCCGGGCCGACGACTTGACCCGACATTCCAGCAAGGTACCCCGGTCCGCGTGGTCCCACTGTTCGTTGTTTGGATCCGATCCGTGAACCGTGCGTCCGTCGCGTGTTTTTCCGCCGACGCTACGTCCGTTTTCCCGGTTCGCGAACCGTCGAGGCAAGTATTACTTGCTATATGCTATACTATAATTAAATGTGTTTTGACTCATTAAACTTGCAAACTTAACTAGATATAGCTATTTTATTATTTGGACGCAATAAGACATATATCATGATACAGTTAACCTAAGATCACATTTGCCACTTTAACCCTAATAACGAAGTGACCAGTTAATCACATTTTACCGTCTAAAGGATAGTAGCCGTACACATGTAGCTCTATTACATTCTGATATTGATATAACGGTATTGCACCGCAAGGGGTGCTCGAAACTTGCTATTATGATGAAACGTCTGTACTATACCAATGCACTAATGTGATTAAATAAATTGCTTATTGTTGTTAAATTCATTGTTTATTTCCTGCTTCTATTCCTTGTTCGATTTTATGCCTGTTGTGAGCACACCCTCGATTGTGTTACATATTGACCTGACCTTGCTACACATGATATATATATATACTGATGCACCGGACATGGTACCCTTTACTATCGACTTGACCTGATGTACCATGACCTGACCTGTTACCTGATCTCATGCCTAATGCCAACAAACCTGACTTGGAGTCCTCATGGACCCTTCCTGTTGTCTATCCAGACAAACCTGACCTGTTACCTGATCCTGTGTTGGCATTAGTCCTTGACTACTGAATACCCGACCTGACACACATATCCTGGGGGTATGGGGAAATCAAACAGGTAGTCTAAAGTATAACTTAAAAGGGTATTACTTGATCCGTGGTCCCGGGGGGTAACGGGACAGAGCCATTCGTGACTCTTACATTCCTGATCCATGGTCCCGGGGGGCAACGGGACAGAACCATTATTGGTTCCCATCTTCCTGATCCGTGGTCCCGGGGGGTAACGGGACATATCCTTTGAGTTACATGGAGGATTACTCGAATTGATTTCAAAGACTTTAGAATAGAAAACCCGATAGAACAGTTTAGTTACCCACTGCACACTACCCTGCACTGCTTGTTTCATACTGTTGCTTTATTCATGTCTATTTCTGCAGTGCTTATTACCATGTTCATATTATATTATTGGTTGACATGACGTGCTGACGTCTAGGTTTTGCATGGCCCAGATTCTTTACCACTGTCGCTGACCGAGCAGGAGTACTCCAGCCAGCAGGCTGGTTTGTGAGTTCTGTAGTGATTAGTTTTATTTCCTGCATTTCTTTTCCAGATATGAGCCCGCATTATGGGACATACCTTTCTATTATTATATTGGATCATTTGCTTCCGCACTTATTTATCGTTGACTCTTGTTATTCTGGATTTGGACATGTGTTAGATAGTTTTATCTTGTTCTTGATATCTCTACAGCCGTAATGTGACTGTGGATGGAAACTTCCTACCTACAGGTAGCATGGTTGGCTATGTCACGTGCCCAATCTTGCGTACTCTGGGAAGCGGGGCGTGACATGGTTCTTTTGGTATCAGAGACTAGGATAGTCGGGTTGATTCTTTTGTAGTTGGGTATTGTACCCAATACACGAATCAGAATACCCGTGCTTAGGAAACATGTCCTGCCTGTAAGTCCACGTTGCCCACCCCGGTGCTTACGGGGAGGCGGAAAACATAATAAAAAATGGATTTTTAATGACTTAGGCAACATGGACCTTGCTTGTGAGGATCTTTACTAAACGAAAACTAGCTAAAGAAAACTAACAACTAGCTAAGTTGTAGAAAGGTTATACCTTGAGCTCGAACTCCTTCTCTCCTTGCTCGTCGGAATGGTAGAAAGGCCTCACCTTGCTTGTCTTCTTCCGTCAAAGAAGGATCCACCCGAAAGCCTCGACCTTTAGCTTCAACTCCAAGCTAGGAGTAACTAGAGTGTAAGAAATGCTAAGACTTGAACCCTAGAAGAGAGTAGAGAAGATTAAGTGAAGGTTTTTCTCAAGCTTTTTGTTTCTCAACACATGAGAGGGAGAGAGCTTGAGGGAGAGGATGAGCAAGAGAGAGAAAAGATATGAGAGAATCAATTATTAGTGAGCCATTCTCACTAATATGTGTGTAATATTTTAATTAATTAATTAGCTAGAAAATTGTCATGCTTTAATCAAGAGGTGACCATTATCATTTCAATATTAATGCAAATTGCAAGGATCAAAGAGCATCTTCCAAATGAAATGATCATGGTCAAATTGTCAACTTGGTCAACAAGTCAATGAAGTCAAAAGGTCAACAATAACAACCATGCACAATAATTAAGCTAATTATCAATTAACAATAATACACACAAAAGCAATAGGGTTAATAAAATGACAATAGTCAATAACCCTAAACAAGGTCCTCTCCCTCAATCTCAAGCAACTGTGCATACGCACCCGCATTCGTGATCCGAGGAACACGAATACTCTGAGAAAAACCAATCTCAAATCATATACTAGGATCCGGCTTAAACCAAAGCCCGCTAGTATAAACTGTCCGGACAGCAAACGTGCACAAGTGCGCGGATGCGAACGAACCCTGTCGCAAAACCATGCGACCTCTACTCATTTTGCCTAAAGGCGAATAGCTCTCTGTGTGGGACTCTAAAGACTCGACACTACGCTGGCAGTGGGTTTAACCACAGACCGCAAGCGGCACTAGCTGTACGTAACGGTCCCCAGGTAGATGTCGATAAGAAGACTGACGAGGTGAACCCCATCTGCACTCCTACTGAGCCTGTGTGTGACAGTCTCCGTACAGTCCGGTCTGTTCGTCTGATACATCGCATGGCGGGCCTAGGGGGGCGGTGAACGTCAGTCCACTAATAGCGGTACAAGTCATGTCGGAGTGTAGCCCAGAACACCCTGAGATAACACTGGAAGCCTACCAGTATATCTCGCTTGCCCTGGCCAGGGACTACTCGTGTAATGGCTCTCCTGGACACAGCGCGATGTCAACCCCCAATACCGGGAGAGACGAATCCTGTCTAACCGTCACTGCCTCCAAGTGCTTCGGGACTGCACCCAAAAACTACCTGTTTGCACGACTCCTTTGAGCCGTGGTAAGGTAGTAATCAAAGTGCAGTGGGAACACACTCGAGGCGAAGTGACAGTGTCAAGTCAGCGGACTAAGCTGTACTCATGCCACCTGGGAACTGATAACTGACGATAGGTATATTACCAACCAACAGTTCCCAACGAGTCCTGTCCAGTGTACTCGTAACCTAACGAGCACCCGCATACCATCTCAAGTACGACGTACTAACGGCTGTGGGACAGACCGTCTCCCACACTGGGATGAGAAGCGCATACGCTAGTCTACTCCGGAGTATAGATGCCCTGTCTCGATAGTCCAATGACCAGGGACCTGTATAAGGATGTGCTTATAGATTACCCAGCTCCCACGAGTGCGAGCGCCATCACAACGCTGGTAATCAAGCAAGGATCCTAAGGGCTCTACTAATATGTATACCAGCAATATGCTAAAAGAAACACATGCACATATTAAAGCAGAGACAAACCAAGTAGCATACTACCATTTCGAGCAAGATTGTATATACAACTGTGAATATCCCAAGCTTCCATTAAGTAATATACAAACTAGTATGATACAGTAATGGCCTCTAGGGCATATACACTAACAATCTCCCACTTGCACTAAGGCCATGTACTGGCGTATCGAAGACCTATCATCTCGATCAGCCGCTCGAACTGAGTCTGGGCCAAGGCCTTGGTGAATGGATCTGCTGTGTTATCCTCTGATGCAACTCTCCGGACCTCGATCTCCTGGCGATCCACAATCTCCCTGATCAGGTGATACCGCCTTAAGATGTGTCTGGATTTCTGATAGGACCTGGGTTCCTTTGCTAAAGCTATAGCCCCGTTGTTGTCGCAATACAGAGGTATTGGGTCAACAATGGACGGAACCACCTGAAGTTCTTTCAAGAACTTCCTCATCCAGACAGCTTCTTTTGCGGCATCAGATGCAGCGATGTATTCCGCTTCCATAGTCGAGTCAGCAACGGTTTCCTGTTTGGAGCTCTTCCAACACACCGCCCCTCCATTGAGGGTAAAGACAAAACCCGACATGGACTTGGAATCATCCTTGTCACTCTGGAACCTGGAGTCAGCAAAGGCCTCAATCTGCAGGTCTTTTCCGCCATACACCAAGAACATCTCCTTAGTCCTTCTCAGGTACTTGAGAATGTTCTTTACTGCTATCCAATGTTTCTCCCCAGGGTTTGACTGATACCTGCTTACCACACTCAGTGCATAAGCCACATCCGGTCTGGTACACAACATCGCATACATTATAGAGCCTACCGCAGAAGCGTAGGGTATAATAGACATGCGATCCCTCTCCAAATCAGTCTTGGGAGACATCTCTTTGGAGAGGGTGATCCCGTGACAAGCCGGTAAATTACCGCGCTTGGAATCTTCCATACTGAATCTCTTCAGTATGGTGTCGATGTACCTGGACTGTGAGAGTCCTAATATCCTCTTGGATCTGTCACGGTAGATCCGGATACCCAGAATGTATGAGGCATCACCCAGGTCTTTCATGGAGAACCTGTGTGACAAGAACCCCTTGACAGATTGTAGCATAGGAATGTCATTTCCTATTAAGAGAATGTCATCCACGTATAAAACGAGGAATACTACAGTTCTCGCTACAAATCTACAATAGATGCATGGTTCATCTGGATTTTTGATAAAGCCAAATTCTTTGACCGTCTCATCAAAGCAGATGTTCCAACTCCGCGATGCCTGCTTGAGTCCATAAATGGACTTGAGCAACTTGCACACCTTTCCGCTGCTCCCACCCTGAATGAAACCCTCTGGCTGGTCCATATAGACACACTCCTCTAAATGACCATTTAGAAAAGCTGTCTTTACGTCCATCTGCCAAATCTCATAATCGTGGAAAGCAGCGATGGCAAGAAGGATCCGAATGGATTTCAGCATAGCTACTGGAGAAAAGGTTTCGTCATAGTCCAAACCAGGTCGCCGACGAAAACCCTTTGCTACCAGTCTAGCTTTATAGGTCTCAACCTGTCCATCTACACCAATCTTCCTTTTGAAGATCCACTTGCATCCTACGGGTTTTACCCCGTCTGGAGCAATGTCCAACGTCCATACTTTGTTGGTGTACATGGACTCCATCTCGGTCCGCATTGCATCCAGCCATTTTACCGAGTCGACGCTCTGAATGGCTTGCTGGAAGCTAGTAGGCTCATCACAATCTATGATGCAGTCCTCTCTATCCCCGTCAATGAGAAAACCGTAGTACCTCTCGGGCGGATGAGACTGCCTACTACTCCTGCGGAGTGGCGTAGGAATGTCTTGATCTTTTGAACCCTCTGGTTCTACTAAGCTTTCAGTAATAGCTTGCGGTTCTGGAATTTCTTCCAGTTCTATCGCGCTCCCACTTAATTCTTTTTCTATGAACTGATGTTCTAGAAAGTGGGCATGGCGAGAAACAAGGACTTTTTGTTCCTCTTCGCAATAGAAGTAATATCCCTTGGAGTTCTTCGGATATCCCACAAACTTGCACTGTACTGAGCGTGCCTCGAGCTTGTCCGCATGCTGCTTTTTTACAAAAGCTGGACATCCCCATGTCTTAATGTGGTTAAGATGGGGTCTCTTCCCACACCACATTTCATATGGTGTAGTAGGCACAGTCTTAGTTGGAACTCGGTTCAAAAGGTATGCTGCTGATTCTAGCGCATATCCCCAGAACGATCGCGGTAACTCAGCGTTACTCATCATGGACCGTACCATATCCAATAGGGTCCGGTTCCGTCTCTCCGATACACCATTATGTTGCGGAGTGTATGGAGGAGTAAGCTGAGAGAGAATTCCATTCTCTTTTAAATAGTTCAGGAATTCGGCACTTAAGTATTCTCCACCTCGATCCGATCTTAGAATCTTGATACTTTTGCCGGTTTGTTTTTCTACTTCATTCTTATATTCCTGGAATTTTTCAAAAGCCTCGGATTTATGTTTCATTAAGAAGACATAACCGTACCTTGAAAAATCATCCGTAAAGGTAATGAAATAAGAATAACCGCTTCGCGCATGTGTAGACATTGGACCGCACACGTCGCTGTGTACGAGTCCCAAGAGCTCGCTCGCTCTTTCTCCGTGTCCAGAAAACGGAGCCTTTGTCATCTTTCCTTTGAGACAGGATTGACAAGTTGCATACGATTGATATTCAAACGGATCCAAATATCCTTCAGTATGTAACTTAGTCAATCTTCTCTCATTGATGTGACCCAGTCTACAATGCCATAAGAAAGTTTGATTAATATCTGGAGACTTTCTTTTGTGTGTATTCTGGATATTAAAAACCTGTGGTTGGTTTAAAACGTAAATACCGTTGTTTAATGTACCTGACCCAATCAAAACTTGATTAAGGTGAATGTTCACTACATTACTTACAAATGCAAATTCATAACCTTCTTTAGATAATAAAGATACTGAAATGATATTACAGGTTGCATTTGGTACATAATAACAACTACGCAAAACCAAAAAGTGTCCATCTGATAATCCCAGGTGATAGTCCCCCACGGCCTCTGCATCCATGCTAGCACCGTTCGCAACTCTGAGGGTCATGTCATCTGCCTTCAAAACTCTACGCTTTCTCAACGCCTGCAAAGAATTACAGATATGAGATCCTGATCCGGTATCCAATACCCAGGATGTAGAGTTTATTGATAGACAGTTTTCAATAACATACACACCTGAAGTTGAAGCTGCAACTCGCTTCAAATCCTGTGTTCTGGCTTTCCAAGCCTTGCAATCCTGTTTCCAGTGACCACTTTTGTGACAATAGAAGCATTCTTCCTTCCCCACCATCTTCCCCGCTACTTTTGTTGCTTTACCTTTTCCCTTCGTATCCACTTTACCGACACCGCCTCTTGGTTTGGCGGGGGCTTTCTTCTTCTTGCCCTTGGCTTTCGCCCTGGACCTAGAAGAGGAAGATCCTCCTACAAACAAAGTGGATGTCTCCCTACCCTTCTGTAGGGTGCCCTCAGCAGTCCTCAACATGTTCAGAAGTTCGGCAAGTTCAACCTCCTTTCCTTGCATGTTGAAGTTAAGAACGAACTGGGCGTAAGTGGAAGGAAGGGACTGGAGAATCAAATCGGTATAGAGTTCATTCTCCAACGTGGTCCCAAGGTCCGCGAGCTCCTCTATGTAGCCGATCATCTTAAGCACGTGGTCCGCTACCGATGATCCGACGGCCAACCTTGCCGAAAAAAGCTTCTTCGACACTTCGTATCTAGCGATACGAGACTGCTCTCCATACAGTTCTTTTGTATGGAGAAATATGGACTCTAGGTCCATATTCTCGTGCCTCCTCTGATGTTCGTTGTCCATCGAGGCTAGTACGAGGCATCTGGCCCTCGCGCAATCTATCTCCCATGTCTTACGGATTTCTACATCCGCGACGCTGGAGGTGGGACCTGGGACAGGGGGAGCTTTGGTGGTAAGTATATACCCCAGCTTGTCATAAGTGATAGCCATCTTGACATTCCTGAGCCAATCTTTGTAGTTTGGCCCTGTCAATATATTTTTATCTAACAGTAACTTAAGTCCGGTCATGTTGAATGGTCGCTGCAATTAGGAGAGAGAAAAGAAACACTTTAGCATGATGCTCTTGCAAGTTTAGAGTGGTTTTTAGTTTGTCTAAACTGGATGGCTCCCACTGTTTCTCGAATCCCTTCTCAAACCATAAAGAAAAGGATTAGCCGGGATCATTCTCACCGTACAATACTTGCTTAACCGTTCAGCCAGGCCAGTGTCAGTACTTCGAGGGAGGTTTTCCAACGCTTTCGCGAAGTTCCTTAATTAAGTAACCTCTTTTCCCTGTGGGCGTAGCCCCGCTAACACCTTTCTAGGCACCTACTAGGTTTATAGCATTGATCGTTAAGTGAGAGTTTTCTCGAGGAGTAGCATATACTCACAGTAGGATCGGGATCCAAATATCATCGCGTGATAAAACCGAAGGAATCCTACCAGAATCATCACACTCCAAATGGTATGCAACGCTAGCAAGTTTCAGTACTTATGAAACTCCCGATGTGGATTTTTGCCCCATGCTCTTATGACCTTGACTTTGGCCAAAATATCATAAGTCACATGTCAAGTTCTACCCGTCATTCTCCTGGTTAATTTGGACCCACCCATAGCTACCCTTGACTTTGGCCAAAATGGCAGCACGACTGTCCCAAATCAACGCATCTATCTATGCTGCACATGAATGCCCAAACGCTACCAATCACTATGCCTTGACTTTGGCCAAAATACACAGCTTGAATACTTTTGACCATTCATGTGGAATGACGGAGAGCTACGAATGGTTTTGGCGAAACCGTGAACGTAGTGAACTTGATATAATCGATGGAACGAGATAGCTTTTAAAAGGAGTGGTTCAAGCTCCGCGTTTAAAAGTTTAGTTTTGAAAAGAACCGAGTGGTTTTCAAAGTGTTCCAATCGACTTTTACTTGGTTTATTTCTTGCATTAGTTCTTTTAATGCGTCCCATCATTTAATCCTACCATTGCAGAAAACAACCAAAATATGACGTACGCTTATGCCATTCGCATTCGCCACGGGGCCCCGTCATCACCCGTTAGGTTACTTAACTAACGACAGAGCGGGGGCTGGGCTAGCGCGGCTGTAAAACATAAGCAACGCCTAAATAGTTATTATATATAAATATATAGCAATGATAGACATTACAGATCACAGATGAATACATTGGATATACTAGGAATCCGCAATGCTTTCGAGCCTGCAACGTAAAGCGGATTACACGGTCGCGGTGAATGGCCAATACCCCACCCAAGACCCCTACGGGTGCGGCAAACTACCCGCCAAGCACCCGAAGCGAAGCAACCTCCCTCACCACCGTGAGTAGGCCACTCGGCACTTCGAGATACCCGGTAGTTTGTGCACCCCTCCATGGGTCTATCCTAGGAGCAAAAACAGTAAAAAGAATTATACAATGACGGCTACAACCCCGACCCGGTTGTGCGGCCATACAAATAATATTATTACATCAATTTACATGTTACAAATGAATGAAAGAAAAACAACGCTCATCTCACATCCACCCCGGCCATTCACCCGCGACAATCCAATCCATTCATATCCACAAACCAATAACAATCACAGATCATGTATAACCCCGACTAATCGTCTTATAGCGATTAGCCGACGTTCAATACATGCAAGCATCACAGATATAACCGATGTAGTCAAAGTGTAGTGAAGTTCCGAAAAAAAATATGGATTTATAGGCCCCCAAAAGTAAATTTTAGTTCTGGAAAATCTGGGCACATATAATATATTTTAAAAATCCCAAAACCAACACAGACACACACTGCACGAAAAACGATGCACAGAAGACGAAAAACGGCGGCGCTTCCGCGGCACATGGCTACCTCGTGCGGCGGAAGCGCGGCGGTTTGAATGAATTAGGGTATCGTTTTTCTTGGGTGTTCACACAAAACCCTGAGCCGAATTTACAAGTATAAAGTTTTTCATTTAGAGCAGAAAAAATTTTAACAGAAACTAGGGTTTTGCAAAAGTTTGGTTTTTGGATTTTCCGGTTTCGAAACTTCGTTACACTTCACTACCTAGCTAGTTTGAGTTTAGTTAAGCTCTGATACCACTGTAAGTCCACGTTGCCCACCCCGGTGCTTACGGGGAGGCGGAAAACATAATAAAAAACGGATTTTTAATGACTTAGGCAACATGGACCTTGCTTGTGAGGATCTTTACTAAACGAAAACTAGCTAAAGCAAACTAACAACTAGCTAAGTTGTAGAAAGGTTATACCTTGAGCTCGAACTCCTTCTCTCCTTGCTCGTCGGAATGGTAGAAAGGCCTCACCTTGCTTGTCTTCTTCCGTCAAAGAAGGATCCACCCGAAAGCCTCGACCTTTAGCTTCAACTCCAAGCTAGGAGTAACTAGAGTGCAAGAAATGCTAAGACTTGAACCCTAGAAGAGAGTAGAGAATATCAAGTGAAGGTTTTTCTCAAGCTTTTTATTTCTCAACACATGAGAGGGAGAGAGCTTGAGGGAGAGGATGAGCAAGAGAGAGAAAAGATATGAGAGAATCAATTATTAGTGAGCCATTCTCACTAATATGTGTGTAATATTTTAATTAATTAATTAGCTAGAAAATTGTCATGGTTTAATCAAGAGGTGACCATTATCATTTCAATATTAATACAAATTGCAAGGATCAAAGAGCATCTTCCAAATGAAATGATCATGGTCAAATTGTCAACTTGGTCAACAAGTCAATGAAGTCAAAAGGTCAACAATAACAACCATGCACAATAATTAAGCTAATTATCAATTAACAATAATACACACAAAAGCAATAGGGTTAATAAAATGACAATAGTCAATAACCCTAAACAAGGTCCTCTCCCTCAATCTCAAGCAACTGTGCATACGCACCCGCATTCGTGATCCGAGGAACACGAATACTCTGAGAAAAACCAATCTCAAATCATATACTAGGATCCGGCTTAAACCAAAGCCCGCTAGTATAAACTGTCTGGACAGCAAACGTGCACAAGTGCGCGGATGCGAACGAACCCTGTCGCAAAACCATGCGACCTCTACTCATTTTGCCTAAAGGCGAATAGCTCTCTGTGTGGGACTCTAAAGACTCGACACTACGCTGGCAGTGGGTTTAACCACAGACCGCAAGCGGCACTAGCTGTACGTAACGGTCCCCAGGTAGATGTCGATAAGAAGACTGACGGGGTGAACCCCATCTGCACTCCTACTGAGCCTGTATGTGACAGTCTCCGTACAGTCCGGTCTGTTCGTCTGATACATCGCATGGCGGGCCTAGGGGGGCGGTGAACGTCAGTCCCCTAATAGCGGTACAAGTCGTGTCGGAGTGTAGCCCAGAACACCCTGAGATAACACTGGAAGCCTACCAGTATATCTCGCTTGCCCTGGCCAGGGACTACTCGTGTAATGGCTCTCCTGGACACAGCACGATGTCAACCCCCAATACCGGGAGAGACGAATCCTGTCTAACCGTCACTGCCTCCAAGTGCTTCGGGACTGCACCCAAAAACTACCTGTTTGCACGACTCCTTTGAGCCGTGGTAGGGTAGTAATCAAAGTGCAGTGGGAACACACTCGAGGCGAAGTGACAGTGTCAAGTCAGCGGACTAAGCTGTACTCATGTCACCTGGGAACTAATAACTGACGATAGGTATATTACCAACCAACAGTTCCCAACGAGTCCTGTCCAGTGTACTCGTAACCTAACGAGCACCCGCATACTATCTCAAGTACGACGTACTAACGGCTGTGGGACAGACCGTCTCCCACACTGGGATGAGAAGCCCATACGCTAGTCTACTCCGGAGTATCGATGCCCTGTCTCGATAGTCCAACGACCAGGGACCTGTATAAGGATGTGCTTATAGATTACCCAGCTCCCACGAGTGCGAGCGCCATCACAACGCTGGTAATCAAGCAAGGATCTTAAGGGCTCTACTAATATGTATACCAGCAATATGCTAAAAGAAACACATGCACATATTAAAGCAGAGACAAACTAAGTAGCATACTACCATTTCGAGCAAGATTGTATATACAACTGTGAATATCCCAAGCTTCCATTAAGTAATATACAAACTAGTATGATACAGTAATGGCCTCTAGGGCATATACACTAACACTGCCACCTTGACCGTTTTACCATTCTTGAATCACATTCTTCCTGATTATATCTTTTACGACGTGCAAACTTACTTTGCATGTCGACTCGAAAACCTGATTTCTTGTTATCCCTAGGACTTGGGCGACTTGGGTGGAGTTAAGTAATTGTGGCTGTGATACCGCGGCATAGTTACAATGCGGTACTCTATTTAAGTATCTTGGAGTTCTAGCCTTGATCCACATTCAGAATCCATCATCATGCTAATGTTGGGTGTTTTGAGTTCAGGATTATGGCAGGTAAGAATTTGAAGACGTACCAGAGGCGTGTGGACGAAGCCGCCATGCTTGGAGTGATAAGAGGAATGCTGGAGAATCAAAGAAACAGGCCGAGCTGATCCAGCAGCAACCAGACTCGTTCCAGGAAGGTTTGCAGATTGTTCGGCAGTCTGTAAACAACGATGGAGCTAAACCAGTTGACCGAGTAGGGACCGTGGCAGATTTCAGACGTTTGGGTCCGACTAAATTCACTGGTTTGGAGGAGCCGTTGTCAGCCGAGCAGTGGCTAGTTGACACGGAGAAATTGCTGATTGCGGCACAGATTCTAGATGACAAAAGAGTTGATGTGGTGCGCACTCAGCTAGTGGATTGCGCCCGAGAGGGGTGTCTTGTGGAGGAGACCCGCTTGCCCAAGCCGATCAGTTGGGCGGATTGATCTAAGAGTTTCCTGGAGAAATTCTTCCCGCGGACTGCACAGGAGGAAATGGAAGAGAAGTTCATCGGATTAAGGCAGAATGGAGCACCCGTGGACGTGCATGCAGCAGAATGGACGAGACTCAGTAGTTTCGCTGGACCTTTCGCGGCCAACGATGCAGACAGCAGTTGCGGTAAGGAAGCAGTTCTGTCGGGCCAGTCGAGTTTAGGGCTAGGCTGACAAACAGTGTTCTGCAGCTACGGAAGTTGATGGTTGTGAAGAACCGGTGGTGGTTCGCATTTTCATGGACGTAGTTGAAGATATATCGGGCTTGCCGCCGAAGCGAGACGTGGAGTTCGCGATTGACCTTATTCCTGGTGCAGCGCCAGTATCTAAAGCTTATTATCCAATGGCACCAGTGGAATTGGAAGGAATTAAGAAACAAGTTGGTGAATTGCTTTAGAAAGATTGGATTCGAAGCAGCAACTCGCCTTGGGGAGCTCCAGTTCTTCTAGTATAGAAGAAGGATGGCACGAGAAGGATGTGCATCGACTATAGAGAAATAAACCGGGTGACTATTAAGAACAAGTACCTGATCCCTCGCATTGGAGAACTTTTTGAGCAGCTTAGTGGCGCGAGGGTATTCTCGAAACTGGATTTGCGATCCGGATATCATCAGGTCCGAGTAAAAGCAGAAGACATTTGCAAGACGGCATTTCGAACTCGGTATGGGCATTTCGAGTATCTAGTGATGCCCTTCGAAGTAACGAATGCGCCGGCAATATTCATGGATTTGATGAACCGAATCCTTTCACCATTCTTGGACCATTTTATTGTGGCATTCATTGACGATATTCTGGTTTACTCGAAGAGTTTGGAGGAGCATGCTGAGCATTTGAAGATCGCACTGCAGACACTGAGACAGGAGAAATTGTATGCGAAGATGAGTAAGTGCGAATTTTTGCTGGAAGAAGTGAAATTTCTGGGGCATGTTGTGTCGGGCGATGGAATCGCCGTCGATCCCGAAAAGATTGCATCAGTTCGAGATTGGCCTATTCCAAGGAATGTAGCTGAGATAAGAAGTTTCCTTTGATTAGCCGGATACTACAGGAGATTTTGTGGAGAACTTCGCTCATTTGGCAGAACCGTTGACCAAGCTTACGCGCAATGAGGTACCTTTTGTATGGACGGATAAGTGTGCGTTGGCTTTTGAGACGTTTAAGCAGAAGTTGATAACCGCCCCTATCCTGACCGTACCAGACAATTCCGGAGGACTGGTGATTCATAGCGACGCATCTGGGAAAGGATTGGGATGTGTTTTGATGCAGCATGGGAAGGTCGTAGCATACGCATCAAGACAACTGAAGACCCATGAGAAAAATTATCCAACTCATGACTTGGAGCTTGCGGCTGCGATCTTCGCCTTGAAGATTTGGAGACACTACCTTTGGGTGAGAGAGTCGAAGTTTTTACAGATCACAAGAATTTGAAGTATGTGTTCACTCAGAAGGAGTTGAACATGAGGCAACGCAGATGGTTGGAGCTGATGGCCGACTACGACCTTGATCTTAAGTGCCATCCGGGAAAAGTTAACGTCGTGCCGGATGCACTTAGTCGGTTACCAACGATTCAGGTATTGACTACGCAGAGGGAGATCATTGCGGATTTTCGAAGATTTGACTTAGAGGTTGTGCTACCACATTCTACGGGACAGTTGATGCAGTTGCAAGTACAGTTGTCCTTAGTTGAGAAGATTAAAGCGGCACAATCGCAGGATCCTAGACTGCAAAAGTTTCGAGAGCAGGTTGAAGCCGGACTACGAACAGATTTACTGGTCCACGAAGATGGTTCGTTGAGGTATGGTAGCCGTGTGTGTGTGCCAAAGGGGGATGTGCGTGAAGAGCTTATGAAGGAGGCACACAGTTCAGCTTACTCTGTACATCCAGGAGGTACAAAGATGTACCGAGATATTCGACAACATTTCTGGTGGGAAGGTATGAAACGGGAGATTGCTCGCTTCGTGGCTAAGTGCATGGTATGTCAGCAAGTCAAGGCTGAACACCAAAGGGTTGCTGGTTTGTTGCAACCACTTCCGATTCCTCAGTGGAAGTGGGAACATATAACCATGGATTTCGTGACGGCTTTACCGCGGAGTCCAAAGGGCAACAATGCAGTATGGGTGATTGTCGATCGGTTGACCAAGGCAGCTCACTTTATTCCTTTTCGGGTTGGTCAATCAACGGAGACTTTGGCTGAACGGTACATGCAGGAGATTGTAAGATTGCATGGCGTACCGGTGAGCATCGTGTCCGATCGGGACACTCGGTTCTTATCACACTTCTGGAGGAGTTTACAGGAAAGTTTGGGGACCCGATTGAAGTTTAGCACAGCTTATCATCCTCAAACTGATGGTCGGTCGGAGAGAACGATCCAAACTCTTGAAGATATGTTGAGAGCATGCATGTTGGACTTCAAGGGTTCTTGGGAGGATCACCTACACTTGGTGGAGTTTTCCTACAACAATAGTTTCCAAGCGACTATTCAGATGGCTCCGTTTGAAGCCTTATATGGTCGTATGTGCCGTTCACCTGTTTGTTGGGATGATGTTGGTGAACGAAGATTACTAGGACCAGATTTGGTGGTACAGACAGTCGAGAAGGTGAATACAATCAGGAAGCATATGAAGGCAGTTCAAGACAGACAGAAAAGTTGGGCTGACACGTCAAGAAGACCTCTAGAGTTCGCTGTGGGTGATTTGGTATTCTTGAAGATATCACCGACTAGAGGAGTGATTCGTTTTGGGAGTCGGGGAAAGCTTAGTCCTCGATTCGTTGGACCCTTCGAGATATTAGAGCGTGTTGGGGAGGTAGCGTACCTTTTGGCGTTACCACAGTCCTTGGCAGGTGTGCACGATGGGTTTTATGTATCTCAACTACGAAGGTATGTTCGAGATGAAACCCACGTCTTGGATCATTCGGAGTTAACTGTACGGGAGGACCTAACTTTTGAGGAGCGACCGGTTGAAATCAAGGATCGAAGAGAAAAGGTTCTTAAGAACAAGGTTATCCCCTTTGTGCTAGTTTCTTGGGGTAATCGATCGCACGGAGAATCCACTTGGGAGCGAGAAGACGAGATCCGGCAGAAGTTTCCTCACCTTTTCCTGTAGTTTTCTATCTTGTATTCTTGGAACTTCGAGGACGAAATTCTTTTTGTAGTTGGGTATGATGTAACACCCGAGCCCAATACTACTATTTCTGTTACTAGTTGAGTGTTCGACATTGCTCATTTCATTTAACTTGCTTGTTTGGTTCTTGTAGCAAAATTTTAACCGGCTAAGTCATTTTGCATATAACAAATTTTAACACCTAAAGCGAAATTAAAAATATCCATATTGGCCTACTCGTCACCCCTAGCCGCGTGGTAGCGTCCGCGCGTCGAGTTTTCATCCCGTTCGGTGAAACGGGCGAGTTTGGACGGCTACGCGCGCGTGCAAGTGTCCGACTTGGGGGCATACTTTTTAATCATAAAACATCTCATTTTAAAATTTGGAACCCGCTTAAAATCCTATTATTTAAATTTCAAATTTTTGGGCGCAACCCGGGCGCGATTTGGAAATGTTTCATTTAGCGCCAAAATCCCAATTTAATTAAATATTCTAAAACTATAATAATATACTCATTCTGTTACTTATATAACCAATTAATCCCTTAAATCTCTTTTTAAATTTTCGTCTGGCCAATCACGAGGGGTTTAAGCCCCCGTGGGCCCCGCCTCCTTTCCTCTCTCCTTCGCTCTCTCTCTCTCTCTCTGTCTCTCTCTCTGTCTCTCTCTCCCTATCCCCTATATAAATTACGCAGCCTCGTCTTCGCCATTTCCATCACGAGAACCCTCGCGAGAAACTCCACTGCAACCCTAGCCCAGCCACCGTGCCGTCGCCGCCGCAGCCCGACGCCGACGCCACCATCGCCCTCGTCTCAACCGCATCCTTCCTTCATCCTCTCCCTTCTCCCCGTGCACCTGCACCAGCCATGGCCGCGCACCCCCCTGCACACGCATTGCATCGCCGTAGGTTACCGTCGGTGACCCCGTCCTCTTGTCCACGGCCTCGCGAGCACCCCCTCGGTGAGATCACCTTCTTCCTCTCCCCCTTTCTTTTCTTTTCTGCTGTTAACATGATTCGTGGTCGGCAGATCTCCTCCACGTTCACTGTTCCTCGCCGGCGCCCCATCGCCGTCGACCCCGTCGCTATCGCGACCCTTGAAATCCCTGTAAGCTTCCCTTCACTTTCCCCCTTCCTTTTCCCTCGCTGGTTGATATTTGTCGTGCGTAGTATTGCTAACTTTTGTCGCTGTTTTGGCGGTTCGCCGGAATCCGGCCGGGCCGACGACTTGACCCGACGTTCCAGCAAGGTACCCCGGTCCGCGTGGTCCCACTGTTCGTTGTTTGGATCCGATCCGTGAACCGTGCGTCCGTCGCGTGTTTTTCCGCCGACGCTACGTCCGTTTTTCCCGGTTTGCGAACCGTCGAGGCAAGTATTACTTGCTACATGCTATACTATAATTAAATGTGTTTTGACTCATTAAACTTGCAAACTTAACTAGATATAGCTATTTTATTATTTGGACGCAATAAGACATATATCATGATACAGTTAACCTAAGATCACATTTGCCACTTTAACCCTAATAACGAAGTGACCAGTTAATCATATTTTACCGTCTAAAGGACAGTAGCCGTACACATGTAGCTCTATTACATTCTGATATTGATATAACGGTATTGCACCGCAAGGGGTGCTCGAAACTTGCTATTATGATGAAACGTCTGTACTATACCAATGCACTAATGTGATTAAATAAATTGCTTATTGTTGTTAAATTCATTGTTTATTTCCTGCTTCTATTCCTTGTTCGATTTTATGCCTGTTGTGAGTACACCCTCGATTGTGTTACATATTGACCTGACCTTGCTACACATGATATATATATATACTGATGCACCGGACATGGTACCCTTTACTATCGACTTGACCTGATGTACCATGACCTGACCTGTTACCTGATCTCATGCCTAATGCCAACAAACCTGACTTGGAGTCCTCATGGACCCTTCCTGTTGTCTATCCAGACAAACCTGACCTGTTACCTGATCCTGTGTTGGCATTAGTCCTTGACTACTGAATACCCGACCTGACACACATAACCTGGGGGTATGGGGAAATCAAACGGGTAGTCTAAAGTGTAACTTAAAAGGGTATTACTTGATCCGTGGTCCCGGGGGGTAACGGGACAGAGCCATTCGTGACTCTTACATTCCTGATCCGTGGTCCCGGGGGGCAACGGGACAGAACCATTATTGGTTCCCATCTTCCTGATCCGTGGTCCCGGGGGGTAACGGGACATATCCTTTGAGTTACATGGAGGATTACTCGAATTAATTTCAAAGACTTTAGAATAGAAAACCCGATAGAACAGTTTAGTTACCCACTGCACACTACCCTGCACTGCTTGTTTCATACTGTTGTTTTATTCATGTCTATTTCTGCAGTGCTTATTACCATGTTCATATTATATTATTGGTTGACATGACGCGCTGACGTCTGGGTTTTGCATGGCCCAGATTCTTTACCACTGTCGCTGACCGAGCAGGAGTACTCCAGCCAGCAGGCTGATTTGTGAGTTCTGTAGTGATTAGTTTTATTTCCTGCATTTCTTTTCCAGATATGAGCCCGCATTATGGGACATACCTTTCTATTATTGTATTGGATCATTTGCTTCCGCACTTATTTATCGTTGACTCTTGTTATTCTGGATTTGGACATGTGTTAGATAGTTTTATCTTGTTCTTGATATCTCTACAGCCGTAATGTGACTGTGGATGGATACTTCCTACCCACGGGTAGCATGGTTGGCTATGTCACGTGCCCAATCTTGCGTACTCTGGGAAGCGGGGCGTGACATCATATAACCGTCCGATGATACAAATCGCGAGAATAGAATTCAGTATCACATACTGATATTATTCTCGGTCCCGCACATATCTCATATGCGCTCCTATTTCGTTTTGCTTGAGCCAGGAAACCTCTGTGTGGGACTCTAAAGACTCGTCAATACGCCGGCAGCAGGTGATGATCATATCAAACACCCACAAGCCGCAAGCGGTCTTCTAAACATAACGGCCACCCGGGTATTAAGCGGTCAGAAGATCAACGAGCAAGCCCGCTCACACTCCTGTGAATCCAACCAGCAACACTTACCGTACAGTCCGGTCTGTTCATCTGATATGTCGCATATCTCGCCTAGGGGTGGTAAACATCAGACCCCAGTAGCTTGATAAGTCATGCCGACGTAAGGTCCATAACAAGTGTGAAACTACTGATAACTCTTACCTGTATATCACTGCAATCCTGGCCAGGGATTTCCAGTTATGGCCAGTCGAGCATAGCTCAACATCAACCCCCAATACCGGGAGAGATGAATCCCCTGCTATCGCTCATTGCCTCCATGTGAATCGGGACTGTACCCAAAAACCACCTGTTTGCACGACTCAGTAGAGCCGTGGTATGGTGGAAATCAAAGCACAGTGGGAGACACATAAGACTCTATGACGATCTCGGGTCAACAGACTAAGTTGTACCAGTGTCGCCAGAGAACTGCCATCTGACGTAAGGTATAATACCATCTGGAAGTTCTCGGCGAGTCCGTTCAGTGTACCCAGTCTCCACTGAGCAGCCGCATACCATCTCTGATGTCAAACACCAATGGATATGGGATCATCCATTGCCCATCACATGGGTCGAGAAGATATACGCTAGTCTACTCTGGAATATCGATGCCCCGTCTCGATATTCCCACGACTAGGAACATTGAAGGATGTACTCATTGACCATCCAGGCCCCACTAGTATGATCTACATCATAGTCCTGGAAGTTGAGTACACATCCTAAGGGCTTTATCAACATATAACAGAGAGACAGAAAGTATACATGTTAAGATAAAGAGCAACCAGATAGCGTACTATCATGTCGAGCAAGAAAGTCCTACCTATATATGTCCCAGTATCCACTACAATATACATCATATGTACAGTAATGGCCTCTAGGGCATACATATAACTAATATTATCTGTAAATGATCATATACAATTTCACCTATCCTTTGTTCTTTTAATTCCTATTCACATTATATACTATCTTCTCTTTCTTCTTTTGGGACTTACCGAGCGCTAGTTCCCTGACGAAATTCCTCTCTGTTTTCATTTTTTGAAATGTTCGTCAGGATGACCGGACTCTGAAGAGATAGAGCCAGAAAGACTTGGACCAGTTTACAGCTCAGCCTGACTACTAGTTCTTCCTGCACTTACTTTCTGTATGCCATTGTATAGGCATTGCTTTGTTTAATGTATCTTTTATTTACAGACAGTTGTATATAAAGTTGAATGTAAATAAAGTTATTGTTTCATGTTATTACTCTTGTTATTCTTATTCATATTGCTTAATTACGTTTAACGTATTTATTTCATAGTAAATACATTGCGGGCTTGCCACGTCACCGTTTCCGTCTATTGGTAAGCGGGGCGTGACAATATAAAAGATATGCAAAGTAAAACAAGTATACATGCAAAAATATCCACATAAGCAAAATATAAATAAGTTCTAATGGCATGTGGAGACATGTATGAGTTGATACCAATTGAAAATGAACAATTTTGAAAGATGAGCTCAACTCATATACAAAAGCATGTTTTGAAAACGATATACAATGAAAGGCTTAAAAAGATGCGCTAACTCACAAAAAGTAAAATAAGTATTGAAACTTATGAGTTAAAATACATGTCGTAATATGAACCATAGGATATCAATAAAAAAATATAATCGTATTACGCATGTACAAAATGTGTGCGTGTTTCTTTAAAAGTATGGAATTTTTAAAATGTGCATAACACAAGAATTAGAAAGTAAATACGAAAAAATAATCTCATAAGCGTGAGATTTAAGCCCCCGAACCCCAACGCTTGAATCTCCCAAGTGCGAGAAGCAAGCCTAAAGATCGATTAATGAGTCCTATCTCACAATCACATAAATACCAAACCATTAGAGCTCAAATATAAAGTATAATGGAATACAAGTGATAGAAATTTAATGATACTAACTCATGAACGGATCATAATATACACATATAATCATGATGATACTGATGAAAGTTACAAATGTGCAAACAACTCATATAGATAAAGATACTAATTGAAAATAATACGATACCATTTGAAAATAATTGAGAACGGTATGTGAGTGCAAGTATGGGTAGCTATCTCCTCTTAAGTAACGACTCTCCGGTGAAAGGTCTCTAATTCTCTCCGCTATACCCGTAGGATTCATTGTAATTAATGAAATCTACAATTGGGTCCCCTAAAAGGGTTGCAGAAACCATTTGGTAAGATGAACTAAGAATTCAACACCAATGAATAATTCTACTCATGCAAGAAGTGGGTGTGCAACAAATGGGCAAGTTTATGCATAAACACACTTCAACAAGACACAAAGCAATAATACCAATTGAAAATCGGTTCAAGTTAAAAACAAGTGCCAAAATGTATCTATTGAAAAAGATTTAAACAAATTATGGATATGAACTCTCACTTGAAAGATTAAAAACACATTATAAGTAAGTTAGAATGGTTTAAGACAAGAAAACTAAAAGGATACACAAATCAAAATCAAGTTCATACCAAATTGAACTCGGGTTTAAAAAGATCACAAGTTTTTGAAGCAAGTGAGCATAAGAAATATAATTGACGTGAAAACCATTGTGCAAGCAACCCAAAAAGATAACATCAAATGTAAAGTATGGGCACAAGAGAATCACATCATAACAAGGGACTATATGGGGTCTATAAAGCATTATCCTTTTCTAAAAAATCAAACATAAAAGCACAAAGTCAATTGGCGATATTTTAAAAGAAAATAACAATGATATCATTACCCCACAGTGTGATGAGCCAAGCAAATAATTCGTTGATGGCAAAGAGTGTACAAGAGATGTACAAGAGATGTGCAAATTAAAGAGACGTGCAAATTAAAGAGATCGCGCATGCACCTCAGCCATGGGATGATATCTTTTGTCTGGCGACATTTTATTGGCTGCTATATGTTAAGAGTTTCCCTTACTATTCATGCGCAGGTACCAAAGTCAAAGTATAGCTACCTGTTACTGTATCATATGCGCCTATCCCCATAAAATTATACAACCGTATATATTGAGGAGACGTTGACAGGAGCCGAAAGGATAAGGCCGTTTTTCGTTTAGATGTGTATGCCTTGCTGTAAGGATTATCTTCTCTTTCATGGCTTCGTTTTTATAAGAATTACTACAATTTTTTTCTTTTAATAGATTGTTTGGAGAAGATACAAATGCTTCTAACATATATAATTTGTGATGAACCTTTTTGATCGGCTATAACCAGTATATTGCACAAAACCGTTTCCCTATGTATATGTCTCTTTATTTTCTCTTGAGTTTGCCTGATGCTTGAGTTTTAAAATTTAGGTACGACGATAAAAGCTTCAAAGATAAGGGGAAAGGCAGGATGCATTTTCATATATACTTGGGTTGGTGGCTCCATGTCCATCTGTGATCCCAGTCAATTTTTATATCAATTATGCTTAGTTCAATTGATACCAATTTCCTCTCCAACATGAGAGGTCGTGAATTCGATCTTTGAAGGAAGTTGATTTCTGGAAAAACAATGAATTTTTATTTTAAATTTTTGGGTAAATTGGTTAATAATATCACAATATTTCAGGATTTTACCACTTATCACTAGTACAAATATGGTCATTCATTGAGGACGGTCCAAACCATTACCGTCCCCATTGGCGGTCCAAACCATCCCCAAGGCAATGGACGGTCGTTTCCCACGTACCCATTGCCTTGTGGACGGTTTAGACCATTACCAAATTAGAACAATGGGGACGCTTTAGACCGTCCCCAAATGCTTGTTGTACTGGAACATTAAGACACAGAAATAGCTGAATGAAACAGAAAAAGCTTACAATGCAGTTTTCAAGTTGAATGAAAGCTTCAAATTAAAGCCCACGACATCAAAAGCCACAGCAATGTACACTTTACAAAACTACAGTCCATCCTTTCATTAAAAGAATTTTTGCAAGTAAACAAGTTGATATGTTCTATAAAATCAAGTTTCCGTACAAACAATAATTGCTTGGATAGCAACACAAACTCTTATTACCCGCCTCTCCCAATTCACACTCAAAGCACATTATTTCTTTTTCTAAGAAAAACATAGTTTATACAAAGTTTAAGCAAGAACCCGTTCATTGACTTTCTTGTTTGCTTCAGAAGTAGCAAGCCTATCATAACACTGGACGAGCACTTTCCATCAACCAAGGCACATGAACTGATCCTTCATCACCTGCCATCACCGGAATGTGCCGACTAAATCGAGCATTATCAAATACTCTTAATACGTTAATCATGGCACAATTACAATATCAAACTATGAAATGCACTGAACCAGATATCAAAACTAGGAAATATCCTCATGCACAAATAAGCAAACCAAACAACCAGCCTATTTGGGTCCTTGAGCTCAGAAGTTCTTGCTCCAGCAGCAAGATTTTGTATGGTAAGATCTCCCTTCATACTGATGCATGCCAGATGCCCATCTTTGTAATTGTACATTACGCCCGTAATTGTATCATTATGACCACTCAACTGCTTAATGCAACGCTTTCTTTGCATATCCATTCTAACTATACGACAACTTCTCCCTGAACAAAGATATCTAGAACATTTATCGCTAAAGTTGATAGAAACTATAGAATCCTGAAAAAGGAAGAAAAGCATTAGACAATGAATTTTATTTCGCTTCCCAAATTAAATTGAAGTGAACTTGTGATGGCCTAAGTAATGATGTGTTAATGAGAGCTGCAAGGCATATCTTGAATAAATTATAATACGATACTAGTATACTAATAAAGATATCATGTCTGATTATGTGCATCATAAAATGTGATGATTTTAGTTAAAGGCAAACAAAATCTTAACACAAATTAACCAAACAAGTAATTTTAAAGAAGACAAGTTCTTAAACCAATCTCTTTACACACATGCATTAAACTATTAATATTTAAAGAAAAGGTTTACTTATGTGTACTAGGGTTGACTTCACATTGAGTTGCCTCTATGTTATTGCCGGTGTCACTCCCAGAAAAAGGTGCTGTCCCAAAACTCTGATAATTTTCATGCCACAACGAGATTTTCTTATCATCTCCTGCACCGGTAACTACTAGTTATGCAAAAATAGCAGATATAAGTGACAGAGATGCAGAAGTGTAATATTGCAAATCACTTTTTTTATTAAAAAAAAAACAAATTAATGCACACAAAAAGTGCATCCTTCACAATAACCAACACCAATTCCCGGTAGTCATTTACACCATAATAACCTTTGTCATAACATGATGCCCTTGTTTACGTTAAAGATTATAAATGACTTAAATTTTAAAAAAAAAACCTTTATCTTGCCATCAGCATTCTATAAAGTGGCTGGACCCTGAGGCCACTTAGATTGATGTAGAAGAAATGAATAATGATTTCATCTATTTATTCTCACATAAAAATCTTGCATACAAGAGTTACAAAACATACAAAGTTTTCTTTAGAAATAAGAAAATGCAGACTCGCTCATATATCAAACCACTTCTGTTGACTTTGAGTTTAGTTATATCGATAAATCATAAATAAAACCATGAAGTGAGCACCAACCTTTATCCGGACAATTTTAATCATCTCTTGCAAAATACCACGATCAACAACTTGGAAATGCACATAATCCCCGTAGTTCTTTATCATTGTCTCTAGCAGCTGGGAGAAGTGCACAAATTAGTCGATACAAAAAATCCATTACAACTTAATCAAGTTTTTAAAGTAAACAAACAAGTGTAATATTGCAAATATGTATGATTTTGTATCACCCTTTTGCAAAAAATTAAGCAAAAAAAAATAACCTGATGAATCTAGCATGATTTTGAATATCCTTTCAATTATGGTTAATGAAATTAGGATTAATTTTTATATCCAATTGCTCTAGGGTGTTCTAATAGATTAAGGAAATAATTATGCTTATGGTTTATGATTAATAATTAAGGATCAAGTATAGTTTGGTTCAATGATCAAGTATGATTAATAGGTTTTGTTTTGGTTTCACATTAAAATTTAGTTCCTAAATTCTACAATTATTTCCATCATTAATGAAATTAGGACTAAAGTTAAGCAGAGAATTTTAAAGAATATAACTTCTGATTAACTCCACAACTGGGATTTATTGTAATTTGAGTTGTAGCAATCTGCGACTTTGACAATACTATAAAACTAAAATCTTTGAGTTTAAACTAAATTTAGAAACATACTCATAATTGCAGCTGATGAATTCTCTGCTTTCACCCATTCATCAACAATCTCCTTCCACTTCATAACAAACTAGCATTGTACCCGCGCTATACGCGCGGAGAAAATATGAATCAAGAATAATGAGATGCTGAAGTAGTTTTCAGGTTAAAATTTAAATTTTATTTAGTCTTAATGCTCGCGCTTTCAACTTATGTTGATTATACTCAATGATTAATAGATACTTAAAAAATTAAAAGTTATATTTTTATTTTAAATTAGAATTAAGTATGTGTTTCTCTGTTTCTCTGTATTGAAAAGACATACAAAGTACTAATGGATGATAGTATAATAAGATACATGATATCTATCTAACCTAAACATATAAAATGTGAAAGCACGAAGATATTTTAAGGAAAATGCATATTATTAGTCATCCATTTCATTGAAACGGACGTATAATATAAGCAAAAAAATCATGTCCCAAGTATAGACAAAGTACATCACTATAGCCGTATTACATCAGAAAATAAAACACTATATAACAAACTGAAAAATTAAACAAATCCTTACAATCTCACAGCAGCCAAATCTGAAGATATTCTGCATCAGCACAGAAATAAAACCATATCATATAACATTTGCCACAGCCCAACCTGATATGAAACAACATGCTACATCACCACAACCTAACCTAATAATGAAACAACACCCTAAACATTATCACGGCCCAGCTTGGAAATCAAATAACATTCTGTAATATCGTCACAGCCCAATACCTAAAAAATAAAACAGCGCCCTACAACATCATATTTTCAGATTATTTATTACTATCATTGATCTCAATATTGTTACCACCATCATTGTCGTCATCGTCAGGTTCAAGGGGATCAATAATACGTAAAACTTTTGATATAATATATTCACGTGTTTGTAGTGAATCAAAGTTCTTAATGGTCATATTGGTCTGCATTACAAATGGAGACCATTCACACGTCGACACATGTTCATTGAATATATTTCTCCCATCATACTACATGATTAGTTTTAAAAATCAATAAACATGTGTGTATTAATTGTAGAAATGCGAGTTTGTAACCTGATTGTAAACAAACTACATATATGTGATGGGCTGGAAAGGCATGGTTTCTGCTTGATCATTATAAAAAATAACATGCATCTCATGTATAATCAAAAACCCTGGCACTAATTTAATACTTGAGAGGAAACGATAATTTGAATCAAAATTTGCTAAATTTGGTTGTTTTAATATTATGATTGCAACCATATGCAGTACTGTTTATGTCATACCTTGTCAACAATTTTGCAATCGGATGCCAACATTTATTGCATGAATTTGAGTTGTAAAATACATGAATTGTCTTTTATTGCAATGCGAGCGGATGCTACACTAAACGACAGAATCATTGTATAGTTATGCATGTAGCCTTTATTTCAAACCTCAATTTCTATATAACCATATATATGGAGAAACTTATATTTTTATAATATAATATAATTTTTATTAAATAAATTATATTGTTTCTTACCTTTGTCCGCTGGAGGTGGGGTTTCTGTAAGCATGATTAGTCGCTGAATAGTTATGAAATCATAAGGGAAGAGTTTGGAAAATATAAATAGTCTTGCTAAAATCGTTTTGCATTCTATAGTAAACAATACTAATATTGTCACTGACAATATATTATAAGCGTATTGAGAAATATTCGGTATCGAAAGTTTATATGTGAAAGTTACCATTTAGAAAGGCGTAAGACATTATCTTCATTAATATCTTAAATTTTGATATATAAATTATGCTTCCCAAGGAAAAATTCATATCTCCGTTAGTGATCGTAACATATGAAATGACTTTTATTTACTCGACTATTTAGCATAGTTTAGTGTTAATCATGGCAGCAACTGATTGATTGACGGTCATTTCTTTTGATAAATGGGTGCCTACAATAATAAGGTACGTAAAGGACAAAGACGGTCTAAACCTAGCATGTAAACATTACGGCTTAAAAATTTATCTCATCCGCTTTTACATAATATTAGATAGATAGATAATAAGCGAGAAATCATAATTTACTATCGACAAATTTATCATAATCAAATGTTCTTCATGTCGAGCATAGGAATATAACGGCAATTTACGAACTGCAGCGGATCGAGAATTTTTCTTGTTAGAGGACTTTTGTATATCATCATTATGTGTGAGCTGTCACTTCATGATGAGTTTATATATATATATATATGAGATTTTGCCATTTATACAAACTCTTTTGTTTCATATGTATTTTTTCTTATTTGCATTAATTACTTTTACTATGCTTTACTTAGATCATGCATGCACATTCACTCTCTTGATGCATACATTGATATTTTTTTAAATCATATGGCTCTATCCACCATATCAATAAAAGGAGGGCATAATGAGCAGAGTTGTCAAAATAGCCTACAGTAATAAAGGAACAAAGGGGCAAAGATATGTGCTATATATAAAAATAAAAAAATTAGGTGTTTCTAAGGATAAGTAATGTCGTCAAAAAATTTAATGCGGTACAGAAACTTAACTATCTGTGCATTGAGGAGCCTTGTGGATAGTTGCTATGACACACGTAGAGTTCAGCCTAGCTATTAAATCATACCCTCAATAATTAATGCTACGACGCAGGATACTTTAAAATTAAACCTAGCTATAAAAGCATGCCCCTGTTAATTAATGCTATGCTACTTCAAATTGATGGAAGGATATTATTGGTATGTTCAAGGGAAAAGATAACCTATGAATAGAAAGAAATAATAAATATTTATTATATATATTCTAATGTACTTAGTTTGGACATCATCTAATAGATAAACAATCATATCTTTTGGCAAATAGGTACCCATAATTATTATGAAAAATGCTTAAACAACAAGCGTGAAATCCTACCACAGTTTACCCAAGATACAGACATCAAGGACTCATTTGTTTGACACTAATATTTAAGTGTTGTAGGTCCCATCATTTTATCTCTTAGGTAAATTGTGGCAGGATTCAACCCGTAGGTAAAGTATTACTCGTAATTATTGGCATGATGGATTATTTTCAGTTCCACTGCGTGTCTATATTTTGCTATTATTGAAATGCACCTTGTGTTATACTTTTGACGATGCTACGAAAATATTTAACATCACATTTTAAAATGAATGATGTCTTGTTTTATCAAATAGTGAAGGCTTGTGAGGGGAAATTAATGTCATGCCATTTTCATGAGGATAGTGAAAGTGCAACATTGTTTTAGGTAGAAAACTATTTTCTTGAAAAGACTGTCATGACTTGGGTGTTTTTTAATCAATAATAGCATTGCTCATTCATTTTCTAATGTACATGTTGAAATGATGATCCCTCTAATTCTATGCTTGCTTCACTGTACATATTAAATTCATTTGTTTGCTTGCAATGTTCTTTCTCTTCACTATACATAGTTTGTCGTAAATTATTGTTCTTATTCATGACTATGGTGGTTGAAATATGAAAAGTATATATAGATTGAATTATCATAGACGAAATATGTGCTTTCACATGTGTATGTAATAGTCATAAATAATTTGGGGATAAAATTGGCATCTTGAAAAAATTCTGCCACCAATGTGTATGGCTTTTCATTAGAGAGAATGAGTTCCTTGCAAGCATGCAAATGCATGTGATTAGTGACATGCTGATATATATTAATTAACTCTCAAATAGTGCTAGAGACGTAAGGTAACATATGATATTCCGTAAATTTGTCAAAATTAAATGGTTTGCAGACTTATCGTTGCCCAGTCCATTGTATAACATTCTTAACTTCTGTATATTTATATTTCTATCTATTTTGAGAGGATTATTGAAAAAATTTCATCAAAACTTGTCTCAAACCGATTTGATAAGTCACAACATTATGAGCTTAATATTTATTTGAGAAAAGAAGTCATTAGCTAACAAAGAAAGAATTTTTTTAGGAAAGTCCCTTGTTCATAGGGATTTTGAGGCAAGAGAGGTTCTTGCAAAATATATATTAAGTATAAAGAAAGAGACCTTTTGAACTAAGCCCTTTGTTTACATGAGCTTGGTTGTATGTGTAATATGAATAAAAAAATATTTCAAATAAGAACTTCGTTTATGGGACTTAGGAGGTAGTTGTAGATATTTATAATAATTAATAAAGGTGGAAATAATTAGTATATTTGTAAGAATGCATAAGATGCACACTGCTTGAGCGCTCCCACTTCATTTCCAACTCTTTCCTTTTTATATAAATGGGTCTCATCGATTTTTAATTGATGGAACAAAGTGTGTTCAACACCGATTTAACTCAATAAAACACATCATTCAAGATGATATTTTTAATGTTAAGTCTTTTTTTAATAATATCAAAAGAAACTGCAAAACTCCTACAACACGCTTGTGTATAGAATTCACAATCCATAATTCTTTCTCGAATAACAAAACAGATACGATATATATCCTCATCTAACCAACCCTTAAACATCGCTGTCCGATTTATCATTGAAACATCATCTCAAGGGCATGGGCTTCCGAAAATCAAGCGTTGGTAAAAAGTACGTTCAAGCTCCGTATAATCAATTGTGTCAAACTCTCAATCGAAGTTAGGCATTGCAGTATCTTATTCTCATTGCGCAAACTCTCAACCGAAGAACAAATTACGTCTATCATTCGGCTGGAAGCTCACATGTTATAATCTAATTCTCAATACGCAAACATTCCACTTTTTTTTGATACTCTCAAGAAGCTGCAATGGAGGCTCGTCATCCATCAAAAAATGTTGGCAAGTTTCATACGGATATAATGCTTGAATATTTTCCACAAGACATTGAGAAAATCAAAATCTTTTTATAAGCACACATTGTTTTATATGTAAAATGCACATCACACATACATCTTAAAGGTATAAACCGCTTAAGTTGCTCACATGAGAAGCAATAGCAAATTTCATAGCACAAATCACCAAGGTAAGCATTCGTGAAACTCTCTATATCAATAATAAATTTTTCAATAATAAACTTCGCAAACAATTGATGAACTAAATTAAAATCGGCAAAGCTATTGTTAACCATCACTTGTTCGCTACGTCCATCCATCTTGCAAAAGATTACGGCAGAGAAAATCGACAACTCATCCTATAGTTATTAATAGGTAAAATATTGCTAGAATTTTAAAACATAAATAATTGTGCTTTTGTCGATATAGAGCAATGAATATAGAGAAACAATAAAACATACCTTACAATTTGGTTTTTCCTTGACACATTCCCAAGCAGATTGTTGTTGTAGCAGATGCAAGAAGTAACTGGCTATATATATGTGGGGATGAAAAAGGAGTTGGTTGTAGAGTTTGGTAAGTTCACCATCCAATGTGTTAAATTTCGATAACGACCTTTCAAGCATGTCCATTACTAAAGGTAGTTGGCTATTAAAGGTAGTAGGTCTGAATTGAATGATCTCCTTGTAATTGGACTAATTTATTATTCACTTCATTTATTGTTGATACATAGTCCAAGGAGGGCAAAATAGAGATATCGCAAAAGTCTGCCACCTTCCTATAGGTTTACCTTATGTATATAGATTGAAATAAAAAAAATACAGTTAGATTCCAAATTAACCTAAAATTTTCAGTTAAGAAATAAGATTTTTTGCTTAATTTTGTGTTATTTCATCATCACCTGGCAAGTTGCTTCACCAATCTTCGTACTTCAGCTTGTGGATGCTTTCTGAGGCCATTCACATGCCTTCCAATATCAGTTTCATGTAATTTAAAATTACAATTAAATTCCAAGAAGCCAATTTCATATTTTTTTAAGTGGATTTCTTTCCATGCAATTTACCTTCAAAGCATTGAATGTAATGCCCATGTCTGCTAGACCTTGAAGAAGGCCAGCAACAGAATCATCAGACTACCAAACAAAAACACCAAATTTAAGCAATCAAACAGTCAGAACAGATCAAAACTTGATCAAAAAATCGACCAAACGAACTTGATAATGATCGTCAAGCGCCTCCTTGATCTCTAAACTCTTTCTCTGCTCTTTGACCAATCACAACTTCTTCGTCCACCTCCTTAACTACATCGACCTCGTCTCGATGATTCGACTGCGGCATCAACGGCGACGATCCGAACACTTTCTCGATCGGCGAGCTGCCCCCTTTGTCCTTCTCCCCCGCCCTCGATCTCATCTTCTCTGCTTCGATTCGTTCGATCTGATTCGGATCCGCCGCCGCCTACAACCTCTCCGCCAGACCATCACGCCTCAATCGGAGCTCAGCTCCGCGATCGGAAACGTCGACGGCGATCACCGTTTCCTTCGCCGTTGACATCGCCGCAGCCGTTGACATCGCCGCAGCCGTCAACATCGCCGCCGCCGTCGTGAACTCGAAGGATATGGGGAGTTAGGGTTTCAGTGTAACTGGGGGAGCTGTGAACGCGAGGGAGAGGGGGGACCAAATGGGGGTCTCGGGTTTGGGTTAAAGGGTTTTCTAATTTTTTTTGGTGGGGCCCGATAATTTGAGGTCGGTTTAAAAACGTCCCTAAGTTGGTTTTAACCGTCCCCAGCGTATGGGGACGGTCACAACCGCCCCGTAACCTCCATACCCAATACTAATGCTTGTAGTAGTGTATGTTCCCTATAGTTCACTTTGAACATTTATATACCATAAAGTTTATATTTGCATTTTGATATTATGGCCCCCGACAAAGACAAAATAACTAAACTATTCCTAGTTATGCTTGATCTAAAAAAGGAGAAAAAATTAACCAACACCCTAATTAACTAGCCCTAATCCTAACCCTGATTACCTATCCCTAACCCAAACCCACGGCCACGGCTTCGCCCCCATCGTCATCACCTCTGTCGCTGCAGCAGCACCCCGCCATCATGGCCACCTTTGCTTCCATCTCGTCCTATGGTCACTATAGCTCCACCCCATGGCCGCCGCCACTTCCACCTCGCCCCCATGGCCGCCATCATCAAAGAGCTAGAGGAAGAAGATGGGTTATGGTTAGGTTAGAGTTGAGTAATCATGGTTAGGTTAGATAATTAGGATCAGGGTAGGTTTTTTCGAACTATTTTTTTATATTATAAATTAACCTTTAAAATTCGTTTTCCATGAAGCATTAAAATAATTATCTTGACTCAATGAAAATTGTAAAAAGGCTTTTGTTACGTAATCAGAAAACACAAACGTTACACCTTTGATGGTCAGCAGCGGGATGACTACGTGGGGGCTTCTCGCCGATCAGCGGTGTGGTTGCCTTCCGACCGTTGATAGAAGAAGATAGCGATACATATGTGGTGTAGGTAAAATTATTCATCTAATCGACATGAGATACAATCGATTCATCTTTCTTATATAGAATTGTCACATGTTAAATCGATTCATCTTTCTATATGCATGTGCTACAACAATGAATCCCTAAATATACATAAGAAAAGGGAATATCCTTTTAGAATAAGAAGGGATCCTATAAGAATATACATGTATAATACAAATGTACCAAATACCTATGCTACTATATTTAGAATAAACCAAGCAATAACTCGTAACAACAATTCACACACTATTTGCTGCAAAATGCTTCAACTGCAAGACTTTTAACAACACCTTGGCAAGGATCCCCGAATCTGTCGGTGGAGACGGGACTGAACAGCTTTCACGACCAATGCATGCCTGCAAATACAAGAAACTAACGGTGACTAATTTGATAAAATTTTATGACTGGTTGCAACTTGATAGTAGTGCATGCGCTTTTATTAGAGCCGATTTTCTTACACCGACGAACCAAATTGGTGTAATCGACCTTTGAAAAATTTGCCACAGGAAATTTGTTTCAACAGTAAAGCAAATACAAAGCCAAGAGCAAACATAACACAATTCCACTAAATACAAAAAGAAAACGATTGGTATGGATGTTAACCGTAGAAGATGAGTACCATTTATCCATCATCTACATAAACTATATGATCCCCCCACCCCCCACGGAGAAATTTATACAAATTTGCAGCAACTATTCTAGGGTATCCAAAACCTCTTCTTAACTCTTCTCATTCAGCAACAAATAGGGTAACTGTTTAATGCTAAGTTTACTTATATAAATTGTTGGCCTTACGACATACATAAGCTTAAGCTTTTGGATAAAGTGGTCTACTAATATGGCAAAAGAGAATCAGGTTTCAAGAAATCATAAATTCAAACCTCATCACCTCCAAATTTTGAAATACGTATTCATTAGTCCCATTTACTCGGCTTGTACAAGAGAATGTAACTTTCCACGGGCCCAAAGGCTCATGTTAATTCTCAAGCTTGTTTGTTCTATACTGGTATCCAGCGATTTATCAGATCAATCTTTAAGCTATGGTTGATTCAGGAAAATGACCTTGTTAATTTGTTATAGCAAAATTATTGTATAGCTGAAATTTATATTGCATTTCAAATAATTATATAGAATAAAATTAAGGCTAAATTATGCCCAAAAATACCTTTTAACTTTTGCTAGTTTTCACTAAACAACTGCGCTTCACGACTCAAATTTGGAGCTTGGTTTCCACAAGTCCACAAGAGCAGGATCTGATTCAGATACATGAGAGTACAGATCTTGTCCTGTTCTTGTCAAAATTGTGATCTTTAGAGGATCGCCGCCTAACTCTTCGTGCAGTACCAACAGATTTTTACCTGGGTTTACCCAAGAGCGTGGAATATGATACCTGACGGAAGAAAAAAGAGAACATTAGAGATAATGGTAAAGAGATATAAGTGATTGGACCTCGTTTCATAAACATCAATTCTCCACAATGTCTGCTGTTTTCACTCAAAAGAAGTGTGGGTAAATTTAAATTTTGATTCTCAGCAAGTCATGTGGAAAATACATCATTTTCGCATGCGACAGGGGAGTCAGGAAATATTAGTTGCCTTAAAAGCAAAAGGGGATCTCTTCCTGCTATACTATAACTTCAATTATTTATATTATGATACTATCTCCTCAGGATACTATAATCAGATACTTTTTATGTTCTTATGAGAAGCATAAAGGTTATGAAATAAATTGTACAAGTAATTAAGAATCGTTTGAGGGAATAAAAAAAGGCCTGGCACTGTTGGGGGAAAAAACCCAATTTCGAGCATGTACCACCCATCACCTTAGATTTACACATTTACCTAAGTATGTCATAATAAAGTTTATGGAGATTCACATGTCAAGAAGCTCAGATGCAGAGCAAAAATCCTACAATGCTTCCGAGTGCAACATAGGAATTGAATAGAAAATGCAGAATTTAGTTGGTTTGAAACTACACAGAACTATAAACAAGACACTAACAACGCTTCCGATCCATAATGCATAAACGAAGTACACATCAGAATATCAGATTAGGCAGTATTACTTGTAAATAGACTTTCATATGTATATGTGCGATTAAAAAAAACCCTAAGCAATGAGCAAAGGTAGAAGACAAATATGTTGATGGAGAGAAGGGAGAAACTAGGTCTTTAATAAGTGAATATCTTGTTTTCACATCATGTTTTAGATATCTACTGAGTTAAGCACATTGTATATGTGCCTATCAAATAGACTTTGCCTGCATATTTTGCATATGACTGATTATGCGATAATTTTACCTATTAAAACTATTTAAAGAGGTTGCTATTGAGAACATTTAGGTGCCAATTAATCAGCCTTTTAAAACTTGTTTCACAACATTTCATTGAATCTCGCCTAATATAATCACAAAGAGATTTTCAACCCAAAATTAAGGGTAATCTAATAAAAATCGTGCAAACTAATTGAGGCCCATTATGCATCGACTGACTATTAACAATTTTTTTGTTATGATCTATATCTAGGTCTTTAGTTTGGCTCTGTCCGGTTTAACCCTTGACATGATCTTGAACAACAACATTGCAAAACGCTGATAGAGAAAAAGTTTAAATTGTTGGTTTCATAATTTGGAGTCAAATTGAATCACTAGGAAGCCAAAAAAAAACATGCAACGTTGAATAATAATGAATAATGATACTAGAAAACATAAAAAAACTGAACTTACAGAGATTGAGTAGGTTCACCACAATTCTTTAGGCATTTATTTGGATAATATTGCCCTCTGTAATCACAATTTTCCGTGCAGCCTGTTGATGGCATCGACAAATAAGCCGTCCAGTATCGGCCTATACTCTGCCCATTAACCCATGCTTGACCCTTTCCCATGCCCGCAAGATTTAACGCTAATGGACCATTTCCTTCAGGTGCAATGAACGATGTCTGAGGACAAAAAGAAAAAGAATATTTGAATTTAAAGGAGACACAAGAATTTCTACAAAATAATTTTGACTTGCAAATAGGACCAGCTCAAATTAAACTAAACAAAAATACAATGATAATTTAACAGATATATTTCAAGCCTTTATCATTACAGAAATTAAAGCTTTTGATATAAATGGATTCCATCAACGAGACTCAAGCCTTATTGAGGTTTGTCCCATCTTATATCTTATACCAATGTATCTTTTTCATTGGAGAACTATGTTATTCACATATCTCAACAATATGATTGCTACAATGTTAATATTTTGCCAACATCTATAATTTTATTTATCTTGTTTACTAGTCAACAGTAAATAGTTGTTTGCATGCAAACATAATTATCAACCGACAACAAAGGGTGAACGATGCTAAATTTAACTGCCTCAATTTGTTTATGGGAGCAAAGTTTCTAATGACAGAGCAATCCTAGAGAGAGGGAGAGAGATGATGTGTCATACAAACAAACGTATCCACATATATACTAAATAAAAATGAGATAATATAGGAAATCAAGTATATAGTCAGTGAGAGTTTTGTCCAGTGTTCTAAATATCGGCCGATATCCGATATATATTACCGATATATTTGTTTATGAGAGAAAACTCTACGATTTTAAAAAAAAACTATATCATTTTGCAATATTTAGAAGGTTTCTTTCTTCCGCGCCTGTCGCCGTCGGCCGATATATCTAAATAGCGGCCGACATATTGAAAATATCATATCAACAGCTTTATATCGCGATATTTTCTCATAAAATTTATTTTTGGCCTATAGGGTAGATCTAACATGGCTGATCATATTGGGTTTCGAGTGGCCCGTATCCATTAAAGTAAGGAAAAACTTAATCAGGTTGCAAAGGTTTGTGAAATGTCTAGGCTATCAAAACTAATCCGGTTGGATTAATCCAAAAGTTGTGTACATATAAATATATGTCAACTTTATGAAGTGTACTTTGTTCATCAATAACACAACCTTTTCCAAATATGATACAACTTCTTGTCTTCTACTTTTCCTTCCCAATTTCCAAATATTCTAAAGGATTAGACCGTTCTTTCTTCCCCCATATTTTTATTTCTTGCACATGATGAACAATCAAACCAATCAAAAATTCCAATTACATGAATCTTTACCTTGTACCAGATCAAGCTTTGGTTAGTTGGAACGATGGTTCCTGTTGTCCAAAAGGAGCTGTTTGCAAGATCCATTTTATCGAGTCCTAGATATTCCCCTTCTGTGCCTACCTGATAAAGAAGGGATGCAATGGAAACTCGAGTTGGAAATGAGCAAAACATATTTTACAAGAATGAAAAAGATTTAGCTGTAGTACCTAAAAACATTATCAGGCATGTGAAAATAGTTATATTCAATAAAAAAAAATGTACGTTTCCAACTTTCCATGCCATGTTGTTCTTCAATTACTTGAAAATTGTTTACGAAGAATAATAATTATATGTTGATGGAATTCTCGAATGTTGATTATGACTTTCAGTTTGTTGATTGGATGGTTTTATTATGAAACCATAACATTCGGATATGTATTCTTTTTCCTATTACCTAAAACGATAGAACTTATTGTGTAAACTGAATATCATACTAAAATCTCTTTGTTCGTTGAATAGTTTTCTAATTCTGTACTTATCCAGGTTAAATGTACATTATTATAAAATAAATTAACTATAAGTCAAGAATTGGTACTTGTTAGTGAAGTTTCATAAATCCAAGTGTGCCCTATTTATCCATTTAAGTTAATTTTTTCCCGCTGATGCTTAAAATGTTAATTATTATTAATTAATTACAATAGATCTATAATTATAGGATTAATAATAACAACGGTCATAGAAAAACCTAGCTCCTACCTTTTTTTGTTGCACACGCAGAACACGTGCCATAAATTAGTTTATTATAATGCACAACCACTTAACATGAATTGTTATACTGTAATAGCTCGGCTATGTGTCGCTTGGCCGTTTTCCAAGAGAAAAGCAAAGCCATGAGAAAAATCGGATAAGTCCAACCTGATAGGTCCATTCTTGGTTAGAAAGGTCTCCAAGCGCACTCCCAAGTTCAGCTATCGCGACTAAGGAAAGTCCCACACCAGCTCTATCAAACCGTGCACCATAATCCTGGAAGGGAGAAAAATATATAAATATGTGTGGATCCGTTGCTTCTACATTCCATGTTAAATAGGGCTTGGAGTAGCCCATTGTTGGGGTTTGGAGTCGCCATGGGGGAGACCCGGGTTCAAACCTGGGGTATCCCATTAATGAGAAGAGGGCGGCTAATTTATTTGACCCATCATCCCGGGATTGGGCTCGGGATCTCATTTTTTTTACATTGCATGTTAAATAAACCCAGCATAATAGGTGTACAAATTACAACAATATAGGAAAACATGTGTACCGGTAGTCCGACCATCATGCTCAACACCTCCAGTGAGTTGTTTCCTTGGATGAGAGTAATTTTCTTGTCGATTGAAAAGCTTGGCTTATCATAATTACCATATCCGAATCCTGCAGATATAGATGCAGAATGATGATTTATTCACCATGACAGTATGTACAAGTCCTTCCTATCTTTGGACGCGAATAACTATATGTAGGATCAATACTTTTCTTTGATTTTGATTATGTCGTGTTATTGCCATAATTCTAGCTGTCTATGCAATACTAACAGGAAGATATTATAATCAAGGCGCAAGACAGATAATCAATCAACATCGCTTGCAGAAATCATGGAAATATAATCACAGAAGGTATAAAAACGGTTTCAAACCTGCAAGTTCTTTGTTCACAAAGAGCAATGCAGCATGCCCCAAACTCTGAATGTGAAGAAACGCTTCTTTCTGTTCCTCATCCGAATTCACGCTGTCCAGAAAAGGACACATGGTGAACAAATATTGATGATAGAAGGAACTCAAGGTAGATTGGTGAGTTATAGAAATTAAGTCGATCACAGCCCATGGAGATAATTTATAAGATTCAATGTCATGAGAAGGTATATGTAAAGCCTAACTGTTATTATACCATGACTTACTCGAACGATGCCGCTGTGTCAGTAATAAATGAGATGTAAGAAAATGATGGATAAAACATGCTCATGTTTATTATATGCCGTAGTTCCAGGGATCTATTTGCTGACCACTCCTTTCCTTTAGGTCATCAAATTCGTTGAATTTTACCAATTTGTTAGACTAGAAAAGTAAGCAGAAAAAATGTTCTCTAATCAAATTACCTGGTGGTATACCACAAATAATCACTCACGTCCCCTGTAGTGTTTATCTGCTCTAAGAGGCCGAGCGTAGTGAATGAATTGTCAACCGACGTCCCAACTTGTTCTGTATACCACTCCCAAGTTGAAAATGTTAGATGGTTCCCGATGCTTCCTTCATGTTTGTGCAATGAACCAGCAGGAGCCTTTTGTGAAACGACCTTCAAGAGAGATTACAAACAATTTATATGGCATACATAAGTGAGATACAAGCCGATAAAAATAAACAAGTGTGGTTTCACCATGTAACCAGTAAAAATGTGTTATGATGCGGTAATTATTAGAATTAATGATCGAAGTCATGTACCTTTGCAGTGTTAAAAATTACACTTTTGCAGTCTGGAAGAATGCTAACAGACCAAGCAGGAAGAAAATATGAGTTTCCATTAAATGAGACGTTTGCGTCTGAAATGTGGCCAATGTTGGCAAGAAATGCAGCACAGCTTGAAGTACCATTGTAGACATGTGCCTGGTAAGTAAAGATAAGAAGAAATCACAAGAGAACAAGAAAGCAACGGCAACGGGAAATTCGCATTATAAACCCATTCCGATATTTTTCATTTACAACTCTAAAAGCCTAAAAACCAAAAAACAGGGGGGAGGGGGGGGGATGTGGTTTATCATGCATGAGTGTCATGAAAATGGACAGCCGAAACTAGCAAATTGGTTATATTGTTTGGACTTTGGAGCACATATAAAGGAAAACCATCGGTTCATTTGGTTGTATAATATTAAACCTTCAATATCTTGGGTTTTAGATGGGGATTTTAACGTTGTCAGGTACTTGGATGAAAGAAGGGGTGGTAAGGAAGACGAGAAGGATAGCAGATTTTTTAACGGTTCGATTAACGACTTGTATCTAGTTGACTTAATCAACAATGACAGACTGTTCACTTGGTCGAATCGAGAGGCTAAACCTTGTCTGGCCAAACTAGATAGGATCTTCGTATCCTTAAATTGGGTTTCCAGATTTCCTCTGGCACATTCGGTTTCACTTAAAAGCCCAACATCGGATCACATTCCTTTGAACGTATCTAACGGGATGAGAATGACTGTCCGAAAAAAATCTTTCAGATTCTAAAGGATGTGGTTGGAGGACCCGTCCTGCAAGAATGTTATTAAACACTGTTGCGATAGTCACGCTTGTGTGGATGAATCGACGGCTTCTCGTAAATTGGTAGCTACGTTATCGCATCTTAGGATGTGTCTCTCCAAATGGACAAAAGAAAAGTTCGGATGCATAAAAGAAAAAAAATGATTTGATGACCAAGCTGGTGTTGTTTGAGGAGAAGGAAGAATTGGACGACTTTTCAACAGAAGAATGAGAAGAGATGTGTGTACTTTGGGAGGCTTTAAAGGACATTTATAAGAAGGAAGATATCATATGAAGACAAAGGTCGAGAGTGCAATGGCTAAAAGAGAGGGATCTGAATACGAAATTCTTTCATCAGATAGCTAATGGTAGGCATAGAAGGAACATCATTAACAAGATGGATATCAGGGTCAAGAGGTGGAATACGAGAGTGTGATTCAACCCCACATCAGAGGTCATTCAGGGACCTATTCGCCGTTGTCGATCCAATAGGTCCAGGGGCGAACGCGGATATCTGGAAACAGGATGAAGCAATGTCGATGGAGCAAAAGGAAACTTTCGAAGGCCCTTTCTCGGAGGAGGAGGTCAAGTGCATATCCATGCAATCATTAACAACTTTTTAATGCAATGGGGTTATGGGGTGGCTAATTATCACCTTTTTTCTCATAAAAACTTTCATTTGGCATCGAACATCGTAAGCCAAAGTCCAAACAACTTTCTTTCTACTTCTTGGACGTCTATTTTTCCCGCTTGATGCATATATAGGCAAGAAATCTCATAATCATTATTTCTTATTAGTAGGCATTATAAACATCTATTCAAAATAAACAAAATGTTTTGTAATTTGAATGGCTTGGCTTTGAATGGGAAGATGCCAGTTAATTCTTGAGGAAGACAACACTAACGTATATGCCCACAGAATCATCATGTTAAAAAATATAACAAGGTACTTTGCTTTGCTGAAAATATGATAGCATGAATAATGTTATGAAGCATTGGACACGAGAAATAAGGAGATAGTGAAAATGATTCTCAAATAAGAGATAGTAAATAGGCTAAATTACATAAATATACCCGTCAACTTTCACATTTTTTGCGATTGATACCATGAACTTTAATAATTAGATATAAGCACCGTGAACTATTTTTTTGACATAACGATCATAAGACGTTAACTTTTGCGCCTTAATGAACCATTGTAGCTGATAAATACTTGAGTTGCTTGTTTACCTCTAAATTTAAACCCAGCGAGATGTAAGTTGGATCATAGTTGACCAAAGAACTTTCGCATGATTTTATGGACTTATGTAGGTCTCGCAAGTGGCTCCATTTTGGGTTCCTAAGAAAACCTGCAAGAAATTTGTGTTATAGGAACACAAACAATTCCTTTAAAGGAGAAAGAAATATAAGTAAAGAATATGCGCGCCCATATAATTTATAAAATCTTCCTTCTTTCGTTTAATATTCACGTAAACAGTTAAGTTTATCCATTGACAAATGATTCAAAGAATACCATATTCATCGATTGGAGCATCATAGTCATAGCTTGTTGCAAGCATAGGTCCTCCGGCTGTTCGTCCAAAATTAGTTCCTCCAAAATACTGCAATGATCACTTTAATAAGATACTGGCAGTAAATCTCGTGCGATACGGTGGGTTTTGGAATAATTTGTGAAAATAACATTTATCCAAAAGTCCGTAGAAGTCCATGGTATTTATTTGTAAAAAACAAAATCCATCGTTTTTATCTGGTAAACATTGAAATTTATTTAAGAACATTGAAATTTAATGTTATTTATTTATAACGGATAAAGCCATGCTATTTATCTAAGAAACGTTGAAATTTATTAATATTTTTTGTAATAGACAATGTCTATGATATTTATCTGAAAAACGTTGAAAATTTATGGTATTTTCTTGTAACAGACAAAGTTCATGGTATTTGTTTGAAAAAGAGAGAGTTTGTTATATTTTAATGAATGTTTAGTGCTATTAACTTATGAAACACCAAAAGTTTAAGTTACCTATTCGTAAATAGAGCAAGTCCATGGTATTTATCTGAAAAATGACGAAAATTAACGTAACTTATTTGTAACGGAAAAAGTTCATAATATTTATCTGAAAAAAAGTTGAAAGTTAAATATATTTATTTTTAACGGACAAACGACATTGTATTTATCTGGAAAACGTTGAATATTTATAGTATTTTTTATGGACAAAATTCATGGTATTTATTTGAAAATAGTATTTTAATGAAAATCTAATGATATTTGAAAGGTCATGGTATTTTAAGGAAAACATATTGGGATTTTAAATTGATGCCATACTTGTAATTATTGGAGAAAAAAATTTAACTAATGACACATTTGTAAACAGCGAACATTTATAACAGCGAGAAGTTGAAATGATGGCAAAGTTATAAATAATGAGAAGTTGTCAAAGCTTTGCTATGAACTATCTAAAATACCCCCACCAAACATTAGAATTTACAAAAAAAAACAGATTTTTTGAAAACAAATGTAAAGGAATATTCTATTATTATGAGCATTTTGGGGTTATCACCAAATTTTCACTTCTTATGGCTTTCTATTAGTATAATGATGGCTATATATAATCGAAGATATATAAGTATATGTAAAACATTATTAAAGATACTAGCAAGGGGAGCACGAGGTTGGAGAAAATGTTGCCAAAATTTTTTTTGTTGGATATTGTACGTGGATTTTTGAAATTTTTTAATATTGATTTGAATTTTTTCATATTTTGTTCGATAATTTATGTTTTTATTTGATATCATTTGATTGAATTTTTTTATACCCAAAAGCCGATTGTGTAATTTTTAAGCTGTACCATGCATGGGACTGACGGCAATTTTCCAGAAATGCAGGAGGATAAGCAAAATTTCCACATAGCTGAGGTGGGAAAAAAGAAGGGCCTAAATCAAATTTGCATGAAATCTTGGGGTTGTTATGGAGGATGCATGCGGCCTGTTTCTAGAGCTGGATGGACCAGTTACGAAGTACCATAGAATCTGGGGGTTTTAGTATAATTTTCCACAAAAGGGAAGATAAAATCTGCTTCAAAATGAGGGGCCTTTTTACAGTTATAGGGAAAATGGGGGTCTTTCTGTAAGTTTACAAAGCACGGCACAATGCACGAGTCGGGAGAAAATGTTATGAATTTTTAAAATATTTTTTGTTAATTTTTTGATATTTTCCACTGCATGAGAAAAAATAGTTAGAAAATTCGCCTGTGTGCAAATGCGCAAATGCATGGGCCGGGGAAAAATTATAAGGGAAATGAGGGTTTTTTTTGGCATTATAGGGAAAATAAGGGCCATTTTTTTAATTTTTTTGAGGTAAAGGGAAAAATTATTGGGAAAATAATGGTATTTTGCAGCCATGACTAAATTTTGAAAATGACAGTCTTCCATATAATTATCCACCAAATACGAAAAGAGCATGAAAAACCGAAGTGCCCATATGCACATTTGTAAGCAAAAGAAACAGTGCATAAAGTGACGATTTCCTTATATAGTTGCAGTAAGATGGTTGTCGCATATGAAACAATTTCCATGAAGAAATTAAAATGTAATTTTACATGAGAAGTTAAAGCGTATTGTTGGAGTTTGTGTAAGAAAATTTGTGACACTAAAGCAAATAAGCCATATTAAAAAATGCAAAATAAGTTTTTTGATATTTTATTTGATTTTTTTTTGGGTTTTTTTGATATATTTTTATTTTAGTTGATATGCTATGATTTTTTTTTTATATTTTCCACTACATAACGTAGAAGAGTGAGAAATTTTATCGGTTTTTTATTTTTGATATTTTTTTTGATCTTTTATTTGAATTTTTTGACTTTATTTGGTGTTTTTGTTATTTTTTTCAACATTTTGCACTTCACGAACCAAAAATATTTTGAAAAGTTGCCCCCATGCATATGCAGGGGTTAGGAAAAAATTATACAGAAAAAGGAGGGTTTTTTTGCAATCATAAGGAAAACGAGAGCAATTTTTAAAAAAAATTGAGTCGGAGGATTGCAGGGGAAATGAGGTTTTTTTTCCAAGTATAGGGAACATGAGGCGTCCTTCTGAAATTTTCCAGTAGAAGAGAAAATGAGGGGATTTTTTTGCAATTGTCGGGAAAATGAGGGCTTTTTGAATTTTTTTTGGAGTTACAGAGAAATTATAGAGAAAATGAGGAAGTTTTTTGCAATTATACGGAAAATGGGGGACCTTTTTGGAATATTACGGCAGAAGAGAAAATGAGGGGTCATTATGCAATTAAACCGAAAATGAGGGGCGTATTTGAATTTTTGTGGAATAACGGGGAAATATTATAGGGAAAATGGGGGAATATTATAAGGAAAATTGGGGGCCTTTTTGTAATTACTAAAAATTGAGGGGCCTTTTTTTTAATTTGCCAGACAAATCGCTTGAAGAGGGAATATTATATTATATATATATATATATATATATAGGCTTACCATATAATAATTTTGGAAAGTACCACCCGTCTCAAAAAATCGCGCGACTCCGTAGGCAATATCCTCTACAGGCCTGTATGGAATTGCATAGCCAAATGGCGAAAGCCTGTAACAACATAAAATTAAGGATGTGTAAGCGCAAATATATTTAGCGAGTACCCTTTTTTTTATGTGTTTGTTAAGAATATTTAATTAATTCAATGCAAAGATCAAAATGCAACCATCCAGTGTAACTCTCTGTCCACATCTTTGGCTTAGAAGGAGAATTCGGTGTAAATTGATCGCAGTAAAACCCATTGCATGTATTTATCTGCATCAAAGATTATAGACATTCTTCAGTCTCTAAGAATTTAACTATTGTTTGTCCTTTTAAACAAAAATGTGAGAGAAATATTTCGCATAACTCTATATATATTTCCCTAATGAATGATATGTTGCAAATGCAAACTCAGATTCCCGTCATCGATAGCCAACTTACAATTGGATCAGGTGCATCTGCTTGATTGCACATCACCCAAGGAACGGTGGTATTAAGAGCAAGGGCTGTAGATGCAGCCCACTTCACGTACAGTTCCCCGCCAACCCCGTATGCCCTTTCAAAGTTTCCGTACTCGTTCTCAACCTGTCACTCGTAGCACCGAAACAAGTATCCATAAGCAATACAAATCAAGTGGACTTATTTCAATCAATAACAACTAGCAAGAAAACCTAGTAAAATAACCGATTAAGAACATGAAAGGTAACAATATGAGTCGATTAGGGAAACTAATCGAGCTATTTAAATCATAACCACTCAAAACTCCACTCTTGCTTGTTCAGCATACCAGAATAGAATATAGGAACTTCTATGTAATGCTGCTGCATATATACAGCAGTAACTGAATATTTCGTTCATTTTAGTGATGAGTTACTCTGGGGATGATATAACAATGATCGGGCAACTAAAAGATATCCAGGAAAGCAAACTGCCAACTAACCGGATACTGGTAAATACCAGATGTACAGTAAACCATGCCAACCGATATCTGCACATACCGGATACCGGTGCATATCGATCGGGGGCCTGCATGGGTCCTGTGTGTAAATTGTTGAAAATAATTGAAATTTTACATAAGCTATATTTTGTATCTATATAAATTACTGATAGCGTAAAATAGTACTAAACTTACTGGTAGTTATATCACATAAAATAGACCAGTATATTGGCTATATTGAATGCCCGATACACCGTTAAATCAATCCATACGCTTTCAAACATAAGACTGGCAAGAGAGAACATATACAAGCCTGCGCATACGTAGGAAGCATGAAACTGTAGGTTGATGTGGGGTGTTGAGGGTATTTGAAGTTTGCTAATTTCTTTCTCACAAATATAATTTATCACACAAACAATTAACTGCTGCTATTGTTAGATAAAAGAGAGGTTTTTGTATTGGTTTCAAATGTCTTGATTTCATTCTCAGAAGAGAAGGGACTATATATAGGCCTTGCATACATAGATGTTACAATAAAATTTAACTTTGTAACCTAAGCTTAGTAACATAAGCTTTATTTTATAAGTTATATGTAGCCAGTAATTTAATAGCTTTTAGGTTTGTGGTTTTATTACCATAACTCTTGTAACTCCAAGAGTTATTTAGCATAACTCCCACACTCCCCCTAAAACCTAAAGCGTCTTCATACCGAGCATATCTCATAACCTTTTGAAAGTATCAGTTGGTAGTGGCTTGGTGAAAATATCAGCGACTTGCTCCGTAGTACTATAGTACTCGAGTAGGATCATCTTCTGCTTCACGTCGTCTCTTAGAGCGTGGAGCCTCGTATCAATATGCTTGCTTCTTCTGTGTTGCGCATGGTTCTTTGCTAGCTTGATTGCTAATTTATTTTCTACAAATATTACAGTTGGATCTTCCTCTTGATGTTCTAGCTCTTGCAAAAGATTACGTTGCCATATCGCTTCGTAGACAGTAGATGATGCAGTTACATACTCAGCCTCGCATGTCTATAACGCGATAACTCCCAGTTTCTTTGAGGTCCAAGTAAAAGCAGTCGAGCCGAGATAAAAGACATAGCTTATGGTGCTCTTCTTCTCGTCTTGAACACCTCCCCAGTCACTATAAGAGAAGACGACAAGCTTTGCATCTTCTCCATAAGCATAAAAGAGACCAAGGTTGATGATGCCTTTGATATACCTTAGGATCCTCTTTGCTGCCACCCATTGCAATTCTTTTAGCGTCTCTATGTACCTGATAACAAGTCCAACGGAATAGATTATGCTGGTCTTGTGATAGTCAGGTATCTCAGGCTTCCAACCAAGCTCTTGTATCGAGTTGCTTCAATAACTCTGCCATTCTCTTCTTTGAATAGTTTGCATCCTGGCATGATGGGTGTGTTGACAGGGTTGCAACTATCCATATCAAACTTCTCAAGAATCTCCTTCCCGTACTTCTTCTGGGAAATAAAAATCCCATCAGGCTACTGGTGTACTTCTATGCCCAGAAAATAAGACATAAGTCCATAACTTGTCATTTCGAACTCATCAAACATAGCCTGTTTGAACTCTAGGAGCATTTGCTCGTCTTTTCCTGTAAATAACAAGTCATTGACATAAAGGCATGTGATAAGGATACATCCATCATCACCTTTTTTTCATATAGAGTGCATGCTCAAATGGGCATTTGGTAAACTAATTGGCATGTAGATAGTTGTCGAAGCATGCATTCCATGCTCGTGGTGCCTGCTTTAAGTCGTACAGTTCTTATTTCAGACGGTACACCTTATCTTCTTTACCTTCAACCTCGAAGCTATTAGGTTGTTCGACGTACATTTCTTCCTCAAGCACACCATTAAGGAAACCTGACTTGACATCTAGTTGGTATATCTTCAACCTATGATGTGCAGCAAGTGAGATTAGCATTCTTACCGTGTCAAGATGAGCAATTGAGGAAAACAATTCTTCGTAGTCAATCCCATACTTCTGCTTGTAACCTTTCGCTACTAGTCTTGCTTTGTATCGATCAACCTCTCCATCGGTTGTATGCTTGATCTTGTACACCCATTTGACATCAATTGCATGTTGCCTAGGAGGAAGTGGAACTAGCTCCCAGGCCTCATTCTTCTGAATTGCATGAATCTCTTCTTCCATAGCGGATCTCCAGCTGTCTTCTTCTACTGCTTCTTGATATGTGAGCGGTTCATGATCAGCATAGAGACAAAAGAGGTTCCTCTCTACATTTTCTTCAGCTTGCTCGTAAATCTCCTTCAAACTCCTCATTTTAATTGAGGTTCGTTTTGTAGATGATCCACTGCTGCTACCTTCTCTTGCTGAGGCATTTTGCTGAGGTGATGATGTTTGTACGATTGGAGGTGTGTCTTCCTTCTGCTGGTTTCACCCATCTGGAATAGTTTGGTGCTCTATCTTAGGTTCATCTCCAAGAAACATTTGGCCTTTCCTTTTGTCATTATCATCCCACGTCCATGCTTCTCCTTCACTAAATATTACATCTCTACTCACAACAATTTTCTTGGAATGTGGATTATAGAGTTTGTAAGTTTTAGATTCTTCGCTATAGTCGATAAAGATGCACTTTTCACCACGATCATCGAGCTTCTTTCGCTTTGCTTCTGGTACTTGGGCGTATGCTATACACCTAAAAATGCATAGGTTCTCCACATTTGGCTTCTCTCCGCTCCATGCTTGTTGAGGAATCGTATTCTGCACACTTTTGGTCGGACAACGGTTGAGTAAATAGGCGACAGCCTCAGCCCAGAAATTCTTCGGTAGGTTTTTCTCTTTGAGCATGGTCCTCATCATATCAAGAATGGTACGGTTTTTTCTTTCGGTGACTCCATTTTATTGCGGTGTGTAGGAGGCCATAAACTGCCGCCAGATGCCAACCTGTTTGCAGTAGTTTCTAAATACATTTGGGGTGTACTCTCCACCTCGGTGAGACCTAAGTGTTTGTAGTTTACAACCGCTCTGTGTTTCTACACGAACTTTAAATTCTTTGAATATATCAAACGCAGCCGATTTCTCTTTTAATAAATACACGCATAACTTCCTACTAAAGTCACCGATAAATGTAATAAAATATCGATTACTTTCGAGTGAAGTTGATTGTAGTGGCATGCAAATATCGGTATGTACCAACTGTAATGGTGCTTTCGCTCTCCATGACCCACCTTTGGGAAATGGTAGCCTTTATTGCTTTCTGATTGCGCATACCTCGCAGACATGGTTCGGTTGCTCAATAGCTGGTAAGCCTTCTATCATCTTTGTTTTGGATAAGAGATTCAGACCGTTGAATTTTAAATGCCGGAAGTGAAGGTGCCACTTTCATGACTCATTGTCGACGAGTCCATAGAAGCAATTCTAAACTTGCGTACTGAGGTGAAGCCGGAACATGCGATTTTTCGCCATTTTCACCATTGCAACTAGCCTTCCAGTTGCATATTTTAAATTAAGCAAATTATTCTCCATATGTATTACATAACCCTTTTCAAGGAGTTGCCCAAGACTTAAAATATTATTTTTCATTTTGGGCACGTAATAGACATGGAGATATAATTTGGCTAGCCATCTTTTTGAAAAGTTTTAATCTTTCCTTTACTTTGCACTTGAAGTTTGGACGAATCTCACAAGCTAACATCAGCTTGAATATTTTCGACAGGATCCACAAAGAGATCTTTCTTTCCACACATATGCTTGCTTGCTCCTGAATCAAGAAACCATAAATCTTGATCGTCAGAAGCCTTCGCTTGCGTCAGAAGAAGAGTGGGTACCTTGTGGTCAACATCTGTATAATTAAATTGTTGATCGCTATTTGCTTGGTTATCCAAACATTCTGATTTGAAGTGCCCGAATTTGTTACAATTGTAACATTGAACACCACTTCGATGTTAGATATGTATGTTCTAGATGCCTGTATTGTATAGGATACTAGGCATGCATATATACAGAAACAGTTTTTGCTCGAAATGATAGTATGATATCTGGTTTATCTTCATCTTAACGTGTGATGTGTTGTTTTTTATATCTAATATACATGTTGATGAAGCCTTTAGGATTATGCCTGCCTGTCAGGATTATGATGTAGATCATACTAGTGGGGCCTGGACAGTCTATGAGCATATCTTTTAATAGTTCCTAGTCGAGAGTATATCGAGACAGGGCATCGATATTACCACAGTTAACTAGTGTGTACGTTTCTTGACCCTAGGGGCGATGGTTGATCCCACAACCATTGGTGTTCGACATCAAAGATTGTACACATGTGCTCATTGGAGAATGGGTATACCGAACAGGACTCGCCGAGAACTCCTAGATAGTATATATACCTATTTTCAGATAGCAGTTCTTTGGTGACACTGTACATGTTAGTTTGTAGACCCGAGATCGTCATAGTTTCTTGTGTGATTCCCACTGTGTTTTGATTTCCTCCCTACCACGGCTCTACTAAGTCATGCAAACAGGTGGATTTTGGGTACAGTCCTGAATCACATGGAAGCAGTGAGCGATAGGAGGGGTTTCACCTCTCTCGGTATAGGAAGTTGATGTCGCGCTATGCTTGATTGGTCATAACAGCAAATCCCTGGCCAGGGTTGTCGTGATTTACTGATAAGAATTATCAGTAGTTTCTCGAACCGTTATGGGCCATAAATCAACATGACTTATAAAGTAACTGGGGTCTGACATTTACCACCCCTAGACTTCATATGCGACGTATCATACGAAGAGACCGGACTGTACGGTAAGTGTTTCTTACAGTCTCGTTAGGGTTGGGATGGGTTCGCTCGTCGGCCACCTTTTCGTCGCGTACCTGGGTAGTCGTTTCGCACAGCTAGTGCCGCCGACGTGCTTGTGGTTAAACTCACTGTCAGCTTACTGTCAAGTCTTTAGAGTCCTACACATAGGGTTCCCTGGTTCAGGCAAAAGATGTAGAGGTCGTAAGTTGTTACGGCAGGATTTCGATCATATTTGTGTAATGGTTACAGGAATGATGATCGGAAGGATAATACGGTAGGCTTTGGTTTAAGCCGGATACTGGTATTATATTATTGGGTTATTTGTATTCGTATTTTTCGGAATGCGAATACGGGTATATTTATACGGTATACGGTGAGGGGTATTCTTGTAATTATACAAGAATACATTCTAAAAGGAGACACCTCATAAATGAGTTTTTATTTTGTGAAAATAAAACAATGAGATGGAATTTGGAATTGTCAAAGCATGGATGAAGGATGGCTTATTTCATTTTTTATTCATTTAGGTTTACTATTGAAGTATGGTGCATTATTTTTGGAGAAAAATAATGCAATGCATACTTCAATTATTGTTTTGAGCCATATCATTTGTTCATGCTTTAGATTTGCTCATTCTTACATTCATTTGCTATCTCCAAATTATCTCCTTCTCCTACCTCCAAGGTTTACCCTTCACATAAGTTGTGAATCAAAAATTTATGGATCACATTAATCCTCTACTTAATCTCTATATCATCTAAGTGATCATTTCTAGCACACTTGATTTCTTAGTTAACACTTGTGAAGAGTTTGAAGTTTATTCTATAGCTCTCGGGTGGATCATCTACGACCTAGAGGTGACCAGAGACCGAGTTCCTTTTAAGCATCTAAAAAGTCTAGGAGTCGCATCCAAAAGAAGACCCGAAAGACCGGTTCCTTAGGTATAACCCTATCATAATAGATAAGATCTCTAAATAGGTTTGCTAGTTAAGGTTTAAGCACAAGATCTAGGATTTAAGTGGGTGTTGCATGCAAGAAAATTTTCGTTTGCCACTTCCGCCTTCTCACAAGTGTTGTGAAGATGTGAAACATCCACTAACATTCGATTGTATCGACCTCGAGCGAATCGTCCTCGGATACCTCTACCACGGTTTCCACCGGTGTTTTCTCCTCGATTTTGTTGGTGTTGGCGACCTCCTTGACCTCGGCCTTCGCTACGGTCGTTATGATGCTGAGATGGATGCCCGCGACCACCTCTTTGATCTCTTAGAGTCAGCTTTGACTCTAATGCTTGCTCTATACTTGAGGATTGAGTAATCTTCCGCATGCGATGTCGGCAGCTTTGTAAAGAGCCTAGCTCATCTACTGATATCTCCTCGAAGTTATTTGACTCTTCGATTGCTGGAACCACGTAATCAAATTTTGAAGGTAGAGAGCGCATTATCTTCTCCATCACACGAACATCGGTTATTTTTTCACCATTTCTTCTAAATTGATTTACAACCACCATAACTCGAGAAAAATAGCCATGGATAAATTCAGATTCTTTCATTTGTAAAGATTCGAACTCACCTCGTAAAGTTTGGAGGCGAACCTTCGTTCTTCACCTTTTCGACCCCTTTATATGATTTAAAAAGAATCGCCCATGCATCTTTTGATGTCGTCGTTGCTGTGATCATCTCAAATATGTTCACATCTACACCTTGATAAATGGTGAAGAGGGCTTTGTTTTCTCTTTTTACGAACTTCTGAGTCGATCCTTCAATTCTTTTGACAAGCCAGCTTCCTCTTCGTTGTAACCATTTTGTACAACATCCCACGCATCCATCGAGGCGAGTAGCGCTTTCATCTGGATGGATCACTTATCAAAATTATCTTTGCATAATTTTGGAACTTGCGGCTGATATGTGCTGGAGGAGGCTATTTGAGTGGAGGATCGTTTAGGCTCCGATACCAATTTGTAGGTTGATGTGGGGTGTTGCAGGTATTTGAAGTTTACTAACTTCTTTCTCACAAATATAATTTATCATACAAACAATTAGCGGCTGCTATTGTTTGATAAAAGAGAGACTTTTGTATTGGTTTCAAATGGCTTGATTTCATTCTCAAAAGAGAAGGCACTATATATATAACCTTGCATGGATAGATGTTACAATAGAATTTAACTTCATGAGTTCAATAATTAATGAAAATAAGTAACCTAAACTTAGTAACACAAGCTTTATTTTATGTCATATGTAGCTAGTAATTTATTAGCTTTTAGGTTTGTGGTTTTATTACCATAAATTTAGCATAACTACTGTAACTCCAAGAGTTATTCGGCATAACACCAACAGAAACTAGACGGTCTAGAATTTACTACAGTAGAAATTATTAAGATGTAATACATAAATGACTATATGAATATGCTTTTAACCTACAAATTTATTAGAACCACATGACGCGAGAATTTTATGAAAACAAAAGCAGTATCTCAGTGAAGATGTGTGTTTTTTTTAGAGAAATGACAGGGTAAATAAAATCCTAGCCAAATAAAACATTTCATTAAATATATGAAATGAGAAAAATTACATAAAGCAAACAAGGAAAATAAAAATAGTAATAAGAAGAAGAAATAAACAAGTTCTAGAAAACCATCTCTCCGCGGACAACAAAAATTAACTATAAAGCGAATTAAACCATTTTTCCACAAAATTCTTTAAAGAACTCCGGTAAATTATATACGTAGATGTAGACATTCTTCTCTTCAAAACGTTCATCTAAAAGTCCATCAAAATATTAATTAATTCTATAAAGTATAATTAAAGAGACCATGTGTTGAATCTTATTCACCTGCGCAAGTATGATAGGCCCTCCTTGAGATGCAAATAGATTATTCTCCTTCATGAGTGTTACTATCTTTGTAAGAAAGCGCTCCATTTCGTTCTATACAAGTAACACATACACATACAGGTGGGGTTTCATTGTATAATCGCTTAAGAATTGTTGCAACAAGAAGGAAGTGTCTTGCAAGAGGAGGCAAAAGGTTAGAGAGAGAGATGTACCTTAAATGGTGTGTTAGTCGTCCGAAATTGTATCCCGGGAATGAAATGCAACCACATTGGGAAACCCCTGTGATAAAGTGATAAAAATTCATCAAACTAGATTGTTTACTGTAAAACCCGGTTTGGGCCCATTCATGAATACATATAGAGTTTTAATATAGTGGGCTCCATCCAAAAGACCGAAGCCTTATAGAGTTTTATCTCATCTTATATTTTATACAGGGCTGGATCTATCCAAGGACAGGATGGGGCCATGGCCTCGCCTTATTTTTTGAAACATAAGGAGGTACCTTGCGGTCCCTGCCCTGCCCCACTTGTAAAAAAAAAAAAAAAGAATACGCCTCCTCATCTATGAAACCCCCCATCTCTTCTTTAAAAACCCTATCTTCATAGCCCTCGTCTCGATCCAAAAGCCAGCGCGTCATCTCTAAAACCCTCACCTCTCAGAGTCTCATCTCTAAATACCCCTGCCTCATCCTCTTCATCGGCGCCTTTGCCGTCGCCCTTCGCGGTTGCGGCGTCGCCTCGCCTCACCCAGTCGCAAATCGTACTCATCTTCATCAGTCATCTCCTCCTCTTCGTGAACAGTCTTCTCATCGCTGCTGAAACCCTAGAATCTTGTTGGTTCAAAATCTATATAGTATTTTTCTTTTAACCCAAACCGTAGATTTCAATTATTTTATTTTGAATGAATAGCTTGATTTAGTTACTTGATTTCAATTACTTGATTTAGTTACTTGATTTTATTTTGAATGAACAGCTCTTAAAAAAATTGTGAATGATTAACTTGATTTTGTTAATAGTTGCAAGATAATTTGATTTAGACTTGATTTTTGTTAAAAAAAATTGTGAAAGAATAACCTTATATGTTAAAAAATTTAGCCCCATTTTTGGAAAATTCCTGAATTCGCCACCGATTTTATATCCATATGCATCCAATAGTTTTTCCAATATAGGATTATGTTAACCACGTCCCAAACATCTATGTTATATGGTTTATAAATCATTATACGCCAATGATTTTACTTCTATCATTCAAAATACATATGTAGGACTAATTAATAACCCTTTAAGATGTTTTGCATAATTGGAAACAAGGGTGGAACCATGTTGAACTCAGGAGGCACATGACCCCTGAGATTTTAAGAAAAAAGAAATCTCTATTTCGATCTATTAATACAGTACATAATTATGGATGTATATATAATATACTTGCAATTGGTTTATAAACACAACATAAAGATGGATGTCGGTGTTCAAGTGGTTGTACATGGCATTATCCAGTAAGAGGTTGTTGGTTCTCAATCACCGAACTTACCAAACTTCATGAATACGTGTCTTAAGAAAGAAGAGGACAAAAGTATATATATGTACAAACCCATAATTCCATTCAGCATTAATATATGGGCCCATCCTCAGAATCACATAAAGCCCCGCCTCTTGCACCGTCTTCACAAACTTCACCAGATCGAACCTTCCTTCAAAGTAGTACTAGCGAGGCCATATATGCAAAACAATAATTAAAAAGTATTAGACTTGAACTAGCTATACCTCCTCCAAATACCGTACGTACGTACTTACTCAAGCTCATGCATGCATGATTCTATCTATCTATATATATATACCTGCCCTTTCACAGGCTCGTGGTAGTTCCAAAACACGTAAGTCTCGATCACGTCCAATCCCCCTTCCTTGCATTTCTTAATAAGGTCCGGCCACACCTAAACATCACAATTCACAAATCTCATCAAAACTAAAGTCAAAGTATATATAGCTATCAAATTAAAAAGCAGAGGAGGAAATTGAAAAGCTTGCTTCAGCGGTGGCTCTAGGATAATGGAGTGCCCCAGAAATAAGAAGGCGCCTCTGGCCATCGATTACAAGCGCTTTGCTGTCGTACGTGACCGTTGCCGCTGATCCAAAGACTATAACAACGCAGAGAAAAACGAAAAGGGTTGAATAAAGCCTTCCCATTGACACAAAATCCAATCTTTTCTCTGCAATAACTAGATCAATAAATAATCCTGCAAACAAATTTAAACAAACCCTAGATGATATCTCTCGGAATTAACCCTAGCGAGTTGAGCATATTTATAAGCAGAGAGAATCGTGCATGCATACATCAGGGCAAAGAGACGTACAAGAGACGAGCAAATTAAAGAGACGTACAAGGGATCGCGCGTGAACCTTACCCATGGATTACCCATGGGAAGATATCTTTTGTGGCAACATTTTATTGGCTGTAATATGTTAAAGAGTTCCCCTATTTTGGCATATGTTATTATTCATGCGCAGGTACCAAAGTCAAAGTATAGCTATCTGTTACTGTATCAGATGCGCCAATCCCCATAAAATTATATAACCATATACGTTGATGAGACCCGATAGGATAAGGGCGTTTTTCGTTTCGATGTGTATGCCTTGTTGTAAGGATTATCTTCTCTTTGATGGTTTCTTTTTTTATAAGAATTACTACAATTTTCTTCTTTTACTGGATTGCTTGGAGAAGACAAATGCTTCAAACATATATAATTTGAGATGAACCATTCTGATCGGCTACATATAACGAGCATATTGCACAAAACCATATCCCTATGTATATGTCTCTTCTTTTTCCTTTGTGTTTGCCTGATGTTTGAGTTTTAAAATTTTTGGACGACCATAAAAGCTTCAAAGATAAACCTAAGGTGACTATTTAGTTGACCTTCAAGTCTAATTCATTAATTTATCAAAGGCTACATAATTCTTCATAATATATTTGGTTGTATTTGATGGTATTCTGTTGAAATTTACTTCAAGTTATAGCTCGAAAGGTAAGAAATTAGAAAATGCTAAGAAATGCTCATTTTTTTCAACATAACCCTTAACTCAAGCCAAGGCAATCTTTAACACCCCGAGATCTTTGAAAAAAGAATGAATCGAAGATCATATCAGAAAAAAACATTCTGGTGATGTCAATCAATTGCATAATTAGACCATGATCAAGAATGATGAATGGTGTGAAATATTTAAAGATCGACAGGAATATTTCTGATACAAACATCTTTGCAGTTAGTACAAATCCGCCTTTCTTTTTTCAAATCTTTAATTGATGCGATCTTTTCTGAAATCCTTATCTCTATTTACAATTTTTAATAACCGTGTGTTGCTATGCCCAGATAGACCCTCCATCTCAGATCAACTTTCAAACGGCTCCAGAAATAAATAAATTAAGTAAATACGTACGTAAGTGTGCAAAGTTGTCAAGGAAATATAATATTAGAAAGCACTTGGTCTTAATAACATCATGGAAATTTATGTGAAGTATTTAGCTTTAGTCGCATCATGAAAATTTTGAAAAGGTAACATATAGTACATATAGGATCCTAGTCACTCTCTGGTAATGATCTGTATAGAAAGATTTGGCGCCGCTCACTAAATTCTGTGGTTAATAATATTTGTAAATCGATGGTTCCTGTTTGGAGAAGAATCAACGGAATAGCTAATAGCATAAAAACTGATCCAAGTGAAGTATCTTGAAATTAAAGATTGTAAAAAAAACGAAAGGAAATAAAGTGACGCACAAGACACGTTCAAGACCACACAACCGAAGAAAAAGAAACAACCGAAATTAGTGAAGGAAGAACCATCAATACTTTATAAGATAAAATAGTGAAGCTTACAATACTTTGTTGTTGCTTACTCAAAATGACTCTACCATACCACCATTTATAGATAGATATATGACTCTTAGCCTAACTAAAAGACTTACACTTCCAAGAACAATAAATGAAACTTAAATTTCTTAGGAGCATGCATTAGATTTTCAAGAAAAATATTTGACTCTCTAGAAAATACAACATTTGACTCTCTAGAAAATACAAGATGGTCATAATTTCATTGGACCTTCCCAAAGTTCACTTTAAGGGGAGTTCACTTTAAATTTTTCACACTCCCCCTTAAAGTGAACTTTGGAAGATGAGACCAAGTTTGGCCCGAAGATGATGAAACGGTTCTTTGGAGAGCAATTTTGTAAAGATACCTGCGATGTTGTCCTTGCTCTGTAACTCCGTGACCTCAATGAGCGCTTCAAGCACTTTTTCACGAATGAAATGATACTCGAGCTCAATGTGTTTGGTTCTTGCATGACAAACCGGATTGGTCGCTAATTTGAGTGCACTTTGGTTGTCACCAAAAAGAGTTGTTGGTTTGTAATTTTGTAAATAAACATCCTCAACTAAGCGCCTTAGCCAAACACATTCTTGAGTGGTAAGAGCAGACATCTTGTACTCAGCCTCGATGGTAAAAAGCGAAACTGAATCTTGTTCAAGCGAAACCACAAAAGAAGACATAACCGGAAGTAGATCTCCGATCAAGCAAATCACCACCTAAGTCGGTGTCTGTGTACCCGTGCAAAATAAATTCAGCATCCTTCATGTAAAGTAAGCCAAAATCAAGTGTAGAATTCACATACTTCAAAATTCTTTTAGCTGCATCAAGATAAGATTTCCTTAGACTTTGCATGAAGTGACTTACAAGTCCAACCGAGAATGCAATATCCAGCCTTGTGATAGTCAAATAGATAGGACAACCAACAACAGTATGAAATAGTCAAGGATCGGAAAGAGCTTTACCATCATTATGTCTTAGTTTGACATTAGGATCAAAAGGAGTAGGACATTTCTTGCTTTCTTTCATTCCAAACTTTTCAACAAACTTCTCCGTATAAGATTTTTAAGAAACAAAAAGACCAACTTTAACTTTTTCCACCTCCAAGCGAAGAAAATGATTAATCTCCTCTAAATCTTTCATTTCAAACCGAAGAGAGAGTTCGCATCGAACCCTTGAAACCACTCCTTCGTCATTTCCGGTGATGATCATGTCATCCACATATAAGAGAACAAGAGCATGAAAATCTCCTTGTTTCATAATAAATAAGTTATGATCTGAATGTGAAGAAAAATAACCACAAAAATGCAAGTATTGAACAATATTGCCATACCATGCTCTTAGTGCTTTCTTTAACCTATAAAGGGCCTTATTGAGCTTGCACACATGATCGGGATGAGCACTTGAAACATAGCCCGGCGGTTGCTCCATGTAAATGTTTTTGTCAATCTCACCATACAAGAAGGCGTTCTTCACATCAAGTTGACAAATCTTCCAACCAAGGCAAGCTGCCAAAGAGATCACCACTCAAACAGGAGTCATCTTTGGCATAGGACTAAAGGTTTCCTCATAATTCTCTCCATACTTTTAAGAGAAGCCCCTTGCAACAAGTCTCGTCTTGTAGCGATCCATCTTCCTTGCGCTTCAACTTGAAAACCCATTTGCAAGTAACCGGATCTGCATTCTTTGACTTTGGCACAAGACCTCATGTCTCATTTTTTAGAACGACATGCATCTCTTCATCATAGCATCCTTCCATTCCTTGAAACCTTTTGCTTTATCAAAACAAGAAGGTTCAAGATCATCAAGCGGGCCGGAGAAGAAGCAAGAATAAGTGTTCACCAAGTTTCCATCTCGATAACGAAGTGGCTTGACAATATTCCTCATTGGCCTTCCTTGAGCGATGAAAAGTTCTTATTGCACCCCATTGTTCCCCCTTTCTTCTTGCTCCATCGCCAAGTTAGAAGAAGAAGAATTCGAAAATGCGGGAGCATTAAAAGAAATTGGTAATTCAACCACCGGATCTTGAGATACTTCACTTTAATCTTTATGATCAATATCAACGAAGAAGCCTTGAAGAGAGAAGAAAGAAGAAGTTTCATCGAAAACGACATCCCGAGAAACCATAAACTTGTGAGTTTCGGGATCCATGCACTTCTACCCTTTCTTTCTTTCATTGTAGCCAATGAAAATGCACTTCTTGACATTAACATCTAGCTTGCTTATTGTTCCCTTACAAAAAATAAATAATAAATAAAAAGCGATGGGAAAATTCCCCCAATGGAGCATCGCGTGCCCACACGTGATGCGCCTTGGAGCAAAAGCTATAGGCATCACGCTTAACAAAAAAGGGCTAAAATTAAGCATCACGTGCCAACACGTGATGCTTTTTTCTGGGACTGCGGCATATAAGCAGACCAGCCTAAAGTTATGGGTCACGTGCTATACGTGAGGGCTCCCAATGCTTTCTGAGCCGATAAAATTAAATTCTAAATACAAGGATCCAAATCCTATTTAGAAAATATTTTCCCAATCTTTCTAAACAAGAAAGATTGTGCTCTGTAAATCATAGCACCGTTGGAACAAATATCTAATGGTGAATAAAAATCAACAAGATACAGAATAAGTTCTGTATGGGAAAATATTTTCCCAATCTTGTTAAAAACAAGAGAAATGTCTTCTGTAAAACAGAAATACTTGGATCAAAGATCCAACGGTGGATAAATTTCTCAAATATTTCCTCAACTAAATCTCTTAATGAGAGATTTCCTCAACTAAATCAACAAATCAGCCTCCACTATATAAAGGACTCAAGACTTCAAGTCTTATATAGAAGAACTCCCCCACAAACTGCAAGTTCAAAAGAAAAGAAAAAACCCTAGGTAAGAAGGAACAAAACACAGAGAATATCTTACTTCTTCTTCGTCTCCACAAGAGTTTAACTCTTCCAAAGAACTTAGTTCTTTCTTCTAGTAAAAGATCTGCAGAAGAAAATCTCCCCACAAGTTAAGAATTTAATTCTCATCGGGGAGATTCTGCCATGCAGATCCAAAACCTAGGGGAAGATCTAAGTTCAGAAAATTTAATTCTCCCAAAAGGCAAATAGAAATTCCTCTGATAAAACTAGGGTTTAACCCTTCATATAAGAACTTAGTTCTCCCTTCTGGTGAAAGATCTGCAGAAGCAGATCTTCCCACAAGTTGAGAATTTAATGCTCATCGGGGAAACTCTGTCATGTAGATCCAAAACCTAAGAGAAGAACTAAGTCCAAGGAATTAAATCCTCATAAAATATATAATAAGGGCTTTGAGTTTTTTTAAGATTTAGAGAAAGAATTCCATGCATATTGATGATCACGTGTTCACACATGACCAGCTATGATGAACTCAAAAGAGAGACTGAAATAGATCATGTGTTCACACGTGACCCCCCTCACTGATAGTGCTTGATACTTTAAAAAAAAAGAAAAGGGAATAGACCCAAGGAAACAATGTCCAACTCTGAGGCGCCTCACGTGCTCACACATGATGGCCACAAGGATAAAGTGTTTAATACTTATATAAAGATGGGGAATAAAATCAAGTGAACAACACCATCTTTAAAAGCATTACGTGGGACATGTGAGCGCTCTCAAATTCCAGTGTTTAACACTGCCTCAGAGCATCACGTGGGAGCACGTGAGCACTAAAGGTACATTAGTGTTTAACGCTATAAGGAACCAACTTCAACTATAAATTAGTTAAGTTCCTCCTGAGATTAAATCTTCAAACAAACCGAGCGTTTATGCTCAGAACTGATAACTCCACGATTTGGAATTTGGTTCAAGGGTACATTTCTTCACACCTCTGATACATGTCGTTGTAATTCTTCAACATCTGTAGAGAGGTGGAGGGTCCCAATAACCAATAACTCTTGGCACACCCCTAAATTGATGAGCCGGAAACTCCATGGACTATGATGTCCTTAAACCCAATGGACCGCAACGTCCCTAAACTAAACTTTATGGACTATGATGTCCTTAAATACGGACTATGATGTCCTTAAACCCAATGGACCGCAACGTCCCTGAACTAAACTCTATGGACTATGATGTCCTTAAATCCAATGGACCGCAACGTCCCTGAACTAAACTCTATGGACTATGATGTCCTTAAACCCAATGGACCGCAACGTCCCTAAACTAAACTTATGGACTATGATGTCCTTAAACCCAATGGACCGCAACGTCCCTAAACTAAACTCTATGGACTATGATGTCCTTAAACCCAATGGACTATGACGTCCTTAAATCCAATGGACTGTAACGTCCCTAAACTAAACTCTATGGACTATGATGTCCTTAAACCCAACGGACCGCAACGTCCCTAAACTAAACTCATGGACTATGATGTCCTTAAACCCAACGGACCGCAACGTCCCTAAACTAAACTCTATGGACTATGATGTCCTTAAACCCAATGGACCGTGACGTCCTTAAACTAAAACGATAGAGCCCAAATGCTCTTTTGTTGGATAAAAAATGATCCTGAACCCCCGTTAAATAGATCTTAGTCTAATACCGGATTAACGTATTCTTAACGAATATTTAAATTGATCTTAATTTCAAATGATATTAACGATCCTTAAATCAAACCAAACCCAAATCTAAGAAAATACGGATTTGGACTAATCCCCGCCCTACGGGCGACAACACAAATTAGTCTCTGTATACAATCCACGGGCAACCAAAAATAAAACAAAGACAACACGAAACAAAGTAAACATCTGGAGCAGGAGAAAGTGGTTATCGCTACGCGGTAACGTAATTAACTGTAGGAGATTGTGCTTGCAGGGAAGAGCGTCCCCACAATCAAAAACTCCTCACAACGAGGGGGAATTTGACGAAGTCTGCTACATCGGCCGTATCTGTCCAAACCTCCGATATACGGTGCCATAAATCAACTTGGAATTTTCGGAGAGGTGGACGGATAAAAACAAATAGCATCTTCCTTTAAAATTCAGGCCAGACATCCTAAACTTCCCGGTCACGTCTTTCGGCGGCGAACAGATTCTGGCACGCCCGGTGTGACCTTTTCCTCTTTCCACTCCACACTTCGTGTGTCGTGTTTTTCCGCGATCAAATAATCGCGGTATATATGTTTGTGGTTGCCCTTGGGTGATGGGATATTGAAACCGGCGTTTCGTCTCTATGAAGAATAACGTTTGCTCCCACCCTAGCAATTCAGGCTCTGTCATATCCGGTGGAGTCAAGTATGGGCCAATTGCAGCCTCAATCTCTGCAATCCAGTTCTTCAAGAAATCAACGGGCTTCTCTTTGGGTTGATGCTCCCACCTTCCACCCTCGGTGCCTCAACGTCGATGGAGGAAGCCCAGAAGTCTGTCTTCCACAGGTTGGTTCCCCAAGCTGCAACTTTGCCGACATAATCAGTCCTCAAACAACTGGCACCTGCCAAGGACCAAGGTCGATGCAGGGGACAGAATATTCAAGCTCTCAAAGGAAACATGGGGCAGGCTCGGCAAAATCCTGAGGCTAATCAAATCCTGGTAGTAAGAAATAGTCGACGTCGATATCGGCATCATACAAAATGAGCTGGGGGCAGTTCTCCATATGGTCATGTTTTAACCCCAGCGGTGAATGTTGTTGTTCCAACTGGGAACAGCTTTAAACTGTTGCGAAGGGCCAGAAAAAATTCTCCCACCACAATATTGAAGAAGTCTCCGCAGCCCATGGAGATCCCACGAGAGCAGAAACCAGTTCGCTCCCTGAGACAAATTTCCTCATCTATATATAAGGTGTGGAAGCATGTGAAGGGGACTCATCCCAAGACGGATCCTGATACAGCGGTTCCTCCCAAAACCAAAGCGGCTTTTCACAAAAATGAGAGGCCCAATAAAGCTCAAGTGCCCGAAGCAAACTCCAAAGGCCAAAACTCCAAACATCCTAAGCCTGGGGGCATGGTGTTCATATCAGATTTTTGCATTTTCATACCGCCCAATTTTTGTCACATTGCATATCGGTAGATACTCTTGAGCCGTGTTTGCTAGTCAATTGCAGGATACAGGTTCTCGGTTCTAAAACGGTGAAATTCATGAAAAACACGACAAAATCCGGGTTCCTGCCAACCACAGATAAAACACGGTCTCCGCTCTTCATCCGTATGTTGCCAGATACCAGTTTAGGAAGACAAAATGTCAAATCAATGTCGTTTTCATGCACAAGGCTCCATGGCAGCACAAGATCCAAGAAATCTACGCGGAGCTCGAGGCAATCATGACAAAAACATCCACAAAAAGTCCACCTTTCCTCAATAGAAATTCTGGAAGAAATGTGAAAGTATTTTCAGAAAATACATATACCAGACAAGAGGGGACAGAAGACCAGGGAAGTACACAGAAGCCGACACCCCAACTCACCCATACGGCGGCGGAACCGCGGCCAATAGGGGCCATAGGCGGCGGTTCCGCGGCCGTATGGTGGCTTCAGCCGACCACTTTTCAGGGGTATTTTGGTCTTTGTATTTGGGTTCTGGTGGTTGCCCTAGGTTTTCATTTTTTGACCTATAAATAGTCCAGAACTTTGTGAAGAAAAGGGTCCATTCTTGTATTTTCATTTTGCTAGGTTTAGTTGTGTTTCTTCTTCCTCTTCTCACCTCTTCTCCATTGAAACTTGTAGTGAGCTTATGAGTGAAGAGTGATGAATAAAGAAGAACCATTTATTATCATGCTTGTCTCTTTATCTTTATAATTGTTGTAATTTTAATTCGTTAACTAGTTGTTGTTATTTTCTTGTTGTTTCTTTCTTCTCTCTTTTTCTTTATCTTTAATACGACAATGATGCTTACGCTCGATCCTCGCCAAGGTGAGGTCGCAAATAGCTAGTCGTATTCTTCTAATCTCCTTCTTTCTATCTTCCTCTTTTGTTTTGTTTTATTTTTCCGTATCATGATGTGTGAGTAGTTCATACTTGTTAGGGTAGGATAAGGGAAGTTTGAGAGAAGAAAATCTCTCTCACTCTTTCCTTGCCCAACAGCTTAATTCGACTCCCGTTAATTGAACCACAATCCGCTCCTTATGGTTGAATTAACCGGAGGTTATGGCTAAGAGCCAAGAACGGACGAACAAGCACCAAAAGGAAGAACTTATGCGTTGGAAAGCCTAGCTTATACTCGCAAGTTCCTTTCTAGTCGTGCTAATCTCCGTTGTTGCCGATTACCGTAACACCGATATTAAGAGGGGCAACGAAAGATGAGGAGACTCCTAACTCAAACTAACCTAATCCTAACCCTAACAAGCTCTCTTTAAATATCAACTCAACACTTAGATAATCACAACAAAATCTGAACTCTCGGACTTAACTCGTTAAAACATATTGAAAAAGACTCCCATCTCCCTGCGGATGACCCGTACTCAACCGGCTAGCTACAAGCGAAACCGTCTTGATTGCGGTATTTAAACTAAAACTTGAACACGCAGAACCACTAACAATCAAATGGCGTCGTTGCCGGGGAGACGGTAGTTTATTTCCTTGTGTAATTTCGGGTTAACTTGTGTATATAACCAAAAAAAAAACAAAAACAAAAAATATACATTGTAAAAAACCATCTTGTTGTTTTTTGATTAGCTTTTGTGCAAGTGTGCAGGAAAATACGAAATTCAAGATCGACGCCAAAGACGTCGGATAAGACGGAGTTCAAGTACAGTGCCAAAGACGTGGGAAGATAGACCCACATTTCGCGGCTACACCGCGACGGACAAAACGAAGCAAACGGTCTACTGAATAAATCTGGAGCATTTACAGTGAGCAAATCCAATTTCAGGACATCCAGACAACCAGAGGAGACACAGACCAGCATCTCCACAAAATTTCAAGGCCCAAGCCCACCATCTTGCCGCGTAACCGCGGCCGGAGCACATGTTTGGCCGCGGAACCGCGGCCATTTAGTGGCTTCAGAGTCCCATTTTCTCTGTAAGTGTCCTCTCTTCTCTCCCACTCCTCTGAACTCCAATAAACCGTGTTTTCTGCAGACTTCTTTGCGCAAATTCTTCTCCCCCTTCCAATAAACTGTTCTTGTGCAGGATTCTTTGCGGCGCAAATAAAAGTTGTTTGCAGTTGATTTGTTACTGCTTTGCATTTCTTTAATACGGACTTAAGGGGCTTGAAACCAATCCAGATTGGGTGGGGATTTCATCACCCTTCCCAGGACCCCAAAAATCACTAAAGCATATGCATTTTCCATTGTAAATTAAAAAATACTAGACTTTAGCCCTAAGGACTTTGCGCTCATTAGGAGAAGATAAACCGTGTTTAGAACCTCGCTTAACGGTATATTGTTTACGGGGTGTCTAGGAAAGTGTTAAAGGCGCAACCACCGAAAGAGAAAGGGTTATTTAATTAAGGAACTTCGCGAAAGCGTTGGACAACCTCCCCTTATCTCTGCACTTACCTGGCCTCGTGATCAGTATATTTTTAAGCCCGTTTCTCGACACTGTTTAACTTCGACAATCAAGTTCAGGAGCAGGTCTAGTAGACCTAGGTTACCCTAGATCTAGGTGTGATTGTGCATATCTTGTTTGTGATTGCTTAAGCCGTATATCCGTACATATTTCTGTAAAAATCTTTCTAAAAAAATGAAAAAAAAGAAAAAAAACCAAAAACTTTTATAAAAACTTGCCCTTTTGTCGCCAATTCCATTTTTCACCCACCACCCATCGCCTTTCTCCATTGACGTTTTCTTACCCTCACATTCTCCGCTTTGACTATACTAAACTCGTTTAGTGTATGTCCGCTTGGACTCGGGACACTAGCGCCCGTCTAGTCCGCGTTACGTTAGTCGCTACCGACTACGCGATCGACTCAGACGTCGATACTCCGTCCACTCCTCTTTCACCCCTTCCTTTGCCGGCCAACTCCGACGTTGATCGGAATTCTGTTCGTACATCTTCACCTTCACCTTCACCAACCTCTTCTTCCGCGATGTCAGGATTTAATCCGAACATCTCTTTGACCACCGCTGGATTGGCTCCACCTCCTACGGAGACTAATATCCCACCACCACGGCCTGTTGTAGCGCCATAGCGAATCGCGCTCCAGGATCGTTTCTATCCCACCCGTTCTGCACTTCCCACCTGCCTTTCTCTTCCTCCGGCCAATGGGGACAACTTTGAAATTAAGCCCCATTTCATCAACATGCTTCCACGTTTTCATGGGCTTGAATCTGAAGATGCCTATATCTTCATCAATAAATTTCAAAATGTCTGTGCCATGATGAAAACCACCCAGCTGTCGGACGATGCTATACGTCTACGGGTCATTCCGTTCACTTTATGCGATCTTGCTGAAAAATGGCTGTATAGCACCGCTTCCCACTCAATCACCAGCTGGGACGAGTTTGTTAAAGTGTTTCTAAAGAAATTTTATCCGAATCATAAGACCGCAAGGATTCGAAATGAAATCAACCAATTCTCCCAGCTTCCTTCTGAACCCTTCTGGAAGTGCTTTGACCGGTACAAAGACCTTCTTGTTCAGTGTCCTCACCACGGTATAGAGAAATGGCAGCTCTGCCAAACCTTATACGAGGGCCTGAACCCACCAACGAAGCAGTTGTTGGAAACCATCTGTCAGGGCCACTTCCTATCGAAATCTGACGAGGAAGCGTGGCAGTTCTTTGACGACCTTGCGGAGCAAACGCTACAGTGGGAGAGCACCAGACCGACTTCTTCTTCTTCTACCTCCACTTCTACCGGTCAGTCTAGGGTAGGAATCCACCAACTTGACGTCTCTATTGCGATGAAAGCTGAAATGGCTGCTATAACAAGAAAGCTTGAAGCGATAGAAAGCAAATTCTCTGTTCCTGCTCCTGCCCCTGTTCTCCCCCTTCGTACCATCTGCGCTTGTTGTTCCGATCCTTCTCACTTGACCGAAGAGTGTCCTTACAATCCACCCTCGCAAGGACAGGATCAGGTTAAGGCTGCCTTCCAGCAAAGACCTGGGAATGATCCATACTCTTCCACCTACAATCCCGGTTGGAGGAACCACCCCAATTTCGCCTGGAATCAGAATCAGAATCAATTCCAAGGCAACAATTTCCAAAGGGGCCCTCCGCCTCAACAACAAGTGCAGCAACAAACTCAGTATCAGAAGCCCTTCCAACCCCAACCTTTCCAAAATCAGACGAACAACTTTGCACCCAGCAATTCTTTTCCACCAAACTACTTTGTTCCGTCAAACAACGATAAGGTTTCCTCGCTCGAACGAAGTCTGGAGGCGTTTGTTAAACAATCGACTCAATCCACCGCCAACATCCAGTCTTCCATTCAATCTTTAGTGCAACACACTGCCGCACACGGGCAAAGCATCAAGACCATCGAGGCCCAGATTGCACAGCTGAACGCGGCCTTAAGCGAGCGAGAGAAGGGGAAGCTCCCGTCCCAGCCACTCCCAAATCCCGGTCACCCACATAATGCACATGTTGCTCTTGAACAACAGAACCATAATGTGAGTGCCGTGACCACACTGAGATCGGGAAGGATGCTGCAAAACAACACTGGCACACGGATCAACGATGACACCCCGGCCGCTTCTTCTTCTTCTTCTTCTTCTTTGTCTTCTGAGCCTATTCTCCGTTCTTCACCAGGCTCACCTTCCTCTTCTTCTGCTCCGAATGGACCCACTTCTCACTCCACGAAAACACCTGTTTTGGGATCCGTTCCAACTCCACAATCTCCTCCTCCAGCATTAGACTCAACCAATTTTCAAAATATTCCATTTCCAAACCGGTTGAGGTCTAATAAACAAAATCCTCAAATGGAGAAGATTCTGGAGTTATTCAAGCAAGTTAACATTAACATTCCTCTTTTAGATACTGTCCAACAAGTCCCGTCCTACGCGAAAATCTTAAAGGACTTGTGCACGAAAAAGAGGAAGTCTCAGGTACCCAAGAAAGTTTTCTTAGCTAGTGCTGTGAGTGATGCCCTTACCCAATCTTTACCACAAAAACGGAAGGACCCTGGCTGTCCTACGATTTCAATTACCATTGGGGATAAGAACATCAACCGCGCACTATTAGATCTTGGTGCCAGTGTTAACTTGCTTCCGTATTCAGTATACGAGCAATTAGGCGTCGGAGAGCTGAAACCCACGCACTGCACTCTCCAAATGGCCGACCGATCGATCACCCATCCTAGGGGTGAGCTAGAGGATGTGTTGATAAGAGTCGGGGACTTCATATTCCCCGTTGACTTCATTGTATTAGATACACAGCCTGTAGCTAACCCTCGGAATCAAATTCCGGTGATACTCGGTCGCCCATTTCTCGCAACCTCAAATGCTGTGATCAATTGTCGCAACGGTTCGATGAACCTCTCTTTTGGAAATATGACGATTGAACTCAACATTTTTAGGTTGGGGAATCAGCCCGCCGAACCTAATGCTCATATACTGGACGTCTGCTCGATCCAGGAGATCACCCCAGAAGAGTGTGAATTCGAGGAGTTTCTGTTTGACCACGATAATCTTGACGCCACTAGTGCGTTTCTCTTCGAACCTGCTGCTGTTTCTGCGCCCGACAACGAATACGAGTGTTTCACGTTCTCGAACGATCTTAGCCGCGCACAACCCGAGTTTGAATCTTTCGACTTTCCGGATGAGTTACCTGAACCATCCAACTCGGTTGCTTACACTCGCTTTGAACCTTTGCTGGAGTCTTTTGAGTTCGACACCTTTGCACCAGTCTTGCCTTCCATCGTTTCACCTCCAACGCTCGAACTCAAGCCGTTGCCGTCTCACCTTAAGTATGCTTACTTAGGTGAGAACGAGACCCTACCTGTCATCATCTCGGCTTCTCTAGCGCCAGAGCAAGAGAAAGCCCTTCTCACGGTCTTGCACAGCAACAGGCAAGCTTTTGGCTGGTCCATGGCGGACATCAAGGGGATTAGTCCCCTGATCGTTGAGCATCACATTCATCTGATGGATGATGCCAAACCAGCCCGGGATCCACAAAGACGTCTTAATCCAGTCATGAAGGAGGCTGTGAAGAAGGAGATCGTCAAATGTCTAGATAGTGGTATCATTTACCCTATCTCTGATAGCCAGTGGGTTAGCCCCATTCACGTTGTCCCCAAGAAGTCGGGCATCACGGTCATAACCAACGAGGCGAATGAGTTAATCCCTATTCGCACCCAAACTGGGTGGCGAGTTTGCATTGATTACAGAAAACTCAACGCCGCAACGCGGAAAGACCACTTTCCGCTACCTTTCATTGACCAGATGCTTGAACGATTGGCCGGACACGAGTACTACTGCTTTCTTGATGGCTACTCCGGCTATAATCAGATTCCCATCGCCGAAAAAGACCACGACAAGACCACTTTCACTTGTCCTTTCGGCACGTTTGCATATCGACGCATGCCCTTTGGGTTATGCAATGCGCCCGCTACCTTCCAGCGGTGTATGATGGGTATCTTCTCAGACATGGTGGAAAAATTTCTGGAGATTTTCATGGATGACTTCTCCATCTTCGGCGATTCCTTCAACGAGTGTTTGCTGCATCTTGACGATGTCCTTACCCGATGTAAGGACAAGAATCTCACTTTGAACTGGGAGAAATGCCACTTCATGGTGCGCGAAGGTATTGTCTTAGGACATATCATCTCGCAAAATGACATAGAGGTTGACAAAGCAAAGATTGAGGTCATTTCCAATCTGCCTCCTCCCCGATGCGTCAGAGATATCCGAGCCTTCCTTGGCCATGCCGGTTTTTTTAGACGGTTTATCAAGGACTTTAGCAAGATTGCTAGGCCCTTGACTCTTTTGCTGGCCAAGGACACACCATTCGACTTCAACTCGAGCTGTGTGACTGCATTCGAGTCACTGAAACGCTCACTCACTTCTGCTCCTGTTCTTTCTTCACCTGACTGGACGCACCCATTCGAGATTATGTGCGATGCATCCGACTTTGCCATCGGTGCTGTCCTTGGACAGCACATCAACAAGATGCCGCACGTAATCTATTACGCGAGCCGAACCCTGAACGACGCCCAACTCAATTATACAACAACTGAGAAGGAATTCTTGGCTGTTGTATTTGCTTTAGAAAAGTTCAGGCCCTACCTCATCGGCTCTCCAGTCATTGTCTACACAGACCATTCAGCTCTGCGCCATCTTTTTGCGAAGAAAGATGCAAAATCTCGGTTAATACGTTGGATCCTCTTGCTTCAAGAGTTTGACCTTGTCATTAAGGACAAACGAGGATGTGAAAACGTAGTTGCCGACCATCTCTCACGACTTCCTTCTTCGCCTTCGCTTCCAACTTCGATCAACGACGTTTTCCCGGATGAACAGCTCTTGACAGTATCGTGCGAACCCTGGTTCGCAGATATTGTGAACTATTTGGCCACGGGATTACTACCGACCGAATGGTCAAGTCAGGACAGATTTCGCTTCTTATCCCAAGTAAAACACTTTTACTGGGACGAACTCTACTTGTTCAAGTACTGTCCCGACCAGATTATTCGTCGGTGTGTCCCTGATGAGGAATTCAAGAGTGTGATGTCGTTTTGCCACGACCAAGCATGTGGCGGGCATTTTGGGCCCAGAAAGACAGCTGAGAAGATCTTGCAATGTGGTTTCTACTGGCCACAACTCTTCAAAGACGCTCATGACTATTGCAAGACTTGCTCCTGGTGCCAACACATGGGCCGGATATCCCGGAGGAACGAGATGCCGCTCCAACCGATCTTGGTTGTGGAGATTTTCGATGTTTGGGGGATAGATTTCATGGGGCCGTTTCCCAGCTCTTTTGGGAACTTGTACATCCTTCTAGCTGTTGATTACGTCTCTAAATGGGTCGAGGCTGTGTCCAGCCGAACTAACGACAACAAGGTTGTCATTAGGTTCCTTAAAGAAAACATTTTCTCATGGTTTGGGCACCCCCGAGCGATCATTAGCGACAATGGAAGTCATTTCTGCAATAAAACTTTCGAAGCCTTGATGCGGAAATACTCCATAAATCATAAGCTCTCTACGCCCTACCACCCCCAAACCTGCGGGCAGGCCGAAGTTTCAAATCGGCAAATCAAGAAGATACTGGAGAAGACGGTTTCCAAGAACCGTAAGGATTGGTCGCTGAAACTCACCGATGCCCTTTGGGCATTTCGAACCGCTTATAAGACCGACCTTGGCATGTCTCCCTATCGGCTTGTGTACGGAAAAGCCTGCCACCTTCCTGTCGAAATAGAGCATCGCGCATTTTGGGCGATAAAGGAGCTGAATCTGTCTATCGAGGATGCGGGCAGCCATCGGAAGCTGCAGTTGAACGAACTATGCGAGCTTAGGGATGAGGCTTACGATAATGCGGTTGTCGTTAAGAATCGAACGAAGGTGTTTCACGATAAACACCTTTTGCGCAAAACCTTCGTACCTGTTCAGCAGGTACTGCTTTACGACACCCGACTTCATTTCCATCCAGGAAAGCTCCGATCTCGCTGGAAAGGGCCGTATTTTGTGCGGAATGTGTATCCGCAGGGCGCTGTGGATTTGGAAAATCCAAAGGACGGTTCAATTTTCAAAGTAAATGGACACCGATGCAAACCGTACCTTAGCGCCGAACCAACAGAGGAGCTCCTGTTCTTACAGGAGCCGGTTTACCCTGAATGGTCTTCCTCTGCCTACCTCCAAACTTCGGTTATCCAGCCAAGAACAGAGGACACTGTTCCAAATAAGTTTGGGGGTATGTACAAACCATTTTGTTTATATTTGTGTATATTCTTTTTCTTTCCTTTAAAAACAAAAACAAATAAAAATTTGTGTATCGCTAACCGACAATTTTGACCCTTCAAATGATCTCTTCATGCAATGACAGTGAGGACACTGTCCAGTTTAAGTTTGGGGGTACGCTCGGTACGCATTTCTTACCTTCGCATTCATATGTATATTTTGCATCTGCATATTAAAATCCATAAAATCCATAAAAATTTGAAAATTTTCTAAAAATATAAAAACTTTTTTGTCAAGTTAGCTTGTGGAAGAACTTTGATTCGACATTTCGACGGTTTTGTTTGATAAAATAGGAATGACTAAATCTTATGTTTAGATTTTGAAAACCTGAAAGATAACTCTCCTTTGAAGTTAACTATAGCTGATATAAGTCTTTACATCACACTACACGTGTCGTGAGTTTTGGGAATTAGATGACAAGTCTTTTATGTTTAAAAACTTTTAAACAGATAAATGATTTTCTGAGGATCAAATAGGTTTGTTCTGAAATAAGTAATGTCAAGAATAGTTTATGAAGTAAAGCGAATATGAAGGAATGTTATTGATGCCGTAATTGGAGCTAAGTCTGAAAAATAACCCATCTGAAACTTGATTGGAATGATTACACACCAAACCCACTAAACACGTCTTTTATCCAAAAAAATAATTGAACTGCCGGTTATATCTCCGTTCGTATTAAATCATCTGATTTTCACGCCAAACTGTCTTTTGTTTTTGGACCTAGGTAACTTGAGTAATTAAGTCCGCTGGGGTGTTTCTACACCTAATGCCCTAAAACCAACTGGTTTGGGTGCATTGGCCCAAAGCTCGCTAAGAAGCCTAGAAAGTCCAGTTTAAAACAAAGTCAAGCAAGTGTTCTCTCCGAGTAAAAATTCCTAACGGTTCTTTGTGTGAGAATAATCTTGATAAAAGACAGGCTTTTATAAAATTTTAACGGAGATATGAAGGTTTTATTCTATGATAAAGACTATTGCACGTTCACAGAGGTGTGTATGAAATGAAAACAAGAAAAAGGTGGAGTGAAAAATACGACTTAGTTTCCTGTTATGGAAGATAGAAATTCTGAAGTTGAAACCTTACTGGAAAACGAAACTTGAAGAATGCTTAACTCTTTATAAAACTTATGTGATCCTTTTAAAATTGTTATCTGGGCTTTAGTGTGCGACATGATGACTTTAATCGATCCTTCTGGAACTTAACGACACTATTTGCACTGCACGTAAAGACATATAAAATCTGTAGTTAAATAAGAAGCGAGGTGTGAAAAATAAAGGTTCGATAGTCTAGACTTAGGATTATAGAATTGTTATTTTCTGAAACAAAACTTTAGGATTTGAATCTTAGTTATTTTACAAAACCAACTTGACCGGATTTTGTAGGTAGTATCCGCTGAAAACCCTCAGGAGACAACACTCCTCCTACTAGGGACACCTAGAGGTTTAACGGCCTGTTGCACATGCTCAGTGCAATCGCGTTCCCTGCGAAAGTGAGGTTAGGAAAATTTTTGTGAATAAATGGGCTTTGCTCGGGACGAGCAAATGATAAGTTTGGGGGTATTTATTCATATCAGATTTTTGCATTTTCATACCGCCCAATTTTTGTCACATTGCATATCGGTAGATACTCTTGAGCCGTGTTTGCTAGTCAATTGCAGGATACAGGTTCTCGGTTCTAAAACGGTGAAATTCATGAAAAACACGACAAAATCCGGGTTCCTGCCAACCACAGATAAAACACGGTCTCCGCTCTTCATCCGTATGTTGCCAGATACCAGTTTAGGAAGACAAAATGTCAAATCAATGTCGTTTTCATGCACAAGGCTCCATAGCAGCACAAGATCCAAGAAATCTACGCGGAGCTCGAGGCAATCATGACAAAAACATCCACAAAAAGTCCACCTTTCCTCAACAGAAATTCTGGAAGAAATGTGAAAGTATTTTCAGAAAATACATATACCAGACAAGAGGGGACAGAAGACCAGGGAAGTACACAGAAGCCGACACCCCAACTCACCCATACGACGGCGGAACAGTGGCCAATAGGGGCCATAGGCGGCGGTTCCGCGGCCGTATGGTGGCTTCAGCCGACCACTTTTCAGGGGTATTTTGGTTTTTGTATTTGGGTTCTGGTGGTTGCCCTAGGTTTTCATTTTTTGGCCTATAAATAGCCCAGAACTTTGTGAAGGAAAGGGTCCATTCTTGTATTTTCATTTTGCTAGGTTTAGTTGTGTTTCTTCTTCCTCTTCTCACCTCTTCTCCATTGAAACTTGTAGTGAGCTTATGAGTGAAGAGTGATGAATAAAGAAGAACCATTTATTATCATGCTTGTCTCTTTATCTTTATAATTGTTGTAATTTTAATTCGTTAAGTAGTTGTTGTTATTTTCTTGTTGTTTCTTTCTTCTCTCTTTTTCTTTATCTTTAATACGACAATGATGCTTACGCTCGATCCTCGCCAAGGTGAGGTCGCAAATAGCTAGTCGTATTCTTCTAATCTCCTTCTTTCTATCTTCCTCTTTTGTTTTGTTTTATTTTTCCGTATCATGATGTGTGAGTAGTTCATACTTGTTAGGGTAGGATAAGGGAAGTTTGAGAGAAGAAAATCTCTCTCACTCTTTCCTTGCCCAACAGCTTAATTCGACTCCCGTTAATTGAACCACAATCCGCTCCTTACGGCACCCTATCCTACATGATAGCGGTGATTCCGTAGTGAGACCGGTTGTGGTTGAATTAACCGGAGGTTATGGCTAAGAGCCAAGAACGGACGGACAAGCACCAAAAGGAAGAACTTATGCGTTGGAAAGCCTAGCTTATACTCGCAAGTTCCTTCCTAGTCGTGCTAATCCCCGTTGTTGCCGATTACCGTAACACCGATATTAAGAGGGGCAACGAAAGATGAGGAGACTCCTAACTCAAACTAACCTAATCCTAACCCTAACAAGCTCTCTTTAAATATCAACTCAACACTTAGATAATCACAACAAAATCTGAACTCTCGGACTTAACTCGTTAAAACATATTGAAAAAGACTCCCACTCCCTGCGGACGACCCGTACTCAACCGGCTAGCTACAAGCGAAACCGTCTTGATTGCGGTATTTAAACTAAAACTTGAACACGCAGAACCACTAACAATCACATGGTAGTTCACATAGTCTATATGGTGAATTCCAAAGACGAAGTTCGAGCTTATACTAGTCACCGACCTCAAACTCGGTCCCTGACAAAAGTTCAACTGCAACGTGAAAAGCTGTAGGAGATGCTTGCTCAGACGACACCACTCGCTAATCCATCGTCTAAGGCAAATCCCGAAGACGCACATGGAGGAAGAACAGAGCACGAGTTGGATATTGATTTCCTAAATCACGCTTTCAAAAAGAAAGATGAAGAAGCGGCAGAAATTTCCGGAACAACGGTTCAATCGGAACCACAAGCAAGTGAACTGCCGGTAGTCGCTCTTAAAGACAAGGGTGACATTTCAAATCCTCTACGAGTCTCATCAACGGCCGAAGAGGAAATGATTCCAAAAGCAAAGCTGGACACATATATCGCTCAGCAAGTCAAAACTCACTATGCCAGTGAAGCATCAAATAGGCCAATCAAGACTGGTCGACCGTATCCGGCGTGCTACGATCAAATAAAGTACCCGTCAGAATACATACTTCCGACTCCACATATACAAAGAAACCGGGAATCCTCACTAGCACATCACACGATTTAAATCCATGTGTGGTAACACTGGAGAGAATGATATACTTCTCTTCTGACAGTTCATCAGCTGTCTGGCGTGCATTGCCTTTGAATAGTCTGCGGAACTCCCGAAAGACTCCGTGAATACCTTCGACGAGATGGATATGCTCTTCTGTCAGGGATTTGCTAATGAGAACGAACATACTACCGTGACGGCGCTGGTCAACGAAAGGGTTAGACCGAATGAGACTTGGGTTCAATATGTTACCCGATGGAGAAATCTCTGGTCAAATACAAGCAACGCATTGATGAAGTTGCAGCCATGGGAATGCTCATAGCCACCCTTAACCCAAATTCAAAGGCATCCTCGTATATGGCCCTCTTCAAGACGACGACCTTCCAAGAACTCATGGATAAAATGGCTCGATTAGATCAAATGGGTCAAGACTCTTTCTCATCCGATGATGACGAGTAAAAAGGCGGAGGCGAGATGGCGTTTGTCGCCTACGCTCAACAAAAATAAACGGCTCTGAAGCAATCTGTCGCCGAAATAGCGACGGCGTGGGTACTCGTTCCCCCCGAGATATACACAGGGGGCATATTTCTCACTGGCGGAAGAATCTCTATATAGAATGGTCCTTTCTTCTCAAAGGACAGGAAGGATATTAAGGTTCCTACAAACAGGTCCTACAATCTAGTGGAATACCTCGCTAAAAAAAACGGTATATCCACAAGCAAAATAGGCACGGATGAAAACCCGAAAGGGTGCCGTGAGTAAAAATAGCAGGACTGCCAGCGAGCTTGTGAAAACCCGGAAGGGCGCAATCTCGTTAAAAAAAACAAAAACAAAACAAAACGGTACGTACACAAGCAAAATGGATACGGATGAAAACCCGAAAGGGCGCCGTGAGTAAAAACAGCAGGACTGCCGGCGAGCTTATGAAAACCCAGAAGGGCGCAACCTCGTTAAAATAAATACACTTACGAGATCTTCACGACTCGTAAGGAGAATCCTCTTATGAGACCCTCACGACTCATAGGATTCAAAAGCGTTAAGTTACATAGATCTAGACCTGTTCTTCAGCCGTCATATCTCTCAAATTGCCCTACAGGCATGGGCACGGATAAACATTTCTTTGCCAAGTTTTACAAATGGCAAGAAATGTCCCCATATGACGAATAACACTTGTAGGTCCTCTCGACTTATAAGGAGAAAACACTCTTGGAAGATCCTTACGACTTACAAAAGAAGACATCACTTAGGAATTCCTACGATTCTTAAGGAGAAAATATGCCTACGAGATCCTCACGATGTAGGGAGAAAACCCTTTATGAGACCCTTACGGCTCATAAAGTCAAAAATCTTAGTAGACAGAGTCCTAACCCTGTTTACTAAGCCACCTTTGTCCAAATCGACAGGGGCAAATGACGAGTCTCCTGGCGATATCCCAGTTGTAGCGATACTGATGCTTAAACAGGTGTCAAACTCCAAGTCAACCTCTCCGGCAAGTGCCGTCCCTACAACCATCTAATGAAGAAGGGGACCCCGTTCGTTTAGGATCGCAAATGCCAAAGCGCACTGGATGAAATCAAGCAATACCTGCAAAATCCGCCGGTACTGACCGTTCCGGTCAAGGGAAAACCTCTCATTCTGTACACAACAGCCCTTGAAGGTTCGTTAGGCGCGTTATGGGCACAGGAGAACGACCAAGGGAAAGAGAGAGAGCCCTCTACTATTTAAGTCAAGTTCTCCTGGAGGCAGAAAACAACTACTCCCCTATCAAAAAACACTGCATGGCGTTAATCTTCGTGATAACGAAGCTTCGGCATTATGCATTGGCGCATGAGGTCCATCTCATATCAAAAGTAGATCCTCTCAAATATTTGATGTCAAGAACCATACTAACCGGATGGCTCGCTAAATGGGCCCTACTCTTAATGGAATTCTCGATAACATACCAATCTCTCAGGGCAATGAAAGGCCAGGCCATCGCCGACTTCATCGCTGAGCATCCGATACCTGCCGATTCACCCCTAAATTGCGAGTTGCTGGACGAGCACGCGTTTGACACGATCAACGGGGAGAGAGGAGAGAGTGATACCCGATGGGAACTATACTTCGATAGGGTATCTTCCATGAAGAAGCGAAAGCACAGCTCCCCCATAATCAAATCTGGGGTAGGCTTCATCTTCGTGACTCCACAAGGAGGGATAATGCGCTTTGCCTTTTCCTTAACAGAGCCGAGGACAAACAATGAAGCAAAATATGAGGCTTTGATAGTAGGTTTTTAGATCGCTGTTGACATGGGAATCGAAGACCTCCTCATATACGGAGACTCCTAACTGGTCGTTAGTCAAGTAAACGGCGACTATCAAACGTGAAAACCAGAGTTGGTAAAGTACGGCGAGAGAGTGCAATAATTATTGACTCAATTCCATTCCTACGCCCTAGAAAGCATACCGCGTGCGAAAAATAGCAAGTCAGACGCATTATCCAAACTCGCTAAAGAACTGGCCGACGAAAACCTCGATGACGTAAGGATCGTTGTGCAAAGCCGTCGGGTTTTTGCACCAACAGAAATATCTCCGGAGTCATTTGAAGAAAAGGAAGCGACTAAGCAAACAACCCTACAAATAGAGGACTAAGAAAATGCTAAGGATTAGAGAGAAGTCTTTATAGACTACTTCAAATCCTATCGAACACCTGAAGATGCATCCTCAAGACATCAGCTCATGAAACGAGCTCTGTCTTTCGCCTTCGTCAATGATACTCTATATAAGAGATCGTTCGACTTTCTGTGGCTGAGATGTCTGGTACCGGAAGAAGCAAGGAGAGTCATCCAAGAAACTCACGACGGACTTTGCGGTTCTCATCAAGCCGGGCCAAAGATGAAGCTGACGATCAAAAGAATGGGCTACTATTGGCCCACGATGATTCAGGACTGCCTCGAATACGCGAAGCAGTGCCACTCGTGCCAAATTCATGGAGACTTCATCCATCGGTATCCAAACCCGCTACACCCAACAGTGGTTAGCTGGCCGTTCAAAATGTGGGGAACCGACATAATTGGTCCCATCGAACCGACGTCATCCAAAGGACATCGGTTTATATTAGCAACAAGCGATTACTTCTCTAAATGGGCAGAAGCAATACCGCTAAGAGAAGTGAAGACGGAGAAGATCCCCCATTTCTTCAAGACACACGTCATCTATTGGTTCGGCACTCCGTGACGGATTATCTCCGATAACGGGCCGGCCTACAGAAGTCACAGGAGCAGCCGCTTCGCACAGCAGCATAACATAGACTGGAGATACTCTTCGGTCTATAATCCCTGAGCTGATGGTCTATCCGAGGCTTTCTACAAAACCTTGACAAAGATCATAAAGAAGACGGTGTCCAAAAATAAAAAGGACCAGCACGAGAGACTGCATGAAGCTCTCTGGGCGTATCAGACTACGTTCAAAACGGCTACGAATACAACGCCGCATGCGTTGGTATTCGGCACGGAAGCAATACTCCCCTTGGAGATAGAGCTACCCTCTCTACGAGTGACAGTTCATTACGAACTAACAGACAAAGAGAATGCTCATCTTCGGCTTGAGGAGCACGACGCCCTCGATGAAGCTCGTCTCATGGCGCAGAAAAACCTGGAGGCTTACAAAACAAAGATGACACGCTCATACGAAAGATTAATTAGGCCGAGAACATTTCGCCAAGGTGAACTCGTGCTAGTGGTCAAGAGACCTATGATCCCCAATCGTGCCAAACGGGGGAAATTCGAGCCAAACTATGAGGGCCCGTACATCATAGACAAAGTCTACCAAGGTAGGGCCTACCTACTCATAGATATGCATGGAGAAAGACCCTTCCGGCCAATAAACGGCCGGTTCCTAAAAAAATACTACGCCTGACGAGTCACAGCCTAGGTTAATGATAGATGACGACGCTTGTGTCCGCTCGCTGTCTTCCTGAGTACCAAACTCTGTAAGTGCTATCCGGCAAAACTTCACCGCAAAAACGTGCAATGGACCTAAACGTCCCTAAACTAACAGCGGACCGAAACGTCCCTAAACTAACAGCGGACCAAAACGTACCTAAACTAACAACGGACCGCAATGTCCTGAAACTAACAATGGACTGTAATGTCCTTAAACTAAAAATGGACCGTAATGTCCTGAAACTAACAATGGACCGTAATGTCCTTAAACTAAAATGGACTGTAATGTCCTAAAACTAGCAACGGACCGAGATATCCTGAAACTAGCTACGGACCGAAATGTCTTTAAACTACTACGAACCGCAGCATTCTTAGGCTAACGCGGCAAAAAAAAAGGTACGTCTATAAGTGAAATGGGCACGGATGAAAACCCGAAAGGGCTCCGTGAGTAAAAACAGCAGGGCTACCGACGAGTTTGTGAAAACCCGAAAGGGCATAGACTCGTAGAAAAAATTCATGCACACTTGCAAGATCCTCTCAACCTTGTAAGGAAAAAATACCTGCGTGAGATCTTTATGACTCACAAAGGGAACAAAACACTTAGGAATCCTCACGATCCCTAAGGAGAAATTACACTTACAAGATCCTCACGACTTGTAAGGAGAATGTCCCCTATGAGACCCTCACGGCTCACAGGATTCAAAAGTCTTAAGATACAGGGACCTGAACCTGTTCTTAAGCCATCATATCCCCCAAACAGCCATACAAACGGTTCAATATTGACCCTTGTATACAATCCACAGGCACAAATAAACGTCTCTCCCACTAAGTTCCACCAATAGCGTGAAATGCCCTTATGTGGTGAATGACACTTATAAGTCCTTTCAACTTATAAGAAGAAAATGCTCTTGTGAGATCCTTACGACTTATAAGAGAACACGCACTTAAGAATCCTCACAATTCCTAAGGAGAAAACGCACCTACAAGATCCTCACGACTCGTAGGGATAAACACCTTTATGAGACTCTTACGGCTCATGAAGTCAAAAGCCTTAGTCGACAGGATCCTAACCTGTCTTCTAATCCACCTTTATTCGAATCGACAAAGGCAAATGATGATTCGCTCCTGACAATGTCCCAGTGGTAGCGATGCTGATACCTAAATCGATATCAAATTCCAAGTCTTTTCACGGCAAATAATGATTCGCTCCTGGCAATATTCTAGTCGCATCGATGCTGCTGCAAAGATTGGTATCGGATCTCAACCCCATACTGTCACGCCCCGCTTCCCGGTATACGGAAAGGGGACGTGGCGAGACCGCTACGTATTTACTCTGAAGTAAATACGCTAAGCGTATCTAAGCAATATAAATGAAAGTGCACAAGAGACAAAAGATATAATTGAACATCAACTTTTTTTATTCACATTCTTCTTACAATACATGGAAAAGTAAATACATGAGATAAATTGATGCCTAAACAGTGGCATAACAGAAATGGAAAGTACTGAAATGAAATGTGTACAAGTGTAACTACAGCTCAAGATCTTCAATAAACTGGTCCAAGTCTTCAGTGCTAGGCTCGATGTCTGGAAGGTCCGAATCACCTGAAGACATTCAAAGAAGAAGAAAGAGAATGTCGTCAGCGAAAAAATCGCTCGATAAGTTCCAAAGATAAGGGAGAAGTAGAATAGACAGAGAGTAAGAAAGAGAAAGTGTAGCTTTTAAAGTTGTATTCAGAGTTAATGCTGTTGTTTGTAGCTTGGTACAGAAGGATGCCAGTGTATACGAGAGGAGTCTCTATATGCCAGAGACTAAAGGCAAATGGAAGTACAAGGCTCCGTTAGAATGCCCGGAATAATGGCGATTATATTCAGGTTAGGTGTCTTAAATCTTGCAGTCTCGTGCCACTTCTAACACCTTCCGTACCAATCTACCCCTTAAACCCCACGATGTCTTGATTGTATTGTTTGTATTGTATTGCAACTTGTATTGTCTTGTAATATAGATTGTATAATTGGATGACTTGCCGAAACCATGATATCAGTAAATGGATGTAACTGGAGAATCATGGATGTAACTGGAGAATCATGTAAATGGAAGTATATCCATGGTTCGGTTCAGTCTATATAGATTGAATATATGGATTCATGGATTCATATTGAATTGTAGTATTGTAGATTGTACTTGAATTATATTCAAGTCAGATTATAATAATGAGACTCAGTCTGAGCCAGAACAATTAGAAAGAGAAATTGAAGTCATGGATTAGATTTTGGTGTTATCGGTAACCGCTGCACATGAGCGGCAGGATTTGTGTCTTTTTCAAATATGATTACTGTGTTGATAACACCATTTGTTAAGTTATCTACCTTAAAATAGGAAAGCACACATTTCTCCGGCTTCCTGAGGCTCAAGAGATTGGTCATGCTTAAACCTATATTTACTAGGGTCTAATTTATAAAACTTGAGGGGGTTTTATGTAAAAATAATTTTGTATAATTAACAAAATACACCTCAAGCATTTAATTATCGTCTTTAGAGTTTTCATAGCTGTGGATTTTATATTTGTGACATTTCTAGTGAATAAACCTATTTTTCATAATACATGGTACTTAATTGTAAAGTGTTGGACTTGTATGGAATTTCATGGTATTTTCATGTAAAGTGATTCATGTGATTTAGAAAAGTTGGAATATTTATAATATATCAAAAATAGATATTTTGATGACACACACACACATATATATTTATAAAAATAATTTTAATTTATTATTTTCTAGAAATCTCATTTTCTTAAGATATTTGTATTTTAAATCTCTCGAGACCGAATGCTCCTTGCAGAGGTCTGAATCTCGCACTGCTAAGCCCGAGGATGTGCGATAATCCCCACCATACCGAACGGGTTCCCTAAAAATGAGTTGTAGCGGCGCTTTACAAAGATTTGTAATAATACGTAATCTTGTAGAAAACGGTTTTAATAGTAAAAGGTAGTTTTGTGTAAAACAGTATTTCCTGAATCTATATTTCCCAAAAGGTATTGTGCTATATTGCATATGAGTGTTGTGAAGAGGTAGGTCATTACCTCGTGATCTATCTAAAGGTATAGCAAGATTAATGTTATTTTAAAGTCGAAACTAAACTATATGGTATTTTATTGAAAAAGTACGATAAAAATTGAAATAGACATTCTTTTGAAATGGAATTTGTTCCATATGTTTTGTTAATGATTAATAGTCAAGATTTAAGAGTTTTGTATGGTTTTGTGAACTTTACAAAGAAAACCGAATCGGAAGTCGGATTTAACTCCGCTTCCGTCGGGTTTTGGTAAAAACGGTTTTAAGAATAGATTAGAGAAGAGGGAGTTGAGACTTATGGGTTTAGAGTCAAGAGAAGAGGGAGAGGAAGTGGTAAGATTTTCCGGTGCGTCGTTTCGTCGCCGGAAGCTCCTAGAGTCGTCGTCGGAAAATTGCCGGAGCTTTGCCCTTCGCTAACTTCATTTGTACACAAAATTATAGAGATTTTTCTTGAGAGTTTGGACAGAATTGTGAGTGAGGGGTGTGTGTTTAGGGGTGGTATTTATAGGGTAAAACTAGGGTTAGGGTAGGTGAAAAGTTGTAATGAAAATGTATTAAAAATATGGTTTAATGGGGTTTTAAAGAGCTCTGAAAATGTGCAGGTATTTTAAAGTATACATGGGAGTTAAGAAGGCCAAAAGACACAGAATCCAAGAAGACAACTCGGCGATCAGGGTTGAATCGGCCGGTGGCGGCCGAGTCGGCCGGTCCGCCGGCCGAGTCAGGCCGAGTTGGCCCCCGAGCTCGACGCCACGTGTCCGCCGTCGGTTGGTGATTCTCCTGGGTCAGTTTGTTTTACATGTGATTTTTGGTTTTACGGGTTTAGCACGTGTAGACTCTTTGAATTCTAAAAATATTAAAAGAAAATAATATTAAAAATAATGTGAGGGATGGGATTTGAACTCTGGTGTTTTGGTTCAGCAGTGCAAGGTCTTACCAATGAGCTACAAGCTCCTTCTTGCTATTAAAAAGCAAAACAATTTTATAACTTGTGCTCAGGAAAAAATACCCCTTTCTGTATTTTTTTGAAAAATTGTACAGAAAGTTGTACAAAAAATTTAATGTTGTTACACATACTCAACAAAATCAGCGAGTCAAAAAATACATATAAAAATAGCTAAAATGATTGGGCAACTCGCAATAAAAAACGAGTAAAAAGAAAAATAGCCGAAATGATTGGGCAACTCGCAATAAAAAGCAGCGAGTAAAAAGAAAAATAGCCAAAATGATTGGGCACGGCGAAAAATAGCCGAAATGATTGGGCAATCGTGACTTTCGCGATAAAAGCTGAAATGATAGAGCATCGCGGAAGGAAATAAAAAAATATAAGAATGAAAGAATGAAACTTTTGCCCTGCAGGTAAGTCCATAGTGACCCCTGTATACAATCCATAGGCATAAGTGAAATGGGAACTACATTTCCCCACCGGGCTGCATCAAAGGGAAGTCAAATCTCGACAGCCACATCTACAGCCTAAAGATCAACAATAGCGTTTCTTCTCACTCCAACCGGATGCAGACGTGGCGTCAACAACTGACCCCAGAGTCGCAACGAAGCGGAGCCATGGAAAAGTCCCTAGTTCCAAATCTCGACGGCCACATCTACAGCCTGGAGACCAGCAACGACGTTCCCCCTCATTCTAGTAGGATACGGACGCGATATCACCAATCGAAGCCACGACAAAGTCCCAAGTTCCAAGACTCTACGGTTTACAGACAACCTAGAGTCAACCAATGACCTCCCCGCCGGAACAACGCTCCGTCGAGTCAGCCAATGACCTCCCCGCCGGAACAACGCTCCGACCCGGATACAAGTCAGCCAATGACCTCCCCGCCGGAACAACGCTCCGTCTCGGGAACAAGTTAGCCAACGACCTTCCCGCTGGAACAATGCTCCGTCTCGGAAACAAGTCAACCAACGACCTCCCCGCCGGAACAACGCTCCATCTCGGAAACAAGTCAGCCAACGACCTCCCCGCCGGAACAACGCTCCGTCTCGGAAACAAGTCAGCCAACGACCTCCCCGCCGGAACAACGCTCCGTCTCGGAAACATGCTCTGTCTCGGAAACAAGTCAACCAATGACCTCCCCGCCGGATCAATGCTCCGTCTCAGAATCAAGTCAACTCACGAACCTCTCGATTTAGAGAAATCAGCGTCCTTGGCGAGAACCTCTCGATTCGTTTTGACCCGTAAGGAAATCAGTGTCTTTGCAGGAATCTCTCGATTCGTCTCAACCCCAAGGAAATCGGTGTCATTGGCAAAACCTCTCGATTCAGGGAAATCAACGTCCTTGGCGAGAACCTCTCGATTCGTTTCGGCCCGTAAGGAAATCAGTGTTTTTGCAGGAACCGCTCGATCCGTCTCGACCCCAGGGAAATCAGTGTCCTTGGCAAAACCTCTCGATTCAGGGAAATCGACGTCCTTAGTGAGAACCTCTCGATTCGTTTCGACCCGTAAGGAAATCAGTGTCTTTGCAGGAACCGCTTGATCCGTCTCGACCCCAGGGAAATCAGTGTCCTTGGCAAAACCTCTCGATTCAGGGAAAATCTGCGTCCTTCGCGAGAACCTCTCGATTCGTTTCGACCCGCAAGGAAATCAGTGTCTTTGCAGGAACTGCTCGATTCGTCTCGACCCCAGGAAAATCAGTGTCCTTGGAAAAACCTCTCGATTCAGGGAAATCAGCATCCTTGGCGAGAACCTCTCGATTCATTTTGACCCCCAAGGAAATCGGTATCTTTGCAGGAACTGCTCGATTCGTCTCGACCCCAGGGAAATCAGTGTCCTTGGCAAAACCTCTCGATTCAGGGAAATCAGCGTCCTTGGCGAGAACCTCTCGATTCGTTTCGGCCGCAAGGAAATCAGTGTTTTTGCAGGAACCGCTCGATCCGTCTCGACCCCAGGGAAATCAGTGTCCTTGGCAAAACCTCTCGATTCAGGGAAATCATCGTCCTTGGTGAGAACCTCTCGATTCGTTTCGACCCGCAAGGAAATCAGTGTCTTTGCAGGAACTGCTCGATTCGTCTCGACCCCAGAGAAATCAGTGTCCTTGGCAAAATATCTCGATTCAGGGAAATCAACGTCCTTGGCGAGAACCTCTCGATTCGTTTTGACCCGTAAGGAAATCAGTGTCTTTGTAGGAACTGCTCGATTCGTCTCGACCTCAGGGAAATCAATGTCCTTGGCAAAACCTCTCGATTCAGGGAAATCAGCATCCTTGGCGAGAACCTCTCGATTCATTTTGACCCCCAAGGAAATCGGTGTCTTTGCGAGAATCTCTCGATTCGTCTCGACCTGTGGGGAAATTAGTGTCCCTGCGCATGAAGAAAATTCTCTTGTGGGATCCTTACGATTCTCGAGAGAAAACACACTTAGGAGTCCTCATGACCCCTAAGGAAAAATTACATCTACGAGATCCTCTCGACTCGTAGGGAGAAAAGTCTTTATGAGACCCTCACGGCTCATAAAGTTGAAAAGTCTCAGGCAACAGAGCTGAACCTGTTTCCTAAGCCGTCGCTGCCCTGCAAGGAGATCAAGATAGACTACCTACAAGACACATTTACTAAGGAGACACGACAGTATGACTACATGTACGCTTAAACAGAAATGGTGTCCAAAACGTGCTGATTTATGTACGACACTATGATAGCCCCCGCACTTAAAAGAAAACTCCTAAAGGCAAAGTAGAAAGATCATGTACAGAGGCGCAATACACGCACGAATATATGATAAACAGAAAACATTCAACAAGAAAACATTCGGCAGTCAATAATAATAAAAATACACCAATATAAATATATTACTCTACAGGGAAAAGATCACCAAATATGGGATCAGAGATACAGGGGTAACAAAACAAAACACAAGGTTCTCCAATTCCCTCTCTGACCTCTCCACCATGTCGAAGCGACGGTCTTCGCGAGGGGTTGATCCCCACCGATTAGCGCCATGCTCATCAGCGAAAGCAGACATGATAGCCCGCTGGCTCTTATCTGACTCAGTAAATGAACCGAGTGATCCTTCAGAGCTTGGGTAATTAAGCGTGCCTCGTGGAAACACTCAATTTTATCCTCCGCCGTATCAAGAATTGCCGGGTCATCTCTACCGGATGAGGAGGAATATCGGCGAGCACGGATAGAAAGATTATCTGGAGCCAAATGGAGCCCATAGGAAGGGGAGAGCCCCTACGAGTCAGGAGCTCATACATCACCGTGTCATATTGAGCGTCGGTGAAAAGGGGATCTACTAGCCGTGCAGCAAGGAGAGGAATCATTTCCTCGATGGGCACCTCCCATGGTTGCCGACAAGCGTGAGGGCGATTGAAGGCCATAGCTCTAGGTTTGTTTGAGTTCGGTTAATAAAAGAAGGATTTCTCTTTGAAGAAAAGAAGGAAGATGTAGCCTCGGGTTATAAAGAGACGCATTCAAAGCTATGCACAAAAAACATTGTGCATGGTGGAGATATTCCCAATGCCTGAAAAAGGGGAGCATGGGAAAAGAAAAGGGTGACTCATGGAAATTAGAGTAGGGAGGCGAAACGACCTCATCAGCAGAGCCCCACGTGCATGGCACGTGAGCACCAGCCTTAATCCCTTTTGAAAACTAAAACGGCACCGCACGTGCATAACACGTGAGTGCAGGCGCTAGTGCAAGGTTAAAATCCCCAGCAGTGCCTCATGCACCAAACATGTGACACTAACAACAGTATAACGACACCTCATACAGAACACAAGTAAACATAAAAAGAAATGAGGGTAAACATGAAGTTTTGTCATTCATACTCCAAGAACTTATACATGGTGTAAAAATAAAAGAAGATGTTTACAATGGTAAAACACTTGATCCTGGACATGGATTAAGAAATTCGGAAGCAAGGTTGAGTAAAGCGTTTCTGGCTTTTCTGACCATTCTCGTGTGCATCTTCTCACGAATACAAGCGTCAGGATTCTGGCTGATATCATCCGCCCTTTGATAGGCAGAGATTATCGTTGTCTGTTGGAAAACTTGATGCAAGATATCAACAAGACTATCTCGTCGTCTTTTTGAGATCAAGCCCATCAGATACACTGAGTGCACCTTGTCTTCGGCATCGTCAAGCGCCTCCAACGGCATGGCTTAGTAAAATCCAGGAAGTGCTTCCAAAATCGCCCCCACGATGATCTTCAACAAAGCAGAACGACGGGGGAGTAGTCGACCGTTGTGTTCATCGAGGCGACGCATAATCTCAGCGCATTGAGCGTCCATAAACTTCTGGTTTTGACAACGGCCTTGGATGCGAATGTCTTCATAGGAGATAATTTTTTCAAGATCATATAGATAAACGAACATAGTATCTGAAAAGGAAAATCAGTGAGAGTTAATAATCAAAGTGATTAAGACATGATTTATTATGAGGATCTAAAAAGATTCTCATTTCAACGAACACAGGGGTTTAAATAACCCTTGACATTCTCATAGAGAGAGCAAGTTCTGTTAAAATACTCAACAAATTTGAATTCACAAAAATAAAGGAAAAATCCCTTGAAAAGATTTTCAAGAACACTGGGGAATCAAATTCCTGAAGGGCCCTCTTGATCTTTTAGAGCTAAGCTCTTCGGTGAGGAATTAAATTCCTTTTATGCAATGGAATTAAATTCCAGAAATGTAACGTTTTAGAAATCGTTTTGCGAATTTTCCGTTTTTAGGTAAAAGAAATTGTATTTTCCGTAAAAAGTTAGAAGCTATCTTTTTGCAGTATAGAATTCACTGCACCTAGTTTAGCTTGAGTATTGCTAGTTTGCGGGTTTTTGTAAGCCACTGGTAATTTTTGTGCATTTTAATATTTTTCCTAATTAAAATATTATTTTAATGATTTATTTGTGCACTTTATTAGTGGTAATTACATTTTTGTTTGGGTTAATTACTACTAATGAGAATCTATGCTAAACTAATCACTAGAATTAGTTTTAATCCATTCTTGCCAAATATTTAGATATTTTGTGATAAAGGAATTGTTTTTTTAAAAGAAAAGAAAAGAAAAGTAAGGTGGAATTTTGCATTAATGATATTTTATTACATTTGTTTTGCTAGAAATTTCCATACACATCACAAAACCCTCCACTTCTTTCTCCATGGCCGAGCACTCCCCCCCTGCTGCCCTTTGTTGTTCTTCACCCCATTTCATCACTTCAAAGTCCAAACAAATCATCAAAAATCCTAAATAATTCATACAAACTCAAATACAAATCAAAACTCATCATTCTTCTTCACAAATCAAGCTTGGATCTTCTTTAAAGTTAGCTTTTTGGAGGCAAAAATTGGATTTCTAGTTGCTTGATTTTGTATCTTTGTGGAGGTATAAATCCTAACCCTAAACTCTAATTGTTGCTTAATACTTTAAACTAGCCTATTTAGATGTTTGATTAAAACTTTTAATTTCATGTTTAGAATTACTAGAAAAGGGTTTGTGAAAATTAAGTTAAGGTTTTGTTTAGTGAATGGTTAAGTATGAAGTTTTAATCAAATGAAAACTTAACCTACTTGCTAGATTTGTTAAATGATATTTTTCTAATTATCTAATTAGCTTAATTACAAACTAGACTTTTACTAAATCCTAATTAAGCGAGATTAAAATTCCAGTAATGGTTTGGATGGTTTAATCTTGCTATTTGGTGATGTTTGTAAATTCTAGTTTTGGTAAAACTCGTAGTTTTGTGCTAAAATGATATAAGTTGCTTACTAGATTTTAGGATAATTTTGGCATGGGTTTCTTTTAACGTTGCGAAGTTATTTATATTAGATTCCACGCTATATCTTGTGTTGTGAATGCGCGATCGATACAATCAGGGTCTAGAATTGATAGTTGTGTCGTTTTGCGTTCCTAGCAAGGGTCGTGCCGATATCGTTTGTGTCTTTGTGTAACTTTTGCTCTTGAGTTGGTTTCGTAGTGTCGCTACACGCGTTAGCCACTGGACGAACACTTGAGAGTATGTTTGGAATTGGTGCGTCGGTCAAACGTAGTTTGTACGTGTTATTGGTCGATTGCTAATATATACTTATTATATTGTTATTTGCTTTCAGGATCGCAGGTGGGGACTTCGGGCGCTGCGAACAGGGGAAAGCGAGTAGTTGGCTTTACTTAGCCAGGATTGTTATGAGTAGATTTAACATCTACAGGGGAATCGCCCGTATGGCGTTATGCATCTGGGCTAGATTAAATGATATGACTATTAGTTAGATGTATACGGATATTGATTGTGCATGTATACCTTTGTTGCATATCTCATTTCATATTGTGCATGGACTTAGTATTAATGAGACACAACACCATTATTGACGGTTCATATTTCAAGAGCACTAATTTTATGCTACACAGACACCGTCGATAATTTCCATGACACACACAACACCTATACATATGTGATACTGTATTTCTTAAGGACATTGAGATATGATCCTTGTTTTCCTTCGTGCATATGACATATAGCATACCTGTATACCTACATGCTTACACATATGCCTTGCTATGCACACATACTTACATGTACACCGTGTATACATACTTACATGTATACTCACTTACCTAATTAGGGCTACACATACCTATATGGTATTGTACCATTAGTAATAGGTATATACACATATGAGACATAGCTACATGTACATCCTGCATACTTACTTATGCATATACCTGGAAGGTATTACATCATTACTGATAGGTAGATACATATACCTTGCTATACCTACATGTTTACACATATATCTGGATATACCTACATGTTCACCTTTATTTGATGTTATATGGACTTGGAGAAATTAGGAACCACATGATATACATATTAACTTGTTGCAGTTAAATAGCGGCTTTTCCTTTATATGCTCACATTACAGTTTTATGTTGCATATATTATATTCATGGATTTTCGTATCGAGATATGGATTTTTCATGATGTTTTCTGGATTTGAGGACCGTGGTAGTTTCATGAAATTATGCATTATTTGAAAAACCCGGTTTCTCTTGATATGATATTTCAGCATCCACCATGAGATTTATCGGTTCTGATATATATATAGCCCACGCGAGGAACGGAGGGAGCCGTGTGCAGGTACATGGTGGGGCCCGGAGGTACCCCGGGGCAAGAATTTCGTGGAGTAGACGATGAGTTAGTGGGGGAACCATATCTACCGGTGACATTACCTATGACTCGGCGGTTATCGTGGGGATATCGACCGGAGTCATGTACGTATGGATACGTCGAATTTCGAGTGTCAGAGCTAGGCACTCGAGTTTTCGGGATAACGTATGATACGTACCTATCAGGAGGGCCACTCGTGGTGACAACGCCTGATGGATCAGTATTTATGTATCGATGCTAGACACTTGTTTTCATGATATTTTTACTCCTAAGTATATATAACAGTGGAATGGGACGTTGTTATATATACATACATATATATATATATATATATATATATATATATATATATATATATATATATTAGTGGAATGGGACGCTAATATATATGTATATATATCTAATTTATATACATCGCCATAATGATCTTTCAATATACTCACTCAGGATATATGAGATTTACTTGATATTGGATACTGGATATATGAGATTTACTTGATATTGGACACTCAGGATATATGAGACTTACTGGATATGAGGGCCAATTTGGGGGCTGATTAAGGAAATTTGGGATTTAGATTGTCTTGATGGACTTTGGTCCTACCACGTGGTCAGGATTCCGTGAGGATGACATGTTTTATCCCATACTCCTCATTTATTGTTCATGTATTAGTAGTACCTGATAGAGTACCTTACATGACTGTTGCATACATATTGCCATTTATTGGTATCAGCTGGCATGCATTAGATTCGCGCTGTACGTGCATACTTGCGATTACCTGCATATGTTATTTACTATTCACGAGTTGGAAACTCACCCCCGTTGTGCCACAGTGTTTTGCAGGTAGTCCCTCGGGGCAGTCGCGACAGGCTTTTTATCTTTCGTATCATCTTTTGCAGCGGATACCACTTCGGCTGACTGTGCACAGTTTTGCTATAGGTGGGTTTTGCGGCTATCCGATGTTGTTTATTGTTATCTTTGTACCATATACTATCTATCTACCACTTTCATGTATGACTTAGAGACTTGATGTGAGGACGATATTGTATGTTATTTTGTGACTTGGAGGTCTTTTATGCAGTTTTTATTTATATCGTCTTTTATTTCTTCGCTACGGCGTCGTATATCTGTTGTGGTGGTTGTTTCCGCCTTTGGGCGTGGATTTTGCTCCCGTTGGGGATGCTTTACTTATATTTATGTTGTACCCATTTTGGGGGTTAGTTTTTACAAAAGAGGTGCTGCCAAAATTTTTAAGAAACTAAATTGGACTTAAAGAATTTGTACTCGAGATTTTCAAAAGTTTTAACAATGTTCTTATCACTTAGTAATTTTGATGGTTTAGATTGCTGGGTTTTTGGCTTACTTAAATTGTGTTACGCCTGTAGACGTTGCGTAGTTTAAGGGCCGTCACGTGCCAATTTTGGGTCGTGACAAAATTGGTATCAGAGCACTAGGTTTTACCTTTCGGGGTGTAGGATGACCTTGGTATGATAGAGTAGGTAGCTTAAGCAGAGTAACGTAGTGTGTGTATGTCCGCGGCATACTCACGATACGGTACTCCGCTTAAAGTGACCTAAGTACTAATTGCTTGAAATTCATTCCTTGATGATACATATCCTTGTGATTCGATTTCCGTGTTCATATCGAATCCTTTTCCCATTTATAGCCTTTGCCGCCGATGACTATGAGGACTCAGAGAGGTACAACGAGGGCCAAGGTCAGAGTTAACTTGTGTGGGACGAGGACTGGCCCGGATGGCACGCTCGTTGCATAGGAGCAGATGGATCCGCCTTCGATAGACGTATCTCTAGGCTTAAGGCAGAGATGCAGGACTTGCGCCAGACGATGAAGTCTTTGGTTGAAGCCAGTAGAGCACGGCGACAGGAGGTTGCCACCCCTATTACCCAGTTGTTCCTTGTGATCAGCACTCAGCATCGTGTTACTTACATAACACCAGTGGATGCAGCCCTAGTTGACGAGGCACGTTTTTCCGAGACTTTGGAAGTTCCGGAACAGAGGAGGGCTCGTGCAGGTGTGCCAGCCCAGAGACAGAGGTTCAGTAACCGTGAAGGGTTTCATGCACGTCGCGGGAGTAGCAGAGGCTTGGGACGAGGAGAGTCGGTTAGCTAGATCAGCCGTTGTTATGTTAACTTCTGTCAGCGATTTTTTTGTTGCGCGACACGTATTTCAGCCGTGTGCCAATCAGATAGAAGATAGAGATTCATCTGTCATTTTGATCCTTCTTGAGATGTTGGATTTGACGTTCTCCTGGGCACGGACTGGTTAGCTATGTGGTAGGCGTCTGTAGACTGCCGCGAGAAAACATTCAGGTTTTGTTTTCCCGGCGAGTTAGTTCTTGTTGTGCGGGAGGACAGTAGTGCCGCCCTTCACAGCTTGAATTCAGCCTTTTTCGCTAGTCGTCTTTTGAGGAGAGGATGTCTAGGATTCTTGGCTTTCATTCGGGATGCTGGAGGCACAGTGGATTTGTTGGACCGTCTTTCCATCGTGCGAGAGTTTTCCGACGTTGTTCCAGATGAGCCGACGGAGCTTAGGGAGATTAAGGATCAGCTGCAGAGTTGTTTGTAGGGGACTTATACGTCCAAGTGTTTCACTTTGGGGAGCTCCTATTCTGTTCGTCAGGGAGAAAGACGACAGTTTGAGGTTGTGTGTTGATGGATCGTCAATTGAACCGAGTTACGGTGCGGATAGGTATCCTTTACCTCGCATTGACGATTTGTTCGACTTGCTCCAGAGTGCGAGACATTTTCTAAGTTTGTTTGGGATCAGGTCATCATTGGTTGCGGGTTCGGAGTGATGACATTCCGAAGACTGCTTTTGTGTGCGCTACGGGCTTTATGAGTTTTTGGTGGTGTCGTTGGACTCACCAATGCCCTAGCAGCATTCGTGGATGTGATGAACCAGATTTCTTCAGGCCGTTCCTCGACCAATTTATTGTTGTGTTAGTGGTGACATTCTTGTCTTTTCCAATGTGTCGTGAGGAACTTGAGCAGCACTTGAGGATTTGCTTGCAGACATTGGGAGAGTACCAGCTGTTTGCTAAATTCTCGGAGTGTTCCTACAGGCTTGATTGTGTTGACTTCCTAAGGTCATGTGGTTACGGGAGACGGTTTTCGTACGGACCCGAGGAAGATCGAGGCCGTACAGTTTTGGCCCAGACTTATAGCAGGGACAGAAGTCCACAGCTTTTTGGGCTTAGACGGTTTTTACCGTCGTTTCGTGCAGTACTGCTTGTGTAGCGCTGCACCGTTGACTGGGTTGACCAGGAAGGGAGTTCCTTTTCTTTGGACAGAGGCATGCGTGCAGAGTTTTCGGTAGTTGAAGACTCGGTTGACAACTGCACCAGTTCTTTCTTTGCTTTCTGGTTCGGGCGACTTTGTGGTTTAACTGTGATGTTTCGCGAGTGGAGCTCGATTGAGTACTGATGTAGCACGATAGAGTTATCGCTCATGCTTCTCGACAGTTGGAGGAAGTACGAGCATGATATCCCACTCATGATCTGGAGATGGCCGCGGTGCTCGTGCGTTGAAGATCTAAGGACACTACTTGTGCGGAGAGTCGTATCAGTTTTTCACGGACCACCAGAGCATAATGTACATCTTCCTGCAGCGGATTTTGAATGTTGAGATAGCGCCGTTGGATGGGGCTTGTGAAGGGTTGTGATTGTGAGATCTTTTGTTTCCCATGGCAAGGCGATTGTGGTAGCTGATGTTTTGAGTCGTAGGCCCGGGGGTAGCTTGTTCCAGTTGTACGCAGTTCAGAGACAGTCTTCTGCAGATTTACAGTTCTTGTGTGATCGTGGATTACAACTAAGCTCGCCTCTTTTAAGGGGGGACAGCTTGCTCATGTCCGCGTCTGTCCACTTTTACTTAATTGTTTTCGTGAGGCACAGCCCACCGATACTCGTTTGTCAGAGATTCTTGAGCATGTTCGGCCGGGTAAAGATTCAGAGTCCTTGATTTGTGATCTGGGTGTGCTACGTTTAGGAACGCGTTGTGTGTACCGATTACTGATAGGTAGAGACGCGAAATCCTAGAGCAGGTACATCAGTCAGCTTTCTGTGTTCATTCAATTTCCACCAATTTGTGACATGACTTACGGGTGGGCAGGGATGAAGAGTGAAGTTTCGGATTTCGTTTCGAGGTGTCTGTCTTGTTGCAAGCTAATCTTGAGCATTTGAGACCGGCTGGAGAGTTGCAACCTTTAACCGTTCCAGAGCGGGAATGGGAGCAGATCTCCATGAATTTCGTTGTGGTGTGTACCCAGGTCTAGACAGGGTGTGACTCCATTTGGGTGTTCGTTGTCCGGTTATGCTTAGTTTGCTCAGTTGTTCTTTGTTAAGTTTGTGCATTTGCACGGAGTTCCTTCATGCATTGTATCCAATAGAGGCACCCCGTTCGCTAGCCGTCGTTGGCAGAAACTTCAGGAAGCCTTGGGTATTGGTTGAGCTTTAGCTCCGCTTTTCCATCTGTAGGCCGATGGTTTGTGAGAGCGGACTATACAGACTCTGGAGGATAGGCTTGTGCGTACGTACTAAATGTTTGTTGGCAGTTGGGATCGTCACTTGCCATTGTTAGGGTTCTCTTTCGATAGCTGTTATCAGGAGACATTCCAATTGGCAACCTTTAGGCTTTGTTTGGTAGGTGGTGTCGATCGCCAGTCTGTTTTGCTGACTCTACGAGAGTAGGATTTTGGACCCCAGCTAGTCATGAGACTACGGAGAAGATCCAATTGATTCAGGTCAGGATGAGAGCATCCCAGTGCAGACAGAAGTCTTACGTCGACCGTCGTTGTCGCAGACTTGAGTTCGCAGTGGGAGGTCATGTATTCCTATGGATATTTCCGATAGATGGCTTGTTGAGTTTTGGGAAGCTTAGTTTCAGAATTGTAGGTCCTTTTGAGATCCTCGGAGCGAGTTAGTACCGTTGCCTAATATGGCACTTCCGCCCAGATTTTTGAGTATTCATACTTTAGTCCTTGTGTCAATACTTCGCAATTATCTTCATGACCTTTCTCACATGATTCAGCATCAAACCATTTAGCTTGGACGCGATCTTTCGTTCACCAGCAGTCGACAGTTTTAGTGGATCGGCAGGTGGAGGGACATCGGTCAAGGGTCTTGCTATCTGTGAGGGTTCTTTGGCGTAGCTGTCAAGTGAGGTGATCACTTGAGTGGCTGCGAGCGAGATGAGGAAGACTTTCCCTCATCTCTTTGAAGGTACGCGTGGATGAATTTTAAATTCGGGGACCGAATTTCTTTAAGGGGGAAGATTGTAACGTTTTAGAAATCGTTTTGCGTATTTTCCGTTTTTAGGTAAAATAAATTGTATTTTCCGTAAAAACCTAGAAGCTATCTTTTTGCAGTATAGAATTCACTGCACCTAGTTTAGCTTGAGTATTGCTAGTTTGCGGGTTTTTGTAAGCCACTGGTAATTTTTGTGCATTTTAATATTTTTCCTAATTAAAATATTATTTTAATACTTTATTTGTGCACTTTATTAGTGGTAATTACATTTTTGTTTGGGTTAATTACTACTAATGAGAATCTATGCTAAACTAATCACTAGAATTAGCCTTAATCCATTCTTGCCAAATATCTTGATATTTTGTGATAAAGGAATTCTATTTTTAAAAGAAAAGAAAAGAAAAGAAAGGTGGCATTTTGCATCAATGAGCTTTTATTACATTTGTTTTGCTAGAAATTTCCACACACATAAAAAAAACCCACTTCTTTCTCCATGGCCGAGCACCCCCCTGCTGCCCTTTGTTGTTCTTCACCCCATTTCATCACTTCAAAGTCCAAACAAATCATCAAAAATCCTAAATAATTCATACAAACTCAAATACAAATCAAAACCCATCATTCTTCTTCACAAATCAAGCTTGGATCTTCTTTAAAGTTAGCTTTTTGGAGGCAAAAATTGGATTTCTAGTTGCTTGATTTTGTATCTTTGTGGAGGTATAAACCCTAACCCTAAACTCTAATTGTTGCTTAATACTTGAAACTAGCCAATTTAGATGTTTAATTAAAGCTTTTAATTTCATGTTTAGAATTTCTAGAAAAGGTTTTGTGAAGATTAAGTTAAGCTTTTGTTTAGTGAATGGTCAAGTATAATGTTTTAATCAAATGAAAACATAATCTACTTGCTAGATTTGTTAAATGATATTTTCCTAATTATCTAACTAGCTTAATTACAAACTAGACTTTTACTAAAACCTAATTAAGTGAGATTAAAATTCTAGTGATGGTTTGGATGATTTAATCTTGCTATTTGGTGATCTTTGTAAATTCTAGTTTTGGTAAAACTTGTAGTTTTGTGCTAAAATGATATAAGTTGCTTACTAGATTTTAGGATAATTTTGGCGTGGGTTTTTTTTGACGTTGCGACGTTATTTATATTAGATTCCACGCAATATCTTGTGTTGTGAATGCGCGATCGGTACGATCAGGGTCTAGGCTTGGCAGTTGTGTCGCTTTGCGTTCCTAGCTAGGGTCGTGTCACGACCCGAAATGGCACGCGACTGGCACTTGAATCATATGAAGTCTATAGGACCCATCTAATTCAAGTAAGCCAAGAATCCCAGAAATCTAAACCATTTAAAGAAAGAAGTGAAGAAAACATGTTTTAAAACAAGGGTTTTTTAAATAACATAAGCCGAGCATGCATTTTTTTAAAATCCCAATTCTTTTCTGAAAATTTCGGCAGAGTTTCCTTTGTAAATATTGGCCCCAAACAGGGTACAACATGAATAATATAAGCACAATGATAAAAGGCATCCCCAAGCGGGAGCTACCTCTTTGTCAATCGACGGTCACAACCGTGCAAGCAATATAATATACAACGCCGAAGGGCGAGGATCAAAACTCAAAAAGAAACTCAAAATATCAAGAAAACCATAATAATACAACGTGTGACTCTAAGGTCGAAAGAATAAACAACTGGTTTTCTAAGTCTGAAATAATATACAAGTCTGGTTGATGGAATTTTACTAGATACAACTGAAAATAAATGAGTACAATGGTGGTCACGATACGAGTGAACCTACCTACCAAAGCAATCACCCAGAATGGAAGCAGTGTGCCAGAAAGCCGCAATGAAACCTGTATGGCAAAAACCTGTAAGAACTGTGGCACAACGGGGGTGAGTTGCCAACTCATGAGTAGAAAACATCACAGAGCAGAAATCGTATGTATGACTCAATCCTAGGTCAAACGATCAGTAGTATATATATATCCTCAATATGATAAAGTCTGAAGCATGATAAGATGGCAATGGTAAACATCTATACATAGTGTAATACCAAGTGCTCATGTCAGTGCCTAAGGTAGCAACATATCATAAATATGAGGTATCATCAATGTGATCATCATGAAATCAGTGTCAACTATATCATGAAGTCTATAAGTATGTGGATATCATCCAATTATATAATCAATGCCTGTATGCGTGTGGATCCCATCTACGTGTCAACCAATGACACAAAACATCATGCATGTAAATATCATAAACCATATGCATGAAAGTATGAGGATATAAATCAACGTGTGTCCCTCGCGACACATCAAAATCATGGAACCTGAGTGTCTAGCATCGACACTCGAAAACATCATGAAACCTGTGCCCAGCATCGGCACGTAAATCCTCATATATCGGGCTCCGTCAGTCCGGATCGGCCCGTAAATCCTCATATATATCGGGCTCCGTCAGTCCGGATCGGCCCATATCATCTCTCGACTCCGGTCGGTATCCTCCGGATATCCTCGGAGCCCAAATACAATCACCTGTAGGTAGTAGTCCCTCTGTCAGGCCCACCGTCTGTATACACAGCATCTCTTTCTTGCCCCGGGATACTATACCGGGCCCCACCATGTACCCTCACACGGCCCACGACTCCTCCTCGCATGGGGTATATATATATATATATATCAGAACCGATAAAACTCATGGTGGTAGCTGAAATATCATATCAAGAGAAACCGGGTTTTTAAAACAGTACATACTTTCTTTTGAAATACCCACGGTTCTCAAATCCAGAAATATCATGGAAACAACATATCCCAATGCGTATAATCATAAAGCATGATGTATGCGACATATAACAGAAATGTAAGCATATCCGTATATCATGCAACATAGAACAGTAATATGCACATATCGAGGGAAAACCGCTCTTTTAAAATGAATCCAATTTTAAAATATATCTTGCGGTTCCCAAATCTCCAAAATCAAGCCATAAACATCTATGTATGTGCAAATACATATGTATGCAAGTATGGGTGTACAATATGTATGTACGCAAGTATGGGTGTACAATATGCATGTATGCAAATATGGGTGTACAATATGTATGTACCTAAGTATGAGTGTACAATATGCATGTACGCAAGTATGGGTGTACAATATGCATGTACGCAAGTATGTCATGCAAGGAGTCATATCCCGATGTCAGCAATCCTACTGTGTAGTGACATGGCAATTATCGATGATGAAGTGTGTGAGCCGGCAAGCAGGTGTACGTGGAACATACGCATCATCGATAATGGTGCTGGTGTTCTGACAAAATGGGTTTAATATAACAATAAACACATTTAAACATGCAATGCGATGCGAATAGCAAGAATATGCGAAAAATGAATAATAAACACAACAGTGAAGAATTTACATAAATATATATGCCATACAGTTTTGCCATTTGAAATGAGAAGAATCGTGGTGTTTAGAAAAAAATAAGGGCTACGGTGTTTTTAAGAAAAGATGCGTCTTTTGTGAAGGGTCACGGCAGCGCCCCGACTAACAAAACGCGGCCAAAATGCGGAACAAAAATTTTCTAAACTGGCGCTACCGCTACCCGATTTACGGATCGACATTAAACCCTAAACTAGCATGCTAACTAAGAGTTAGAATCGTTATACCGAGTTAATCCGTGTCCTTCGGTCTTCATTCCAAGCTCCTAACGGCTCCTTGATGTGATTTGGTCGCCGGTCTTCCTCCATCTCCGATGATCCACCGAGGGAAACGACGCAAGCTCCAATCTCGACGAACGAGGTAACCGACGCTCCAAAGTTGCTAGCTATGGAGAGTCGAGGTGTAGTAGTGTGTCACTATGTTTTTCTCTCTACCTTTGAGCTCAATGAGAAACTAAGAAGAAGATGAAGGAGGTGAAAGCTTTTGGCATGAACAACAATAAAATGGCTTTGTATTTTTTTGTTTTAAGCATGAGAGAGTGAGAGAGAGCATGTATGTAAATGTAATGAAAATTAACCAAATGAAAATGAGCTCCCCCCATCATAGTGGCCGCCCCCCTCTCTCCCCTCATTCAAAAAAAAACATTTCCAATTTTCAAATAAACAATGTGCAACCATACCCAAAACCCATACATTGTTCCATGTTCATGCCACCTTATACCCTCCACCTCATCATTAAACAAATGAATTTCCATAAATGGAAAATCAAATAATGATGTGGCAAAACTTCTAGAAGCTATCCCATATATAATACGGAATACTTCCCGGTACATGTACGCGTATTCGTACAAAAATACGAATAGCCAAGAGAGAAAATAAATAGTGAACAATAATACTAGAATACATATACATAAATACATATGTAAATTATTAAATCAAAACATGATTTAATAATCAGGCTTAATTCTATGCCGCTAGTATTATCAACCGTCCGATTAAAGTCTGCGCAGCTAGTGCACATATTTAATCGGGCACCTGTATGCACCAACATACAACATGTACACCATATCGCCTGAACCGTGAAAACCCTCTGTGTGGGACTCTAAAGACTCGTCAATACGCTGGCAGTGGGTTTAACCACAAGCACATCAGCGGCACTAGCTGTACGTAACGGCTACCCAGGTATTGAGCGAAAGGGAGGCCGATGAGCAAACTCATGCAGAACCCTACTGAGCCTGACCGTGACAATATCCGTATAGTCCGGTTTGTTCGTCTAACAGTATCGCATATTGAGTCTAGGGGGGTGGATAAAGTCAGACCCCCAACAACGCGATATTTAGTGCCGGCATGATACCCATCACCTTCTGAGAAACTATCGATCCTGGATCGGTAATCCTCGTCTACCATGGCCATAGATTTGTGGTGATGGCCACCCGTACACAATGCGAAATCAACCCCCAATACCGGGAGAGACGAATCCCCGACGATCTGATCACTGCCTCCATGTGGCTCGGGACTGTACCCAACTAAAACCTGTTTGCACGACTCCTTTGAGTCGTGGTAGGGTAGTAATCAAAGCACAGCGGGAACTCACACGAGACAAATGACGATCTCAGGTCGGCAGACTAACCTGCATACATGTCACCTGAGAACTGCTATCTGACAATAGGTATAATACCAACTAGCAGATTCCCGGCGAGTCCGTCCAGTATACTCATAACCCAATGAGCACCTGTATACTATCTAGGTGAACAAACTAACACCAATGGATTGTGAGACCTGGCCACCGCCCCTCATCGGGGTCTCGATCAGTATACACTAGTCTACACTGGAGTATCGATACCCGGTCTCGATACTCCTACGACTAGGGACATTTAAGGATGTGTTTATAGACCCCAGCTCCCACATATATGATCGCCATCATAATGCTGGCAGTCAAGCAAGAATCCTATGGGCTCTATCAACATATACATGATGATAAAGACAAACCAGATAGCATACTATCATCTTGAGTAAGACTGTTTTATCGGTATAGGTCCTCACTCAATCATCATAATCATAAGTCCATGACTATGATAATTGCCTTGAGGGCACTATGGCCAACAATCTCCTACTTGCACTTAAGGCCAATTATTGCGATGTCGCATACTCACAGCCCGTGTGATACCGAACACCCAACTTCTGTACTAATTAGTTTCGCAAAGCCTGTTTGCCAAAATGATTGCGTTCGAGAAATAGCCTCAGTGAGTGGATCCGCTCCAATGTTTCTTTCTGTATCTCTCTTAATCTCAATTTCGCGGAGAAAGCTATCTCCCGAAATGAGCAATACCTGTCTTAGAATTTGTCTGGATATCTGATGGGACCAGTTCACAAATGAACTCCAAATCCAGCAAACCACTCAGACTGTATCGTCCACTAAATTTAATCAGTATCCTGCGTTATGCCTTTCCTCAGTATCCGCTTGGACCACCAGTCCAACATACTGTCCCTCAAAGGAGGGAAAAACTGTAACTCTGACAGTTACTCTGTCATCCAGGTCACCTTGGAAGCCTGAAATGATAACCGTCTCCTGAAGGAGGCTGCCGTTACCATATCCCAAGAACATTCACTTATGTTCATAAACTGCTTCCCAATGTTTCTCCATAATTGGATTAATATATGTTTATTGCAGCCAGTGCAAAAAAAAAACAATATCTGGTGTGGTACTTGACATTTCATGATTAACTCAATTGCCTAAGCAAGTGATATGCTAATCATGTAGATCCCTCTCCACTTTAGTCTGTAAGACACTTTTAGAGAGGTTGACCCATCACCTGCAGGTAGACAACCATGCCAGGAGTCGTCCATTTAATGTCAAAGTACCAAGATCAGGATACTTTCCAAATCTAGATCTAAAACCATAGATCTAGTAACCAGAAAACCTGATATTATTTCCATATCCTGTGTGGAGAAACAACTTTGTGACAACCACAATATAACCGATCGTAGTATAGGAATGTCCCTTCATATCAAGTGCATGTCATCCCAATACCTGGACATCACTCTCTTCTACCTTCTTAGCAGATCCATCTCCTATTCTGATGAGGTCAAGACCTTTGACTGTCACATCAAAAGTAGATGGTCTATTTCCGCTATACCCGCTTTAGTCTATAAATAGACATAAGCTACTTGCCTACTATGCTTCCGCTGCTCCCACTGACTACAACAACCCTATGGCAGAGTCATATACACGTGCACTTCTAAAGCTAGTTTAGAATAACGGTATACTCATCCTCCTGCCGGGTCTTATAGTCTAGAACAGCAGTAATGACAAGTCTGGGTAAACAAGAACCTCCCTGTCACCGTTACTGAGACGACCGAAGTACCTCTCGGGTACCTGAGGTTACCCACCAAATCTGCGGAGTGGCTAATGGAACGTCGAAAACAATTGAATCTTCAGGTTCTATTAAATCTTCAGTAATCGTTTGTGGTTCTGGAATCACTTCCAGTTCTACCATACTCCCACTATTGCTTTTTTGAAAAAATCCATTTTACTAAAACTGTGGCGAGTCAAGAACAATATAAATATTGATCTTCCTGATGGTAGAAAGTTATTCCTCGTCAAAGCCCGGGATAACCCACGAACAACCATTACTGAAACGTGCCTTGAATTTATCCGGATTCTAGTTTTAAGCATCAGCCGGACAACTCCCTATATCTTAACATCGTTAAGACATAAATTGATTCTATATAAATCTAATATAGAAACAAAAGCACTAATTTAATTGGAAACAGATTCAAAATGATGCAGCTGTCTTCAGTGCATATCAACCAAATGGAAAAAGGAAAATCAGCATTACTCATCTAGGAGTGCATCCATATATGAGTAACCTGAAAGAGAAGCAAGTTCTCAAAACCATTACTATCAACGGAATACCAAACACAAGTATCTACATCTTCGATTACTTCGAAGAATCCCGATACTTCTAATAAATGGTTCTCTACTTTATTCTTATACCTATAACTTCTCAAAATCCGAACCTTACATTTCAACGAAATACATGTCCAGAATCAGAGAAGTTATGAGTACACAGAATACAGTGCGAGTACCAACCCCATTGTCCTAATGGACACTGGACAACATACAATACTTTGTATAAGTCCCCTGAGTTCAATAACTCAAATTCCGTGCGTCGTAGGTTGAAAAACCGTACTATGGTTAAGAAGAATTACACCGCTGTTGAATGCACCTTACCTAATCACCAACTGATATAGGTAAATGTCATAGACACAATATCAAAAATTTATATCTCACTTTATAAAATAAATGTACAGATATATCAGTTTGAAATTGGTGCATAACAATAGATATTCAAAACCAAATATTTTCCATCCGGCAAAAACCAGATGATTTCCTCAAATATCACCAATTACAACGAATTCCGATATAATGAGGATCTAATCACCCAATTCCCAATATCTTACTCCCACACACCATCCATAATAACATGCAGATGTGAGAAATTGATTTGGTAAATACATACCCTGGAGTTAGATTCTAACTGGGAAAACAGTTATCAATTAACATCGCACAGTGAAACTGAAACATGAAAATGTTTCGAAGGGGTTTACTGGTATTCCTAGTAGCGCCTCTTCCACTATCCTGATTCACGACAGTAACCATATACTTACCTGCCCTCACTGCAATCCCTTTATTATGTCTTTACTTATTACCTTCTGTACACCTTCTTTAGGCTAATTGGTTTTCTTCTTTCCCTACCCTTCGGCACTAGCCTAAGGTTTGGAAGAGGACTATCCAATAAGCGTAATAGGTGTACTCTCCTAATCCTAGGAGCCCTCGCAACCTGAGAGAAGGTAAAGAGAAAAGACATCTGAATAATCCTATTCTAGTTCTCCTGAACCAGAATCCATCCTCGAAAAAGTTCCTTCGAGTTCGCATATAACCATACGATGGATTTATCCAATGGAAGTGGATATCCGTAGTGATACGGAGTGTCCTAGAGAAAAGCAAAGTGGATGTAGGAGTGGCAGGGGTATACACGGTTTATGTCGTGAATGATGGTGGTCGCAATTTTCTTTGCCATTATTTTAATCCCTTTATATGTCTTTACTTATTACCTTCTGTACACTACACTTAAGCTTAATTGGTTTTCTTCCTTCCCTACCGTTCGGCACCTGCCTATGGTTTGGAAGAAGACTATCCAATAAGCTCAATAGGTGTACCCTCTCCTAATCCTAGGAGCCCTCACAATCTGAGAGAAGGTAAAGGGAAAAGACAACCGAATAATCCTATTCAATCTCTCCAGAACCGGAATCCATCCTCGAAAAAGTTCCTTCGAGTTCGTATATAACCATACGATGGATTTATCCAATGGAAGTGGATGTTCGTAATAATACGGGGTGTTCTGGAGAAATGCAAAGGTGATATAGAAGTGGCAATGATGTATGCGACACCGTGATATTCCAAAAGCCAAAGTGTTTTAAGAAGGTTCGGTTAACTAGGTTTCATGAGTTTTAGTCAAAGGTCGGGTCATAGTCGCAGCCAGAGAGAGTGAGAGAGAAGAAACACTCAGCGTGCACTCTAACCTAGATCAGAATGGTTAATCATTTTATCTAATCTGGATGGCTCCCACTTTTTCCTCGAATTCTCCTCCAAACCCAAAAGGAGAATTAGTCGGAATCAACCGAGGAGTATTGCTACTCATCAGTGGGAATCGGGATCCGACTATCATTACATGATAACTTGATGGAAGCCACTCAAGTCACCACACTCCATATGGTATGCGCAAGCCTGGAAAGTTTCCTGTATGTTTGAAACTCCCGATATGAGTTTTTACCCCTAGGACCCAAGTGACCTTGACGAATAATCAACAAATCAAAAGGTCCTAGTCAAGTTCAACCCGTCATTATCTTGATTGCATTAAACCCACCCGCACGACCCTTGACGAATAATCAACAAAGTCGTACGACTGTCCTAACCAATCCACATATCCATGCGACAGAAAAGTATTACAGAGCTACCACACACTACGCCTCGGCGAATAGAAACGACAAACGTAGCACGAATACTAAGCAATACTAATTTGAAATGACGGAGGGCTACGATTGGTTTTTGGCGAAAAACCTTTAACGTAATGAACTTGATCTCGTTGAAGGAATCCAAGTGGTTTTATAAATATATAGTGGAGAAAACTTTTGCTAAAGAGGTTACTCCCGGTGAAGGGATCTCGGCTCTTTCCCCGTCGAATGGGGTGCAGGATATCCCAAACTGAATACCACAATGCAAAGAAAAAATAATCGACTATAGTGAAGTTATTGCGTTGACGCAAACTTTTACTCAAGGGGTCACTCCCGATGAAGGGATCTCGGCCCTTGCCTTGTCGAATAAGGTGCAGGATATTCCAAATGAATACCGTGATGCAAAGCAAAAAAGAACGTCTGTAATGTCAGTTTTTAAAAAACATGGTTCCAACAACATCATATATAGGTTTTTTTTATCTTTATATTGATAAGAATCAATGCAGTCCCATCAATTAATCACACCAGAAAAGAACGAAAATAAAATGTATGTATATGCCATCCGTATTCGCCACTGGGTCCCGTCATCACCGGTTAGGTTACTTAACTAACGACAGAGCGAGGACTGGGCTAGCACGGGTGCAAAACATATACAACATCTACTAATATATATAAATATATATAACAATCGTCCCAGGCATGATATAAAGCAACATCACAGAAACATCATAGAAGCAATTACAGAATGGTGGATACTCTGGAGCCCCGAGTTTCACTTGAGCCGCAAGTGAGACCCGACGTTCCCTGTCGTGTGGATAGCCTGTGCAATGAAACGTAGACCCCTACGAGCGCGGAAAGTTACCCGCCAAAACCAGAAGCGAGGCAGCCCCCTTCAACAATGTGAATGGGCCACCTGGCACTTCTCGGAATCCGGTAACTTGAGCACCCCTCCTGGGTCACCTATACCCCCTATGAGTGCGGCGAATAGCCCGCCAATTCTAGAGTAAGTTCCCCTCCATCCCAACGCCATGAGATGCGGACCGGTTGCCCTCTAGAACCCGGCTATTCGTGCACTCCACCGCGGGGTAATCCTAGTACAGAAAATAAAATAATATACAAGGGTGACATCGACCTTAGCCCGGTCGTGCCTGTTAATACCATAATTTTGCATTCTTATATTCCCCATTCTTATTCAGTTTACAAATAAACAGGTGCTTTTGACCCATGTCTGCTACATAGTTGCAGGTTACAGGTTCTCGGAACAAAAACAGTGAAAAAGATGAAAAGACGATACAAAAGTGAGACTACGACCAACAAATGAAAGAATCTTGATCAAGCCTACAGTTGGAGAATAAACAAAGATCAGTGAACAAGTTCACAAAGTGCAAAGGCAGCGCAAGGTTCAAGACTTCGACACGAAGCAAGTGGTAAAAGTCCACGACTTTATTCACTGTGGAAATCTGGAAGAAATCTAGAAGACAATCTGAGAAACCAAGTGAAGAAAATGGGAGAAACAAAGCAACAGAAGAAGACCAGAAAAATTGAGCCCACAAGCCCACTAAATGGCCGTGGAACCGCGGCCAAACCAGGCTTTTAGCCGCGGTTCCGCGGCCATAAAGAGCCCGTGACGGTGCAAAAATTCTATGGACGTGAGGCGGCGCGTTGACTAGGTCTTCTTTAGGGGTAAAATTGTAAATGCAGACGTGAATCGATTGTAATCCTAGGGTTTCTATGATCTATAAATAGAAACCCTAAAACATCTTTTAGGTTATGCCTCTTCTTATGACTCCTTTCATTAATAAAATTCAGATTTCTCTTGAAGTTTTGGAGAGCATCCATTTGTAAGTAGATTTTATTTTTGCCTTAGTTCTTAGTTTCAATTTCTGCCATATATAAATTCTTATTTGCCTTAGTTTAATCTAGATTAAATTTTTATTAATCTGCAGTAGTTAATTAATCTCTTAACCCTAAAAACAAAATAAAAATCATGTCTTTTGTAGATCTCTCAATGAGCGAGTAGTTTTCTCGCTTGTTAGGGTTAGGAATAGGGAAGGGTTTGAGAGATGAAGATCTCTCACCCCTTTCTTGCCCAATCACTTATGAATAATTAGGACTCCATGCATACTTTCATATTCTGCTCTCTACGGCACCCTACCCACGAGGTAACGGTGATATCGTAGTATAAAAGACCGGATATACATGTCTTCCATGGAGGTTAGGGTAAGGATTAAGAAAGGACGAACAAGGATCTAGAGGAAGAAACATCGTTTCTTCCCGATCATCCTAATCCCCTTTATTAATAATTACCATAACTCCTAAAAAGATCTAATTTAGGGCATTGAAAGAGGTGGGAAATTTTATTTTACCAAACTTAACCTAAACCTAATCCTTGCAAGTTTCCTAATTCTAGTATAACTCAAATTAGTTTTTGTGATAAAAGATCCAAACACCCTTTGGAATTAGCTCGTTAGAACAACTAGGAAATTAACACCATCCCTGTGGACCGACCCGTATTCACCGGCTAGCTACCAAGCGATGCCGTTCTTGATTGCGGTAACATATTATTTTTTATCTATAAATCTCTTTAAATCAGTGCCCCAAGAGAATAATATACAAACTGGCAGTGACGACAGTCCACATGTCGGACGCTTGCCCCGCAATATCAAATGTACAAATGAAATCAACTGTACTATCATTGCACCATTGCTATCCACCACGACGATCCAACCAACATCACAGCACAACACAGAACATCAACGTGAATGTCACGTTCGCAAACCCGTCAAAAAGAACATATAGCAGTTAGACGGGTTTACCGATCAAATGACATTCACGGTCGCAGATATAAATGTATGTACTGTCAAACGCACGCTTAAAATATCGATCGACTAACTTCCAAATTGGCCCCAATAGCAAAACAGCACTGCACAGAAAACTGGGCCAAAACAGAATATCTTAAAAATCACAATTCCATTTAATGGAGCTACAATAATATTTTTGGAACCCGTCGCTACTAGTCGACCGCGGAACCGCCGCCAATAGGGGTATTACGCAGCGGTTCCGCGGCACAATAGATGAATCATGGCCTCAAAATTTTTGTGTACTCTTAAAATTGCCTGCACGGATTTTTAAGATGCCTTAAATAATTTTTTGACCACGTTTGAAAATCGACAGCAAACAGAAAAATGGAATCGTGTTTTTGGAAATTTCCGTCGATCAATCTTTCAAGCACGTTTAAACAAACTAGTAAGGGGTTTAAAGGGTGGCTCTGATACCATGAAGGGTCACGGCAGCGCCCCGGCCAACAAAACACGGCCAAAATGCGGAACAAAAATTTTCTAAACTGGCGCTACCGCTACCCGATTTACGGATCGACCTTAAACCCTAAACTAGCATGCTAACTAAGAGTTAGAATCGTTATACCGAGTTAATCCGTGTCCTTCGGTCTTCATTCCAAGCTCCTAGCCGCTTCTTGATGTGATTTGGTCGCCGGTCCTCCTCCATCTCCGATGATTCACCCGAGGGAAACGACGCAAGCTCCAACCTCGACGAACGAGGTAACCGACGCTCCAAAGTCGCTAGCTATGGAGAGTCGAGGTGTATTAGTGTGTCACTATGTTTTTCTCTCTCCCCTTGAGCTCAATGAGAAACTCAAGAAGAAGATGAAGGAGGTGAAAGCTTTTGGCATGAACAACAATAAAATGGCTTTGTATTTTTTTATTTTAAGCATGAGAGAGTGAGAGAGAGCATGTGTGTAAATGTAATGAAAATTAACCAAATGAAAATGAGCTCCCCCAATCATAGTGTCCGCCCCCCCTCTATCCCATCATTCAAAAAAAAAAAAAACATTTCCAATTTTCAAATAAATAATGTGCAACCATACCCAAAACCCATACCTTGTTCCATGTTCATGCCACCTCATACCCTCCACCTTATCATTAAACAAATGAATATCCATAAATGGAAAATCAAATAATGATGTGGCAAAACTTCTAGAAGCTATCCCATATATAATACGGAATACTTCCCGGTACATGTATCGAAATACATGTACGCGTATTCGTACAAAAATACGAATAGCCAAGAGAGAAAATAAATAGTGAACAATAATACTAGAATAAATATACATAAATACATATGTAAATTATTAAATCAAAACCTGATTTAATAATCTGGCTTAATCCTAAGCCGCTAGTATTATCAACCGTCCGATTAAAGTCTGCGCAGCTAGTGCACATATTTAATCGGGCACCTGTATGCACCAACATATAACATGTACACCATATCGCCTGAACCGTGAAAACCCTCTGTGTGGGACTCTAAAGACTCGTCAATACGATGGCAGTGGGTTTAACCACAAGCACGTCAGCGACACTAGCTGTACGTAACGGCTACCCAGGTATTGAGCGAAAGGGAGGCCGATGAGCAAACTCATGCAAAACCCCTACTGAGTCTGACAGTGACAATATCCGTACAGTCCGGTCTGTTCGTCTAAGAGTATCGCATATTGAGTCTAGGGGGTGGATAAAGTCAGACCCTTAACAACGCGATATTTAGTGTCGGCATGATACCCATCACCTTCTGAGAAACTATCGATCCTGGATCGGTAATCCTCGTCTACCATGGCCATGGATTTGTGGTGATGGCCACCCGTACACAATGCGACATCAACCCCCAATACCGGGAGAGACGAATCCCCGACGATCTGATCACTGCCTCTATGTGGCTCGGGACTATACCCAACTAAAACCTGTTTGCACGACTCCTTTGAGCCATGGTAGGGTAGTAATCAAAGCACAGTGGGAACTCACACGAGACAAATGACGATATCTGGTCGGCAGACTAACCTGCATACATGTCACCTGAGAACTGCTATCTGACAATAGGTATAATATCAACTAGCAGGTTCCCGGCGAGTCCGTCCAGTGTACTCATAACCCAATGAGCACCTGTATACTATCTTAGGTGAACAAACTAACACCAATGGCTTGTGAGACCTAGCCACCGCCCCTTGTCGGGGTCTCGATCAGTATACATTAGTCTACACTGGAGTATCGATGCCCGGTCTCGATACTTCTATGACTAGGGACATTTAAGGATGTGCTTATAGACCCCAGCTCCCACCTATATGATCGCCATCATAATGCTGACAGTCAAGCAAGAATTTTATGGGCTCTATCAACATATACATGATGATAAAGACAAACCAGATAGCATACTATCATCTTGAGTAAGACTGTTTTATCGGTATAGGTCCTCACTTAATCATCATAATCACAAGTCCGCGACTATGATAATTGCCTTGAGGGCACTATAGCCAACATTTTGAAAATATTCGTAGAATCCCTTGGCCTGTCTTTAAAATACTCACGATTCGTTAGTTTTGAAATAGGTATGACTCGAGTCTAGTCTAACATCTATAAGTTCTACAGGACTAAACGAACAGTCTAACCGAAAGGCTAAGGGAAACCACCTAAATCTGAGTCGATATACATATAAATATAATAGTCGGTGATCCCGCCTCAATAGTATCACATACGATACAATATACAATATGACATCCTCGAGTCAAGAGTGCGGATCTATCATCAATATATAGCTCGTACGTAAATCCGTCGTACGGTATCCCAAATCTGGGTACGGGTCGAAATATCACATTCATCTCATCATTTATCTGGTATCCTTATCATCATATCTCATGAACTGGGGTACTGATCTAAGTCTAATACCAACTGATACCATATATATATATATATATATACGTGTATGAAAACACACGCCTAAAGGCCCGCTATAATCTCATGTCGTATCTCATAATACGAATCTAAACATATCACCGATCTCGTGGCATCATGCCCAATCTCATCGACTCATCTCCAAATATCATCCACTATCCTCATTATCCATGTATAGGTATGTATATATATATATATATATATATATAGAGAGACCTAGTCCCATACCTATGTGTGTGTGTGTGTATATATACGTATCCCCATATACACACAAGTAATAATAATAATGCATGCAATGGTGTGTGTGCGTGTGTGCAAACCTATTCTATGGTTCATGACTAAGAAATCAACCACGACACTATCATCCAAAATCACAGCACATATGTAAATATATAACATATCATAAGCTACACTACGAACTGCGGGGGTGCTATACGCCATCCACCCGACTTCCCCCGTAGATGTGTATCTACTCACATTGCTCTTCGCTTGCCGTTGCCGACGTCGCCACGCGCTTGCTTATCGTCTCGAAGTCCTCATGGGGTACCTACACATCATAACGTATCGTTTCGCATTAAAATCCAAATAAAAACCAAAACGACACGCTAAAAGCCTATAGGTTAGAACCTATGGAGTACGCCTTTCAAACCACCAAACAACCCTCGATATCGTCGTACAAACGTCAAGTGATCGAGATAAAACACAAATACTAAAATCCAGAATCCAAAATACGGAAAATATAACCCCGAATCAAAACAACAACTCATGAAAATGATCCCAGATTTTACCCTAACTGAAATTAGCCAATTTTGCATATCTAAAGGGTCTATTTTACTGGAGATGGAGCCATGAAACAAACACGAGACACATTGGCCCAGGTCTGGCCGCAAATTGCGGCCAGAAGGATTATTTCTGTGGCCAGGTTTTTAGGTATGGGGCTAGGGTTTCAGTGGGGGTCCTAGGTTGCCTGCATGTATCACTGTCTTTGCTAAATAATTTTTCAGGTCCCCGAGTGTTAGCAGATTCAATTTTCTCATCACAATTTCCACAATTTCCGTATCTGCAGAATTTCAAAGTTCGTATTTAGGGTTTAAGTCTAAGTTTGGTCCAGTATTTTAGCACTAGGCGGGTTTGTAATCACTATTAAACCTCAATTACACTTCAAAACTCAAGAATTCCTCAAAACCCTAACTTGGAATTCTCAAAGTCTACTAAACCGAACTAAATCACTTCTAAACATGCATAGGTGTTAAGATGAAAGAAAAACTGTCACGCCCCCCTTCCCAGAGTACGCTAAGATGGGCACGTGACATAGCCAACCATGCTACCTGTGGATAGGAAAAATCCCACCACAGTCACATTACGGCTGTAAAGATATCAAGAACAGGAAAGTAAACTAAACTAACTAGTACATGTCCATGAGCCAGAATGAATGAGTCAAGAAATAATGATATGCGGAAGCAAAAGATACAATAAATGAATCACCTGGAAAGTAAAACTACATACCGACAGGAACTTCACCGCTCGGTTTAACAGCGGCAATACTCCTGATCAGTCTGCAACAAAGGTAGAAGAATCTGGGCCATGCAAAACCCAGACGTCAGCGCGTCATAACATCAAGTAATAATATAAACCGGGTAGCAATACATGCATGTATGAGTATGAATGGTAAACAAGCATAACAGTGATACAAGTAAGGACAGTGGGGTACTGTGTGGTGAGTTATCTAAACTGGTCTAGTGGGTCAACTACTCTCAAGTATTTTGAAATCAATTTGATGAATCATCGATGTAACTCAATAGTATCACGTGCATGCCCGGGACCACGGTCTAAGACTCTCGGGCTGAAACTGAGACGTGCCGCTAGGCACTAAAAGGAAAGGGTAAAGACGAACGATGTCAGCAGCATCGTCCCGAGGCGGGCCTAGCCTCTAAAACTGATAAGTAAAAGCAAGCAACTGTCGAGTTACAAGTCAGGTTCCATCATTGATTTCCCCATACCCCCAAGTTATAAGTGTTCAAGTCATGTATTCAAATAATCTGGAGCTAATGCCAACACAGGATCAAGCATGTACAGATTTGTCTGGATAGACAACAGGAACGGTCCGTAAGGACTATAGGTCAGGTTGGTTGGCATTAGACACAAGATCAGGTAACAGATAAAGCCATGGTACATCAGGTCAAGTCAAGTAGTGTAATTAGATGTCATATCATGTCAAGAGTGTACGGTACCATGTCAAATCAAGTAGGCAGTGCAACAGGTCATGTGTCACGCCCCGCTTCCCGGTATACGGCGAAGGAGACGCGACGAGGTCCGCTACGTATGTACTCAGAAGTACATACGCTAAGCGTATCTAAGCAATATAAAAGTAAATCACAAGAGACAAGAGATATAGAAATAACAGAAACTTTATTAATAACATTCTTTTGTACAATGCATGAAAAGTAAATACAACTGAAATGAAAAGCGATGCCTAAACAGTGGCATAACAGGAAATGAAAATACTGAATAGAACAAGGTACAATATCTAGAGCTCGGGGTCTTCGTGAAACTGCTCCAAGTCTTCACTGGTGGGCTCGATCTCTGCTGGGTCTAAAGCACCTGACGACATTTAAAGAAGAAAGAAATAGAATGTCGTCAGCGAACAGGTCACTCGGTAAGTCCCAAAGATAAGGAAGAATTAGAAAGACAGAATAAGAGTATTTTCTAAAGTATTATGTTGTAGAATATTATGTTCACGCTGTTGTTTGTAGCTTGGTACAGAAGGATGCCAGTGTATACGAGAGGGGTCTCTATATGCTAGAGACCAGGGCAAACGGAATGTACAAGGAACCGTTAAGCCACGGTACAACAGCAACGGAATATGTTTAGGTGTCTTAATCTGACCATCTCGTGCCATCTTTAACACCTTCCGTACCAATCTACCCCTTAAACCCCGTAGTGTTTTAATAGTATTGTTGTATTGTATTGTGTAAGTTGGATGACTGACCAAAACCATGATATCAGTAAACAGATTGTAACTGCATAATCAGGTAATTGGTATAACGGGATAATGGATGTATATCCATGGTTTGATTCAGTCATGTTGTATAGATTGCTAACTGGATTCTGGGATTCATGTGTTCATTTTGAATTGGAATATTAAAGAATATAGATTGACTTGAATCGTTTTCAAGTCAGAAATAATCAGACTCAAACCCGAGTCAGACTAAAAGAAATATAATTTGAAGTTCTATAATTGTTAGGGTCCTTATTGTAAATTATAAAACCTGAGGGGGTTTTATGTAAAAAGTACTTTTGTATAGTTTTCAAGATACACCTCAAGTATTTATTATTCGTCTTTATGCTTATAATGAGTGTGATTTTATTTTGTCTTATTTCTAGTGAAAATATTCTAATTACATAAATAAATGTATTAATTTGTAATATTGATTTAATTGAAATTCATGGTATTTTAATGTAACTTTTAATCTTGTGATTTTTAGGAAAAGGTGGAAACTTTATCTTATAATAAAATAGGTGTTTAAATGATAAATATACATATGTTTATACAAGAATAATTTTTAATAAATATTTTATTTTCCAAAAATCTCATTTTTCTTAAATGTCGTATTTTAAACCTTTCGAGACCGAATGCTCCTTGCGGAGGTCTGAATCTCGCACTACTAAGCCCGAGGGTGCACGATAAACCGTACAATCCCTAACGGGTTCCCCAAATGTGGGTTGTAGTGGCGCTTTGCAAAGATTTTATAAATACTAATCATTTAGAAAACGGTTTTATAAAGATAAGGTATTTATTTGTAAAAGGGTGTAAATTTCCGTATTTTAGATTCTAGGGTTTCCTAAACCAACTAGCCTATTTCTAAATGGTCTAAACGACACATCATTAGAAGCCTCAAATCGCCTCTTCACCGCCAATTGCGGCCAGGTAAGTGCCAGGTGAGTGGGAGGCTCTCCACTACAAGTAGTTGTCCTAATTAAGTAACCACTCGTCTTAGACACACTTGCCTAGACACCAAAAAATCAGGTTTAGATAAACGATCGATGTCCATGACATATCGTATTTTCCTATCAAAAGATTTTGTTTTAAAATTGTATACAACTTAGAACTTTCAAAAAAAGTTTATAAAGAAAATGGTATTTTAATGTAAAGTCTTATATTATCGTATTCTAAGTTTTGATGATATCAATTAGGGTTGTATTCGCGTGTGTGTGGAGGTAGGTCATTAGCTCGTGATCTATTTTAAGGTATAGCATTGTTAAAGGGTTAAATGTGAAAACTAAACATTGTGTTTAAGTGAAAGAAATACGATAAATGGAAACGTTATCATTTCATGTGAGAAACTTTATCCAAATTGATTTTTAAGTGATTAGTAGTCAACATGAATATGTTTAAGCATTATGGAATTAGTGACAAGTGAGTTTTGATAGAAAACCGAATCGGAAATCGGTTTGTTCCGATTTCCGTCGGGTTTGAAAAATCGTATTTTAATGGAAGAAAGAAAGGTAGAAAAAGAGGGACTTACGGGTTTGGACAACGCTAGAGAGTGCTGGAAAGGTAGTGGGTTTGTCGGTGCGTCGAAACGTCGTGAAGAGTCCTAGTACGATCGCCGGGATTTCGCCGTCGATTTCGGCAGCGCTTCGCCTTTCGCTCGTTTTCTAACGTACCGAGTTCTCTTAAAATTTTTAGAGAGTGGACTTAGAAATGTAGGGTGAGAGGGTAGAGGGTAGTGGGTAGGGGTGTTTATATAGGGTTAGGCTAGGGTTAGGGTTTTAATTAAAAAAAATATAAAAAAATATACAAAATCCTTAAAAATTCATTAAACATAGGAGTAAAAGGGATTTATTGGCCAAATGATAACCGATCCAAGCATTTAGAGTATGCAAGAGGGTGGACCAGGTCAAGACCAAACTTTTCTCTGTTGGTGACTCGGCCGTCCGGCCAAGTCCGGCCGGCGGCGCCGGACCGAGTCGCCGGCCGGCGGCGCCGAGTCGGGCCGAGTTAGGGGTCCAATGGCCGGGGATTCTTCGGGGGTACAATTTGGTATATTTACTGTTTGTTGTCCAGTACATATTTTGGGAGTTATGGCCTTTTTACCGTTGACTTCCAAAAAAAATTAAAACAAAATAAATACAAAAATAATGTGGGGCATGGGATTTGAACTCCGGTGGCTTGGTTCAACAGTGCAAGGTATTACCAATGAGCTACAAGCTCCTTCATGCAATTATAGAGTGAAATAAATACTTAAAGAGATATCAGCCGCAATAAATACTCCAAGTATACATTGAATTTAAATCAATTCTTTATACTTTAAAAATGGAGTTGTTACAGTCTACCCTCCTTACAAAAATTTCGTCCTCGAAATTTACAACTTTTATTTGAGGACTAGTTTACAAAGGGATGTGGATATCTAGTACGCATTTCATCCTCCCTTTCCTAAGTGGACTCTCCTGGAGTGTCTTTCCTCCACATTACTTGAACCAAGTTAACCTCCTTGTTCCGAAGTGTCTTCACTTTCCTGTCTAGGATCTCCACGGGCTGTTACTCACAAGACAAGTCGGGCTGTATAGTGAGCTCGGAATGATCGAGAACATGGCTGGGGTCACTCACATACTTTCTGAGTTGTGATATATGGAACACATTATGTACTCCTTCCAATGAAGGTGGAAGCGCTAAACGGTATGCCACTTCACCGACTCGTTCGAGTATGTCGAACGGTCCAATGTATCTTGGACTTAGCTTACCCCGTCTTCCAAATCGGATCACTCCGCGGTTCGGAGATATCTTCAGAAAATACGTGATCTCCTGGCTGGAACTCCAAGTGTTGTCTCTTTGCATCAGCCCAGTGCTTCTGTCGATCTTGGGCTATGCGCATCCTTTCCCTGATAGTACGGATCACATCAACAGTCTCTACTATCATCTCCGGTCCAAGAAGTTCCCTATCTCCGACGTCATCCCAACTTAATGGCGATCGACACTTCCTTCCATACAATACTGCAAAAGGTGCCATTCCTATGCTTGCTTGGTAGCTGTTGTTGTACGAAAACTCCACAAGATGTAGGTGATCTTCCCACGATTCTTTGAAGTCTAGCATACACGCTCTGAGCATATCCTCCAAGATCTGAATTATTCGTTCCGACTGACCATCTTTTTGTGGATGATAAGCCGTGCTGAAGTTCAGACTTGTTCCCAAGCTTGCTTGCAGACTCTGCCAAAATTGCGATCGGAACCTGGTGTCACGATCGGAGACAATGCAGACCGGTACTCCATAAAGTCTTACAATTTCCTGTATGAGTTCATGGGTATCAGAGATAGTACATTATGAAGAGTTTTAAATCTAAATTAGATTATTACCTCCATGTACTTCTTGGATAGTGTCTCAGTTGATTGGCCAACTCGAAATGGGATGAAGTGAGCCGACTTTGTGAGTCGATCCACAATGACCCATATGGCATCGTTACCCTTTGTGCTGCGAGGAAGAGCAGTCACAAAGTCCATCGTGATGTGTTGCCACTTCCATTCTGGGATTGGTAATGGTTGAAGTAATCCAGCAGTCCTGTGATGTTCAGCCTTTACTTGCTGACACACCAAGCATTTTGCGACACTTCTGGCTATTTCACGCTTCATTCCATGCCACCAATAATTCTGACGTAGATCTTTGTACATTTTGGTACCTCCAGGATGTACTGATTAGGGGGAGTTGTGGGCTTCTTTCATTAACTCTTCCCGAACAGGCCCTTTTGGTACACACAATCTGCTGCCGTATCTCAAAGATCCGTCTTCATGGATGATGAAGTCTGTTCTGAGTCCATTCTCCACTTGTTCTCTGATCTTTTGCAACTTAGCATCGCTGGCTTGAGCTGCTTTGATCTGATTGACAATGGTTGATTGAACTTGTAAATTCATCAAACTTGAAGCATTACCTGGCATGACTACTTCAATCTCCATCTGATGCAAGTCTTGTTGAAGCTTCCACTGAGCGGTGAGATTCATTGCTAATGGTTGGCGACTAAGAGCATCAGGTACTACATTCACCTTCCCTGGGTGATATTGCAAGTTGATGTCAAAGTCCGCCATGAGTTCTAACCATCTTCTCTGCCGCATATTCAACTCCTTCTGAGTAAACACGTACTTCAGGCTCTTATGATCTGTGTAGATGTTCACTCGTTCACCAAGTAGGTAATGACGCCAAATCTTGAGAGCAAAGATGACGGCTGCCAACTCCAAATCATGCGTCGGATAATTGCGCTCGTGAATCTTCAGCTATCTTGAAGCATATGCCACAACCTTACCGTGCTGATGTAGAACACATCTTAATCCCTTACCGGATGCATCGCAATGCACTTCGAATCCTCCAGATTGATCCGGTATGACGAGAATAGGTGCTGATGTCAACCTTGACTTGAGTTCTACGAAAGCTTGTTCGCATGCTTCCGACCACACAAATTCTTCATCTTTACGTGTGAGCTTGGTCAGGGGCATTGCTATCTTCGAAAAGCCTTCAATAAACCTTCTGTAATATCCAGCTAAACCCAAGAAACTTCGAATATCCTTCACTGACTTTGGTGTAGGCCATTCGCTAACCGCCGAAACTTTCGCTGGATCTACAGAGATTCCTTCTCCTGATACGATATGTCCAAGAAAACCAACTTGATTTAGCCAAAACTCGCACTTGCTGTACTTGGCATAAAGCTGATGTTGTCGAAGAGTTTCTAGGACAATTCGTAGATGTTCTGCATGCTCTTTCCGACTCTTATAATACACCAGGATGTCGTCGATGAATATGACAACAAACCTGTCTAAGTACTCCCGGAAAACTTGATTCATAAGGTTCATGAATATTACGGGTGCGTTGGTCACTCCAAATGGCATCACTAGAAATTCGTAATGTCCATAGCGAGTTCTGAAAGCTGTTTTGTGAATATCAGCTTCTTTGACCTTCACTTGATGATAACCTGAACGAAGATCTAGTTTAGAGAAAACACAAGATCCACTTAACTGATCGAATAAATCATCGATGCGCGGGAGTGGATACTTGTTCTTTATAGTGACTTCGTTCAAGGCTTTGTAATCGATGCACATTCTGTATGAACCTTCCTTCTTCTTCATAAGTAATACAGGTGATCCCCAACTTGAAGTGCTGGGACGAATCCATCCTTTCGCCAGTAATTCGTCCAACTGTGTTCGGACTTCCTTCAAACCTTCCGGACTTAAACGATTGGGTGCTTTGATCACCGGTTGTGCTCCTGGTACTAAATCAATACTGAATTCAAGAGCTCGATCGGGAGGCAAACCTGATATATCGTCAGGAAATACATCGTCGAACTCTCGAACCACATCTGGTCTTGATTCTTCATCTGCTTGAGCTGCTGCAACTACTGCTTCTCTTGGCTTCGCTTTGTAGGTACTTGGCTCCAGTGTATGGTCTCTGCTTTTGAAATAGAAGACCGGATGGTCTGGGATCTCGAATACTACCCTCCTTTGACGATAGTCGATGGTAGCATAAAAAGTTCCAAGCCAATCCATTCCTAGAACCACATCGAAGTTCGGTATGTCCAGCACTTTGAAGTCAACATAAAACTCTCGACTGCAGACGACGACTGGACACATGCTGTATCCCATAGTTGCCTTTAGAACGCCATTTCCGGAACTGACATTCCAGCTGGATATAAGCGGTGAAACTAGAATCGCATGGGTTCGGACAAACCGTTGCGACATAAAGCAATGTGATGCTCCAGTATCAAACAGTGCAAGTGCAGGGATTGAGGATACTAAGATTGTACCTAACGTATATGGGATTTGTTTTAGGTATAGGAAATATGTAACTAAGTAGCAGAATAGAAAAGCAAAGTTTGAAAAGAAAAGTTTACCAGTGATGACTTGGCCAGTGGCCTTAGCTTCTTTCACGGACATCGTGAAAGCCTGGCGCCTGGGTACATTCCTCCTGGCCTGAGGAGTATTCCTCGGAACATTCTTTTGAGCTTGATGGAACTGACGAGGAGGTGGTGCAGCTTGTGGTCCTCTGGGTGGTGCAGGTAGTGCAGGTCTGGGAGCAGGTGCCTGAAGAGCTGGTCGCTGCGGATAAGTAATTGCTGGACTGGGTGCAGTAATTGGGTTCTGTCTTTGGGGAAAAGACCCAATATCGTGAGTAGCTGAGCCGCAGACTAAGCAAAGACGGTTGGCTCGACGGCTGTCCTTCATCATATGTCCAGTTCTCTTGCAGTAGGTGCAAAATGCTGGGCTGGGACGATGGGTTGGTACTCCGGGTCGCATTGGCACGAAAGGTGGCCTGGACGAGGCTCCACCTGCCATCTGGTTGGCAGGACGCTTGACTCCTGCAGATTGAGGTCTGCCCTTTGCTTTTATCACTGCCTCATAACTGTGGGCAGCTTCCAGAGCATCCTCATGAGTCAAAAATTTTCCCGTGGCTAGAGCAGCCTGAATCTCCGTATCCAGTCCTTGTTGAAAGCGACGGGCTCTGATCTCGTCCGTCGGTATCAAGCGTGCCGCGAATCTGTTTAAAGATTGTGTTAGCTGTGTAGTATGTGATTTTTAAAAAATTGAACTATTGTGACATATCTTACCGGCTTAACATGGTGAATTCAGCGTCGTATTCATCTACTGATTTGTCCCACATTGAACCCTGTTGTAGATGAATGAACTGCTGCTCCATTGCAAACCTGGCAGTCACAGGGAAATATTTCGCGTCGAATTTCTCGCGAAAAGTCTTCCATTCAATCGGCTGTATCAGACGGCTTTCTTCCGCCTTTCACCAGTTGCGAGCATTATCCGTGAGCTGTAGTTTTGCTACACGGACCCAAGCGATGTCTGGCACTTGAGCTGCTGCCAGATCGTCTTCGATGCTTTTTGCCCATTCTTCCGCTTCAAGAGGGCTTCCTTTTCCAGAGAACTGTTTGGGATGTAAAGCCCTGAATTGCTTTACTCCCGGTGCGTCGGTCTCGGGACGGTTCAGAAGTTGTTGTTGTCCCTCGAGAAGGCTGTGGATCGCTTCCAGTAGCACTGTTTTCTCGGTGGTTGGTGCAGGAACAGCTGGTACGAGAGGTAGTGTTGGAGGTGTGTTGTTGATGTTGGTGCTGGTGTTGTTCGGGGAATCCATAACCTTGAAGAAAAATTTGGGTTAGGATAGATTCAAATACATGAAATGATAAGATTCAAGGAATAGAAATTTGTAAGATTCAAGAAACATGAATTGTAAAGAATGTTTTAGTTGCTGGTTCTTGTGTTATATTGCTTAGGTTGTTCACGCAGACCAGAACTGCATGATAGGGATTCATACAGCTCTGACCTGCATGGGCCACCAACAAAACCTGTCACGCCCCGCTTCCCGGTGTACGGCGAAGGAGACGCGACGAGGTCCGCTACGTATGTACTCAGAAGTACATATGCTAAGCGTATCTAAGCAATATAAAAGTAAATCACAAGAGACAAGAGATATAGAAATAACAACAACTTTATTAATAACATTCTTTTGTACAATGCATGAAAAGTAAATACAATTGAAATGAAAAGCGATGCCTAAACAGTGGCATAACAGGAAATGAAAATACTGAATAGAACAAGGTACAATATCTAGAGCTCGGGGTCTTCGTGAAACTGCTCCAAGTCTTCACTGGTGGGCTCGATCTCTGCTGGGTCTAAAGCACCTGACGACATTCAAAGAAGAAAGAAATAGAATGCCGTCAGCGAACAGGTCGCTCGGTAAGTCCCAAAGATAAGGAAGAATTAGAAAGACAGAATAAGAGTATTTTCTAAAGTATTATGTTGTAGAATATTATGTTCACGCTGTTGTTTGTAGCTTGGTACAGAAGGATGCCAGTGTATACGAGAGGGGTCTCTATATGCTAGAGACCATGGCAAATGGAATGTACAAGGAACCGTTAAGCCACGGTACAACAGCAACGGAATATGGTTATGTGTCTTAATCTGACCATCTCGTGCCACCTTTAACACCTTCCGTACCAATCTATCCCTTAAATCCCGTAGTGTTTTGATAGTATTGTTGTATTGTATTGTGTAAGTTGGATGACTGACCAAAACCATGATATCAGTAAATAGATTGTAACTGCATAATCAGGTAATTGGTATAACGGGATAATAGATGTATATCCATGGTTTGATTCAGTCAAGTTGTATAGATTGCTAACTGGATTCTGGGATTCATGTGTTCATTTTGAGTTGGAATATTAAAGAATATAGATTGACTTGAATCATTTTCAAGTGATAAATAATCAGACTCAAACCCGAGTCAGACTAAAAGAAATGTAGTTTGAAGTTCTATAATTGTTAGGGTCCTTATTGTAAATTATAAAACTTGAGGGGGTTTTATGTAAAAAGTACTTTTGTATAGTATTCAAGATACAACTCAAGTATTTATTATTCGTCTTTATGGTTATAATGAGTGTGATTTTATTTTGTCTTATTTCTAGTGAAAATATTCTAATTAGATAAATAAAGGTATTAATTTGTAATATTGATTTAATTGAAATTCATGGTATTTTAATGTAACTTTTAATCTTGTGATTTTTAGGAAAAGGTGGAAACTTTATCTTATAATAAAATAGGTGTTTAAATGATAAATATACAAATGTTTATACAAGAATAATTTTTAATAAATATTTTATTTTCCAAAAATCTCATTTTTCTTAAATGTCGTATTTTAAACCTTTCGAGACCGAATGCTCCTTGCGGAGGTCTGAATCTCGCACTACTAAGACCGATGGTGCACGATAAACCGTACAATCCCTAACGGGTTCCCCAAATGTGGGTTGTAGTGGCGCTTTGCAAAGATTTTATAAATACTAATCATTTAGAAAACGGTTTTATAAAGATAAGGTATTTATTTGTAAAAGGGTGTAAATTTCTGTATTTTAGATTCTAGGGTTTCCTAAGCCAACTAGCCTATTTCTAAATGGTCTAAACGATACGTCATTAGAAGCCTCAAATCGCCTCTTCACCGCCAATTACGGCCAGGTAAGTGCCAGGTGAGTGGGGGGCTCTCCACTACAAGTAGTGGTCCTAATTAAGTAACCACTCGTCTTAGACACACTTGTCTAGACACCACAAAGTCAGGTTTAGATAAAAGATCGATGTCCATGACATATCGTATTTTCCTATTAAAAGATTTTGTTTTAAAATTGTATACAACTTAGAACTTTCAGAAAAGGTTTATAAAGAAAATGGTATTTTAATGTAAAGTCTTGTATTATCGTTTGATGATATCAATTAGGGTTGTATTTGCGTGTGTGTGGAGGTAGGTCATTAGCTCGTGATCTATTTTAAGGTATAGCATTGTTAAAGGGTTAAATGTGAAAACTAAACATTGTGGTATTTAAGTGAAAGAAATACGATAAACGGAAACGTTATCATTTCATGTGAGAAACTTTATCCAAATTGATTTTTAAGTGATTAGTAGTCAACATGAATATGTTTAAGCATTATGGAATTAGTGACAAGTGAGTTTTGATAGAAAACCGAATCGGAAATTGGTTTGTTCCGATTTCCGTCGGGTTTGAAAAATCGTATTTTAATGGAAGAAAGAAAGGTAGAAAAAGAGGGACTTACGGGTTTGGACAACGCTAGAGAGTGCTAGGAAGGTAGTGGGTTTGCCGGTGCGTCGAAACGTCGTGAAGAGTCCTAGTACGATCGCCGGGATTTCGCCGTCGATTTCGGCAGCGCTTCGCCTTTCGCTCGTTTTCTAACGTACCGAGTTCTCTTGAAATTTTTAGAGAGTGGACTTAGGAATGTAGGGTGAGAAGGTAGAGGGTAGGGGTGTTTATATAGGGTTAGGCTAGGGTTTTAATTAAAAAAATATAAAAATTATACAAAATCATTAAAAATTCATTAAACATAGGAGTAAAAGGGATTTATTGGCCAAATGATAACCGATCCAAGCATTTAGAGTATGCAGGAGGTTGGACCAGGTCAAGACCAAACTTTTCTCTGTTGGTGACTCGGCCGTCCGGCCAAGTCCGGCCGGCAGCGCCGGTCCGAGTCGGCCTAGTCGCCGGCCGGCAGCGCCGAGTCGGGCCGAGTCAGGGGTCCAATGGCCGGGGATTCTTCGGGGGTACAATTTGGTATATTTACTTTTTGTTGTCCAGTACATATTTTGGGAGTTATGGCCTTTTTACCGTTGACTTCCAAAAAAAATTAAAACAAAATAAATACAAAAATAATGTGGGGCATGGGATTTGAACTCCGGTGGCTTGGTTCAGCAGTGCAAGGTATTACCAATGAGCTACAAGCTCCTTCATGCAATTATGGAGTGAAATAAATACTTAAAGAGATATCAGCCGCAATAAATACTCCAAGTATACATTGAATTTAAATCAATTCTTTGTACTTTAAAAATGGAGTTGTTACAGTCTACCCTCCTTACAAAAATTTCGTCCTTGAAATTTACAACTTTTATTTGAGGACTAGTTTACAAAGAGGTGTGGATATCTAGTATGCATTTCATCCTCCATTTCCCAAGTGGACTCTCCTGGAGTGTCTTTCCTCCACATCACTCGAACCAAGTTAACCTCCTTGTTCCGAAGTGTCTTCACTTTCCTGTCAAGGATCTCCACGGGCTATTGCTCACAAGACAAGTCGGGCTGTATAGTGAGCTCGGAATGATCGAGAACATGGCTGGGGTCACTCACATACTTTCTGAGTTAGGATATATGGAACACATTATGCACTCCTTCCAATGAAGGTGGAAGCGCTAAACGGTATGCCACTTCACCGACTCGTTCGAGTATGTCGAACGGTCCAATATATCTCGGACTTAGCTTACCCCGTCTTCCAAATCGGATCACTCCGCGGTTCGGAGATATCTTCATGAATACGTGATCTCCTGGCTGGAACTCCAAGTGTCGTCTCTTTGCATCAGCCCAATGCTTCTGTCGATCTTGGGCCATGCGCATCCTTTCCCTGATAGTACGGATCACATCAACAGTCTCTACTATCATCTCCGGTCCAAGAAGTTCCCTATCTCCGACGTCGTCCCAACTTAATGGCGATCGACACTTCCTTCCATACAATGCTGCAAAAGGTGCCATTCCTATGCTTGCTTGGTAGCTGTTGTTGTACGAAAACTCCACAAGATGTAGGTGATCTTCCCACGATCCTTTGAAGTCTAGCATACACGCTCTGAGCATATCCTCCAAGATCTGAATAGTTCGTTCCGACTGACCATCTGTTTGTGGATGATAAGCCGTGCTGAAGTTCAGACTTGTTCCCAAGCTTGCTTGCAGACTCTGCCAAAATTGCGATCGGAACCTGGTGTCACGATCGGAGACAATGCAGACCGGTACTCCATGAAGTCTCACAATTTCCTGTATGAGTTCATGGGTATCAGAGATAGTACATTATGAAGAGTTTTAAATCTAAATTAGATTATTACCTCCATGTACTTCTTGGCTAGTGTCTCAGTTGATTGGCCAACTCGAAATGGGATGAAGTGAGCCGACTTTGTGAGTCGATCCACAATGACCCATATGGCATCGTTACCCTTTGTGCTGCGAGGAAGAGCAGTCACAAAGTCCATCGTGATGTGTTGCCACTTCCATTCTGGGATTGGTAACGGTTGAAGTAATCCAGCAGTCCTGTGATGTTCAGCCTTTACTTGCTGACACACCAAGCATTTTGCGACACTTCTGGCTACTTCACGCTTCATTCCATGCCACCAATATTTCTGACGTAGATCTTTGTACATTTTGGTACCTCCAGGATGTACTGAGTAGGGAGAGTTGTGGGCTTCTTTCATTAACTCGTTGAGGTGAGGGGAGAACGGTGGCGAGAGGTGACAAGGGTGTGGATTAGGGTTCACGGGCGTGAGTGAGGATGCGAAGAAAAAGAAAGAAGAGAGAGAGGGTAAGGGTTCACGTGCATTAAAGATTAATGAGAGAGCGAGAGATTTGTATGCTTAAAAAAAAAGATTTATTAACCGTTGGATTGTGAAAGATTAGATTCTGATAACGAGTAATATAATATAGTATAAAAAATTATAGTTTAGAATATATTAATATAATATTCATACGTTTTGAGATTTTGGCAAATACAAATTTACTCCAAAACAAGCCCGGGTCGGGTCTAAAAATTCAGGTTTAAAATATGAAAAATAAATGCGACCTCCAAATTTCAAAATGAATGCTCAGTTAAAGAAAATGCATACCCCCAAGAACGGATGCACGTACGTGCACGTAGCCATCCAAACACGTCCGTTTCACTGAACGGGACGAGAACAAGATGCGCGGATGCTACCACGGGGCTAGAGGTATCATGCAGGCCATGCAATGTATTTTTAAAATATTTTACGTGACTTAAAATGTTATATTGTAAAAATGCAAATGCCAGATAAATTGCCAGTATGCACTAAACATGAAAATGCACCAGTCTACGTAACAAGTCAGGATAATTCATAAATATGAATCAAATAAGTTCAAGCAAGCGGGTCGGGTCTAATGCAATGTAAAATGTAAAAATATCATTCGCACCCAAAACCCGTTAAATCAAGAAAATACCATGGATGAGTAAATACGGAAACTGGAATTGGTAAAAATGAACCCGGGTGTTACATTATACCCAACTACAAAAAGAATTTCGTCCTCGAAATTCCAAGAACAAGAAAGGATAAACAATCAAGAATTGCAAGAATAGATGTGGAAACTTCTGTCGGATTTCATCTTCTCATTTCCAAGTTGATTCTCCATGCGAGCGATTACCCCAAGAAACAAGTACAAGAGGGATAACTTTGTTCTTAAGAACCTTTTCTCTTCGATCCATTATCGACATCGGTCGCTCCTCAAAAATTAAACCTTCTCGTACAGTCAGCTCCGAATGATCCAACGCATGTGTTTCATCTCTAACATACTTACGGAGTTGAGATACGTGAAACACATTGTAACAACCGAGTCCAGTTCTACAAATTTCAGTTATCGTATGAATGGTGTGTGGTATTTATTGATCCTACTCGACTGTTGCTTATTGTAATTTACCCGACAATTCAAATTCTTGCATATAACAAATTTTGTCATCTAAAATTTAATTAAAAATACTTGTCATGGCCTGCTCGACACCCCTAACCCTGTGGTAGCGTCCCTGCATCGTGTTCTCGTCCCGTTCAGTGAAACAGACGTGTTTGGACGGCTACGCGCACGTATGTGCGTCCGTTTTGGGGGTATGCTTTTTGATTGTAAAATACTTCATTTTAAATTTTTGAACCCGCCAATAATTTTCATATTTCAAATTTAAATTTTTGGACCCGACCCGGACGCAATTCTGAAATATTTTGCATTTGCGCCGAATCCTATTTTCTAATATTTTTAAACCAACGAATATAAAATTAAACCCCAGAATATATTTTTCCATTTCCCTAAAATCTTTTACAATTTCTTTTCCTATCCCCAGCCAATCATTTTCGTCTTAACCCCCTTGGGCCCCACGCGTTTTCTTCCTCTCTCTCTGGCACTAACGCCAAGATTCTCTCTCCTCTCCACTTTCTCTCTCCTCTCGATCTCTCACTTCCTCTCTATCTTTCTCCTCTCGCAATCTTTCTCTCTCTCCCCGCGTTCTCTCTCTCTCTCTCTCCCCGTATCTCTCTCTCTCTCCTTTATATATATGTTCTCCTTCCTCAATTTCTTTTTCAACAGAACCCACCTTCGCAGAACCCTAGCCGCCTCGTCCTCCCTCGTCGTTGCCCCAACGCCGACGCCATCATCGCCGGCCTCGTCTTCTCCTCGCCCTCGTCACTTCCACCTCACCTCCTTCCTCCTCTCCCCGAGCACCCTACACAAGCACCGCGCACCCACCTGCACGCCGCTGCACACCGTAGGATCGCCGCCGCCGATCTTGATATGTTCCCTGGCCTCGTGCACCCCCCTCGGTGAGCACGATCTTCTCCTTCCCCTCTTTCCTTTTCCTCCTCTCTTTCTTTCTTCTTCTTCCATTCTCGGCTGTTTCTTTAACCGTCGGTGGTCCTCTGCAGGTCGTGCACTGGAGCTCCATCGACGTGGTCGACGATCACAACCCCTCTACAGATCATCGTGAGCACCCTCTTCTCAATCCTCCTTCTCTTCTTCTTCACTTTCTTTCTCTTTTCTTGTTTGCATCTTGGATGTTCACTGTTTTTGTGTTGGCCGGAATCCGACCGTGCCGACGACGTTTCCTGACGATCCAATGAGGAACCCTGACCCGTGTGGCTCCACTGTTCGTCGTTTGGGTTCTTTCCGTGAACCGTGCGCACGTCGCGAGATTTCCCTGCCGACGTGTAACGTTCCATTTTCCTGATTTGGGACCCGTCGAGGCAAGTGAAACTTGCTACATGCTATTTTAAACTATTCATGGGCTAAATTAATTATTTCCTGTTAAATCCCTAATTAGAATTGATAGAAATGGATTTCAAGTTAACCGTATAAAGTTCCGTCATACATTTTAGGATTCCGCACGTGAAACTTAAGCTTGCATCTGATTACTTATTTCTAACAATCACCTGTACATGATAGATCACATTTGTTTACTGCTATGGTACTTTTATCCAGTTTAGCCTATCAGACATTCATGTGCAACTTTAACCGGTCTATTTACAATTGCATTCATTAAACAGATTATACATGTCATCACATCCTTGGGACACTCAACATTTATTAACCTATTTCCAGCAGTTACATCTATCATTCTGTATTCACATTATGTTGACACTGTCTGTTTAACACAATAGATAACTGTACAGCTAATTAAATAAATCTTCTTTATTGCTTAACTCATTGATTAGATCATGTTGTTGATAACCATGCTTGATTATTTAACCCTGATTATGCTAGCTGATTATGAGCACACCCATGATATCGTTTACACCTTGACATGACTTGCTACATACATATTGATTGACCTGACATGGTACCGTACACTACTTGACTTGACCTGGTGTACCATGACTTGACCCGTTACCTGATCTTGTGTCTAATGCCATCAAACCTGACATGTAGTCCTCACGGACCGTTCCTGCTGTCTATCCAGACAAACCTGCTTACCCGATCCTGTGTTGGCATTAGTTCTTGATTACTAAATACCTGACTTGACATACACATATAACTTGGGGGTATGGAGAAATCAATGGTGAAACCTGACTTGTTACTCAACAGTTCGATGCTTGTTCTGATCAGTTTTATAGGCTAGGCCAGCCTTGGGATGCTGCTGCTGACATCATTCATCTGTACATATTCCTGTTTTAGTGCCTAGCGGCATGTCTCGGTTTCAGCCCGAGAATCTGGACCGTGGTCCCGGGTATGCACGAGATACTTTTGAGTTACATCGATGATTCATCAATTTGATTTCAAAGACTTTAGAACAGAAAACCTGATAGAACCGTTTAGTCTCAATACACACTACCCTGCATTGCCCTGATCTATATTACTGTTACACCTGCTTTTCATTCATGTTTATATTTTCATTGCCTGTTATCCTGTTTATATTTTTGATAACACGACGCGCTGACGTCTGGGTTTTGCATGGCCCAGATTCGGTACCGCTGCTGCAGTCCGAGCAGGAGTACTTCAGCCAGCAGGCTGAGCTGTGAGGTGTCAGCAGTAGTTAGTTCTTTTATTTCCTGCATTTTATTCCTGATGTGAGCCCGCATTATGGGACATACATTCCAGTTATTTTGTATTGGATCTTTTGCTTCCGCATTTTATTATTCTTGACTCATGTTATCTTGGCTTATGGACATGTTTTAGATAGTTTTATTTTGTTCTTGATATCTCTACAGCCGTAATGTGACTGTGGATAGATACTTCCTACCCACAGGTAGCATTGTTGGCTATGTCACGTGCCCATTTTAGCGTACTCTGGGAAGCGGGGCGTGACATGGTTTTTTTGGTATCAGAGCCATAGGTTAGTCGGGTTGATTCTTTTGTAGTTGGGTATTGTACCCAATACACGAATCAGAATACCCGTGTTTAGGAAACATGTCCTGCCACCTTGCCATTTACCGTTCTTGAATCAAGTTCTTCCTGGTTATATCTTTTACGATGTGCAAACTTCCTTTGCATATCGACTCGAAACCTGATTCCTTGTTATCTCTAGGACTTAGGCGACTTGGGTGGAGTTATGTAATTATGGCTATGATACCGCGGCATAGTTACAATGCGACACTCTATTTAAGTAACTTGGAGTTCTAGCCTTGATCCATATTGTAAATTTGTTATCATGCTAGTCTTGGGTGTTTTGATTTCAGGAGTATGGCAGGCAAGAATCTGAAGACGTACCAAAGGCGTATTGACGAAGCCGCCATGCTTGGAGTAATTCGGGGAATGCTGGAGAATCAAAAGAGGCAGACCGAGCTGATCCAGCAGCAAGCTGAATCATTTCAGGAAGGTTTGCAGACCGTTCAGCAGTCCGTGAACAATGTTGGAGCTAAATCAATTGATCGTGTGGGGACCGTAGAAGACTTCCGACGTTTGGGTCCGTCGGTATTTACCGGTTTGGAGGAGCCGTTGCCAGCAGAGCAGTGGCTAGTTGACACGGAGAATTTACTTATTGCGGCCCAGATTCCAGATGATAAAAGAGTTGATGTGGTGTGTATTCAGTTAGTGGACTACGCCCGTGAATGGTGGCTTGTGGAGGAGACCCGCTTGACCAAGCCGATCAAGTGGGCGGATTTTTCAAAGAGTTTGTTGGAGATAGTGCCCTCAGGGTCAATTATTGGATCACAGGCACGTGATTGCAATGATTGAGGGGGGACCCATCCCAGTTGGACAGTCTTACTCAAGATGATAGTATACTATCTGGTTTATCTTTATCATCGTGTACTGCTTTAGGTGACCTTACGAGTCGCTATTACACGTTGATAGAGCCCCTAGGATTCTTGCTTGACTACCAGCAGTATGAGGGCGATCATATACGTTAGAGCTGGGGTCTATAAGAACATCCTTAAAAGGTTCCTAGTCGTGGGAGTTTCGAGACAGGGCATCGATTCTCCAGAGTAGACTAGTGTATACAGTCGAGACCCCGACGAGGGGCGGTGGCCGGTCTCACAAGCCACTGGTGTCAGTTGGTTCACCTAAGATGTATACAGGTGCTCATTGGGTTATGAGTACACCGGACAGGACTCGCCGGGAACCTGCTAGTTGGTATTATACCTGACGTCAGATAGCAGTTCCCTGGTGACATGTGTACAGGTTAGTTCATCGACCTGAGATCGTCATTTGTCTCGTATGAGTTCCCACTATGCTTTGATTACTACCCTACCACGGCTCAAAGGAGTCATGCAAACAGGTTTTAGTTGGGTACAGTCCTGAGCCACATGGAGGCAGTGAGCGGATCTGCAGGGGTTCGTCTCTCCCGGTATTGGGGGTGAGGTCGCGCTGTGTCTAGGAGAGCCAGAACATGAAAAGTCCTTGGCCAAGGTAGGAGATTTACTGGTAGGTATTCCAGTAGTATCTCAGGGTGTTCTGGGCTACACTCCGACACGACTTGTACCGCTTTTGGGGGTCTGACTTTTACCAACCCCCTAGGCCCGCCATGCGATGCTCATAGACGAACGGACCGGACTGTACGGATATTATCACTGACAGGCTCAGTAGGGTGTTAGGATGAGTTCGCTCATCGACGTCCCTTTTGGTCAATAGCTGGTAGCCCGTCACGTATGGCTAATACCTCTGACGTGCTAGTGGTTAAATCCACAGCCATAGTATTGACGAGTCTTTAGAGTCCACCACACATAGTTACTCAGGTTTCGGGCGAAACGCTGTAGAGGCCGTATGGAGATATGGCAGGGTTCGATCAGATACGTGCGGTATTGCACGGATCGTGATCGGACGGATTTTACTAGCCGGCTTTGGTTTAAGCCGGATCCTAGTATTAGACAGTGTAGTTTTGTCTCTTTGCATTTGTGTTCAGTGGGAATACAAATGCGGGCATGTATTTGCAGTAGCGGGGTTTTCCTGTAATCTATTACGGGATCAGTTTTCTGGAGTTGCCAGTTTGCATTCCGTTCTGGCCGGTTTTCTTTTGTTCCTTCGCGGCCGGACTTTCCGATGGAGGGGGTTATTTGCAGTTTGCAAATAACTTATTTGTGGAGGGGTTTCTTGCATTTGTGGCTTCATGATTGTTCTCTCATCATGAGATTCCTTTTGGATCAATCCTTGCATTAATTGAGAATGGAAATGAAAAGATTGAGATTAGAAGTGGGTGTGACTTTTATCTAGCATTATCTTTTCTTTTCTTCTCTTGGATATTAATTCTTTTTCCCTCCTCATTGTTGAGGAGAGGCCGGCCACTTTTGGTGGGAGAGAGAGAGAGAGGTTTCATTATGGATGAGGGAAATTGATTCATATCTTTTTCATGCTTGCAAAAACATTTACACCATCCTTCTCCCAAAGTTCTTTTCTCCTCCACATCAATGGCAACTACATAAACCCCAAGAGACATAGTATTCTACACTACATCTACAGCAAATCTTGGACGCGTCGGCTAGCCAACTTCACGCCCGAGTTGCCTCGGTCCATAGGTGGGAGCCCGTAAAAGAATTCGGCGATGTGGTGCCCATTTCGACGAGGAGGTAACGGACGGAGATTCCACAGGAGATCGGAGTGGAGACGAAGTCCGAAGGACACGGATCGCTTGGTATAACTCTCTACCCATCTTTTAGTTTGCTAGAAGCTAGGTTAATGGCCCGATCCGGGTTAAAAGTGCGCAGTGGTCCCGGTTTGCTAGTTTGCAAAGTTTTTCGTTTCCGCGTTTCCGGCGTCGGATCGACGACCGGGGCACCGCCGTGCACTTACATTGGTATTAGAGACACGCCATTAACCTAGTCTAGCTTGCTCTAGTATGTTTAAAGACTCGATCGAACAAAAATACCTAAAAATCGTATTTTCCAGTGCATCGTGTTTCTGTCGAAATTTTTTTCTGCTCCAAAATTTTTTCAGGTTGTTTCAGAAACATGTGCATGGAATTATAAGCACACTGTAAAAATTTGGTGAGGCGATGCTGCAGTTCCACCGTGGAAACGCGGCCAAACCCACGTTTGAGCCGCGGTTTCGCGGCGGGATTAAGTCAACGCGACACCAAAATTTTGCAGTGGGCTTTTGAATAGGAAACAGGGGTTTTGGGGCATTCTTTTTGGGCCCAGATTTTCTGTAAGTGCTACAGTACTGCTAGGGGCCCACTTCGCTAAATTTGTTCGATCGAAAAGTTTAAACATGTTAGTTCACAGTATTTACATTATATCTGCGATCGTGAATATCATTCGATCAGTAAATCCAGTCTATCTGCTATAGCCCTTTTAGACGGATTTGCGAACGTGACATTCACGTTAATGTTCTATGTTGTGCTGTGATGTTGCGGATCGGTCGTGGGGGATAGCCTGGATGCAATGGTAGTACAGTTTTGTTTTATATGTACATTTGATATTGCGGGGCGAGCGTCCGACATGTGGACTGCCGTCACTGCCTGTTTGTATTATTCTTTTGGGGCACGACCGGGTCGAGGTCGATGTACCCGTTGTGTGTATATTTTACTTTCTGTACTAGGATTACCCCGCGGAGGGGTGCACGGATAGCCGGTTTCTAGAGGGCAATGGGCCTGCATCTCATGGCATTGAGACGGAGGGGGCTTCACTCTAGAATTGGCGGGCTATTCACCGCACTCATAGGGGGTACAGGTTGACCCAGGAGGGGTGCCCAAGTTACCGGATTCCGTGAAGTGCTGGGTGGTCCATTCACGTTGCTGAAGGGGGCTGCCTCGCTTCAGGTTTTGGCGGGTAACTTGCCGCGCCTATAGGGGTCTAGGATTTCATTGCACAGGCTATCCACACGACCAGGGGAACGTCGGGTTTCAGTAGCGGCTCTATGAAACCCGGGGATCCCAGATATCTGTATTGTTCTGAGATGTTGTACATTTCTGTGATGTTGCATTTTATCACGCCTTGAGCAAAATATTATATATTGATATATATACTAGTAGATGTTGTATATGTTTTGCATCCGCGCTAGTCCAGTCCCTGCTCTGTCGTTAGTTAAGTAACCTAACGGGTGATGACGGGACCCAGTGGCGAATGCGAATGGCATATACGTACATCATTATTTTCGTTCTTTATTGGTGTGATCAATTGATGGAACTGCGTTGATTCGGATCAATGCAAGCTAAACAAACCTATTCTGATGTTGTTGGAACACTTTTCAAAAAGCTGTTATTGCAAGGACGTTCACTTTTGTTTTGCACAGTGGTATTCAGTTGGAATATCCTGCTCCTCAGTCGACGAGGCAAGGGCCGAGATCCCTTCACCGGGAGTGACCCCTTGGACAGAAGTTTGCGTCAGGGCAGTAACTTCACTATAGCCGATTGCTTTTGCTTTGCATCGTGGTATTCAGTTGGAATATCCTGCACCTCATTCTACGGGGAAAGAGCCGAGATCCCTTCACCGGGAGTGACCTCTTTAGCAAAGGTTTTCGTCACTATATTTTTAAAAGCTATCCGGTTCCTTCAACGATATCAAGTTCATTACGTTAAAGGTTTTCGCCAGAAACCATTCGTAGCCCTCCGTCGTTTCATATGAATAGTCAATATGTATTCAAGCTGTGTATGTTGGCCAAAGTCAAGGCACAATGATTGGTAGCTGTTGGATATTCATATGCAGCATAGATAGATGCGTTGGTTTGGGACAGTCGTATAGCCTTGTTGGCCAAAGTCAAGGGCTTGTATGGGTGGGTTCAAATTAACCTGGAGAATGACGGGTAGAACTTGACATGTGACTTATGATATGTTGGCCAAAGTCAAGGTCATAAGAGCATGGGGTAAAAATCCACATCGGGAGTTTCAAAAGAAATTGAAACTTGCCAGATATGCGCATACCTTCTGGAGTGTGATAACGTGAGCGGATTCCGTCACGTTATCATGCGATGATAGTTGGATCCCGATTCCCACTGATGAGTTGGTTTACTCCTCGGGTGATCCCGGCTAATTCTTATTTCAGGTTTGGGGAAGAATTTGACGTTACAGTGGGAGGTTTCCAGATTAGATAAAGTGATAACCATTCTGATCTAGGTTAGAGTGCACGCTGAGTGTTTCTTTTCTCTCTCTCTTTGGCAGTGACCATTGACCCGACCCTAGACTATGACTCAGTGACCAAGTTGACCGAACCTTCTTAACACTGGCTTTTGGATTGTCAGAGTTGCAAACCTCATTGCCACTCCTACTTTTACCCTTTTCTCCAGGACACCCCGTATTACTACGAACGTCCACTTCCATTGGACAAAACCATCGTATGGTTATATACGAACTCGAAGGGATTTATTCGAGGATGGTTTCCGGTTCTGGAGAAAACGAATAGGACTATTCAGTTGTCTTTTCCTTTTACCTTCTCTCAGGTTGCGAGTACTCCTTGGTTTAGGAGATAGTACATCTATTATGCAAATTGGATAGTCTTCTTCCAAACCATAGGCAGGTGCCGACCGGTAGGGAATGAAGAAAACCAATTAGCCTAACGGTGGTGTACATAAGGTATTAAGTAAAGACATAGAAAGGGATTAGAAGGAGGGCAAAGTAAATTGCGACTGATATTCACGACCAAACCAAGTATTTCTTCGCCAATCCTAAATCACCTTTGTATTTCTCCAGGACACTCCGTATCACTACGAAGATCCACAGTTTATTTGGATATTCCATCGTATGGTTATATACGAACTCGAAAGGAACTTGTTCCAGTTCAGGGATGGATTCTAGTTCAGGAGAAATAGGAATAAGGTTTATTCGGTTGTCTTTTATCTTCACCTTCTCTCGCATTGCGAGCGTTCCTAGGATTAGGACAGTACACCCATTATGCTTATTGGATAGTCTTCTTCCAAACCATAGGCTGGTGCTGAACGGTAGGGAAGGAAGAAAACCATTTGGCCTAAAGGGGTGTACAGAAGGTAATGACTAAAGACATATAAAGGGATTTGGAGAAGTGGCAAAGAATTATACGGTTACAGTTGTGAATCTGGATAATGGAAAAGGCATTACTAGGAATACCAAGATACCCCATCGAAACATTTCAATGTTTCAGTTTCACTGTGTACTGTTAAAAGAAAACTGATTTCCCAATTAGACACTTACTCTAGGGTATGTATTTACCAGGTTTGATTCTCACATCTGTATGGTTTTACAGATGATGAGTGGGAGTAAGTTATTGGGAATTAGGTGACCATCCTCATTATATCAGGATTCGTTGTAATTGGTGATATTTGAGGAAGTCACCTGGGTTGTTTGCCGGACGGTAAATATTTGGTTTTGAATATCCGTTGTTATGCACCAATTTCAAATTGATATATCTGTACGTCTATTTTCATAGAGTGATATATACCTTTTTGAAATTATGTCTATGACATTTACCTATACCAGTGGATGGTTAGATAAGGAGCATTGAACAGCGGTGTAATTCTTCTTAACCATAAGTACAGTTTTCAACCTACGACACACAGTGAATGAGTTATTAGACTCAGGGGACTTATACAGAGTATTGTATATTGTCCAGTTTCCATTAGGACAGAAGGGTTGGTCCTCGTACTATATTCTGTTTATTTGTGACTTCTCTAGCTCTTAGACAGGTGTTTCGTAGAAACACATGGTCTAAGTTTTGAGGAGTTATAGGTATAAGAATAAAGTAGAGAACCAGATGTTGCAAGTATCAGGATTCTTCAAGGTCATCGAAGATGTAGATACTTGTGTATGGTATTCAGTTGATAGTAATGGTTAAGAGAACTAGCTTCTCTTTCAGGTTACTCAAAATTGGAAGCATTCCTAAGTTGAGTAACGCTGATCGGCCTCTTTCCATTTGCTTGACATGCACTGGAGACAGCTGCATGATTTGAATCTGGTTCAATTAAATCAGTGCCTCTGTTTCTATATTAGATATAGAACAGTTCATATCTTGACATTGTTAAGGTACGGGGAGTTGTCCGGCTTATGCTTAAAACCAGACACTGGACAACTCAAGGCACGTTTCTGTAATGGCTGTTTGTGGGTTGACCCGGGCTATGACGAGGGTTGACTTTCTACCATCTGGAAGATCAATAGTGATATTGTTCTTAACTCGCCACAGTTTTAATCAAAAATGGATTTTTTCAGAAAACAGTAGTGGGAGTATGATAGAACTGGAAGTGATTCCAGAACCACAAACGATTACTGAAGATTTGATAAGAACCTAAAGATTCAATCTGGTTTGACATTCCATTAGCCACTCCGCAGATATGGTGGGTAACCTCAGGCACCCAAGAGGTACTTCGGTATGCTCAAGGACGGTGGCAGGGAGGTTCTTGTTTACCCAGACTTGCCGTTGCTGTTGTTCCAGACTGTGAGACCCGGCAGGAGGATGAGTATAGCGTCGTTCTAAACTAGTTTTAGAAGTGCACGTCTATATGACTCTGCCAGAGGGTTGTCGTTGTCAGTGGGAGCAGCGGAAGCATTGGTGGACATCAGGCTTATGTCTATTTATAGACTAAAGCAGATATAGCGGAGATAGATCATCTATTTCTGATGTGACAGTCATAGGTTTGACTTCATCAGAATAGGGGATGGATCTGTTAAGAAGGTAGTAGGGTGTGATGTCCTGGTATTTGATGACATACACGGAGTAGGAAGTGATATTCCTATACTACGATCGGCTATACTTTGGTTGTCACACAGTAGTTTCTCCACATAGGAATTGGATCTTACATCGTACATTCTGGTTACTAGATCTATGGTTTTAGATCTAGATTTGGGTGGCTTCCCAATCAGGGTACTTAGACAGCATTCTAAGAGTATTTAGAATGGACGACTCCTGGCACGGTAGTATACCTGCAGGTGATGGAGTCACCCTCTCTAAAGGTGTCTTACAGACTAAAGGGGAGAGGGATGTGCATGATTGGCAGATCACTTGCTTAGGCAATTGAGTCAATCATGAGATGTCAAGTACCACACCAGATGTTGTTCTTGCAGTAGATGCAATAAGTTGATAATGATCCAATCCTGGGGAAACAGTCGGAAGCAGTTTTAGAACATAAGTTGATGTTCTAGGGATATGATAACAGCATTCTCCTTCGGGAGACAGTTATCATTCCAGGCTTCCAAGGTGACCTGGATGGCAGAGTGGCTGTCAGAGTTATAGTTTTCCCTCTGACGAGGGGCAGTATTTTGGACAGGTGGTCCAGGTGGATACTGAGGGAAGGCATGGCGCAGGATACTGATTAAGTTCAGTTGAAGATACAGTTTAAGAAGTTTGGATTTGGAGTTCATTTATGAGCTAGGTCCCATCAGATATCCAGACACATTCTAAGACAGGTATTGCTCATTTCGGGAGATGGCTTTCTCCGCGAACTTAAGATAAAGAGAGACATAGAAAGAAACATCAGAGCGGATCCACTCACTGAGGCTATTCCTCGAACGCAATAGTTTCGCAAACGAGCTTTGTGAGACTGACTAGTAGAGGAGTTGGGTGTTCGGTATCACACGGGCTGTGAGTATGCGACATCGCAATAATTAGCCTTGAGTGCAAGTGGGAGATTGTTGGAGATAGTGCCCTCAGGGTCAATTATTAGATCACAGGCACGTGATTGCAATGATTGAGGGAGGACCCATCCCAGTAGGACAGTCTTACTCAAGATGATAGTATGCTATCTGGTTTATCTTTATCATCGTGTACTGCTTTAGGTGACCTTACGAGTCACTATTACACGTTGATAGAGCCCCCAGGATTCTTGCTTGACTACCAGCAGTATGAGGGTGATCATATACGTGAGAGCTGGGGTCTATAAGCACATCCTTAAAAGGTCCCTAGTCGTGGGAGTTTCGAGACAGGGCATCGATTCTCCAGGGTAGAAAAGTGTATACAGTCGAGACCCCGACGAGGGGCGGTGGCCGGTCTCACAAGCCACTGGTGTCAGTTGGTTCACCTAAGATGTATACAGGTGCTCATTGGGTTATGAGTACACCGGACAGGACTCGCCGGGAACCTGCTAGTTGGTATTATACCTGACGTCAGATAGCAGTTCCCTGGTGACATGTGTACATGTTAGTTCATCGACCTGAGATCGTCATTTGTCTCGTATGAGTTCCCACTATGCTTTGATTACTACCCTACCACAGCTCAAAGGAGTCATGCAAACAGGTTTTAGTTGGGTACAGTCCCGAGCCACATGGAGGCAGTGAGCGGATCTGCAGGGGTTCGTCTCTTCCGGTATTGGGGGTGAGGTCGCGCTGTGTCTAGGAGAGCCAGAACATGAAAAGTCCTTGGCCAAGGCAGGAGATTTACTGGTAGGTATTCCAGTAGTATCTCAGGATGTTCTGGGCTACACTCCGACACGACTTGTACCGCTTTTGGGGGTCTGACTTTTACCAACCCCCTAGGCCCGCCATGCGATGCTCATAGACGAACGGACCGGACTGTACGGATATTGTCACTGACAGGCTCAGTAGGGTGTAAGGATGAGTTCGCTCATCGACGTCCCTTTTGGTCAATAGCTGGTAGCCCATCACGTATGGCTAATACCTCTGACGTGCTAGTGGTTAAATCCACAGCCATAGTATTGACGAGTCTTTAGAGTCCACCACACACAGTTACTCAGGTTTCGGGCGAAACGCTGTAGAGGCCGTATGGAGATATGGCAGGGTTCGATCAGATACGTGCGGTATTGCACGGATCGTGATCGGACGGATTTTACTAGCCGTCTTTGGTTTAAGCCGGATCCTAGTATTAGACAGTGTAGTTTTGTCTCTTTGCATTTGTGTTCAGTGGGAATACAAATGCGGAAATGTATTTGCAGTAGCGAGGTTTTCCTGTAATCTATTACGGGATCAGTTTTCTGGAGTTGCCAGTTTGCATTCCGTTCCGGCCGGTTTTCTTTTGTTCCTTCGCGGCCGGACTTTCCGATGGAGGGGGTTATTTGCAGTTTGCAAATAACTTATTTGTGGAGGGGTTTCTTGCATTTGTGGCTTCATGATTGTTCTCTCATCATGAGATTCCTTTTGGATCAATCCTTGCATTAATTGAGAATGGAAATGAAAAGATTGAGATTAGAAGTGGGTGTGACTTTTATCTAGCATTATCTTTTCTTTTCTTCTCTTGGATATTAATTCTTTTTCCCTCCTCATTGTTGAGGAGAGGCCGGCCACTTTTGGTGGGAGAGAGAGAGAGGTTTCATTATGGATGAGGGAAATTGATTCATATCTTTTTCATGCTTGCAAAAACATTTACACCATCCTTCTCCCAAAGTTCTTTTCTCCTCCACATCAATGGCAACTACATAAACCCCAAGAGACATAGTATTCTACACTACATCTACAGCAAATCTTGGAAGCGTCGGCTAGCCAACTTCACGCCCGAGTTGCCTCGGTCCAGAGGTGGGAGCCCGTAAAAGAATTCGGCGATGTGGTGCCCGTTTCGACGAGGAGGTAACGGACGGAGATTCCGTGGGAGATCGGAGTGGAGACGAAGACCGAAGGACACGGATCGCTTGGTATAACTCTCTACCCGTCTTTTAGTTTGCTAGAAGCTAGGTTAATGGCCCGATCCGGGTTAAAAGTGCGAGGTGGTGCCAGTTTGCTAGTTTGCAAAGTTTTTCGTTTCCGCGTTTCCGGCGTCGGATCGACGACCGGGGCGCCGCCGTGCACTTACAGAGTTTCCTGGAGAAGTTCTTTCCGCGGACTGCACGGGAGGAAATGGAAGAGAAATTCATCGGTCTGAAGCAGAATAGAGCACCCATAGATGTGCATGCAGCAGAATGGACACGACTTAGTAGATTCGCTGGACTTTTAGTTGCCAACGATGCAGACAGGGCAAGTATGTTTATGCGCAGCTTGGATGTGGACATCCAGAGGAAGATTGTCTCCCTGGGTCTGACCACTTTCTCACAGGTACTTACGGCAGCCCGAGAACAGCAGAGCCTATCGGGGAAGAATGGGAGTTTGCAGCAGACAGCAGTTGCGGTAAGGAAGCCGGCATTTGTACCAAACCGATCTCATGGTCGCAGAGGTATTCCAGTGGACCGTCGTGGCGTAGCACCAATGAAGAGACAGGCTGTAGTTGACCAGAGAAAGAGCGTGACTTGTAACTACTGCAATTTACCTGGCCACGTGCAAAAAGATTGTCGAAGGAGGCAAGGACTCTGTTTAGTTTGTGGAGCGGCAGATCACACTGTTAACTCATGTCCGTCGAAGCTTCGTACAAGGGATGATATTCAGAAGCCTCCGCAGAAACCGTTCCAGGGACAGAAGCAGCTAACTCAAGGACCTAATCAGGCTCGAGCTTTTACCTTGACAGCTGAGGAAGCTAAGGCGTCAGGAGAAGTTTTTTCAGGTACTCTGCTCGTTCATGGTTTTCCCGTATTAGCGTTATTTGATTCTGGTGCATCCCATTGTTTTATGTCGTCCAAGTTTATAGCTACACACTCGATTACCTACACGACCCTGTCTAGTTTCTGGGACATACACACTGGGAATGGGAAAATCATATCTAGTAGGGAATGTAAAGATTGTACAGTTGTTGTTGGCGGACGGGAGCTTTTTGCAGATTTCTTGGTAATCGATACGGGCAGCTACGAAGTCGTCTTGGGAATGGATTTTCTTGGCACTTTCCACGCTCACATTGATTGTAGGGCAAAGAAAGTAATTTTCCAGATTCCCGGACATCCCGAGTTTACCTTCACTGGAGGAAGCAGTTCTATCGGGCCAGTCGAGTTTAGGGTTAGGCCGACAAGTAATATTCTTGCATCAATGGAGGTTGATAAAAGTGAAGAGCCAGCTGTTGTTCGTGATTTTATGGACGTGTTTGAAGACATATCGGGATTACCGCCGAAGCGAGACGTGGAGTTCGCAATTGATCTTATTCCTGGTGCAGCGCCAGTATCTAAAGCGTATTACCCAATGGCACCAGTAGAGTTGGAAGAAGTCAAGAAGCAGGTTGCTGAACTGCTTGAGAAGGGTTGGATTCGAAGCAGTAACTCGCCTTGGGGAGCTCCAGTTCTTCTAGTTAAGAAGAAAGATGGCATGAGAAGGATGTGCATCGACTATCAAGAATTAAACCGGGTGACTATTAAGAACAAGTACCCGATCCCTCGCATTGGCGAACTTTTTGAGCAGTTTAGTGGTGCGAGGGTATTCTCGAAGCTAGATTTGAGATCCAGATATCATCAGGTCCGAGTGAAAGCATAAGATATCTGCAAGACGGCGTTCCGAACTCGGTATGGACATTACGAGTACTTAGTGATGCCCTTCAGAGTAACGAATGCACCGGCGATATTCATGGACTTGATGAACCGAATCTTTTCACCATTCTTGGACCAGTTTATTGTGGTGTTCATTGACGATATTCTGGTTTACTCGAAGAGTTTTGAAGAGCATGCTGAGCATTTGAAGATCGCACTGCAGACGTTGAGACAAGAGAAGTTATATGCGAAGATGAGCAAGTGCGAGTTTTGGCTGGAAGAAGTAAAGTTTTTAGGGCATGTTATGTCTGGCGATGGAATCGCCGTCGATCCCGAAAAGATTGCAGCAGTTCGTGATTGGCCGATTCCAAAGAATGTTGCGGAGATAAGAAACTTTCTTGGACTCGCCGGATATTATAGAAGATTTGTGGAGAATTTTGCTCGTCTGGCGGAGCCGTTGACCAAGCTTACGCGCAAAGAGATACCTTTTGTGTGGACGGATAGATGTACGTCAGCTTTTGAGATGTTGAAGCAGAAATTGATAACCGCCCCTATTCTGACAGTGCCAGACAATTCCAGAGGATTGGTGATTCACAGCGACGTATCTGGAAAAGGATTGGGATGTGTTTTGATGCAGCATGGGAAGGTTGTAGCGTACGCATCAAGACAGCTGAAGACCCACGAGAAGAATTACCCAACTCACGACTTGGAGCTTGCGGCTGTGATTTTCGCTCTGAAGATTTGGAGACACTACCTGATTGAAACGAAAATTTCAAGACTGTGTGAATCGAATAAAATGAATGAGTTTCTTTGTGTCGGTAATTAGAAAATTGAATAAAGTTCACAATCAAAGAATTATATTTGACCGCAATCAATTACGGTGTCAGTTGTAGATCGTAAGCGAGTGCGGATCGTCCACAGGGATTGTGTGATTCGTTTTTATATCTAATTTGTTTGAATTGAAAAGTTAATCGAAAAGAAAACAAAACATGATTCAAGATTTTATCAAATGTTTCAAGTGTCACTATTCTAATCAAGAATCAAGAAAACTGATAAACAATCAAGAATCGGGTTTCGATGATATTTCTAACCAAATGTCAAGAATCTAAATGAGGCTCGCAGGAATCGATTGGATCTATAGACGTGATATAATCTCAAGATAACGTGTTCTTGTCCTTCGAAGGATTGATACTAGATCGATGATGATCGACGAGAGTTAGGGCTTTCTCGTGAAACTAGGGTTTCATCATTTAACCCTTGTTCTTTCGTCGATATCATTCACATTCTAACCTCTAGCAATTTCAAGAAACGATCGTAACTCCCCAATTTCGAGCGATATCAATCAAGAAAGCATCGTAACGAAATGGGTCGTCGGTTCTTGAACTTGCTAGGGTTTACAAAACTCGTAGGAATCAAGAATCGTTTTCAGATATATTACATCATCATTCTATTGATCGTCTCGACTCCTCGACGAGCGGAGTATTACTCAAACATCACAACAAGAATTACAACTAGAAATTTAGATTGAATCATGATACAAGAATTTAAAGAAAACAAGATAAAAGAATTTCACCTTTTATTTATATCAACAATTTGATTACAGTCGCTCAAGAACTACAAGAGGAAGAACTAAATTGTCGACTTGGCTTCGCTCGGCTTCGTGAGTCGCGGATCATCTTGGACCACTTGCTCCGTTGAAGATCGGCTCGGCTCATAAAAGGTTGCAAGGATTCTTGCTTGATTGGGTACTAGGGAATCTTGGCTTTTGATTGGAATTAGGGTTAGGGTTTCACACAAGTCCTCTCACTAGACTTGTGGAAGAAGAAGATGAAGAAAGAGATAGAATGGCTCTAAAATGAACTAGATTGGGGATAGATGATTAGATTCCCCTTAGGTCTAGGCTTCTATTTATAGACTTCCCAAACCCTAGGTCTAGGTTTGAAATTACAATTCCCTCCAAAAGTTTGTTGAGGAGTTTCTAGAAAGAGTTTGTTAGGAGCTAGCTTAGGTTTTAAGCTAGGATTAATTAAGCATAGAAAACCCTAGTTTGCTGATCTGGCAGAAGCCTCTGGAGTCTTCTGGAAACTGAAGTACATTTCTGAACTGTAGCCACTGAGATAAACATTGTACACCAAATTTTTAGGGCTGACGTGGCAGCGCCGCCGCGAAACCGCGGCACAAGCTGGCTCTGGCCGCGGTTCCGCGGCCATGTGTTGGCTTCATGTCTTGGTTCTTCTGGGGTGGTCTCGGGCTAACATTTGGGGATTTATCTGATGTGTTGATTTGTATTTTCCCCTTTGGATTGCTACCAGAACTGAAATCTTTGAGTTGGCGTAATGTCTGATCAGCACCATGTAAATTTTTGGCTTTTCTTATGGATTTTCCTGCACAGATCTCAAAATAAGTGTTGCACAATATAGGGATGATGCGATGCCATGAAATGCGGTCAATTTCCTGTATAGTGCCGGTTTTAGGGTCTAACACATGTAATCTGATATTTTGTTACTGTTTTGCTAATATGTGAAATATGAATGCCGAACACTTCTATATGGATGCAAATGATGAGGAAATTGCCGGCTAAAATATGCAATATTTTCGACTAATCAAATTCCCCCAAACTTAATTTCGATCGTCTCGAGCTAACTGTTTTATTAAAAAGAGAAGGAGAAAATAAAGAAAGAGAAAAACTAACTAGCACACTTTCGTAGGCAACACGATTGCATTGAGCACGTGCAACAAGCCTTTAAACCTCTAGGTGTCCTTAGTAGGAGGAGTGTTGTCTCCTGAGGGTTTTCAGCGGATTGCACCCTCAAAATCCAATAATAAAAGAAAGATCATGAATATTACATTTAAAGAAAAGAATTGTGAAAGAAAAGCTTTGAAAATTAGGGTTTCCAACTAAGCTAGCTTTTTGGTTGTCATGAGCCCTATCTTAATGGTCATGAAAAGATGTTAGAAATCACGTCCTCCCTCAATAAAACATCGTCTTATTTTTCATTCCTATCTTTCTTCCAAACATCGATCATATACCCCTGCGTGTGTGTAAAGACATCCCTACACCCGGAGAATTCAATTCAAGCTATCATACTCTTGCCCATCAGCCTCAGTACTTTTTAATTAATGAATATTTAGACGAGATTGCTCACACACTTTCATGCGACCGTTAATACTTCTTGAGGTACTAACCGACCGATTACTCCTGTGCTTGCTTACTTGGTGTATTTTCCTCGTCTTGCACCACCTCAGGCATAGCAGTGACTCCCAGACCAGTTGGCCTTAGGGCACTAGGTGAAGAGGCACCCTCGCTATACATTTTTATTGCCCTCGGTGATAACAAAACCAGTGTCCATTTTTCTCACCACTTTATATTTTTATTCATTTTTTTTCTTTTTATTTCCTTCATACATCGGCTTTAAGACAAGAGCATTTCAAGGTATCCTCTACTATCCCAGGCTTCAAGACGTGTGTAAGTGCGAATAGCAGGGTATCAACGTTCAAAATGTTTGGCTTCCATAATAGAAACTATTTTTCAGACTTATTTTTATCCTCAGATTAGTGACGTCTTTCATCTTACTAACCCTTGGGATAACAGCTCATAACTACTTATTACTAGTTCGTATAAGAAAACTTCTAATTTTCTTAGTTTTCTTAAATTTTTCTAATCTCATGGATGTAATTTTTCACTATCTAAACTTTTATTATCTTATTTATGTACAAAAATATTTTTATTTTTTTGAAATTTTTTAAATTTTTATAGGTTTTCGAAAATGTTTTGTGCTTATGCAGATGATATGCAAATGATGCGAAAATAAGCACAAACCTCCCCCAAACTTGTTTTCAACAGTGTCCTCACTGTTGCCTTCTGCTAAATCTTGAAAAACCTGTAAACTTGGGAGGAATTTATTAGTGGGGGCAAAATATTTAAGTGAAGAACCTCCCCCAAACTTATTTTTGGCTCAAGATTTTGTAAAACTTTTCTTTTCAAGAGCCAGAAAAAAGATATCCCCCCAAAGTTGAGTTATGCAATGTTAATCTTTTGAAAAAATCACCTGAGGGGATCAAGAATCATTGGTCGATACCAAGCTTTGCAAAGACCGAATGTCAACACCAACCATTCAAAATTTTTATCAATGCAGTGCTCTGGTTGGTGGAAGAAGAAGTGTGGAAATAGTAAGTGGTGGAATAGAATGTGTGTGCGTCTCATTTTGGAGAGACGATGCAGTGAGTGTGATGGATTACTCGCATTCTTCTTACAAGTCAGAAGAAGGGGTGGAGGTTCAATTTCATTGATTTGGACATGATTCATCTCAACACCCGTGCTTTTTAGAAATGCGAGTTCATCAGCGAAGATCTCCTCAAAAGTTTCATCTATACCCCGAAGAATAATGTCATCACAAAGTGCGGGGTGATCTTCAGACTCTAAAAGCAGTTCATAATCAGTGTTAATTGTTGACCCAGATATCTTGGTGGAAGAGTCCGTATGTGTATGATACATAATTGGGTCAAACAATAACGTATGAAAAGAGTCAAGATCGGTATTATGAGGGTCATCAAATTCGCTGCTGTCGACATCCATTAAGTCGACAGAACAGACCTGAGCAGTAGGTTCGGAGGGTACACTTCCTAACTTGTAAATGTTCATCTCAATTGTCCTCTTCCCGAAGGATAGGGTCATAGAACCGTTACGACAATTGATGATAGCGTTGGAAGTGGCCAAAAAGGGGCGACCTAAAATCACCGGAATTTGATTCCGTGAGTTCGCTACAGGCTGTGTATCAATTACAATAAAGTCCACAGGGAATATAAATTCCCCGATTTTTATTAACACATCCTCTAGTTCACCCCTAGGTCTGGTGATTGATCGGTCAGCCATCTGGAGAGTGCAAGGAGATGGTTTCAACTCTCCGATCCCTAACTGCTCATAAACTGAGAAAGGAAGCTGGTTAACACTAGCCCCGAGGTCTAGTAGAGCACGGTTAATGTGTTTTTCCCCGATAGAGATGGAAATCGTAGGATAACCAGGATCCTTACGTTTTCTCGGTAATTGCTGGGGGAAAGCCGTGTCTACTGTTTTTGCCATGAATATCTTCTTGGGCATTTGTTTCTTCCTCTTTCTAGTGCACAAGTCTTTAAGAACTTTCGCATATGCAGGGACTTGTTGGATAGCATCTAGAAGAGGGATATTGATGTTAACCCGTTTAAACATCTCAGTGATCTTCTCCATATGTGGACTTGGTGTGTTAGCCCTTAACCGATTAGGATAAGGTGCTTTAGCAATAAGCGCTGGGTCCATTATATGAGAAGGAAGTGTGTGTGGAACCGATCCCAGAATAGAAGTGGGAATCGTCCGTGGAGGGTTAAAAGAGGTGGGCTGAAGTGGCGAGCCTTTTGGAAAACGAAGAATAGGCTCGGAAGACGGTGGTGGGGTAGAAGAACTGGGGTCAGAACTAGAAGTGTGTGTGTGAGGAAAGGTCTCAGCCGGGGTGTTGATAGGATTGTCAATATCATCAACTTCTTCCCCAACATGATTGTCAAGCACTCTTCCAGATCTCAACGTGGTGATTGCATTCACATGATGTGAATAACCAGGATTTGGTAAGGGTTGAGCTGGAAGTTTCCCTTTCTCTCTTGCACTAATTTCGGCTTTTAATCGTGCAATTTATTCTTCCATTGATTTAATACTCTCGTTTTGGGACGCAGAGTTTTTCTCAATTTTATCGACAGAAGACTTCATTTCAGCCGAAACTTGCATTATATTTGATAAGACCAAATTCATGTATTGTGCAAAAGAAGAGGATTCATCAGTTCCGGTCAACTGTAAAGGACTAGACAGTGCAGGTGTGTTGACCAGATTTTGAAAATTATGTGCTTGAAAGGGGTGCTGACTCAATTGAAGTTGTGGTTGCTGTTGTGGTGGAGGGACCCTTTGGAAATTGTTTTGGTTTGGAACCGTGTTTTGAGAGTGTGATTGGTTCCAAGCAAAGTTAGGGTGATTCCTCCAACCCTGATTATATGTGGAAGAAAAAGGATCGTTTCTCGGTCTTTGAAATGCGGCATTGGTATGCTCACGACCTTGAAACGGACATTCTTCCGTCAAGTGAGACGGATCAGAACAGCAGCCACATACAGTTTTGGAAAGTGACATTTGATTAAGGGAGGCAGCTAAAAATTTGTTTTCCATAGTCTCGAGTTTCTTGTGTATAGCTGAAATATCAGCTCTAACTCCTATGGAAACATCTGATTGGTTGTTGCCACTCCTAAATGATGGACTTTCCCACTGTAAAGACTTTTCAGCGAACTCTTCTAAATATCGCCAAGCTTCCCCATTATCCTTAGTCATGAAGGTACCTTGACACATGTTTTCAAGACTCTGTTTAGTGTTAGGGTTACTGTCATCATATATGATTCGACAAAGCTCCCATCTCGGGATGCCGTGATGAGGACATTGAACCAATAGATCCTTGAAACGTTTAAAGCATTTAGAGAATGGTTCAGTAGGGAGCTGGGCAAATTGATTCAGTTCGCTACGGATTCGAGCTGTCTTTTGTATTGGGTAAAATTTCTTAAGGAATGCAGCAACGAATTCTTCCCAATTCGTAATAGAGTGTGCGATAGTGTTATATAGCCACTTCTCGGCTATATCGCACAAGGTAAATGGAAGAAGTCGTAGACGCATCGCATTCACTGAAAGTTGTGACGTACCCATCATTGCGCATACGTTTTCAAATTTGGTAATGAAAACGTAAGCGTCCTCAGTCTCGAGTCCGTGGAATTTGGGTAAAAGGTTGATGTACTGGGGTTTAATTTCAAAGTTATCCCCATTGGCTGGTGGTGTGGATAAGCAGGTCGAAAGAGGACCTCGAAGTGGATAGCACCTCTCCTGGAGAGAGATGCGGGGTGGATTCTGCGCACCAACGGACGGCGGCAGATTAGGGTTAAAGAAGTTCGATGGAGGTGGATCCATCGATGTGGGTGTGGTAGTGGGTAAAGAAGAATTAAATGGAGAAATATCGACTTTGGAGTCGATAAAGGGTACGCGGACTAAACGGGCACTAGAATCCCGTGTCCAGCCTATCTTGTACTAAAAAGGGTTAGTACAAGTGGCAGCGTTTGACTAATAATTGTTGGAGATAGTGCCCTCAGAGTCAATTATTGGATCACAGGCACGTGATTGCAATGATTGAGGGAGGACCTATCCCGGTAGGACAGTCTTACTCGAGATGATAGTCTGCTATCTGGTTTATCTTTATCATCGTGTACTGCTTTAGGTGACCTGACATGTCGCTATTACACGTTGATAGAGCCCCTAGGATTCTTGCTTGACTGCCAGCAGTATGATGGCGATCATATACGTGGGAGCTGGTAGTCTATAAGCACATCCTTAAAAGGTCCCTAGTCGTAGGAGTTTCGAGACAGGGCATCGATAATCCATTAGTAGACTAGTGTATACAGTCGAGACCCCGACGAGGGGCGGTGGCTGGTCTCACAAGCCACTGGTGTCAGTTGGTTCACCTAAGATGTATACAGGTGCTCATTGGGTTATGAGTACACCGGACAGGACTCGCCGGGAACCTGCTAGTTGGTCTTATACCAGATGTCAGATAGCAGTTCCCTGGTGACATGTGTACAGGTTAGTTCATCGACCTGGGGATCGTCATTTGTCTCGTGTGAGTTCCCACTGTACTTTGATTACTACCCTACCACGGCTCAAAGGAGTCGTGCAAACAGGTTTTAGTTGGGTACAGTCCCGAGCCACATGGAGGCAGTGAGCGGATCTTCAGGGGTTCGTCTCTCCCGGTATTGGGGGTGAGGTCGCGCTGTGTCTAGGAGAGCCATTACACAAAGCCCTCGGCCGAGGCAGGAGATTTACTGGTAGGTATTCCAGTAGTATCTCAGGGTGTTCTGGGCTACACTCCGACACGACTTGTACCGCTTTTGGGGGTCTGATTTTTACCAACCCCCTAGGCCCACCATGCGATGCTCATAGAAGAACGGACCGGACTGTACGGATATTGTCACTGACAGGCTCAGTAGGGTGTCAGGATGAGTTCGCTCATCGACGTCCCTTTTGGTCAATAGCTGGTGGCCCGTCACGTACTAGCTAATACCTCTGACGTGCTAGTGGTTAAATCCACAACCATAGTATTGACGAGTCTTTAGAGTCCACCACACTTTCAGTTACTCAAGCTTTCGGGCGAAACGCTGTAGAGGCCGTATGGAGATATGGCAGGGTCCGATCAGAGACGTGCGGTATTGCACGGATCAGGATCGGACGGTTTGTACTAGTGGCCGTATGGTTATATGGCAGGGTTCGATCAGATACGTGCGGTATTGCACGGATCAGGATCGAACGGATTTTACTACCCGGCTTTGGTTTAAGCCGGTCCTAGTTTAGTACAGTGTAGATTTTGTCTCATTGCATTTGTATCCGGTCGGAATACAGATGCGGGTGTGTATGCACAGTATCGGGGTTTTCCTGTAATTTATTACGGGACCAGTTTTCTGGAGTTGCCAGTATGCATTCCGTTCCGGCCGGTTTTCCTTTGTTCTTTCCCGGCCGGACTTTTCCGATGGAGGGGGTTATTTGCAAGTTTGCAAATAACATTTGTGGAGGGGGTATCTTGCATATTGGTGGCATCATGATAGTATTTCATGATGAGATCCTTTTTCTTTCTTATCCTTTGCTTTTTGTTGATGAGAAAGGATTAAGATTGATTTGGAGTTGATGTGAGGTTTGCTTTTGATATGGTCACCATTCTCTTTCTCCTACACTCACCTCCCTTGTATAATTCCCTCCACTATTCTCACATGTATAAGGCCGGCCACTTTTGAGAGGGGAGATGAGAGAGTTTTCTTTTGGTGTGGATGTGGGAAAATTATCATTCATATCATTTTTCCATTGCTACCAAAATTCCCAAGTTCATTTCTCAACCTCATTCCTCCATCAAGGCAACATAACCCCAAAGAGACAAGCATCATCTACACTACATTCTACAGCAAATCTTGGGCGCGTCGGCTTGCCAACTTCGGGCCCGAGTTGCCTCGGTATTGAGGTGGGAGCCCGTAAAAGATGCAGACGATGTGGTGCCCTTCCGACAAGGATGCGACGACCGGAGTTTCCGCGGGAGATTGGGACGACGATGAGAAGACCGGAGGACTCGGATCACTCGGTATATCTCTCACCCTTTCTCTTGTTAGCTAGTATCGGTTAATGGTTACCATCCGGGTATATTGTCCGCGGTAGCGCCAGTTTCCAAGTAAGGAAAATTTTTGATTCCGCATTTTGGCCTCGGATAGACGGCCGGGGCGCTGCCGTGGCCAACAATAATTAGGGGTATGAATGAATGCGGTGTTTGCTTTGAAAAAGGGACGGATTTTCTTTTGAAAAAAAATGATGCGACACAACAAATGCAGCACACAAACCCTAGAATCTAGTGGTCACCTAGGTCCGGCTCTAGACCGCTCCTAACTGCCAAAAGACAAGTCGCAGGATAAATCCTCCACTGCCTCTTTGTCCCCCTGTGGCCAGGTAAGTGGGAAGGTACTCCACTACGTAAGTAGTGGGCCTAATTAATAACCACTAGCCTTCGACACACTTTCCTTAGACACCACAAGAAAACGCGAATAAGCAATGAATTATCTGTAAGTCCACGTTGCGACCCCCAGTTCTTACGGGGAGGCGGAAACGGTATAAAAATCAAATTTTTAGCGCATGGGGCAACATGGACTAACAAAGTCGGGATCTTTTCTAAACTAAACTAGCAAACATGCAAAGGAGAGTTAACTACTCGGCAAAGTGGTTATACCTAACTTGAACTCCTTCTTCTTGAAACCTAGTAGAGGTTGATGGTTCTCTTCTCGTCGCCATCTTCCGTCAAAGATGGATCCACCTGAGGGTTCAACCTTCGGGCTCTTTCTCGAACTTGGAGAGAACTAGAATCTTCGGCTTGCTAAACCTTTAATCCTAGAGTGAGTAGAGAGTGTCTAAGGGGTGCTTTTCTTTTAAGGAGAGGGATTCTCAACACATGAGAAGGGTTCTCCTTTTGCTAGAGGAAGAAGAAGATGAAGTGAGGAGAGAGAAGCCAAATGATAGAATGAGCTCTTTTCTTTTTGCAACCATAACAAAAAGCAAAAGAATTATCAAATTAATAATAATAATGAAAATGAAAAGGTTGATGGAAGGTTTTGGAATGACCATTATCATTTCAAACATTAAATGAATTTGATAGAATCAAAGAGCATCTTTCTTTTGTAATGATGATGGTCAAAACTTCAACCATGGTCAACAAGTCAACCATGGTCAACAAGTCAACATAAAAACCAACCATGACACAATTTCATTTTATTAATATTATTAATTGATATAACATAAATCCATTAGGGTTTGGAAAAAGACGACTGTCAACTGTGCATACGCACCCGTTCCGAAACCCTAATGAAAAGTCATCTTCCTCCTCCTCAAATAACTGTGCATACACACCTGCATTCTTGTTCCGAGGAACATGAATACTGAGAGATAAAAGCAACCCCAAAACATATACCGGTATCTGACTCAAACCAGAGCCAGCCGGTAATATCCGTCCGGACTCCAAACGTGCACAAGTGCGCGGATGAGAACGAACCCTGTCGCAAAACCATGCGACCTCTACTCTGTTTTGCCCAGAGGCGAATACCCTCTGTGTGGAACTCTAAAAACTCGACACTACGCTGGCAGTGGGTTTAACCACAGACCGCAAGCGGCACTAGCTATGCGTAACGGTCCCCAGGTAGATGCCGACAAGAAGGCTGACGAGGTGAAACCCTATCTGTACTCCTACTGAGTCTGAATGTGACAGTCTCCGTACAGTCCGGTCTGTTCGTCTGATACATCGCATGTCGGGCCTAGGGGGCGGTAAAACGTCAGTCCCCTAATAGCGGTACAAGTCGTGTCGGAGTGAAGCCCAAAACACCCTGAGATAACACTGGAAGCCTACCAGTATATCTCGCTTGCCCTGGCCAGGGACTACTCGTGTAATGGCTCTCCTAGACACAGCGCGATGTCAACCCCCAATACCCGGAGAGACGAATCCTGTCTAACCGTCACTGCCTCCAAGTGCTTTGGGACTGCACCCAACCACCACCTGTTTGCACGACTCCTTTGAGCCGTGGTAGGGAAGTGATCAAAGTGCAGTGGGAACACACTCGAGGCGAAGTGCCAGTGTCAAGTCAGCGGACTAAGCTGTACTCATGTCACCTGGGAACTGATAACTGACGATAGGTATAATACCAACCTGTCAGTTCCCGACGAGTCATGTCCAGTGTACTCGTAACCCAACGAGCACCCGTATACTATCTCCAGTACGACGTACTGATGGCTGTGGGATAGACCATCTCCCACACTGGGATGAGAAGCGCATACGCTAGTCTACTCCGGAGTATCGATGCCCTGTCTCGATAGTCCTGCGACTAGGGACCTGTATAAGGATGTGCTTATAGATTACCCAGCCCCCACTAGTGTGACTTCCATCACAACGCTGGTAATCAAGCAAAGATCCTAAGGGCTCCACTAATACGTATAAGTGATATACTGAAATAAACACAAGTACACATTGAAGTAGAAACAAACCAAGTAGCATACTACTATATTGAGCAAGATTGTTTATACAAGGTGAATATCCCAAGCTTCCATCAAGTAATATACAAACTTGTATGATACAGTAATGGCCTCTAGGGCATATACACTAACAATCTCCCACTTGCACTAAGGCCATGAACTGGCGTATCGAAGACCTATCATCTCGATCAGCCGCTCGAACTGAGTCTGGGGTAAGGCCTTGGTGAATGGATCTGCAGTGTTCTCTTCTGAAGCAACCCTCCGAACCTCGATCTCCTTGCGATCCACGATCTCCCTGATCAGGTGATACCGCCTCAAGATGTGCCTGGATCTCTGATGGGACCTGGGTTCCTTCGCTAAAGCTATATCCCCGTTGTTGTCGCAATACAGAGGTACTGGGTCAACAATGGACGGAACCACCTGAAGTTCTTTCAAGAACTTCCTTATCCAGACAGCTTCTTTTGCGGCATCAGATGCAGCGATATATTCCGCTTGCATAGTCGAGTCCGCAACGGTTTCCTGTTTGGAGCTCTTCCAACACACCGCCCCTCCATTGAGGGTAAAGACAAAACCCGACATGGACTTGGAATCATCCTTGTCATTCTGGAAGCTGGAGTCAGCGAAGGCCTCGATCTGGAGGTCTTTTCCGCCATACACCAAGAACATCTCCTTAGTCCTTCTCAGGTACTTGAGAATGTTCTTTACCGCTATCCAGTGTTTCTCCCCAGGGTTTGACTGCTACCGGCTTACCACACTCAGTGCATAAGCTACATCCGGTCTGGTACACAACATCGCATACATTATAGAGCCTACCGCAGAAGCGTAGGGTATAATAGACATTCGATCCCTCTCCAAATCAGTCTTGGGAGACATCTCTTTAGAGAGGGTGATCCCGTGACAAGCCGGTAGGTTACCGCGCTTGGAATCTTCCATACTGAATCTTTTCACTATGGTGTCGATGTACCTGGACTGAGAAAGTCCTAATATCCTCTTGGATCTATCACGATGGATCCGGATCCCCAGGATGTAAGAGGCATCACCCAGGTCTTTCATGGAGAACCTGTGCGACAAGAACCCCTTGACAGATTGTAGCATAGGAATGTCATTTCCTATTAAGAGAATGTCATCCACGTATAAAACGAGGAATACTACAGTTCTCGCTATAAATCTACTATAGATGCATGGTTCATCTGGATTTTTGATAAAGCCAAATTCCTTGACCGTCTCATCAAAACAGATGTTCCAACTCCGCGATGCCTGCTTTAGTCCATAGATGGACTTAAGCAACTTGCACACCTTTCCGCTGCTCCCACTCTGAATGAAACCCTCTGGCTGATCCATATAGACACACTCCTCTAAATTTCCATTTAGAAAAGCGGTCTTTACATCCATCTGCCAAATCTCATAATCGTGGAAGGCAGCAATGGCAAGAAGGATCCGAATGGATTTCAGCATAGCCACTGGAGAAAAGGTTTCGTCATAGTCCAAGCCAGGTCTTTGACGGAAACCCTTTGCTACAAGTCTAGCTTTATAGGTCTCAACCTGTCCATCTACACCAATCTTCCTTTTGAAGATCCACTTGCATCCTACGGATTTTACCCCGTCTGGAGCAATGTCCAACGTCCATACTTTGTTGGTGTACATGGACTCCATTTCGGTCCGCATTGCATCCAGCCATTTTACCGAGTCAACGCTCTGAACGGCCTGCTGGAAGCTAGTAGGCTCATCATAATCTATGATACAATCCTCTCGATCCCCGTCTATGAGAAAACCGTAGTATCTCTCGGGCGGATGAGACTGCCTACTACTCCTGCGGAGCGGCATAGGAATGTCCTGTTCTTTTGAACTTACTGGCTCTTCCAAGCTTTTAGTAATAGCTTGTGGTTCTGGAATTTCTTCCAGTTCTATTGCGTTCCCACTTATCTGGGTTTCCAAAAACTCAGTTTCCAAGAAGCGGGCATGTTGAGAAACAAAAACCTTTTGTTCCTCAGCGGAATAGAACAGATACCCCCTGGAGTTCTTTGGGTATCCCACAAACTTGCACTGTACTGAGCGTGCCTCGAGCTTGTCCGCATGCTGCTTTATTACAAAAGCTGGACATCCCCATATCTTAAGGTACTTAAGACAGGGTTTCTTCCCACTCCACATCTGATATGGAGTGGTAGGCACAGTCTTGGTGGGAGCCTTGTTCAAGAGATATGCAGCTGCTTCTAGTGCATAGCCCCAGAAAGATCGCGGTAACTCAGCCTTACTCATCATGGAACGAACCATATCCAATAGGGTTCGATTCCTCCTTTCCGATACACCGTTATGTTGCGGAGTGTATGGAGGAGTACGCTGAGAGAGAATTCCATTCTCTTTTAAATAGTCCAGGAACTCGGCACTTAAGTATTCACCATCTCGATCCGATCTTAGAATCTTAATACTTTTGCCTGTTTGGTTTTCAACTTCATTCTTGTAATCCCGAAATTTCTCAAAGGCCTCGGATTTGTGCTTCATCAAGAAGACATGTCCATACCTAGAGAAATCGTCTGTGAAAGTAATGAAGTATGAATAACCGCTTCGCGCATGTATAGACATTGGACCACACACGTCACTGTGTATAAGTCCCAAGAGCTCGCTCGCTCTTATTCCGTGTCCAGTGAACGGAGTCTTTGTCATCTTTCCCATGAGACAAGATTCACAAGTGGCATAAGACTGATACTCGAACGGATCCAAGTATCCTTCTTTATGTAACTTAGTCAACCGTGTCTCATTGATGTGACCCAGTCTACAATGCCATAAGAAAGCCTGATTGATATAAGGAGACTTTCTTTTGTGTGTATTCTGGACATTGAAAATCTGTGGTTGGTTTAACACGTATATACCATTGCTCAATGTACCTGACCCAATCAGAACTTGATTAAGGTGAATGTTTACAACATTACTTACAAACGCAAATTCATAACCTTCTTTAGAAACCAAAGATACAGAAATGATATTACAAGTTGCGTTGGGTACAAAAAAGCAATTACGCAAAACCAAAACATGCCCATCTGACATTCCCAGGTGATAGTCCCCCACGGCTTTAGCATCCATGCTAGCTCCGTTCGCAACTCTGAGGGTCATGTCACCTGCCTTCGAAAACCTACGGTTTCTCAACACCTGCAATGAATTACAGATATGAGATCCTGATCCGGTATCCAATACCCAGGAAGTAGAGTTTATCGAAAGACAGTTTTCAATAACATACACACCTGAAGCTAAAGCCGCAACCTGCTTCAGTTCCTGTGTCCTGGCTTTCCAAGCCCTGCAATTTTTCTTCCAGTGTCCACTTTTATGACAATAGAAGCATTCTTCCTTTCCCACAAGCTTCCCCGCAATCTTTGTTGCCATTTCTTTTCCCTTCGTACCCACTTTACTAACACCGCCTCTTGGTTTGGCGGGGGCTTTCTTCCTCTTTCCCTTGGCTTTCGCCTTGGACCTAGAGGAAGAAGATCCTCCTACAAACAAAGCGGGTGTTTCCCTACCTTTCTGTAGGGTGCCCTCTGCGCTCCTCAGCATGTTGAGGAGTTCTGAAAGTTCAACTTCCTTTTCTTGTAAGTTGAAGTTCAGTATGAACTGGGCATAAGTAGATGGAAGGGACTGGAGAATTAAATCCGTATAGAGTTCACTTTCCAACGTGGTCCCCAGTTCCGCGAGCTCCTCAATGTAGCCAATCATCTTAAGCACGTGGTCCACTACCGATGATCCGATGGCTAACTTTGCCGAAAACAACTTCTTCGACACTTCGTATCTTGCGATACGAGACTGCTCTCCATACAGTTCTTTTGTATGAAGAAATATGGATTCCAAATCCATATTCTCGTGCCTCCTCTGATGTTCATTGTCCATCGAGGCAAGCACGAGGCACCTGGCATTCGCGCAATCAATCTCCCAAGTCTTACGGATTTCCTTATCCGCGACGCTGGAGGTGGGACCTGGGACGGGGGGAGCTTTGGTGGTAAGAAGATACCCCAGCTTGTCGTAAGTGATTGCCATCTTGACATTCCTGAGCCAATCTTTGTAGTTTGGCCCTGTCAATATATTTTTATCTAGAAGTAACTTAAGTCCAGTCATGTCGATTGGTCGCTGCAATTAGGAGAGAGAGAAGAAACACTTTAGCACGATGCTCTTGCAAGTTTAGAAGGGTTTTTAGTTTTTCTAAACAGGATGGCTCCCACTGTCTCTCGAATCCCTCCTCAAACCATAAAGGAAGAATTAGTCGGGATCAATCCCACCGCACAATACTTGCTTAACCGTTCAGCCAGGCCAGTGTCGGTACTTCGAGGGAGGTTTTCCAACGCTTTCGCGAAGTTCCTTAATTAAATAACCTCTTTTCCCTGGGGGCGTAGCCCCGCTAACACCTTTCTAGGCACCTACTAGGTTTATAGCATTGATCGTTTAGTGAGAAATTTCCCGAGGAATAGCATATACTCACAGTAGGATCGGGATCCAAATATCATCGCGTGACGAAACTGAAGGAATCCTACCAGAATCACCACACTCCAAATGGTATGCAAATCTAGCAAGTTTCAGTACTTATGAAACTCCCGATGTGGATTTTTGCCCCATGCTCTTATGACCTTGACGAAGGTCAACAAATCATAAGTCACATGTCAAGTTCCGCCCGTCATTTTCCAGGTTAATTTGAATCCACCCGTATATACCCTTGACGAAGGTCAACAAGGCAATACGACTGTCCCAAACCAACGCATCTATCTATGCTACATATGAACACCCAACAGCTACCAATCTCTATGCCTTGACGAAGGTCAACAAACATAGCTTGAATACTATTGAATATCCATACGAAACGACGGAGGGCTACGAATGGTTTTGGCGAAACCGTGAACGTAGTGAACTTGATATAATCGATGGAACGAGATAGCTTTTAGAAGGAGTGTCTCAATCTCCGCATTTTAAAAGTTAGTTTTGAAAAGAACCGAGTGGTTTTTCGAAAGTGTTCCAACGACTTTAACTTGGTTTATTATCTTGCATTAGTTCTTTTAATGCGTGATATTCTTGCATTAGTTCTTTTAATGCGTCCCATCATTTAAATCCTACCATTGCAGAAAACAACCAAAATATGACGTACGCTTATGCCATTCGCATTCGCCACGGGGCCCCGTCATCACCCGTTAGGTTACTTAACTAACGACAGAGCGGGGGCTGGGCTAGCGCGGCTGTAAAACATAAGCAACGCCTAAATAGTTATAAATATAGCAATGATAGACATTACAGATCACAGATGAATACATTGGATATACTAGGAATCCGCAATCCGTTCGAGCCTGCAACGAAAAGCGGATTACACGGTCGCGGTGAATAGCCAATACCCCACCCAAGACCCCTACGGGTGCGGCAAACTACCCGCCAAGTACTCGGCAGTTTGTGCACCCCTCCATGGGTCTATCTTAGGAGAAAAAATAGTAAAAAGAATTATACAATGACGGCAACAACCCCGACCCGGTTGTGCGGCCAAACAAATAATAATATTACATCAATTTATATTTACAATGAATGAAAGAAAAACAAAAGCTCATCTCACATCCATCCCGGCTATTCACCCGAGACAGTCCAACACATTCATATACACATTCCAATATCAAACACAGATCACAGAGATGTGTAACCCCGACTAATCGACTTATAGCGATTAGCCGACGTTCAATACATACAAACATCACCGATATAACCAACATAGTCCAAGTGTAGTGAAGTTCAGAAAAAATACGGAATTATAGGCCCCCAAAAATAAATTTCTATTCTGGAAAATCTGGGCACATATAATATATTTGAAAAATCCCAAAATCCTACCAGAAGAACACTGCACGAAAAACGATCACAAGAGGAAACAAAACGGCGGCGGTTCCGCGGCCTAAGCCACCTATTGCCGCGGAACCGCGGCGCTTTAAGGGAATCATGCGATCGTTTTTCTTGGGTGTTCACACAAAACCCTGAGCCGAATTTAGGTGTATAACAAATCTTGTTTTGACCAGAAACAATTTTAACAGAAACTAGGGTTTTGTAAAAGTTTGGTTTTTGGATTTTTCGGTTCCGAACTTCGTTACACTTCACTACCAAGCTAGTTTAAGTTTAGTTAGGCTCTGATACCACTGTAAGTCCACGTTGCGACCCCCGGTTCTTACGGGGAGGCGGAAACGGTATAAAAATCAAATTTTTAGCGCATGGGGCAACATGGACTAACAAAGTCGGGATCTTTTCTAAACTAAACTAGCAAACATGCAAAGGAGAGTTAACTACTCGGCAAAGTGGTTATACCTAACTTGAACTCCTTCTTCTTGAAACCTAGTAGAGGTTGATGGTTCTCTTCTCGTCGCCTTCTTCCGTCGAAGATGGATCCACCTGAGGGTTCAACCTTCGGGCTCTTTCTCGAACTTGGAGAGAACTAGAATCTTCGGCTTGCTAAACCTTTGATCCTAGAGTGAGTAGAGAGTGTCTAAGGGGTGCTTTTCTTTTAAGGAGAGGGATTCTCAACACATGAGAAGGGTTCTTCTTTTGCTAGAGGAAGAAGAAGATGAAGTGAGGAGAGAGAAGCCAAATGATAGAATGAGCTCTTTTCTTTTTGCAACCATAACAAAAAGCAAAAGAATTATCAAATTAATAATAATAATGAAAATGAAAAGGTTGATGGAAGGTTTTGGAATGACCATTATCATTTCAAACATTAAATGAATTTGCTAGAATCAAAAAGCATCTTTCTTTTGTAATGATGATGGTCAAAACTTCAACCATGGTCAACAAGTCAACCATGGTCAACAAGTCAACATAAAAACCAACCATGACACAATTTCATTTTATTAATATTATTAATTGATATAACATAAATCCATTAGGGTTTGGAAAAAGACGACTGTCAACTGTGCATACGCACCCGTTCCGAAACCCAAATGAAAAGTCCTCTTCCTCCTCCTCAAATAACTGTGCATACACACCTGCATTCTTGTTCCGAGGAACATGAATACTGAGAGATAAAAGCAACCCCAAAACATATACCGGTATCTGACTCAAACCAGAGCCAGCCGGTAATATCCGTCCGGACTCCAAACGTGCACAAGTGCGCGGAGGAGAACGAACCCTGTCGCAAAACCATGCGACCTCTACTCTGTTTTGCCCAGAGGCGAATACCCTCTGTGTGGGACTCTAAAGACTCGACACTACGCTGGCAGTGGGTTTAACCACAGACCGCAAGCGGCACTAGCTGTGCATAACGGTCCCCAGGTAGATGCCGACAAGAAGGCTGACGAGATGAACCCCCATCTGTACTTCTACTGAGTCTGAATGTGACAGTCTCCGTACAGTCCGGTCTGTTCGTCTGATACATCGCATGTCGGGCCTAGGGGGCGGTAAAACGTCAGTCCCCTAATAGCGGTACAAGTCGTGTTGGAGTGAAGCCCAAAACACCCTGAGATAACACTAGAAGCCTACCAGTATATCTCGCTTGCCCTGGCCAGGGACTACTCGTGTAATGGCTCTCCTAGACACAGCGCGATGTCAACCCCCAATACCGGGAGAGACGAATCCTGTCTAACTGTCACTGCCTCCAAGTGCTTCGGGACTGCACCCAACCACCACCTGTTTGCACGACTCCTTTGAGCCGTGGTAGGGTAGTGATCAAAGTGCAGTGGGAACACACTCGAGGCGAAGTGCCAGTGTCAAGTCAGCGGACTAAGCTGTACTCATGTCACCTGGGAACTGATAACTGACGATAGGTATAATACCAACCTGTCAGTTCCCGACGAGTCATGTCCAGTATACTCGTAACCCAACGAGCACCCGTATACTATCTCCAATACGACGTACTGATGGCTGTGGGACAGACCATCTCCCACACTGGGATGAGAAGCGCATACGCTAGTCTACTCCGGAGTATCGATGCCCTGTCTCGATAGTCCTGCGACTAGGGACCTGTATAAGGATGTGCTTATAGATTACCCAGCCCCCACTAGTGTGACTGCCATCACAACGCTGGTAATCAAGCAAAGATCCTAAGGGCTCCACTAATGCGTATAAGTGATATACTGAAATAAACACAAGTACACATTGAAGTAGAAACAAACCAAGTAGCATACTACTATATTGAGCAAGATTGTTTATACAAGGTGAATATCCCAAGCTTCCATCAAGTAATATACAAACTAGTATGATACAGTAATGGCCTCTAGGGCATATACACTAACAATATCCACGGCCTTCTTCTGTCCTAATTGAGCGCGACAGTCCTTAGAGTCATCTCTAGATTTCTTTTAGTTAATGTGGGTCAATGCGGATGCAAGTTTTGCGATTTTCGGGGCCTAGGAAGGGTAATGAAATCCCCACCTAATTTGGATTTGGCCGTGCCCCTTAATATCCGTATTTCGAATGCAAACAACCAAGAAATAAAATCACGCACAAATTTAATTTTGCAATTTGCGAGCTACTATTCTTTGCAAAGAATCCTGCAGAGAATTTTCAGTTGGAGCTAAAAAGAGGAGAGATGAGAAGGTAAGAATTTACCTGAGAGAAAAATTTTGCAGAGATCCCCCAAGAATGTCGCGGTTCCGCGGCAATTGGGCACTTAGGCCGCGCTTCCGCGGTCTCGTGATGAGATCACTCCTCCAAAAATTTTCAGGGAGCTTCTGTACACTCCCTCAGCTCTCTGGTATATTCCAAATTTTTTTTTACAATTTCCAGCAAGCTCCAGATCTCCTTGCAATGAAACACAACAAATTGTTTTGGGTTTGCACGAATTTTGATCTCAAAAATCTCAATGAAATAAATCTTTCAATTCAAAACTATAATATGAAACGAATTAGCGCGTAATCCCCGGCAACGGCGCCATTTGATTGAAACGAAAATTTCAAGACTGTGTGAATCGAATAAAATGAATGAGTTTCTTTGTGTCGGTAATTAGAAAATTGAATAAAGTTCACAATCAAAGAATTATATTTGACCGCAATCAATTACGGTGTCAGTTGTAGATCGTAAGCGAGTGCGGATCGTCCACAGGGATTGTGCGATTCGTTTTTATATCTGATTTGTTTGAATTGAAAAGTTAATCGAAAAGAAAACAAAACATGATTCAAGATTTTATCAAATGTTTCAAGTGTCACTATTCTAATCAAGAATCAAGAAAACTAATAAACAATCAAGAATCGGGTTTCGATGATATTTCCAACCAAATGTCAAGAATCTAAATGAGGCTCGCAGGAATCGATCGGATCTATAGACGTGATGTAATCTCAAGATAACGTGTTCTTTTCCTTCGAAGGATTGATACTAGATCGATGATGATCGACGAGAGTTAGGGCTTTCTCGTGAAACTAGGGTTTCATCATTTAACCCTTGTTCTTTCGTCGATATCATTCACATTCTAACCTCTAGCAATTTCAAGAAACGATCGCAACTCCCCAATTTCGAGCGATATCAATCAAGAAAGCATCGTAACGAAATGGGTCGTCGGTTCTTGAACTTGCTAGGGTTTACAAAACTCGTAGGAATCAAGAATCGTTTTCAGATATATTACATCATCATTCTATTGATCGTCTCGACTCTTCGACGAGCGGAGTATTACTCAAACATCACAACAAGAATTACAACTAGAAATTTAGATTGAATCATGATACAAGAATTTAAAGAAAACAAGATAAAAGAATTTCACCTTTTATTTATATCAACAATTTGATTACAGTCGCTCAAGAACTACAAGAGGAAGAACTAAATTGTCGACTTGGCTTCGCTCGGCTTCATGAGTCGCGGATCATCTTGGACCACTTGCTCCGTTGAAGATCGGCTCGGCTCATAAAAGGTTGCAAGGCTTCTTGCTTGATTGGGTACTCGGGAATCTTGGCTTTTGATTGGAATTAGGGTTAGGGTTTCACACAAGTCCTCTCACTAAACTTGTGGAAGAAGAAGATGAAGAAAGAGATAGAATGGCTCTAAAATGAACTAGATTGGGGATAGATGATTAGATTCCCCTTAGGTCTAGGCTTCTATTTATAGACTTCCCAAACCCTAGGTCTAGGTTTGAAATTACAATTCCCTCCAAAAGTTTGTTGAGGAGTTTTTAGAAAGAGTTTGTTAGGAGCTAGCTTAGGTTTTAAGCTAGGATTAATTAAGCTTAGAAAATCCTAGTTTGCTGATCTGGCAGAAGCCTCTGGAGTCTTCTGGAAACTGAAGTACATTTCTGAACTGTAGCCACTGAGATAAACATTGTACACCAAATTTTTAGGGCTGACGTGGCAGCGTCGCCGCGGAACTGCGGCACAAGCTGGCTCTGGCCGCGGTTCCGCGGCCATGTGTTGGCTTCATGTCTTGGTTCTTCTGGTGTGGTCTCGGGCTAACATTTGGGGATTTATCTGATGTGTTGATTTGTATTTTCCCCTTTGGATTGCTACCAGAACTGAAATCTTTGAGTTGGTGTAATGTCTGATCAGCACCATGTAAATTTTTAGCTTTTCTTCTGGATTTTCCTGCACAGATCTCAAAACAAGTGTTGCACAATATAGGGATGATGTGATGCCATGAAATGCGGTCAATTTCCTGTATAGTGCCGGTTTTAGGGTCTAACACATGTAATCTGATATTTTGTTACTGTTTTGCTAATATGTGAAATATGAATGCCAAACACTTCTATATAGATGCAAATGATGAGGAAATTGCCGGCTAAAATATGCAATATTTTCGACTAATCACTACCTTTTGGGCAAAAGGGTCGAAGTTTTTACTGATCATAAGAGCTTGAAGTATGTGTTCACGCAGAAGGAGCTTAATACGAGGCAGCGTAGATGGTTAGAGCTGATGGCTGACTACGATCTTGATCTCAAGTACCATCCGGGAAGGGTTAATGTCGTACCGGATGCGCTCAGTCGGTTACCAGCAATTCAGATGTTGACTACACAGAAGGAACTCGTGGAAGACTTCCGAAGATTTGATTTGGAGGTTGTGCTACCGCATTCTTCGGGACAGTTGATGCAGCTACAAGTACAATCGTCGTTGATCGAGAATATTAAAGTAGCGCAATCGCAGGATCCTAGATTGCAAAAGTTTCGAGAACAGGTTGAGGCCGGACTACGAACAGATTTATTGATCCACGAAGATGGTTCGTTGAGGTATGGTAGCCGTTTGTGTGTGCCGAAGGGAGATATTCGTGAAGAACTTATGAAGGAGGCACACAGTTTAGCTTATTCCGTACATCCAGGAGATACGAAGATGTACCGAGACTTACGACAACAGTTCTGGTGGGAAGGTATGAAACGGGAGATCGCTCGCTTTGTGGCAAAGTGCTTGGTGTGTCAGCAAGTTAAGGCTGAACATCAAAGGGTTGCTGGTTTATTGCAACCACTTCCGATTCCTCAGTGGAAGTGGGAACATATAACCATGGATTTCATGACGGCTCTACCGCGGAGTCCAAAAGGCAACAATGCAATATGGGTGATTGTTGATCGATTGACCAAGGCAGCTCATTTTATCCCTTTTCGGGTTGGTCAATCAACAGAGACTTTGGCGGAGCGATACATGCAGGAGATTGTGAGATTGGATGGAGTACCGGTGAGCATCGTGTCCGATCGGGACACTCGGTTCTTATCACACTTCTGGAGGAGTTTACAGGAAATTTTGGGGACTCGATTGAAGTTTAGCACAGCTTATCATCCTCAAACTGATGGTCAGTCAGAGAGAACGATCCAAACTCTTGAAGATATGTTGAGAGCATGCATGTTGGACTTCAAGGGTTCTTGGGAGGATCATCTACATTTGGTGGAGTTTTCTTACAACAACAGTTTCCAGGCGACTATTCAGATGGCTCCGTTTGAAGCTTTGTATGGTCGCAAATGCCGTTCACCTGTTTGTTGGGACGATGTTGGTGAACGAAGATTGTTGGGACCAGATTTGGTTGTGCAGACAGTAGAGAAAGTTAACACTATCAGAAATCATATGAAGGCAGCTCAAGACCGACAGAAGAGTTGGGCAGATACGTCGAGAAGACCTCTAGAGTTCGCCGTGGGTGATTTGGTATTCTTGAAGATATCACCGACTAGAGGAGTGATTCGTTTTGGAAGTCGAGGAAAGCTCAGTCCTCGATTCGTTGGACCCTTTGAGATCTTGGAGCGTGTTGGTGAGGTAGCGTATCGTTTGGGGTTACTACAGTCCTTGGCGAATGTGCACGATGTGTTTTACGTATCTCAACTCCGTAAGTATGTTCGAGATAAAACGCATGTATTGGATCATTCGGAGCTGACGGTACGAGAAGACTTGACTTTTGAGGAGCGACCGGTTGAAATTGTGGATCGAAGGGAAAAGGTTCTTAAGAGCAAGGTTATCCCTCTTGTACTTGTTTCTTGGGGTAATCGCTCGCATGGAGAGTCCATCTGGGAACGTGAAGATGAAGTCCGGCAGAAGTTTTCTCATCTCTTTTTATAGTTTTTTTTCGTCTATCTCTATGTTCTTGGAATTTCGAGGACGAAATTCTTTTGTAGTTGGGTATAATGTAACAACCGAGTCCAGTTCTATAAATTTCAGTTACCGTATGAATGGTGTGTGGTATTTATTGATCCTACTCGACTGTTGCTTATTGTAATTTACCCGACAATTCAAATTCTTGCATATAACAAATTTTGTCATCTAAAATTTAATTAAAAATACTTGTCATGGCCTGCTTGACACCCCTAACCCTATGGTAGCGTCCCTGCATCGTGTTCTCGTCCCGTTCAGTGAAACGGACGTGTTTGGACGGCTACGCGCACGTACGTGCGTCCGTTTTGGGGGTATGCTTTTTGATTGTAAAATACTTCATTTTAAATTTTTGAACCCGCCAATAATTTTCATATTTCAAATTGAAATTTTTGGACCCGACCCAGACGCAATTCTGAAATATTTTCCATTTGCGCCAAATCCTATTTTCCAATATTTTTAAACCAACGAATATAAAATTAAACCCCAGAATATATTTTTCCATTTCCCTAAAATCTTTTACAATTTCTTTTCCTATCCCCAGCCAATCATTTTCGTCTTAACCCCCCTGGGCCCCACGCGTTTTCTTCCTCTCTCTCTCTCTGGCGCTAACGCCAAGATTCTCTCTCCTCTCCACTTTCTCTCTCCTCTCGATCTCTCACTTCCTCTCTATCTCTCTCCTCTTCTGTCTCCTCTCGCAATCTTTCTCTCTCCTCTCGCAATCTTTCTCTCTCTCCCCACGTTCTCTCTCTCTCTCTCTCCCCGCATCTTTCTCTCGCGTTTATATATCTGTTCTCTTTCCTTAATTTCTTTTTCAACAGAACCCACCTTCGCAGAACCCTAGCCGCCTCGTCCTCCCTCGTCGTTGCCCCAACGCCGACGTCATCATCGCCGGCCTCGTCGTCTCCTCGCCCTCGTCACTTCCACCTCACCTCCTTCCTCCTTCCTCCTCTCCCCGAGCACCCTGCACGAGCACCGTGCACCCACCTGCACGCCACTGCACACCGTAGGATCGCCGCCGGCGATCTTGATCTGTTCCCTGGCCTCGTGCACCCCCCCTCGGTGAGCATGATCTTCTCCTTCCCCTCTTTCCTTTTCCTCCTCTCTTTCTTTCTTCTTCTTCCATTCTCGGCTGTTTCTTTAACCATCGGTGGTCCTCTGCAGGTCGTGCACCGGAGCTCCGTCAACGTGGTCGACGATCACAACCCCTCTATAGATCATCGTGAGCACCCTCTTCTCAATCCTCCTTCTCTTCTTCTTCACTTTCTTTCTCTTTTCTTGTTTGCATCTTGGATGTTCACTGTTTTTGTGTTGGCCGGAATCCGACCGTGCCGACGACGTTTCCCGACGATCCAGCGAGGAACCCTGACCCGTGTGGCTCCACTGTTCGTCGTTTGGGTTCTTTCCGTGAACCGTGCGCACGTCGCGAGATTTCCCCGCCGACGTGTAACGTTCCATTTTCCCGATTCGCGACCCGTCGAGGCAAGTGAAACTTGCTACATGCTATTTTAAACTATTCATGGGCTAAATTAATTATTTCCTGTTAAATCCCTAATTAGAATTGATAGAAATGGATTTCAAGTTAACCGTATAAAGTTCCGTCATACATTTTAGGATTCCGCACGTGAAACTTAAGCTTGCATCTGATTACTTATTTCTAACAATCACCTGTACATGATAGATCACATTTGTTTACTGCTATGGTACTTTTATCCAGTTTAGCCTATCAGACATTCATGTGCAACTTTAACCGGTCTATTTACAATTGCATTCATTAAACAGATTATACATGTCATCACATCCTTGGGACACTCAACATTTATTAACCTATTTCCAGCAGTTACATCTATCATTCTGTATTCACATTATGTTGACACTGTCTGTTTAACACAATAGATAACTGTACAGCTAATTAAACAAATCTGCTTTATTGCTTAACTCATTGATTAGATCATGTTGTTGATAACCATGCTTGATTATTTAACTCTGATTATGCTAGCTGATTATGAGCACACCGATGATATCGTTTACACCTTGACATGACTTGTGCTACATACATATTGATTGACCCGACATAGTACCGTACACTACTTGACTTGACCTGGTGTACCATGACTTGACCCGTTACCTGATCTTGTGTCTAATGCCATCAAACCTGACATGTAGTCCTCACGGACCGTTCCTGCTGTCTATCCAGACAAACCTGCTTACCCGATCTTGTGTTGGCATTAGTTCTTGATTACTGAATACCTGACTTGACATACACATATAACTTGGGGGTGTGGGGAAATCAATAGTGAAACCTGACTTGTAACTCAACAGTTCGATGCTTGTTCTGATCAGTTTTAGAGGCTAGGCCAGCCTTGGGATGATGCTGCTTACATCATTCATCTGTACATATTCCTGTTTTAGTGCCCAGCGGCATGTCTCGGTTTCAGCCCGAGAATCTGGACCGTGGTCCCGGGTATGCACGGGATACTTTTGAGTTACATCGATGATTCATCAATTTGATTTCAAAGACTTTAGAACAGAAAACCTGATAGAACCGTTTAGTTACTCAATACACACTACCCTGCACTGCCCTGATCTACATTACTGTTACACCTGCTTTTCATTCATGTTTATATTTGCATTGCCTGTTACCCTGTTTATATTTTTGATGACACGACGCGCTGACGTCTGGGTTTTGCATGGCCCAGATTCGGTACCGCTGCTGCAGTCCGAGCAGGAGTACTTCAGTCAGCAGGCTGAGCTGTGAAGTGTCAGCAGTAGTTAGTTCTTTTATTTCCTGCATTTTATTCCTGATGTGAGCCCGCATTATGGGACATACATTCCAGTTATTTTGTATTGGATCTTTTGCTTCCGCATTTTATTATTCTTGACTCATGTTATCTTGGCTTATGGACATGTTTTAGATAGTTTTATTTTGTTCTTGATATCTCTACAGCCGTAATGTGACTGTGGATGGATACTTCCTACCCACAGGTAGCATGGTTGGCTATGTCACGTGCCCATTTTAGCGTACTCTGGGAAGCGGGGCGTGACACACATCATGCGCATTTGCCAAGGATTGCGGTAGCGCCAAACGATAAGCCACTTCTCCAATACGTTCCAAGATCTCAAAAGGTCCACGAATCGAGGACAAAGCTTTCCTCGACTTCCGAAACGAATCACCCCTCTAGTCGGTGATATCTTCAAGAATACCAAATCACTAACAGCGAACTCTAAAGGTCTTCTTGATGTATCTTCTCAACTCTTCTGTCGATCATGCTGCTTAAATATGATTCCAAAAGTTTTAACCTTCTCAACTGTTTGCACAACCCAATCTGGTTCCAACAATCTTCGTTCACCAGTATCGTCCCAACAAACAGGTGAACGACACTTGCAACCAAATAAAGCTTCGAATGGGGCCATCTAAATAGTCGTCTGGAAACTTTTATTGTAAGAAAACTCCACTAAATGTAGATGATCCTCCTATGAACCCTTGAAGTCCATCATGCAAGCTCTCAACATGTTTTCAAGAGTTTGGATCGTTCTCTCCGCCTGACCATCTGTCTGAGGATGATAAGTCGTGCTAAACTTCAATCGAGTCCCCAAACTTTCCTGTAAGCTCCTCCAGAAGTGTGATAAGAAACGAGTGTCACGGTCGGACACGATGCTCACCGGTACTCCTTGCAATCTTACAATCTCCTGCATGTATCATTCTGCCAAAACTTCTGTTGATTGACCAACTCGAAAAGGGATGAAATGATCTGTCTTGGTCAATCTATCAACAATCACCCAAACTGCATTGTTGCCCTTTGGACTCCGCGGTAAAGCCGTCACGAAATCTATGGTTATATGTTCCCACTTACACTTAGGAATCGGAAGTGGTTGCAATAAACCGGCAACCCTTTGATGTTCAGCCTTAACTTGCCGACCCACCAAGCACTTTGCCACAAAGCGAGCAATCTCTCTTTTCATGCCTCCCCACCAGAAATGCTATCATAGATCACGGTATATCTTCGTGCCTTCTAAATGTACGGAATACGCGGAACTGTGTGCCTCCTTCATAACTTCTTCATGAATGTCTCCTTTCGTCACACACAAACGGCTACCAAATCGCAATGAACCATCTTCATGAATCAACAAGTCCGTTCGAAGTCCCGCTTCAACCTGTTCTCGAAACTTCTGCAATCTTGGGTCCTGTGACTGCGCTACTTTAATATTCTCGATCAATGACGACTGTACTTGTAGCTGCATCAACTGTCCTGAAGAATGCGGTAGCACGATCTCCAACTCGAATCTCTGAAAGTCTTCCATAAGCTCCTTCTGTGCAGTCAACATCTGAATTAATGGCAACCAACTAAGCGCATCCAGCACAACATTAGCTTTCCCCGGATGGTACTTAAGATCAAGATCGTAGTCAGTCATCAGCTCCAACCATCTACGCTGCCTTATGTTAAGCTCTTTTTGTGTGAATACATACTTTTAGGCTTTTATGATCGGTGAATACCTCGACCCTTTCGCCCAATAAGTAGTGTCTCCAAATCTTCAAAGCGAAAATCACAGCTGCTAGCTCCAAGTCATGAGTTGGGTAATTCTTCTCATGGGTCTTCAACCATCTCGATGTGTAAGCTATAACCTTCGCATACTGCATCAAACACATCCCAAACCTTTCCCAGATGCGTCGCTGTGAATCACCAATCCTCAGGAACTGTCTGGCACGGTTAAAATAGGAGCGGTTATCAATCTTTGCTTCAACGCCTCAAAAGCTGACGCACACCTATCCGTCCATACGAACGGTACTTCCTTACGCGTAAGCTTGGTTAAAGGCTCAGCCAAACGGGCAAAATTCTCCACGAACCTTCTGTAATAGCCAGCAAGTCCAAGAAAACATCCGATCTCTGCTACGTTCTTCGGAATCAGCCAATTTTGAACTGCTGCAATCTTCTCGGGATCAACGGCGATTCCATCTCCGGATACGACGTGCCCCAAAAACTTCACTTCTTCAAGCCAAAACCTGCACTTGCTCATTTTTGCATACAATCTTTCTTGCCTTAATGTCTGCCGTGCGATCTTCAAGTATTCGGCATGCTCTTCAATGCTCCTCGAGTAGACCAGAATATCATCGATGAACACCACTATAAACTGGTCCAAGAACGGTGAAAAGATTCGGTTCATAAAGTCCATAAATATCGCCGGTGCATTCGTGACTCCGAATGGCATCACTAAATACTTGTAATGTCCATACCGAGTTCGGAACGCCGTCTGGATAATATCTCCTGTTTTAACTCGGACCTGATGGTATCCGAATCGCAAATCCAGCTTCGAGAATACCCTCGCGCCATTAAGCGGCTCGAACAATTCGCCAATGCGAGGGATCGGATGTTTGTTCTTAATAGTTACCCGGTTTAATTCTCGACAATCGAATCACATTCTCCTTGTGCCATCTTTCTTCTTTACTAGAAGAACTGGAGCTCCCCAAGGTGAGTTATTGCTGCGAATCCAATCCTTCTCAAATAATTCAGCAACCTGCTTCTTTACTTCTTCCAACTCCACTGATGCCATTGGATAATACGCCTTTGAGATTGGTGCTGCACCAGGAACAAGATCAAACACGAACTCCACATCTCGTTTTGCGGTACACCCGAGATATCCTCGACCACGTCCATGAACTCTCGAACTATAGCCGGTGCTTCTTCCTTGTCAACTTCCACCGACGAATAACCTTGTTTGACGGCCTAGCCCTAAACTCGACTGGCCTGACAGAAACGCTTCCTCCAGCAAAACAAGCTCCGGATGTCTGGGAATCTGGAGAATCACTTTCCTTTCCTTACAATCAATATGAGCGTGGAAAGTGCCGCGAAAATCCATCCCTAAAACAAAAACAAACAAGGAACGCACCAGAATTGAATAATTCTAATGCGGTAAAGCATGAACAAGTATGATACCGAGATGGCTTCATCCGAAGTCCAGATGCAGAAGAGGATTAAGCACGGTAAACAGGATTCAAGCTGGTAATAAAACAATAACTGGTAAGCAATGAAACCGAGAGAAGCAAGGTAGTATAACGATCATGGAATAAGGAAGTGAATCAAGACCAGGACTTCAAGTTACTTAAATAGAGTACCGCATTGTAACCATACTGCAGTTCATGGGTACAATTACATAACTCCACCAAAGTCGCCCAAATCCTAGTATCAGAATCAAGAAACAGGGAGAAACAATGGTGAATCTAAAAAGATTTCAAGCCGAGATGAAAAGTTGTTTGCATATCGTCAAGGCAAAAGATACGAGAAAGATATGATTCAAGAATCACGATAACAAGGTGGCAGGACATGTTCCTAATCACGAGTATTCTGATTCGTGTATTGGGTCCAATACCCAACTACAAAAGAATCAAACTTGATTAACCTATATCCTATGGCTCTGATACCAAAAGTACCATGTTACGCCCCGCTTCCCAGAGTACGCTAAGATGGGCACGTGACATAGCCAACCATGCTACCTGTGGATAGGAAAAATCCCTCCACAGTCACATTACGGCCGTAGAGATATCAAGAACAGGAAAGTAAACTAAACTATCTAGTACATGTCCATGAGCCAGAATGAATGAGTCAAGAAATAATGATATGCAGAAGCAAAAGATACAATAAATGAATCACCTGGAAAGTAAAACTACATACCGACAGGAACTTCACCGCTCGGTTTAACAGCGGCAATACTCCTGATCAGTCTGCAACAAAGGTAGAAGAATCTGGGCCATGCAAAACCCAGACGCCAGCGCGTCATAACATCAAGTAATAATATAAACCGGGTAGCAATACATGCAAGTATGAGTATGAATGGTAAACAAGCATAACAGTGATACAAGTAAGGACAGTGGGGTACTGTGTGGTGAGTTATCTAAACTGGTCTAGTGGGTCAACTACTCTCAAGTCTTTTGAAATCAATTTGATGAATCGTCAATGTAACTCAATAGTATCCCGTGCATACCCGGGACCATGGTCTAAGACTCTCGGGCTGAAACCGAGACGTGCCGCTAGGCACTAAAAGGAAAGGGTAAAGACGAACGATGTCAGCAACATCGTCCCGAGGCGGGCCTAGCCTCTAAAACTGATCAGTAAAAGCAAGCAACTGTCGAGTTACAAATCAGGTTCTATCATTGATTTCCCCATACCCCCAAGTTATAAGTGTTCAAGTCATGTATTCAAATAATCTGGAGCTAATGCCAACACAGGATCAAGCAGGTACAGATTTGTCTGGATAGACAACAGGAACGGTCCGTAAGGACTACAGGTCAGGTTGGTTGGCATTAGACACAAGATCAGGTAACAGGTAAAGCCATGGTACATCAGGTCGAGTCAAGTAGTGTAATTAGATGTCATGTCATGTCAAGAGTGTACTGTACCATGTCAAATCAAGTAGGCAGTGTCAGGAAGCACAATATGTCATGTGGGTGCTCACAATCAAACTAACATAAACAAGATTTTAAATGAACAAGCATGAGTACTACCAGAGCAATAAACTAGATCAGGTAATATGATAAGCAAATAGGTACAGATTAGATTAAACCGATGCACGGTTATCATTTTGCGTTTAAGGAATGGTTTCAACATTACTTAACTACAGCATAACCAATATGGATGTTAAAATCATGTTATTACGTACTAAATAATCTAGAGATGCAATTGAATATAGATCAGGTTAGATGTATGCAAACAGTCGTCCGACAGGGTGTAAAAATATAAAGGGGTACTGTGGACTATGCAAATAATTGTTATATGATTTAATTATGATTGTGGGTACTATGTATAGTAGAACTAAATGTAACATGGTATGTTTCGTGCGATGAATCTAAAATGATATAACGGACGTCAACTGTTAAAAGGAAATTATAGTGTTAAATGTAAGCTACAGGTTAACGTGCAATCAAATGGATATATAGAACTTTAAATAGCATATATAGTAATTCAAATAGCATGTAGTAAGTTTCACTTGTCTGTACGGATCAAGAACGGGAATACGGAATGTCTCACGTCGGCGGAAAACGTCACGACACGCGCACGGTACACGGAACGGATCCAAACCACGCACAGTGTGATCACACGGGTCAGGTACGCTAGCTGGGTTGTCGGGATCGTCGACGGCACGCCGGTTTCCGGCGAACCAGAAACAACATGAAACATAAATAAGAGGTTACAAAGAAAGAAAGAAGAAGAAAAGGAAAGGAAAGAGGATAAAGAGATTGGGAAGAAGAGAACTACTCACTGGGTGTACTGGAGTCGGAAGACGAGAACGATATCGACGACGGTGACCAACTCCGGCGATAAGAGAATATGCAGGGCTCGGTTATGGGTTCAGGTGTGCAAGGGTGTGAGAATCTTGGTGGCTGGAGTCGCTGGCAGAGGAGGAGAGGAAAGGGAGAGGGTAGGTGACGAGATAAAGTCATCGGCGACGAGGTCGTTATGGACGAGGGTGTAGCTGTGAGCTTTGAGGGTGATTGGTTCTTGGGTCAGGGAAGGTGCAGGGTCGATGGTGGTGGTGTATGGGTGTTCTAGGAGACGAGGAGGGTGAAGATGTGGTTGGTAGTGTTGGGTTTCCCGGCAATGAGGGATTGCCGGCGAGGGAGGGTATCTTGGAGCCGGGGAGAAAGTTGGGTATGCTCGGGAAGGAGGAAGAAGGGAAAAGAGGAGGAGAGGGAGTGATGGAGGTGAGGCAGGGGAGGCGAAGACGATGGGGACGACGACGGTGAGGGGAGAACGGTGGCGAGAGGTGACAAGGGTGTGGATTAGGGTTCACGGGCGTGAGTGAGGACACGAAGAAAAAGAAAGAAGAGAGAGAGGGTAAGGGTTCACGCGCATTAAAGATTAATGAGAGAGAGAGAGATTTGTATGCTTAAAAAAAGATTTATTAACTGTTGGATTGTGAAAGATTAGATTCTGATAACGAGTAATATAATATAGTATATAAAATTATAGTTTAGAATATATTAATATAATATTCATACGTTTTGAGATTTTGGCAAATACAAATTTACTCCAAAACAAGTCCGTGTCGGGTCTAAAAATTCAGGTTTAAAATATGAGAAATATATGCGACCTCCAAATTTCAAAATGAATGCTCAGTTAAAGAAAATACATATCCCCAAGAACGGATGCACGTACGTGCGCGTAGCCATCCAAACACGTCCGTTTCACTGAACGGGACGAGAACAAGATGCGTGGATGCTACCACGGGGCTAGGGTTATCATGCAGGCCATGCAATGTATTTTTAAAATATTTTACGTGACTTAAAATGTTATATTGTAAAAATGCAAATGCCAGATAAAATGCCAGTATGCACTAAACATGAAAATGCACCAGTCTACGTAACAAGTCAGGATAATTCATAAATATGAATCAAATAAGTTCAAGCAAGCAGGTCGGGTCGAATGCAATGTAAAATGTAAAAATATCATTCGCACCCAAAACCCGTTAAATCAAGAAAATACCATGGATGAGTAAATACGGAAACTGGAATTGGTATAAATGAACTCGGGTATTACAAAAACTATACTAATGGTGCAGAGATTAACTCATTTGGCAACTCAAGAATTTTCTTGAGTTGCCCTAAGTGTCCAAAATCTTTGCTTTCTTGGTCCAAAGTGTAGTTAGAGGGGTTGTGCATACTTTTAATGAAGTGGGGATGAAGTTTGGGATGTTTTTGATGATGGAGTGAGGGTTTGAAGTGGAGGGGGAAGGGGTTGCTGCCATGGAGCTGAAGAGGGAGAAGAAAAGATGAAGATGATGATGGGAGACAGTGTTATGACCAAGGTTGACCCTCACCTCTCTCTTTCTTGTCCATGCTTCATATTCTATTCTTTTCTATTCTTTTCTTTTCTTTTCTTCTTCCATTTCATTTTTAAAACCAACACATAAATCCCAAATGAAACTATGGTTGTAAAATGTAACACAAGTGTAAAATACGACACGGTGCATGTTTTGCACAAAACAAGCTTAATGCGCGATTAGCGATATTTAATCGCGATTAGTACTAAATTAGTGTATAATAAATCATAAAATTTCATAATTTGCATAAATCACATAAAACACCCACTTTTTAGTAATTTCCATAATCTTTCCAAATTTTCCCAATTTATCGGTATTTAATTATACCACCCTATTAAAATATTCAATATAATATTATTTAATTATAAAAATTCCCAAAAATAATATTTTATTTTTCTGAAATGTTACAATCTTCCTCCCTTAAAGAAATTCAGTCTCCGAATTTAAATTTAAACCCCTCAAATACTAAGACATTTCAGTAAAAAGACTAAGTCGTCGGGGTTCCGAAATCATAATTACATAAAACGTATCGTAGCGCAATGCATGCGCAAAAAAAATGGATATATAAACCAAAAATCGAAAATCCGTCAAGCATCCCGCAATAATCGGAGTTATGGTGAAGGCACCAATGTCAAATCCAATACGAACCAATATGATATGCATCAAAACTATATATGTAAACATCAAATCTATACACGTAAGCATCTGAAGGAAATGCATGCCAAACCTTTCATGTTATTATGCGATGCGCATAACATTGCACAGTGACGGACGTCTATTGTAAGAAAATAACTATATATATACTTATCCTTTGTTTAATATATACTGTTCCCTGATTAAAAAATCAGGAAAGGACTCAGAAGAGGCATCACGTGCTCACACGTGACCAGTGGTCACGTGTTGGCACGTGACGTTCAAAGCAGCGGCACAAAGCGCATTTAAGAAAAGACTCCAGAAAAGGTCACGTGCTCACACGTGACCAATGGTCACGTGTTGGCACGTGACGGCTGAGCAGCGGCCAGAGAACAGAGTGCAAAAGAAGAAGAAAGGCCCGTTCCAGGGGTCACGTGGCCACACGTGACCAGGGGTCACGTGGCCACACGTGACCGACTTTAAAAGACTTATTATTTAACAGAATTAAATTCTGAGAAGAGATCATTCAAATCTTTCCAAATAGAGAATGATTATTTGGAACCGTTGGATTAAAAATCTAAAGGTGATTAAATATCACCTATTTATGGAAAAATCCTGGACTTGGAAAGATTTCCCCTAAATCTAACCGAAACAACAAGGAAATATCTTTGGGCTTAAAATCCAATGGTGAATAAAATTCACTTAACAATCTAAAGGTCCAGATTAATGATAAAATCTTTCAACATACAAATCAAATCTCTCAATGAGAGATTTACTAAGCAAATTGATTCCCTTCCTTCTCCTATAAATAGGAGCCAAGAAAAGAAGAAGAGACCCCTTTTCTAAGATCTTTTTCTGAAACCTTGAGACCTTTGGATCTTTTTCTTTTGACACATAGAGAGAGAGAGAGATAGAGCCTTTGATTCTCTGCAAAAAGGAAAACCTTAGGTAAGAAAAGAAAATGGAGGCTTCAAAGGAGAATTTAATTCTCAAAAGAGTTTAACTCTTATATATATATAAAAAAAAGAACTTAGTTCTTTCTCTAGTTGAGGATCTGCAAAGTGCACATCTCCCCATGAATTGAGAATTTAATTCTCATTGGGTTGAGATCCTGCCATGCAGATCTAAAACACAGAGGAGGAACTGAGTTTAGAGAATTTAATTCTCACAAAATGATAGGAATTCAATTCCTTTAAGATAAAGTTAGGGTTTAACCCTATGTTATGGGAATTTAATTCCTTCAAAATGAACAGAACTAGGGTTTAACCCTGACTGAGAATATAATTCTCTCAAACTCACAGGAATTTAATTCCTTTAAGAAAAGAAACTAGGGTTTAACCCTATTAAGAATATAATTCTTCAGAAGTTTAGGGTTTAACCCTATGAACAGAACTTTAAAACATGCAGAGACCCACAGAATAAAACTCTGAAATAGGCACCTCACGTGTTACTACGTGACTCCTGCGAAGATAGAGCTTTGAGGTAACGCCCCACGTGCTCCACGTGACCCCTGAAGAACATAAAGAAAAAGCAAAATAAACAGAGACTCTGGGGCGCCCTCACGTGTCACCACGTGACCCCTAATGGGTATTCTAATAAACCAGAGCATGAGCTCCCATCACGTGCCCGCACGTGATGGCTTTCAGGACTAAAAGTGTTAAACACTTATCTATAGAACAAAATAAAGATAAGAAGGGCGCACTCACGTGTTACCATGTGACCCCTTTTGCCTTAGTGTTTAACACTAAATTGAAACCTCGGTATCCAGTGTTTAACACTGATTCTCCTTAGTGTTTAACACTAATTTGGAAAATTCTATTTGCAGTGTTTAACACTGATTTGCTTAGCGTTTAACACTAATTTGAAAACCCTCTTCCCAGTGTTCAACACTGATTATCTTTTGGTGTTTAACACTAACTTGTCAATTTTTCCCCAGTGTTCAACACCGTTGGCCTCCAGTGTTTAACACTAGCTTTAGCCCAATTGGCTAAAGTTCCCAGAGGCAAAGCCTCTCCATCAATGAATCAACAAAGGGCCAATATCCCAGATACAATTGGACTTAGCCCAAGATGGCCGTAAGTCAATTTAAACTTAATTGGGCCAATGGGCTCATAATATAATAATTGATCTTAGTTTCCAAATTAGACTGCAGATCACTTAATCTACCACGGTTTAAGGGTACATCTCTTCACTCCTTTGATACTCGGCGTTGTAATTCCTCAACGTCTTCAAAGAGGTGACGGGTCCCGACGACTATACATTGATACGGACTATGGAGTCCTTAAATCCACGGACTATGACGTCCTTAACCTTGACCGTGATGTCTTAAAACTAACATTGGACTGTGGAGTCCTTAGATCCACGGACTACGGCATCCTTAACCTTGACCGTGATGTCTTAAAACTAACATCGGACTGTGGAGTCCTTAAATCCACGGACTAAAACGTCCTTAACCTTGACCGCAACTTCTTAAAACTAACAATGGACCGCAATGTCCTTAAACTACCCATTGACCGCAATGTCACTAAACTAAACAACAGGGCTCCCCTAATTGCTCTCTTGTCGGATCTAAACGGTCCCGTTAAGTTGATCTTAGTCTCAAATTGGATTAACGTATCCTTAACAAACGTTTAAGTCGATCTTAGTCTCAAATGAGACTAATGTATCCTTAAACATAACCCCCCCAAACCTAAATCTAAGAAAGATACGGATTTGGACTAGTCCACGCCCTGCGGGCGACGACATAACTCAATCTCCGTATACAATCCACGGGCAACCAAACACAAAACAAACACCCAAGACACGAAGTGACCATCTAGAGAAGGAGAAAGTTGTTACCGCCATGCGGTAGCGTAATTAACTGCAGGGGCTTGCGCCTGCAGGGAAGAGCGTCCCCACAATAAAAAAACCCTCAAGTAAGGGGGAATCTGACGAAGTCTGCTATATCGGACGCATCCGTTTAAACCTTCGATACATGGTGTCATAAATAAACTTGGCATCTTTGGAGAGGTGGACGGATAGCACCAATTAGCATCTTCCCCGAATCTCAGGCAAGACGTCCCCGCGTCGCGCCGTCTTTCGGAGGGGAACAGATTCTGGCATGCCCGGTGGGACCTTTTCCTCTTTCCACTGCACACTTCGTGTGTCGTCTTCGCGAACGAATCGCGGTTTGTTAATGGTTGCCTTTGGATTTCAAGTTACTAAGATTTAGTCTTTTGCCTGGCGCAGAAATCAAGCATCAATGGCCTCAAATTGCTCTAACTGCTCGAAGTGCCAATGTAACCGACGCTCCGCCTCACCTGGAGGCGTAGCATATGGGCCTCAAGTGGCCTCCGTCCTTACTATGCCTGTGGAGAAAGTGACTCAAGCCACCACCGGCATGTTCTTCAGGACCATGATCCCGCCAGCAAGCTTCACCTTCCCTATGCCCATACCGGAAGCTTCAAAGAAGTCGGTCTTCGATCGACTTGCTACTCCCACGGCCCCTCTCAACGGGTCGTCCAATTTTTCAGTCTTCACCAGGCTGAGCTCGAGCACCAAAGGGCCTATCAAGAAGCCCATAACACCTGAAGTGTCCATCCCAAAAAAGATAGCTACTCTTGAAATCGTCAAGGAAGCTTCTCCTCCCAGAGGGTCGGTCTTCGCGAGACTGACTGCTCTCGTTCCCACTCCCGCTCAGAAATCTGTTTTTGACCGGTTGGACGTAGCTTCTCAACGAACGTCAGTCTTCAAGAGGTTGACACCGGCAACAACCCCTCACCTAAACAGGGGGAAAGATAAAGCTGTCGCTGAACCAATCCCAACAACCCGTCACGCCCGACGTCGCCACTGGCGCCGGATAAGAAAGGCTGGGGGCAACTCCCCCTCTGGGCTAACTCCACCAGCTCCAACGGTGGAAGTTAATGCTGCCGTTCCAACCGAGAACAGCTTTGAGCTGCTGAACAAGGTGCGCAGGGACTCTCCTACCGCCGTGCTCAAAAGATCTCCTCCACCGGTAGAGACCGCCGTGGAAGCAGAATCAGAAAAGCCGGAGCAGTCTCCTCAACGGCTGTCCTCCAGGATCTACAAGACTTGGCGACGGGTCCGAGAATCGGTGATTGATCCGAATTTCTCTCACCACTATAAGAAGTCGAAAGGTTGGCAGGAAGAAAATCCTCCTGTCAAGCAACGAAAAACGACGAGCACCTGGGTGCCCAAAGCAACGGCCCCCTCAACTTCGATGGCCCACAAGAGAAGAAGGCCGGAGAAAGTCCCCACTCCTGCAACAAATATCAGGGACAATAAGATAAAATGCCTTAAGTCTGGGGGCATGATGGTGCATATAATATACATGGCGCTTGGAAAAGAAGACAGCCGTGCATCCACGGGTCATAGACCTCTTACACGGTCAGTGACCAAAGCTCAGGAGCAACAGAAAAAGCTCCAAGAAATGATGACCGTGATGGCCGCACTTACTGGGCCGAAAGAAAGCCCCGAAGCATCATCTGATCAACGCCAGGAGCAAGAAACTGACGCTGAGTTCCTTCGTAGGATACTAGAGAAGAAGGATAAATAGGCCGCTGAACAAGTATCCAATATACAACGAATGACCCTTCTGTTCCAGGACATGGTGGGTATGATGATCCAACAAGAGCCTCCTACTGAAGATCCTCCAATCGTTCTTGAAGACGACAGGAGAGAAACGTCGAATCCTCCATCCGCTCTGTCAACAGCCAAGAAGGAGTCAATCTCCAAAGCTGACCTAGAAGAATATATAGCCCAGCAGATACGGGTTCACCAGGCGACTGAGGTAGCTGGTCAAGTTGTCAGGACGGGACGACCATATCCGAGCTGGTATGACCAGATCAAGTACCCGCCGGGCTACACAATACCGAAATTCCATGTCTATAAGGGGACAGGCAATCCCCATCAGCATGTAGCCCAGTTCAGGGCGCTCTGTGGAAACACTGGTGGCGACGATAAGCTCTTGCTTCGCCAATTCGTCGGCAGCTTGTCAGAAACAGCGTTCGAATGGTATTCTGAGCTCCCGAACGATTCCATCAAGATGTTCGCTGAAATGGAGTTGCTATTCACTCAGCGATATGCGAGCGCCAGCGAACGTACCCCGATAACAGCATTGATTAATGCCAGGGTGAAACCAGGCGAGACGTGGGTCCAGTACGCTATACGTTGGCGAAACTTGTGGTCAAAATGCGAACAACGCATTGAGGAAGCGCCCACGGTGGGCATGTTCGTGGGTACCCTAGATCCTCATGCAACTATCTCACAGTTCATGATATTCTTTAATCCAACCACGTTCCAGGCTTTGATCGACAAGTTGGCCCAGATGGACCAAATGGGTCACAGACCGTCTCCCCCGAAGCCAGAACCTCGGAATGACAAGGGTAAAGGGAAAGCAACCTTCGTTGCGAACGCTCAGCAGCAACCCAGTGCCCCAAAGCTGGCGTATCAACTGAAAGAAAGACGGCGGTATTACAATGAGAGAATGAAGCGCCCCTATTCATTTCCACGGGATAAGACGAAGAGGCTATTTGAGTTGGCAATACGCAACAGGCTTATCAACTTGCCAAACCCAAGGTGACCGCCGCAACCCAGTGAGGTGAACAACCCCAACTACTGCCCTTACCATCAAACGGTAAGCCACCCGATCGAGGATTGTTTCGTCTTCAAAGGATGGATTGAAGATCAATACCTACAGGGCAAGTTTGCGCTGTCCGAGAAGTGGAAAGTAAACCCGCCATAACCTCACACTGCTAAGAAGACGGACACACCGGGGGCAACTTGTTCTTTCATTGAAGAGGCTCCATGGGAAATCGTGCTTTCAGCAAAAACCAAAAGGATGCTGAGTGATCTTCATAGATGCCCGGCGGTCGAATGGAAGAACCCGCTAGAACCCCAGATCATTGAAGGGATGATGAAGCCGCGCCCAACTTCGAAGATCAATGGTGATGCCCCGAGCACTCACGATCAGCCGTCGAAATCTTCAAAGAAAAAGAATAAGAAATATAAGAAGCCCGTGAAGCCTGGCAACAAGCGTACGGACTTGCAGAAGCAGATTGACACGCTGGAAGAGTACAATCAAAAGGCGCGGACTCCCATCACCCTCCAAGAGTTTCTCAACCACATCTTTCAAGAGGAAGATGAGGGGGAGAGTTCGTCGGATGAATTTGAGGGATACGTGGCAAGTTGTAATGTGATCTTCCACTCGTTTACCGATGATGAAAAAACTCCTGGCACTAAGAAACTGGGGGCAGAGCCTGAACCGGAGCTTGTGTGGCCAACAGACGAAATGATCGACGCCTTTTTAGACGAGATTCGTTTGAAAAGTAAAGCCGACCAGGAGCGTGAGATGGCCATATTGGAAGGAGCCAAACGCCGGTGATTAGATGAAAGAGTCGAGGCACTCCCGTCAAATAAAAAGACATCCGCCGCGGATAAAAACATATTCAAGACGAGGAAAAGGTTTGCCAAAGCTATGTCAATGGGAATGAAACTACCACCCTCGGAAGAAAACACGCTCAATGGGGCGGAGAGGCACCCTAATTACTGCTCATATCATCGGAAGATTTCACACCCCACTGAGAAGTGCGACGCTTTTAAGACATGGTGGCAGGGATATGTTGCTCATCGGCAACATTTTAAGAGAATGAAACGCAGAACTCGTCGGGAGCAGAAAAGTACGACCGAAGGACACAAAAGAACTGCCGGTAACTGTTACACGATCAGTGCCGGAGGATCACATGTTCTCACCTTTGGGAGCGACTCTGACGAAGAAATGGCTCTTAGCCCCCTCTTTAAAGAGTCCACTCGGGAAAAGAGGAAGAACCAGAAGCCTGCGAAAACATTCAGCTGCGCAATCGCACGCTTCCGGAAAAGAATCTCGGACCCGCAACTAGAAAAGATAAGGGAAAGGAAAAGGTCACTGAGGATATCACCTTAGATGACCAAGTTATGAAAGAGCTGACTTCCAAGGACCCGCCTAAAAAGAGTAAGGTGGACTACAACATCCTAGCGCACCTGAGGAAGCTACCATCACAGCTCAGCATTCTCGATGCCCTCCTGTTATCAAAAGAAGCGAGAGATTCATTAATCAAGGCGCTACAAGAGCCCGAACAATTCCAAGCCTTCCTCGCTGAAGAAAGGATGAAGAATGAACTGGAAGAAGTGCACGCGGCCGATGTCACTTTCGGTGACGAAGACCTGCTCCTAGTGACGTGCGACCACAACCGTCCCTTATACATCTCTGGATATTGCCACGATATAAAGATAGGCAAAATCTTGGTTGACAATGGGTCTTCCGTCAATCTCCTCAACGAGCGGGTGTTAAAGGAGATTTGCATGAGCGTCCAGCACCTTGCTCGGGACAAGATCACCATCTCCGGGTTCGACTCCCAATCATCGAGAACTCTTGGGTCTGTGATATTGACACTACGCTTTGGGCTGCTCGTCACGGACATTAAGTTTCACGTCATAGATGCCAAGACATGTTACAATGCTCTGCTCGGCCGACCTTGGTTACACGAGTACAACATCATCCCTTCTACGCAACATCAGTGTATGAAGTATTTCAAGGATGGTCTCGAGTATACCATAACAGGTGAGCTAAACCCATTCTCCGTGAACGAAGTCCGCAAGTACGAAGATGCAAGATACTTTTTGCCAGATTTCGAAGACACAGAGAGGTGTCGCAAACCGGAGGATAAAGCAGCCGCCACCATTCCTGTTTTCGGGAGTGATACCGAAGAAGAAGAAGAGATAGTCTACTCTGGGCCGTCTCGACGCAATAACCCGGGACCGTCCGCCCCCATATTGATCTTCGGAAGTGACTCGGAAGATGAGGTTAATGTTGTGTTCTCCAGTCGGCCGCCAATACAAGAATTCCCTGGTGATGATCAGAGTTTGCAAATCACCATGATTCCGCGGGATCACTACAAAGATCTTGACGCGCTCGAAGCTCACAACGTGCAAGACCTGCAGACGTTTTACGTCCCTCCTAAGCGAAAAGGCAAAAAGGCGATCCTATTCTATCGATCCTCGGAAATAAGAGTGGAGAAAGAGATCTGGCACGGCGCGGATTCTACATTTGACAAGCTTCAACCCATCCGTTTTCCTAGATATTACACGAGCGGACTGAAAAGGCTATTGAAGCGCCAAGGGGTACCCTTAAAACAGACTACCCGACAAGCTCGATTCTATACAGGATTTGGGATCTCCCTGGGACTCAGCGCAAGTTGCCCAACGGGAGAATGGAAATGCTTGGGCTTGGACACGTGGGAGCCAGAAAACGGGAACGGATCTACTGTAGCTACGCCATATATACCTTTGACGAAGAAGATCACGCCTTGTCAGAAAATGCCAACCCCTCATCGGAACTGGATCCCGCGATTGAAGTCCCGAGTCCATCATTTGAAGAGCGAATAGACAAGCTTATCAGGAAAGCGGGTCAAAAAGCTCGGGACGATCATAATGGCGAAATGGCCATTTACAAGAAAGCCAGGGCGCGACGCCTTTTTCAACAGGCTGCGAAAGATGAAAACGCCCCTCCCTATCAATCTGTTGTGCAAAAGGCCCGACGCAAAGGTAGAGACAAGTCAAAGAGCAGAAAAGGCGTTCAACAGAGACAAAGCGGGACCAAGAAGTCATGTGATCGGGTATTGCGCGGTCCGGATTTGTCCCTCATGAAGAAGATGAGTCGAGCGTATTCTTTCCCTCAAGACAAGGCACGGAAGATACTTGACCTCGCTTTAAAACATCGAATGATTACACTTCCGAAGTCTAAACACCCGGAGCAAGCTAATGAGGCCTCTCATCAGGGATATTGCTCTTATCACCGAGCCATAGGACACCTTATTGAAGACTGCTTCACCTTCAAGAACTGGGTCGAAGATCAGTATCAGCTCGGCAAGTTCGCTCTATCTGACAGCTGGAGGGTAACGCCGCCATAAAAGCACGAACCCAAAGCCACAAGAGCAGATCCAGATCCACATCGGTCTTAGAAGCGAGTTCGTACCTGTCGTGTGATAACGATATCAAAAGAAGAGCCCGAGAATATGGATGGCTTTCCCTGGTGCTTCGAAAACAATGACGAGGTAATCTCAGAATTTCCACCAGCACCGAAAGAGCTAGAAGATGGCATACATATTACTGCGGATAACCTCAAGAAGATTGAGTTGGGGACGGCGAACGACCCGAGACCGACATTCGTCAGCGAGCTGTTATCTGAAGAAAGGGTGGCTGCGTTAAAAGAAGTGCTTATGCAGCATAAAGATTGTTTCGCATGGAACTATTCTGATATGCCAAGGCTAGATTCAGAAATTGCAGTGCACAAATTGGCAATATCCCCAGACGTCAAGCCAGTCAAACAGGCACCGAGAAGAATGCGGCTCGAGCTTGAGATGAGCATCAACGCCGAAGTCAAGAAGCTGATCGATTCTGGGTTTATCCAGGAAGTGCAATATCCTGACTGGATCGCCAACATCGTCCCGGTAATGAAGAAAAATGGGACAGTGCGCATATGCGTAGACTTCCGGGATCTCAATAAAGCCTGCCCGAAGGACGATTTCCCAGTGCCAGTCACCGAACTGATGATAGACAATACGTCCACTCATGAGGTTTTCTCCTTCATGGACGGCTCGTCAGGGTATAATCAGATAAAGATGCATCCCGAAGACCAGAAGCACACCGCTTTTTAGACTCCTCTGGGAATATTCTGTTATAAAGTGATGCCCTTCGGTTTGAAGAACGCCGGTGCTACTTATCAAAGGGACATGACGAAGATCTTCGAGGACCTTATACATGAAATCGTCGAATGCTATATCGACGACCTTGTCGTGAAAAGCAAGTCATACGAGGAACATCTCGAGCATCTGAAGACCGTATTTCAACGCCTTCGGCAATATAACTTGAAGATGAACCCCCTCAAATGCGCATTCGGGGTATCCTCAGGCAAGTTCCTAGGGTTCATTGTCCGGCACCGGGGCATTAAGATAGATCCGTCGAAGATCAAGGCGATCATGGAAATGCCACCGCCAAGGACTCTCAAACAATTGCGGGCTCTCCAAGGGAAGCTCGCGTACATCCGGCGATTTATGGCCAACCTGTGCCGCCCTTACAGTCACCTGATAAAGAAGGGAACCCCGTTCGTCTGGGATCGCAAATGCCAAGGCGCACTGGACGAGATCAAGCAGTACCTGCAGAACCCGCCGGTGTTAGCTGCTCCAGTCAGGGGAAAACCTCTTATTCTTTATACAACGGCCCTCGAAGGTTCCTTAGGCGCATTATGGGCACAAGAGAACGACCAAGGGAAGGAGAGAGCGCTCTACTATTTAAGTCGAGTCCTACTGGGGGCAGAAAGCAACTACTCCCCTATCGAAAAACATTGCCTGGCGTTAATCTTTGCGATAACAAAGCTCAGGCACTATGCGTTGGCGCATGAAGTCCGTCTCATTTCGAAGGTGGACCCCCTTAAATATTTAATGTCGAAGGCCATATTGACGAGGCGACTCGCTAAGTGGGCTCTGCTCTTAACGGAGTTCTCGATAACCTATCAACCTTTCAAGGCAGTGAAAGGCCAGGCCATCGCCGATTTCCTCGCTTAGCATCCGATACCCGTCGATTCTCCTCTGAATTGCGATCTTCCAGACGAACATGCGTTTGATGCGATCGATGGTGGTGATACCCGATGGGAGCTTTATTTCGATGGAGCATCTTCCGTGAAGAAGCGCAAACAAAGTACCCCTATAATCAAATCGGGGGTAGGACTCATCTTTGTAACTCCACAAGGAGGGATAATGCGTTTTGCTTTCTCCCTAACAGAGCCGAGAACGAACAATGAAGCCGAATACGAAGCTTTGATAGCAGGCCTCGAGATCGCCATCGACATGGGAATTGAAAACCTCCTCATATACGGAGACTCCCAGCTGGTCGTTAGTCAAGTAAACAGCGATTACCAAACATGCAAGCCAGAGCTGGTAAAATATGGCGAGAGAGTACAGCGACTACTGATTCAAATCCCCTCCTACACCTTGGAAAGCATACCGCATGCCGAAAATAGCAAAGCGGATGCATTAGCCAAGCTTGCTAAAGAACTAGCTGATGAGAACCTCGATGATGTAAGAATCGTGGTACAAAGTGTTATTTATATGTATGACCTAGAGGCCATTACTATACATGAGATGTATATTGTAGTGGATGCTTGGACATATATAGGGAGGACTTTCTTGCTCGACATGATAGTATGCTATCTGGTTACTCTTTACCCTAACGTATACACTGATTGTCTCTCTGTCACATGTTGGTAAAGCCCTTAGGATGTGTACTTGACTACCTGGACTATGATGCAGATCATACTAGTAGGGACAGGGTAGTCCATAAGTACATCCTTCAAGGTCCCTAGTCGTGGGTGTATCGAGACGGGGCATCGATATACCAGAGTAGACTAGCGTATACCTTCTCGACCCATACAGATGGGCGATGGATGATCCCATATCCATTGGTGTTTGACATCAGAGATGATATACGGGTGCTCAGTAGAGACTGGGTACACTGGACGGACTCGCCGAGAACTCCCAGATGGTATTATACCTTACGTCAGATGGCAGTTCTCTGGTGATACTGGTACAGGTTAGTCTGTAGACCCGAGATCGTCATAGAGTCTTGTGTGATTCCCACCGTGCTTTGATTTCCACCTTACCACGTCCAAGAGGGCGTGCAAAACGGTGGTTTTTGGGTACAGTCCCGAGTCACATGGAGGCAATGATCGATAAGAGGGGTTTCGTCTCTCCCGATATTGGGGGTTGATGTTGCGCTATGTTCGATTGGCCATAACAGGGAAGTCCCTGGCCAGGGCTGGTTTAGAGATTTACTGGTAAGTGTTACCAGTAGTTTCTCGACCCGTTATGAGCCTCATATCGGCATAACTTATCGGTTATTGGGGTCTGACGTTTACCACCCCTAGACTTGATATGCGACATATCAGACGAGGAGACCGGACTGTACGGTAGTGTCACTGTCAGGCTTTTTGCAGGAGTTGGAGCGGGCTTGCTTGCTGATCTTCTGATCGCTTAATACCCGGGTAGCCGTTACGTCCAGCTAGTACAGCTGACGGCTTGTGGGTGCTTGATATGATCATCACCTACTGCCGGCGTATTGACGAGTCTTTAGAGTCCTACATAGAGGTTTTACTGGCTCAGGCAAAACGAAATAGGAGCGCATATGTGATATGTGCGGGACCGAGAATTATGCGAGTATGTGATATCGTATTCTATTCTCGCGATGTTTGTGTCGATTGGTTATATGCGATATAACCAAGTTATCGAATCAAGGGTTGATTCGATAAGTCGATACATTGAATGTTAGTCGGTTATATGAGATATAACCGGATTATTAAGTCAAGGGTTGATTTAATAATTTAGTGTATACTTGTATATGTGATATACTAATTTACATTAACTAACATTGGTTCACTTAAGCATTTGATTTTCTCACTTGTGCACAAGTTAATATATATGTGATATATATATTTATTAGTGTACAAATTGTATCATGGTTGTTGATATAACTATCATGGGTGTAGAAGACTTATACCGTACAAATTATATTTGTTAGGTTTTTATATTTAAAGTAATTCTAAAACAAATGGATAATGAGCACAAATGCATGAAGCTTCATGAAGCTTATGTTTGCATTTGACTTAGTCCAGTAGTTTTGTTTTACTTAAGATATTAGTTAATCTAACCACTATGATTACCCATGGTAATGTCTCTACATGAGTTAGTATATGATACTCACTCACTATGGTTAGTTCTCTCTCTCACTTGATAAGTTTTCATATTCATTTGAGCTCATCTTCTTCCTCCTTGATTTTCTTTCTAGGGTTTCATAAAGAGAGAGATACAAAGTGAGAAAAGAAATTCTAAAGTATACCCATTTCCTATCTCACCATCCTCTACTAGACTAGCACTTTAGTTTAGGGTGTTTGCTTCACTAATTCTTTGGTTAGTGAAGTAGAAGCTTGAGTTCGTATTCCCTCGACGTAGATCATCTTCGGCCTCGAAGACATCAAGCAATTCCGTTGCCTCTTCTCATGGAGCCGTCCGAGAGTCCGGGAGTTCGATGATCGCAGCGAAGGGACTAATACAAGGAGCTTAAGAAGTGAAGGACCGATCTACAAAGGTTGTATTTCGTATTCACTTAGTCGTAAATGTGTTTTACTTGCATGTGTTACCCTAATTATCTAGCAACGATCTTGTTTAGAGTTATTCGGCACGGCTAAAATTTTAATCCGCCATAGTTGATGCCTTGTAGAACCTCTTTAGAGTGCCTAGTAACCTTACACAAAGCCGTCGGGTTCTTGCTCCGACAAAAATATCTCCAGAATCGTCCGAGGAAAAGGGAGCGACCGAGCAGACGACCATGCAAATAAAAGACCAAGAAACGGTTGAGGATTGGAGAGAAGTCTTCATAGACTACTTCAAATCCCGTCGAACGCCTGAAGATGCGTCCTCAAGACATCAGCTCATGAAACGAGCTCTGTCTTTCGCCTTCGTCAACGATACTTTGTACAAGAGGTCATTCGATTCTCTGTGGTTGAGATGCCTGGGACCTGACGATGCGAAAAGAGTCGTTCAGGAAGTTCATAACGGACTCTGCGGTTCTCACCAAGCTGGCCCAAAGATGAAGCTGAAGATTAAACGGATGAGCTATTATTGGCCAACGATGATCCAGGACTGCCTCGAGTATGCGAAACAATACCACTCGTGCCAAATCCATGGGGACTTTATCAACCAGCACCCAAATCCACTACATCCAACGGTGGCTAGTTGGCCGTTCGAAATGTGGGGGACTGACGTAATCGGCCCCATCGAACCAGCATCATCCAGGGGACATCGTTTCATCCTGGCGACCACTGATTACTTCTCCAAATGGGCAGAAGCAGTACCGTTAAGGGAAGTGAAGACAGAAAATATTCTCCATCTCTTCAAGATACACGTCATTTATCGGTTTGGAACTCCGCGACGGATCATTTCCGATAACGGACCAGCCTACAGAAGCCACAAGATTAGCCGCTTCGCGCAACAACACAACATAGACTGGAGATATTCCTCAGTTTATAATCCCCGAGCTAACGGTCTAGCTGAGGCTTTCAACAAAATCTTGACAAAGATCGTGAAGAAGACGGTGTCCCGAAACAAAAAAGACCGGCACGAGAGGCTGCAAGAAGCTCTTTGGGCGTATCGAACTACGTTCAAAACGGCCATGAACACAACGCCATACGCGTTGGTATTCGATATAGAAGCAGTACTCCCCCTCGAGATAGAGTTACCCTCTCTACGCGTGGCGGTCCACTGTGAACTGACGGATGAAGAAAATGCTCACCTTCGGCTTGAGGAGCTTGATGCCCTTGATGAGACCCGGCTCATAGCACAATAAAATCTGGAGGCCTACAAAGCAAAGATGACGCGCTCGTACGAAAGATTGACCAGGCCGAGGACGTTCCGCCAAGGCGAACTCGTGCTAGTGGTCAAAAGACCTATGATCCCCAATCGCGCCAAGCGGGGAAAATTTGAGCCGAACTATGAAGGCCCGTACATCATAGACAAGGTCTACCAGGGTGGAGCGTATCTACTCATGGATATGCACGGTGAAAGACCTTTCAGGCCAATAAACGGTCGCTTCCTGAAGAAATACTACGCCTAACAAGTCACAGCCTAGGTCAATGATAGATGACGACGACTATGTCAGCTCGCTTTCTTCCTAAGTCCAAACTCTATAAGTGGTAACCGACCTTCTTCAACAACGGACCAAAATGTCCTTAAACTAACAACGGACCGAAATGTCCTTAAACTAACAATGGACCGAAACGTCCTTAAACTAATGGCGGACCGAAACGTCCTTAAACTAATGGCGGACCGAAATGTCCTTAAACTAACAACGGACCGAAACGTCATTAAACTAATGGCGGACCGAAACGTCCTTAAACTAACGTAGGACCGAAACGTCCTTAAACTACTACCGCAGCATCCTTAGGCTGACAAAAAAAAATAAAAAAAATATAATAAACGATATGTCCATAAGTAAAATGAGCACGGATGAAAACCCGAAAGGGCTCCGTGAGTAAAAACATCAGGGCTACCGGCGAGTGTTCGTGAAAACCCGAAAGGGCGCGACCTCGTAAAAAAAAATATAAAAAGAATTAAAAAAAAGGTATGTCCCTAAGCAAAAAGGGCACAGATGAAAACCCGAAAGGGCTCCGTGAGTAAAAACAGCAAGACTACCGGCGAGTGTTTGTGAAAACCTGAAAGGGCGCAATCTCGTTAAAAGACACTTACAGGGTCCCCTCGACCTTGTAAGGAGAAACCACCCGCGTGAGATCCTTACGACTCACAAAGGAGCAACACACTTAGGAGTCCTCACGATTCCTAAGGAGAAATTACACTTGCGAGATCCTCACGACTCGTAAGGAGAACTCTCTTATGCGACCCTCACGGCCCATAGGATTTGAAAGTCTTAAGTTACAGAGACCTAAACCTGTGCTTAAGCAACCCCCACAACCTTCAATTTATGCCCTACAAGTGGCTCAATACTGACCCTTGTATACAATCCACAGGCGCGAATAAACATTTCCCTAACCAAGTCCCACCAGCGACTAGGGATATGCTCATATGGTGAACAACCCTTGTAAGTCCTCTCGACTTATAAGGAGAAAACACTCTTGTAAGATCCTTACGACTTACAAGAGAACACACACTTAGGAATCCTCACGATTCCCAAAGAGAAAACACACCTGCAAGATCCTCACGACTTGTAGGGAGAAATACCTTTGTGAGACCCTTACAGCTCATGAAGTCAAAAGCCTTAGTCGACAGGCCCCTTAACCCTATTTACTAAGCCACCTTTATTCAACATCGACAGAGGCAAATGATGATTCGCTCCTGGCAACATCCCAGTTGTAGCGGTGCTGATGCCGAAATCGGTGTCTAAAATCCAAGCTTGCAGCGAAAAGGCTAGCGAGCCACACATGCATACGAAATAGCCGAAATGATGGGGCAACTTGCAATAAAAAGCAGCAAGTAAAAATGTATGCATGAGAAATAGCTGAAATGATTGGGCAACTCGCAATAAAAAGCAGCGAGTAAAAATAAAATAAATAGCCGAAATGATGGGGCACCGCGAAAAAAAGCCGAAATGATTGGGCAATCGCGACCTTCGCGATATAAAGCTGAAATGATAGAGCATCGCGGAAAAAGAAATAAAAATGAAATTTTTGCCCTACAGGTGATATTACATCAATTCCTGTATACAATCCAGGGGCGCAAACAAAGAAGGAATCACACTCCTCCTCTCCCAGGTTTCATCAGAAGAAGAAGCCAAATCTCGATGAGTCACAGATAGCTTAGAGATCATCTCGACGTTCGTCTCATTGCAGCATACACAATATCAAGCAAAGCGGAACAGCAGCAATTCCTAGTTCCATGACTCGACGGTGTACAGATGACCGAGAGTCAAATCCCAACTCCGTGAAATGCGAATACAATCAGCAAAATTCCTGGTCACGTGGAACGCGGATAACGTTACTCTTTGACCCCGTAGAAAAAGTCCAGAGCGGATCCTGGTCCTCGCAAAGCACGGCAGTGAACCCGTGTGAAGCATCCAGAGCGGAGCCTAGTCCTCGCCGAGCACGGCAGTGAACCCGTGTGAAGCAGCTAGTGCAAAATTCCTGATTACGTGGAACGCGGATAACGTCACTCTTTGACCCTGTGGAAAACATCCAGAGCGGATCCTGGTCCTCGCAAAGCATGGCAGTGAACCCGTGTGAAGCATCCAGAGTGGAGCCTAGTCCTCGCCGAGCACGGCAGTGAACCCGTGTGAAGCATCTAGTGCAAAATTCCTGGTTACGTGGAACGCGGATAACGTCACTCTTTGACCCCGTGGAAAACGTCCAGAGCGGATCATGTTCCTCGCAGTGCACGACAGTGAACCCGTGTGAAGCATCCAGAGCGGAGCCTAGTCTTCGCCGAGCACGGCAGTGAACCCGTGTGAAGCATCTAGTGCAAAATTCCTAGTTATGTGGAACGCGGATAACGTCACTCTTTGACCCGGTGGAAAACGTCCAGAGCGGATCCTGGTCCTCGCAGAGCACGGCAGTGAACCCATGTGAAGCATCCAGAGCGGAGCCTAGTCCTCGCCGAGCACGGCAGTGAACCCGTATGAAGCATCTAGTGCAAAATTCCTGGTTACATGGAACGCGGATAACGTCACTCTTTGACCCCGTGGAAAATGTCCAGAGCGGATCCTGGTCCTCGCAGAGCACGGCAGTGAACCCGTGTGAAGCATCCAGAGCGGAGCCTAGTCCTCGCCGAGCACGGCAGTGAACCCGTGTGAAGAATCTAGTGCAAAATTCCTGGTTATGTGGAACGCGGATAACGTCACTCTTTGACCCTGTGGAAAACGTCCAGAGCGGAGCCTAGTCCTCGCCGAACACGGCAGTGAACCCGTGTGAAGCATCTAGTGCAAAATTCCTGGTCACATGGAACGCGGATAACGTCACTCTTTGACCCCACGGAAAACGCCCAGAGCGGAGCCTGGTCCTCGCCGAACACGGCAGTGAACCCGTGTGAAGCATCCAGAGCAAACACCGGACTATGGAGTCCTTAAAATCCACGGACTATGATGTCCTTAACCTCGACCGTAATGTCTTAAAAATAACGACCAACCATGATGATTCTAGACTGATTTTACCATAGTTAAAGGGTACATCTCTTCACTCTTTTGAGATTTGGCGTTGTAATTCCTCAACGTCTTCAAAGAGGTGACGGGTCCCGATAATTAACATCGGACTGTGTGGTCCTTAAATCCACGGACTATGAGGTCCTTAACCTTGACCGTGATGTCTTAAAACTAACATCGGACCGTGGAGTCCTTAAATCCACGGACTATGAGGTCCTTAACCTTGACCGTGATGTCTTAAAACTAACATTGGACTGTGAAGTCCTTAAGCCCACGGACTATGAGGTCCTTAACCTTGACCGTGATGTCTTAAAACTAACATTGGACTTTGGAGTCCTTAAATCCATGGATTATGAGGTCTTTAACCTTGACCGGGACGTCTTAAAACTAACATCGGACTGTGGAGTCCTTAAATCCACGGACTATGAGGTCCTTAACCTTGACCGTGATGTCTTAAAACTAACATCGGACTGTGGAGTCCTTAAACCCACGGACTATGAGGTCCTTAACCTTGACCGCGATGTCTTTAAACTACGGTACCCTGGAGAACATCCCAAAGCAACCCCTGACCCCGTGAAATACGGATAAGGGCGACTGCACTCAGCACTTGTGGATCCTCACGACCTGCAACGAAGAAAACTCTCTTGTGAGATCCTTACGGTTCCCAAGGGAAAACCCGCTTAGAATCCCCACGACTCTTAAAAAGAACTCACATCTACGGGATCCTCTCGACCTGTAGGGAGAAAAACTCTTTATGAGCCCTCACGGCTCATAAAGCTGAAAAGTCTGAGGAGGAAGATCTTAACCCTGAATCCTAAGCCATCGCGGCCCTGCAAAGAGATCAAGATAGACTGTCCGCAGAACACATTCAATAAAAGGGGACACACCATTGAGAAGAAAAATATGTCTTTATTCATAAACCAAAATGGATACAAGGTACAATTCATGAAAAAAACAAAAAAATACTCTCATTCAGGAGTATGCACAATAAGAAAGGAAAAAATACAAGTTTTCAAGCCGGCGGGCGATTTAGTAACTTCGCTAGCTCATCCTGCTTTTGCTGGGTCACGGCTTCATTATTCAGGATCGCCAGAAGACGGGCCTCCGCCTGAGCCTGCTAGGCCTGATACGAAGCAAGCCGGCCTTCAAGCTCTTTCTCGGTGGCCTTATGAGCCTCGACCCTTTCACGAGTGAATGTGGCAGCCTTATCAAGTGCCACCACCTCTTTGATAGACTCTTGAAGCACCCGCCAGAGTTCATATGCTTTGTTGGCCTTGGCGGTAAGATTAGCTTGAAGCTCGCTCAGCGCCTTAGAAGCCAGCTCCCTCTCCGAGAATTTACGGCCGAGCCTTTTCTCGCACAACAATATGTTCGCCACGCGTCACTCTATCAGACCACGTAAGCTCGCTTTCGCGACCACAACCTTGGAAACAGGACATATACGCTCAAGACCGTATAAACAGGCCTCCAGTCGACAGCAATAGTCGATCTAAAACGCACTCACATCACCTGGTATGGGAAGTAACAAAGAGTTCTCGATGTACATCCTATCAAGCATGCATTCGCAACTATATGAATATCCAAAAAGAAATAATACTCGAAGCTCTGATGTGCATGCAACATAGTGATAGTGTTCGCAATTAAAGAAAGTTATCATGGGAAGAACACAAAGTTCATTTATGCAAGAAAAAACATATGTACGACTACCTGACAAACATGAAAATTCAACAGAAAGCATGCAAACCGCCAATGATTAAAGGAGTACATTGATTCAAACATACTACACTAGTGGGAAAAGATCACCAAACAAGGGATCGGAAATACAAGGGTTAACAAAGCAAAACACAAAATTCTCCAGCTCCCTCTCCGCCTTCTCCAGCACGTCAAAACGACGATTTTCGCGAAGTGTCGCTCCCCATCGGTTGGAGCCGTGCTCATCAGCGAAAGCAGACATGATGGCCCGACTGGCTCTTATCTGACTCAGTATATGAACTGAGTAATCCTTCAGAGCTGGAGTGATTAGACAAGCCTCGTGAAAGCACTCAAGCTTGTCCTCCGCCGCGTCAAGGATCGCCGAAGTCATCTCTGCCGGATGAGGAGGTATATCGGCAAGCACAGACAGGAGGATCATCCGGAGCCAAATGGAGCCCATGGGAAGAGGAGAGCCCCGAAGAGTCAGTAGCTCGTACATCACCGTGTCACATTGAGTGTCGATGAGAAGGGGATCTGCCAGCCGCGCAGCGAAGCGAGGGATTATTTCCTCAAGGGGCACCTCCCATGGTTGTCGACGAGCATGGGGACGATTGAAAGCCATGGCGATTAATCGGTCTCTCAAAAATGATCACCTTAAGTTATAAATGGGTTTCTCTGTGAGGAAAGGAAGAAAGGTATGGTTTCAGGTTATAAAGGGGAGCATTTAATGCTATGCACAAAAAATATTGTGCATGGTGGGACTATTCTCAAAGCCCAGAAAGAAGGGGAGAGCGTTGGAAATGAAATCCAACGACGCATTGGAATCAGATCAGAGAAATGAAACGTCCCCATCAAGCAGAGTCCTGCATGCGCAACACGTGAGCACCAGCCTTGATTGAAAGATAAAGCAGCACTGCACATACACAACAGAGAACTAAGCTCTGAGAAAGAGAATTAAATTCTTAAAAGAAGAAAGTCCTCAAAGGAGGAGAATGAGAAAAGTGAAGGCGCTTCTGAAAGGACAATTCATCTACCCTACTCCCAAAGCAGATCCGACGGTCAGAAAAGTGACAGTGTTGTACTCACGTGCAGACACGTGAGAGCAACGCTGTGGGGGCATTTGTTCCCTGATTAAAAAATCAGGAAAGGACTCAGAAGAGGCATCACGTGCTCACACGTGACCAGTGGTCACGTGTTGGCACGTGACGTTCAAAGCAGCGGCACAAAGCGCATTCAAGAAAAGACTCCAGAAAAGGTCACGTGCTCACACATGACCAATGGTCACGTGTTGGCACGTGACGGCTGAGCAGCGGCCAGAGAATAAAGCGCAAAAGAAGAAGAAAGGCCCGTTTCAGGGGTCACGTGGCCACACGTGACCGGCTTTAAAAGACTTATTATTTAACAGAATTAAATTCTGAGAAGAGATCATTCAAATCTTTCCAAATAGAGAATGATTATTTGGAACCGTTGGATTAAAAATCTAAAGGTGATTAAATATCACCTATTTATGGAAAAATCTTGGACTTGGAAAGATTTCCCCCTAAATATAACCGAAACAACAAGGAAATATCTTTGGACTTAAAATCCAATGGTGAATAAAATTCACTTAACAATCTAAAGGCCCAGATTAATGATAAAATCTTTCAACATACAAATCAAATCTCTCAATGAGAGATTTACTAAGCAAATTGATTCTCTTCCTTCTCCTATAAATAGGAGCCAAGAAAAGAAGAAGATACCCCTTTTCTAAGATCTTTTTCTGAAACCTTGAGACCTTTGGATCTTTTTCTTTTGACACATAGAGAGAGAGAGAAAGAGCCTTTGATTCTCTGCAAAAAGGAAAACCTTAGGTAAGAAAGGAAAAGGGAGGCTTCAAAGGAGAATTTAATTCTCAAAAAAGTTTAACTCTTATATATATAAAAAAAAAAGAACTTAGTTCTTTCTCTAGTTGAGGATCTGCAAAGTGCACATCTCCCCATGAATTGAGAATTTAATTCTCATTGGGTTGAGATCCTGCCATGCAGATCTAAAACACAGAGGAGGAATTGAGTTTAGAGAATTTAATTCTCACAAAATGATAGGAATTCAATTCCTTTAAGATAAAGTTAGGGTTTAACCCTATGTTATGGGAATTTAATTCCTTCAAAATGAACAGAACTAGGGTTTAACCCTGACTGAGAATATAATTCTCTCAAACTCACAGGAATTTAATTCCTTTAAGAAAAGAAACTAGGGTTTAACCCTATTAAGAATATAATTCTTTAGAAGTTTAGGGTTTAACCTTATGAACAGAACTTTAAAACATACAGAGACCCACAGAATAAAAGTCTGAAATAGGCACCTCACGTATTACTACGTGACTCCTGCGAAGATAGAGCTTTGAGGCAACTCCCCACGTGCTCCACGTGACCCCTGAAGCACATAAAGAAAAAGCAAAATAAACAGAGACTCTGGGGCGCCCTCACGTGTCACCACGTGACCCCTAATGGGTATTCTAATAAACCAGAGCATGATCTCCCATCGCGTGCCCGCACGTGATGGCTTTCAGGACTAAAAGTGTTAAACACTTATCTATAGAACAAAATAAAGAGAAGAAGGGCGCTCTCACGTGACTCCTTTTGCCTTATTGTTTAACACTAAATTGAAACCTCGGTATCCAGTGTTTAACACTGATTCTCCTTAGTGTTTAACACTAATTTGGAAAATTCTATTTGCAGTGTTTAACACCGATTTGCTTAGCGTTTAACACTAATTTGAAAACCCTCTTCCCAGTGTTCAACACTGATTATCTTTTGGTGTTTAACACTAACTTGTCAATTTTTTTCCCAGTGTTCAACACTGTTGGCCTCCAGTGTTTAACACTAGTTTTAGCCCAATTGGCTAAAGTTTCCAGAGGCAAAGCCTCTCCATAAATGAATCAACAAAGGGCCAATATCCCAGATACAATTGGACTTAGCCCAAGATGGCCGTAAGTCCTCAATTCAAACTTAATTGGGCCAATGGGCTCATAATATAATAATTGATCTTAGTTTCCAAATTGGACTGTAGATCACTTAATCTACCACGGTTTAAGGGTACATCTCTTCACTCCTTTGATACTCGGCGTTGTAATTCCTCAACGTCTTCAAAGAGGTGATGGGTCCCGACGACCATACATTGATACGGACTATGGAGTCCTTAAATCCACGGACTATGACGTCCTTAACCTTGACCGTGATGTCTTAAAACTAACATTGGACTGTGGAGTCCTTAAATCCACGGACTACGACGTCCTTAACCTTGACCGTGATGTCTTAAAACTAACATTGGACTGTGGAGTCCTTAAATCCACGGACTACGACGTCCTTAACCTTGACCGTGATGTCTTAAAACTAACATCGGACTGTGGAGTCCTTAAATCCACGGACTACGACGTCCTTAACCTTGACCGTGATGTCTTAAAACTAATATCAGACTGTGGAGTCCTTAAATCCACGGACTATGACGTCCTTAACCTTGACCGTGATGTCTTAAAACTAACATTGGACTGTGGAGTCCTTAAATCCACGGACTACGACGTCCTTAACCTTGACCGTGATGTCTTAAAACTAACATCGGACCGTGGAGTCCTTAAATCCATGGACTACGACGTCCTTAACCTTGACCGCAACGTCTTAAAACTAACAATGGACCGCAATGTCCTTAAACTACCCATTGACCGCAATGTCACTAAACTAAACAACAGGGCTCCCCTAATTGCTCTCTTGTCGGATCTAAACGATCCCGTTAAGTTGATCTTAGTCTCAAATTGGATTAACGTATTCTTAAAAAACGTTTAAGTCGATCTTAGTCTCAAATGAGACTAACGTATCCTTAAACATAACCCCCCCCAAACCCAAATCTAAGAAAGATACGAATTTGGACTAGTCCACGCCCTACGGGCGACGGCATAACCCAGTCTCCGTATACAATCCATGGGCAACCAAACACAAAACAAACACCCACGATACGAAGTGACCATCTGGAGAAGGAGAAAGTTGTTACCGCCATGCGGTAGCGTAATTAACTGCAGGGGCTTGCACCTGCAAGGAAGAGCGTCCCCACAATCAAAAACCCCTCAAGCAAGGGGGAATCTGACGAAGTCTGCTATATCGGACGCATCCGTTTAAACTTTCGATACATGGTGCCATAAATCAACTTGGCATCTTCGGAGAGGTGGACGGATAGCACCAATTAGCATCTGCCCCGAATCTCAGGCAAGACGTCCCCGCGTCGCGCCGTCTTTCGGAGGGGAACATGTACGTCCCGCCGTTTTTGAAAATAATTTAGAAGGGTTTCCTTGTTTTTAAACGTTTCGTGTCATATCAGACACGTAGGTAAATACTGAGACTATATCTCCCTTTTTGGAAATCCCTTCGATAACTATCAATATATGCAAAATATATCCAAATACTGTCCTCTGACTAGCCCTGCTGCGTACCATAAATCATGGATATGGTACGGTCCATGATGAGCAACGCTGAGTTACCGCGATCATTCTGGGGGTATGCGCTAGAATCAGCTGCGTACCTTTTGAACCGAGTTCCTACTAAGACTGTGCCTACCACACCATATGAAATGTGGAGTGGGAAGAGACCCTATCTTAAGCACATTAAGACATGGGGATGTCCAGCTTTTGTTAAAAAGCAGCATGCGGACAAGCTCGAGGCACGCTCAGTACAGTGTAAGTTCGTAGGATATCCAAGGAACTCCAAGGGATATTTCTTCTACTATGAAGAGGAACAAAAAGTTCTTGTTTCTCGTCATGCCTACTTCTTGGAAACTGAGTTTTTGGAAAACCAGATAAGTGGGAGCACAGTAGAACTGGAAGAAATTCCAGAACCACGAGCTATTACTGGAAGCTTGGAGGAACCGGAGGGTTCAAATGAACAGGACATTCCTATGCCGCTCCGCAGGAGTAGTAGGCAGTCTCATCCGCCCGAGAGATACTACGGTTTTCTCATAGACGGGGATCGAGAGGATTGCATCATAGATTATGATGAGCCTACTAGCTTCCAGCAGGCCGTTCAGAGCGTTGACTCGGTAAAATGGCTGGATGCAATGCGGACCGAAATGGAGTCCATGTACACCAACAAAGTATGGACGTTGGACATTGCTCCAGACGGGGTAAAACCCGTAGGATGCAAGTGGATCTTCAAAAGGAAGATTGGTGTAGATGGACAGGTTGAGACCTATAAAGCTAGACTTGTAGCAAAGGGTTTCCGTCAAAGACCTGGCTTGGACTATGACGAAACCTTTTCTCCAGTGGCTATGCTGAAATCCATTCGGATCCTTCTTGCCATTGCTGCCTTCCACGATTATGAGATTTGGCAGATGGACGTAAAGACCGCTTTTCTAAATGGAAATTTAGAGGAGTGTGTCTATATGGATCAGCCAGAGGGTTTCATTCAGAGTGGGAGCAGCGGAAAGGTGTGCAAGTTGCTTAAGTCCATCTATGGACTAAAGCAGGCATCGCGGAGTTGGAACATCTGTTTTGATGAGACAGTCAAGGAATTTGACTTTATCAAAAATCCAGATGAACCTTGCATATATAGTAGATTTGTAGCGAGAACTGTAGTATTCCTCGTTTTATACGTGGATGACATTCTCTTAATAGGAAATGACATTCCTATGCTACAATCTGTCAAGGGGTTCTTGTCACACAGGTTCTCCATGAAAGACCTGGGTGATGCCTCATACATCCTGGGGATCCGGATCCATCGTGATAGATCCAAAAGGATATTAGGACTTTCTCAGTCCAGGTACATCGACACCATAGTGAAAAGATTCAGTATGGAAGATTCCAAGCGCGGTAACCTACCGGCTTGTCACGGGATCACCCTCTCTAAAGAGATGTCTCCCAAGACTGATTTGGAGAGGGATCGCATGTCTATTATACCCTACGCTTCTGCGGTAGGCTCTATAATGTATGCGATGTTGTGTACCAGACCGGATGTAGCTTATGCACTGAGCGTGGTAAGCCGGTATCAGTCAAACCCTGGGGAGAAACACTGGATAGCGGTAAAGAACATTCTCAAGTACCTGAGAAGGACTAAGGAGATGTTCTTGGTGTATGGCGGAAAAGACCTCCAGATCGAGGCCTTTGCTGACTCCAGCTTCCAGAGTGACAAGGATGATTCCAAGTCCATGTCGGGTTTTGTCTTCACCCTCAATGGAGGGGCGGTATGTTGGAAGAGCTCCAAACAGGAAACCGTTGCAGACTCGACAATGGAAGCGGAATACATTGCTGCATCTGATGCCGCAAAAGAAGCTGTCTGGATAAGGAAGTTCTTAAAAGAACTTCAAGTGGTTCCGTCCATAGTTGACCCAATACCTCTGTATTGCGACAACAATGGGGCTATAGCTTTAGCAAAGAAACCCAGGTCCCATCAGAGATCCAGGCACATCTTGAGGCGGTATCACCTGATCAGGGAGATCGTGGATCGCAAGGAGATCGAGGTTCGGAGGGTTGCTTCGGAAGAGAACACTGCAGATCCATTCACCAAGGCCCTATCCCAGACTCAGTTCGAGCGGCTGATCGAGATGATAGGTCTTCGATACGCCAGTACATGGCCTTAGTGCAAGTGGGAGATTGTTAGTGTATATGCCCTAGAGGCCATTACTGTATCATACTAGTTTGTATATTACTTAATGGAAGCTTGGGATATTCACCTTGTATAAACAATCTTGCTCAATATAGTAGTATGCTACTTGGTTTGTTTCTACTTCAATGTGTACTTGTGTTTATTTCAGTATATCACTTATACGCATTAGTGGAGCCCTTAGGATCTTTGCTTGATTACCAGCGTTGTGATGGCAGTCACACTAGTGGGGGCTGGGTAATCTATAAGCACATCCTTATACAGGTCCCTAGTCGTAGGACTATCGAGACAGGGCATCGATACTCCGGAGTAGACTAGCGTATGCGCTTCTCATCCCAGTGTGGGAGATGGTCTGTCCCACAGCCATCAGTACGTCGTACTAGAGATAGTATACGGATGCTCGTTAGGTTACGAGTACACTGGACAGGACTCGTCGGGAACTGATAGGTTGGTATTATACCTATCGTCAGTCATCAGTTCCCAGGTGACATGAGTACAGCTTAGTCCGCTGACTTGATACTAGCACTTCGCCTCGAGTGTGTTCCCACTGCACTTTGATCACTACCCTACCACGGCTCAAAGGAGTCGTGCAAACAGGTGGTGGTTGGGTGCAGTCCCGAAGCACTTGGAAGCAGTGCCGGTTAGACAGGATTCGTCTCTCCCGGTATTGGGGGTTGATATCGCGCTGTGTCTAGGAGAGCCATTACACGAGTAGTCCCTGGCCAGGGCAAGCGAGATATACTGGTAGGTTCCAGTGTTATCTCAGGGTGTTTTGGGCTTCACTCCGACACGACTTGTACCGCTATTGGGGGACTGACGTTTTACCGCCCCCTAGGCCCGACATGCGATGTATCAGACGAACAGACCGGACTGTACGGAGACTGTCACATTCAGACTCAGTAGGAGTACAGATGGGGTTTCACCTCGTCAGCCTTCTTGTCGGCATCTACCTGGGGACCGTTACGCACAGCTAGTGCCGCTTGCGGTCTGTGGTTAAACCCACTGCCAGCGTAGTGCCGAGTCTTTAGAGTCCCACACAGAGGGTATTCGCCTCTGGGCAAAACAGAGTAGAGGTCGCATGGTTTTGCGACAAGGTTCGTTCTCATCCGCGCACTTGTGCACGTTTGGAGTCCGGACGGATTATACTGGCAGGCTCTGGTTTGAGCCAGATACTAGTATATGTTTTAGGGTTGCTTTTATATCTTGGTATTCTTGTTCCTCGGAACGAGAATGCAGGTGTGTATGCACAGTTGCTTGAGGCGGAGAATGAGGTTTTTCATTAGGGTTTCGGAACGGGTGCGTATGCACAGTTGACAGTTATCTTTTTCCAAACCCTAATGGATTTATGAATTATCTATTAATAATAGTAATTAAATGAGAATTATGTTATGGTTGATTTTTGTTGACTTATTGACCTTGGTTGACTTGTTGACCATTGACCACCATCATGCTTTGAAAGATCCTCCTTGATTCATGCTTACACTTCATTTAAAGAAGCATGATAGTGGTCATTCTAAAATTACCATCAACTATTCTTATTTTCAATTATTATCATTTAGATAATTCTTTTCTTTTGCATTATGGTTGCAAGAAAGAAAAATATAGCTCATTTTTCTATCATAACCTCTCTCTCTCCTCATTTCATCTTCTTCTTCCTCTAGCAAAGAGAAACCTTCTCATGTGTTGAGAATCCTTCTCTTTAAAAGGAAAAGCAAACCCTAGTCTCTCTCTACTCATTCTAGGTTGAAGGTTTAGCAAGCCGGAAACCCTAGTTCACTCAAAGATCGAGGAAGAGCCCAAAGGTCGAACCTTCGAGGTGGATCCATCTTCGACGGAAGAAGGCGACGAAAAGAGAACCATCAACCCCTACAAGATTTCAAGAAGAAGGAGTTCAAGTTTAGGTATAACATTCATCCGAGTAGCTAACTCCCTTTAGCGTATTTGCTAGTTTAGTTTAGACACGATCCCGACCTAGTGTAGTCCATGTTGCCTCTTGCGATAAAAATTTGTTTTTTATACCGTTTCCGCCTTCCCGTAAGAACCGGGGGTCGCAATATGGACTTACAAACACAACGGTGTATAAATCATATCTCAAGCGTAATAACTATGTACAAAATATAAATACTCAGAAGGTGCGGCCATGGTGCACGAAAACAAATATCATGAAACTCGGTCATCAAAACTAAATCATGCGAATAGATCGCCCAAAATACCGAAATCCAAGGTGACGGATACGTGATAATAGAATCACCAAATCATAAATCATAAATACCGTCGTCGATATTTCCTTCCTTGAAAGTCGAGAAGGTGTCGGTGCATCCAATGCTAGTAGAGCAAGATATCTACTTGCCTCCTGTTCATGGTCTAACGCCTGGTGCTTTTAGGCTCTTGTCTCTCACTGTGAATTGCTAGATATATAGCCCCTCGGCTCAACGTCCCAATATGGAATGACGACGGAAACAGTCCCGCTCTGGCACATCCTCTAAAGATCTCTGGTCATCTATCATGGTCACTCATAACATGTCTCGTCGACGATGACGAACTCTGGTCTGCTGGGTGTGCGTAATATGACCACTCCTGTGTCCAAGTCTTCTCGTAAAGTATTCCAGAAAGGTTCCATCAAAGTCCTTCTCAATCTCGTTTCTGCCGAACTGCCCGGAGGTTATCATCTTTTACTAAATCTGTATCTTGTTCCGGAACGGCTGCATACTCATCGAGACTCCTTCTGGAAGAAATATCCATATCCAACGCCTCTGCATGCGTATCACATCTCTGGTGTCAGTGGAGTGGAATGTCTTCTCGTACGAAGCTCTTACTCCACTTTTCTCTAATGTCGACTGCTTCAGACTCGTCTCTTCGTAGCTGCATGGACTGTACTCCAATGGCTATACTCGTATCTGGAGTCTCCCAAGCAATGTATCCCATCACATGATATCCGAATGATGTCGAACCTTTCGATCGATTTGTGAAAGTTCCATAATCCCCCAAGAGCTCAACATCTTGGGTACAGTTTAATAGTATTCCAGTACATGCCACAGTACCTGTGGACCAACCGTAGAAGGGCAAAGCCAAGCCTTACTAATGGCACCGCTGAACTGCCGCAAACCTTAAGGTTCAAAGGTGTTCCATGGTCATTACGTCGAGTTAGGGTTTCATTCTTCTAGAGGGTCCATAGCATTACTTACATTTGTCTCTGGATACTTTAAACTCGGAAAATGGGCTTCTGACATTCGATCGTCTCTATCGACCTCCAACGTACTTGCGTGAAGTCGTCTCTAGCTGAAATCAATCAATCTGATGACCTCGCATCGGGGTAGGCAACGAATCACATGTCCTAGCCCTTCCTCCGTGGGTGACTAGCGATCTTCTATCATATCCCTAAGTACAACTCGTGCGGAAATAGCTCCAAACATCTGGGGTGATATCTTGTCAGTCGCATTAATAACTGAATCATTCGTCCGCACGCTGAACCGTGCCTCAATCATCTAGTAATCGGTGCATCGACGGTCATCACATTCTGGCTGGCCTCTAGCAGTAGCCTGATCCTCTGGTGCTGATCTGCACATCCGAGAAATCTTGTAAAAGCGATCCATCAAACGCTCATAGCGCGAAAACACAATAAAACGATGCCTCTATGCAATCGTAAGTCCCTGGAATCACGCCGTGGTCAGTCCTCATTCGTGACAAGCTCATAATGACCGCAACTCTAGTCGTAGCTCTCTCTGCCTGTGTAATCGTGGCAGCAAAACCATAAACCAATATCGATGAGGATAGATCGATGAATGAATATAATACTGTGCAAGGAAATGTACATCCTAAAGCTCCTTAAGCGGAGTAGCGTATTGTAAGTATGCCGCGGAACATACACACGGTACGCCACTCTCCTTAAGTCACTTACTCCATCAACCAAGGTCAACATATGCGACGAAAGTTCGGGTATAATACCCCCTCGACTAAATCTAAGTTCAGTAAGGTCAAGCCTAAGTTCCGAATATACACAAACGCTCCAGGCTCAACATAGTCAAACTTAGACTCGAACCAAGGTTAACCTAGCGCTTTAATACCAACTTTGTCACGACCCGAAATGGCACTCGATTGGCACTTGAATCATATGAAGTTTATAGGACCCCATCTAATTCAAGTAAGCTAAGAAATCCCAGAAATCTAAACCATTTAAAGAAAGAAGTGAAGAAAACATGTTTTAAAACAAGGGGTTTTTAAATAACTCAAGCCGAATATGCATTTTTTTTTAAAATCCCAATTCTTTTCTGAAAATTTCGGCAGAGTTTCCTTTGTAAATACTGGCCCCAAACGGGGTACAACATGAATAATATAAGCACAATGATAAAAGACATCCCCATGCGGGAACTAGCTCTTCGTCAATCGACAGTCACAACCATGCAAGCAATATAATATACATCGCCGAAGGGAGAGGATCAAAACTCAAAAGGAAACTCAAAATATCAAGAATACCATAATAATACAACACGCGACTCTAAGATCGAAAGAATAAACAACTGGTTTTCTAAGTCTGAAATAATATACAAGTCTGGTTGATGGAATTTTACTAGATACAACTGAAAATAAATGAGTATAATGGTGGTCACGATACGAGTGAACCCACCAACCAAAGCAATCATCCAGAATGGAAGCAGTGTGCCAGAAAGCCGCAATGAAACCTGTACGGAAAAAACCTGCAAGAACTATGGCACAACGGGGGTGAGTTGCCAACTCGTGAGTAGAAAATATCACAGAGCAGAAATCGTATGTATGACTCAATCCTAGGTCAAACGATTAGTAGTATATATATATCCTCAATATAATAAAGTCTGAAACATGATAAGGTGGTAAGGGTAAACATCTATACATAGTGTAATACCAAGTGCTCGTGTCAGTGCATAGTGTAATACCAAGTGCTCGTGTCAGTGCCTCAGGAAGCAACATATCATAAATATGAGGTATCATCAATGTGATCATCATGAAATCAGTGTCAACTATATCATGAAGTCTATAAGTATGTGGATATCATCCAACTATGTAATCAATGCCTGCATGCGTGTGGATCCCGTCCACGTGTCAACCAATGACACAAAACATCATGCATGTACATATCATAAAGCATATGCATGAAAGTATGAGGATATAAATCAACGTGTGTCCCTCGTGACACATCAAAATCATGGAACCTGAGTGTCTAGCATCGACACTCGAAAACATCATGAAACCTATGCCCAGCATCGGCACGTAAATCCTCATATATCGGGCTCCGTCAGTCCGGATCGGCCTGTAAATCCTCATATATATCAGGCTCCGTCAGCCCGGATCGGCCCATATCATTTCTCGACTCCGGTCGGTATCCTTCGGATATCCGCCGAGCCCAAATACAATCACCGGTAGGTAGTAGACCCTCTGCCAGGCTCACCGTCTGTATACACAGCATCCCTTTCTTACCCCGGGGTACCATACCGGGCCCCACCATGTAACCGCACACGGCCCACGGCTCCTCCTCGCATGGGGTATATATATATCAGAACCGATAAAACTCATGGTGGCAGCTGAAATATCATATCAAGAGAAACCGGGTTTTTAAAACAGTACATATTTTCTATTGAAATACCCACGGTTCTCAAATCCAGAAATATCATGGAAACAACATATCCCAATCCGTATAATCATAAAGCATGATGTATGCGACATATAACAGAAATGTAAGCATATCCGTATATCATGCAACATGGAACAGTAATATGCACATATCGAGGGAAAACCGCTCTTTTAAAATGAATCCAGTTTTAAAATATATCTTGCGGTTCCCAAATCTTCAAAATCAAGCCATAAACATCTATGTATGTGCAAATACGTATGTATGCAAGTATGGGTGTACAATATGTGTGTACGCAAGTATGGGTGTACAATATGCATGTACGCAAGTATGGGTGTACAATATGTATGTACCCAAGTATGGGTGTACAATATGCATGTACGCAAGTATGAGTGTACAATATGCATGTACACAAGTATGTCATGCAAGGAGTAATATCCTGATGTCAGCAATCCTACTGTGTAGTGACATGGCAATTATCGATGATGAAGTGTATTAGCCGGCAAGAAGGTGTACGTGGAACATACGCATCATCGATAATGGTGCTGGTGTCCTGACAGCATGGGTTTAATATAACAATAAACACATTTAAACATGCAACGCGATGCGAATAGCAAGAATATGCGAAAAATGAATAATAAACAAAACAGTGAAGAATCTACATCAATATATATATATATATATATATATATGTCATACAGTTTTGCCATTTGAAATGAGACGAATCATGGTGTTTAGAAAAAAAATAAGGGCTACGGTGTTTTTAAGAAAAGATGCGTCTTTTGAAAATATCCGTAGAATCTCTTGGCCTGTCTTTAAAATACTCACGATTCGTTAGTTTTGAAATAGGTATGACTCGAGTCTAGTTTAACATCTATAAGTACTACAGGACTAAACGAACAGTCAAACCGAAAGGGTAAGGGAAACCACCTAAATCCGAGTCGATATACATATAAATATAATAGTCGATGATCCCGCCTCAATAGTATCACATACGACACAATATACAATATGACATCCTCGAGTCAAGAGTGCGGATCTATCATCAATATATAGCTCGTACGTAAATTCGTCGTATGACATCCCAAATCTGGGTACGGGTCAAAATATCACATTCATCTCATCATTTATCTGGTATCCTTATCATCATATCTCATGAACTGGGGTATTGATCTAAGTCTAATACCAACCGATACCATATATATATATATATGTGTGTGTATGAAAACACATGCCTAAAGGCCCTCTATAATCTCATGTCGTATCTCATAATACGAATCTAAACATATCACCGATCTCGTGGTATCATGCCCAATCTCATCGACTCATCTCCAAATATCATCCACTATCCTCATTATCCATGTATACGTATATGTATATATATATATAGACCTAGTCCCATACCTATGTGTGTGTGTGTGTGTATATATATACGTATCCCCATATACGCACAAGTAATAATAATAATGCATGGAAGGGTATGTGTGCGTGTGTGCAAACCTATTCTATGGTTCGCGACTAAGAAATCAACCACGACACTATCATCCAAAATCACAACACATATGTAAATATATAACATATCATAAGCTACACTACGAACTGCGGGGGTTCTATACGCCATCCACCCGACTTCCCCCGTCGATGTGTATCTACTCACATTGCTCTTCGCTGGCTGTTGCCGACGTCACCACGCGCTTGCTTGTCATCTCGATGTCCTCGTGGGGTACCTACACATCATAACGTATCGTGTCGTATTAAAATCCAAATCAAAACCAAAACGACACACTAAAAGCCTATAGGTTAGAACCTACGGACTACGCCTTTCAAACCACCAAATAACCCTCGATATCGTCGTACAAACGTCAAGTGATCGAGGTAAAACACAAATACTAAAATCCAGAATCCAAAATATGGAAAATATAACCCCGAATCAAAACAGAAACTCATGAAAATGATCACAGATTTTACCCTAACTGAAATCAGCCAATTTTGCATATGTAAAGGGTCTATTTTACTGGAGATGGAGCCATGAAACAAACACGAGACACATTGGCCCAGGTCTGGCCGCAAATTGTGGCCAGAAGGATTATTTCTGCGGCCAGATTTTTGGGTATGGGGCTAGGGTTTCAGTGGGGGGTCCTAGGTTGCCTGCATGTATCACTGTCTTTGCTAAATAATTTTTCAGGTCCCCGAGTGTTAGCAGATTCAATTTTCTCATCACAATTTCCATAATTTCCGTATTTGAAGAATTTCAAAGTTCGTATTTGGGGTTTAAGTCTAAGTTTGGTCCAGTATTTTAGCACTAGGCGGGTTTGTAATCACAATTAAACCTCAATTACACTTCACAACTCAAGAATTCCTCAAAAGCCTAACTTGGAATTCTCAAAGTCCACTAAACCGAACTAAATCACTTCTAAACATGCATAGGTGTTAATATGAAAGAAAAACTATACTAATGGTGCAGAGATTATCTCATTTTGCAACTCAAGAATTTTCTTGAGTTGCCCCAAGTGTCCAAAATTTTTGCTTTCTTGGTCCAAAGTGTCGCTAGAAGGGTTGTGCACATTTTTAATGAAGTGGGGATGGGGTTTTGGGGTGTTTTTGATGATGGAGTGAGGGTTTGAAGTGGATAGGGAAGGGGTTGCTTCCATGTAGCTGAAGAGGGAGAAGAAAAGATGAAGATGATGAAGGGGGACAAAGTGTTATGACCAAGGTTGACCCTCACATCTCTCTCTCTCTCTCTCTCGCCCATGCTTCATATTCTATTCTTTTCTATTCTTTTCTTCTTCCATTTCATTTTTAAAACCAACACATAAATCCCAAATGAAACCATGGTTGTAAAATGTAACACAAGTGTAAAATACGAGACGGTGCATGTTTTGCACAAAACAAGCTTAATGCGCGATTAGCGATATTTAATCGCGATTAGCACTAAATTAGTGTATAATAAATCATAAAATTTTATAATTTGCATAAATCACATAAAACACTCTCTTTTAAGTAATTTCCATAATTTTTCCAATTTTTTCCTAATTTATCGGTATTTAATTATACCGCCCTATTAAAATATTCAATATAATATTATTTAATTATAAAAATTCCTAAAAATAATATTTTATTTTTCTGAAATGTTACAGATCGTGCCGATGTCGTTCGTGTCTTTGTGTAGCTTTTGCTCTTGAGTTGGTTTCGTAGTATCGCTACGCGCGTTAGCCACTGGACGAACACTTGAGAGTATGTTTGGAGTTGGTGCGTCGGTCAAACGTAGTTTGTACGTGTTATTGGTCGATTGCTAATATATACTTGTTATATTGTTATTTGCTTTCAGGATCGCAGGCGGGGACTTCGGGCGCTACGAACAGGGGAAAGCGAGTAGTTGGCTTTACTTAGCCAGGATTGTTGTGAGTAGATTTAACATTTACAGGGGAATCGCCTGCATGGCATTATGCGTATGGGCTAGATTAAATGATATGACTATTAGTTAGACGTATACTGATATTGATTGTGCATGTGTACCTTTGTTGCATATCTCATTTCGTATTGTGCGTGGACTTAGTATTAATGAGACACAACACCATTATTGACGGTTCATGTTTCACAAGCACTAATTTTATGCTACACACACACCGTCGATAATTTCCATGACACGCACAACACATATACATATGTGATACTGTATTTCTTAAGGACATTGAGACATGATCCTTATTTTCTTTCATGCATATGACATATAGCATACCGGTATACCTACATGCTTACACATATGTCTTGCTATGCACACATACTTACATGTACACCGTGCATACATACTTACATGTATACTCACTTACCTAGTTAGGGCTACACATACCTATATGGTATTGTACCATTAGTGATAGGTATATACACATATGACACATAGCTACATGTACATCCTGCATACTTACTTATGCATATACCTGGAGGGTATTACATCATTACTGATAGGTAGATACATATACCTTGCTATACCTACATGTTTACACATATATCTGGCTATAGCTACATGTTCACCTTTATTTGATGTTATATGGACTTGGAGAAATTAGGAACCGCATGATATACATATTAACTTGTTGCAGTTAAATAGCGGCTTTTCCTTTATATGCTCACATTATAGTTTTATGTTGCATATATTATATTCATGGATTTTTGCATCGAGATATGGATTTTTCATGATGTTTTCTGGATTTGAGGACCGTGGTAGTTTCATGAAATTATGCATTATTTGAAAAACCCGGTTTCTCTTGATATGATATTTCAGCATCCACCATGAGATTTATCGGTTCTGATATATATATACCCCACACGAGGAATGGAGGGAGCCGTGTGCGGGTACATGGTAGGGCCTGGAGGTACCCCGGGGCAAGAATTTCGTGGAGTAGACGATGAGTTAGTGGGGGAACCATACCCACTGGTGATAGTACCTATGACTCGGCGGTTATCGTGGGGATACCGACCGGAGTCATGTACGTATGGATATGTCGAATTTCGAGTGTCAGAGCTAGGCACTCGAGTTTTCGGGATAGCGTATGATACGTACCTATCAGGAGGGCCATTCGTGGTGACAACGCCTGTCAGATCAGTATTTATGTGTCGATACTAGACACTTGTTTTCATGATATTTTTACTCCTAAGTATATATAACAGTGGAATTGGACGCTGTTATATATGCATATATATATATATATATATATATATATATATGTATGTATGTATATATATATATTAGTGGAATGCGACGCTAATATATATGTATACATATCTAATTTATATATATCATCATAATGATCTTGCAATATACTCACTCAGGATATATGAGATTTACTTGATATTGGATATTGGATATATGAGATTTACTTGATATTGGACACTCAGGATATATGAGACTTACTGGATTTGAGGGCCAATTTGGAGGAAGATTGAGGAAATTTGGGATTTAGATTGTCTTGATGGACTTTGGTCCTACCACGAGGTCAGGATTCCACGAGGATGACATGTTTTATCCCATACTCCGCATTTATTGTTCATGTATTAGTAGTACCTGATAGAGTACCTTACATGACTGTTGCATACATATTGCCATTTATTGGTATCAGCTGGCATGCATTAGATTCGCGCTGTACGTACATACTTGCGATTACCTGCATATGTTATTTACTATTCATGAGTTGGCAACTCACCCCCATTGTGCCACAGTGTTTTGCAGGTAGTCCCTCAGGGCAGTCGCGGCAGGCTTTTCATCTTTCGTATCATCTTTTGCAGCGGATACCACTTCGGCTGACTGTGCACAGTTTTGCTATAGGTGGGTTTTGCGGCTATCCGATATTGTTTATTGTTATCTTTGTACCATGTGCTCTCCATCTACCACTTTCATTTATGACTTAGAGACTTGATGTGAGGACAGTATTGTATGTTATTTTATGTCTTGGAGATCTTTTATGCAGTTTTTATTTATATCGTCTTTTATTTATTCGCTACGGCGTCGTATATCTGTTGTGGTGGTTGTTTCCGCCTTTGGGCATGGATTTTGCTCCCGTTGGGGATGCTTTACTTGTATTTATGTTGTACCCATTTTTGGGGTTAGTTTTTACAATGGAGGTGCTGCCAAAATTTTTAAGAAACTAAATTGGACTTTAAAGAATTTGTACTCGAGATTTTCAAAAGTTTTAACAATGTTCTTATCACTTACTATTTTTGATGGTTTAGATTGTTGGGTTTTTGGCTTACTTAAATTGCGTTACGCCTGTAGACGTTGCGTAGTTTAAGGGCCGTCACGTGCCAATTTTGGGTCGTGACAAGAAACCCCATAAAGAGGAAATGAAAAATCAAATCCCATGTATCACCGAAGGTCAGAAAAGGAATGCCCAAAACATTGAGAGATATTACTTAAAGATTACTTTGGATCTCTAAGAGATGGGTTTCAGAGGAGAGCAAAGCTCTCATAATGGATTTAAAATACAAAAGTTTTTCTTTAAAGAAAAGGATTTCTCTAAATGTTCAAGATCTTTACCTAAAAGGGTTTCTTTTTCCAAAAGAGTTTAACTCTGGAATTGCAGTGACAGAGAACTAAGCTCTGAAGAGGAGAATTAAATTCTCAAAGAAAACAAAGAAGGAAGAAGATGAAAGAACAGTGGCTGCCATAAAGATCAAACCCTTGCATTTATAAGACGTGACAAGGGCGGTTCACCTCCTCGTTCCCCTAGGCCGTCCAACGGCTGTAAAGGTGACAGCGTTGCATTCATGTGCAAGCCATGTGAGAACAACGCTGTGGGGGATTTGTTCGCTTACAAAAAATAAATAATAAATAAAAAGCAATGGGAAAATTCCCCCAATGGAGCATCACGTGCCCACATGTGATGCGCCTTGGAGCAAAGGCTATAGGCTTCGCGCTTAACAAAAAGGGGCTGAAATTAAGCATCACGTGCCAACACGTGGTGCTTTTTTCTGGGACTGCGGCATATAAGCAGACCAGCCCAAAGTTATGGGTCACGTGCTATACGTGAGGGCTCCCAATGCTTTCTAAGCCGATAGAATTAAATTCTAAATACAAGTATCCAAATACTATTTGGAAAATATTTTCCCAATCTTTCTAAACAAGAAAGATTGTGCTCTATAAATCAGAGCGCCGTTGGATCAAAGATCCAATGGTGATTAAAAATCACCAAGATACAGAATAAGTTCCGTTTGGGAAAATATTTTTCCAATCTTGATAAAAACAAGAGAAATGTCTTCTGTAAAACAGAAGTCCTTAGATCAAAGATCCAACGGTGGATAAATTCCTCAAATCAATTAAGAAATCTCTTAATGAGAGATTTTCTCAACTAAATCAACAAATCAGCCTCCACTATATAAAGGACCCAAGACTTCAAGTCTTATATAGAAGACCCCCCCCCCAAACTGCAAGTTCAAAAGAAAAGAAGAAATCCTAGATAAGAAGGAACAGAACACAGAGAATATCTTACTTCTTATTCGTCTCCACAAGAGTTTAACTCTTCCAAAGAACTTAGTTTTTTCTTCTGGTAAGAGATCTGCAGAAGCAGATTTCCCCACAAGTTGAGAATTTAATTCTCATCAGGGATATTCTGCCATGCAGATCCAAAACCTAGGGGAAGATCTAAGTTCAGAGAATTTAATTCTCCTAAAAGGCAAATAGGAATTCCTCTAATAAAACTAGGGTTTAACCCTTCATATAAGAACTTAGTTCTCCCTTCTGGTGAAAGATCTGCAGAAGCAGATCTCCCCACAAGTTGAGAATTTAATGCTCATCGGGGAGACTCTATCATGCAGATCGAAAACTTAAGAAAAGAACTAAGTCAAAGGAATTAAATCCTCATAAAATATATAATAAGGGCTTTGAGTTTTTTTAAGACTCAGAGAAAGAATTCCATGCATATTGATGATCACGTGTTCACACGTGACAACCTGTGATGAACTCAAACGAAAGACTGAAATAGATCACGTGTGAACACGTGACCCCCCCACTGATAGTGCTTGGTACTTTAAAAAAGAAAGAAAAGGTAATAGACCCAAGGAAACAATGTCCAACTATGAGGCGCCTCACGTGCTCACACGTGATGACCACAAGGATAAAGTGTTTAACACTTATATAAAGATGGGGAATAAAATCAAGTGAACAACACCATCTTTAAAAGCATCACGTGGGACACGTGAGCGCTCTCAAATTCAAGTGTTTAACACTTCCTCGGAGCATCATGTGGGAGCACGTGAGCACTAAAGGTACATTAGTGTTTAACGCTATAAGGAACCAACTTCAACTACAAATTAGTTAAGTTCCTCCTGAGATTAAATCTCCAAACAAACCGAGCCTCTATGCTCAGAACTGATAACTCCTCGATTTGGAATTTGGTTCAAGGGTACATCTCTTCACACATCTGAACATGTCGTTGTAATTCTTCAACGTCTTCAGAAAGGTGGAGGGTCCCAATAACCAATAACTCTTGGCGCACCCCTAAATTGATGAGCCAGAAACTCTATAGACTATGATGTCCTTAAACCACTGTGTGACAACCAAAGTATAACCGATTATAGTATAGGAATTTCACTTCCTACTCTGTGTATATCATCCAAATACCATGACATCACACCCTACTACCTTCTTAACAGATCTATCCCCTATTCTGATGAAGTCAAACCCATGATTGTCACATCAAAAATAGATGATCTTTCTCCGCTATATCTGCTTTAGTCCATAGACATAAGCTACTTGTCCACTATGCTTCCGCTGCTCCCACTGACTACGACAACCCTCTGGCAGAGTCATATATACATGCACTTCTAAAGCTAGTTTAGAACGACGCTATACTCATCCTCCTGCTGGGTCTCATAGCCTGGAGCAACAGTAGTGTTAAGTATGGGTAAACAAGAACCTCCCTGTCACCGTCCTTGAGGCTATCGGAGTACCTCTCGGGTGCCTGAGGTTACCCACCATATCTGCGGAGTGGCTAATGAAATGTCAAATCCTGATTGAATCCTTAGGTCCCTATTAAATTTTCAGTAATCGTCTGTGGTTCTTGAATCACTTCCAGTTCTACCATACTCCCACTACTATTTTCTGAAAAAATCTATTTTTATCAAAACTGTGGCGAGTCTAGAAATATATCACTATTGATCTTCCAGATGCTAGAAAGTCAACCATCGTCATAGCCCGGGTCAACCCACAAACGGCCATTACAGAAACGTGCCTTGAGTTATCCAGAGTCTGGTTTTAAGCATAAGCTGGACAACTCCATATACCTTAACATCGTTAAGATATGAGCCATTCTATATCTAATATAGAAACAGAGGCACCGATTTAATTGGAACCAGATTCAAATCATGCAGCTGTCTCCAGTGCACGTCAACTAAATGGAGAGAGGCCGATCAGCATTACTCAACTTAGGAGTGCATCCAAACATGAGTAACCTGAAAGAGAAATAAGTTTCTCAAACCCATTACTATCAACTGAATACCATACACAAGTATCTACATTTTCGATTACCTTGAAAATCCTGATACTTGCAACACCTGGTTCTCTACTTTATTCTTATACCTATAACTTCTCAAAACTTAGTCCTTGCATTTCTACGAAACACTTGTCTAAAACTAGAGAAGTCATAAGTAAACAGAATATAGTACGAGGACCAACCCCTCTGTTCTAATGGACACTGACAACATACATTACTTTGTATAAGTCCGCTGAGTTGAATAACTCAAACCCTGTGCGTTGTAGGTTGAAAACTGTACTATGGTTATGAAGAATTACACCGCTGTTGAATACTCCTTACCTAGCCATCAACTGATATAGGTAAATGTCATGGACATAATTTCAAAAAGTTATATCTTACTTTATAAAATAAACATACAGATATATCAGTTTGAAATTGGTGCATAACAACGGCTATTCAAAACCAAATATTTGCCATCCGGCAAAAACCCAGGTGATTTCCTCAAATATCACCAATTACAACGAATCCCGATATAATGAGGATGATCACCTAATTCCCAATAACTTACTCCCACTCATCATCTGAAAAACCATACAGATGTGAGAATCAAACCTGGTAAATATATACCCTGGAGTAAGGGCTAATTGGGAAATCAGTTTTCTTTTAACAATATACAGTGAAACTGACACATGTAAATGTTTCGAAGAGGTATCCTGGTATTCCTAGTAATGCCTCTTCCATTATCCAGATTCATGACTATAACCGTATATTTCTTTGCCATCTCTCCAAATCCTTTTATATGTCTTTAGTCATTACCGCCACCTTTAGGCCAAATGGTTTTCTTCATTCCCTACTGTTCGGCACCAGCCTATGGTTTGGAAGAAGACTATCCAATAAGCATAATGGGTGTATTCTCCTAATTCTAGGAGCACTCGCAACGCGAGAGAAGGTAAAGATAAAAGACAACTGAATAAACCTTATTCCTATTTCTCCTGAACCAGAATCCATTCCCAAACTGGAACAAGTTCTTTTGAGTTCGTATATAACCATACGATGGATTATCCAAATAACTGTGGATCTTCGTAGTGATACGGGATGTTCTGGAGAAATACAAAGGTGAAGTAGGAGTGGCGATGAAATACTTGGTTTGGTCGTGAATAGCAGTCGCAATTTACTTTGCCCTCTTTCTAGTCCCTTTATTTGTCTTTACTTATTATCTTATGTACACCTCACTTAGGCTAATCGGTTTTCTTCATTCCCTACCTTTCGGCACCTGCCTATGGTTTGGATGAAGACTATCTAATTAGCGTAATAGGTGTACCATCCTAATCCAAGGAGCACTCACAACTTGAGAGAAGGTAAAAAGAAAAGACAACTGACTAGTCCTATTCATTTCCTCCAGAACCGGAAACCATCCTCGAATCTGGAACAAGTTCCTTCGAGTTCGTATATAACCATACGATGTTTTTATCCAATGGAAGTGGATGTTCGTAGTGATACGAAATGTTACGGAGAAAAAGGGTAAAAGCAGGAGTGGCAATGAGGTATGCAACTCAGACAATCCAAAATCCAGTGTTTTAAGAAGGTTCGATTAACTTGGTCACTGAGTCATAGTCTAGGGTCGGGCCATGGTCGCTGCCAAAGAGAGAGAGAAAATAAACACTCTGCGTGCACTCTAACCTAGATCAGAATGGTTATCAATTTATCTAATCAGGAAACCTCCCACTGTATCATCAAATTCTCCTCCAAACCTGAAAGCAGAATTAGTCGGGATGTAACAACCCTAATTTTCTATACACTTTTTCCTATACAAATTTTTTTAAATATTTTTTTCAAAAATTCATAAAAGGGTATTTATTGCCTGAGCACAAGACTTAAGTAATTAATTAGCAATTTAATTACAAGAAGGAGCTTGTAGCTCATTGGTAACACCTTGCACTGCTGAACCAAGCCACCAGAGTTCAAATCCCCTGCACCACATTATTTTTATATTGTTTTTGTTTTAAATTCTTTGGAAGCCCAACAGTCCACACACTATAACTTCCAAAACTTGAACTGCACCTAAAAAGTTAAATATACCAGAGCCTTCACCCGACGACCCCCCACCTCCACGACCCCAGAGTCGGCCGAGTCGGCCGGCGGACCGGCCGACTCGGGCCGGCGCCGCAGGCCGGACTCGGCCGGACGGCCGAGTCCCCAACATGAAAGTTAGGGCTCTTCGCCTTCCTAACCCCTTGCACATTTTAAATTAATGGATCGGTTTTAGAATACCCATTAACACCTAATTACTCAAATTTTAATTAATTTTCTATAATTTTTACATTTTTTTATTAAAAACCCTTCACCTAGCCTATCCTATAAATACACCCCCTACCCTCTACCCTCTCATCCTAAAATTCTGAGCCCACTCTTTCAAAATCTTCTCAAGAGTTGTGTACTTTGAAAACAAGTTCGCGGCGAAGCTCCGGCGGAAGTTCCGGCGACGTTTTTAGGAACAACCGGCGACGAAGCAACGCCTCGGCAACCCCTTTAGTCCCCCCTCACTCCTTTGCTTAATCGAAACCCCTAAGTCCCATTCTATCTCTCTTTATTATTCTCTAAAATACGAAATTACAAAACCCGACGGAATCGGAACAAATCCGATTTTCGATTCGGTTTTCTATAAAATTTCACTTCTCACCAATACAATCATGCTTAAACATCCTTATGTTGACTATTAAACATTTAACAAATAATTTGAACAAGTTTCATCACATGAAATGATAGCCTTTTTAATTTATCGTATTTTTCATTTAAATACCACAATATTTCGATTTCACATTAAACCCCTTAACTTTGCTATACTTTTTAAAGTAGAGCACGAGGTAATGACCTACCACCCCACACACGCAAATACAATCCTAAACGATATCATCAAAAACTTAGAATACGATAAAATAATACTTTCATTTAAATATCATATTCTTAACAAAACCATTTCTAAAAGTTTTAGCTTGGACACACTTTTAAATAAATACCTCTTATCAGGAAAACACGATAAGTTGTGGACATAGATCGTTTATCTAAACCTGACTTTGTGGTGTCTAGGCTAGGCAAGTGAGAAAGGTAACTTTAAAAGGCCCGTCTCACGATGATTCGTGAGCGGATCCCACGTTTCCTCACTTGTACTTATCTGACCACAATTGGCGGTGAAGAGGCGATTTGAGGCATCTAACGACTTGTCGTTTAGACCATTTAGAATTAGGCTAGTTGATTTAGGAAACCCTAGAATCTAAAATACGGAAAATCGACATTTTTTACAAATAAATACCCTTTACTTTATAAAACTGTTTTCTAAAGGATTAGTATTTTACAATCTTTGAAAAGCGCCGCTACAACCCATTTTTGGGGAACCCGTTCGAGATGGTGCGGATTATCACACATCCTAGGGCTTAGTAGTGCGAGATTCAGACCTCCGCAAGGAGCATTCGGTCTCGAAAGGTTTAAAATACGACATCTTAAGAAAATGAGATTTTTAGAAATATAAAATATTTATTAAAATTACTTTTGTATAAATATATGTATATTTATCCTTAAAATTATTATGATATAAGTATTCCACCTTTTTTCTAAAAATCACAAGAATAAATTTTACACTAAAATACCATGAACTTCAAATAAATCAATATTACAGATAAATACCTTTATTTATAAAACAAGGATATTTTCACTAGAAATGACACAATATAAAATCCACATTCATTACAACTCTAAAGACGAATAATGAATACTTGAGGTGTATTTTGAAAAGTATATAAAAGTATTTTTACATAAAAACCCTCTCAAGTTTTATAAATTACCCTAAGGACCCTAGCAATTATAGGACTTCGATTTACACTTCTAACTGTCTGACTCGGGTTTGAGTCTGATTAATCTGACTTGAATACGATTCAAGTCAATCTACAATCTACAATATTCCAATTCAATATGAACACATGAATCCATGAATCCAATTTTCAATCTATATAACTTGACTGAACCGAACCATGGATTTATTCCACTTATATGATTCTCCAGTTATTCCATTTACATGACTCTATGGTTACAACCGTTTACTGATATCATGGTTTCGGTCAGTCAATCAATCTTACAATCAATACAATTTACAAGATAATAATACAAACAAGACATCGCGGGGTTTAAGGGGTAGACTGGTACGGAATATGTTAAAGGTGGCACGAGGTGGTCACTTAAGACGTAATTACATCCATGCCGTTGTTCCGTGGTATTATCGACGGAGCATTGTACTACAGATTACCACGGTCCCCGGTGTAAGTGGAACTCCCCTCGTATACACTGGCATCTTCTGTACCAGGCTACAAACAACAGCGTTAATACGACATTAAAATATTATAATACAACATTATAAGCTACTCTCTCTCTCTCTTACTCTCTGTCTATTCTCCCTTATCTTTGGGACTTACCGAGCGACCTGTTCGCTGACGACATTCTACTTCTTTCTTCTTTGAATGTCGCCAGGTGGTTTGGACCCGGCAGAGATCGAGCCATCTACAGAAGACTTGGAGCAGTTTGCCGAAGATCCAGCACTGTTGCTTCATTGTACACTTTTCCATTCAGTACTTTTCATTTCCTGTTATGCCACTGTTTAGGCAACTTTTTGTCTCAGTTGTATTTTTTTTCATGCATTGTACAAAAGAATGTTAATAAATAAAAGTTGCTGTTTTTATTATCCCTTGTCTCTTGTGTATATTTTTTTTATATTGCTTACTAAGCTTAGCGTATTTGCTTCTGAGTAAATACGTAGCGGACCTCATCGCGTCCCCTTCGCCGTACACTGGGAAGCGGGGCGTGACAGGTTTTGTTGGTGGCCCATGCAGGTCAGAGCTGTATATAACCCTACTATGCAGTTCTGTTCTGCGTGAACAACCTAAGCAATATAACACAAGAACCAGCAACTAAAACATTCTTTACAATCATGTTCCTTGAATCTTATCTTTCAAATTCCTTGAATCATATAATTTGAATCTGTCCTAACACAAAATTCCCTCACCTCTTTTACAATTTTACCAAAACCTCCCCATTATTTCACTCCTTCACACATTCTTCACATTTTTAAAACTCTTGCACCACCTTGTTATTTTTCACATACTGTCAGTACACCAGCACCAAACTTTCCTGGGATTTGTTACACTTTCCTTTTATAAATTTCGAGGACGAAATTTTTATAAGGAGGGTAGAATGTAACAACCATAATTTTCTATACACTTTTTCCTATACAAATTTTTTTAAATATTTTTTTCCAAAATCCATAAAAGGGTATTTATTGCCTGAGCACAAGACTTAAGTAATTAATTAGCAATTTAATTACAAGAAGGAGCTTGTAGCTCATTGGTAACACCTTGCACTGCTGAACCAAGCCACCAGAGTTCAAATCCCCTGCCCCACATTATTTTTATATTGTTTTTGTTTTAAATTCTTTGGAAGCCCAACAGTCCACACACTACTATATAGAACCTTACTATGCAGTTCTGTTCTGCGTGAACAACCTAAGCAATATAACACAAGAACCAGCAACTAAAACATTCTTTACAATCATGTTCCTTGAATCATATACTTTGAATCTGTCCTAACACAAAATTCCCTTACCTCTTTTACAATTTTACCAAAACCTCCGCATTATTTCACTCCTTCACACATTAACTTTGGGCAGATACGAAGTGCCGACACTTAGAGTTTCAACTGGAGATCACGTATTCCTCAAGATCTCTCCGAACAGAGGTGTCATTCGCTTTGGACGATGAGGAAAACTTAGCCCAAGATACATCGGTCCATTCGATATATTAGAACGGATAGGAGAAGTGGCATATCGTTTAGTTCTACCACCATCATTAGAAGGAGTGCACAACGTATTCCATATATCTTAGCTACACCGTTATGTGCGTGACCCCAGCCACATACTTGATCACTCAGAGCTCACGGTGCAGACCGATCTAATTTGCGAGCAACAGCCAGTCGAGATACTAGATCAGAAGAAGAAAACATTGCGGAACAAGGTGTTCAAGTTAGTCCGGGTGATGTGGACAAGGAATTCACCAGGAGAATCAACTTAGGAACAAGAAGATGATATGCGTACACGGTACCCTCAATTATTTAATGATTAGTCCTTTGTGTAAATTTCGAGGACAAAATTTTTATAAGGTGGGTACGATGTAACGAATCTGAAATTCCTGTACAATTGTAACACATTCAATGTATATAAAGGTGTATTTCAACCCTGACTGTGAGTTATAAATTAAGTTTGTTAAATAAAAGTAAGAAGTAACTTGTAACTCACTAATTAAGATTCTCCACTGCTGTTCTTTAGCCTGCGTGTTCGAATCCCGTCAACCCTAATTATTTTAATATTTTTATTTTTAACTTTTCGGAAGCCCAATAGTTTGCGCGTGTATTACATAGAGAAACGAAAAGTTGAAAATAAATCAAACATGATAAATGATGAGTTAATACCAATTAACACACAAGGCACGAACCTCGAGACACGTGGCTAAGATCTGACCGCCCATTTCCCTCAAATGGCCACTACTGATGGCTGGGATACGCCCATATTCTTCTGTGCTTCGACCATGCGACCTTTAGACTCCCCTTTACTCCTTTTTATTATTTGATTTCCCTGCAATTAAAGAGAGAGGTCCAACCTTTCATCAACCCAATTAACACAATTTATTTCATTTTAATTCAATTTCTTAATTCACATACTCTCATATTTTTACCCTATAAATACCTAGCCATACAACCCCATTCCTCATTTCTGAAAATTCCACTAAAAATCCCCTCTAAAGTTCCCAGGTCCAAGCAAATAGTAGTTAATCACATTCTCAAGTGAAGTTGTTCAAGCTCCCGATCGATCCTTTCATACATCTAGGTCTCGATTCTACCAACCGAAGCACCCTTTTCTCTTTGAAACGCGCAAATTATAAGTCCCTCTCTTTTCCCTTCTCTCTATCTTTTCATCTCAAACACCCCTTAAAAAGTTATCAATAAAGTGGAGTTAGCCTTTTTAACAATTTCTTTAAAATAATTTTATCACAATTGCCATATTAATTAAATTACACTAATTTTTTTAACAACCTTAAAATTATTTTCACCTAATTAACCTTGGACGTGTTTAGAATTTCATGTTAAACAAAACCTATATTGAACTTTACACAAAAATACCATGAACTTTACATATACCCTTTTATCGTTATCATGACATATACTCACGGGGTAATGACCTACCCCACTTACATACACTATGGGTTTCATAGCACGATACTTTGGTTATATATTTTATACTAAAGAAACATATTTCATTAAAATACCTTCACTTTATAAAATACGGTTTTTAAATCGCTATTTTAACACATTTGCAATTATGTCTCTACAACCCTCGTTAGGGGATCTTTTCGTGGATGGCACGGGTTATCGCATATGCTTAGAATAGTAGAGTGGGATGCAGAACTCCTTACGGAGAATTCGGTCTCGAATGGAATAAAATACGATTTTAAAGAAAATACGACTTTTAAAAACAAGTTAAATAGTTGAAAAATTATTTAAATCATAAATCCATATTTTCAAGGAAAAAAATTATGAAAACTAAATTTTTAAATGAAAGATGAAAGTTTTTAAGAAAATACGCTCAAGTTTCCAAAAGATAAATTTTTCATAAAAATACCATAAACTTTTGAAAACCAAGTTTTATCACTAAAATACCACCAAATATAAAATACATTTTAATACAAAAATATTGACATTTTAATCAGCATATTTTTATTAAAAACATATTCGAAGCTTTAGGAAGAATTAAAAACCCTAGAGAATTTTTAAATGACCTTTTATATAAATACCCTTGAAATCGAAAAACCAGTCTAGGTTACGTGTTTAGAGTGCAGATTTGTTTGAGTGGTATCTTCTCTTATCAGTGCATCGGAGTTGCCGGAGACAATGATGTACCACTTGCCTCTCCCAAAATATAGATCGTAAGCTTAGGGTGGAATTTATCAATGGCAACCATCTTTGAAAAAGACACAAATCCTGCCGTCCATATGCAGCGGTTGTCGATATTTCCCTAACTCAAGAATTTCAAAAGTTAAATCTATTAATAAAATATGCTTAGAACCTGAATACAAACTTGAACCCAAACTCGAACCTAAGTTTGAACCTGAACACTTGAACTTGAATATCCAAAACTTGAAACTTTAATATTTGAACTTGACTTGACTTAACCGAACCATGAATATAACTTAATATGAACTTGACATGAATACCTGAAAACAACTTGAACCTGAACTTGTCACGTCCCGCTTCCCGGTGTACGGGCGAGGAGACGCGACGAGGCCGCTACATATTTACTCAGAAGTAAACACGCTAAGCGTATCTAAGTAATATAAAGTAAAAGTACACAAGAGATAAGATGTAAATGAACATCGACTTTAGTTATTTAACATTATTTTTACAATACAACTGAAATGTAAATACATGGAATGAAAGCAATGCCAAAACGATGGCATAATATAAATGGAAATAGTATGTACAAGTATCTAAAACTCCGGGTCGAATGCTAGCTGCTCCAAATCCTCGGTGATGGGCTCGATCTCCAGTGAGTCCGATCCACCTGAAAACATTCCAAAGAAAGAAGAAAAGAAATGTCATCAGCGAACAATCGCTCGGTAAGTCCCAAAGATGAGTAGAGATAGAATAGACAGAAGGAGAGTATAAGTTTTAATGTTTTATTATAATGTTAACGCAGTTGTTTGTAGCTTGGTACAGAAAATGCCAGTGTATACGAGAGGAGTCTCAATATTCTGGAGACTAAGGTATACGGAGCATAAGAAACCATTCAGCCACAGTACAACAGCAATGGATATTCAGATTAGGTGTATTATGGTTACAGTCTCGTGCCACTTTTAACACCTTCCGTACCAATCTACCCCTTATAAACTCTGCAATGTCTTGATTGTATTGTATTTTCTTGTATTGTAAATTGTAAATGGATGACTTGCCGAAACCATGATATCAGTAAATGGAACAGATATAAAGAATGTACATGTAGATAGAGTATATCCATGGTTCGGTTCGGTCAATATAGATTGATATAGATTGAATAGACGGATTCATGTTGAATTATAGTTTATATGTAAATCATATTCAAGTCAGATTGATTAGATTGAAACTCGGTCTGAGTCAGACATTTAAAAAGAAATTGAAGTCCTGAATTAGTTTTGATGTTATCGGTAACTGCTGCACATGGACGGCAGGATTTGTGTCTTTTTTCAAGACAATTACCGTGTTGATAACACTATTTATTAGATTGTCTACCTTAAATAGACAATCACCCATATCTCCGACTCCCTGAGGCTCAAGAGACTGGTCCCGCTTAAACCTATGTTTACTAGGGTCCTTATTGTAAATTAACATAACTTGAGGGGGTTTTATGTAAAAATAGTTTGATATAATTTTCAAAATACACCTCAAGTATTTAATTATCGTCTTTAGGGTTTTCATAGATATATATTTTATGAATGTGAAATTTCTAGTGAGTAGAACCTAATTTCATAGTATATGGTATTTTCTTGAAATATTGGAATTGTTTTGTATTTGGATGGTATTTTCATGTAATGGTGATTCCTTTGATTTAGAAAACTTAGAATATTTATATAAATAAAATAGATATTTTGATTGTGTGTGTGTGTATTTAATGAAAATAATTTATTTATTTTCTTGTAGAAATCTCATTTTCTAAAGAAAAATGTATAAAAATTCCATCGAGGTCGAATGCTCCTTTCGGAGGTCTGCATCTCACTCTACTAGGCCCGAGGATGTGCGATAACCCGCACAAACCCGAACGGGATCCCCAAAATTGTGTTGTAGAGGCGCAATTGCAAGGAATTGTTTAATACATCTTTTTAAAGAAAATGTTTTATAAGTTGATGGTATTTATTTGTAAGTCGTGTTATCCCATGAATATATTCACAAAATATCATCGTGCTATGTTAAAAATGTGTGTTGTGATGAGATAGGTCATTACCCCGTAAGTTATCTAAAGGTAATATAGGTATTATTTTGATTTGTGTCGAAACTAAAACATATGGTATTTTACTGTAAAAATACGATAAAAGTTGCAATAAAGAATATTTTGAGATGAAACTTGTTTTAATGGGTTTGTCAATGTTTGCTAAACATTATATGAGATTTTGGAATTTTCTTGATTAAAAAATGTTGAGTTTTGAAGAAAAACCGAATCGGAAGTCGGATTAACTCCGCTTCCGTCGGGTTTTATAATTTAAAGTTTTTAGAATAGAGAAAGAGAGGGGAAGAGGGGACTTACTGGCTTCAATGAGAGGTAAGAGGTAGGAGAAGGATTGAGAAGCGTCGGGACGTCATTTCGTTGCCGGAATCTCTTCGGAATTTCGTCGGAGCTTCGCCCTTCACTAACTCCACTTGTGCCAAAAAGGACTTGAAAGTTTTTTAGAGTTTTGGCAGGGAATTGTGAGTGAGAATGTGTGAAATGGGATGTGGTATTTATAGGGAAAATTAGGATTTGGTGTGTTAAAGAATGCATTTAAAATTTGCATTAAAATTGGATTAAAAGAGCATTTTATTGCTCTCTAGAATTGTGCAGAGTATACAAACAGCCTAGAGGAAGTGGGGTAAGCCAAAGGTTGCAGGGGAAAGAATTGGGGGCATTACTGTCGGGCTAGACCGGCGGCGCCGGGCTTTTTGGTGCTTGTCGCCGGGCCAATACTGACGGGGGGTGTTGGGTCTTAGTGCCACGTGTTGGGATCGTTTGGTATACTCACGTGCACATATTTGTTTAATCAGTGTCTTTTCAGTTTACGTGTAGTGCACGTGTAAACCCTTGGACTTCTAAAAGATTAAAAGAATTAATTAAAAAGATAATATGGCTAATGGGATTTAAACTCGGGTACCATGTCTCAACAGTGCAAGGTTTTACCAGTGAGCTACAAGCTCTTTCTTGCTGTTCAAAAGCAAATCAAACTTATAAGTTGTGCTCAGGCTTAAGTACCCCTTTCTGTATTTTTTGAAAAAAAAATTGTACAGAAAGTTTAGGGTTATTACAGAACTTGTACTCTTTATATTCATGCATTCGGCCAAGACCTGTAAACTTGAACGATACAATAAAATGCACGGGGATAAGAGGTAGGTTGGTAAGAAACATATGTCGTGGCACGAGAGGTCACTTTAAAAGACACATAACCTGAATACCTGTGTCGTTTTTCCGTGGGTTATGACGGGGCCTTGTACTTCCTGTTAGCTTAGTCCACATGGTAAGTTGGACTCCTTTCATATACACGTATATATTCTTTATCAAATTACAAACAACCACGTTAAAATAGCCACCCTTATACATATGAATGACATAATTTAAATACTTTTACATACATCCTTACCTGTTCACTATTACTTGGTTTCTATTCATTTTACATACCTTCCGTCATCATTACTTATTTCTTTTGGAGGCTTACCGACCGTTAGTTCGCTGACGACATTCTTTTCTGTTTCTTTTCCTTGGAATGTTTGTCAGAAGGACAGGAGTATGAGGAGATCGAGCCCAGCCAGGAGGACTTCGATCAGCTTACTGACCAACTAGATTACTAGTTTTCGTTTCTGTATTATCTTTTGTAAGCCATTTTTTAGGCACTCTCCAGTATTGTATCTTTTATTTCAGACATTTATACTTGAATTTGAATGTAAATAAAGTTGCTATTTATTTTTAATTACTCTTGTTATTCTTACACATTGTTATATTGCTTATATATGCTTAACATATTTATTAAGGGAAACGACCTTCTCATAATAAATACATTGCGGGCATCATCAAGTGTCGTTAGCTTCTTCTGAGAAGCAGGACATGACACTTGAGGGTGATACAACTTTTTTGTGTCCATAGATTGTATACGGTAGTCAATTTGGAGACCATCAATATGGCATCGATAGCTTAAGAAACAGGTTTGGTCCCTTTTACCTTAAGACTTTTCAATTTTATGAGCCGTGGGGGTCTTATAAAAGCATTTTTCTCTACGAGTCGAGAGAATCTCGTAAGAATATTTTCTTCTTAGGAGTCGTGGGGACTCCTAAGTGTCTTTTTCCCTTCATGTGTCGTAAGGACGCGCAAGTGGGTCTTTTCCACAATGGTATCCTGGTTTGCCAGTGTAGGTTGTTTTTTACGAGGGTTTTATCGCCAATAGCTCATGGATACTATACGGTAGTCAATTTGGAGACTAGCCATAAGGCAGTGATGGATTAGAAGACAGGTTTTATAAAGATATGCATGAGAATGTGCATAAGATTTAATGTGATGAGAAGCATGCTTGACAAATTTAGACGAAGAGAGTTTTCGATTTTCGAAGTGTTTTTAATGCCTCTTCGATTTAAAAAAAATTTCCTTGCTAGATAAAGAATCAATGTTTGAAAACTTAGTAAGGGAATCACTCAAAATCTCATTTTCTTTCATGAGGGAAGCGTTTTTGAAAACTGAAGATTCTTGAGATAAAATAGACGATTTCAAAAAATCAATCTTGGATTTATAAGTTGAAATCGTATCAGCGTTTTCCTTTCTCAAGATCTCGCAAGATAAAAGCAAGTTCTTGTTTTCCTTTCTAAAAGACGTAAAATCACAAACCAATGAATTATGAGAATAAAGAGAAGATTTTAACAAATCAATATCGCATTTAGAACTTGAAATCATATCATCGTTTTTCTTTCTCAAAGCATTGCAGGCAGAAACCAAATTTTCATTTTCTAATTTCAAAACATCAAAAGAACCATATTGTAAATCCAACTTTGAAAGCAACGCATTCTTCTCAAGTTCTAATCTATCAATTAAGGAAACTTAAGAATCATGAGCGGAAGTTAAAGCACTTCTATTTAAAATCTCAAAAGAATCACAACAAGAAACCAAATCTCTTTTCTTATTTTCAAAAATGGAAATACGTTTTTCAAGATAACTTTTTTTTGATGCTAAAAAGATATGGCTATCATGAAGAGCGTTGATGTATCTAATAATTGATCATGCGTAAGTTTACGGAAATCATAAGAAGAATTACTTACAATGCTATGATCAAAACACGCCTTATCCGACTCCATAAAATTGGATGATCTCGTTCGATTTGTCTTTTGTTGAGACGTATCCAAAATCGCTATTTGAGTCGTTCTCTTGGTTTTCTCTTCTTTATTGCAAACAATTTGCTTTTTATAGATATTTTCCAAGGAGCACCACAAGTCTATGTCGTCTTGCAAGAAGATACATTGTTAAGAACATCAACATTTAAAACACAATGAAGAATTTTAATGGCTTTAATATTCAAAACAAATAAATCTTTATCATGAGTACTTCATATAGATTTAGCAATCGAAGAAATTGAATAACCATGATCAACAATTAACCATATACTTCTACCAAGAGATTCTAAAAAGCATTGCATCATAATTTTCCAAAAATCAAATTTTGAACCATCAAAATATGAAAGGTTGTGAATAGATGGTTCATCACGATAAAAACAAGATAGTAAAGAAGATGCCATAGGATCACTCTAGGATATAAATCCTAACAAGAAGAGCACTAAGCTCTTATACCAATTGAAAGAAGTTCTAGAGGGATGAATAGGATTAAGCTACCGATATACCCAAATTAAAAATTCTATACCACACTTGCAAATCAAACAACAATTGAATAGCTAAGCAAAGGTTATACCAATAGAGATAAAAGCTAAGCTAATTAAAATTGTGCAACATAAACATAAACCACAGGCAAGCAACAATATCAAGTAATGAGCATATATAGTGGAAGCAATAAACCTAGCATCCAATTTCTAAGCTAAGGCAAATAAGCAATTAAAGAGTAAGATATTGCAAATGCAAACAGGCAAGCTTTATAGTGGTTCGGGACATCCCTTAGTGCACTTTCAATAAGCGCACGAGCATGTTCCACTAATCACATCTTCTCGGAGACAAACACGTTTCCCGCAGGCAATCCACGACCCCTCTTTCGGTGGTGGCCAAAACCTTACACATCTTCTCAAAGACAATCTCGTTGCTCGACACACGAGCAACATTTCTCTCTTACAAGCTCCTATCTTTTACAAAAGCACCCTTACACTTAAGAATCCTTCACACAAAGAAAAAGAAACTTCTCTCACTTTCCTCTCTTACAAAGACAGTCTTGCACTCGAGAGTTCTTATACAAAAAAAAAAGAAGAGAGTTACAATCGAAGCACAATTACTCTTAATAGAGTTTTACAATGAATCTCTCTAATAATCAAGAAGATGAATAGTAAATAGAAGCTCTTGAGTGTGTATGTGAAAACGATTTGAATAAACAAATGAAAGCAAAATCAAATTCTCATAAGATGTGGGAATTTTCTTTTCTTGATCACTAGGAATATTCAAGTTTCAGTTTATGAGGTGACAACTCAAGAAAAATCCATCCCAAAACCTATTTATAGCCCATGAGAAAACACACACAAGTCAAATTGGGGACAGCGGAAAAAATACAACGACAGACTTCTGAAGTTAAATAGGACAGACGTTTGAAGGCAAAATAGAAAAACCCCAACGGCTATAAACGGCTAGTTTTTCAAACCGTTTGAACAGCAGACGTTTGTCGATAATAGGTTCAGAAGTTTGCTGATCTTTTCCAAAAAAGGCCAATAAAAGCATAAAGAATAAACTGACGTATGAAGAAGTCTAAGACATATGTCTGAAGAAGAAATGATCTTCAAGGATTTTGTACCGCGGATGTTTGTTGACTATAGCTTCAAAAGTTTGTTTCTTAAAATGAACCAAGACAATAAAAACATAGAGTACAGACAAACATCTAAAGAAGCATTGGACAAACGTCTGAAGAAGAAAGATTTCCAATCAAAGACTTTGGCCCAGACGTTTGTCGACGATGCAAACGTTTGTTCTGGAATACTTCAGACATTTGTTCTGAAGTGAAAACAAATATTTAAAACTGATATTTGGTTTTTTAATAGTAGACAAACGTCTAAACCAATAATGGACAAACGTCTGAATAAGGAAAACACAGAAAACTTTACCTTTTAAAATAAGAAATCGTTTTGAATGAAAACCTTCGCAAAGTTTAAACCAAAAGTTTCAATGCATGAAAAAGAGTGTGTGCAAGTGCTCTAATTGATATTTTCCATAATCTATAGAGTACTTACATTATTTCCTATGTCGATATTGAAATTTGCCGAATCTTGAATCTTCAATACTTCGACACGAGCTTTTGAACTCTGGCAATCCTCTTCACTTGTACTTCGAAACTTGCCAATCCACTCACTAGCGTATTGAAGTCGATCTCTTGAACTTCAAATCTTAGTCTTGACTTCGACGTTTCAACCCGGACTTGGCTTCTACCTTCTTGGCTATTCATGGCTTGAATTCTTGAACTCTTGTTTCTCGGCTACGTAGCTTGAACTCACGAAGCTCGATATGCAATTTGAGAAGCTTCGTTTCGAGATATTCGATATCCTGAAATGCAATCTCATAGACCAAGCTCATCATATACAGTATTATGAAATAAACAAGATAATAAACACTATATATGAATATTCATTGTTTTGATATCACAAAGATGTGAATAGTATACCAAATGAATGAATGAGAATAATATATCAATATCAAAGTGTATAACACAATTAAAGCATGAGATATTGATATATTACTCCATATACACAAGTTATATTATAGCAAGCTAATAAACAAGTGTATATAAGTTTGGTGTCGAAAAATTAAGCAAGATAAAATATTTGACACCAAACAAACTATTCATGTTTAAATTATCATCAAAACTAAATAAAAAGATCATCAAAATCCATAAGCTATCATCAAGACTAGTTCGACATTCCTTATTGAAGAAATTGTGGTTGGAGTGTGTGTGTGTGTTATATATAACCATGTTCTGGATGGCATCTAGTTTACGTTCTTTAAATTCTTAACCAAGAGAAAACATCTTGAAGGAAAAGACAAATATAGAGAATTATGTTCGGCTCTTCATTCTCCAAAAGATAACCGTAAAAAAATTGAAAGATTGAAAAAATTAAAGTAATTCCAACTCTTAAACACAAAACGCCAATGATTGAAACAACAGCTGATACACACACACACACACAACTAATAACACAAAAAATAAGTATGCAAATTTAAACCAAACATCATGTGAAGCAAATTTAATCTAATGATCATGCGATCAAAAGGCATGATACAATAAAAAGAAGATCTAGACAGATTTTATTAAAATATTTCAGTGGACAATATATGATTTACTAAGCAAGGCACCTGAAACTTAACCAAATATTTTATCAAGTTGAGCAAACTTTATAGTATTAATGAAGCATAAACAACTAGTAAGCTAAATTAAACCAACATGGCTAAATTGTCATCATCTATAGTTAATTTGATGCATATTTTTTAAAAACTTGTCCAGTTTCAATGGCTGCATTATTACATTAAATTCAGTGGTTTACAATCACATCTTTCTTTTATCCAATTGTGTTGGTGGAGAAAACACTATCGGCGGTTGCTTTCTAAGGCCACACTACATGAACAAGTCTAGGATCATTAGAACTCTACATTATAACTACAGAGAGAAAGAGAGAGATGGCAATGGAGAAGAGAGTTTCATCTACCCATCCGATTCCTGGACGGGGGCAAGTGAAGGCCACGATCATTGCAGGGCTTCTGAACTCCGTTTTGTCGTTCGCATGTTCGCGTGACGAACAACAAATCCCTTGCCTAGAACCATCTCTGGCTGAACTGTTGGTGATATATATCTGTCCTCTCAATTTACCTACAAGAGAGAGGAAAAATTCAGGTTTCATCCCACAGAAAATAAACGCTCGAAGGATGTTCAACTATATTGTAAAATTTCTCCTTGTGTCGGAGATTATAACCGTCGGTTTCTCAGGGTCTTTGCTTATGTACAATTTGTTAATAGATGCTGGAATGAATGAATATACATTACTTGACATAAATTTCGTGTTTCTTCAATCTTCAGGGAAATCAGATCCCTGTATCTTTACCTGGACTATGTTCCTTTTTCGTGTATCATTTTCTCATTCTTATTTTAAAAAATGGTCTCATTTTATAAATTTACTGAATACACTGCACATTCCTTCCCCTCAAAAGAAAAAATAAAGTTAGAAATTTAAGAAAAAAATTTAGGCTGAATTGCAAAAATGTACCGATGAACCATCACATTTTATGTACTTGATATCATGAACTAATTTTATAACAGATTAGTACCATGAACTACCATCTCCGGTTGCAACTTACTACCATGGAAACGTTAATTTTAGCAAACCGTTCAACAATTTTTGTATTGTCTTTTCTTTTTAACCCTTCTTCTTTGAAAAAAAAATTAATTAAAAAAAATCTGCCATCTACCTCGTCTTCCTCCCGCTGCTTGCCCTCGCCCTCATCGATTAGATCTCCCTCGCATGTGCGCTCCCTGCCTCAGATCATCGACGCCTCAAATCGTAGCCTTCCCTCCAGCGCCTCGCTCGACTCGTCTTCCCTCCTTCATCTCTCTCAACTCCTCTAGCGCCTTCCCTCGAAGCCCTCCCTCCCTCCCTCCCTGGGTTGGTTTTTCTTAAAAAAAAATTGGAAATCAAGGGTAGAGCTAAGGGAGGAGGAGGAGAAGAAGAAAAAGATAAGGATGATGATGATGATGAAATTGATGATGGGGGTGGGATGGGAGAAGTGGCGGCGGTGGACACAGAGGAGTTGAAGGCGTTGGAAGCGGAGTAGAGACGGTGGTGGAGTTGGAGATTAGGGGAGGGGGAAGAGGTTAGACCTAGGTTTTTTTTAATTTTAAATTCGACTAGCCTTCCCTCCGCCTCCTCCAGCGCCTTCCCTCGAAGCCTTCCTGGGTTGGTTTTTTTTTTTAAATTTTTTTTTTTTTTTGAAAATCAAGATTAGAACTAAAGGAGAAAAAGAAGAAGATGAAAAAGACGAAGATGATGATGATGATGAAATTGATAATGGGGATGGGGGTGGGGGGAGTGGCGGCCGTGGACGCGGAGGCGTTGGAGAGACTGTGGTGGAGTTGGGGATCAGGGGAGGGAAAGAGGTTAGACCTAGGTGGGTTTTTTTTTTTTTGGGTGGGGGGGGGGGATCAAGGTTAGAGTTGAAGAAGAAGATGATGATGAAATTGATCATAGGGGTAGGGATGGGGGAGTGGCGGCGGAGTCGGAGACGGGGGAGAGACGGTGGTGGAGTTGAAGATCAGGAGAGAACGAAGAAGAAGACCTGGATGTTTTTTGTTTTTTTTTTTAAATTTGGGGGAAATCAAGGTTACACAGGACAAGAAGATGATGATGAAGAAATTGATGATGGGGATGGGGGAGTGGCGGTGGAGGGCAAGAGCCAAGTAAGGGGAGGTGGAGGTGAGGTGAACGTGGGCGGAGGAGGAGGGGCGAGTTTCTTTTTCTGTTTTTTCTTTCTTTTTTGAAATTGAAGGTAAATGGAGCAGTCCAATCATGTACCATTTTTAACACCGTGCGGAAGTTATATCAAAGAAAAATTCATTTTAGCAATCTCTAATTATTAAAGTCCATGATATCAGGCGCACGAAACATGATAGTTCATTCATACACATTTTCAATTTACCCAAAAAATTAACACAAGAGTCTCAGCACCAACTCTAGCATTCCATGAACACTTGCTTTCCACGATGATGATGGTACCGCGACTTCGCTCCAAACTTACTACAAAACCGTCCCCAGAACCTCTTGACCTTCCGGAGCTTCTCTAGCTCCTGCTTCAGGCTCCAACACTCCCTCTCCAGCTGCGAAATTTTCATCCTCACCTCGGCATTGTTGCACTCCTCAAAATTCCCCTCTTTTGGAATCTCGGGTATCTCGTTCCTGTTCTTGGGCGTCATGATGTTGTTGTGGGGCCCGCGCGATGAGCTGCCCATGTTGTCAGACACGAAGAACCATCCCGCGATGCTTGTGCGCAGGCGGAGCTGCTCGAAGAAGAGGACTTGGACGATGACTCGGAGAGGGAGTCGTTCGTTCTGGGCGGCGTGAGTGCAGGCTTCGATGGAGAACTTCTGGCAGTTCATTAGCTGGCAGAGTTGCTCTCTGTCGGAGTCCGAGAGCCACGGGTGCGACTGATATACGAAAATTAGGTTACGGATGAATATTTAATTAGTAATGCCATAAAAGATAGATGTCGATAGCTCGATAAAACAAGTTACCTTAAGATATATGTCGATAGCTCGATAAATTCCATCATCCGAATGCCTAGCATAGCTCGGTATAGCAGCAGCCAAAGCCTGAAACTTTGGAAATTTCAAATTCACATCAGAAGCAACTTGTTCAAGATAAGCATCGACGAGCTTAGCCACCATTGTCATAGGCGTAAGTGAAGGCGTAGAACTAATCAAATACTGCCCTTCATCTACGATTCCAGGAGAGCACACATTGCTAGCTGGTTGGTTCGTCAACATAAAACTCTCGACAATTCTCTGAAAGCAATCGATATCGTAAAGTGTCTCAACCGTATACCCTAAGTTCGGTATCAAGATATCTCCAAGAGTCGCTTCTTCCAATTGTGATCCTATACTTTTCTCTAAGTTCTCCCAACATGAGGGGCTCGCATGTAAGATCATCGCGGTTCTGAGCAAATTTACTAAAAATCTCGTCGAGTTCACCCCTTTTTCAACTGGCAACAGTTCGGTTAATTCCTCAATGATGCCCCTTTGCTCAGTTTCCGATTGAGCTGACATTGTGGTCAGTTGCATGTTGCTCAATGTCGGTAAGTTCTTCGTCGCGTAATTTTTCAGGGATCCCGCAATTGTTTCAGGTTTCATTCCCTTAGATTTTATGGCTAAAATCAAGCTTTTATATAGAGTCAAAGAGAGAAGTGAAACATCGTCATACCACCAATCTGCCTGTGGTGATCTCGGCTTTTCTCCGAGTGTGTTAATCCCGTTCCACATCACTCTACCTGTTAAGTGTTATGTTAGCTTGATATAAATTGTTGTCGCTCGACTCAAAGCTTAAGCTTTTGGGTGAGGTTCAGAGTTTGAACCTCATAAATGTCAATTTAAAATATAATTATGGGTAAATTACACTAAAATGCCCTTAACTGTAGTGGTCTTTCATTAAACTACCTTAAAGTTTCTTATTACAGCAAAATCCCTTAAACTTTTGTTTTAAGGGGTTATTTGTACCTTAAGAAACTCTGAGGTGACAAGTGAAAAACAGTGATGGTTACGGGTATCTTAATGTAATGTACCTCCCTCATTTATACTATGTTTACCAGCGAGAGTTTCTGTCGGAGGCTTTTCCACTTGACCCAAAGTCCGACGTGCGGGGGAAAGTGTTTTGTTATTTTGATATGCAGTTTATAACTTAAAATGCTTAAGTTTTTGGGTAAAGTGATTCTCGATTGTACCAATCGAACTCGAACTCTCTGCATTTGCGATCGAGCCAACTAATGGCCACCCAAAAATAGTCTGATCAGCGCAAGCTTTCGTCGCCAATGAATCGATGCATCTTGATATAATTTGTAAGTCTTCTGAATGAGGAAGGAGTTGCTCGCAAGATTCAAGAATCTTTAAAGATTCTTTCCAGTTATGTTCGAATACTTCCGTCAGAAAGTTTTCAGATTGTCGGATGAGGTTGTCTTCTAGATAGGATTCGGTCATGCGAAGATGCTCTGCGGCACAGCGAACAGAGACGACATTGTGAGTATTGAGCTCGAACTTCACGTCGTAGCAGAATTTCACAACGAGCTCGAAGGCCTTGGGCCCACCCACGAGATCGTGGAGATGCAAAGTACAAGTTTTCTCGTCGGTTTTTAGGGATTCATTGATCATGGTTTGTAGGAGACCACTCCTGCTCAACAATGGGAACTGCATATGTGCACATCGAACATTGATAACTGAAATAAATTAAGAAAGAATCTTTTTATTTCTTCTTTCTTTCTTTTTTCCAAAGGAAATGGTGCTAATGGACCAAAATTCATGAATATAGAGTTAATGCACCACAAAAGTTGTGAGGCATCTCAACACAATAATACGTCAACATGCCTTATGCATGAGCTACATAAAGAAAATTACAGAAATCCTAACATCAACACAGAGCGGAATAGCCGGACTCACATGAGTCCGTCTCATGCAAAATTACATTAAGAAGAAATAACATCATCATTTGAAATCTTAATTTCGCCAAACTACATATGATCGACATAAATTTAGACAGATACGAACACCTGCATTCTTTGCATTACATGTGCAAACGCCGTCACTCGACTCATCAGCCGTGTAAATGTTCTATACAACTCTGATATTCGTGTCATATAAGAAATAATTCGCCCGTCTCTTCGGTTGAGAGACAAATATGATTAAGTGGGCAAGAAAAGGTTTTCTAATTCAAATCAAAGCAAAGGAACAAACCTTATGGAGATGAAATGATATTTCTCCTATGTCAATGATGATATCACTCGGGAGCTCATTCTTGCATATCCTGAATGAAAAAGGCAAAGCCATGAACAAAACTATGTTAATTCGACGTAAAAGCACGAAAAATATGTCAAAAACCAAATAATTAATATACCATGATTGGCCTTCAAGTTGAAAGGCCTCTCCTTTTGAACCTAGATTCATAGTTGCCATCTCTTTGTATGACATCAAAGTAAAAACACTAAGAGTAGAAAATGAAATGATTGAGAGTTGAAGAACGAGAAACAAAAAGGAAGAGAGGAAGAAAAATACGGAGGTAAAAAAGGATGTCAATGTTAATCCACAAATTTTTCTTTTTGAGTAAATTTTATGATTTATTTTTTAATATTTTCTGGGTAGAAAGTGGCAGAGGTTTGAGCAAAGGCCGGGTCTAAAGGGAGTGAACCAACAATTAATGAGCAGCCCCTGCCCACAATTTCCTCTTCAGAATCCACATGGGCTTTCCAATTTTTATCTTTGAATATAATAAAATGACTAATTTTCAATGTTCACCAATATACCATTGACTTTCACTATTTTAAAGTAAAAACTGAAAATTTTGAAACCATATAATACGTATATACCAAGATTGAATGGATTGAAATATATACTACATTAGTTATTAGAAATTTTTTCAAGCTAACATCACATGTGGATGTTCTGCTATCTGCAAAAATATTTTATTTGAAGAAAAGACAGAATTTCTATATCTGAATGCTATTTGGTTTGATTCATGACATTTATCGGTAATTTAAGTAGATGGATAGTTATAAGGATTCGGACATTTATCTCCAATATTTGCATTTTCCATTGCAATACTTTATTATCACCGACAAGCCCTTCATCGGATTTAACTTGGTAATAATTAATTTCAAAATCGCCGAAGCTGCCCATCTTTGATGATATCTCGATCAAGTCATCATCAATGGCTGGTTCTGGACATATGATGCTTACTAATACAAATCAGAGCCTTCCCACGATTTAAAATCAAGGTGGTATCGAAATATTAAACAGCAATAATAATGTCCAAAGAATGTAAGAGTTGATAGAGCATATAAATTGTGAAAATGGGATCATAAGTTGGAGGTTAATCTAATTTAACCACCTACATTCTCAAACACAACCACGATACCAATTTCGCTGCTACATCACAATATTCAGACCATGATTTATTTCCGATAGTACCACAGTGCCTTCTCCTTCTTTCATTCACGTAGCTGACACAAACCTGCCGAATGAACAAACCCTACAGTCCGTCGCAACCAACGACGAAGTCCAATACTTATCCTCCCCGCCCACTACCGGCATTGCAACCCCAATCTTCGCCGTACTCACATAATCCTCCCTGTAGGTCCGTCCTAAAACTCCATCAACATCCGGAGAGAGACCAGAAAACTCAAACTGCACTTCTAGATGCGCGAAACAGTCGTTTTCAGGCACCCCGTACCTATGCACTCTATCATCCTCTTTCGTTATGGGCACCACATTTATCGAAATCCGCACGACTCCTTCGACATTTACCGCTACGCTGTTTCTGCTTCCCGTTCTCTCGAATGTAACTCCGTTTTCTGGGGATTTCCACTGAGACAGGTGGCCTTCTGGCAGCTTGAGAGGTTTCCCGTCGTAAGTGAAGCGCAAGTGGTCGCAGTTTTCGTCCCATTTGGTGGATTTGGTTGCTTCAACGGAGAAGACGTGGGAGTTGTTGGGAAGGATTATGCCTAGGGCCTGTATCCAGGTGAAGTCACGGAGGCGGCCGAGGGGATGGAGGCCGATGAATCGGGCATTGATGTGGATGGAGTCGGGGTCAGAGACGAGGGTGAAGTGCTCGTCTTTCCGTCCATGGAAGTAGAAGACAGCGCCGTCGCCACCGATGAAACGGGGGTCGTAGCATCCGGCGCCTAGACCGTCGCAGTTAGGCTTGCGAGCTGAGACAAAAGAATCAAAAGTCATTGATGCTAGAATATAGAAATATTTCTCTCAAGGCTCATCTTAAAATACATTTAAGCTCCAACTCCATCTGCACATACAACCAAACATTAATTACCTCTGCAAACAGCTTCACATTTGGGGGAGTTGCAGTTGAGGAAGCAAGCTTTGGCAGCCGGGGCCGACGGCTTCGTGAAGGGGCACTGACCCGGGCACCTGATGACCCTCCGGTAACACGGGCTAGCGCGGTTAGCGCAGACCAGCATATTCTGACCCAATACTCGATTCATCTCCATCACAACACCTACAAGGAGCATCAAAATAACTGCAGTCATGCTCTTTGTAAACTCCATCTTCTTCTTCTTCTTCTTCTACCTCTAACTTATGAATTCCCCCCCCCCCCCCCCCCCCCCCTCTCATCTTATAAAGATTTTCACAGGTTTGACTTTGGCATTAATGGTACTTTGCTTGTAATTAAGCCTACTGAGTTTGCAAGCAACATCGTTTAGGTTCAAGATCCGAAGAAGTTAGTTTATGAGGAATTGCATTGATTAATTGCCCGATTGATGATACCAAAATGTTTAATACTAATATACATGATGAGATTTGACTGTTGCCATGCATGCATTGCATGAGTGTTTAATTTGCTCGATAACACCAAGAACGATTAATTCAGAGGCTAATCTCGAGACAAATTAAGTTTCGTCTAGCTGGGCAAGGCACGTGTGGAAGATAAATTATTTATACAAATCTCTATCCCAAACAATGACTATACATTTATGGCATGTCGTGATACACATAAAAATAATTTTTGGCCTCGTCCAACGAAAAGTTGATGGTAAATTCTATTTAGTATGTGGTATAATCTTCGATTTGAGAAAAAAGAGAAAATATCATATGTATCATTGAGTTCCAGTTATAATAAAAGAGATACATCGTAAGAAAACTATTTTCTTTATAAAAATGATAAAACCTATTTCAATCTTTCTCTCGATGGAAAACTACATTGAAATTTCAACAAAGAAAAACTAACATTTTTTTTATCAGAAGGAAGGCAAATACCCCGTGCTTAGGTATTTTAAGAATTAATATTGGCAATTTATACAATAACATAATTATGGAAGTGGATAGTATAATATAATTATTCTTCTCCAACTTTTGAAGGGCTAGTAAATTGATGCATAGAGGCATATATCATACAATATTTCTAGTTGAATATATAGATAAACATTGCTGACCCAGCAATGGCATATTGCATAGGAACGACCGTGTTGTTGGTATTCATTGTAAATTCGGAGCCCGAGATCAATAGACTAAAAGTCCAAGACTCGAAGGCACGTACATAAATTTAATTAATCTAATTAATTAAATTCTCAAACTTATCGCTATTTTAAACTAATCTCTATTTAAATTGGATATTATCTCTAACCCTATATCTATACGGATTATTAATTAATTGAAAGGAGAATCAATCAAGAGGAGAAGTCTGCGGCTGAAGAGGGATTAATTCACAGAGCCTCTAATAAATTAAAATCAATCAAAGCTGGCCAAGATTAGGGGCCCCGGCTTCAAAGAAAAACATTCCAGAGGGGATTTTTTTAATGCTGCGGAATTAATTGACCGAGAGGAGATGAAGGGTGATTTGTTTAGAGAGATTGCATCGTATTTTGGGTGATATCCATAGGGCAGAAATTATCTCCGGTAATTCTTCGTTAAATAGTGGAAGCAATTCGTCGTCCGTTTGCAGAATTATGTGCAAGTGCGCACCGAACCTGGTTGCTGCGTTTAATCTTTTTCATGAGTTCCGATTCACACGTATAGATCATCCGCTGCGTATTTTAGTGCTATTTTCACAAAAAGTGATATCAGAGCCTTTGTTACAGTGTTTCGGATTATTGAGAAGATAACTTCTACACATTATAAGATCGATAAATTTGACTGAAAGAACAATTTCAGTGTATAGAGATTGAAGATGACGACGAGTCTAAAGCAACAAAAAGTTCATAAGATAATTTTCGAAAAAGAGATGATTTCTTCGACAACCACATATATTCAGAAAGAAAATATGGAGGATAAAACTTTCATTTCGATGCAGCTAGGCTTGGCTGACGAGATTTTATAAGAGATTGCGCAAGAGATAACGACAGCAGGTTTATGGAGCAGGTTAGAATCCTTGTACATGAAGAAATCTTTAACAATTCGTCTCTATCTCAAGCAGCACCTATACACATTGAAGAAGAAGGAATGTACATCTTTCAAAGACCATCTGAATGAACTCAACCAAATCATTATAGGCTTACTCAACGTAGAGGCGAAAATTGAAGACGAGAACCAAGCTATGATCCTGTTTTGCTCTTAGACTTCTGAATATGGCCAGTTCGTGAAATCGATGGTGTACGGCAGAGATAAAATTTCTTTAGAAGATGTTAAAGCGGGCCTACACAGTAAGGTGTTGAGGGAGAAGGTATAGAGTGATTAGGATGGTCAAGGCGGTGCGTTGGTTTCTAGAGGCCGTTTTGAGAAGCGGTTACATGGTGGTTTCAAGAATAGAGCGAGGTCCAAATCGAGAAATCGCACTAATGACAAGTGCAATTATTGTAAGGGGAAAGGCCATTGGAAGAGCGACTGTAAAAAGTTCAAGAAGGATACTAAGAAGAAGTCTTCAAGTACCGCAGTTGTCCTATATGATTCAGATGATGGCAACGATTGTTCCGTATTATCAGTTTGTGCAGTCGGCGACGTACATGATCTATGCATGCTAGATTCGGGAAGCTCTTTCCATATGACTCCATATCGGAGTTGGTTTGCGACATTTTTTTTCTTTTGATGAAGGATCAGTCTTGATGGAGAATAATGGGCCGTACAAGATCGAGAGGATTGGTTATGTTCGGATACACATGTTTGATGGGATAGTGCGGACTTTGGCGAATGTCAAATATATGCCAGATTTGAAGCAGAGTTTCATTTCTGTAGGAGTTTTGGCGAGGATCGGCTGCAGGTGCGTAGTCGATGAATGTTCCATAAAAATTTTCAAGAGATTTCTTATTGTCATGAAAGGTAAGAAGGTGAGGAACTTGTACTTTCTAGAGGGGCAGTCAGTTACAGATGATATTGCTGCGGTATCTACTCGTTCAGGTAATTCGGATTTGGCTAGATTGTGGCACTTATGGTTCCATATTGGGGAGTCGAGTTTGGAGGTGCTTCGTAAGAGACAGCTACTTAGAGATGGAGATTTTGGCAGTCTTGATTTCTGTGAGAAGTGTGACCTAGGAAAGCAGATAAATGTGAAGTTCGGGACATCAGTACATAATACGAAGGGTATTCTTGATTATATCCACACTAATGTTTAGGTTCCAGCACCGGTTCTTTCGCGAGGTGGGGCCAGATACTTCATTTTCTTCATTGATAACTTTTCAAGAAAAGTCTGGATGTATGTTCTCAAGTCTAAGGTCGAGACTTTTAAGAAATTCAAGACGTAGAAGGTGTTAGGTTGCATGTGCTCGCATCGCAACAATGCAGCAAAGGTGGAAAGCAAAACAAAAAAAATTTAAAGAGATCATCATAAGCAACCATAGCCCAAGAATTCATCCAAACACTAAATCTAGTAACCTAGACTAGGAGTTTAGCATGTTAAAACCTTTGTAACGTGTCCGTCCAATTATGAAAGACCCCTTCTAGACTTCAAGTCCTCCGGAAACGAGATTACTCGCAGATCGACTTGCCGAAAATGATTCACTTGAGGAAACCAATGCCCAAGCCCCAACTCCACTACAAGTGTAAACTTGATGAAGTAACTAGCTACCAAATTTTGTTAGGACTTAGAAACTAGAGATGTAGAGAAGATTGTCCCTTTTTCTCTCTCATATTCTCTCTTTCTATTTCTTTTGGACTAGAGAATGGAGGAGAATTGTTCAGCATAATTTATTACATTTTAACACCGCTAATTTACTATTATTTTAACGATAAACATTGCTATCTAATCTGCGTCTGCTCATTGGTACAGATTACAGGTACACAGAAAAAAAACACTAGGGACGGCACACAGCATGAACGGAAACGACGGTTTTTAACCGGACTGCAAACGGGACAGAATATAGGTCAAATCAAATAAATTTGTATCAAATGAAGTTGTGAACAAATAATTCATTCTTTTGGTCCAACATGATACAAGTGTGAACTCATAGCATTGCAAGTTGGTACACAAATGAGCATGACATGATACACAAGTGGGCATGGCTCATGATAGGGAAAGTTTTTATATGATGTGCAAGTGGGCACACAAATGGGACAGCCATGACTTTGTGAGTCATGACTTATGCAAGTTGCACAAGTGGATCATAAAATAAAGATGTGATGTGAAGTGTGAATTGGAATTGTTTGCACTCATCTCTGTCTTCAGATTCGTGTGAGTAATCCAGTGTTATTTAGAGAAAATGAAGATAGCAAAAAGTCATTATTTCATATCATGAGAAAGCATAAGAAAATTGGAGGTATAATTCCAACAGACGGACGCGGTTCCGCTATTTATTATGAAGGGGGGCGGCGGATGCGCGACCATATTTGCGCCAAACGTTTCCTTATTTCAGGAGTATTCTTGTAACTTCATAGCACTTTGGAAAAGACCCCTGGACTTTCATTTTAAATCTTATAAATACAGCAGTTCAGAACAGAGACATGTCTTCCATTCTTTTTGCCAAGTTTTTACACCAAGTTTGGTTAGTTTGAAAGGAGAGTTGTGTGGAGCTTAAGCCATGGTTTTCTTCTTCTTCTTCTTCTTCTTCTTCCTTGGAGCTCTCATTTTAGAGCTCCATTAAGAATGTTGAACAAGTAACCTATCAATGTATCTCAACATCTCCAATTGTTAATAAGACTTGTTTTTCTTCTTTGCTTTTAATTGCTTCTTGTTCTTAACCTTGTTTTTGTTTTTCATTCTTTCTATGATGATGCTTGAGTAATTTTATGGTTGTGGTGATAGTCGCAAGTCGACGTCGCGCACCCCACGTGTTCGCGGGAAGGCGGAAATAGCAAAAAATGATTTTTACGGGCTTCGCAACACCGACTAGAACCAAGGATCGATCATAAACCCTAGCTAGCATACTACTTGAGGTTTAACTACTCGAATGAATGTTATACCTCATAGTATCATGTCCTTCGGGTCTTCTCGATGTCCTCCTCGTCATCATAGGCTCCGAGGATCAAAACGGATCGAAGCTTCCTCGTCGGCTTCCTCAAGTCAAAGACAATCCACCCGAAAGTCTATAGTCCGAGCTCCAACCTCAAATCCGAGGTAACTAGGGCAACTATCTTGCTAAACTAGATGACCTAGATGATATAGAGAAAGAAGATGGAATGGTTTGTCTCTTGGAACCCTAGGATTCTCAACACATGAGAGCTTTTAGGGTTTAGAAGAAGAAAAAGAAGACTTGAAGAAAATGAGAGTGAAGTGTGAACTTGGAAATAGCTTGGCGGTCCACTTGATAAAGAATGAAGCATATCACATAATTGTGGAGATATAATATCACCCACAAATATCTAATAAGCTTCACAAAATATCAATTTTGTCAAGAGAGTGAGTCATGAGCATGAGTCACCAAGTAGCCATGCTAGATTAAATGTAAAACTCCACCTCATTTCTCCACCCAATTTGTTTAATCCATAAAAGAATTAAACCCTAATAGGTGTCTACTTCTAGAAGCTTTCCCGAGCTAATTACGAGAATGTCCCTCATCCGTATATACATACCCGCATCCGCATTCCGAAGAATACGAATACAAAGAGACGAAACAAATCCATCAATACAATACTAGGATCCGTCTTAAACCAAAGCCCACTAGTATTATCCGCCCGAACATCATATGCGCACATGTGCACGTACGTGATCGAAGCCCTGTCATAAAACCATACGACATCTACATCTTTTTCCCAATGCAGGGAAACTCTCTATGTGGGACTCTAAAGACTCGACAGTACGCTGGCAGTGGGTTTAACCATAAGCCACAAGCGGTACTAGCTGCACGTAACGGCTACCCAGGTATTTGTCGATAAGAAGGCCGATGAGCAAACCCATCCGAACTCCTACTGAGCCTGAATGTGACAATCTCCGTACAGTCCGGTCTGTTCGTCTAAGAGTGTCGCATATCAGGCCTAGGGGGCGGTAATCGTCAGACCCCTAATAGCGCAATAAGTCGTGGCGGAATATAGCCCAAAACAGCCTGAGAAACTAATGGAATACCTACCAGTAAATCTCGCTTGCCCTGGCCAGGGACTTTGTGTAATGGCTCTCCAAACACAGCGCGATATCAACCCCCAATACCGGGAGAGACGAATCCTATCTAACCGCCACTGCCTCCAAGTGCTTCGGGACTACACCCAACTACTACCTGTTTCCACGACTCCTTTGAGCCGTGGTAAGACAGTAATCAAAGTACAGTGGGAACACACTCGAGGCGAAGTAGCAATGTTAAGTCGACGGACTAAGCTGTACTCATGTCACCTGGGAACTGCTACTCGACGATAAGTATAATACCCACCAGCAGTCCCCGACGAGTCATGTCCTATGTACTCATAACCTAATGAGCACCTGCATACTATCTCCAGTACGACGTACTAATGGCTGTGGGACAGACCAGCTCCCCTGCTGGGATGAGAAGCGTATACACTAGTCTACTCTGGAGTGTCGATGCCCCGTCTCGATAATCCTACGACTAGGGACATGTATAAGGATGTGCTTGTAGACTATTTAGCCCCCACTAGTGTGACTGCGATCACAACGCAGGTAATCAAGTAAAGATCCTAAGGGCTCTACCAATATGTATAAGCGATATACTAAAATAAACGCATTCACATATTGAGGTAGAAACAAACCAAGTAGCATACTACCATTTTGAGAAAGACTGTCAATACAACTGTGAATATCCCAAGTTTCCATTAAATAATATACAAACAAGTATGATACAATAATGGCCTCTAGGGCATATATCACTAACAATCTCCCACTTGCACTAGAGCCATGTATTGTCATATCGCGGACCTATCATCTCGATTAACCTCTCGAACTGTGTCTGAGGGATGGCCTTCGTGAGTGGATCCGCATTGTTATTCTCCGTATCTACTCTCCTCTCCTCGATCTCCCGGCGATCAACGATCTCCCTGATCAGGTGGTAACGCCTCAAAATGTGTCTGGACTTTTGATGGGACCTGGGTTCCTTCGCTAAGGCTATAGCGTCGTTGTTGTCACAATACAGAGGTATTAGATCTACAATGGACGGAACCAATTGAAGTTCTTGTAGGAACTTCCTCATCCAGACTGCTTCCTTCGCGACGTCATAAGCAGCTATGTACTCCGCTTCCATTATCGAGTCAGCAACGGTGTCCTGTTTGGAGCTCTTCCAACAGACCGCCCCTCCATTGAGGGTAAAGACATAACCCGACATGGACTTGGAGTCATCCTTGTCACTCTGGAAGCTGGAGTCAGCAAAGCCCTCGATCTGGAGGTCTTTTCCGCCATACACCAAGAACATCTTTTTAGTCCTTCTCAGGTACTTGAGAATGTTCTTTACTGCTATCCAGTGCTTCTCCCCTGGGTTTGACTGATACCGGATTACCACGCTCAGTGCGTAAGCTACATCTGGTCTGGTACACAATATCGCATACATTATAGAGCCTACCGCAAAAGCGTAGGATATAGATGTCATGCGAGCCTTTTTCAAATCGGTCTAGGGAGACATCTCTTTGGAGAGGGTGATTCCGTGACAAGCCGGTAGATTACCGCGCTTAGAATCTTCCATACTAAATCTTTCAGTATGGTGTCGATGTATCTAGACTGTGAAAGTCCCAACATCCTCTTAAATCTATCATGATAAATCTGGATCCCCAGAATGTAGGAGGCATCACGCAGGTCTTTCATGGAGAACCTCTGTGACAAGAATCGTTCAACTGATTGTAGCATAGGAATGTCATTTCCTAATAATAGAATGTCATCCACGTACAAGACGAGAAATACCACAGCTCCTGCTACAATCTTACTATATATGCATGGTTCATCTGGATTTTTGATAAAGTCTAATTCTTTGACTGTATCATCAAAACAGATGTTCCAACTCCACGATGCCTACTTTAGTCCATAAATGGATTTAAGCAACTTGCACACTTTCCCGCTGCTTCCACTCTGAATGAAACCCTCTGGCTGATCCATATAGACGCACTCTTCTAAATTTCCATTTAGAAAAGCCGTCTTTACGTCCATCTTCCATATCTCATAATCGTGGAAGGCAGCAATGGCAAGAAGGATCCGAATGGATTTGAGCATAGCCACTGGAGAAAAGGTTTCGTCATAGTCCAAACCAGGTCTTTGACGAAAACCTTTTGCACAAGTCTAGCCTTATAAGTTTCAACCTGTCCATCTACACCAATCTTCTTTCTTAATATCCATTTGCAGCCTACGGGTTTTACCCCTTCTGGAGCAATGTCCAAAGTCCATACTTTATTGGTGTACATAGACTCCATCTCAGTCCGTGTTGCATCCAGCCATTTTACCGAGTCTCTGCTCTGAATGGCTTGCCGGAAGCTAGTTGGCTCATCATCATCGATGATGCAATCCTCTCTATCCCCGTCTATGAGAAAACTGTAGTATCTCTCGAGCGGATGAGACAGCCTACTAGTTCTGCGGAGTGGCGCGGAGATGTCCGGTTCTTCTGAAACCTCTGGTTCTACCAAGTTTTCAGTAATAGCTTGTGGTTCTGGAATTTCTTCCAGTTCTATTGCGCTCCCAATTTTCTGATTTTCTAAAAATTCAGATTCCAAGAAGTGGGCATGACGAGAAACAAAGACCTTTTGTTCTTCTGTGCAATAGAAATAATACCCCCTGGAGTTCTTTGGGTATCCTACAAACTTACACAGTACTGAGCGTCCCTCGATCTTGTCCGCATGCTTCTTTTTAACAAAAGCTGGACATCCCCATGTCTTAAGGTACGTAAGATAGGGTTTCTTCCCACTCCACATCTGATATGGTATGGTAGGCACTGACTTAGTAGGAACCTTATTCAGAAGATATGAAGCTGATTCTAGTGCATAACCCCAGAAGGATCGCGGCAACTCAGCGTTACTCATCATGGAACGAACCATATCCAATAGGGTTCTGTTCCGTCTCTCCGATACACCGTTGTGTTGTGGCATGTATGGAGGAGTAAGCTGAGAAAGAATACCATTCTCTTTTAGGTAATCCAGGAACTCGGCACTCAAGTATTCACCACCTCGATCATATCTCAGTGTCTTGATACTTTTGCATGTTTGTTTTTCCACTTCATTCTTATATTCCCGGAACTTCTCAAAGGCCTCAGATTTATGCTTCATCAAGAAGACATGTCCATACATTGAGAAATCATCCGTAAAAGTAATGAAGTAGGAATAACCACTTCGTGCATGTGTAGACATTGGACCATACACATCTCTGTATATAAGTCCCAAGAGCTCTCTCGCTCTTACTCCGTGTCCAGTGAATGGAGTCTTTGTCATCTTTCCCATGAGACAAGATTGACAAGTTGCATAAGACTGATATTCGAACGGATCCAAATATCCCTCTCTTTGTAGCTTCGTCAACTGTGTTTCATTGATGTGGCCCAGTCTACAATGTCATAAGAAAGCCTGATTTAGTTCCGGAGACTTTCTTTTAAGTGTGTTCTGGATACTAAAAACCTGAGCTTGATTTAATACGTATATTCCGTTATCTAATGTACCTGACCCAATCAAAGCTTGATTTAGGTGGATGTGGACCACATCGCTTACAAATGTAAAATCATATCTTTCCTTAGAAAGTAAGGATACAGATATGATATTACAAGCTAGACTATGTACATACAAACAGTTACGTAGAATCAATATCTGCCCACTTATCAATCCTAGATGATATTCCCCTACGGATTCAGCATCCACGCTCATTCCGTTCGCAACTCTGAGAGTCATATCACCTACCCTGATAACTCTACGGTTTCTCAAAGCCTGTAATGAATTACAGATATGAGATCCTGATCTGGTATCTAGTACCCAGGAAGTAGAGTTTATTGACATGGAGTTTTCGATTACAAACACACATGAATTCGAAGCCACAACATGCTTCGGATCCTGGATTCTGGCTTTCAAAGCCCTGCAATCCCTCTGCCAATGCCATTTCCCGTGACAATAGGAACATCCCTCCTTCCTTACTGTCAGCCCCGAAAATTTTGCCCTTCCCTGTCCCTCTACTTCACTGACACTGCATATCGGCTTTGTGGAGGTCTTCTTCTTCTCACCCTTTGCTTTCGTCTTGGATGTAGAAAAGGAAGATTCCCCAATAAGCAGGGCGGGTTTCTCCCTGTTTTCCTTCAGGGTGTAAGTAGAAGATAGGGATTGTAGAATCAAGTCAGCATCTGACTGGTTCTCCAACGTGGTCTCCAGGTCCGTGAGCTCATCAATATAGCTAGTCATTGTAAGGACGATGTCCCCTACAGATGACCCGATAGCCAATCTCGCTTGAAGCAATTCCTTCGAGGTCTCATATCTTGCGATACGAGATTGCTCTCCATATAAAACTTTGTTATGGAGGAAGATGGAAGCTAATTCCATCTTCTCGTGCTGCCTCTGGTTCTCACCATCTACTGAGGCCAACACGAGGCACTTGGCATTCGCACTATCCTTTTCTCTTGTCTTACGGATATCAATATCTGTGACGGTGGAAACTGGACCTGGGACAGCGGGGGCTTGAGTAGTAATGAGGTGGTCCAGCTTGTCACAGGAAATGAACATCTGGACAAATCCTTGCAAGTCAATATAGTCTGGCCCAGTCAATTTAGCTGGTTGTAACCTATGTGTGGTCAACTGGTCGCTGCAATTAGGAGAAAGAGAAGAAACACTTTAGCATGATGCTCTTGCAAGTTTAGATTGGTTTTTAATTTATCTAAACAGGATGGCTTCCACTGTTTCTCAAATCCTTCCTCAAACCATAAAAGAAGAATTAGTCAGGATTAATCTCACCGTACAATACTTGTTTAACCGTTCAGCCAGGCTAGTGTCGGTACTTCGAGGGAGGTTTTACGACGCTTTTGCGAAGTTCCTTAATTAAATAACCTCTTTTCCCTGAAGGTGTAGCCCCGCTAACACTGTTCTAGACACCTACTTGGTTTATAGCATTGATCGTTAAGTGAAAAATCTCCCAAGGAGTAGCATATACTCACAGTAGGATCGGGATCCAAATATCATTTTGTGATAAAGTCGAAGGAATCCTACCAAAATTATCATACTCCAAATGGTATGCAACACTAGCAAGTTTCAGTTTCACTCCCGATGTGGATTTTTGCCCCATGCTCTTATGACCTTGACGAAGGCCAACAAATCATAAGTCACATGTCAAGTTCTACCCATCATTTTCCAGGTTAATTTGAACCCATCCGTATATACCTTTGACGAAGGCCAACAAAGTAATACGGCTGTCCCAAACCAACGCATCTATCTATGCTACATATGAATACCCAGCAGCTACCAATCACTATGCCTTGACGAAGGCCAACAAACATAGCTTGAATACTACTGAATATTCATATGAAATGATGGAGGCTATGAATGGTTTTGGCGAAACCGTGAATGTAGTGAACTTGATATAATCGAAGGAACCTGATAGATTTTAAAAGGAGTGGTTTAAGCTCCGCATTTTTAAAAGTCTGATGTTTTGAAAAAACCGAGTGGTTTTAAAATTTGTTCCAACGATTCAACTTTGGCTTGTTTTCTTTGCATTAATGTAATGCGGGACCATCATTTACACCTATCATCACAGAAAGAAACGAAAATATGACGTACGCTTATGCCATCCGCATTCGCCACGGGGCCCCGTCATCACCCGTTAGGTTACTTAACTAACGACAGAGCGGGGGCTGGACTAGCGCGGATGCAAAACATAAGCAACGCCTATTATATAATATATATAATAACCATTCGTCCCACGAAATAATAGGCATTCCAAATCACAGATGAACATATTAGATATACTAGGAATTCCGCGTTTCGTTTAAGCCTGTAACGAAAGACGGATTCCACGGTCGTGATGAATAGCAAAACACCACCCCAGACCCCTACGGGTGCGGCAAACTACCCGTCAAATACCCGAATGGAAGCAACCTCCCTCATCAAAGTGAGTAGGTCACTCAGCACTTCAAAGTACCCGGTAGTTTGTGCATCCCACCTTAGGTCTTTTCTGGGAACAATAAACAGTAAAAGAATTTAATACAATGGTGGCTACAACCTCAACCCGGATGTGCCCCGCAAATTTATATTACATCACTTTACAAATTTACATCGAATGAAAGAATGAAAACCCTCATCTCACATCCCCGGCTATTCATCCACGACGATCCAACAAGTCCATATACACAAACCAACATAACATCACATATATGTGCAACCCCGACTAATCGACGTATAGCAATTAGTAGAAGTTTCCAAACATATATACACATCACAAAACTTGTAAAGCAACCGTGACATTAGAATTCCGCACGCAATTAGCAAACTTAACCAATTTTTCCAAAACTTGAAAAATCCAGTGAGCTAAAGTTCCAAAACCGATCGTTTTAAGAAAATCCGGGAGTCGAAACGAACTCGAAACCCGCCCGAATCTTCGCGGAGAGTTAGAGCACGAAATTAACTTCGAGTTAGGGGGCCTAGAGGGGGTACCTGATCAGTCAAAATTATTGCAATTTTTAACATAACAATTTCCTCACTTTTCTAATCATCTAAGGATGTTTGTTATAAATATAACACATATTACAAGCTCAGCTGCAAAATATCAATTACCATGTGTTATACATATAATCAACATTTTTTGAAGGAAATTGTATGTTTAATATTTCACGCATAATATTGTATATCTCTAACATTCTTCATTGAGATCTTGTGCAAAAATTAGCTCAAGTCAGATATCGGAATCGCAAATTCGCCGATAAAAATACAGGAAATCAAAGAGTTAAATTCTGGCAGTGATTCAGAAGAGATAAAAGGATTCCAGATATCACATATGAACCCAGAGACTAACATTGGAAGACTCAAGCGATTTGAAGCTATGAGCTCGCCAATCGGCCGCGGATCCGCGGCCAATTCAGGCCGCGTCGCCGCAGATCCACGGCCGAGTCAGGAGATCGGATATCGAGAGTTTTCCAGAAGATTCCCTGTAACGTCTTAGCTTGCTGAGGACGCTTCATAACTACCTAACTTATTCTAGAAGTCTCTTTGTAACAACCTAGCTTATTGGGGAAGCTTGATTAAGGGCTATAAAAATGACCTAAGCCTACATTAAAAAGGTTGTTGATTTTTAGTACACATTTTGTACACAATTACAAAAACAATTTAGATCCAATTTCAAGAGCCACCAAATCTCAAGATCAAGAATCATCGAGAAGTTCATCAAGCGATTCAACAAAAGATCTTTTACGCGAAGCCGATCGTCATCAACGAGCACGTGATCCTCGATAGATCCAAGACTCACGGTGATTGAGCAAAGCGAAGATCGACGAAGAAATTACCTCTTCAAGTGAGTGATCGAGAGCTATTCTTCTTGTAATTTCGGATTGAAAAAGTTGTAATTTGAAGTTGAATAATAAAGGTGATCATTACTTTTAGTCTTGCTTTCTTTAAATTTTCACATTATGAAATCTCTATTTGTTGATTCTTCTATTTTCATAATGTGTGAGTAAATCTCCGCTTGCTAAGGATTTGAAGGAATTTGGTAGATCAAATGGTGAGAAAATTCTATATTCATCTTAAATTTTATGGAGATTATAAACTTTAGCAAAAAGAATCATTAATGTCCAATTTGTGAGTGAGATCAATTTATTGAGAATTTCGTCACAATTTGGGGATTAGATTGATGATCTTTCTTGTTAAAGGCTAGATAGGAATATCAGTCAATGAAAGGACAAGGGGTAATGATGGAGAAACCCTAGTTTCTTCAAAGAATCCCTAATTCTCATTAATAGCCATCAATCTAGTTGTAATTCTATCAATAGATAAGATGAATCATCTTGAATAATTATCATTGGCTACTAATTCCGTTCGAATCCTACAAGCCTTCTTCAATTTTCTTGATAACTACATTTGATCTTGGACAATTTTCTTGATTTCCTTTCTTGAAAACGATTTCTTGAATTTCTTGAAACTATTACTTCAACTAAATCTTAAACAATTTCTTGATTTTCTTTACTATTTCTTCCGACTTAACAAAAGCAAGAATTTATGAATTCCTCGAATCCCAGAGGACGACCCGTGCTCACTAACGCTCGCTACACGCGACACCGTTATTGATTGCGGTTATTATACGACTAAAATATTACACCACTTCTTTACTATTACATCTTTTCTTTAAAATCAAAGAAGAGGAAAATCGAGTACCAAATCAATACCCCACCCCCGAGGCCACCACGAGATGGCTAGGGGGTGAGGCAGACCCGAAACTGCCTAAGGTGGGACAGTTTCGGGTCCCCACCACCAAGACCATCTTGTGGTGGTCTTAGAGAGTGGGCCCAGCCATTCGGTCCCCCCGGGGCTTCCCCGGAGTGCCCATGCACCACCCCACGGCTTCTTAGTTCAAACCGTGAGCCCGCAAGGTGTGCAAACATCTCAAACTTTCAGTTTTTGAAACTGTTTTTGTCGGCAGTTTTTGCGCGACAAAAACGGCGGATTTCTAACGTTGCAACAAGCTATCTAAGCTTTATGAGAGGCTCTGATACCACTGTAAGTTGATGTCGCGCACCCCACATGTTCACGGGGAGGCGGAAATAGTAAAAAATGATTTAACCACAAGCCGCAAGCGATACTAGTTGCACGTAACGGCTACCCAAGTATCTGTCGATAAGAAGGCCAATAAGCAAACCCATCCGAACTCCTACCGAGCCTGAATGTGACAATCTCCGTACAGTCCGGTCTGTTTGTCTACGAGTATCGCATATCAGGCCTAGGGGCGGTAATCGTCAGACCCCTAATAGCGCAATAAGTCGTGCCGGAGTGTAGCCCAAAACACCCTGAGAAACTAATGGAATACCTACAAGTAAATCTTGCTTGCCCTGGCCAGGAACTTTGTGTAATGGCTCTCCAAACACAGCGTGATATCAACCCCCAATACCGGGAGAAGCGAATCCTATCTAACCGCCACTGCCTCCATGTGCTTCGGGACTACACCCAACTACTACCTGTTTGCACGAATCCTTTAAGTCATGGTAGGATAGTAAGCAAAGTACAGTAGGAACACACTCGAGGCAAAGTAGCAGTGTCAAGTCGACGAACTAAGCTGTACTCATGTCACTTGGGAACTGCTACCCGACGATAGGTATAATACCCACCAGCAGTCCCCGACGAGTCATGTCCAGTGTACTCATAACCTAATAAGCACCTGCATACTATCTCCAGTACGACGTACTAATGGCTGTGGGACAGACCATCTCCCCTGCTGGGATGAGAAGCGTATACACTAGTCTACTCTGGAGTGTCGATGCCCCGTCTCGATAATCCTACTACTAGGGACATGTATAAGGATGTGCTTGTAGACTACCCAGCCCCCACTAGTGTGACTGCCATCACAACGCTGGTAATCAAGCAAAGATCCTAAGGGCTCTACCAATATGTATAAGCGATATGCTAAAATAAACACATTCACATATTGAGGTAGAAACAAACCAAGTAGCATACTACCATTTTGAGCAAGACTGTCAATACAACAGTGAATATCCCAAGCTTCCATTAAATAATATACAAACCAGTATGATACAATAATGGCCTCTAGGGCATATATCACTAACAGTAGTTAGGGTGATGATGAAAGGCAAAGCCTTCCTCCATTCTCTTGTAATTGTTCTTATGCTTAATTTATTGATTGTAATCTTAAGATTGTAATTTGGTTATTGGTTGATAGGTTATTTTGCTTTCAATAGTTACAAGTAAGCTATAGCATATAACCTATTCTCTCAACACTTTCATTTTGAAATGTTAAAATTAGAATTAAGTTTTAGTGTTAGGTTTGCTTAGAAATTTAGATAGGGTATGTTACTTATTATTGTTTGACACACTTCATTAAATAAATATCCTATACTATCACCCAAAACACTTAGCAAATTTAAAGCTAAACACCTTACTTCTTATTTACTATTTGTTGTTGTTGATGTGGTATGCCTTGTGATCCTTAGTGATATGTTTCGATACAACATCCTTGGACATACAAATGGTAAGTGAGAACGTAACGATTCGGTTCATTCCTCGCATTGCAAGTTCGTCGTTTTGATGGTTTATACTTCGCAACCGCCTTGATAAGCCATTCTTTATTTAGGATTCTAACCAATGGAAAGAACACATATGATCAAGAAAGCATTGAAGACTTCGCCACGATTCGTCCATCCGAACCGGAACCACGGCCCCTTTTCCGTTTTCTTAACGTGTTCTATAATTTCGTATTTTCTTAATTCTTGTGATAAACTCAATTCTTTCTCCTTGAACCTTTAACGACAACTCTTAATCACCAATTTCTTGTGGATCGACCCGTACTTGCCGGCTCGCTACAGCTAGCCGTGCACTTGCAGTTTATAAATTTTAAAACGAGACCGAGCTCGCGTGCGCCGCATTTATAAAACCTTTCCTTTCAAAACTACAAAAGCGGGCACGGATGAAATCCCAACAAGTTTTTGGCGCCGTTGCCAGAGAAGCGGTAGTCATTAGGGGTTGTTATTTCTGGTTCAATTGTATATACAAACAAACAAACTAACTTTAACTAAAAATTTCAAAAACTAAACAAACAAAACTAACTGTTGTTATCTGTCTTTTTTATCTACTGTCATTCTGAGTTTAATTATAGAATTTTGCATATAAAATTGGGACACTAATTGGATAAGAAACACACTGTAAAATTTTGGAGCCCCAATTCAAAGAATTGGCCGCCGTTTTAATCCATTGGGCCGCAATTTGCGGCCCCACTTGCCCCACTTGCTCCAACTTTTTGGGGTTTGCATCTTTGACTTATTTTTGATCCATTCTTATATGCAAAATCTCACAATTGTGTGTGTGTGCAACTAATTGGCCATATATATCGTTTTTTGCACTAAATATCGTATTTTCCGATATTTTCATATTTCAACGGAATTACGAGCAGCGATCGTGCGGAGCAAAGTTCATTTTCGATAATAAGACGTTCGTAAAGTATAGTGCCAAAAATCTGAATAGTTTGACCCGCGCAAGCGAACACTCAAGTACTCATGGATCACTTCAACGGCGGTTTCTTAACCCAAATCATATCGGTACATATTTTTCTAACATCCTCTCTCTAATCCGACGCATTCCACTATTCTATCTTCTGTAGGATTCTTCGCAAAAATTTGCCGCCAATAGAACAGAGAACTAACCCGTATTTATTGCATCGTTTAATCCTAAAACGAAAAAGATTTTCTTGATTGATTGATTTGCTTAAATTCTTTTATTGATTTGTGTGTTTACATCTTAATACGAATATTAAAGGCATGAGAACCAAATAAGATACGGTAAAGGATTTCATCATCTTTTTCCGTGGCCCACAAATCACATAACTACATGTTTTGCATACCCATAGTAACTTTAAAATCAATTAGAACTATGACCTTAACGAATCGCGCTCAATAGGGTAAGTTAATTGTGTTTAGAACACCGCTTAATGTTATATTGTTCAAGAGGTGTCTAGGCAAGTGTTCATGGCGCAACCGTCAAAAGAGAAAGGGTTATTCTAATTAAGGAACTTTGCGAAAGCGTTGGAAAATCTTCCCTTACGTCTGCACTTACGTGGCTTTTTGATCCATATATCTTGAGCCCGTTTCTCGACAAAATTTTACTTCGACAATCAGGTTCTTGAGCAGATCTAGTTGACTTAGTATAACATAGACTGGTAGGGCTGTGATATTCTTTATTTTTGTGATTTTGTGAGTTCTTATTGATATGGGTGATACACAGTTCAATTCCATTTTTCGCGATCCATATTCTTTTTTTAATTCACATACCCAATTATTTTGTTCAAAATGCCAAGATTCTTTCTACATTCTTAAAAATTGTCCTTTCTTAGGAGGTGATCACCCGTATCAGAATTTTTATATCGGTCGCCCACCCGACACTCTTGAACCCAATCCCACTTCAAACATAGATCAATTGATTGAAAACTTAGAGAAAGATGTCGACAAGATGAATGTTTTAGCATTACTGTCATCACAACCCTTCCTTCCTAAAACATTTAATACACAAATAGGGTATGATAATGAGAAGGATTTTAGGTTGACCATTTTAGAGAAAGGTTTAGAAGTGATGATTGCGGTCGAGAATCAAACAGCTCCGACACTAGCCATGTTCATACAACAATCTGATCAATTGTTTCACGCTCAAGCTCAATTATTGGCTAGAATCGACAAACAAGTAAAACATTTAGCTGTACAGATTCTGGGGAGTGAACACAATCAATTTGAAACTAATAATATCAATATCTGTCATTTAAGAAGTCACCTGAGTGGGATAAATGATCAAAAAAAATTTGATGACTTCATAGAAGATGATGATGTAATTGAGTTGACTGAGTGTTATCAGGACAAATAAAAAAACCCTCCCAATCAGTCCAACACTAACCTTCAGGTACCAAATAGGCATCTTATAACTTGTGATCTTGAGGATAATTTAACTGATATACTACTTGAAGATGAAATTCTTGCACTAACTGATTATATCGAAGAAATTTTAGAGGAGGAAACTTATGAATTTGACGGGTATGGTTTGGACATATTGTCAGAAGAAATCAAAGATATGGAACCCACAACTTTAGTTTTACCAATTAAAACAGTGTTTGACGAAACTTTAGAGTGGGAACCTATATTTTTAGATGACATGGACCTACCCATATGCGAATGTGATGAAGGAGAACTTGTATTGTGAGATGTGAGCTGTAATGACGAGAATATGATTATGGAGGATTATAGGGAGGAAGACAACCTAGAGAAACATTCTTTCATGCCAAGTTTTGAGGAGATATTTGCGGAGGAACTTGATATTCTTTGTGAGTTTGAGTCAGGATCACTTTGGGAATATCATACGGACCTTTCTTTTGCTAAACTTTTTGAGGATGAACTCCAGTTTTTAAACAAATCTGAGCTCGAAACTCAACACATACTTTTTGAACATACAATTTATTCGGGCAACAATTCTTTAACTCCTTCAAAACTTCGTCTTCACATTTAACGTTTTCTGATCCCTATTTTCACGCACCCATGCCCTTTACTAATATCTAACCATACCTCTAACATGAACATTTTCTTTTTCTTATTCTTTTTCTTATACTTTTTCTTATACCTCTAACATGAATATCGACAAAATTTTTGAATGGCTGGTACTAATTTCTGGACTAACGCAATCTCTTAATTTGTAAATATTATAATTAGCTCTTAGATTTCCTTTTTTGTGAATAAAAACTCACCATGATGTCTAAGTCTAGCAACCGGAGATGGGGGCAACGATGAGGATATCGTAAAACCCAGGTTTAGAGGTGAGCACTCCGTTTACTTTTTGCGCATCATGTGTATATTCTGCATTGCATATATATTTTTAAAAACCATAAAATTTTGAAAAATTTTCAAAACATAAAAACTTGGTCATCAAGATAGCTAGCGAGAAAACTTACACTCGAAATCTGACGGTTTAGTGATAAGATAAAAACAACTATATTCTTTTCGAGAAATCGAAAACCTGAAAGATAACCCTCCTTTGAATTTAACCGTAGCCAATATACGTCTTTTACATCACACTACTCGTGTCGTGAGTTTTTGAGAATTAGATGAAATGTCTTTAAACTTTTATAAAAAGTGTTAAACATCTTTAAGATCAAACAAATTTGTTCTAAATTAAGTAATATCAAGAATAGTTCATAAAATGAAATGGATATGAAGGATATTATTGAAAGTTTTAATAAAGGCTAAAAGTCTGAAAAATAACTCATTTGAAACCTTGTTAGAATGATTACACACCTTATCCACACAAACACGTCTTTGGGATGAAAAAGGAAAACTAGCAATATCTCCATTCGCACTGCTTTCAGAATATTTTAAACGCAACAAAATAAGTCTTTTGTTTTGTGGTCTTGGTGACTTGAGCAATTAAGTTCTAGGGGTGTCTCCACTCCTAATGCCCTAAAATCATCTGATTTGGGAGTCATTGACCTAAATCTCGTTAAGTCTCCAATCGCCAAATAAAACAAGTCAAGCAAGTGTTCTCTCTAAGTTAAAAGTCCTCAGGGTTCTTTATGGGAGAATAATCTAGGCGGGGACGAGTTTTCTATTATAACAGTTTTTTAGCGGAGATATGAAAGTTGAAATTTGAAGGATTATAAGAATTTTTGCACGGTCATGATAGGTGTGTATGAAAAAAAACAGGTGAAAGATGGGAGTGAAGAATAAGACTTAGTTTTCTATTCAAATGATAGAAATTCTGACTTGAAACTTAACTAGAGAATGAAACTTGAGAAATCGTAAGTCTTTTCAAACTAGTATGATCCTTTAGACGTCTTTCCTGGTCCTTATTTATGACATGATGACTCTAATCGATGTTTTTAAAACTTAACGATACTATTCGCACAATCACTTAAGACGTATATGAACATAGGTTAAATGAGATGTGAGGAGTGAAAAATAAAGGTTGAACTTTTCTGAGTAGGATAATAGAACTTCTAGCTTTGATATTAAATCTTAATATTAGAATCAACAGTTTCCTTACGAAACTAGCTTAACGAGATTTTATGGGTGTAATCCGCTGAAAACCCTCAGGAGAAAAACTCCTCCTATTAGGGACACCTAGAAGTTTAACGGCTTGTTGCATAGGCTCAGTGCAATCGCGTTCCCTGCGAAAATGAAGGTGGGATTTTTTTTTGGTCGGGACGAGCAAAAGATAGGTTTGGGGGTATTTGTTCGGCACGATTTATTACATTTTAATACAGCTCATTTACTATCATTTTGACAATAAACAATGCTATCTAATCTGTGTCTGCTCATTAGTATAGATTACAGGTACACAGGAAAAAACACTGGAGACGGTACACAACATGAACGGAAACGACGGTTTTTAGCCGGAACTGCAAACGGGATAGAATACATGTCAAATCAAATAAGTTTGCAACAAATGAAGTTGTGTACAAATAATTCATTCTTTTGGTCCAATATGATACAAGTATGAACTCATAGCATTGTTAGTTGGCAAACAAATGAGCATGACATGATACACAAGTGGGCATAGCTCATGATAGGGAAAGTTTTGATGTGATATGTAAGTGGGCACAAAAATGGGACAACCATGACTTTGTTAATCATGACTTGTGCAAGTTGCACAAGTGGATCATAAGATAAAGATGTGATGTGAAGTGTGAATTAGAATTGTTTGCACTAATCTCTCTCTTCAGATTCGTGTGAGTAATCCAGTGTTATTTAGAGAAAATGAAGATAGCCAAAAATCATTATTTCATGTCAGGAGAAAGCACAAGAAAATTGGAGGCCTAATTCCAACAGACGGCCGCGATTCCGCGATTTATTGTGAAGGGGGGCGGCGGATGCGCGGCCATATTGGTGCCAAACGTTTCCTTATTTCAAGGGTATTCTTGTAACTTCATAGCACTTTGGAAAACACCCCTGGACTTTTATTTCAAAGCTTATAAATACAGCAGTTCAGAACAGAGTCATGTCTTCCATTCTTTTTGCCAAGTTTTTACACCAAGTTTAGTTAGTTTGAGAAGAGAGTTATGTGGAGCTCAAGCCATGTTTTTCTTCTTTTTCTTCCCTCTTGGAGCTCTCATTTGAGAGCTCCATTAAGAAGGTTGAACAAGTAACCTATCGATGTATCTCAACTTCTCCAATTGTTAATAAGACTTATTTTTCTTCTTTGCTTTTTATTGCTTCTTGTTCTTAACCTTGTTTTTGTTTTTCATTCTTTCTATGATGATGCTTGAGTAATCTTATGGTTGTGATGATGGTTATGGTGGTGATGAAAGGCAAAGCCTTTCTCTATTCTCTTGTAATTGTTCTTATGCTTAATTTATTGATTGTAATCTTAAGATTGTAATTTGGTTATTGGTTGATAGGTTATTTTGCTTTCAATGGTTTCAAGTAACCTCTAGCATATAATCTATTCTCTCAACACTTTCAATTTGTAATGTTAAAATTAGAATTAACTTTTAGTTTTAGTTTTGCTAAGCAATTTAGATAGGGTATGTTACTTATTATTGTTTGACACACTTCATTAAGTAAATATCCTATACTATCACCCAAAACACTTAGCAAATTTAAAACTAAACACCTTACTTCTTATTTGCTATTTATTGTTGTTGATGTGGTATTCCTTATGATCTTTAGTGATGTGTTTCGATACGACATGCTTAGACATACATATGGTAAGTGGGAATGTAACGATTCGGTTCATTTCTCGCGTTGCAAGTTCGTCGTTTTGATGGTTTATACTTCGCAACCGCCTTGATAAGACATTCTTCATTTCGGATTCTAACCAAAGGAGAGAACACACATGATCAAGAGAGCGTTGAAAACTTCGCCACGATTCGTCCATCCGAACCGGAACCACGTCCCCTTTTCCGTTTTCTTAACGATTTCTATAATTTCGTATTTTCTTAATTCTTGTGACAAACTCAATTCTTTTTTTTGAACCTTTAACGACAACTTTTAATCACCAAATCCTTATGGATCGATCCGTACTTACTGGCTCGTTACAACGCGCCGTGCACTTGCAGTTTATAAATTTTAAAACAAAACCGAGCTCGCGTGTGCCGCATTTATAAAACCTTTTCTTTCAAAACTACAAAAGCGCGCACGGATGAAGTCCCAACAAGAATATTTCAAAAGAGAAAGAAAACTTGTAAATGGAAAAGTTTAACATAAGCGAGTTTAGATTAAACTCTTTTATGCCTCTCTCTTTTATCTCTCCTCCACTTGTCACCTTAAATAGGGTGGGCATGCACCCTAGCCCCACATGCCATCACATGGCCTCTAAAGCAAACAAAAAAGAAATGTATATAAATATATATATGTAATATATATTCATATCTCTTTGTATTTAAACATAATACAAAGTGAGAGGGTAAAAGAAAAAACATGTTACTATATATATATATATAATCAATAAATCTATACTTGATTTAATGATCCGGTTTTCTAATAAACCGGTTAGTATACCAAACGTCCGGTTAAAGTTCGTGTATCTAATACTCGTATTTAATCAAACTCCTGCACGTATCATCATATGGCCTTTACATCGTTTTGCCCGATCTGGGAAAATCTCTGTGTGTGACTCTAAAGTCTCGACAATACGCTGGCAGTAGGTTAGAATTATATCTAATTGATCTGAAATACTTTCAGATCGATCCCCCACTATGTTAATCTACAAGCATGTCGGCGGTACTAGCTGCACGTAACGGCTACCCAGGTATTGAACGAAAGTAAGATCGAAAAGTAAGCTCATCCGTACCCTGCAGAGCCTATCAGTGACAGTCACCGTAAATCCCGGTCTCTTTTTCTAAGAGTACCGCATACCGGTTCTGGAGGGTGGTATCCGTCAGACCCCTAATAACCCGATAAGTCGTGCCGATATCAAGCTCATAACCAACTGAGAAACTACCGATAACACTTATCAGTAAATCTCATCTGCCCTGACCAGAGACTTATGGTTATAATCAATCGTGCATAATGCGACATCAACTCTCTATACCGGGAGAGACGAATCCCTTCCGATCGCTCACTGCCTCCATATGGATCAGGACTGTACCCAACTAAAACCTGTTTTCACTGGTGTATAAAGCCATGGTAGGGTAGTAATCAAAGCATATTAAGAACCACACAAGACACAATGACGGTCTCAGATCTACAGACTACCATGTACTTATGTCACCAGAGAACTACTATCTGACGATAGGTGTAATATCATCTAGGAGTTCTCGGTGAGTCCGTCCAATGTAACTCATAACCAAATGAGCACACGTATACAATCTTCGGTGTTAAACACCAATGGCTATGGGATCAACCATCGCCCCATACGGGGTCAAAAAACTTATACACTTGTCTAAACCGGAGTACCGATACCCAGTTTCGATACTCCTACGACTAGGGATATTTAAGGATGTACTTATGGATTACCCAGGCTCTACTAGTATGATCCCTATCATAATCATGGTAGTCAAGTATAGATCCTACAGGTTTTATCAACATGTATTAGCGATATGTAATAACGAGTAAAACATATACACATGAAAGATAAAGACAAACCAAATAGCATATTATCATCTCGAGCAAGACTGTTCTATCGTATAGGCCCTCCACGAATTCAGTAGTTGCCTTCCTGCAATTACGATAATTGCTTTGAAGGCATCTATATCCAACAGAAAGCCAGGGTGGAGAAGCAGACAGGTAGGCACGTAAAGGTTCTTTCCGATAACGTCGAAGAGTTTACTTCGCATGAGTTTGTAGAATTCTGCAAGTCAGAGAGGATTGTGCTCCATTACCCTACTCCGGGAGACTCTCAGTCAAATAGCGTTGCAGAACGGATGAAACGGACATTACTGTAGAAGACCAGATGTTTGCGGCTTACAGCTAGGCTTCCTAAGGAGTTTTGGGCTAAAGCACTATCTACCACCGTGTACCTCATCAACAGATCACCATCGATGGCGTAGATAAGAAAATTCCTGAGTAAGTGTGGACCGGGAAGGCTGGAAATTACATGTGACTTCGTATATTTGGGCGCCTAGCTTATGTTCAGCAGAGGAGAAATAAGCTAAAGCCGAGAGGTAGGAAGTGTGTCATACTCGGCTACAAAAGTGAAGCCAAAGGGTACAGGCTGTGGTGTCCTGAGACCCAGAAGATAGTAATCAGCCGGCATGTTATATTCGATAAGTCTGTGATAGTTCGTAGAAAAAACAAACTCAATCAGATGGTGAAGAGAGAACAGTTATGCCACCAAGCAAGGTGGAGATCGACGTTCCGGTTCAGGATAGTATAAGAGATGGGGTGATTGATACTCAGATTCAAGCGGAGAGTCCAACAGAGCCAGATGGTCCAGTACAGACAGAGGGGCAGAGATCTACACGAGTTAGGCATCCGCAGGTCAAACTTGGTTTTGAGTACATGATCGCAATTGGTTTCGAGGACATAATCGTAGTTGGTTTCGACAACATGGCATCATATGCGTTGACTATTGAGCATGAGGAACCGTCCAGTTACAGAGAAGTTGTGCAGTCTACCGATTTTTCTAGTTGGAGAGTTGTGATGGAGAAGGAGATGGAGTCTCTATATCAAAACGATACATAGGATTTAGTTATATTACCAAAGTGCAAGCACGTGATCGTCTGCAAGTGGGTCTTTAAAGTTAAGGATGGTTCGTCAGAGGAAAATAACATTAGATACAAGACGAGATTGGTGGCTAAGAGTTTTGCATAGATGAAGGGTGAAGACTACAACGAGATCTTTTCTTCGGTGGTTCGACATACTTCGATTCGTGTTTTGTTAGCCATACTTGCGGTTTATGATATGGAGCTAAAGTGGCTTGATGTCAAGACTATTTTCTTGCACGATGATCTAGAGGAGGATATTTATATGCATCATTCGGAAGGGTTCGTGGTCGATGGTAAGGATGGTTATGTTTGAAAATTGAAGAATTCTCTTTATGGTTTGAAGCAGTCTCCGAGACACTGGTACAAGCTATTTGATCAGTTTATGTTGGCGATGGGTACACAAGGAATACTAAATATCAGTGTGCGCGCCTATTTTATTGCGCAAGTATCAAGTGCGCACCTAATATAAAACTGCCAAAAGGCGCATGCACAAGTAGCAAGTGCGCACATGGCAAATGAGACATTTCAATAACATGCGCAACCAAATACATGCGCATGTATATAAATTGCAACACAAGACAGGTACGACACATGCAAATCATGTCCACACTGTCTTGCCGTGCGCATCTGCATCAATGAAGCATGTGCTTCTCTGTTCATAAGAAAATCTTCTACTAAACAACAAAAATAACCGATCTAAATCAAATTGATCTGGGATCAAAGATCCAACGGTGCGCATGCATTGTAAATCAATCCAACAGTGCGCATGCACCATTAATTGATATGAATCAATTAAAAATGAATAAAACACAATTAAATCAAAATCAAATAAAAACAAACCAAATAATTAGAAACAAACTTTAATTTTCTATCTCGTATAAATAGGAACCCTCCTTCATAAAAAAGAGAGAGAGAGAGAGAGAGAGACTCCCCCGTAAGTTTGAGAGAGATATCTGCACACATAAAGAAAAAGACCATCATCTTCTTCAAAAAAAACCTTGAGAAATAAGTAAATAAAAAGAGAGAAACTTCTTTTTTCTCGATAGAAAAAATAAAAGCTTTGATTTTATGATAAAAGCGTTTGTTTTTCGCTGAATCTTTTGATTCATTATGTGAAAAATCGACAGATCTTACGTTTAATCCCTCTCATATAAAAATTCATACTTTTATAAGAGATCAATCTTAACATCCAAGACTCTCATCAATGGACGTTTCGACATACAGATGAAAAAAACAGAAGCTTTTGCTTCTTTTCAATCCTGACCCTTTTTATGAAAAACCATAACTTTTCATAAAGATAGATGCGCACCATAGCTCATAAAAAATAAAAGAATAGAAGCCTTAGCAACTTTTTGAAAGCCATTGCTTTCTGATGAACAGTGCGCACCTGAAATTAGTACGCACTTAAGGAAGAAGATTGCCCATACAGAAGTGCGTGCATGAGCACTTAGAGAAAATAATGTCTCTAAAAAGATGTGCATCACGTGATACTCATGTGTGCGCATGAGGGAAAATAATGTCCCTGGAGATGTGCGCATTACGTGACATGCACGTGTGCGCAAATGGAAAATGTTGACTTTTGAACATATGCGCATATATACATGTGCAGATGGAAATTTGACCTGATAAGAGGTGTGCAACCACGTGATATGCACGTGCGCAGCCCTCAACCACAAAAGAGTGTGCACTACGTGATATGCACGTGCGTACCCAATTTAAAGAAGATACGTATACATGCGCACCTCAAATGTATATGCGCACTTGGACCAACAAGCTTTCGCTTGATTACATAATTAAAATAAATTAAGTATAGAAGCTTTTACTTCTCATATGAGTTCTTATGGTAAAAAAATATATATTTTCTAAGTAGATCTTAATCTAAAATAAGATTAACGATCCTTGGTTCATGATATCTGAGTTGATCTTAGTCTCATATACGACTAACGATCCTCAGATCAATATATATATCCCCTCGAACTGATGGACCTCATTTATATAAGATATGCGACCTAAGTTCACCCCAAATATAATATGTACGGATTTGGACTAATCCACGCCCTACGGGCGACGACATAAATTAGTCTTTGTATAAAATCCAAGGGCAACCCCAAAATAAACAAAATATAACACAACACGAAGTGATAAACATGGAATAGAGAAAGTTTTATCGCTTGGCGATAACGTGATTAACTGCAGGGGCTTGTGCATGCAGAAAAAATCGTCCCCACAATCAAAAAACCCTCATCATTAAGGGGGAATATGAAAAGTTCAGCTACATCGATCGCATCCATCCAAACCTCCGATATACGGTGTCATAAATCAACTTGGTATCTTTAGAGAGGTGGATGTATATGTTCCATATAGCATCTGCCCCTAGATTCAGGCTGGACGCGCTCCCCACTCCCCAGACTCGGATTCCGGCGGTAAACAAATTCCGGCACGTCCAGTAGGATCTTTTTCTCTTTCCACTCCACACTTCATGTGTCGTGTTTCACGAAACAATTGCGGTATATTATGTTTATATTTCCCTTGGATGTTTGGGTTACTAAAGCTGGTATTTCTCTTTCGTGCAGATCAATAGCCTCATCCAGCAACTCTAACCGCAATGCTAGCTCCAACACCACTCCAGCTAGAGTAACTTGGTCAGGGAAGGCTATGACCCCAGTACTTTGCATCCCTATGGCTTAGGTGGCTCAACAACTGAACAGGCTCTTCTTTGGAGTGATGCTTCCGCCTCCTTCCCTTGGCATCCCAGTACCAAAGGAGGATATGCAGAAGAAGTCGGTCTTTAATCGACTGGTTACCATTTCGAGCTCTGCTGATATAGCTGAAAGCTCCATCTTCAAAAGATTGGGAACTAGCTCCGTTGGCCTTCCTAAAAAGCCCAAGATTCCAAAGAAGATGGTATTCAAGCGATTGTCCTTTGAGGCGTCAACTGATCCCGAGGCACCAAAAAGTGCTTCGCCCCCACATTAGTCGGTCTTCAAAAGATTGGCACCCTAAGCTCATATTTCTGCTCCACCTAAAGCATCGGTCTTTCAGCGACTGGCACCTGCCGAAAGCCGAGAACAACACTGGGGGTAGATTCATAAGGATCCTAAGACTGAAGAAGCTCCAACTGCCAGACATGCCCGACGTCTTTATTGACGCCGACTAAGACAGGATGGGGGCAATTACCCATCCGGGTTGACTTTGCCATCTCCGATGATCCAAGCTGTTGTTCCAACTGGGAACAGTTTTGAGCCGCTGCAGATGGTCAAACGTAACTCTCTTACCGCAGTACTGAAGAAGTCTCCACTTTTTGTGGACATACATGATGAGCCAAAGGCGGTATGCTCGGTCAAACGGATTTCCTTAACCATCCACAAACTTTGGAAAGAAGTCAAAAACTCTGTCATTGATGACAGTTACTCCCGGCGACAGAAGAAGCTCAAAGTTCAACGAGATGATAACAAATCCCTTCCCAAATTCAAGGAGGCTCATGCTCAGAAGGTTCCGGCAATGATGGTTCCTTCCAAAGTGGCTTCACACAAAAAAGAGAGGCCGGATAGAGCTGTGGTGCCCGAGGCAAATTCCAAGAGCCAACATTCCAAACGCCCTAAGTCTGGGGGCATAGTAGTTCACACAGTATATATGAAGAGCTCCAAAGATGATAGCCAAACTTCTGTTTCCTATAAACCAATCACTCGGTTTATAACGAAAGACCAACAAAAGCTGTAGGAGATATTTGCTCAAGCGGAGGAACTCATGAGTCCACCGCCAAATGCAAACCCTGACAATGCCCTTGAAGAAAGAACGGAGCAGGAGTCTGATACGCGTCCTTGAAAAGAAGGATGAGAGAGCTGCGCAAATGAACGCTAGGATGGACAAGATGGCCCTCATATTCCAAAGAATGGTCGAGATGATAGCTCAACCGGAACCACCAGCAGATGAGTCGCCGGTAGTTATCATCGATGACAAAGGAGACACGTCGATTCTTCTACAAGCCCCATCAGCGACGAGTGAGGAGACGATCTCCAAAGCAAAGCTGGAAAAATATATCGCTCAGTAATTTAAAGCTCTTTGGGCCAGCGAGACGGCAAGCAAGCTGATTAAGACCAGTCGACCGTACCTAGCATGGTATGACCACATGCAATACCCTCCGGGATATACGATCTCAACGTTCTAAGTATACAAGGGGAACGATAATCATCATTAGGATATCACTCAATTAAGGTCTAGGTGCGGCAACACAGGAGGAGATGATGTATTGCTTCTCTGCCAATTCGTTAGCTGTCTATCAGGTACTGCTTTCGAGTGGTATTCGGAGCTTCCTAATGACTCCGTTAAGACATTTAATGAAATGGAGATGCTCTTCTGTCAAAGATTCGCTAGTGCAAGTGAATGCATCACTATGATGGCATTGGTCAATGAAAGAATCAAGCCAAATAAGATGTGGGTCCAATATGCTATCCGATGGGGAAACATGTGGTCTAAGTGCGAGCAGCGTATCGGCAAAGCTCCAGCCATCGAAATGTTCGTAGCAACTATCGATCGGCACTCACAAGTATACCCGTTCATGGACTTTTTGAAGCCTACTATCTTCCAAGAGCTTATTGATAAACTAGATCAGCTGAATTCGATGGGTCAAGGTCCTTCCTTTTCGGGTAGAGACTAACGAAACAATAAAGGGAAAAGCAAGACGGCGTTTGTTGCCAATGCACAGCAGCAGCAGAGCGGCCCTAAAGCGTCCGGTCGCCAAAACAATAATCATACGGGGCCAACTGTTGAAGAAAGGATGGGGCGGGAATATTCGTTCCCTAGCGGTAAAACAAAGAAGCTGTTCGAGCTCATCACGAAGAATAGCATGCTGACGTTGCCTGAGCCATGGCGACCAGCCCAAGATGATGAGGTCAACAATCCAAATTACTGCCCTTCCCATCGGGTGGTAAGCCATCCGATCGAAAACTGTTACGTCTTCAAGAACTGGGTCGAGGACCATTATAAACAGGGTAAATTCAAGCTATCGGATAAATGGAAGGTGAATCCACCCCAGAAGCATACCCCTAAGGAGGCTAATACGCAGGGGGCATCCTGTTCATTCATAGAAGAAACCCCGTGAGAGGTGATGCTTTCTCCCAAAACAAAGAAGATGCTAAAGGAGTTACAAGCATGTCCTGCAATCAGGTGGAAAACCCCGCTTGAACCGGAGATCATAGAAAGGATGCTGAAGCCACGTTAAGTCCCCAAGTTAAGTCTTCCAAGAAGAAGAAAAAGAAAGTAAAGAAGTCCATGCAGCCTGCTGAATATTGTTCCCTCTTTAAAAATATATATATCAGCGCCCGTGTGAAAGGCACGTGAGCGCTATAGGCCATATAATATGGAAATATCTTACGTGCAAGATACGTGAGTGCTATAGGCCATACAATATGGCAGTATCTCACGCGCAAAGCATGTAAGCGCTATCGGCCACATATAGGGCAGCGCCTTACATGATATGCACGTGGATGCCACTTCTAATAGAATTAAATTCTATTTGGGAAAATATTTCCCTAAACTTTCTAAAACAAGAAAGATCTGCTCTGTTAAACAGAGGGCCATTGGATTTAAGATCCAACGGTGATTAAAAATCACCACTTGATTATGAAATCAAGTCAAGATCTCTTAACTGAGAGATTCTCTCAAACCAATTGATTTTTCTCATGCTCTATATAAAGGACACATGATATTAAATCTCAGAGACACGATACTACCCATAAGCTTCCGCAAAAAATCTAGAATCGAATTCTCTCCGAAGATCATCTTCATCCTTCCAAACCCTTGGTAAAAAATTAGAGAAATATATGCCCTTGTACCTATCATATATATAAAATAGGGTTTAACCCATCATAATAACTTGGTTCTTCCTCGGGATCTAAGATTCATAAGACAAGTCCCCCACAAAAGATAATTTAATTCTCATAGAGGGATCTTGATCTTAAACTTAAGATCGAGAAAAGAACTTTGGTGTTCAGCCCACCATCAAAAAAAATAAATAAGGAGAGAAGAAAGAAAGATGTAGTTTCTATCTCCAGGAACTTAGTTCCTTTAAAACATGTCAAGAACTTAAATCTTACATGAACAAGATTTTCAAGTTCTTAAAGAACTTGCCTTCTCTTGATCCCAGATCATCACATATTGATCTTGGTGATCGTTAATGAACAAAATACCATTAATAGAAGCTTAAACTTCTCTAAAACTTAAGTTTCAAAAAATAAAACAGAGATTAAATCTATAAAGAAGAAGCACCTCACGTGATATCCATATGAGCACTCAAAAACTGAAGACTCGGCGTCTCACATGCCATACACGTGAGCGCCTGAAAGAGAGCATCTCACGTGCCATACACGTGAGCGCCCAAAAGAAGTAAGCGGCAGCGTCTTACGTGCCATCCACGTGAGCGTTCAAAAAAGAAATGGAGACCCAGAGTCTCACGTGCCATACACGTGAGCACCTGAAAGTGAGTGTCTCGCATGATATACACGTGAGCACCCAAGAGAAGCAACATGTATGGAAGCGTCTCGCGTTCCATACATGTGAGTGTCTAAGAGTGAGCTGTTTACCCCAATCAAAGGAAAGCTCTGTTCAAATTCTAAGGCGGGAGATGAAGCAATGCTTCATCTTTCCCCAATCAGAGCAAAGCCTTGCTTTGAAAATTTAAATTTTAAAAAATGAAGCAACGCTTCGGATCCTCTGCGCTGCGCGCAAGACACCACGTGTCAAAATTAGATACACCAGCGCAGAGAGCGCGGCGTCCAAGGCAGCGCGCCCCATCAGAGCAAAACTCTATTTAAAAAATAAAAGCAAGCAACGCTTCAGCTACGCAAGCGCTACGCGATACGTGTCAGCGCAGTTGCGCTGCGCTTTGCGCTGCGCGACACGTGTCAGCGCAGATGCCCTAGCGCAGTTGCGCTGCGCGACACGTGTCAGCGCAGATGCCCTAGCGCAGTTGCGCTGCGCTTTGCGCTGCACGACACGTGTCACGCGCTGGGGCATTTGCGTCAAACAAAATTAAGATTTTAAAGAAATCTTTCTGTTCTTGTTAAAACAAGAAGATTTTCTTCTGTAAAACAGAAGCCTTTGGATCAAAAATCCAACGGTGGGGAAAATTCCCCAAATCACTCAGAGAAAGATCTCTTTAACAAATTTAACTAATTTATGGGCACTATAAAAAGGACCCTAGACCTCAATTCAAAGGGATCAACATTTTGTGAGAAATCAAAAACTTCAAAGAAAGAGAACTCTGAAGAAATTTCAAAAAAGAAAAAAGGTAAAAGACCTTTTAGAGAGAAGAATTTTTTCTAATAGATTATTGATCTAAGAACAAGATCAATGATCTTCAATAAAAAACAAATAAAAATAGTGCTTTGCACTTTTTATGAACCTCTGGTTCTCTGAAATAAAAAAAAACAAGAAGAACTTGTTTTCTTTGATCTAAATTAGATCAAGAAAACAAAAAATGCTTTGCACTTCTTTTATGAACCATTGGTTCTGGAATCTAAAAGATTCTCAAGTTAATAGTGCCTTGCACTTGTAAATCTGCACTGTTGCGCTCTTGGGTTGGCGCAAGCCAACAGAGAGCGCCACGTGTCAGCATCTGAACCATTTGCGCTATGCGCTTTTGAAATAGAGCCTTGCTCTTTGAAACTGGTGCAACTCACCACAGCGCGCAACGTGTCAGCAGCGCAAGCGCAGCGCACTGCGCTTGCATGACACGTGTCATCACCACAAGCGCTTGCGCTCTTTGATTGGCGCAAAGCGCCTGATAAATGCAATGCATTTCTTTTGATTGATGGGCCAGGCCCAAGTCAAAAAGACCCAGTAGGCCTAAATAAATTGCAAAGCAATAAATGGGCAGAGCCCAGGTAAAATTGATGCTCTGCATCTTTTATAAAAGGGCAGAGCCCAAGTAAAATTGGTGCTCTGCATCATCTATAAAATGAGTAGAGCCCAAAACAAATTGATGCTCTGCATCCTTTATGGGCAGAGCCCAAACAAAAATAAAAACAAATAAAAGTGTTGAACCTTTTTCAACTGGACTTAGCCCAATCATGGCCATAAGTCCTCAAATTAAATTGACTGAGCACAATTGCTCTCTTAAATCAATTTACATCCGGTTCAAGGGTACATCTCTGAACTCCTCTGACACCTGTCGTTGTAATCCTTCAACGACGTCAGAGAGGTGACGGGTCCCGACGGCCATACATGCAAATGGACCACCACGTCCCTAAACTGGCAATGGACCACCACGTCCCTAAACTGGAACAATAGAGCTCCCAAATGCTCTTTTGTCGGATCTAAACAATCCCGTTTAAGTTGATCTTAGCCTCAAATATGGCTAACGTATCCTTAAACATTCAAACAGACTTTAGTCCCAAATTGGACTATAAGACCCCCAATCAACTTAAGTTCAAGGGTACATCTCCGAACTCCTATGACACATGTCGTTGTAATCCTTCAACGTCGTCAGAGAGGTGATGGGTCCCGACGGCCATATATTAAACAGACCACTACGTCCTTAAACTGGAAATGGATCTAGACGATCCCGTTAAGTTGATCTTAGTCTCAAATCAGACTAACGTATCCTTAACAAACGTTTAAGTTGATCTTAGCCTCAAACATGGCTGACGTATCCTTAAACCAAAACACCAAACCCAAATCTAAGAAAACACGGATTTGGACTAATCCACGTCCTACGGGCGACGAAATAAATTAGTCTCCGTATACAATCCACGGGAAACCACAAACAAAGCAAACATACACGACACGAAGTGAAATTCTGGAGAAGGAGAAAGTGGTTACCGCGATGCGGTAGCGTAATTAACTGCAGGGGCTTGCGCCTGCAGGGAAGAGCGTCCCCACAATCAAAAACCCCTCAGACGAGGGGGAATCTGACGAAGTCTGCTACATCAGCTGCATCCGTCTAAACCTCCGATACACGGTGCCATAAATCAATTTGGCATCTTCGGAGAGGTGGACGGATAAAACCAATTAGCATCTGCCCCAAACCTCAGCCATAGACGTCCTCTACGTCATCTCGGCCGCCGTTCGGAAGGGAACAGATTCTGGCACGCCCGGTGGGACCTTTTCCTCTTTCCACTCCACACTTCGCGTGTCGTCTTCGCGAACGAATCGCGGTTTGTTAATGGTTGCCTTTGGATTTCAAGTTACTAAGATTTGGTCTTTTGCCCGGCGCAAAAATCAAGCATCAATGGCCTCAAATTGCTCAAACTGCTCGAAGTGCCAATGCAACCGATACTCCGCCTCACCTGGAGGCATGGCATATGGGCCTCAACCGGCCTCCGTCCTTACTATGCCCGTGGAGCAGATTACTCAAGCTATCACGGGGTTGTTTTTCGGAACTATGCTTCCGCCAACAAGCTTCAGCACCCCCGTGCCCGTACAAGAAGCTCCTAAGTGTTAGTTATATGTATGCCCTAGAGGCCATTACTGTACATTGGATGTATATTGTAGTGGATGCTGGGACATATATAGGGAGGACTTTCTTGCTCGACATGATAGTATGCTATCTGGTTACTCTTTACCTTAACGTGTACATTGATTGTCTCTCTGTTACATGTTGGTAAAGCCCTTAGGATGTGTACTTGACTACCTGGACTATGATGCGGATCATACTAATGGGGACATGGTAGTCCATAAGTACATTCTTCAAGGTCTCTAGTCGTGGGTATATCGAGACGGGGCATCGATATACCAGAGTAGACTAGCGTATACCTTCTCGACCCATACAGATGGGCGATGGATGATCCCATATCCATTGGTGTTTGACATCAGAGATGATATACGGGTGCTCAGTGGAGACTGGGTACACTGGACGGACTCGCCGAGAACTCCCAGATGGTATTATACCTTACGTCAGATGGCAATTCTCTGGTGACACTGGTACAGAGTAGTCTGTTGACCCGAGATCGTCATAGAGTCTTGTGTGGTTCCCACTGTGCTTTGATTTCCACCTTACCACGTCCAAGAGGGCGTGCAAAACGGTGGTTTTTGGGTACAGTCCCGAATCACATGGAGGCAATGAGCGATAGGAGGGGATTCGTCTCTCCCGGTATAGGGAGTTGATGTTGCGCTGTGTTCGATTGGCTATAACCGGAAATCCCTGGCCAGGGTTGCTGAGATTTACAGGTAAGTGTTACCAGTAGTTTCTCGAATTGTTATAGACCTCATATCGACACGACTTATCGAGCTATTGGGGTCTGACGTTTACCACCCCTAGGCGAGATATGCGACATATCAGACGACGAGACCGGACTGTACGGTAAGTGTTACTGGTTGGATTCACAGGAGTGTGAGCGGGCTTGCTCGTCGATCTTCTGATCGCTCAATACCCGGGTGGCCGTTACGTTTAGCAGACCGCTTGCGGCTTGTGGGTGTTTGATATGATCATCACCTGCTGCCGGCGTATTGACGAGTCTTTAGAGTCCTACACAGAGGTTTCCTGGCTCAAGCGAAATGAAATAGGAGCGCATATGAGATATGTGCGGGACCGAGAATGATTCGTGTATGTGATACCGTATTCTATTCTCGCGGTCAATGTATCGAATGGTTGTATGCGATATAACCTAGTTATCGAATCAAGGATTGATTCGATAAGCCGATACATTGAATATTAGTCGGTTATATGCGATATGACCGGATCGTTAAATAAAGTGTCGATTTAATGATTTAATGCATAATTATATATTTGATATATTACTTTACATTAACTAGTGTTGGTTCACTTTAATTGGATTTTCTCACTTGATGTGCACATTGTATATGTGATATACTTTTGTACACTAGTATGTATCATGTTTGATGATACATGCTAACTTGAGTATGTGTAAAGATTAAACCATGGTTGTGTAATGGTTAGGGTTTTCCTTTTGTTTTCTTATTCATTTATTTATCTATTTATTCTTTTTGGAAAAATATTATGCATAAAGAAAAATGGTGGCTTTCTTTGGAAGCATATTGAAGCTTCATGAAGCTTTGACTAAGTGACCATTTTGTCTCATGCTTAACCCTAACCATTCCCACTAACCCTAGTTTAGTCTCTACACTTGACCATGGTTGGTATATGATAAGTATTCTTATTATTTTCTTTTTACAAAAATACTTATCATATCATCATCATCTTCTTCTTCTTCATCTTCATGAAGAAAGCTTGCTTCATCAATGGCAACTTGAGAAAATGAGTGAGAAATCCAATTCTAAAGTGAACCCACCTCCTATTTCTTCATCCTCTACCTCTTGACAAGTAGTATAGGGTGTTCTCTTCATAAGTTTCATGACTTGGTGAAGTGGGAGCTTGATCTTGTGATGCCTCGACGTAGATCATCTTCGGCACGAAGCCGACGACCTTGCCCGCCCATTTCTCCGATGAAGCCGACGCTAAAGCCCGGGATTCCATTTGGACAGCGAGGAGACTTCATTACGGAGCTATGGAGGTGGAGAACCGGATCTATAAAGGTTGTATTTCCGTTTTCTCTTTAGTTAAGTTGTTAGCTAGTTTCTAGTTTCGCCTAATCTCTAGTCAACGATCCGTATTAGGGTTTGTAGGCACCCGTAAAATTTGAAATTGGCATGGTTGATGCCGTGTGAGACCTCATTAGTGTGCCTATGAACCCTACACTAAGAAGTCGGTCTTCGATCGACTTTCAGTTACTGCGTCCCCTCTCAACGAGTCGCCCAACACCAGTGCCTCGGTCTTCTCCAGATTGGGCCAAAACTCCCGCGGACCCACAATGAAGCTTGCGGTCCCAGAAAAGGTTACCTCAAAAAGAGTAGCCAAACCTGCTTCTGAAGTCGTCAAAGCGGCTTCTCCTGCTAAGAGATCGGTCTTTACAAGACTGACCGTCCCAACTTCCACTTATACTCCTGCTGCTCAAAAGACATCAGTCTTCAATAGGCTGACGCCGGCAACAGTCCCATACCTGAACAGGGGGCAAGGAGAAGCTGTTTCTGTCTCTGAGCCAATACCGACAACTCGTCGCGCCTGACGACATCACTGGCGCCGGGTAAGGAAGACCGGGGGAAACTCCCCTTCTGGGATGACTCCGCCAGCTCCAACGGTGGAAGTTAATGCTGCTGTTCCAACTGGGAACAGCTTTGAGCTACTGAATAGGGAACGCAGGAACTCTCCAACTGCAGTGCTCAAGAGATCTCCTACACCGGTAGAGACCGCTGTGGAAGCAGAAAAGCCGGAGCAGTGTCCTCAATCGCTGTCCTCCAAGATTTACAAGACATGGGGACGAGTCCGAGAATCTGTCATTGATCCTAATTTCTCTCGCCAACACAAAAAGTCAAAAGGTCGGCAAGAAGAAAATCCCCCGGTCAAGCAACGAAAGGCGATGACCGCTTGGGTGCCCAAAGCAACGGCCCCCTCAACTTCTACGGCCCATAAGAGAAGAAGGCCAGAAAAAGTCCCTACACCTACGGCGAATATCAAAGGTGGTGAACCCAAACGTCCTAAGTCTAGGGGCATGGTAGTTCATACCGTCTATATGGCATCCGGTAAAGAGGACAGCCGCATATCAACGGGTCATAGACCGCTCACGCGATCGGTGACCAAGGCGCAGGAGTAGCAGCAAAAGCTCCAAGAGATGATGAACGCTATGGCCGCACTTACTGGGCCAAAAGAAAGCCCTGAAACATCTTCAGATGAACGCCAGGAGCAAGAAACTGACGCCGAATTCCTTCGACGAATATTGGAGAAGAAGGATAAAGAGGCTGCTGAACAAGCAGCCAACATAAAGAGTATGGGTCTCCTGTTCCAAGACATGGTATCCAACAAGATTATCCGGCCGAAGATCCCCCGATCGTCCTTGAAGACGATAGGGGAGAAACGTCGAATCCTCCGCCAGCTCTGTCAACAGCTAAGGGGGAGACAATCTCCAAAGCTGACTTGGACGAGTACATAGCCCAGCAAATATGGGTTCATCATGCGACTGAAGCAGCCGGCCAGGTCGTAAAAACAGGACGACCGTATCCGAGCTGGTACGACCAGATCAAATACCCGCCGGGTTACACAATTCCCAAGTTCCATGTCTATAAGGGATGGGCAATCCTCACCAGCATGTTGCCCAGTTCAGGGCACTCTGCGGCAACACCGGCGGTGATGACAAGCTGTTACTTCGCTAGTTTATTGGAAGCTTATCAGATACGGCATTCGAGTGGTACTCTGCGCTCCCGAACGACTCTATCAAGACCTTTGCGGAGATGGAGCTGTTGTTTACTCAGCTTTTTGCAAGCGCCAGTGAACGCACCCCGATGACGACACTGATAAATGCCAGGATAAGGCCAGGAGAAACGTGGGTCCAATACGCAACACGATGGCGGAACCTATGGTCAAAATGCGAACAACGCATAGAAGAGGCACCTGTGGTAGGCATGTTCGTGGGTACCCTTGACCCTCAAGCGACCATCTCGCAATTCATGATGTTCTTCAGGCCGACCACCTTTCAAGCATTGATTGACAAGTTAGCCCAAATGGAGCAGATGGGCCATGGACCGTCTCCTCCAAAACTCGACTCTCGAAATGAGAAGAAAGGAAAAGCGATCGTTGTTGCCAATACTCAACAACAGCCGAATAATTCAAAGCCGATTGTTCGCCAAAACAACATGCGTCCACGCCTATCCCTCGAGGAGAGACTAGGACTTCCTTACTCGTTTCTTCAGAATAAAATGAGAAGACTGTTTGAGCTGGCAGTGCGCAACAGACTCATCAATCTGCCGAGTCCAAAATGTCTGTCGCAGCCAGACGATCCCAATAATCCCAATTATTGCCCTTACCACCAAACGGTAAGTCACTCGATCGAGGATTGTTTCGTTTTTAAGGGATGGATCGAGGATCGGTACCTACAAGGCAGGTTTGCGATGTCTGAAAACTGGAAGGTAAACCCACCACAGCCGCACACTCCAAAGAAGACGGACACGATGGGGGCAGCTTGTTCTTTTGTTAAGGACAAAAACGATGGAGAAGACTCATCAGATGAATCCGAAGACTACGTAGCGAGTTGTCATGTGATCTCTCACTCATTGGTGGATGATGAAGAGGCTCCTTGCGCCGAGGAACCGAGGGCGGACCCTGAACCAGAAATTCCGCGGCCCTCAGACGAGTTGATCGATGCTTTCCTGAATGAGATCTGTTTGAAAGTTAAAGCCAATCAAGAGCGTGAGATGGCCATACTGGAAGGAGCCAAACACCGCCGACTAGACGAAAGAGTCGAGGCACTCCCGTCAAATCAAAATCCATCCGCTGCGGATAAAAACAAATTCAAGACGAGGAAAAGGTTTGCTAAAGCCCTGTCAGCGGGAATGAAGCTACCACCCTCTGAAGAAAATACTCTCGGTGGAGTAGAGATGCATCCTAACTTCTGCTTATATCATCAGAAGATCATACATCCTACCGAAGACTGCGACTCCTTTAAGTGTTGGTGGCAAGGGTATGTCGCTCAAAAGCAATACTTCAACAGGACAAAACGTGGAGCTCGTAGACATCGGAAAAATGCGATAGATGAGCGCAAAAGAGCCGCCGACGACTGTCACATAGCCGACTCCAAGGGATCGCAAATTATTACATTTGGAAGCGACTCTGACGAAGAAGTTACCCTCAACCCTCTCCTCAAGGAATCCATTTCAAAAATGAAAGAATTAAGGAGTTGCGAGAACATTCAGCCGTGCAATCGCCCGCTACTCGAAAAAAATCTCGGCCCCACAAACAAAGGATCGAGCAAAAAGGATAAAGGAAAGGGGAAAATGACCTTCGTCGCCACACTCAACAACAGTCGAGTGGCCCTAGACCGGTTGTTCGTCAAAACAATATGCGTCCACGCATATCCCTCGAGGAGAGGCTAAGACGTCCTTACTCATTTTATCAGGATGAAACAAGGAGGCTGTTCGAAGTGGCAGTGCATAACGGGCTTATCACTCTACCGGAGCCGAAACACCAACTACAACTTGGATGATGTCAACAGTTCTAATTATTGCCCTTATCACCAAGTATTGGGCCATCCGATCGAAAACTGTTACGTCTTCAAAAACTGGGTTGAAGACCAATACCAACAAAGCAAGTTCGTCATCTCCGAAAACTGGAAGATGAACCCGCCACAACCGCACCCTCTGAGAAAGACGGATACGCCGGGGGCATCATGCTCAGTTATAGAGAAAGCCCCATAAACCGAAAAGTCAGTAAACTAGAGATTCGCCTCAAATACGGCGACGGCGGACCGAAACGTCCTTAAACTAATGAAGGACCGAAACGTCTTTAAACTACTACCGCATCATCCTTAGGTTGACGAGATGAATAAAAAAAAAGAAAAAGAAAATAATAAAAAAATATGATAAAAACGGTATGTCCATAAGCAAAATGGGCACGGATGAAAACCCGAAAGGGCTCCGTGAGTAAAAACAGCAGGGCTACCGGCGAGTGTTCGTGAAAACTCGAAAGGGCGCGACCTCGTAAAAAAAAAGTAAATAAAAATAAAAAGAATAAAAAAGAGGTATGTCTATAAGCAAAAAGAGCACGGATGAAAACCCGAAAGGGCTCCGTGAGTAAAAATAGCAGGACTACCGACGAGTGTTTGTGAAAACCCGAAAGGGCGTAACCTCGTTAAAGGACACTTACAGGGCCCTCTCGACCTTGTAAGGAGAAACCACCCGTGTGAGATCCTTACGACTCACAAGGGAACAACACACTTAGGGATCCTCACGATTCCTAAGGAGAAAATACACTTGTGAGATCCTCAAGATTCGTAAGGAGAACTCTTTTATGGGACCCTCACGGCTCATAAGATTTGAAAGTCTTAAGTTACAGAGACCTAAACCTATGCTTAAGCAACCCCCACAACCTTCGATATTGCCCTACAAGCGGCTCAATGCTGACCCTTGTATACAATCCACGGGCACGAATAAACATTTCCCTAACCAAGTCCCATCCGTGACTGGGGATATGTTCGCACGGTGAACAACCCTTGTAAGTCCTCTCGACTTATAAGGAGAAAAGCACTCTTGTAGGATCCTTACGACTTATAAGAGATAACACACTTAGGGATCCTCACGATTCCTAAGGAGAAAACGCACCTACGTGATCCTCACGACTCGTAGGGAGAAATACCTTCATAAGACCCTTACGGCTCATAAAGTTAAAAGCCTTAGTCGACAGGATCCTAACCCTGTTCGCTAAGCCACCTTTGTTCGGCATCGACAGAGGCAAATGATGATTCGCTCCTGGCAATATCCCAGTTATAGCGATGCTGATGCCTAAACCGATATCAAATTCCAAGTCCTTTCATGGCAAATGATGATTCGCTCCTGGCAATATTCCGGTCGCAGCGATGCTGATGCTAAGATTGGCACCAGATTCCAAGTTCCACACTCGCGATAAAAAAATCAACGAGCCAAAAATGCATATGAAATAGCCGAAATGATGGGGTAACTTGCAAAAAAAAAATCAGCAAGTAAAAATATATGCATACAAAAACAGCCGAAATGATTGGGCAACTCGCAATAAAAAGTAGCGAGTAAAATAAAAAAACAGCCGAAATGATTGGGCGACTCGCAATAAAAAGCAGCGAATCAAAAGAAAAATAGCCGAAATGATTGGGCACCGTGAAAAATAGTCGAAATGATTGGGCAATCGTGACCTTCGCGATATAAAAGCTGAAATGATAGAGTATCGCGGAAAGAAAGAAATAAAAAATAAAATGAAATGAAACTTTTTGCCCTACAGGTGAGATCACATCGATCCCTGTATACGATCTAAGGGCACGAACAAAGAGGGAACCATACTTTCCCAACCGGCTCCACCAGAAAGCGAAGCCGAATCTCGACGGTTCATAGACAACCTAGGGACCATCTCAGCATTTGTCTCGATACAGCAGACGAGATGTCAACAATGGCGTTCCTTCACAGTCTAACAGGATGCAGATGCAACGTCAACAAAAGACCTCATGGCATTCGTCTCGATACAGCAGACGCAGTACCACCAAACGAAGTGAAGGCCAAATTCCTAGCTTCAACGTCATGAAGGTAACTCATATAAAACCGGAAAGACAATCAGAGATCATCTCACCTCAGCATGGAGTGATTACCACTTTGACGTTCGTCTCGATACAGCAGATAAGATGTCACTACAGCGTCCTTACCCAAACAGGATTTGGACACACCAAAACAAAGCGAAGCGACTGCAAAATCCCAACTTCATCGCGACATTTGTCTCGATACAGTAGACGAGATGTCAACAACGGCGTTCCTTCGCGGTCCAGCAGGATATAGATGCAACGTCAACAGAAGACCCCATGGTCAGTAAAGCAGAGTGACGGCAAAATTCCAGCTCCACCTCAGCATTCGTCTCGTTACAGCAGACGCAATGTCAACAACAGTGCCCTTCCTCCAACAGGATTCGGACATGACAAAGCGAACAAAGCGAAGGTCAAATTCCTAGCTTCAAGGTCTTAACGGCAAGTCATATAAAGCCTGGAAGACAACTGGAGATCATCTCACACCAGTGTGGGATGGTCACCACTTCGACGTTCGTCTCGACACAGCAGACGCAACATCATCAAACAAACGGAACCACGGCAAAATCCCTAGTTCCAAACCTCGACGGTTCACAAGCAACCAAGAGACAACTACGACGTCCATCTCGATACAGCAGACGAGATGTCACCCCAGCGTTCTTCCTCCAGCAGGGTTCGGACGCGACAATCAAACAAATGGAACCACGGCAAAATCCCTAGTTCCAAACCTCGACGGTTCACAAGCAACCTAGAGACAACTACGACGTCCGTCTCGATACAGCAGATGAGATGTCACCCCAGCGTTCTTCCTCCAGCAGGGTTCGGACGCGACAATCAAACAAACGGAGCCACGGCAAAATCCCTAGTTCCCGCCGCGACATTCGTCTCGATACAGTAGACGCGATGCCAACAAACGAAGTAAAGGCCAAATTCCTAGCTTCAGGGTCTTGACGGCAACTCACATAAAACCTGAAAGACTATCGGAGATCATCCCACACCAGCGCGGAGTGGATATGACTCATCAGGTCTCACCAAAATGAGCCTAACCTCAAGTAAAAAGCGGCATGACAAAATACTTAACGCTTTCTCTTCCGACGGTCAAACTGCCAAGGAGGATTGCTTGAAGACGCCTTGTCCAGCCCCCGAAGGGATCAGAGACACGGCAGTCGCAGGGCTACTCGAACAGAACGATTGCCTATCGAGGAATATATCAGCTTATGCGACGGTACGACGGCCAAAACCCTGAGTACCACAGACCCTAACGGACTTCTGTCGTAAAGAGCAGAGGTTAACTGCGACGTTAGGATGTTCTTGCGAGAAATGCTCGGTTCGTCTCGACTTGTGAAGAAATTGATGTCTTTGCGAGAAATTCTCGATGCGGCTCGACTCGTGAGATAAAGCCTTAGGCAGTAGGCATAAAAGAAGCCTGTTTTCTAAGCACTGGGACCCTGCAAGTTGGCCCAAAATGGTCTCTTGCATACTATCCACGGGTCTCACTCTCCGAAGTCGAATCTCGACAAAGAGAGAAACAACCGCTTACGAGTCCTCTCGACTCGTAAGAGGGAAAATTCTCTTATAAGATCCTTACGACTTATAAGAGAAAAAACACTTAGGAATCCTCACGATTCCTAAGGAGAAAACCCACCTACAAGATCCTCTCGATCCGTAGGGAGAAAAGTCTCTATGAGACCCTCACGGCTCATAGAGTTGAAAAGTCTTAGGAAGCAGATCTGAACCTGTGGCCTAAGCCATCGCTATCTCTGGGCAAAAACTAAGATGCTTACTCTATTATCTGCCAATTATGTTTATCAAGACAGCATGCTGAGAAAGAAGAAAGCGACAAAAAGAGCATCCGATTTACATTTGATCAAGCGTTCGAGACACACTCATTCATGCATAGGCAAAAGACTCAGAACGAAAAATAAAGACAAGCTGGGATAAAAAAAATTCCATTAATATTGCCGAAAATTCTTACAATCATAAAGCAATAAACGAGAAATATTATTACAATGGAATAACCTCAGATCCAGGGCACGGATTGAGGAAATCAAAAGTAAGGCCATCCAGAGTTCTTCTAGCCTTTCTAATTATTCTTGTGCGAAGCCTCTCACGCTCCCGTGTGTCAAGATCCTCGGCAAGCCCCCCTAGCCTTCGATAAGCAGCGACTATCGTCGTCTGCTGGAAAATTTGATGCAGGATGTCGATGAGGCTATCCCGCCGTTTCTTTGAGATCAGCCCCGACAGGTACACTGAATGCACCTTGTCTTCGGCATCATCCAGCGCATTGAGCGGTAGGGCCTCGTGGAACCCCGGGAGTGCTCTCCAAATTGCTCCCAGCACGACTTTCAAGAGAGCAGAGCGGCGGGGGAGCAGCCAACCAGCACGTGCGTTCAGACGACCCATGACATCCACACATTGGGCATCTGTAAACTCCTGGTCTTGTTGACGGTCCTGTACACGGATATCCTCGTAGGTGATGAATTCATGCAGACTGTATAGACGCACCGCCATAATGCCTGAAGGAAACATCATTGGAAGATTAGCAATGATAAAAAGGGAGTTAAAACTCCTCGAGAGCAATGCTCTGCAGACAGAAGTGACACCTGTCAAAATCAGTTATAAGGAGAATTTGAAGAAAATCCCCTAAGAACATTGAGAGCTTTGCTCTGAAAAGATGATATAATAATAATAATAATAATAATAATAATAATAATATAAAATGCCATCTTTAACTTCCAAGATCCATAAAGAATTCTTAGGAGTTCTTCTATATGATTTGGAAGGAGCAAAGCTCCATTAATGAATTAAGAAAATAAAAGGAAAATCTTTTAGAGAGTAAAGCTCTGCTAAGTGAAACCCTAAATGGGTTTCCTTTAGATCAGGGATCTATTGAGAGCAAGACTCTGTCAATGAAAATTAATTTAATTTAATTCAAATTAAAAAATTTCACCTAAAAGTTTTAAGAGTTTAACTCTTGAAGTTCTTGAAAATAAAGAGCAGGGCTCTGAGTTCTGAAAGTAAAATTTTGAAGATGAAAATCATCTAAGGGACCAAAGGTCCTATTTATAGGCATCAAATACCCTTTCAACTTATAAAAGTTACCGCGATGGTTGAAATTCTGCCATCGCTGCGCTCACGTTTGGAGCCACGTAAGCGCAACGGTGGGGGGCATTTGTTTACCCCAATCAGAGCAAAGCTCTGTTCAAATTCCAAGGCGGGAGATGAAGCAACGCTTCATCTTTCCCCAATCAGAGCAAAGCTCTACTTTGAAAATTTAAATTTTAATAAATGAAGCAACGCTTCGGATGCTCTGCGCTGCACGCAAGAAGCCACGTGTCAAAATTAGATACACCAGTGCAGAGAGCGCGGCGCCCAAGGCAGCGCACCCCATCAGAGCAAAGCTCTATTTAAAAAATTAAAGCAAGCAACGCTTCAGCTACGCAAGCACTGCGCTGCGCGACACGTGTCAACGCAGATGCGCTAGCGCAGTTGTGCTGCGCTGCGCGACACATGTTAGCGCAGATGCGCTAGCGCAGTTGTGCTGCGCTTTGCGCTGCTTGACACGTGTCACGCGCTGGGGCATTTGCGCCAAACAAAATTAAGATTTTAAAGAAATCTTTCTGTTCTTATTAAAACAAGAAGATTTTCTTCTGTAAAACAGAAGCCCTTGGATCAAAGACCCAACAGTGGGGAAAATTCCCCAAATCACTCAGAGAAAGATCTCTTTAACAAATTTAACTAATTTATGGGCACTATAAAAAGGACCCTAGACCTCAATTCAAAGGGATCAACATTTTGTGAGAAATCAAAAACTTCAAAGAAAGAGAACTCTGAAGAAATTTCAAAAAAGAAAAAAAGGCAAAAGACCTTTTAGAGAGAAGAATTTCTTCTAATAGATCATTGATCTAAGAACAAGATCAATGATCTTCAATAAAAAACAAATAAAAATAGTGCTTTGCACTTTTTATGAACCTCTGGTTCTCTGAAATAAAAAAAAACAAGAGGAACTTGTTTTCTTTGATCTAAATTAGATCAAGAAAACAAAAAGTGATTTACACTTCTTTTATGAACCATTGGTTCTGGAATCTAAAAGATTCTCAAGTTAATAGTGCCTTGCACTTGTAAATCTGCACTGTTGCGCTCTTGGGTTGGCGCAAGCCACCAGAGTGCGCCACATGTCAGCATCTGAACCATTTGCGCTATGCGCTTTTAAAATAGAGCCTTGCTCTTTGAAACTGGCGCAACTCACCACAGCGTGCCACGTGTCTGCAGCGCAAGCGCAGCGCTCTGCGCTTGCATGACACGTGTCATCACCACAAGTGCTTGCGCTCTTTGATTGGCGTAAAGCGCCTGATAAATGCAATGCATTTCTTTTGATTGATGAGCCAGGCCCAAGTCAAAAAGACCCAGTAGGCCTAAATAAATTGCAAAGCAATAAATGGGCAGAGCCCAGATAAAATTGATGCTCTGCATCTTTTATAAAAGGGCAGAACCCAAGTAAAATTGGTGCTCTGTATCATCTATAAAATGAGTAGAGCCCAAAACAAATTGATGCTCTGCATCCTTTATGGGCAGAGCCCAAACAAAAATAAAAACAAATAAAAGTGTTGAACCTTTTTCAACTTGACTTAGCCCAATCATGGACATAAGTCCTCAAATTAAATTGACTGAGTACAATTGCTCTCTTAAATCAATTTACATCCGGTTCAAGGGTACATCTCTGAACTCTTCTGACACCTATAGCTGTAATCCTTCAACGACGTCAGAGAGGTGACGGGTCCCGACGGCCATACATGCAAATGGACCACCACGTCCCTAAACTGGCAATGGACCACCACGTCCCTAAACTGGCAATGGACCACTACGTCCCTAAACTGGAACAATAGAGCTCCCAAATTCTCTTTTGTCGGATCTAAACGATCCCGTTTAAGTTGATCTTAGCCTCAAATATGGCTAACGTATCCTTAAACATTCAAACAGATTTTAGTCCTAAATTGGACTATAAGACTCCCAATCAACTTAGGTTCAAGGATTCATCTCCGAACTCCTCTGACACATGTCGTTGTAATCCTTCAACGTCGTCAGAGAGGTGACGGGTCCCGACGATCATATATTAAACGGACCACTACGTCCTTAAACTGGAAATGGATCTAGACGATCCCGTTAAGTTGATCTTAGTCTCAAATCAGACTAACGTATACTTAACAAACATTTAAGTTGATCTTAGCCTCAAACATGGCTGACGTATCCTTAAACCAAAACACCAAACCCAAATCTAAGAAAATACGGATTTGGACTAATCCACGTCCTACGGGAGACGAAATAAATTAGTCTCCGTATACAATCCACGGGCAACAACAAACAAAACAAACACACACGACACGAAGTGAAATTCTGGAGAAGGAGAAAATGGTTACCGCGATGCGGTAGTGTAATTAACTGCAGGGGCTTGCGCCTGCAGGGAAGAGCGTCCCCACAATCAAAAACCCCTCAGACGAGGGGGAATCTGACGAAGTCTGCTACATCGGCCGCATCCGTCTGAACCTCCGATACACGGTGCCATAAATCAATTTGGCATCTTCGGAGAGGTGGACAGATAAAACCAAATAGCATCTGCCCCGAACCTCAGGCATAGACGTCCTCTACGTCGTCTCGGCCGCCGTTCGGAGGGGAACATGAGCGTCTCACGTGATGCACACGTGAGTGCTCAGAGGCTGAAGACTCAGCATCTCATGTGTCATTCATGTGAGCGCCACTGACTTAGCGCCTCACGTGATGCACACGTGAGCGGCATATATTTGAGTGCTTAGCACTACTGGGTAACATAAAAATCCATTATTTAGCCCAAAAATTGGCTAAGTTCCCTGAAGTTAAATTTCTTTGATTTTAAATCAACAGAGCTCATATGCTCATTATATTTAAGTTGATCTTAGTCTCATATATGGCTAAAGGTCCTTAAAATAAAATGTTTACGTTGATCTTAATCTAAAATAAGATTAACGGTCCTTAATTACATTCCCAAAATTAATCTTAGTCCCATATACGACTAACGATCGTATACACCATATCATTTAAGTTGATCTTAGTCCCATATATAGCTAACGGTCCTTAGATATATACCCTAAAATGATGAAACATATGACCTAGATTCAACCCAAATCTGAAATGTATGGATTTAGACTAATCTGTGCCCTACGGGTGATGACAATATTAGTCTCCGTATACAATCCAAGGGCAATAAAAAATAAACAATATATATAACACAACATGAAGTGATAGACATGGAGAAGAAGAAAGTTGTTATCGTTTAGCGATAACATAATTAACTACAAGGGATTGCGCCTGCAGAAAAAAGCGTCTCCACAATCAAAAAACCCTCACATATGAGGGGAAATCTGATAATTCTACTAAAACGGTCGCATCCGTCCAAACCTCCGATATACGGTGCCATAAATCAACTTGGTATCTTCGGAGAGGTGGATGGATATGTTCCATATAGCATCTTACCCCATATTCAGGCTAGACAGGCTCCTCGCGCCTCAGACGCGGTTTCCAGCGGTAAACAAATATGTAGACAGCCGTATGGAGATACATAAGTATATAGATGCGCTGGAAAAATATAGTCAGAAGGCGCGCTCACCGGTCATTCTTGAAGAGTTTCTTCGACACATACTCGAGGGTACCAGTGAGGATAAAGGGGACTCAGAAGAGGAGATAGAAGAACGTGTGGAAAGCTGGCATATGGTCTCTCGTTCTTCCATATATGACGAAAATGTTCCAGCTGCGTTCGAAAGCAATTCAGATAAACAGGGAGCAGAATCAATGCCAGAGGCTCCAAGCTCGCCTCATGATGACTTAATTGAAAAGTTCTTAAACGAAGCACTTCAAGCAAGCAAAGAAAACCAAAGGCATGAAATGGCCATATATGAAAAAGCCAGACAACAGCGTCTAAATAGGCAAGCCGCGGAGGAGGCAAATTATGTAGCTCCCCTACCAAATCAAAATATATCGCCGAAGAAGAAAAGCTATGTCAAGACCGAGATGCACTTCGCTAAGACCTTATCGAAATGGATGAAGGTACCACCCATGAAGATGTATAACCTAGGGGTTGTAAACTTCGAAGGTGGAGAAGAACACCCAAAATATTATCTTTACCACCAGAGAGCCTGTCACCCTATCGAAGAATGTAGAGCGTTTGAGAAATGGTGGCAAAAGTATATCTCCCATAAAAGGCATTTAAAAAGGGAGAAGTGGAAGGCCAATGCTCGTCTGCTCCCGCATGATAGTTCCGAAGCAAACAACTAAGCAAAGTCAGCGACTGAGAGTTATTGTATGACCAAGGATCGGTCTTCAGAAGAAAGGGCTTCGACAGTGCCAACTTTTGGAAGTGAATCGGAAGATGAAATCCCCGTCAACCTCCTCTATGCAAGCTCCACATCAAGGGAAGAAGAGAAGACAAAAGACTGCGGCAATATCCGTCTGTGGAACCTCACCCTTCCCAAGAAAAACCTTGGACCTGCAAGCAAGGATCCAAAGAATCAAGATAAGGATAAAGAAAAGATGCCCGAAGAGATTGTTCTAGATGAATAAGTGGCCAAAAATCTCGCCGCTAAAGACCCGCCCAAGAAGAATATAGTGGACTATAATATGTTGGCCCATCTGAAGAAACTACCTTCTCACTTGATTATATATGATACTATACTCCTGTCGAAGGAAATATGGGAATTTTTAATCAAAGCCCTTGAAGAACTTGATCAATTCCAAGCTTTCTTTACCGATGAAGCAATGAAGGATAAACTGGCATAAGTATACATGGCCGATATCACCTTCAGTGAAGAAGATCTTCTCTTAGGAACGTTCAAGCATAATCGACCACTCTACATGGTTGGGTACTACGATGATAATAGGATAAATAAGATCCTCATCGATGACAGCTCTTCGATTAACCTTTTGAATGTAAAGGTGCTCAAGCGGCTGTCTATGGATGTTCGATATCTCGGCCGTGAAAAGATCACCATCTCCGGATTCGACTCGCAGTCTTCAAAAATGCTTGGGTCCATAATATTGACATTGCGCTTCGGACAGCTTATCACAGACGTAAAGTTCCATGTCATTAAAGGCAAGACGTGCTATAGAGCTTTACTCGGTAGACCTTGGCTACACGAGTATGTCATCTTCCCTTCTAAGCAACATCAGTGTATGAAGTATTCTAAGGATGTCCAAGAGCACACTATCACAGGAGAGCTCAATCCTTTCTCCGTGAATGAAGTACGAAAATATGAAAATGCCAAGTACTTCCTGTCGGATTTCGAAGATACTGAGAAGTGCGGCAAGTCGAAGAACAAACAAGTACAAGCGACCGCCATCCCAATCTTTAGAAGAGATTCTAAAGAAGAAGAAGAGATAGTGTTCACGGGTCAACTTCCGAGGGAAACCAATAAACATAGCTCGTCAACCCCCATTCTAATCTTCGGCAGTGACTTGGAAGAAAAAACTGATGCAGTGTTCTCTATCTATCCGCAGGTGAAGATTCTTGATGAAATAGACCGAGCTCTACATATTACGATGGTTCCATCTTACCACTACAAAGAACTCAACACACTCAGTACCTATAGCGTGCAGGAGTTGGTAACTTTTCATGTACCTCCCAGATATAAAGGTGAGAATGTGGTTCTCTTCTACAAATCGGAAGAGACTAATGTGGAGAAAGAGATCTGGCATGGACTTGATCCGAATCTCGACAGGTTGCAGCCCATCAGCATGCCGAGATACTTCTCGAAAGGATTAAAGGAATTCTTGAAGCATCAGGAAATACCGTTCGAACAAACTGTCCGTCAGGCTCAATATTATAGGAAGATTTGGGAAATGCTCGGGACTCGCCAAATCAAGCTGAACGGAAATATGGATACTACTGGCTTGGGATATAAACGACCCAAGAAGTGGGAGCGAACTCATAGCTTCTATGCCTTAGGCGAAGAAGAAGACACTTGGCTGGTAAATGACGCGACCAAGTAAGAGGGAGATACCCCTCAAAGTGTTTCAACCCAACCATAAGAAGTGTTGATTGAGACACTTATGAAAGAAGCGATTTAAGAAGTTGGTGAGCTCGAAGAAGGTATAATGGACCTATATGAAAAGGTCATGCGGTTGCCCCCAACCGAGCAATATAATAGAGTAAGGAGTTATGTTAGTCCGGCTCCGCAACGCTATCTATGTCTTCCTTTATATGAGAGGAGATTCGAAGTAGAAATAATGAAAATAGGATGCCATCTATGTCCAACTCTTAACCAAGACAAGGTGATCTCACAACATCACGGCAGCAAGAGAAGTGCCGTCCAAACCCATCCCTTATACAGAAGATAGGAAGGGGATATTCTTTTCCCCGTGACAAGACAAGGAAGATATTCGCCCTCATTATGAAGCACTAAATGTTAACACTGCCCGGGTCTAAGTGGCCCCATCAAGTAAATGCCTTTGATCATCCAGATTACTATCTCTCCCATCGGATCATCGGCAATTCGATCGAGGATTGCTTCGTATTCAAGAATTGGGCGGAAGAGCAATACATGCAAGGCAAATTCATACTAAGTGACAACTAGAGAGTGGAGCCTCCACGAAAGCATGTACCGAAGCGAGACTACTCCAGCAAATCGGAGGATGGCCAGCCCAAGAAACGGAAGCTCACCAACATTTGCTATATGATAAGACTTTCCAATGAAAAGGAAGATGATGAAATGTTTGAGCTCTTCGATTACCTCGCTAATGAAGACGAGGAGATTTTAGAACTTCCCGCCAGCACCTAAGGAGCTGGAAGATGGAATCCATACCGCCGCTGATGAGTTAAAGAAGATAGACTTGGAAACGGAGGTAATCTGAGACCAACATTCGTCAATGAGCTAGTGTCTGAAGAATAAGTAGCCACCTTAAGAGACATGCTTATGGAATATAGAGATTGTTTTGCCTGCACTTACTCCGAGATCCCAGGTCTTGATCCAGATATAGCAGTTCACAAGCTGGCCATAACCATGGGGATAAAGCTAGTTAAATAAGCACCAAGGAGGATGCAGATCGAACTTGAGATGAGCATCAACACCGAAGTCAAAAAGCTCATCAACATCGGATTCATCTATAAAGTACAATACCCAGATTAGAGAGCCAATATCGTCCCTGTCATGAACAAGAACGGGACCATCCGGATTTGTGTGGACTTTCGGGATCTCAATAAGGCGTGTCCGAAGGATGAATTCTCCGTACCAGTTACCGAGTTGATGATCGAAAATACGTCTACTCATGAAGTATTCTCGTTCATGGATGGATCTTCAGGATAAAGATAGATCCCAAATATCAGAAGCATACAGCTTTCCGCATACCACTAGGCGTATTCTGTTATAAGGTGATGCCCTTCGGCCAGAAGAATGCTGGAGCCACATATCAAAGAGCCATGACGAAGATATTCGACGACCCGATACATGATATCGTCGAATATTACATCGACGATTTGGTGGTCAAGAGCAAATCTCATGAAGAGCACTGGGAGCACTTAAGGATAGTCTTCAAGCGCCTTTGGAAGTATAACCTAAAGATGAACCCACTAAAATGTGCATTCGGAGTCTCTTCCAGCAAATTCTTGGGTTTTATAATCCGTCACCGAGGGATCAAGATCGACCCCTCCAAAATTAGAGCAATTACGGAAATGCCCCCACCAAGAAATCTCAACCAGACGCAATCTCTTCAAGGAAAGCTCGCCTATATTCGACGGTTTATCGCCAATCTTTCTGGTAAATGCCATCCGTTCAGCCATTTGATGAAGAAGGGAACTCCCTTTATATAGGACTAGAAATGTCAACAAGCACTGGAGGAAATTAGGCAATACTTGCAGAATCCACCAGTATTGGTCACTCCGGTTAAGGAAAAACCACTTATCCTATATACAACTGTCCTTAATGGTTCCCTAGACGCAATATGGGCACAGGAGAATGACCAAGGAAAGGAAAGGGCTTTGTATTATCTAAGTTGAGTCCTGCTGGGAGCATAAAGCAACTACTCCCCAATTGAGAAGCATTGTCTGGCGCTGATCTTCGCGATAATGAAGCTCAGACACTACGCCTTGTCCCATGAAGTGCATCTTATATCAAAGGTGGACCCTTTCAAGTTTCTCATGACAAAAGCAATACTAACAGGAAGGCTCACTAAATGAGCCCTTCTGTTGATGGAATTCATGATCGTTTATCGCCCCCTTAAAGCAGTAATCGGACAGGCCATCGCCGACTTCCTCGCCGGACACCCAATCTCTGTGACTCTCCACGAAGCTGTGAGCTACCAAATGAATATTCAAAGCGGTCGAAGAGAAAGAAGAAACAGAAAAGCCTCGTTGGGAGTTGTACTTCGACGGAGCTTCCTCGATGAAAGGGCAAATAAAAATGTCCCGATAATCAAGGCGGGGATAGGCCTCATCTGCGTAACCCTTCAAGGCGGAATAACCCACTATGCCATCTCGTTGATGGAGCTCAAGACAAAAAATGAAGACGAATATGAAGCGCTTATAGCTGGTCTTGAAATTGCGATCGATATGGGCATCAAGAACTGTCACGCCCCGCTTCCCAGAGTGCGCTAAAATAGGCACGTGATAGAGCCAACCATGCTACCTGTGGATAGGAAAAATCCCTCCACAGTCACATTACGGCTGTAGAGATATCAAGAACAATAATAAACAACTATCTAATACATGTCCATGAGCCAAAATAACGAGTCAAGAATAAAATAATGCGGAAGCAAAATATCCAACAAAACAATCTGGAAAGTAAACATAACTAAACTGGAATTGGTATAAATGAACTATGGTGTTACATTATACCCAACTACAAAAAGAATTTCGTCCTCGAAATTCCTAAGACAAGAAAAGATAAACAATCATGAAACTACAGGAAGAGATCTGGAAACTTCTGTCAAATCTCGTCTTCTCGTTCCCAAGTCGATTCTCCATGCGAGCGATTCCCCCAAGAAACAAGTATGAGAGGGATAACCTTGTTCTTAAGGACATTTTCTCTTCGATCAACAATTGACATCGGTCGTTCCTCAAAGGTCAAATCCTCCCTTACAGTCAGCTCCGAATGATCTAGCACGTGTGTTTCATCTCGAACATACTTACGGAGTTGAGATACATGAAATACGTCATGAACATTCGCTAAAGATTATAGTAACGCCAATCGATAAGCCACTTCTCCAACACGCTCCATAATCTCGAAAGGCCCCACGAATCGAGGACTAAGCTTGTCTCAACTCCCAAAACGAATCACTCCTCTAGTCGGTAATATCTTCATGAACACAAGATCACCAACAGCGAACTCTAGAGGTCTTCTCGATATGTCGGCCCAACTCTTCTGCCGATCTTGTGCTGCCTTCCTAAGATTCCGGATAGTATTAACCTTCTCAACTGTTTGCACGATCAAATATGGTCCCAACAATCTTCGCTCTCCAATATCGTCCCAACAAACAGGAGAACGACACTTACGACCATACAATGCTTCGAATGGAGCTATCTGAATAGTCGCCTGAAAACTGTTGTTGTAAGAAAACTCCACCAAGTGTAGATGATCCTCCCATGAACCCTTGAAGTCTAACATGCAAGCTCTTAACATGTCTTCAAGAGTTTGGATCATTCTCTCCGACTGGCCATCTGTCTGAGGATGATAAGCAGTGCTAAACTTCAATCGCGTCCCAAAACTTTCCTGTAAACTCCTCTAGAAGTGTGATAAGAAACGGGTGTCACGGTCGGACACGATGCTCACCGGTACTCCATGCAATCTTACAATCTCCTGCATGTACCGTTCCGCCAACGCTTCCGTTGATTGACCAACTCGAAATGGTATGAAATGAGCTGTCTTGGTCAATCGATCAACAATCACCCAAACTGCATTGTTGCCCTTTGGACTTCGCGGTAAAACTATCACGAAATCCATGGTTATATGTTCCCACTTCCATCGAGTAATCGGAAGTGGTTGCAATAAACCAGCAACCTTTTGATGTTCAGCCTTATCTTGCTGACACACCAAGCACTTCGCTACAAAGCGGGCAATCTCCCGTTTCATGGCTTCCTACCAGAAATGCCGTTGTAGATCACGGCACATCTTCGTGCCTCCTAGATGTACGGAATACGTGGAACTGTGTGCCTCCTTCATAACTTCTTCGCGAATATCTCCTTTTGGCACACACAAACGGCTACCATATCACAACGAACCATGTTTATGAATCAACAAGTCCGTTCGAATTCCAGCTTCCACCTGTTCTCGAAACTTCTGCAATCTTGGGTCGTGCGACTGTGCTGCTTTAATACTTTCGATCAATGACGACTGTACTTGCAGCTGCATCAACTGTCCCAAAGAATGCGGTAGCACGATCTCCAACTTGAATCTCTGAAAGTCTTCCATAAGCTTCTTCTGTGCAGTCAACATCCGAATTGCTGGCAACCGACTAAGCGCATCCGGCACTACATTAACTTTCCCCGGATGGTACTTGAGATCAAGATCATAGTCGGCCATCAGCTCCAACCATCTACGCTGTCTCATGTTAAGCTCTTTCTGTGTGAACACACTTTAGGCTTTTGTGATCGGTGAATACTTCGACCCTTTCGCCCAGTAAGTAGTGTCTCCAAATCTTCAAAGCGAAAATCACTGCTGCAAGCTCCAAGTCATGAGTTGGATAATTCTTCTCATGGGTCTTCAACTACCTCGATGCGTAAGCTATAACTTTCCCATGCTGCATCAAAACACATCCCAAATATTTCCCAGATGCGTCGCTGTGAATCACCAATCCTCCGGAACCGTATGGTACGGTCAAAATAGGAGCGGTTATCAATCTTTGCTTCAACGCCTCAAAAGCTGATGCACACCTATCCGTCCATACGAATGGTACTTCCTTATACGTAAGCTTGGTTAAAGGCTCAGCCAAATGGACAAAATTCTCCACGAACCTTCTGTAATAGCCGGCAAGTCCAAGAAAACTTCTGATCTCTGCTACGTTCTTCGGAATCAGCCAATTTTGAACTGCTGCAATCTTCTTGGGATCAACGGCGATTCCATCTCCGGATACGACGTGCCCCAAAAACTTCACTTATTCAAGCCAAAACTTGCACTTGCTCATCTTTGCATACAATCTTTCATGCTTCAATGTCTGCAGTGTGATCCTTAATTGTTCTGCATGCTCTTCAATGCTCCTCGAGTAGACCAGAATATCATCGATGAACACCACTATAAACTGGTCTAAGAATGGTGAAAAGATTCGGTTCATCAAGTCCATAAATATCTCCGGTGCATTCGTTACTCCGAATGGCATTACTAAATACTCGTAATGTCCATACCGAGTTCTGAACGCCGTTTTGCAAATATCTTCTGATTTAACTCGGACTTGATGATATCCGGATCGCAAATCCAGCTCCGAGAATACCCTCGCACCATTAAGTTGCTCGAATAATTCGCCAATGCAAGGGATCGGGTACTTGTTCATAATAGTCACCCGGTTTAATTCTCGACAATCGATGCACATCCTCCTTGTGCCATCTTTCTTCTTGACTAGAAGAACTGGAGCTCCCCAAGGTGAACTGGTACTGCGAATCCAACCATCCTCAAGTAATTTAGTAACCTGCTTCTTGACTTCTTCCAACTCCACTGGTGCCATTGGATAGTACGCCATTGAGATTGGTGCTGCACCAGGAACAAGATCGATCGCGAACTCCACATCTCGTTTTGGCGGTAAACCTGAGATGTCCTCGAACACTTCCATGAACTCTCGAACTACAACTGGCGCTTCCTCCTTATCAACTTCCATCGACGAAAGAACGTTGTTTGTCGGCCTAGCCCTAAACTCGACTGGCCCGACGGAACTGCTACCTCCAGCAAAACAAACTCCGGATGTCCGGGAATCTGGAAAATCACTTTCTTTACCCTACACTCAATGTGAGTGTGGAAAGTACCGAGAAAATCCATTCCCAAGACAACTTCATAACTGCCGGTATCAATCACCAAGAAATCTGCAAAACATAAACTGATAAGCAATGAAACTGAGAGAACCAATGTAATAAAATGACCATGGAATAAGGAAATGAATCAAGACCAGGACTCCAAGTTACTTGAATAGAGTATCGCATTGTAACCATGCTGCAGTTCATAGTTACAATCACATAACTCAGTTCAAGTCGTCCAAATCCTAGCATCAGAATAGAGAGAACAAATAAGGGACCGAAAGGTTTCAAGTCAAGATGCAAAGTTGTTTGCATATCGTCAAGACAAGGGTCAAGGAAAAGATATGATTCAAGAATCATGATAACAATGTGGCAGGACATGTTCCTAATCACGAGTTTTCCGATTCGTGTATTGGGTCCAATACCCAACTACAAAAGAATCAAACCCGATTAACCTAAATCCTATGGCTCTGATACCAAACAAACCCTGTCACGCCCCGCTTCCTAGAGTACGCTAAGATAGGCACGTGACAGAGCCAACCATGCTACCTGTGGATAGGAAAAATCCCTCCACGGTCACATTACGGCTGTAGAGATATCAAGAACAATAATAAACAACTATCTATTACATGTCCATGAGCCAAAATAACGAGTCAAGAATAAAATAATGCGGAAGCAAAAGATCCAACAAAACAATCTAGAAAGTAAACATAACTAAACTGGAATTGGTATAAATGAACTAGGGTGTTACAAGAACCTCCACATATACAGAGACTCTCAGTTGATCATCATGCAAGTGAATGGTGATTATAAAACGTGCAAGACAGAATTGATAAAGTATGGCGAAAAAGTGCAACAACTACTGACGCGGCTTCCTTCATATAAATTGGAAAATGTGCCGCAAGCAGAAAACAACGAAGCGGGCGCATTAGCTAAACTAGCCAAAGAATTGGCCAATTAAAACCTTGACGATGTAAGAATTGTCATTCAAAGTCGTAAGGTCTTAGCCCTGGCAAAGATATCCTTAGAACCCCTAGCCGAAGCAACCGATAAAGATGTCCTTTAAGCGGAAGAAGCCAAAAAAGAAGAAGATCAATGGCGAGAAGTCTTTATAGACTAGACTGCTTCAAGTCTCGAAATGCCTGAAGATGCATCGCAGATGCACCAACTGTCACGACCCGAAAGCGACACGTGACCGGCACTTAGATCACGTGACGTCTAAAGATGTCGACGCGATCCAAATAAGCCAAAAACCCAGAATCTAAACCTTTTTAATAAAATAGTAGAGGTGAAGTTTTAAAAAAAAGAGTCAAGTTTCTTTTTAAGATATAAGTATGTTTATTTGAAAACACCTATGTCGTTTGAAAATCGGGCAACACCTCCTTTATAAATTTTGAATAAAACAACATATAAAGCATAATATATATAAAGTATCCCCAACGGAAGCTAGCTTCCACACCCAAACGGCGAAGTAACAGCGCAGATAATATACGACGCCCAAGGCGAAGAAAAAGAAAGCGAAATATAACCAACAACAATATAAAGTCGACTCCAAACGAGTGCGATGCCCAAAAACACATAAATATCTAAGTCTCACTTCTAAGTCCACAAATATACAAGATTTGGTCGATGGAGTTTTTAAATAGATCCAAAAGAATATACATATACAATGGGTGATTATAATCCAACATGTAACCCACCTACCAAAACAATCCCGAAGTGAGAAGTGTGCCTGCAAGCCGCTATTGATCCGAGCGGTCAAACATGCAAGAGACTGGGGCACAACGGGGGTGCGTTGCCAACTCAGTGAAAAAAATATATCGCCAGGTAGAAATCGAAATGCATAACGATCTATCTAAGTCATAAAATCTAGTACTATCATATCCTGTACTAATATATGTATAATGCATAAGTACTATAAGCGTATCAGTATCGATCGCATAAACATGGAAATATAACAATATATCAAATATATATATATATATATATATATATATATATAAATATATATATATATAGCATGCATCCATGTATATGCCTATAAAGTAGCCGAAAGATGTATGTAAAACCCTTTCAAAATAGCCGTATGATACGTATATCACGGCACAAGTAGCGGACGTAGTTTTATGAAGTATTTTATGCGTTTTGTTTAAAGTATACATCTCGATTTTTAGAAATGAGTTTTGAGAGGGTTTCCATTTAAAAGATCCTTTTGTCGTCCTAGACACGTCAAAATAGTGAGACTATAGCTTATTTGGAAATCTCTTTAATGTACATCGATATGTGAAAATAGTATTCAGGTACTGTCCCATGGATCAGTCATGTTCGGCTACCTATAGCATAATCTATAACAGCGCATCTCAACGGATCGCGCAAATATCAATATAGGAGTGTCCAGCATCGACACTCAAACTCATCATCCACCGAGTGTCCATCACCGACACTCAAAATCATCATAAATCTCATTTCTATCACCGACGCATAAATCCAGATATCGTAGGCACCGTTTCGTCAAACCGGTCCTCTCTCGATATCAATAGCCTCGGTCGGTATCTCCCGGATATCCACCACGCTCTAATACTCTCTCCGGTATCGATCCACCTCGCTAGGCTCCACATACCTCCCTACGGACTTCCTACCCCTCGATGTTGTACCAGGTCCACCATGTACCCATAATCGATTAACCTCTCCCTCGATTCGGATATCTCATCATAAAAACCAAAACCCATGGTGGACGCCAAATCATCATATCACGAGAAAACCACATTTAAAACATTCACAAGTTGTATAAATCCCACCGCGGCTTCTCAAATCCATGGAAAACAACAAGTTCCGAAGAACACATATTTAATCTGTCTCAAGTTCATAAAAAAACATAACGCATATATCATCTTTGCCACATTAGCAACAATCATATACGAATATCCATAATGATGGTATTTGTATATCAAAATCATTATAGGTATCATCACATCTATCATGGATACATAGAACACAAGTAAATATGGCAGTCTTACTGTGTCACAGCAATATTAATGATGTGTAGTGTAGCATATGCGTCTGTGCTTGTGTCACATGGCAATCATTAGTATTTGTGCAAGTGTTTTATCAAAGGTATTCGAATATCGCTATCACATGGATATGTCAATCATCGCATTCATATAATAACATTAACGCTATCAGGCGTAGAAATCCTACAATGTCATGGCTGTACCAATGAGATATAGTGTAACATACGCGTCTGTGATTTGTGAAATATAGCAATCATTGGTAGTTATGCGGTATTCTATCAGTGTGTTCGTATGAGAATAATAACGCAACTAGCATATATAATAAGTAATCAAAACGCGAGCGTAATAAAAGGTTAACCTAACCGTAACGTGAATAATCGTTAAACGTGGCTAACTTTTATGAGCTATACCGTTATAGTTTAAAGTAGAACGAAACGTTGTTTTACAAATAAGGAGGCTACAATACTTTTGAAATAGATATTCATTTGAAATTTGTAGTACATCCTTGACATTACTATTTAAAAGTAGGAAACGGATCGTTAGTTTTAAAAGAGTATAGCTCAAAAAACATAACAATATCCCAATCGGGATATAGCAAGACTCTACGAGTCAAATACATATCGGCCATATCCGGCAATCTATCATCATCATAACCATATCCCAAACAATATCGTACGGATCTATAGTCACGCACGCATATCACAATATTCATATATAAATATATATCCACTCATACATATAGCCTACCAGATACAAACTATATACTAATTTAGTTATAAACTAAGTTATCTAACAGAACACTAGCCTAGATATATAGTATAAATATCCTAATTAATTAGTTGCGGGAGTGCTATACGTCATCCACCCGACTACCCCCGTAGATATAAATCTACCCACCGACATCTCGAGCTAGTCGAAACTCACGATCACCTCGCCCGTCCTCGCTGTCTCAGAAATCCCCATGATCGTACCTACAATCAAAATCATGACACAATGGCATAAATATCCAAATCGAAAACGATAAAATGAGTGAAGCGCACATAGGTTAAAACCTATGGCCAACATACTCTAACTGTGACCAAATACCTCCAACGACAACGTACAAACGTCGAACGATCAAGTCGAGATAAAGAAATACATAAAACCAAGTTTTTAAAAACCAAAAAATATCGTCAAAACCATACTAAAACACTCCCAGATTTCTCTACATGAAACCTGGAACAAAAACCCCAATACAGTGGCTTAATTACCACAAGATGAAACTACAGAACAAAAATCAAGACCTAACTCAAAAGGGGGCCGCAAATTGCTGTTTTTAGCAATAAATCTGTGGCCAAATAATGGAGTTAGGGGCTCAGGCTTCTAGAGTATTCTTCTACTGGTCCTAACATCTCACAGTACTCGCTAAATATTTTTCAGAGAATCCTACTTGCTCCAGATTCAATTCTAACATCAAAAGCTTCATGAAAACCATGTTCTAAAACTTAAAACACATTCAAAACATAATCTTCAAGCATCAAAACACCACCCTCTCCCTCTAACAAGTAGTGATTAACAACTAAACCCTACTAAACTCACTACAACAAGAAACTTGAACAAAAAAGGATTTTTTTACCTCTTTTGGTGAAAGGAGGAGGGATCCAAGCATAAGAGGTGACTAAGTGAAGATCTTTGAAGAGAAATAGGCCTAGCTTGATGTCTTAATCCATTTGTGTGAAGGAACCATCAAGATCCAAGATGATTTATTGAAGAGAGGCTAGGGTTTGGATGAGGGTTGAGCGTGTTAGAGATATTTGAGAGATGAAGATATTTGTGTAGATAGAAAATAATGAGAGGATGAGAGAGTGTGTGACATATATAGGATATTATGTTAGGATATTTGTGAGGTGTTGTGGTGTGCATGAGGGTATAAGATAAGCTAACATACCCCCCTCTCTCTTTCTCACAACACCATATAAAACATACACAAAACATTTAAATCATATATCTTTTCTCAAAACAAAATACACGCCATCTTTAAAATATCTCATATTTTTCATTTTCCCCAAAATAATTATATTTTTACAGACACCGAACCGAAAACCCAAAATTCATATATGATATTATTTTCATAAACTCATAATATCCATATTTAAATTATAAAATAATATTTATAATTTTCAAAATGTTACACCAACTCATGAAACGAGCCTTATCGTTCGCCCTAATCGATGGAACCCTATATAAAAGGTCTTTCGACCATATATGGTTAAGATGCCTAGGACCGAAGGAACCCAAAAAGGTCGTCCAGGTAATTCATGACGGATTCTATGGATCCCTTCAAGCCGGTCTAAAGATGAAGTTGAAGATCAAAAGAATGAGCTACTACTGGCCCACAATGATTCAAGATTGTATCGACTATGCGAGGTGATGCCACTCATGCCAAATACAAGGGGACTTTATATATCAGCACCCCAACTCGCTGCATCCAACCGTAACCAGTTGGCCGTTTGAAATGTGGGGGACCGATATAATAGGCCCCATCGAGCCGGCGTCATCCCGGGGACACCGGTTCATCTTGATGATGACCAATTACTTCTCCAAATGGACGAAAGCGATACCGCTGAGAGATATAAAGACGGAGAATATTCTACATTTCTTCAAAACCCATGTCATATACCGGTTTAGATTTCCACGGCGGATAGTCTTAGACGATGGACCAGCATATAGAAGCCAAAAGACAAGTGTCCACCGCCGGAAACAAAGGCCGAGACGTTGTAACGTCTGGCCTGAATTCTGGGGCAGATGCTATTTGGATTTATCTGTCCACCTCTCTGAAGATGCCAAGTTGATTTATGGCACCGTATATCGAAGGTTTGGACGGATGCGACCGTTGTAGCAGACTTCTTCAAATTCCCACTCATTTTATGAGAGGTTTTTTTTATTGTGGGGACACTCTTCCATGCAGGCGCAAGCCCCTGCGGTTAATTACGTTATCGTGTTACGATAACCACTTCCTCCTGCTCCGGCAGTTCACTTCATGTTGTGTGTATTTTTTTTTGTTTTGGTTGCCCGTGGATTGTATACGGAGACTAGTTTGTGTCATCGCCCGTAGGGTACGGATTGGTCCAAATCCGTATATTTTTAGATTTGGGTTTTGGGTCAAGGATTTGGTTGACGGGATCCACGTTGGTAGCTTGGTTTGCCAACGGGAGTGAACTTAGGACGCAGATCTCATATAAATGAGGTCCATCAGTTCACGGGATATTTGGGTTTGATCTAAGAATCATTAGTCATATTTGAGACTAAAATCAACTTAGAAGCAAATGAGCGTATGGGCTAAATTATTTTAGTTTAAGAACATTACGGTCCGTTATCGCCATATTTGGAGCGAAAATTGGTTTAAGCGTGTTTCGGTCCTTTATCGCCATGTTTGGGGCGACGCGCCGTATTTGAGGCGACGCACTAGTTTAGGGACGTTTCGGTCCTACATTCCCATTTTGGGGACGCAATTTAGTTTAAGAACATTTCGGTCCATTATTCATCTTGCGTGCACGTGTATTTATTACGTGACGAAGTGAACAATGGTGATATGGAATGCACCCAATTTGGGGTACAGTCCGATTTGAGGTGTGCACGTCAATTTGGAGGTGCATCAATATAGGATGTATCATTCCCTGTCTTGATGAAATTTTACATCAAGTTGGGACGAGAAAAGAGTTTTTGGTTGTTGGGACCTGCCTCCTCTCTGAAAACATTGAGGAATTACAACGATATATATTAGAGGTGCGGAAAGATGTCCCCTTGAACCAAATCCCGTATTTGAGGGAAGAAGAGGTCATGGTGGACCTAAGAATCATTAGTCATATTTGAGATTAAGATTACCTTAGGAGATATAGGATGAATATCATTTTGGATATCATCAATGAGAGATCATTAGTCATGTTTGAGACTAAGATCAGTTTGGAAATCACAAGCATATGGACTCGGTTGATTAAAAATCAAAGTGGATGCACAAGCTTCACAGACTTAGCCAATTTGGCCTAAGATTGGGTTTCTATATCACCTAGCAATACTAAGCACTAAATTACGTAGCGCTCACGTGAACATCACGTGAGGCGCTAGAGCTCACGTGTGTTTCACATGAGGCACTGAGCTTTTATCCTTAGACGCTCACGTGCTTTTCACGTGAGGCGCTCCAATAGTGCTAAGCACTAACTTTTTTCCGACGCTCGCATGTGTTTCACGTGAGGCACTATGTTTTTTGTAGATTTAATCTCTTTTGAAGTTTTTAGAGAACTTAAATCTCTGTTGATGGTATTTTGACCATTAACGATCACCAAGATCATTATTTTGAGGATCTGAGATCATGTTCTTTAAGAACCGAGTTTTTGATTTGAAGGAACTAAGTTCCTGGAGTATTATGAACTCCATGTTTCCCATGTTCATGTTTTCAGAGAGGTTAAACCTCTTTTAATGGCATTTTGACCATTAAGGATCACCGAGATCACTATTTTGGGGATATGGGATCAGATTCTTTAAGAACTAAGTTCTTAATTTGAAGAAACTAAGTTCCCGGAGTATTATGAACTCCATCTTCTTCATATTCTTGTATCCATGTTCTCTCTTGAATCTTGGATTCTCAAGAACAAGATCCTCCCAATGAGAATTAAATTTTCAACTTGTGGAAGACTTGTCTTGTGGATCTCAAATCCTGAGAAAGAACTAAGTTGTTTTAAAAAGGTTAAACCCTTAAATGTGATATGATATGTAAAAGATATTTTGATCTCTTCTTTTTTCTTTACCTTGAGCTTTTAGGAGGGAGATCTTCTTCTTTGAGAGAATTAAATTCTCTGTTGTTTTTAGAGCCTTCTGTATTTTTACAGAAGTTTATGGGGATCTCCTCTTTTCTTTTTTATCTAGTCATCCTCTTCTTCCTCCTTTTTTTTATTAATCTCTTTGCTCCTATTTATAAGAGAAGAGAAAAATCAATTTGTTGAGAAAATCTCTCATTGAGAGATCATGATTGATTTCATGATCAATCAAAACGAACTTTTAGAACAATCGGTGAATTTTATTCACCGTTGGATTTTTAATCCAAAGACTCTCTGTTTAACAGAGAAGATTTCTTATTTGGTTAACAAGATTAGGAAATATTTTTATAAGATAGAATTTTATTCTATCATATGATTGTTTTATTAGTTTCACAAGATTAAACTTTATTCTATTATATAAATATCTTGTTAGTTTAAAAAGATTAAGAAAATATTTTCCTAAGATATAATTTTATTTTATCAGATGATCGATAGATGATTTTATAATCACCGTTCGATTTTTGATCCAAGGGTCCTCTGTTTAACAGAGAAGATCTTTCTAGTTTGAGAAAGATCAGAGAAATATTTCCCACATAGAATTTAATTCTATCAAATGGTTTAATTGGTGGTATTTTATCATAATTGGATTTTAAATCCAAGATTCTCTATTAGAGAAAGATCTTTCCATATTAGAAAGCCCAGGGAAAATATTTCCCAAATAGAATTTAATTCTATCAGATAGTTTAATTGGTGATATTTTATCACCATTGGATTTTAAATCCAAGATTCTATGTTAGAAAAAGATCTTTCCATATTAGAAAGATCAGGGAAAAATATTTCCCAAATAGAATTTAATTCTATCACATAGAATTTAATTCTATCAGATGCTAGCATTTTAAATTGGAGCGCTCACATGCTTTGCATGTGAGTGCTGCCAAAGAATACGGTAAGAGAACTCACGTGTTTAACAGGTGACCCATAGTGTGGGTTTTTGCTTGTTCATTTTCAGCGCTCATATACTTCACATATGAGCGCTCACGTGTTTAACACATGAGGCCTATTTGGCATTTGGTTATTTATGTTCAGCGCTCATATGCTTTGCATATGAGCGCACACGTGTTTAACACGTGAGGCCAGTTTGGCCCTTAGGTTTATTTTATTTAGCGCTCATATGCTTTACATATGAGCGCCCACGTGTTTAACACGTGAGACCGGTTTGGCCCATAGGTTTATTTTATTTAGCGTTCATATGCTTTACATATGAGCGCCCATGTGTTTAACACGTAAGGCCGGTTTGGCCCTTAGTTATTTGTTTTCGGCGCTTATATGCTTCGCATATGCGCGCTCACGTATTTAACACGTGAGACTTGTTTGGCCTTTGTTTATTTATGTTCAGCGCTCATATGCTTTGCATATGAGCGCTCACTTGTTTAACACGTGAGGCCAGTTTGGCTTTTAGGTTTATTTTATTCAGCGCTCATATGCTTTGCATATGAGTGCTCACGTGTTTAACACGTGAGGCCAGTTTGGCCCTTAGTTTTTTGTTTTCAGCGCTTATATATTTTGCATATAAGCGCCCACGTGTTTAATACGTGATACCAAACTATGAGGATTCTTTTTGTCTTTCTTATCTCCCTTATTTATAAGGGAACAAGTAGCTCATAACCAAAAAAATTGGCGGGAACAAATGTCCCCCATTACTTTTCCCACGTAAGTATGTACGTGGATGAAATAGTGCAAAGTTATGTCTGACCATAGAATTGATGGCTTAGGAGGCAAGTTTAGGGTCCTTGTAGCCTAAGGGTTTTTTCATCTTCATGAACCGTAAGGGTCTCAAGAAGGTTTTTTTTTTTTTTTTGCGCTCCCTATGGGTCGTGAGAATCTCATAGGTGCATATTCTTCCTAAAAATCATGAGGATTCCTAACTGTTCATCGCCTCCGTGAGTTGTAAGGATCTCACTTGGGTATTTTTTTCCTTACGAGTCGTGAGAACCCATAAGTAGCTTCTTCATTTCATTGGCATGTAACTTTGGCGAATGTGGCCCGTGGATTTTATACAAGAGTCCATCTTGACCTTCTTGTAGGGCAACGATGGTTTAGGAAATAGCTTTAGATCTGTCGCCTACGGCTTTTCAACTTTATGAGCCTTAAAGGTCTCATAAAGATATTTCTCCCTACGAGTCAAGAGGATCTCGTAGGTGTATTTTCTTCTTAAGGATCATGAGGGCTCTTAAGTGTGTTTTCTCTTGAGAGTCGTAAGGATCTCACAAGAGAATTTTCTCCTTACGAGTCGAGAGGACTCGCAAGTGGTTTTTCCTCCTCATTGGTATGCGACTTTGGAGAATGTGGCCCGTGGATAGTATACAAGAGTCAGTTTAGACTTACTTGTAGGGCCACAGTACTTAGGAAACAGGTTGATATCCCTGTCGCCTAAGGCTTTTCACCTTTACGAGCCGTGAGGGTTTCATAAAGATGTTTTTCCCTACGAGTCGAGATGAGTCGAGAGGATCTCGCAGGTGTATCCTAATGTCAAATATAGATAACCCCTATTCTTTACGACAGGGGTCCATTAGGTTTTTGGTGCTAGAGTTTTAGTCCGTAGTACAGTCACATTGACTAATATATTCCTCGATATGCAGTCTTTAAGCTGCTGTTCGAGTAGCCCCGCGACTGTCGTGTCTCTGATCCCTTCGGGGGCTGGATAAGACATTTTCAAGTAATCTCCTTAGGTCATATTACCGTCGGAAGAGTAAACGTTAGGAATTTGCCATGACGCTTTTTACTTGAGGTTAGGCTCAATTTGGAGCCCCGATGAGTCATAACCACTCCGCTCTGGTGTGGGATGATCTCCGATAGTCTTTTAAGCTTTATATGAGTTGTCGTCGAGACCCGAAGCTGGGAATATACCGTCACTTCATTTTTGTTTTGACGATGTCGTGTTGTTTCTTTGCTGAAGTAGGGTAGACATATGTAGGACCTCTATGCTGTATGTATTGTAATTGAAATCCGGAGCTAGGAATATGTCATTGCTCCAATTTCATTTGATAGTTGTGTCCGCGTCCTGCTGAAATGAGGGGGAACGTCGAGATGGTCTCTGGGTTGTATATGAACCGTCAAGACTTGGAGCTAGGATTTTACCGTGACTCCATTTTTGCTTTGACCCTTGGGTTTTTTATTGACGTTGCATCTGCATCCTACTGGCCTGAGAAGCATGTCGAGCTGGAGTTAGGGTTTTGTCGTCACTCCTTTTTTATTTGGCTCCTTGGAGCCTTTGTTGATGTCGCATCTGCACCGAGAAGGAACATCGAGCTGGAGCTGGGATTTTGCCATTACTCCTTTTTTGTTTGACCCTTGGGTCTTTGATGATGTTGCATCTATATCCTGCTGGCATGAGAAGCACGTCAATCTGGAGTTAGGATTTTTCCGTCACTCCTTTTTAATTTGGCCCCTTGGAGCCTTTGTTGACATTGCGTCTACATCCTACTAGCATGAGAAGCACGTCGAGCTAGAGTTAGGATTTTGCCATCACTCCTTTTTTTTGTTTTGGCAATTGGGTCTTTGATGACATTGCATCTACACCCTGCTGAATGAGAAAGAATGCCAAGATAGTCTCCGGGCTGTACATGAACTGTCAAGACTTAGCTCTCCCTTTGACGGAGCCTGGTGGGAAAATATGGTTCCATTTTCATTTGTGTCCATGGATCGTATACAAGAGTCAATATGGATATACTTGCAGGGCAGAGAAAATTTTATTTTATTTTATTTTTTATTGCCGCGATGCTCTATCTTTCCAGCTTTTCATATCGCAAAAATCGCGATTGCCCAATCATTTCGTCTTTTTATCAGCGGTGCCCAATGATTTCGGTTATTTTTTTATATTTTTACTCGCTTCTTTTTATTGCGAGTTTCCCAAACATTTCGGTTATTTTTAAATGCATATTTTTGCTTGCTGATTTTTATTGCGAGTTGCCCCATCATTTCGGCTATTTCATATGCATTTTTTTGCTACTCGCTGCTGTTTTTATTGCGAATTTAGAATCTGATACCAACCTTGGCATCAGCATCACTACGACTGGGATATTTTCAGGAGCGAATCATCATTTACCATGAAAGGACTTAGAGTTTGACACCTGTTTAGGCATCAGTATCGCTGCAACTGGGATAATGCCAGGAGCGAATCATCATTTATCTTGAGAGGACTTGAAGTTTGATACCTTTTTAGGCATCAGCATCGCTACGACTGGAATATTTCCAGGAGCGACTCATCATTTGCCTTTGTTGATTTAAACAAAGGTGGCTTAGCAAACAGGATTAGGATCCTGTCGACTAAGGCTTTTTGATTTTATGAGCCGTAAGGGTTTCATAAAGGTATTTCTCCCTACGAGTCGTGAGGATCTCGTAGGTGTATTTTCTCCTTAGGAATCGTGAGGATTCCTGAGTGTGTTGCACCTTTGTGAGTCGCACGGATCTCACGCAGGGCTTTTTTCTCCTCACAAGGTCGAGAGGACCTTGCAAGTGCATATGAATTTTTTTATTTTACGAGTTTGCGAAAAGCGCCCTTTTCGGGTTTTCACAAACTCGCCGGCAGTCCTGCTATTTTTACTCACTGCGCCCTTTTGAATTTTCATCCGTGCCCATTTTGCTTGTGGACATACCGTTTTTTTTCCTTTTCTCTCTCTTTTTTTAAACGAGATTGCACCCTTTCGGGTTTTCACAAACTCGCCGGCAGTTCCGCTGTTTTTACTCACGGCGCCCATCCGTGCCCATTTTGCTTGTGGACATACCGTTTTTCTTTTTTTCTCTTTTATTATTATTATTTTAAAAGAGATTGCGCCCTTTTGGCTTTTCACAAACTCGTCAGCAATCCTGTTGTTTTTACTCACGGCGCCCTTTCGGGTTTTCATCCGTGCCCATTTCGCTCGTGGACATACTTTTTTTTTGCGAACGATGGAACTCTCGAAAATAGTTTCGCCGCAGGTGACCCATCTATTTGCCGGTGGAAATTGGGGGTGGCTTCATCGCTGGAGTAACTGTGTAGCAGGCAGGACTTGAGTTGCAACCCTCGCCGTTGAGACTTCGATTGCAATATAGATCTCAAGGAAGGATATCGTCGTATTTAGGGCGATGCGTAATGTTTGAGGCGACGCTCTAGTTTAGGAACATTTCGGTCCATTATCGCTATGTTTGAGGCGAATTTCTAGTTTAAGGACTTTTTGGTCCAACATTCCCATCTTGGGAACGAACGTTAGTTTAAGGACATTTCGATCCATTATCTCCATATTTGAGGCAAATTGTTAGTTTAGGGACTTCTCGGTCCACTATCGTCGTGTTTGGGGCGACGTGCCGTGTTTGGGGCGACGTGCCGTGTTTAGGGACGTTTCGGTCTATTATCGCTATGTTTGAAGTGACACACTAGTTTAGGTATGTTTCGATCCATTATCGCCGTGTTTGAGGCGACGCGTCGTGTTTGAGGCGACGCACTAGTTTAGGAACGTTTCGGTCTATCATTCCCATGTTCGGGACGAAATGCTAGTTTAGGGACATCTCGGTCCAACATCGCCGTGTTTGGGGCGACGCACTAGTTTAGAGACTTTTCGGTCCATTATCGCCGTTTGGTCGGGGAGTTACATAACTCATTCCTTCCAACGCTTGCTTGCCGAGGCGCTGCTGCATGTCTTTTGTATGCATGGACACTTCACGCCTTAGGCTGTCTTCACCATCTTGGACTGCTTATTTTACCATCGCAGCAATCGGGTTGTTTTGCGGAAAATACCGAGTATTTTAAACGGCACTTGTCCCCTGCTCATCAATGTCGCTTTCCAATACTGATGGAGCATCTTCTTCATATATGAAGGAACGAGATATCACGTCATTCTTTCTGCCGAGTCTTCCTCTTCCTTGGAAGAATGAACTTGACTTGGGAGGTTTTCCCTTCATTGTCTGATTCGGAGTGGGACATGGATTTCGCCTCTCCCATGGTTTTTTGGTTCAAGTGGGATATTCCACTTGATTACAGGACCTGCTTGTAGGTCCCTTGATATCCTTTTCCATTCTTTGAGAAGAAAGGGCCATCCCACGTAGAGATTCTTCCGCCGGTGAGAAATATGCCCCCTGTGTATATCTCGAGGGGAGCGAGTACCTACGCCGTCACTATTTTGGCGACAGGTTGCTTCAGAGACGCTCATTTTTTGTTGAGCATTGGCAACAAACGCCACCTTGCCTTCGCTTTTCATTCATCTTCATCGGATGATGAAGGGTCTTGACCCATTTGATCCAATCGAGTCATTTTATCCATGAGCTCTTAGAAGGTCGTCGGATTGAAGAGGGCCATAAATAAGAACACCTTTGAATTTGGGTTAAGAGTGGCTATGAACATTCCCACAGCTGCAGCTTCGTCGATGCATTACTTGCATTTTGACCAGAGATTTCACCATCGGGTAACATATTGAACCCAGGTCTTGTTCGGTCCAACCCTTTCGTTGACCAACGCCGCCACGGTAGTGCGTTTATCTGCATTAGAGAATCTTTGACATAAGAGCTTATCCATCTCGTCGAAGTTCTTCACGGAATCATTTGGTAGTTCCGTATACCATTCGAACGCGATGCCCGCAAGACTACTGACGAACTGTCGGAGGAGCAGTATATCACTTCTTCCGGTGTTGCCGCACATGAATTTAAAACACGCAATGTGCTGGCGAGGATTCCCAATTCCTTTGTACATATGGAACGTTGGAAGTATGTATTCTGGCAGGTATTGTATTTGATCGTACCAGGCCGGATATGGTCAACCAGTCTTGATTAACCTGTTTGCAGCTTCACTGACATAGTGAGCTTTGATTTGCTGAGCGATATATTCATCCAGCTTTGCTTTTGGAATCATTTCCTTATCGTCCGTTGATGAGACTTGCAGAGAATTTGAAATATCACCCTTGTTTTTAAGAGCGACAACCGTCAGTTTATCTTCCAGTGGTTCCGATTAGACCATTATTCCAGCCATGTTCTGGATCAAAAGGGCCATCTGGTTCATTTTAGTGGACATTTCTTCCGCTTCTTCATCTCTCTTTTTGAGAGCGTGCTTTAGGAAATCAATATCTGACTTCTACCCTACTCTTTCTTCGGGTGCGTCCTCAGGATTTTCCTTAGGCGATGGATTAGCGAGTGCTGCCGCCTGAGCAAGCATCTCCAGCAGCTTTTTACGTTGCAGTTGAGCCTTTGTCAGGGACCGAGTATGCGGTCCGTGGATAGTAGAAGCTTGAACTTCATCTTTGGAGTTCACCATGTAGACTGTATGAACTACCATGCCCCCAGACTTGGGGTGTTTGGAGTTTTTTCCTTTGGAGTTTGTCTCGGGCACTTGAGCTTTATTAGGCCTCTCTTTTTTGTGAGAAGCTGCTTTAGTTTTGGGAGGAACCATTGTAGTAGGAACCGTCTTAGGATGAGTCCCCTTGTATTTGAAAGGGGATTTGTTAGAATTTGGCTGACATTTAGGGGAAGAGCTACAGACAACGACTGAGTCCTTCACCTGCTTCCACACCTTATATATAGATGAGGAAAGTTCTTTTGGGGAGCAAACGGGTTTCTGCTCTCGTTGGATTTCCATGGGCTGCGGAGATTTCTTCAATACTGCGGTGGGAGAATTTTGTCTGACCCTTCGCAGCAGTTTGAAGCTGTTCCCGGTTGGAACAACAACATTCATCATCAAAGTTGAAACATGTGGGGTCAACGCTGATGGAGAACTGCCCCCGGCTTGTTTTGTACAACGTCGACCGTTTCTTATGGTCATAATTTGATTAGCCTCGGGATTTTTCTGAGCCTGCCCCCTGTTTTCTTTGAGAGCTTGAATATTCTTCCCTCGGCACCGACCATGGCCTTTGGAAGGTACCAGTTGTTTAGAGATCGATTCCGTTGGCAAAGCAGAAACTTGAGAAGCCAGCCTGTGGAAGACAGACTTCTTCTGGGATTCCTCCTTCGGCATTGAGGAACCGAGTGTGGGAGGTGGGAGCATAGACTCAAAGAGAAGCCCATTGATTTCTTGAAAAGTCGGATTGCAGAGATTTGAGGATGCAAGTGGCCCATACTTGACTCCACCAGATGTGACAGAGCCTGAGTTACGGTGAGTGGAAGCAAACGCCATACTGCATAGAGACGAAACGCCGGCTTCAGTATCCCATCACCCAAGGGCAACTACAAACATCTATACTGCGATTATGTGATCGCGGAAAAACACGACGTCCCACCGGGCGTGCCAGAATCTGTTCACCGCCGGAAACAAAGACCGAGACGTTGGGACGTCTGGCCTGAATTCTGGGGGCAGATGCTATTTGGATTTATCCGTCCAGCTCTCCGAAGATGCCAAGTTGATTTATGGCACCGTATATCGGAGGTTTGGACGGATGCGACTGTTGTAGCAGACTTCTTCAAATTCCCCCTCATTTTATGAGAGGATTTTGATTGTGGGGACGCTCTTCCCTGCAAGCGTAAGCTCCTGCAATTAATTACGTTATCGCGTTAAGATAACTACTTTCTCCTGCTCCGGCAGTTCACTTCATGCCGTGTATATTTTTGTTTGTTTTGGTTGCCCGCGGATTGTATACAGAGACTAGTTTGTGTCATCACCCGTAGGGCACAGATTACACCAAATCCGTATAATTTTAGATTTGGGTTTTGGGTCAAGGATTTGGTTGAAGGGATCCATGTTGGTAGCTTGGTTTGCCAACAGAAGTGAACTTAGGATGCAGATCTCATATAAATGAGGTCCATCAGTTCACGGGATATTTGGGTTTGATCTAAACATCGTTAGTCATATTTGAGACTAAAATCAACTTAGAAGCAAATAAACGTATGGGCTCAATTATTTTAGTTTAAGAACATCACGGTCCATTATCGCCATGTTTGGAGCGAAAATTAGTTTAAGCACGTTTCGGTCCATTATCGCCCTGTTTGGGGCGACGCGCCGTATTTGAGGCGACACACTAGTTTAGGGACGTTTCGGTCCCACATTCCCATTTTGGGGATGCAATTTAGTTTAAGGACATTTCGGTCCATTATTCATCTTGCGTGCATGTGTATTTATTACGTGACGGAGTGAACAATGGTGATATGGAATGCACACAATTTGGGGTGCAGTCCGATTTGAGGTGTGCACGTCAATTTGGAGGTGCATCAATGTGGGATGTATCATTCCCTGTCTTGATGAAATTTTACATCAAGTTGGGACGAGAAAAGAGTTGTTGGTTGTCGGGACCCGCCACCTCTCTGAAGACGTTGAGAAATTACAACGATATATATCAGAGGTGTGGAAAGATGTATCCTTAAACCAAATCCCGTATTTAAGGGAAGAAGTGGTCGTGGTGGACCTAAGAATCATCAGTTATATTTAAGACTAAGATTACCTTTGGAGATATAGGATGAATATCATTTTGGATATCATAAATGAAAGATCATTAGTCATGTTTGAGACTAAGATAAGTTTAGAAATCACGAGCATATGGGCTCGGTTGATTTAAAATCAAAGAGGAAGCACAAGCTTCACAGACTTAGCCAATTTAGGCTAAGATTGGGTTTCTATACCACCCAGTAGTGCTAAGCACTCAATTACGTAGCGCTCACGTGAACATCACGTGAGGTGCTCAAGTAGTGCTAAGTACTAACTTGTTCTGGCACTCACGTGTGTTTCATGTGAGGCGCTGAGCTTTTATCTTTGGGCGCTCACGTGCTTTTCACATGAGGCGCTCCAACAGTGCTAAGCACTAAAAATTTTCCGACGCTCGCATGTGTTTCACGTGAGGTGCTATGTTCTTTGGAGATTTAATCTCTGTTGATATTTTTAGAGAACTTAAATCTCTGTTAATGGTATTTTGACCATTAACGATCACCAAGATCATTATTTTGAGAATCTGAGATCATGTTCTTTAAGGACCGAGTTCTTGATTTGAAGGAACTAAGTTCCTGGAGTATTATGAACTCCATTTTTCCCATGTTCATATTTTCAGAGAGGTTAAATCTCTTTTAATGGCGTTTTGACCATTAAAGATTACCGAGATCACTATTTTGGGGATCTGGGATCAGATTCTTTAAGAACTAAGTTCTTAATTTGAAGGAACTAAGTTCCCGGAGTATTATGAACTCCATCTTCTTCATATTCTTGTATCCATATTTTCCCCTGAATTTTTTATTCTCAAGAACAAGATCATCCCGATGAGAATTAAATTCTCAACTTGCGGGAGACTTATCTTGTGGATCTCAGATCCAGATAAAGAACTAAGTTCTTTTAAAAGGGTTAAACCCTTAGATGTGATATAATCGGTAAAGGAGATATTTTGATTTCTTCTTTTTTCTTTACCTAGGGCTTTTAGGATGGAGATCTTCTTCTTTGACAGAATTAAATACTCTGTTGTTTTAATAGGCTTTTGTATTTTTACAGAAGCTTATGGGAGGTCTCCTCTTTTCTTTTTTATCCAGTCCTCCTCTTCTTCCTCCTTTTTTTTGATTAATCTCTTTGCTCCTATTTATAAGAGAAGAGAAAAATCAATTTGTTGACAAAATCTCTCATTGAGAAATCATGATTGATTTCATGATCAACCAAAACGATCTTTTAGATCAATCGGTAAATTTTATTCACCGTTGGATTTTTAATCCAAAGGCTCTCTGTTTAACAGAGAAGATTTCTTGTTTGTTTAATAAGATTAGGAAATATTTTCCTAAGATAGAATTTTACTCTATCATATGAATGTCTTATTAGTTTAACAAGATTAGAATTTTATTCTATTATATAAATATCTTGTTAGTTTAAAAAGATTAAGAAAATATTTTCCTAAGGTAGAATTTTATTCTATCAGATGATCAATATGTGATTTTATAATCACCGCTGGATCTTTGATCCAAGGGTTTTCTGTTTAACAAAGAAAATCTTTCTAATTTGAGAAAGATCAGGGAAATATTTCCCACATAGAATTTAATTCTATCAAATAGTTTAATTGGTGATATTTTATCACAATTGGATTTTAAATCCAAAATTCTCTGTTAGAGAAAGATCTTTCCATATTAGAAAGCTCAGAGAAAATATTTCCCAAATAGAATTCAATTCTATCATTTAAAATTTAATTCTATCAGATAGTTTAATTGGAGATATTTTATCACCATTGGATTTTAAATCTAAAATTCTCTGTTAGAGAAAGATCTTTCCATATTAGAAAGATCTGAGAAAAATATTTTCCAAATAGAATTTAATTATATCACATAGAATTTAATTCTATCAAATGGTAGCATTTTAAATTGAGACGCTCTCATGCTTTGCATGTGAGTGCTGCCAAAGAATACGGTAAGAGAACTCACATTTTTAACACGTGGCCCCTTGTATGAGTTTTAGCTTGTTCATTTTTAGCGTTCATATGCTTTACATATGAGCGCTCACGTGTTTAACACGTGATGCCTATTTGGCCTTTGGTTATTTATGTTCAGCGCTCATATGCTTTGCATATGAGCGCCCATGTGTTTAACACGTGAGGCCAGTTTGGCTCTTAGGTTTATTTTATTCAGTGCTCATATGCTTTACATATGAGCGCCAACGTGTTTAACACATGAGGCCAGTTTGGCCCTTAGTTATTTATTTTCAACGCTTATATACTTCGCATATGCGCGCTCACGTGTTTAATACGTTTTATGTTCAGCGCTCATATGCTTTGCATATGAGCGCTCACATGTTAAACACTTGAGGCCGGTTTGGCCTTTAGGTTTATTTTATTCAGCGCTCATATGTTTTGCATATGAGCGCTCACATGTTTAATACGTGAGACCGGTTTGGCCCTTAGTTATTTGTTTTCAGCGCTTATATGTTTTGCATATAAGCGCCCACGTGTTTAACACGTGATGCCAAACTATGAGGATTCTTTTCCTCTTTTTTATCTCCCTTTTTTATAAGGGAACAAGTAGCTCATATCCAAAATATTTGGCGGGAACAACAAGTCTCTTCGCCCAACAACACAAGATAGACTAGAGATATTTCTCTATTAATAATTCTCGAGCTAATGGTCTAGCAGAAACTTTCAACAAGACGCTAACCAAGTTCATAAGGAAGATGGTGTCTAAGAATAAAAAGGACTAGCATGAAAGGCTGTATGAAACTCTTAGGGCGTACCGAACGACGTTCAAGACGGCCATAAAGACGAAACTTTATGCGTTGGTGTTTGGCACCGAAGCAGTGCTCCTGTTGGAAATCGAACTCCCCTCACTGCGGATGGCGGTTCATTGTGAATTTACGGACGAAGAGAATACCCATCTCTGGCTAAAAAAACTCGATGCTCTCGATGAGACCCGTCTCACAGCTCGGCAAAGCCTAGAAACCTAGCAGGCGAGGATGACCCAGGCATATGAAAGGTTAACCAGATCAAGAACATTCCGCCAAGGCGAACTTGTACTGGTTATCAAAAGACCGATGATCCCCAACCGTGCGAAACGTGGGAAGTTCGAACCAAACTATGAAGGCTTGTACATCGTAGAAAAAGTCTACCAAGGCGGAGCTTATCTCCTGATGGATATGCATGGAGAAAAGCCCTTCAGCCAATAGATGACCGGTTCCTTAAAAGGTACTAATCTTCAAGAGTCGCGACTTGGGTCAATGTTAGATGACGACGCCTATGTCCGCTCGCTATCTTCCTGGGTCAAATCTTTGAAAGTCCCACCGAATAATATACAACCCCGTTATGTTGATGATGGATCGTAATGTCCCTAAACTAGCATGTTGCCCTACGGTATAGATCATATAACCAGCCGTATACAATCCACGGGCACAAACAATTTATGTCCCACATATATTCTTCATGTCTCCCTTCGACCGCGATATTCCTAAACTAGCATGTTGCCTCACGGTTTGTCTCCATATTCACCACCATATACAATCCATGGGCACGAGCGATATATATCGCCACTATATTCTTCCAAATATATGTTGCCATACGGCCTACTTGAGATATGTTGCACCTGAAGTCCCACTGGCAAATATTGCAACTCAAGTCCCACCTACGAAGCTGCACCTGATGTCCCACCGGCTATGAAGCTCCACTAATGATGCGGTCCTCCAAAAGATGTTATGCCCTATGGATGATCTCCATATTGATCACCATAGATAATTCACGGGCATAAACGATCCATATCTTGTCCAAGTCCCACCGAAAGCGATGTTGGGTCACCTACAGGGAAGCTACGCCCGAGAGTTCAAAAAAATGGTACGTCCACAAGCAAAAATTGCATGGATGAAAACTCAAAAAGGCTCCGTGAGTAAAAAACAGCAGGAGTATCGGTGAGCTTGTGAAAACCCGAAAGGGCGCAAACCCATTGAAAGAAAGAAAGATGCACTTGCAAAGTCCTATCGACTTTGTAAGAATAAAATACCTGTGTGGGATCTTTACGACTCACAAAGGAGAAACACACTTAGGAATCCTCACGATTTCTAGGGAGAAAATACACTTACGAGATCCTCTTGACTCATAAGGAGAAATACCTACCTTAAGCCTGTTTCTTAAGCCACCATACCCCCCAAAATTTATACCCTACAAGCAGTTCAATATTAACTCTTGTATACAATCCACAGGCATAAATAAATGTGTTCCCAACCAAGTCCCACTAAAGACGAGCGATACCCCACGACACGATGAACGACACTTATAGGTCCTCTCAACTTGCAAGGAGAAAATACTTTTGTAAAATCCTTATGACTCACAAGAAAAAACACACTTAGAAGTTCTCACAATTCCTAAGAAGGAAAATACGCCTATGAGATCCTCTAGACTCGTAGGGAGAAACAACTTTGTAAGACCCTCATGGCTCATAAAGATTGAAAAGACTTGCTTGGAAGAGATCTAAACATGTTTTCTAAACCACCTTTGTCCAAACAGATAATGGAAAATGATGAGTCGCTTTTGGTATTACGCTTCAGTATTAGCGATACTGATGCCGAACGACGCGCAAAATCCCAATATTCCAAACTCTCGACCCCTAAATCGTTAAACTGGGAAATAAAAAAAACATATATATATATATAATAGCCGAAATGATTGGGCAACTCGCAATAAAAAAATCAACGAGTAAAAAAAATAGCCGAAATGATTGGGCAATCGCGACTTTCGCGATAAGAAAAACTGAAATGATAGAACATCGCGGAAAATAAAAAAATGATATAAAATAAAAAAAATTGTTGCTGCCCTGCAAGTAGTTCGAATCTCGACTTCAGTAGAAATCCATGGGCACAAACTAATGAAAAGGTGCGGTGTGTCTCCCCATGCTCCATCAAATAAATAACTAAGTCTTGATGGCACTCATATATCATAAAGACTACATGGACGTCCGATTCACTCCAGTAAAGTATGAATACGGTGTCATCAAGGACCCAAGGGTCAAAATGAAACGAAGTAATGGCATGTTCCTAGATCCAGGTCTCGATGGCAGCATACACACGCCTAAAAACTATTGGATGTCACCCCATCTTAGACAGGTGCGGCCATGACTTCCTTGGGACTCGATGAATCGAGTCTGACCTCAAGGTAAAGTGACACGGTAATGCCTAACGCCGAATCGTCTAACGGCAATATGGATATACCAGCCTAGAAGGATTACTTGAGACGTATCCTGCATCGTAAGGGTTGAGTGATACAGTAAGTACACGGTTACTCGAGCCAGCAACCTGAGTGGACGTGGATCGAAAAGAAAGCAGCTGACGTAACGGTGCGACGGACTAAACCCAGTACCGCGAACCTAACAGACTCTTATGTTAATAAGGGTTATATATATTTGACATTAGGTCAAGTTTGTCTTTACCTAAGGAAGAGATGAACTAAACGCTCTGAAACGAGTAAATAAATTAAGCTAAGTCATTTCAGTACAAAAAGAAGAAGAAGTGTGGATATAAAAAAACGGGGGTTGCATTCCATTAATACGTCAAAAGATGGATTACAAGCTATTGGTCAGATACATGCTTCGCAAAACAAAAGGAAAGTACGATTCGTAAAAATTCAAATTCTAGCTTATTCAATGGTTACAGCAAGAGCAAGAGATTTTCATTGGTATATTGGTTATGGAAATCAAAAACAAGATTTTGCAAAGCCTCCCGAGTAGCATCCTCCCTTTCCTTGCGCTTCCATTCACGGACACGAGCACCGGGATTGTCGCTAATATCTTCAGCTCTCGCATGTGAGGATATGATCGCCTTTCGCTGGTAAATCCGGCATAAGATATCTATAGAACGGTCTCTCCGGTTCTTAGAAATTAAGCCCAATACATATACCAAATGCACTTTACCCTCGGCCTGATCCAGTGCATGTTGAGGCATCGGCTTGAAGAGCCCAAGGGTAGCTCTCCAGATTGCAATAAAGAGTAATTGCGGGAGAGAAGACTGACGTGGAAGTAAACGCCTACAGTGGTCCTCAAAACGACGGAGCACAGCTTTGCATTGAGCGTCAAAATAGCTGGGCTCGTACCAGTGAACCTTATCATGAGAAATGATATCTCTGACATTGTACATGCAACCAGCCATGATACTTAAAGAGCAAGAAGTTGAAAGGCGTCAAGTCATCACACGGAAAAATCTGCGGAGGTAAAGAGTGGAATCTTTAGCTTTGGAGCTATGAAACTCCATTGAAAGGTCGGACTAAATATTCTGAGTCCTTAAGTGAGGCCTAGGCTCTGCTCCTCAAGAGTACGCAACCTAAAAGTTTATAATAAGTGCGCAACCCAAAACCCATCGTTAATATTGGGTGCACACAATTAAGGGTTTTTGATTTAAATATGAGTTAAGAAATCATAAGTGCGCAACCGAAATGAAAAGTGCACGGTCCATAAGATGCGCACTAAGCACTACGAAGCAAAGGCTTCACACAAAGGGCAGAGATGCATAAGCACACTTTCCAATTAATGTTTAAAGAAGTAAAGGCTTCTACATGAAGCAAAAGCTACAAAAAGTGCATAAGCACCAAAGGAAACAAGTGCGCACAAAGGTTCTCAGAAAAATAAGTGAGAAAATAAAAATGGCGCACTTCGATGAAGGGAGTGGGGCCCTATTTATAGGGGTCAAAGGTCGGTTCGCATCCCGCAGATTTTGAGACAAATCCAACGATTGGTAGCTTAACACCGATCGCACCCATGTGCGAGCCACTTGCGCACAATCAGCGGGGGGTATTTGTTCGCACATGTTTTATTGCGCAAGTATCAAGTACGCACCTAATATAAAACTACTAAAAGGCACTTACGCAAGTAGCAATTGCGAACATGATAAATGGGACATTTCAATAACATGCGCAACCATATACATGCGCATGTATATAAATTGCAACATAAGACAACTGCGACACGTGCAAAGCATGTATGTACTTTCTTGTCGTGCGCAACTACATCAATGAAGCATGTGCTTCTCTATTCAGAAGAAAATCTTCTACTAAATAACAAAAATAACCAATCTAAATCAAATCGATCTGGGATCAAAGATCCAACGGTCCGCATGCATGGTAAATCAATCCAAAAAGTGTGCATGCACCATTAATTAATATGAATAAATTAAAAACGAATAAAACACAATTAAATCAAAATCAAATAAAAACAAACCAAATAATTATGAACAAACCCTAATTTTCTATCTCCTATAAATAGGAACCCTTCTTCATAAAAGAGAGAAAGAGAGAGACTCCCCCATAAGTTTAAGAGAGATATCTGCGCACATAAAGAAAAAGATCATCATCATCTTCTTCTTCTTCATAAAAACCTTGAGAAATAGGTAAATAAAAAGAGAAAAACTTCTCTTCTCTCGATAGAAAAAATAAAAGTTTTGGTTTTATGATAAAAGCATTTGCTTTTCGCTGAATCTTTTGATTCATTATGTGAAAGATCGAAAGATCTTACGGTTGATCTCTCTCATATAAAAGTTCATAATTTTACGAGAGATCGACCTTAAAATCTAAGACTTTCATCAATGGACGTTTCGGCATACAGATGATAAAAAAACAGAGCCTTTTGCTTCTTTTCAATACTGACTCTTTATGAAAAACCATAATTTTTCATAAATATAGATCCACACCATAGCTACATCAAAAATAAAAGAACAGAATCCTTAGCTTCTTTTTGAAAGCCATTTTTTCTGATTAATAGTGCGCACCTGACATCAGTGCGCACTCAAAGGAAAAAGATTGCCTATACAGAAGAAGCACTTAGAGAAAATAATGTCTCTAAAAAGGTGTGCATTACATGATACTCATGCGTGCGGATGAGGGAAAATAATATCCCTGCAGATATGCGCATCACATGACATGCACGTGTGCGCAAATAGAAAATGTTGACTTTTGAATATATGCGCATATATACATGCGTAAATGGAAATTTGACTTGAAAAGATGTGCGCAACCACGTGATATGTACGTGCGCAGCCCCCGACCACAAACGAGTGCGCACTACGTGATATATACATGCGCACCCTATTTAAAGAAGATACATGTATATGCGCGCCTCAAATGTAAATGCACACTGGGACCAGCTAACTTTCGCTTGATTACTTAATTAAAATAAATTTAATATAGACGTTTTTGCTTCTCATATGAGATCTTATGATCAAACAAAACATATTTTCTAAGTAGATCTTAATCTAAAACAAGATTAACGATCCTTAGTTCATGATATCTGAGTTGATTTTAGTCTCATATACGACTAACAATCCTTAGATCAGTATATATATATATATATATACCCTCGAACTGATAAACCTTATTTATATAAGATATGACCTAAGTTCACCTAAAACCGATGAACCTTATTTATATGAGATATGTGACCTAAGTTCACCTAAATCTAATATGTACGGATTTGGCTAAAATCTTAGTACGGAAATTCTTCTGTTAATATACAGAATAGAGTTTGGCAGCCTGAGTTTGAGTTATAAGTCACTTTTATTAAATAAAAGTAAGAAGCCACTTGTAGCAGCTTACCGGTAAAGCCTCTGCACTGCTGTGACGTAGCATTTGTGTTTGATCCCCATCCGACACAATTATTTTTCTGATTTTTCTTTTTAACTTTTTGGAAGCACAAAAGATTGCATGTGCAATACACAGGAAAATGAAAAATTCAGAAAAATCAAACAGGCACAAAATAGAGTAAACACAAAATAATCTACGTAGCACGAATCTCGAGGACAAAAGCCCTAGATCTACCGGTAGAAAGCTCAATTGGGCCGGCGGGGACGGTCAGATCATGGCCAAATTGCCCCGGGCTTTGCACACACCTCTTCAGCTACCCCTAACTCCTCTGCACTGTTTGATTTTCCTGCAATCAAATAGAGACCCTTTATTTCACAATTTAGCATCATTTTTAATGCTTTTTAATCCAAATTTTAATTCCCAAATCCTAATTCTCCACTATAAATACCGCCCCACACTTTGTCTCAGCACCATTCTAAAAATTATAGCCAAATCTTTCTAAAAAATTCCTAGTGCAAGTGAAGTAAAGTGGAGTTAGCGAGCAAGCAACTTCCGGCGAAAATTGAAGCAAATTCCGGAGCTCCCGCAACACCCCAAAGCCTCCCTCCTCTTCCTTAACCCCTTCTTAACGTATCCAAACGGTAAGTCCCTCCCAAACTCTCTTGTTCTTCATTGAAATTCTTTTTTAATCAAAATCGGTAAAAGTGGAGTTATTACCGATATCACCTTTTCTAAAGCCTATAACTCCATTTTCCTTTACCTTTTGATCAAACCAATTTTACCATTTCACTTGTAATTTTAATACCAATGTTTAGAATAAATTTTATCCAAGAATCTCATGTAAAACAATCATAATTTAACTTTTACATTAAAATACCTAGAACTTTGTTATCACATCTTTTCGACAAAACATGCTTAACAATACCTTTAGGAAAATTCACAGGGTAACGACCTACCCTACACGCACACTTGGTTCCATAGCACAATATCTCTTTTGTATGAATATATGTTACAAAGAAAACTTTACAATAAAATACCAACTACTTTAAAAAACGGATTTCTTTTAAAGCGTTATTTCATATCCTTTGCGATTAAGCATCTACAACACTCTTTAGGGGACCCGCTAATGAATGATGTGGATTATCGTACATCCTTTGGCTTGTAAAACGAGATGCAGATCTCCTCACGGAGCATTCAATCTTGAAAGGATTTAAATACGGTTTTTAAGAAATACGAATTTTCTAAATAAAATAAAATTATTTTTAAAATTAAAATTATATAAAATTATAAATCCATATTTTCAAAATACAATAAACCTATGTTTTTTCAAAAATGAAAAGATTAAAAAATGTCAATAAAATACCATCAAGATACCAAAAAAGACAAGTTTTACAATAAAATACCATGAACTTTCTAAGCTGAGTAATTATCACTAAAATACCCAATACTTAAATCCACACTCATGAAAACCCTAAGTAATACTAATCACTCTCAAGGTTTACTTTTAAACTATATTAAAATATTTTTTTCAAAAAACCCCATCGAGATATATAAAACAATATTTAAAGATTTTAGTAAATATAGGTTTAAGCGGGATCAATTCTCTTGAGCCCCAGGAAGCCGGAGAAAGTGAGTGCTTGCTTATTTAAGGTATACAACTTAACGGAGTTATCAATGGTAATTTTCTTGGAAAAAGACACAAATCCTGCCGTTCATGTGCAGCAGTTACCGATGAGTCCCGAACCTAATTCAATATTTAAATCAGTACAAGTGTCTGACTCAAACCTGAATCTAAACTCAAACCTGAATCCAACATCAAACAAGAACTCGAATACTTTATCATAAACATAAAAACTCGAATCCAAATATCAATATCAAACATGTATACTTGACATGACCAAACCCTGGTCATAATTAGACATGAACTTAACCTGAATATCAGAACACAATGGTTGCTACTGAAACTGACTTGACTCAAACTATGAATACAACTTGACATGAATACAAGAATACTTGACACGAATACATGATATTGACATGAACTCAATCTTGCAACTTGATGTATTCATGGATTCGAGCAAGGCTGGTAATTTTAACTGTAACTTAGCATACACGGGATGTTGGGGTAGTTCATGTGTGAATCCAACGAAATCTTAGGAGTCCCACAAGATCATGAATTCATGTCTACTAACACAAGCAAGCTATCATGAGGGCACGTATTTCCTTGCTCCTGAATTACAGCCTGTTAGTTTGGAATACTTCAACACTAGGTTGAAGTCTCGTTACTAACATTTGATTCGGGCCCGTGATTCCTTACCCCTGGATTACAGCCTGTTGGGTTCGAGAACACTCTTGAGATTGGTTGACATTCATCCTTAAACTTATGTTACATTAGTTGACCCATGTAAAGACCTTTTATGACACTTACTTTCACTTCATGTTCACTATACATACACTACACGGCCATGCTATACCATGCTCATGTTATTTTTCCATGATATATATATAGAACTACATGTTAAATAAAATTGCCGTGTTTATATTAAATGACATGCTTAAACACCACATCTCATAGTCCATTACTTCATGTTATACATTTTCTTTGTCATTATACTTTTATACTCCACACCCATTTCTTGGGGACTTACCAAGCGAAAGTTCGCTGACGGGCATTCCACCCACCTTTGTTTCTTGGAATATTCGTCAGATACTGTGGAGACTGAGGAGGTGGACACCACCGAGGAGGAACACGATCATATCACGTCTCAGGACTAGACTAGCTTTCTTTTTCAGTTTATGTATGTCATCTGTTTAGGCATCTCTCTTCTTATATTGTATTTCCTTTCAGTTGAACTCATTATTGTAAATGCTTCAAGTTGAATGTAAATAAAGTTGTTGAAATTTAAATCTCATATTTATTTATTGTCATTTTATATTACTTATTTTACGCTTAGCGTATTTATTCCGAAAAATAACCTTATCGAAATAAATACATCACGGGCTTGCCACGTCATCGTTTCCGTCTTTTAGGAAGTGGGGCGTGACAACTAATACGCGCCCTACGGGCGACAACATAAATTAGTCTATGTATACAATCCAAGGGCAACCCCAAAATAAACAAAATATATCACGACACAAAGTTATAGACATGGAGTAGAGAAAGTTGTCATCGCTTGGCGATAACGTAATTAGCTGCAGAGCTTTGCGCTTGCAGGAAAAAGTGTCCCCACAATAAAAAAAAAACTCATCATTGAGGGGGAATCTGAAAAGTTCGGCTACATCGACCGCATCCATCCAAACCTCCGATATACGGTGCCATAAATCAACTTGGTATTTTCAAAGAGGTGGATGAATATGTTCCATATAGTATCTGCCTCCAGATTCAGGCTGGACGCTCTCCCGACGCCAAAGAACCGGTTTCCAGCGATAAACAATTAGTGCGTTTATGTGAGTCTACTAGACGATGAATCCCGGATTTATCTTTTATTGTACGCGGACGATATGTTGGTGGCATCACGCAGTATGTCAGAGGTCAGCATGTTGAAACAGCAATTGAGTCAGGAGTTTGTTGAGATGAAAGATTTGGGCAGGGGCGGACCCACTTGAGGACAGGGTGGGGCCATGGCCCCACTCTGTTTTGAAAAATAAACACCCTATATATGTATATATATTGATGTGTACATATATCATTATATAGATATAAATAAAAACAAAAAGATGATGGTGGCTTAGTGGTCTTAGGCGCGAGCCTTAAGCTTTGGTCTTTGAGAGGAGTGTGGGTTCAACTCCCACTTGAGACATATTTTTTTGGAATTAAATTATTCTCATACTATTCAAAACTCCATCACAATATAGTTTTCTCTTGCCCTGCCCTCTTATTTTAACTTCATCAAAAATATAGATAGATAATATAGTAGTTTTTCCCTGTTCTATTTTTACAAATTTGTCGTGTACTATATATATAGTCAAAATATGTTTTGAAGTCTCTTTATGTATCACATGAAAACACCATATGCATACTGTTACTCAAAAAATTCGGCTCAGTGGCTACCACTCCCACACCCCCACGTTCGGGCATGGGGCCTTTACAACGATAGCAATTTTGGCTCACCCTTGATAAAATCCTGGATCCGCCACTGGATTTGTGGGCTACGAAGAAAATACTTGGTATGGAGATTGTTAGGGAGAGCAAGCGTGGTGAATTGCGACTAAGACAGAACAATATATCGAGAAAGTTCTCGCTTGATATGGGATGGAAAAGGCAAAACCCGTGTCTACTCCTTTAGTGGCGTACTTCATGCTTTCGGTGAAGTTATCACCAGGGTCGGATACGGACAGGGAGTACATGTCTAGAGTGCCATATGCGAGTGCAGTAAGCAGTTTGATGTATATGATTGTTTGCACGCGTCTAGACATTGCACATGCAGTAGGGATGGTCAACCGATACATGGCTAATTCGGGCAAGAATCATTGGCAGTCTGTAAAGTGAATTCTGAGGTACTTGAGGGGTACTACGGGGTTCGACTTGTTATTCAGTAGAGAAAGTACGGATGGTTGTATTGTGACAGGGTAGTGTGACTCAGATTTTGCTGGTGATAAGGACAGACGGAGATCTACGGCGGGTTACGTATTTACATTAGGCACTAGCGCAGTGTCATGAAAATCGATGCTGCAGTCCATTGTCGCATTATCGACGACAGAGGCAGAGTTGATAGCTGCTACGGAGGCTGTCAAGGAGGCCATATATTTACGTGGATTGATGGGTGGTATGGGTGTTCCGCAGGATTTCACGGAGGTGTTTTGTGACAGTCAGAGCACGATTCACTTGGTGGAGCTTCAGGCTTATAGTTCGAAAACTAAATATATCGATGTGAAAGATTTCTTTTTGGAGAACGAGAAAAATGTTACTTCGCTTACGAAGATTGGTACCCATGAAAATCCAGCGGACGTATTTACGAAAGTGGTCCCAGATTCCAAATTCAAGTTTTGCTTAGACTTGATTTTCCTAATTGTTTGATAAAAGCTAGAGACGACGAATTGCAGAATTCCAAGTTTTTTCATGAAAGTGCAGAGATTTTACGAATTTGAATCAAGGTGGAGATTGTTGAAATTGATTGCAAATTCGGAGCCCGAGAACAAGCCTAAAAGCCCAAGACTCGGAGGCACGTGCATAGTATATGCAAGTGCAGCACGCGCGGAATGCGGTACGTGCGGTTAGGCGTGCAGCACGCGCGGAACGCGGTACGTGCGGCTGGACATGCATAAGAAACAGATATGGGATTTTGAGTAGGAATATATTTAAAGAAGATTTAATTAATCTAATTAATTAAATTCCCAAACGTATCTCTATTTTAAACTAATCTCTCGATCTTCTCTCTAAATCTATATCTATATGTATATTAATTAATAAGATCTCTCGATCTTCTCTCTAAACCTATATATCTAAACCTATATCTATATCTATATGTATATTAATTAATTAGGGATCAATTAATTAATATACATATAGATATAGATATAGGTTTACAGAGTTAATATTAATTAATTAGGGATCAATTAATTAATATACATATAGATATAGATATAGGTTTAGAGATAAGATCGATATCTATATGTATATTAATTAATTGATCCCTGATCAATTAATTAATATACATATAGGGATCAATTAATTAATATACATATAGGTTTAGAGAGAAGATCGAGAGATTAGTTTAAAATAGAGATAAGTTTGGGAGTTTTATTAATTAGATTAATTAAATCTTCTCTAAACATATTTCTACTCAAAACCTCATGGGTGCCTTTTGCGCACGTCTAGCCGCACGTACCGCGTTCCGTACGTGCTGCACTTGTATGCACTATGCATGTGCCTCCGAGTTTTTGGCTTTCGGGCTCTTGATGTCAGGCTCCGAATTTGCAATCAATTTCAACAATAAAACGATTGGGAAATAAAACTATAGAGACGCAGACAATGCAAGTGGCGTGAATGAAATAGTTAATTTATTATGGTGGGATATTGAGCTCCACATGCATCTCACATGCCTGCTTCCATGACATGGTGGTCTGCGAAGTATATATGTTTCAGGCATTGACAAAAATTAGCATAGAAAATGAGTAAACCATGTCCGGTTTGGGAGGGAAAAAAAAATAAAGAACTATATCAATATATCCGAACCATGTATAGTAAATCCTTTTTCCGATTCAATCCATATAGTCACAAATATGTACCCTAAAAATCAGACATAATATACCCATGGTCCATAGGTATTGCAACATTGGGTAGGTAGGATCAAATAGGCATGAAGGTCACAACCGTTTTAGCGGACATCATCGACCATGGTGGCTCATTTCTAATCAATAATAAGATCAGGTAAATTCCTCTAAAATACCTTCAACTATTGTATTTTTTCACTAAAATATATTAAAGTAAACTTTTACAATAAAATACCTTAAAAGATTGTTTTAAAGGAATTTTATTCCATTAAAATACCCTAATAACCATAGTCACAAAATTCGCGAATTATTCGGCGAATTCGCGAATAATTCGCGGATTTTTGATCAATCGCAATTTAATCGCCGTTGCCGAACGCATCGAATAATTCACGAATTATTCAAAAAAACAACGAATAATTCACAAAATCAATACCTAATGTCTCATATATTAATTTCTTGCTCGAAATCGAACATTTCACGAACATTTGCCGAATTCCCGAATCCGAATTTTCGATCTCGCCGAAATATAATGAATAACCGGCAAAAAAATTACTTATCCTAATAAGATATTCTTGGGGACCATCGCAAAATCCCGTCACCGATGATGCGACAAAGACAAAGACAAGAGAACAGCAACCCCTCTCCCCCCACCCCGGCACCCCCCGTTCCCAACCCAAATTTCACCAAATCACTTGCGTCTCAACTTAAAATACTCGCCTTCGTCGCTCAAAAAACCCTAGGGGTTTCCATCAATGAAGGCGGTGGTGATAACGAGCCATGGCGGCCCTGAGGTGCTCCAGCTCCTGGAAGTAGACGATCCCGTCCTCGGAGACGACGAGGTCCTCATCAAGGTCGCCGCCACCGCTCTCAACCGCGCTGATTGCGGCCAGAGGAAGGGCACCTACCCGCCGCCGAAGGGCGACAGCCCTTACCTCGGCCTCGAGTGTTCCGGCACTGTCATCGCCGTTGGCGGTGCCGTTTCTCGATGGAAGATCGGCGATCGGGTAAAATTAGGGTTTTTTGTGTGGATTTTGATTCTTGTGGTGGGGAATGGGGATTATGAGCTAGTCGACTTAGGGCACAATTTTAAGCAGAATGTTTAAGTAATGCATCTGGTTTCTGTTTGTAAAGTCGAGATCTTAAGCTATGTTACCATAAATCGCGATACCACTAGCGAATTGCAAATTGGAACTATAGTTCCCAATTCAGGAAGACTAGCACTCCGGATAGGAAGAATCACCGTTCCGATCAAACCTATTAAAAACTTATGTTAAATTAGACATATAATTGGTTTTATGTTAGATTATACTAAAAAATATGTATGTCTTAGCAAAAAAAAAAGTTGAATTATGTATATGTATATTATAGATCAATACATACACAAACATACAAACGATCCACAAATACTTCAATTTCTAGAATTATGTTTTCTGTCTTATATAAGCATATAGAGGAAGACTACCCTTACTGAACTGGGTTCCATAACAAGTGGCGATCCGCGTACCATAACGTTCCGCATTCCAAGTAACATTGGGCTTAAGCTTTGGGGGCTGGATACATTGAACATTGTTGTTCCACTTCTAAGGCATTATTAGGGCAATTTTAATTTTCCCAAACTAAAGTAATATACATTCGTAGTCCTCCTCATGTATTTATTTGATTCCAAAGTGAATCGATCACATCTGCGGGTATACCAGTATATATCTGTCAAGTATCAAAATGGTATTTGGGCCACATTTGATTGCTTCACATTTTGGAGATGAGAGAGAGAGAGAGAGAGAGAGAGAGAGAGGGAAAATGTGTCGAAATAGATAGCATCAGCTAAAATTGTAATTGTATCTTAATATGAACCGCAGTATATGAAGCATTGAGTTTCCATGTTGCATATACAAAATTTAGGGGCTTCTGTGGCTCTTTCAGCCAGCAATAAGTAACTATGGCTCATCACATCTCACTTCTTTAAAAATGGGGAAAAAATTGTGAGATCAATATGTTAATTAGATGGTGGTATAAATTAGAGTAACCTAGTTAGTTAGCTCCAAATGCTCAGCTTCATTGAACCACTGGTATAAAGATCGGTCAAAAATGTAAAATGTGGAATTGGCATCACATGAATCAGAACATCATCATCATCTTTGCAGTCTATTATACTATTAGAAAGCTAAAAGTGGGGCGGAGGATGGAAACTTTCTTCCGTTCTCACCCTCCATCAAAACTCCTAGCTATAATTGCTGTATTCATTGGGGCAATTGAACTGATTAAAAGGTATCAGGTTCCACAGTTTTCTCCTCTACCGAACAATAGAAATGTTATCACTACCATAACATGTGTTGTCCTTTAAAGCTACTAGGTGGAGACAAACCACTACACATATATATTTCAAGTCTAAGAAGATTTACTTAAACATAAGTGATGGTGTATGTGCCCTTCTTTCCATGCTAATTTGAAATTTGATTATGTAAGAGATTATACTGAGAATTTGGCGAGTAGTTGTTGTTGTTGTTGTTGTGTTTGCGGCCACTACATTCTTATGAATCAATGTTTTATGGAATATGCCCACTTTTTTCAAAAAAATCCAAAATGAACTCGACTATCTTTCGCCGATGGTATATAATAGCGGTATATCAGATGACATGCCAATTATAATAATATACTTGACTAAACCAATAGTTAACTATATAAAATAACTATTTTTAAAGAAAATATTATCATAAAAAAATAGAAATTCTTTCATGTAGTCGATGTTTATAAAAATTTACTTGATCATTTTTAGATCATGTGATGACTCCTTGCGCTAGGGTTTACTCCTCATAATAAATGAAGTTAAGTTCTCCAACTGCTGTGTTCTCAGCGTCAATGGAAATAAGGAAAAAGAAAATGTGAAATTAGGAATTGTTTTACAACATGTTAATCAACAGCTTAGACACTATCAAGGCTTTTCGCCCACCTCAATTGCTGCTCAAATTTAAAGAACCGCATTTAATCATCTTTTGTGTTCAAAGTGTTGGCAGGATCATTGATGTTATGATCCTTCAGTTAATAATAACATGTCATATAATCATAATCTTGCATAGGTATGTGCACTTCTCAATGGGGGAGGCTATGCAGAGAAGGTGGCGGTAAAAGCTGGCCAAGTCCTTCCCATCCCTCAAGGTGTCTCATTGATAGAAGCTGCGAGTTTTCCTGAAGCAGCATGCACTGTATGGTCAACCGTCTTCATGACAAGCCGGCTCTCACCAGGGGAAAGTTTCCTTGTAAGCATATTTCATCCTGTTCCAGATCTATTTTATTTTGTTTTCCTCAAGTTTTAGTTATCAGTATAAATTACTCTGCATTTGTTATTGTTGAGTCAATAGCTAACCAGAGCTTGACATGTGGCATACTCTGGTCTTCTAAATTAAATCAAATTTTAGGTTAAACCCTCCCCCCCCCCCCTCTGTTCTGTTTGAGTTAAATTAATGGTTTTTTTATGATTTTGTTAAGCAGAGATTGACCTGTGCCATGCTCTGATCTCTTACATTAAATCAAATTTCAGGTTAAACCCTCCCTTCTGTTTTGAGTTAAAATAATGACGATAAAGTCTAAAGTTGGAACTGGATCCAATTCTGCAATGCCTTGTTTCAGACATTTTTCTACACGAAAAAAATCATTATTTAATTGGAAAGAGTGATTGCCTGGTTTTTACAAATCAGGCGACAAAATTTTAACTAAGATTCTTTGATGGTAATTAGAAAAACTTATTGTTTGTGAATTGTGATAGACTATTGGTTGATAATTTGGAGGGAGGATGGATAATAAATTCTGAAAAACCACCTACAGTGAAATATCAGTGTATAAATTATGAGCGCACGACTTAGTTGGAAGTTAGTGAAATTGAGAGCACATTTCCTTTGTTATACCAGTTCTGCTATGGCGTTTGTTTTTATATGGATGCTTCAAATGCATTCTTTTAGGGTTAGTATAACACTTGCCTTATGCAAACAAATAAACTAAGTAACTAAAAAGAAAAAGAACATTGCATTTCCAATGTCATGCTTTCATCAACTATTGTTTACCAAGAGGTTTCAATGTAGGTATGGATCACTAACATTAAGCCCCCCCCGCCCTCCTGAAAAAAAAAGAAAAAAAGAAAAACACGTACACAACAAACAAACAAAAATAAAGAAAAAGGCTCAGCTTACTTCCTAATGTATTTATTTAGATTTTCCTCAACAGAATATACAACCTTCTAATCGTGAATTGATAGGTTGACATATCACATACAATGGCATGTTGTCAAATGCTAGCTGAATCGGTCAAGAATAAGACGAACTGTCTGGATTAATGTAAATTTTATCCTACTGAATTTTTCCATAGAAAATGGCAAGCTGAAACAATCAGACGTTTTAAGACAAATCTTTCGAATGTAGCAGTTCTTTTCAATGATTTTCTTAACATCCTTAGTTGAATTGCAGATTCATGGGGGCTCAAGTGGAATTGGCACGTTTGCTACTCAGATTGCCAAATATAATGGAGTAAGAGTTTTTGTAACAGCAGGTCTGATATTGTTTTTCTTTCTCTCCCTAAGTGTAAATTTTTGCCCATGAAATATATAATTCTTTCTTGTAATCAATTCGCCTCCAGGAAATGAAGAAAAACTAGATGCCTGCAAGCAATTTGGCGCCGACGTCTGCATTAACTATAAGACTGAAGACTTTGTTGCACGGGTCAAGGAAGAAACCAGAGGAAAAGGTATGCTTCTCTTGAAATCTATGATGCTTAAGTTTATCTTTGATGTCATTATCATAGTTGTTAATATCTTACGATATATAATACATATCTTACGATACGATATGAAAGGTTTTTGATACATATCGGCCCTCTGTATCAGAAAATCTATCATATCTTACGATATACGATACATATCTTGCGAAATGATACGTTGTTCTGATACAATATTTAACGACCTCATTATTATTTGGTCGAGTTTGGTTCTCCCAAATCAAGTTTAAAGATCTTTAAAATATAAAATTTCTCATCTCTAAAGTCCTAACTAATCTGAGCCGCATAACATAAGACTTTAGAAACTCCGGTCTCGTCCTCGGGTGCATGCATGAAGAAGAAATATGTTATAAGTTAAGACAATTAAGACTCAATGCCATGGTTTATATTAAGTACAATTTGCAACTGCAACTAGAAATGAGACAAAAAAAGAGTACAAAACAAGAGGCATATCATCCGAATTGTTTATCGAATAAGGAATCCAATGATTGATTACGGCGAAGAAAGGTCCTTACTTACTAGAAGACGCCTTTTGCATTGATATTCATGAATGCTTTAAAATTGACAAAGGAGGACCAAGTGGTAAGAAAAAAAGAAATGAGGTATGATGATATTATGTTCACTAGTTATTTTGTTAATAATTTTAAAATTCTTAGTTTTTTTAAACCAATTTTCGATAGGATCTCGAAATTTTGAATGTTATTCCAGAAAAAAAACCTTGCAAAAAAGAAAAGAAGATAGTCGAAGTGACGAAAGAAGAGAAGTTCGTAGAATACAAAAGTAAAGATAAGGAAGATGAGAGCATCCTTATCGACTATGATGATAGGCGTTGAATTAATAGGAGACTATTAATTGATTAGTAGTTTTGTTTGTTATTTTTTAGAAGTTTTTAATTTATGATGTGTGAACTTAGTTAGAAAATGTTACTACTTTTGAAACTTATGCCTATATCATCTGGATTACACTTTTCGACTATAGCACCATTTTGATTATCTAATTAATTTATGTGTTGTGATTGTTCAATTGACTTATGTTTCGTGTACTTTTTGTTTATTTATGTATATTGTGTCGGTTGCGTGACTGGGGATATACTAAACTTTTTATAATTATTTTAATTTATCGTCTCATATTACTAATTTAATCATATAATTATAGAAAATATAGTGATATGCCTAATTGCTTAGTTATTACATAAGTGATTATCATATCTTACGATATACAATACGGTACGATATACGGTATGATACAGAAGCAAAAACGATATACGATGCATATCATGATTTTACAACTTTGGTCATTATATCAGCAATCTCAAAACTTTTGGGCTGAAAGAAATGCCAAGATTAATTAATGATTATTAAAAAAGTTCTCCATCTTTGGTTGTCCTAAATTATATCTGTTTTGTGTTGCAATTTTGGTTCAAGTACTTAAGATGAATATAATTTCTACGGCATAAATTACTGTCTTGTTACTGATGATAGAAGCTTTATCAACATGTTTTGCAACTTTGTAATCAAGTCTTTTAAGCGGTAAAAAAATATTTTGGAGATGCTTAATGCTTAACTCTACACTCCAATTTGTAACATATCTCATTTCATACAGTCCATGAAATGTTATTGGGTAAAGTTACTGTCTATGAAGCATGGGTACGATCACAACACGAGCCATGACAAAATTTGTAAAAGCTAGGACACAGCGGCACATCTACATTAATTATCAATTTATAATTAGTTATGTGTATTAAACGAAATATAATTATTACAACAAAGACATGAAACAATGTAGCTTTAAAAGCACAACAAATGTTATTCAACTTTTGTTTTCACTCATATAATTCCTTGAGCATGCATTAAGTATACAAATATATGCACCAACAGTAGCACATAATAAGTGTAATCCATAAGATTTAAACAAAACAGATTGTTACCACTTAAATAGATCTTTCATAGACACGAATTGCCTTATTTTGAAACTTTACACTTAGCCTCATTTATCAAGAGAGGTTTGCAATATGTACTATTCTCTTCCCACAAAAGTATTATAGTCATTCATATCTAAATCAAAGTGTCTAACATGGTCAATATTGCCCGACACGGCTCAAACGTGTCAGAGATGGTTTCCAGTGTCGTAATCAAGTTCACGTGTTTCGGATGCGTGTTCGACTTGGACATGATGAGAAAAAGGAAGTGTCTGTGCTTCCTAGATTATTATTGACGTTTTCCATATTCCTTAACCAAAGAAAAAAAAAGCTCAAGACTTGAAGTTCCAATTGGTGCAGGTGTCGAAGTTATACTTGACAATGTTGGTGGCCCTTACTTTCAGCGCAACCTTGACAGCTTAAATATGGATGGGAGGCTTTTTCTTCTTGGTTTTATGGGAGGCGTAAATACTCAAGTGAACCTTGCATCTTTGTTTGCTAGACGCCTTACTGTTCAAGCTATCAGAATTTCAGTCCCATTTTGCTTTAAGGTCTTATTTATATGAATCAAAGATTGCAAAATTTACAATTCTTGCAAATTTGGATAAGTTTGAATACTAAACAAAATTATTTCAACTGATATTCAGGTTCATGTTTGTATGTGCTGGGAATTAGAATACTTTTATGGGTTTGACTGCATTTTGAAAAACATAATTATAAATAGGCTTAATTCCCAAGAACTACAAAAAAGGGTTTGACTGCATTTTGAAAAACATAATTATAAATAGGCTTAATTCCCAAGAACTACAAAAAACGTAGGGGCTGTGGCAAGCAACTTCCATATTCTTCTTTGATAATTACATAAAACTATCAAAGTGGAAGGACATCTTTAAACTTTTTTAAATTAGTTTGGTATCGAATAGTTAGTAAACAAGTTTGGTAGTTTATTAAATACTTGCTAAATAGTTTTGGTAGTTTGTTGAACATTTACTAAACAAGTTTGGTAGTTTATGGTTTTACTAATTTTACAAGTTTCCGTACATTTGGTGGTTTTCTGTAATTTTCAAAGAATTTGGTAGTTACTTGGAACAGATCCAAAGTTTTTAGTAGTTTTTAGGAATCAAGCCTTGTAAATAATTTAGAAAGAATCTGGCTATATTAAAACTTGGAATTGGCACCAGCACTCATAGTTATAGAATATTCAAACTTACAATTCATGCTTATAATTGACTAAAGCAAAATATATCTTTGTGCTTTCTACGACCAAATACCTAGGGATGATCTTAATCATATGGGAAAATTGTTTCCGGGCCTAGTTTAGAGAGATAACTTATTTTTAAATCCACGTATTTTCAAAATTGTGGGAAAACCCAATACTTGCAAAATATGGATGTTTGAAGCCCAAAATAGATTATGATTTTTATACTTAGAATTTTTTGTAAAAATTCCAGGTTTACCCCCGTTTTTTTAATCAAATACACATGATTATTCTCTCAAAAAAATTATTACCTACTATGGTTCGTTTCTTCCTTGGTGCTTCTTTCCTAATTCCTCATTTTTTTCTCGCCAATATTCTCTCCCTAAATTTTCATCTCCGTTTTAAAATCCTCATATCCAATTCAATTCCTTCAATTCCCCCATCACCATTTTCAATTTCTACATTTCCCCCTTCAAATTCCTAATTTTTATTCAATTGTCCTGATTCTTCTATCTCAACTCCCACGCCGTCAATCTCCTCTTATGTTTCTGGCATCTTCACTCCCATGAGAAGGATGGATTTGTGAATGAAAAAGGGAAGGAAGACGGAAATTAGGGCAGTCGATACTAAAGGGGGAAATCAGTAAAAAACTAGGGCACGAAATAATAGAGAATGCAAGTAACAATGAAGAAGATGAGTTTAGAAAAAAGATGGTTTAGAAAAAAGACAGGGCAAATAATGATAAAGAGAATAATAAGGAAGCCATGGAAAACTATATGTACATAATAAAAAAAACTCATGTTCTAATTTCTTGAGAAATCCAAAAAATCCCATATTCTAATATCATAAAAATATTTAAATGGTATTATAAGCAATGCATATATAAATATGTATACAAATCAAGGTTTGGGTTTAAAACAATGTCAAAATATATTTTCGGGTTTTTTCATAATTTTGGAATTTTATGGATTTAAAAATAAATTGTATCTCCAAATTAGGCCAAGGAACAATTTTCCCTAATCATATTCAATTGTTATGCAGACCAGTAGAACTGGTACAGCCAAAGTAGGCTCTGTTTTCTTTGGAGTTATGATAACCATTTTTTGCTATTAAGAAGAACCATAGTCACAAATTCATGATTCGGGAATTATTCGGCGAGGTCGAAAATTCGGATTCAGGGAACTATTCGGAAAAAATCGGCAAGTATTCGGGCAAGTATTCGAGAAATGTTCGGAAAGGATTTCGAGCAAGAAATTAATAGATGAGACGCTGGGTTTTAATGCTGCGAATTATTCGTTGTTTTTGTGAATTATTCACTGTTTATTTGAATAATTCACGAATTATTCGTGAATTATTCGAAGCATTCACTAGCGGCGATTAAATCGGAGATTTAATCGACCGATTAAAAATTCACGAATGCACCGAATAATTCGCGAATTATGTGACTATGAGAAGAACTGTTACCTGTAATTCCATTAATTTAAAAAAGAAAAAAAAAACACAAGTAAAGTGTTGGATGTTTTTAGGAGTTATTCTAGAGTACGTGTGCCCTTGAGTTTGCTTTAAAAAGTTGGTCTAGTAAAATATTGTTTGGTTGGTCATAATTATCGACTCCATGTCTTCCGCTCTATTTGCAGCTGTGGAAATTAAAATTAGAGTGGATTTTCAATTATCGTGCTTTTTAAAATTTATGCCAAGATGAATGCAGTTATTTCGACTCCAAAAACAAAGCAAACAGGTTAGATGACAAAATTTTGGAGTTAAGTTATATATTCATGATCGAGTTTCCTTATACCACTTCAGTTGTTTGTTGAGAGTAACAGAGAGTTTCGGGGACTTAGAAATCTTTGTAAATAGTGTTCATCTATCTACTTCATTCTCACTCAACAAGTTATGCTTACTGTGATTTCAGCTGCGGGACTGAGGAGCAGAACCCCGGAGAAAAAAGCGGAGATTGTTCGTGAGGTTGAGAAGCATGTGTGGCCAGCTATAGAAGCCGGGAAAGTGAAGCCTGTTGTTTATAAGTCTTTTCCTCTCTCTGAAACAGCCGAAGCCCACAAACTTATGGAGAGCAGTGCTCATGTTGGGAAGATACTGCTAATTCCATGACCTCAAAAAACAAATAATTCGCACAATATGTTGTATGAGATGATGTTTGTAAGATTGTGTGATTTAGTCATGTTGTATGAACTTTGTGTATTAAAGAGTTCATAAATAAATGATGGAGAGCAGCATTTATAGAATTGATGTTTATGGCGGATAAGTGCTTGGCAAAACCCACCGAAGTTTATTTATTAAGTATTTAGTTATACAAAGACTACCGTTATTAAGCAAAAGACCCCGGCATGCTTGAGAGCTGTCATAAAACCATTGATATTTTCAAAATTATTAGGAAGAGCTTACTGTTCAAAATCTTTGTAAAAAAGCCTTGGGCCATATTTCATTTTGGTATTTATTCCCTTCAAATGCAAATATCACAAGCAACTAGTAATTGAGCCCATTGGTTTTTTGGCAAGAACAAAAAGGCCAGGGGTTCTACGAGTTTGAACCGGGCTAGGGGCTTTTTGATAATTTACCCATTTATTAATCAATATTAAAATGTAATTTCATTCTACTTTTGCAATTTAATATTTAGTTCTTAATGATGGGAATGTTGACAATTTATCACTGCTACGGAAGTAAATTTGACGAATCCGTCCTTTCCCTTTCTTTTTCCTTTTTAGTTATAATTTAGTTAATCTACTACCAATGTCAATCTAATTACATGGTTTCGTTGAAACATAAGAGATGCGCAAAATGGGGCTGCCTAAATGCCAAAACTTACAACACTGCCCATTCCCTAAAGCATGCTACAGCAAAAAATGTACAAAATTTCACATAATGATAGCAGCAGTTCTAGAAATTTTCTCAACGTGATCTTTCATTTGAGCTGCATTGATGCCCGAAAAAACACGGTGTAACAATTGAAACAAACGTAGCAATGAAACGACACCAAAAAGAAATTAAATAAATAAATACTAATAGATGAAGTTACCAATGGATCAAGTCTCAATTTGTAATTATTGGGGTTAAAAATTACACCCCGATTGACCAAGTAAAAGTCAAAGTCAATCCCAACCCAAGTAGGCTCGAGCCCAAGCAGACGGGTCCAAACCAAAGCCAAGTGCGCCTAAGCCCAAGTCAAGACCAATCATGGAAGGAGCTGGCTCCCAAAATGGAGGCAATAAATTAGTCTAAATGCAATTTTTAGAAATAAATGTATGTGAAATGGACAAAAAGCCAAATTTTGTAAACCCTGTGGCTTATATACAAAAAGAAATAAGCACATAAAACATGGGGTGGCACAAGTGCCATTTGGTAAAGCTCAAGGGGCTTTATGCAAAATGTGTAGCCTATATAGACAAACATGATAAAAAATCAACGACGGCTTTTCATTCTCTAAAAAATTTTAGGGTTTGTGACTCCATCTCCTTTTTCTCAAGTTCACCCTCTTTCTTTTCATTTCCATTTAAATTAAGAGTTTAACTCTTTTTTTCCCAAAAATAAATAATTTTTCACCAGAAAACCCTTGAAGGATAGCTCAGATCTTCCATCAAATCTCTAAAAAGAGAGATTTTAAGTCCTACCATCTTTTCTTCAAGATCCAGCCAACGGTGAGGAGGAAGGAGACACATCTCCAAAAATCCCATTTTGGGGAGATCCAAGACTCAAGAGAAGATCCAGGACTTAAGAGAGAAGAAAGGGGTCCTTTATCATCATCTCCGAAAATCTCTCAGGAGTTTTACGCCGAACAAGAATCCCTTCTTTAGGAGTTTAACTACAAACCAACTTTTGAAGAGCTCAATTCCAAGATCCAAATCTTTGAAGAAGTTGAACCCCAAAAACCTAGATCTTTTAGGAGTTTAACTCCAAAAAAGATCCATTCTTTTAGGAGTTTAACTCCAAAAGTCAATCGGGAGTTCAACTCCCAGTCCAGAGGCTAAGCCACTTTTTCCGCGGGCGTCCAACGCCCACATGCAGGGTACGTGATCCCCTGGCGCCCTCCGCCCACAAGCCATGCACGTGAACCACTGGCCCCCAGCGCCCGCATGCCGGGCGCGTGGCCCGCTGGCGTCCAGCGTCCGCGTGCAGGACGCGTGGCCCGCTGGCGCCTAGCGCCCACGCACCAAGCACGTGTACCGCTAGCGCCCAGCGATCGCGTGTAGGGCGCTTGACCCGCTGGTACCCAGCGCCCACACGCCACGCATATGGCCTGCTGCCGCCTAGCGCCCACATGCCATCTCGCGCGTCCTTAAAACGCTCCTCACTCCCTTTTTTCCCACACGCTCCATACTCAAAACACATCCCCGTCAAAAAAATTTTCTAATGGGACGCTGCTCCCACACCCCGCAAGAGAGCTGCTAGCCCTCTTGACCCCCAGCACGCTATTCGGGTAGCGGGACCCTCGTAAACTCTGTGAGGACCCCGATATACCCAAAACCCCTCAAGACACACGCATACACATACTGTACATTGAGTTCACATGACCAGTTTGACCCGTCAATCGAAAGTTGTTGGCTATAGTGTCCTCAAGTCAATTATTGTAATCGCAGACATGCGATTGTGATGATTGAGGGAAGACCTATACAGGTAGAACAGTCTTACTCAAAATGATAGTATGCTATCTGGTTTGTCTTTATCATCATGTACATGCATTATGTGGTATTACAGATCACTATTACATGTTGATAGAGCCCATAAGATTCTTTCTTGATTACCAGTATTATGATGACGATCATATACGTAGGAGCTGGGTGGTCTATAAGCACATCCTTAAATGTCCCTATTCGAGAGAGTATCGAGATTGGGCATCAATACTCCGGAGTAGACTAGTGTACACTTTTCGAGCACCGACGAGGGGCGGAGCCCGGTCTCACAAGCCATTGGTGTCAGTTAGTCACCTAAGATAGTATACAGGTGCTCATTGGGTTATGAGTTACACTGGACGGACTCGCCGAGAACATGCTTGATGGTATTATACATATTGTCAGATAGCAGTTCTCAGGTGACATGTGTACAAGTTAGTCTGTCGACCCGAGATCGTCATTTGACTCGTGCAAGTTCCCACTATGCTTTGATTACTACCCTACCACGGAGGAGTCGTGCAAACAGGTTTTAGTTGGGTACAATCCCGAGCCACATGGAGGCAGTGAGCGAATCGTCGGGGATTCGTCTCTTCCGGTATTGTGGGTTGATGTCGTGCTGTGCATGGGTGGCCATCACCAGAAATCCTTGGCCAAGATAGACGAGAATTGCTGATTTGGATCAGTAGTTTCTCAGTGGGTGATGGGATTCATACTGACACGAAATATTGCGTTATTAGGGGTGTAACAACCGAGTCTAGTTATACCAATTCCAGTTACCGTATGTGTTGTTTATGGTATTTAGTTCATTTATCATGTTTGGTTGCAAAATGGTAATTTACTTTATATTCGACCCGTTTACTTGAGCTCGTTGTTTTCCTAATTATAGATTACGCTAACATTTAATATTCTTACATATAACCATTTAAGTCATTTAAAATAATTTAAAAATACTTGATATGGCCTGCTTGATACCCCTAACCCTGTGGTAGCATCCTTGCATCGTGTTTTCGTCCCGTTCAGTAAAACGGACGTGTTTGGACGGCTACGCGCACGTACGTGCGTCCGTTCTTTGGGGGTATGCATTTCTGTTACAAAGTCCTTCATTTTAATTCTTGGAACCTGCTAATAATTTTTACATTCCAAATCCAAACTTTTGGACCCGACCTGGACGCATTTCTGAATTATTTTGTATTCCACCAAATTCTGATTATTTTAATTTTCCTTAACTCATTTTAATTTTCCTTAACAGCCTCAGTTATTTGCAACCAGCGAGAATATTTTTATGCAACCAAAAATATTTTCCATTACTTCCCTAGCCAATGAAATGGTTTTCTAAAACTATTTAAAATCTTTTTATATTTTTATAATCTATTCTCTTTTTCCCCCTAACCAATCATAACCCTCTCTTCCATCGCTGCTGGGCCCACGACACCCTCTCTCTCTCGCTTTTCTCCTTCTCTCTCTTATTCTTTCTCTCTCATCCCCGCTACAAAACAATTCTCTCTCTCCTTCTCTTTCTCTCTCCTCGCGCTTCTCTCTTCCTCTCTCTTCTCGTACCTCTCTCTCTTCTCTCGCGGTGAGAAAGGATCGCGTCACCTCCCGAGCTGCTATCATCACATCCCTTATATCTTCTCCTTCTCCTTCTTCTGTTCTTGAAAGATCTGCGACCTCGCCACGAGAACCCCAGCGCTTCACCGCCTTCCTCAAACCCTAACTCCATCTCAACCCCAATCGAGCCTCGTTATCCCCTCTCCTCCTCTCCGTCTTCTTCTTCTCTTTTCTCCTCCCGAGCCACTCTCCCCCTGCACAAACCCACCAAATACCCAGTAACCCAACCTCACCGGTCGTCGCCGACGACCCCAGCCTCGCACCCACCATCATCAACGTCTCGTTTCCTTCCTCCCCTCTACCTCAGCACCTCTACAGACCCTGCGCAGGCCCTGCAATAAAACACAAAAACCTAACCCTAACGCAACCCTAACTCATCACCCGAGCACCTGCACCCTCGCCGGAGCTCCGCCGATCCTCACCGGCGACGCTGTCATCCCTCTGCAATCCAGTGACAAGGATACCTGACCTGTGTGATCCCATCGTGCGTCGTTTGGACTCATTCCGTGTACCGTGCGTGCATCGCGACCTTTCTCGCCGACGTAAGACGTTCCGTTTCCCGTATCACGATCTGTCGAGGCAAGTGAAACTTGCTACATGCTATTTTAATTACTATATATGCTATTTAAATTTCTATATGCCTATCTGAGTGCACATTAAACATGTAGTTTCCATTTAATATCATAATTCCATTTTAACATTCGACGTTCCGTTATATCATGTTAGATTCATAGTTCGAACCATACCAGACTGCATTTAGTTTTATTATACATAGTACCCGCATGCATATCTAAATCTTATAACAATTATGTGCATAGCCCACAATACCCCTGTTATACTTTATATCTGTCGGGCGACCGTTCGCGTACATCTAACCTGATTTATAGTCCATTGCATCTTTAAATTATTTAATACATAATAACATGATTTTAACATCCACATTGGTTGTGCTGTAGTTAAGTAATGTTGAAACCATCCCTTAAACGCAAAATGATAACCGTGCATCGATATAATTTAATCTGTAACTATTTGCTTATCATTTACCTGACCTAGTTTATTGTTTTGATAGTACTCATGCTTGTTCATTTATAATCTTGTTTATGTTAGTTTGATTATGAGCACCCATATGACATCTTGTGCTTCCTGACATGACCTGTTGCACTGCCTACTCGATTTGACATGGTACCGTACACTCTTGACATGACACCTAATTACACTACTTGACTTGACCTGATGTACCATGGCTTTACCTGTTACCTGATCTGGAGTCTAATACCAACAAACCTGACCTGTAGTCCTTACGGACCGTTCCTGTTGTCTATCCAGACAAACCTGTACCTGCCTGATCCTGTGTTGGCATTAGCTCTAGATTATTTAATACATGACTTGACCACATATAACTTGGGGGTATGGGGAAATCAATGATAAAACCTGACTTGTAACTCGACAGTTGCTTGCTTTTACTGATCAGTTTTAGAAGCTAGGCCCGCCTCGGGATGATGCTGCTGACATCGTTCGTCTTTACCCTTTCCTTTTAGTGCCTAGCGGCACGTCTCGGTTTCAGCCTGAGAGTCTTAGACCGTGGTCCCAGGCATACACGGGATACTATTGAGTTACATCGATGATTCATCAAATTGATTTCAAAGATTTGAGAGTAGATAACCCAATAGACCAGTTTAGTTTACTCACTGCACACTACCCTTCACTGCCCTGATTTATATTACTGTTACACCTGCTTTACCTTTTATGAGTATACTTGCATGTCTTGATTACCCTGTTTATATTTTATTGCTTTATGACATGATGCGCTGACGTCTGGGTTTTGCATGGCCGAGATTCCGTACCTTCGCTGCAGTCCGAGCAGGAGTACTTCAGCCAGCAGGCTGAGCAGTGAGGACCCATTAGTAGTTAGTTCTTTTACTTTTCAGCATTTTATTCCTGATGTGAGCCCGCATTATGGGACGTACATTCCAGTTATTTTGTATTGGATCTTTTGCTTCCGCATTATTATTCTTGACTCATTTTATTTTGGCTTATGAACATGTGCTAGATAGTTTTCCTTTTGTTCTTGATATCTCTACAGCCGTAATGTGACTGTGGAAGGATAATTCATATCCACAGGTAGAATGGTTGGCTATGTCGCGTGCTTACCTTAGCGTACTCTGGGAAGCGGGGCGTGACAAGGGGTCTAAATTTATCCACCTCTAGACCCGATATGCGATACTCTTAGATGTGTTAGTTGTATGTATGCCCTAGAGGCCAGTATTGTACAGATGATGTATATTATATTGGATGCTTGGATATATCTAGAGAGGACTTTCTTGCTCGATATGATAATATGCTAGTTGTATGTATGCCCTAAAGCCCTTAGGATGTGTACTTGACTACCGGGACTATGATGCAGATCATACTAGTGGGGCCATGGTGGTCCATAAGTTCATCTTTTAATGTTCCTAGTTGTGGGTGTATCGAGACAGGGTATCGATACACCAGAGTAGACTAGCGTATACGCTTCTCGACCCATGAGATAGGCGATAGATGATCCCATATCTATTGGTGTTTGACATCAGAGATGGTATACGGGTGCTCAGTGGAGACTGGGTACACTGAACAGACTCGCCGAGAACTCCCAGATGGTATTATACATCACGTCAGATGGCAGTTCTCTGGTGACACTTGTACAGGTTAGTCTGTAGACCCGAGATCGTCATAGAGTCTTGTGTGAGTCCCACTATGCTTTGATTTCCACCTTACCACGTCCAAAAGGGCAAGTAAAACGGTGGTTTTTGGGTACAGTCCCGAGTCACATGGAGGCAATGAGCGATAGGAGGGGTTTCGTCTCTCCCGGTATTGGGGGTTGATGTTGCGCTGTGCTCGATTGGCCATAACAGGGAAGTCCCTGGCCAGGGCTGTTTTAGAGATTTACTGGTAAGTGTTACCAGTAGTTTCTCAACCCGTTATGAGCCTCACATCGGCATGACTTATCGGTTATTGGGGTCTGACGTATACCACCCCTACACTTGATATGCAACATATCAGACGAGGAGACCGGACTGTACGGCAAGTGTTACCGTCAGGCTTTTGCAGGAGTTGGAGCGGGCTTGCTTGCTGATCTTCTGATCGCTCAATACCCGGGTAGCCGTTACGTCTAGCTAGTACCGCTGACGGCTTGTGGGTGCTTGATGTAATCATCACCTACTGCCGGCGTATTGACGAGTCTTTAAAGTCCTACATAGAGATTTTACTGGCTCAGGCAAAACGAAATAGGAGCACATATGTGATATGTGCGGGACCGAGAATAATGCGTATATGAGATACCGTATTCTATTCTCGCGACTTTTGTATCGGTCGGTTATATATGATATAGCCGGTTTGTCGAATCAAGTATTGATTTGATAAGTCAATACATTGGATGTTAGTCGGTTATATATGATATAGCCGGATTATTAAGTCAAATGTTGATTTAATAATTTAGTGTATAATTGTATATGTGATATACTAATAAAACCCCAATATCATAATTAGAATGGTGTATATTTTACACACCCATGAATGATGTATCAACAACCATGATACAATAATCAAAACACAAATTAATATATATCACATATATATTAAGTTGTGCATAAGTGAGAAAAACAAATGCTTAAGTGAACCAATGTTAGTTAATATAATTGTATATCACATATACAATTATATTAACTAACATTGGTTCACTTAAGCATTTGTTTTTCTCACTTATGCACAACTTAATATATATGTGATATATATTAATTTGTGTTTTGATTATTGTATCATGGTTGTTGATACATCATTCATGGGTGTGTAAGAAATACACCATTCTAATTATGATAGTGGGGTTTTATTATTTAAGGTAATTACAAAATAAGTGGAGGTTTTGTCACAAGCATGAAGCTTGTAGAAGCTAGGGTTTGCTTTGACAAAGTCCACTCACTTTGTTTTTACCTTAGATATTTAGTAACCTAACCATCACACTTAGCCATGGTTATGGCTCTACATGGGTTAGTATATGATACACCCACTCACCCATGGTTAGCTCACTCACTTGATCATTATCCTCATCTCATTTTTGTTCATCTTCTTTCATGAGCTAAAAAGCTCTCTAGGTTTTGATTAAGTGAGAAGGTAAAGTAAGAAAACAAATTCTAAAGTGAACCTACTTCCTATTTCTCCATTCTCTACTAGATTAGCACTTTAGTATAGGGTTTTTGCTTCACTATTCTTTTAGTTAGTGAGGTAGTAGCTTGAGTTGGCATCCCCTCGACGCAGATCATTTTCGGCCTCGAAGACTTCAAGCAAGGTCGTTCCTTTCGCCTCGTGAAGCCATGCAAGAGTCCGGGAGATCCACGATCGCAGCAAAAGGACTACAACAAGAAGCTTATGAAGTGAAGGACCGACCTACAAAGGTTGTATTTCGTTTTCACTTAGTTGTAAATAGTTTACTTTGTTTCCGTATTCTATTTCTAGCTAACGATTCTAGTTTAGAGTTCTTTTTCACGGCAAATTTTTTTAAATGGCATGGACGATGCCTCCCGAAACCTTGCTGCCGTCGAGAGGAACCCTACAGTGGTATCAGAGCCTAGCTAGGAAATTATACGGATAATGTTAGATTACGAACACGAAACAAACTCCGAACTTGAAACCCAAAAAATTCATGTTTCTGTCGAATTTTAAACGAGCCCTAAAAATTTTTTAAACATGTACAGAGTCATATATATATGATAATATGAACACTGAAGAAATCCAGAGCCATTTTGAGCTGTTTGGGCCGGCCACACCCCCCATACCGGTCCAATCAGAGCACCCCCCTCCAAATTTTTCCAGTGTTCTGTTACTTGGGTTTTGGTACTTTAGGTGTTGTTTATTTTTGCTAAATTGTCATGTGATGTTAATTTACTATAATAACAACTCGGAGTGTTTCGTAGTCGTATTTAACTATTTTCGGTTTATTTTAGACGATATTAAAATGTTCAATCGAATGTCAAATACCCACTTTTTCCCTTGCCGGAAAATTTTCCAAGTGTTGGATTTTACCCGTAGTTAAAAAGCTTTCAAAGATCATGCAAGTTATGCGATGGACCCTCTAGAAGAACAAAACCTTAACTCGATTATGTGACCGTCAAAACCGCCACTGAACCCTCGAGTTTGTGGTGGTTCAACGGTGCCACATGTAAGGCGTTGGTTTGGCCCTTCTACGGCTGGTTCATTGATGCTGTGGCGTGTGCTGAATTACTTTAAACTACGCTTAAGTGTTGAGTTTTCTGGGTAATTTTGAGTGTTTAATGATTCGATTGGAATGTTTAACATCGTCTAGTTTTCTCTTCATGTGATGTTATGTGCTGCTGGATATATTATATTGGATCGTCGCGTTTTGAATAGCCGGGGGGTTTTATGTGAGATGAGAGTTTTATTTTCATTCATGTAAAATTAAATGTATGTAATATTCTTTTATTGGGGCACTTCCGGATTGAGATTGGTGTCACCATTTGTATATTATTTACTTTTCCGCACTAGGATATACCCAAGGAGGAGAGCACAAGTAACCGGGTTCTAGAGTCCAGTGGGAGACCAACTCAAGGAGTTGAGTCCGGATCTTCTAACTTTAGAATTGGAAGGGTTGCTTGCCGCTCTCGTAGGGGTCTAGGGGTGTGGGTTTGGCTATTCATCGCGACCGTGGAATCCGTGTTTTGTATAGGCTCAAAATAAAACACGGACCTCCTACTATATCCAATATTTCATATGTTTCTTCTGCTGCGATATCTGTGATGTGATCATTTTATATGTTGAGATGGACACTGTATATAGTATATATGATATATTATATAGACGTTACTTATGTTTTACACCCGTACTAGCCTTATCCCTCTCTGCTGTTAGTCACCTAACCTAACGGTGCATGAGGGGACATCGAGACGAATGCGGATGGCATAAGTGTACGCCGTATTTATCTGTAATGTTTATGTGACTTAATTGATGGGACTTCATTAATGTGATTAATGAAAGAAAAGAAACCTAAAAGATGTTGTAGAATCAAATTTTCAAAAAGGGTAGCTACAGTTTTTACTTCGCATTGTAATATATATGATATATCCCGCACCTTATTCGATGAGGAAAGAGCCGAGATCCCTTCACCGGGAATGACCTCTTTAGCAGAACTGGCGGATGCTACAACACTCGGTTTGTCTTTTGATTGCTTTTGGAATTTTGCTTTGTATAGTGATATATATGATATATCCCGCACTTTATTCAATGAGGAAAGAGCCGAGATCCCTTCACCGGGAATGACCTTTTTAGCAAAACTAATGAAAGCCTCAAAAGCACTCCTTTTTTCAAAACTCACTTGTTTCTACAACGATATCAAGTTCAATACGCAATAGGTTTTCTGAAAAACCTGTCATAGCCCTCTGTCATTTCAGATAAGTAGTATATAGTATTCGTGTTACATTTGTTGGCTTTCGTCAAGGTGTAGTGTGCGGTAGCTATATACTGCTTATCTGCTGCATATGATGCGATTGGATTAGGGTAGTCGTACGACTTTGTTGGCTTTCGTCAAAGGTCGTGCGGATGGGTTTGATTCAATCAAGAAATGTACGGGTTGAACTTGACCGACGGGCTATAGTTTGTTGGCTTTTGTCAAGGTCATCACACGTTAGGGGCAAAATATTATCGGGAATTTCAAGTGTTGAACTTTGCAATGAGATTGCATGCCTTCTATGAGATAGTTGGATCCCGATACCTACTGCGAGTAATTGTTACTCCTGGGAGATTTTTATACAGGACAATTAGCCGATCAAGTAGGTGTCTAGAAAGGTGTCAACGGGGTTATTCCTCTGGGAAAACGATGTTTATTTTAAGTAGGTCCGTGCGAAAGCACGGGAAACCTCCCTCAAAGTACCGACACTGGCCTGACTGAAAGATTGGCGAAATTGTAGGGTGTAATTAATCCCAGCTAGTCTTTCCTTTTAAGGTTTGAAGGAAGATTTGATAAAAACAGTGGGAGTCATCCTGATTAGATAAAATAATAACCAATCTGATCTTGCAAGAGCATACGCTAAAGTGTTTTCTTCTCTCTCTCTCCAGGTAGCGACCATATCATGCCTTAATAAAGATAATAATATGGATGTATTGACCGAACCCGCATGTTATATTGTGCTGGGGAACGTTGGTTCCGTTCTTTCTTATAAAAGTTATAAGACTGAACAAGATATAGGGGAATACCAGGATTCCCATGCCACCCGAATGAAAAAAGTACATGTTGATGCATTTTCTTCGGGTGTATTCGTTACAGAAAATTGTTTCTCCATTTACTCTACGTCCTGGGTATTAGATACCGGGTCAAGATCCCATATATGTAATCTATTACATGGGCTTAAAAAAGATAGAGAACTTGGAGAAGGTGATAAAGACATAAGGGTTGGTAATGGTGCAATTGTTGCAGCTAAATCCGTCGGGGAATATCACCTTGTATTACCAACTGGTAATACATTGATTCTGAAGGAATGCTATTACATGCCGAACCTGATATGCAACATTATATCGGTTTCTTTGTTGTCCAAAGAGGGATATAATTTTGTATTACAGGATAATGTTATCAACATTTTCCTGAACCAAAAGTTGGTTGGATCAGGCACGTTGTGCAATGGCATTTATGTTCTAAATCAATCAACGGTTCTGAACATAACAAACACACACAAGAGGAAGAGTTCAGAAATGAACGAATCTTTCTTGTGGCATTGTAGACTTGGTCATATCAATGCGACACGGCTAGCTAAGTTGCATAAAGATGGATATTTGAAACCGTTCGAGTTTTCATCTTATGATACTTACCGGTCATGTTTCAAAGGCAAAATGACCAAAACTCCGTTTACGGGACACGGAAAAAGAGTTACTGAACTCTTGAGACTAATACATAGTGATGTATGCGGTCTCATGTCTACACATGCCAGGGATGGTTCTTCGTACTTCATTACATTCACTGACGATCTCTCAAGATACAGACATATGTTCTTGATAAAACACAAGTTTGAAACTTTTGAGAAATTTAGAGAATATAAACAAGAAGTCGAGAACCAAACCGGGAAAAGTATTAAAATCCTTCGATCTGATCGAGAAGGTGAATACTTGAGCAATGAATTCCTAGACTTCCTAAAAGAGAATGGGATTCTCTCTCAGCTGACTCCTCCATATACACCACAGCATAATGGTGTATCGGAACAGAGGAACCGCACCCTATTAGATATGGTGCGCTCTATGATGAGCACAGCTGAGTTACCTATTTCCTTCTAGGGGTATGCACTTGAGACAACCATACATCTATTGAATATGGCCCCCCACCAAATCTGTGCCTACCACTCCATATGAGATATGGAAAGGGAAGAGACCATGTCTTAATTATGTTAAGATATGGGGTTGTCCAGCCTATGTCAAATGACAAAATCCGGACAAACTCGAGGCACGGTCTGTTCTAAGCAAATTTATAGGATATCCCAAGAATTCACAAGGGTATATTTTCTACCACACCGAGGAACAAAGGGTGTTTATTTTTCGGCATGCCACCTTTTTAGAAAAAGAATTTCTTGTAAAAGAGATTAGTGGACATGAGGTGGAACTGGAAGAGGTTCCAGCTACAAAAGCTGCAACAGAAGATTTGGTGGAACCAGAGGATTCGGTAGTTCCCAATGAACTCCAGCCACTCCGCCGATCTAGTAGGGTTTCTCACCCACCTGAGAGATACTACGGTTTTCTCATGGATGGTGGGAGCGAGGATTGCATCATGGAAGATGATGACCTAACTAGATTCGAGCAGGCTATCACGAGTGGAGACTCAGTGAAATGGCTGGATGCAATGCGATCCGAGATGGAATCCATGTACACTAACAAAGTATGGACTTTGGAAGATACTCCTGAAGGGGTAAAACCCATTGGGAGCAAGTGGATCTTCAAGAAAAAACTTGGTGTAGATGGGAAAGTGGAGACTTTCAAAGCTAGACATGTTGCAAAGGGTTTTCGTCAACGACCAGGTGTGGATTATGACGAAACCTTTGCTCCGGTGGCTATGCTTAAATCTATCTGGATCATGCTTTCCATCGCTGCATATCATGACTACGAAATCTGGTAAATGGATGTTAAGACCGCCTTTCTAAATGGTGATTTAGAAGAGAGCGTGTACATGACTTAGCCGTAGGGCTTCGTAGCTAGTGGAAGCAGCAGGAAGGTATGCAAGCTGCTTAATTCCATCTATGAATTAAAACAAGCATCGCGGAGTTGGAACATCTGCTTTGATGTCGTTATCAAAGAGTTTGATTTCATCAAAAATATAGATGAATCTTATATCTACAAGAAGGTGGCAGAGAGTAAGGTTGTCTTCCTCGTATTGTACGTGGACGACATACTCTTGATAAGAAATGACATTCTTATGCTGCAATTGGTCAAGCTCTTCTTATCACAAAGATTCTTAATGAAAGATCTAGGGGATGCCTTTTACATCTTGGGGATTAAGATCTATAGAGATAGATCTAAACGGATACCGGGATTGTCCCAATTCAGGTACATTGACACCATACTAAAGCGGTTTAGTATGGAAGAATCCAAGCGTGGGTTTTTACCCATGATCTCTGGGCTCACTCTCTCCAAAGAGACGTCTCCCAAGACTGATTTGGAGAGAGCTCACATGCAAGGGATACCCTATGCTTCGGCAGTAGGCTCTATCATTTACGCGATGCTATGTACTAGACCCGATGTAGCACACTCACTAAGTGTAGTGAGTAGGTATCAAGCTGATCCTGGAGAGAGTCACTGGACAGCTGTGAAGAGCATTCTCAAGTACTTACGAAGGACTAAAAAGATGCTCTTGGTGTATGGTAATGGAGAACTCCAAGTGGAGTCCTTTACCGATTCGAGCATCCAGAGTGATAACGACGACTCTAAGTCACACTCGGGATTTGTCTTCACCCTTTACGAAGGGGCGGTAAGCTGGAAAAGTTCCAAGCAGGAAACCGTGGCAGACTCGACGATGGAGGCTGAATACATCGCTGCCAACGATGCTGCCAAAGAGACTGTCTGGATCAAGAAGTTCATTACTGAACTTGGAGTGGTTCCATCTATTGAGCATCAAATACCTTTGTATTGTGATAACAATGGAACGGTGGCTTTGGCCAAGGAACTCAGGTCCCATCAGCGATCCAAACATATTCTGAGGCGGTATCACCTGATCCGGAAGATAGTTGATCGCCGGGAGATCGAGGTCAGGAGGGTTGGCACGAAGAACAACACAGTGGATCCACTCACGAAAGCCATTCCCCAAAGCTAAAATTAGAAATCTATCACCTTTAACACGAACCAAATTACCGTCAAAGAACAATGATCCACGACAGGTCCGCGATTCGACGTGATAGAGAGATATGAATATCGACGGAGCAAATACTTCCTACGATGCAGAGATTGAGAGCAACTTCCTCTTGTAATCTAAATTCAAAGAATTTGTACTTGTAATGTTGATTAATAAAGGTAGATCATTTGCTTAATTATTTCGCATTTACTTTTCGCATTTAAATTTCTGCATTATGATTTCCTTCTCTATCTCTTCTTCTTCTTCTCCAAATATGCGTGAGTAATTCTCCGCTTGATAGGGTGTCCCGCCCCGCTTCCCAGAGTACGCTAATATGGGCACGTGATATAGCCAACCATGCTACCTGTGGATAGGAAATATCCTTCCACAGTCACAGTACGGCTGTAGAGATATCAAGAACAATAATAAACTAACTAATGCATGTCCATAAGCCAGATAAAACGAGTCAAGAATAAAATAATGCGGAAGCAAAAGATCCAATAAATAAAACACCTGGAAAGTAAAACTGGATAGCAACAGAATCCTCACTGCTCGGTCTAACAGCGGCAGTGTTCCTGATCAGTCTGTGACAAGGGTAGAGTATCTGGGTCATGCAAAACCCAGACGTCAGTGCGTCATAACATCAATAATAATATAATTAGTGGATAACCAGACATGCAAGCACGAGTATGAACCATAATATAGGTTTAGCAGTAACATAAATAAGGACAGTGAAGGGTAAGGCACAGGTGAGGTGCAGTGATCAATCTAATCTGTGCTACTAGGTTATCTTATTCTAAAGTCTGTTTGAAATCAATTAGTGTACTCCTCCATGTAACCCAAAAGAATATGTCTCGTTATCCCCCGGGACCACGGATCAGGTAGTGGGAGTCACGAATGACTCTGTCCCGTTATCCCCCGGGACCACAGATCAAGTAAGAATCACGAATGATTCTGTCCCGTTATCCCCCGGGACCACGGATCAAGTAATACCCTTTTAAACTACACTTCGGTTACACTTTTGATTTTCCCCATACCCCCAAGGTTATGTGTTCAAGTCAGGTATTGATAAATCTGGAGCTAATGCCAACACAGGATCAAGCAGGTACAGGTTTGCCTGAATAGACAACAGGAAATGTCCGTAGGGACAACATGTCAAGACTGTTGGCATTGGTAACAAGATCAGGTAACAGGTAAAGCCATGGTACATCAGGTCAAGTCAGGAAGTGTGTATAAATCCAATCATGTCAAGAAGTGTACGGTATCAAGTCGTGTCAAGTAGAGGTGTATCAGGTCATGTCAGGTAATGTACATGTATCAAGTCATGTGTAATATGAACTATTATGTACGTCATAAGCTTACAAAAACTACAATAATTCATACGCTCAGAATTTAGTGAAACGATACAAATACGGTAACAAGTACACTCTGTCAGAAGTTCGGCAAAATTTGTTTCAGTACAATCGGATTTCTGGTATTCAAGTTAAAGCCATTTCAATTTAAGTACTCGCTGCAGGAAATTCAGTTTCTGAACTGAACGTCTGTTTCGCGGCACAAATTTCACCAAGTTGGGATCAGAATCTGGTGACGCTACAGTTGAATGAAATCTAGATCTTTTAATATTGTTTTCTACGCAATAGACGGATTCTCAATCGCGTCTGCACGTCAAAAGTTATGCACTGTTCAACACTAGTACGTCAATTCTGTTTCTGTTTGGGACTGCTAGACGCCCTGATATTTTAAATTGCAGTTTAAATAATAAACGATGATAAAATGAGGTGAGATCACTTGCGTTATTTATCTAACAGATTGATCTTCAATAAAATGCGGAGTTCCACAACATGGTATTTTCATACAGCAGGGAGAAGGTATTACAAAACGAGAATTGACAGCCAGAGCTGCTCTGGACTGCAGTCCAGAGCCGCACTCCGAACTAGTTTCCGTCATCTTTTTAAAACAGGAACAGACTAAAAATTATATAGGGTTCTAGGTTGTCGAGTCAGCTTCGATATGAGCCCTCGAACGCATCATTCCATTGTATAATCAATTTACTATGATTTTTACAAAATTCAGGTGCAGAAATTTACAGATTCGACGGATCTAAATGGAGATGACATTTCACGGTATTAGGATCCGTATTTTCGAGCCAACTCTTAACACGGTATTCGTTATCACTAGAGCCATCTGTTATGCTTAAATTCCGTCATTTAAAAAGGGTTTTTCAGATTAGGATTTGCATCGAACACATATAATAACGTTAGAATCGCAACTGAAATTAATATATAATAGCATGTAGCAAGTATTTGAACTTGCCTGACGACGATTTGATGACGATATGGCAGTGGTGGCTTGGGCGTTTGGACAAGGATGTTTGGTAAGGGAGAGGGGGAGAAGGAGAGAAAGAGAGAGGAAGCATAAGAGAAAGAAGAAGAGGATGGAGTGTTTAAATAGCATTAGGATTTGATATTTTTCTTTTGATAATAATATATATATGTTATATAAAGAAGAATAAAGAGTTGGATGTGAGTTGTAAAGAAAAAAAAAAGAAAAATGTAGTGTAAAGAGAAAGAGATCATGAGAGTTATGGGTTGGAAATATTATTTTATGACTTTATATGTCATATTGAAAAAAAAAATACAGATGTCAGATATAATACGGTTATACAACATGAAAGTGCACGGATTCTCATAATTAGTCGGGATAGATCATAAACAGGAATCAAGACAGATTTCCAGCAAGCGGATCGGTCGGAGACAAATACAGATGCCAGTTATACTATTCACACCCAAAAAGCAATAAATCAAGAAATAGCCATAATTTAAGAAATACCCAAAACATAACAGGTATAAATGAACTAGGGTGTTACATTATACCCAACTACAAAAGAATTTCGTCCTCGAAATTCCCGGAACAAGAAAAGACAACCAAACATGAATTTACGAGAAGAGATGTGGAAACTTCTGTCGAATCTCGTCTTCTCGTTCCCAAGTCGATTCTCCGTGCGAGCGATTCCCCCATGAAACAAGTACGAGAGGGATAATCTTGTTCTTAAGAACATTTTCTCTTCGATCAACAATCGACATTGGCCGTTCTTCATAGGTCAAGTCATTCCTTACTGTCAGCTCCGAATGATCTAGCACGTGTGTTTCATCTCGAACATACTTACGGAGTTGAGATACATGAAACACGTCATGAACACTCGCCAAGATGGTGGTAAAGCCAATCGGTACGCTACTTCTCCAACACGCTCGATGATATCGAAAGGCCCCACGAATCGAGGACTAAGCTTATCTCGACTCCCAAAACGAATTACTCCTCTTATCGGTGATATCTTCAAGAATACTAAATCACCAACTGCAAACTCTAAAGGTCTTCTTGCTGTATCGGCCCAACTTTTCTGCCGATCTTGTGCTGCCTTCATGTGGTTCCGGATAATATTAACCTTCTCTACTGTTTGCACGATAAGATCCGGTCCCAACAATCTTCGTTCTCCAATATCGTCCCAACAGACGGGGGAGCGACACTTGCGACCATATAGCGCTTCGAATGGAGCCATCTGAATAGTCGTCTGAAAGCTGTTATTATACGAAAACTCTACCAAGTGTAGATGATCCTCCCATGAACCCTTAAAATCTAACATGCAAGCTCTCAACATATCTTCAAGAGTTTGGATTGTTCTCTCCGACTGGCCATCTGTCTGGGATGATAAGCAGTGCTAAACTTCAATCGCGTCCCCAAACTTTCTTGTAAACTCCTCCAGAAGTGTGATAAGAATCGGGTATCACGATCGGAAACGATGCTCACAGGTACTCCATGCAATCTCACAATCTCCTGAATGTACCGTTCTGCTAAAGTTTTTGTTGATTGACCAACTCGAAATAGTATGAAATGAGCTGCCTTGGTCAATCGATCAACGATCACCCAAACTACATTATTTCCCTTAGGACTCCGCGGTAAAGCTGTTACGAAATCCATGGTTATATGTTCCCACTTCCATTGAGGAATCAGAAGTGGTTGCAATAAACCAGCTACCCTTTGATGTTCAGCCTTAACTTGCTGACACACCAAGCACTTTGCTACAAAGCGGGCGATCTCCCGTTTCATACCTTCCCACCAGAAATTTTGTCGTAGATCACGGTACATCTTCGTGCCTCCTGGATGTACGGAATATGCGAAACTGTGTGCCTCCTTCATAACTTCTTTGCGAATGTCTCCTTTCGGCACACACAAACGGCTACCATATCGCAATGAACCATCTTCATGAATCAACAAGTCCGTTCGAAGTCCAGCTTCAACCTGTTCTCGAAACTTTTGCAATCTAGGGTCTTGTAATTGCGCTGCTTTAATATTCTCGATCAACGACGACCGTACTTGCAGCTGCATCAACTGTCCCGAAGAATACGGTAGCACAATCTCCAACTCGAATCTTCGAAAGTCTTTGATAAGTTCTTTCTGTGCTGTCAACATTCGTATTGCTGGCAACCGACTAAGCGCATCCGGAACTACATTTACTTTTCCCGGATAGTACTTGAGATCGAGATCATAGTCAGCCATCAGTTCTAACCATCTACGCTGCCTCATGTTAAGCTCTTTCTGCGTGAACACATTACTTTAGGCTTTTGTGATCGGTGAATACTTCGACCTTTTCGCCCAATAAGTAGCGTCTCCAAATTTTTAAGGCGAAAATCACTGCTGCCAGCTCCAAATCGTGAGTTGGGTAATTCTTCTCATGAGTCTTCAACTGTCTCGATGCGTAGACTACAACCTTCCCGTGCTGCATCAAAACACATCCCAAACCTTTCCCAGACGCGTCGCTGTGAATCACCAATCCTCCGGAACCGTCGGGTACGGTCAAAATAGGTGCGGTTATCAACCTTTGCTTCAACGCCTCAAAAGCTGACGCACATCTATCCGTCCATACGGACGATAAAACAAGAACTGGTAAGCAATGATACCGAGAGAAGCAAGGTAATATAACGATCATGAAACAAGGAAATGAATCAAAACTAGAATTCCAAGTTACTTAAATAGAGTACCGCATTGTAACCATGCTGCAGTTCATAGGTAAAATTACATAACTCCACTCAAATCACCCAAATCCAAGTATCAGAATCGAGAAACAGGGAGAAACAATAGAGAACCAAAAGGTTTCAAGTCGAGATGCAAAGTGGTTTGCATATCGTCAAGGTAAGGATCAAGAGAAAGATAGGATTCAAGAATGGCAAGATGGTAGAGTGGCAGGACATGTTCCTAATCACGAGTATTCTGATTCGTGTATTGGGTCTAATACTCAACTACAAAAGAATCAAACCCGATTAACCTATAACCTATGGCTCTGATACCAAAAGAACCATGTCACGCCCCGCTTCCCAGAGTACGCTAATATGGGCACGTGACATAGCCAACCATGCTAACTGTGGATAGGAAATATCCTTCCACAGTCACATTACGGCTGTAGAGATATCAAGAACAATAATAAACTAACTAATACATGTCCATAAGCCAGATAAAACGAGTCAAGAATAAAATAATGCGGAAGCAAAAGATCCAATAAATAAAACACCTGGAAAGTAAAACTGGATAGCAACAGAATCCTCACTGCTCGGTCTAACAGCGGCAGTGTTCCTGATCAGTCTGTGACAAGGGTAGAGTATCTGGGTCATGCAAAACCCAGACGTCAGTGCGTCATAACATCAATAATAATATAATTAGTGGATAACCAGACATGCAAGCACGAGTATGAACCATAATATAGGTTTAGCAGTAACATAAATAAGGACAGTGAAGGGTAAGGCACAGGTGAGGTGCAGTGATCAATCTAATCTGTGCTACTAGGTTATCTTATTCTAAAGTCTGTTTGAAATCAATTAGTGTACTCCTCCATATAACCCAAAAGAATATGTCCCGTTATCCCCCGGGACCACGGATCAGGTAGTGGTAGTCACGAATGACTCTGTCCCGTTATCCTCCGGAACCACGGATCAAGTAAGAATCACGAATGATTCTGTCACGTTATCCCCCGAGACCACGGATCAAGTAATACCCTTTTAAACTACACTTCGGTTACACTTTTGATTTTCCCCATACCCCCAAGGTTATGTGTTCAAGTGAGGTATTGATAAATCTGGAGCTAATGCCAACACAGGATCAAGCAGGTACAGGTTTGTCTGAATAGACAACAGGAAATGTCCGTAGGGACAACATGTCAAGACTGTTGGCATTGGTAACAAGATCAGGTAACAGGTAAAGCCATGGTACATCAGGTCAAGTCAGGAAGTGTGTATAAATCCAATCATGTCAAGAAGTGTACGGTATCAAGTCGTGTCAAGTAGTGGTGTATCAGGTCATGTCAGGTTATGTACATGTATCAAGTCATGTGTAATATGAACTATTATGTACGTCATAAGCTTACAAAAACTACAATAATTCATACGCTCAGAATTTAGTGAAACAATACAAATACGGTAACAAGTACACTCTGTCAGAAGTTCAGCAAAATTTGTTTCAGTACAATCGGATTTCTGGTATTCAAGTTACAGCCATTTCAATTTAAGTACTCGCTGCAGGAAATTCAGTTTCTGAACTGAACGTCCGTTTCGCGGCACAAATTTCACCAAGTTGGGATCAGAATCTGGTGACGCTACAGTTGAATGAAATCTAGATCTTTTAATATTGTTTTCAACGCAATAGACGGATTCTCAATCGCGTCTGTACGTCAAAAGTTATGCACTGTTCAACACTAGTACGTCAATTATGTTTCTGTTTGGGACTGCTAGACGTCCTGATCTTTTAAATTGCAGTTTAAATAATAAACGACGATAAAATGAAGTGAGATCACTTGCGTTATTTATCTAACAGATTGATCTTCAATAAAATGCGGAGTTCCGCAACATGGTATTTTCATACAGCAGGGAGAAGGTATTACAAAACGAGAATTAACAGCCAGAGCTGCTCTGGACTGCAGTCCAGAGCCGCACTCCGAACTAGTTTCCGTTATCTTTTTAAAACAGGAACAGACTAAAAATTATATAGGGTTCTAGGTTGTCGAGTCAGCTTCGATATGAGCCTTCGAACGCATCATTCCATTGTATAATCAATTTACTATGATTTTTACAAAATTCAGGTGCAGAAATTTACAGATTCGACGGATCTAAATGGAGATGACATTTCACGGTATTAGGATCCGTATTTTCGAGCCAACTCTTAACACGGTATTCGTTATCACTAGAGCCATCTGTTATGCTTAAATTCCGTCATTTAAAAAGGGTTTTTCAGATTAGGATTTGCATCGAACACATATAATAACGTTAGAATCGCAACTGAAATTAATATATAATAGCATGTAGTAAGTATTTGAACTTGCCTGACGACGATTTGATGACGATATGGCAGCGGTGGCTTGGGCGTTTGGACAAGAATTTTTGGTAAGGGAGAGGGGGAGAAGGAGAGAAAGAGAGAGGAAGCATAAGAGAAAGAAGAAGAGGATGGGATGTTTAAATAGCATTAGGATTTGATATTTTTCTTTTGATAATAATATATATATGTTATATAAAGAAGAATAAAGAGTTGGATGTGAGTTGTAAAGAAAAAGAAAAAGAAAAATGTAGTGTAAAGAAAAAGAGAGCATGAGAGTTATGGGTTGGAAATATTATTTTATGACTTTATATGTCATATTGAAAAAAAAAAATACAGATGTCAGATATAATGCAGTTATACAACATAAAAGTGCACGGATTCTCATAATTAGTCGGGATAGATCATAAACAGGAATCAAGACAGATTTCCAGCAAGCGGATCGGGTCGGAGACAAATACAGATGCCAGTTATACTATTCACACCCAAAAAGCAATAAATCAAGAAATAGCCATAATTTAAGAAATACCCAAAACATAACAGATATAAATGAACTAGGGTGTTACATAGGGTTCATAAAATTAGGGTAGATCAATGAATGATAAAATCTCTTAACTTCTTTTACATCTTATAAAGTTTATAAACTTTATCAAAAGAATCGTTGACATCCTAATCGGGCGCGCTACCAATTTATTGATAGTCTCAACCGCGATTTGAGATCGGATTAATAATTGTTTTGGTAGAGGCTAGACATGAATAAAGGTCAATGAAAAGATAAGGGTTGAGAGTGGGAATCATATTCCCTCCAAAAACCCTAATTTTCATTCATCACTATCGATCTTGTTTTAAATTTATTAAAAGATAAAAAGAGTCATCTTTATTTAATCATCCATTACTACTAAAAATTCTAACGAACCCTACAAGCTCTCTTCTTATATATTCTACATCCCTGTTTAACATATATCTAGAATCACTCTCCCCTAGTTCTATTCAACTCGTCTAAATCAAGATTAAAAGTTCCACACATCCCTGCGGACGACACGTACTCATCTCGGCTAGCTATACGCGACACCGTTATTGATTGCGGTTGCTACAAACACTTTATTTCACATCAATCAGCACTCCAACTCAGTCCACTCCATACTCATTACTCTTCGAAGTGGAGACGATCCTCACCCTCGAACTCGAAGTTCCAGGCATAAGAATGGACGTCCAACACGAGTTGACGGAGAAGGAAAACGTGCTCCTTCTGCTCGAAGAGCTCAACGCCCTTGAAAAAAAAAGGGCTCACGGTACAGCAAAATCTAGAGCTGTAACGAGCCCTAATGTCACGGGCCTATGACAAGATAACCCGTCAACGTGCTTTCAAGAAAGGCGAATTTGTGTTGGTCCTCAAAAGACCGATCATCCCCAATCGACATGCCAAGGAAAAATTCGAGCCAAACTGGAAAGGACCATACATCATCAAGAAAGTGTTCGACGGAGGATCCTACCAACTAATAAGTGCTGAGAGAGAAAGGCCCATGCCACTCATCAATGGCCAATATCTCAAGAAATACTATGCATAAATGCTCTAAGTCGCAGACGAATTAAGCACACCGGCCCTACGGTCTGAATCATACTTTCTATAAAACCGTATACAATTCACGGGCGTAAACAACTCCTATCTCTCCCAAGTCCTACCGGCGAGACTATATTTAAAGTCCCACCGGCGATGAAGCTCCACCAATGTAAAATAAACGGTATGTCCACAAGCGAAACGGGCATGGATGAAAACCAGAAAAGGCTCTGTGAGTAAAAAACAGCAATACTGCCGGCGAGTTCATGGAAACCCGAAAGGACGCAAACTCGTGAAAAAGAGATGAAATATACTCGTAAATTCCTCTCGACCTTGTGAGCAGAAAATTCACACGTGAGATCTTTACGACTCACAAAGAAATAACACACTTAGGAGTCCCCACGATTGCTAGGGAGAAAATACACCTGCGAAATCCTCTCAACTCAAAAGGAGAAAATGCTCTTATGATACCTTTACGGTTCATAAAATTGAAAAGCCTTAGGTGACAGGGATCTAAACCTGTCTCCTAAGCCATCGCTCCCCGACGAGCAACGGCAAATGATGAGTAGCTTCTGACATTGCTTCAGTGTTAGCGGTGCTGATGCCGACCCAAAACCCAAATCCCAAGTTTTCCCAGGGCAAATGATGAGTCGCTCCTGGCACTACGCTTCAGTGTTAGCGGTGCTGATACCGACCCAAAAACCAAATCCCAAGTCCTCCCGGGGAAAATAATGAGTTGCTCCTGGCATTATTCCAGTGCAGCAATGCAGATGCTAAACAAAATCCAAATTCCAAGTTCCTCTCAAATTCAAAAATCCCGCCAAATAAGACAGAAATCAAACAGATCAAATCAATGTCCCACCCGGTAGCGCTTTCAAACTGAAAAGTCCCGCTGGACGGGTAGAGAACTCTCAAAACAAATCAAATCAAACAAGTCAACCAATCACCTTCTCGGTGGAATCAAGCTCCACTTCGGAAACAAATCAATCCCGATACCGCAAAAGCGGAGCAAGTCAACTTCAATCCTGACACCACAGAAAGCGGAGCAAGTCAAATAAATCCCGATACCGTAAGAAGCGGAGCAAGTCAAATCAAATCCGACACTGCAAAAAACGGAGCAAGTCAAATCATATCCCGACACCGCAAGAAGCGGAGCAAGTCAAATCATATCCCGACACCGCAAGAAGCGGAGCAACTCAAATCCAAACCCTGACACTGCAGAAAGCGGAGCAAGTCAAATCCAAACCCTGACACTGCAAGAACCAGAGCAAGTCAAATCAGGCACCGACCGTCCAAGTCACAAAAATGGCAGCACCGGCCGTCCAAGTCGCAAAAATGGCAGTATCGACCGTCCAAGTCGCAAAAATAGCAACACCGACCGTCCAAGTCGCAAAAATGACAGCACCGACCGTCCATGTCGCTAAATGGGCAGCACCGACCCTCTACGTGAAAGCAAACCAAATCAATCTCCATATAGAACAAGATCCATCAATCTCATGCTCACAACCCATACACGCAGCGTGCATTTATTGATGGAGGCACTTTGTTGGGTTAAAAATTACACCCCGATTAACCAAGTAAAGGTCAAAATCAACCCCAAGCCAAGTAGATCAGAGCCCAAGCAGGCGGGCCCAAACCCAAGCCAAGTGGGCCCAAGCCCAAGTCAAGACCAGGCATGGAAAGGGCCGTCTCCCAAAATGGAGGCAATAAATTAGTTTAAATGCAATTTTTAGACATAAATGTATGTGAAATGGGAAAAAAACCAAAATTTTGTACACCCCATGGCTTATATGCAAAAAGAAATAAACACATAAGGTATGGGGTGGCACAAGTGCCATTTGGCAAAACTCAAAAGGCTTTATGTAAAGTGTCCAGCCTATAAAGGCAAACATGATGAAAAAAATCAACGACGACTTTTCATTCTCTCAAAAATTCTAGGGTTTGTGCCTCCATCTCTTTTTCCTCAAATTCTCTCTTTTTCTTTTCATTTCCAATTAAATCAAAAGCTTAGCTCTTTTTTTTTCAAAAAAAATAGTTTTTCACCATAAAACCCGTGAAGAAGAGGGGATCTCCCATCAAATCTCAAAAATGGAAGATTTTTAAGTCTCACCCCCTTTTCTCCAAGATCCATCCAACAGAAAAGAGGAAGGAGACTCGTTTCCAAGATCCAAATCTTTGAACAAAGTGAACCCCAAAAATCCAGATCTTTTAGGAGTTTAACTCCACAAAAAGATCCTTTTTAGGAGTTTAACTCCAAAAGTCAATCGGGAGTTCAACTAAACTCCCAGTCCATGGGCTAAGCCCCTTTTTCCGCGGGCGTCCAGCGCCGGCATGCAAGGCGCGTGTTCTGCTGGTGCCCGGCTCCCGCTCGCCGAGCGCATGACCCACCGGCGCCCGGCGCCCGTGCGCCGGGCGCGTGACCCGCTGGCGCCCGGCGCCGGACGAGTTTCCCGCAGGCGCCCAGCGCCCGCGGGCCAGGTGTGTGACCCGCTGGCGGCCAGCGCCCGCGTGCAGGACGCGTGGCCCACTGGCGCCCAACGCCTACATGACATCTCACACGTCCTTGAGACGCTCCTCACCCCCTTTTTCCAACACGCTTCACACTCAGAACACATCCTCCGTTAGAAAAATTTCTAACGGGACGGTGCCCCGCACCGGGCAAAGAGGCTGCTAGCCCCTTAACCCCCAGCCCCTATCCGGATACCGAGACCCCATAAACTCTGCGAGGCCCCCGATATACCCAAAACCCCTCAAGACACACATACGCACACTGCACATTGGGTTTGCATGACCAGTTTGACCCGTCAATCAGAGGTTCCCTCCTTTCAAAGGCAAGAGATAATTAATGGCAGATTAGTCCCTAGCTGCCCGAAATTCGAATCTCCACAATCAATAAATCCTGGTCTACTCTAGGCAGGAGGAATCTGTATACGCCTGACAAACCCGTGCATTCACAATTTAATGGGGTGACGAAAAACACCCTGCAGTAATTTGCACAAAAGAGCTCTTTATCAAATAATCATGATAATGAATGATAATAAACAAATTTCATCTCAATATAATGCTCATGATACAATTTCCTTTCGGCTTTTGGCAAGAGAAATAAGCATAAATCAAGCAATAACTCACACTATTTGCTGCAAAATGCTTCAACTGCAAGACTCTTAACAACACCAGGGCAAGGGTCCCCAAATTTGTCGGGGGAGACGGTGACTGTACAGCTTTCAAGGCCAATGCATGCCTGCAAATACAAGAAACTAGCAGTGACAAATTTGACAAAATTTTATGACTTATAACTTAATAGTAGTGTGTGCTCTTATCTAGTGCTAATTTTCCAACACCAACGACCAACCATTGTAATCAACTTTTGGAAAAATCTAAATGGAAAAGATGCATATTTGCCACAAGAAATTTGTTCAGCCCTTAAGCAAATACAAAAGCCAAGAGTGAAACATAACACAATCCCAGTAAATATTCGGTATTGGTTTAACCGTAAAGTACCATCTATCCATCTTTAGAAACTATATGATCTTTTTTCCCTCTCTTTGAAGGAGAAATTTAAACAAATTTGTAAGAACTATTCTAGGGTCTATTGCTATTGCTGTTGCTTTTGGGTCCATTATTATCCTGTATCTTGTATGGTGGGTTATGATGTATCTTGGGGAGCAGGGGATTTTGTGTTTTGCTTAGCTTGTATGCTTGAATTATGGGGTGTGTAATATGGTTTTTAACTGTCATTAAGTGCTCATTAATGATATTCGGGTGGCTTAATTATCCACCTTTTCCTTTAAAAAAAAACTATTCTAGGGTATCCAAAACCTCTTCTCAACTCTTCTCAATCAACAACGACTACGGTAACTGGTCTTTGGCCCCAAAAAAATAATATGTTAACCGGTAAATGCTAAGTTTAGACATATTTTGTTGACTTTACAGCATATATTACCTTAGGCATTTGGATAAAGTGGCCTACTAATATGGTATAAGAGCATCAGGTTTCAAGAGGTAAGAAATTCAAACCTCATCGCCCCAAATTTTCAAATATGTTCGTTCATCCCATTTATTTCGCCTGTACAAGAAATATAACCTTCCACAAGGCCCTAAGGCTCATGTTAATTCTCAAGCTTGTTTGTTCTACACTGTTATCCAGCGATTTATAAGAAAAACTTCTAGGTAAAGTTGTTTCAGGAAAATAACCTTGTTAACTTGTAATAGCAAAATTTATTGAACTCAAATTTATATTGCATTTCAAATAATTATATAGAATAAAATAAAGGCCAACTTATGCCAAAAAAAACTTAACTTTTGCTGATTTTTCACTAAACTACCTTAAAGTTTTTCATTACAATAAACTCCCTCAAAACTTTGGCATTATGGAGTGTTTAAGGTACTTCTAGGAAAAACAAGCATAGCTAAGGGTTGTTTAGAGTAAATTACCCTAAATAAAATGAGGAAATTATGATCAATACCTCTTGCACAACTTCGTGAACATCTGTGCTGCAACTTCCTTGACTGAACTTTCCACATTCTCCTTGGGGAGTGCCAAAGTTCGCAAAAGTAATAGAAGCAATGTGCCATCCTTTCTCACAAGACAACTGCACTTCAGGACTCAAAGACTCAAATTTGGAGCTTGGTTTCCATAGGTCCACAGGAGCAGGATCTGATTCAGATACATGAGCGCATAGATCTTGTCCTGTTCTTGTCAAAATTGTGATCTTTAGAGGATCACCGCCTAACTCTTCGTGTAGAACCAACAGATTTTTACCTGGGTTTACCCAAGAGCGTGGAATATGATACCTGATGGAAGAAAAGAGAGAATTTAGAAATAACGGTAAAGAGAGATGGTGATTGGACCTCATTTCAGAAACATTAGTCCTCCACAATGTCTGTTGTTTTAACTCAAAAGAAGTGTGGGTCTCAGATTAAAATTTCAATTTGATTTACAGCTAGACATGTGGCAAAAACATCATTTGTGTGTGTGGGGAGGGGGGGTTGGGGGGGAATACTAGTTACCTTAGAAGCAAAAGTGAACCTCTTCCTGCTATACTATAACTTCAATTTTTTTTGCTATCTCCTCAGGATACTATAACCAAATATTCCTATATTCTTATGAGAAGCATAAAGGTTACAAAATAAATTGGACAAGTAATTAAGAATATTTTGAGGGAATAAAAAAAAAGGCCCGGCACTGTGTGGGGAAAACCAATTTCGAGCATGAACCATTGCTCCTCACATAAGATTTACATATTTACTAAAATATGTCATAATAAAGTTCGTGGAGATTCCCATGTCAAGAAGCTTGCGACAAGATAGTTTTGTATGTGAGAAGCTCAGATGTAGAGTGAAAATCATACAATGCTTCCAAGTGCAACATAGGGATTGAATAGAAAATATAGAAGTTAGGTGGTTTGAAACTACACAGAACTATAAACAAGACACTATCACGCTCCCAATCCAAGGTAAAGATCGCTTAGAATCAATGTTGTAAAACACGTGCTAGATCTCTACTAGTTTGGCCTGCTATAATGCATAAACGAAGTATACATCAGAATATCAGATTAGGCAGTATTAGTATTACACGTAAATAGACTTTCATATGTATATGTGTGATTAAAAAAAACCTAAGAAATGAGCAAAGGGAGAAGAAAAATATATTGATGGAGAGAAGGGAGAAACTAGGTCTTCAATAAGCGGATATCGAGTTTTCGCATCATGTTTTGGATATTTGGTGAGTTAAGCACATTACTTTTGTGCCTGTTAAATCGACTTGCCTGCATATATTGCATATGACCAATTATACAATCATTTTATCTTTTAATGCTATTCAAAGCGGTTGCTACCGAGAACATTTAAGTGCCAATTAATCAGCCTTTTAAACCTTGTTTTATTACATTGCATTGAATCTCGCCTAATAATATCACAAATAAGATTTTCAACCCAAAATTAAGGGTAATATAATAAAAAAAAATGCCAGGGCAAACTAATTGAGGCCCATTATGCAACAGCTGATATGACTACTAACAATTTTTTGTTATGATCTATAAGTACAACATTTCCTACATTATGCTATCTAATAGTTCTCTTTAGTTTGGCTCTGTGTTGGTTAACCTTATAGATAAGGTGAAGTATGAAGTCTCCCTCTTCAGTATTTTTGACATGACCTTGAACAAACATTGCAAAATGCTGATAGAGTAAATCTTCCTGTGTACACATTGTGGTTTCTTGATTATAAGGGACCACTTTCTTTCACACAGCTTCTAACAATCCTTCAGAACCTACCCTAGAGATCTGCCTCAGGGTAAGTTGCATATGATGATGATGGCATTTTCAATATTCTAATGTCTTGAAGAGAATTAGTAAGACATGTGACATGCGACATAGGAAGACTAGAGACTTATGTGCGGTGAAGTGTGTCAAAAATGAAAATCAGAAAGTTTTAGTTCGAGATGAGGATATCAAAGAAAGATGGAGAGATTATTTTGACAAATTGTTCAATGAGAGCTTTACTAAGAATTTGGATGGACTTGTCATTCAATCTCAAGATATAAATCGTGATTTCATGCGTAAAATAAGACTTACTGAGGTTAAAGAAGCTTTGAACAGAATGGGTTTAAGAAAAGCGGTTGGTCCTGACGGGATTCCTATCGAGATTTGGAGATGCATAGGAGAAATAGGCGTTAAATGGCTGACAGATCTGTTTAATAAGATTTGGCAGACAAAAAAGATGCCAAATGAATGGAGGAAAAGTATCCTTGTACCTATCTACAAGAATAAGGGTGACATTCAAAGTTGCTCAAACTACCGTGGAATAAAACTAATGTGTCACACCATGAAACTTTGGGAGAGAGTGATTGAACACAGGCTAAGAAAGGATATTAAGATAACAGAGAACCAATTTGGGTTCATGCCTGGACGATCGACGACAGAGGCGATCCATTTGCTTCGTCAACTTGTCGAGCGCTTTCGAGAGAGGAGAAGAGATTTGCATATGATATTTATTGATTTAGAAAAAGCGTACGACAAGGTACCTAGAGAGGTATTATGGGGGACAATGATGAAAAAGGGGGTCCCCGTCAAGTATATTGACATAATCAAGGATATGTACGACGGAGTAGTGGCAAATGTCAGAACTTGCGGTGGCTTAACAAGTGATTTTCCGATTACTATTGGTTTACATCAAGGATCTGCATTAAGTCCTTTCCTGTTTACCATCGTGATGGATGAGCTTACTAGAACTATCCAAGATGAGGTCCCTTGGTGTATGCTATTCGCTGATGATATTGTTCTAGTAAATGAGACGAAAGCAGGGGTTAATGCCAAATTGGAATTATGGAGACAAACATTGGAATCTCGGGGATTCAGATTGAGCAGGTCCAAGACAGCATATATGCACTGCAAATTTAGTAGCCAGAGAAGTCAAAACCATATTGGTATAACATTGGAAGGGCAAGAGATATCACCGAGCGACCAGTTTAGATATCTAGGTTCCATCATCCAAAGGAATGGGGAGATCGATAGTGATGTTAGTCAAAGGATCCAAACTGGTTGGTTGAAATGGAGGAGTGCAACAGGGATTTTGTGTGATCGTAACTTTCCGTTAAAATTGAAAGGGAAGTTTTATCGGAGCGCTATTCGGCCTGCCTTATTATATGGTACAGAATGCTGGGCTCCTAAGAAGCATCATACACAGAAGATGCACGTAGCGGAGATGCGTATGCTTCGTTGGATGTGCGGTAACACTAGAAAAGACAAGGTGCGAAATGAGGATATTCGTGCAAAAGTTGGTGTAGCACCCGTGGAGGAGAAGATGCGGGAAAACCGGCTTAGATGGTTTGGTCATGTGCGACGCAGACCTATGGAAGCACCGGTTCGACGAATAGATACTCTCGATATGGGTAATGGCAAAAGGGCAAAAGGGAGACTGAAGAAAACATGGATGGAGGTGATACGAAACGATATGGTTGCCAAAGGACTCAATGAAAGTATATTGTTCGATAGAAGTGAGTGGAGACAGAGGATTCATGTGCTGGACCCGGCGTGATTCTCATGTTGGTTCATGTAGCCTACCCCATATGCTTGGGATAAAAGGCTCAGTTGTTGTTGTTGTTTGTATGTGACATGCGACATAGGGTTCACAAGATCAAGGCATGCCACAACCAACAATATTCAGAGGAGTTTTCTGTCCATGTAGGAGGGAACCTGCTACATTTCAAAATATTTAATAACTCTGCAGTATTTTCATTTTAAGGTTGGTGTATGAAATATAAACCTTCACTAAATCAGGACCTTTCAGCGAAAGCCGCTTTTCCTAAAAGACAAATATGGTCGCATAACATGCGTGCAAGCAAGTAAGCGCGCGCACACCAAAAAAAGCCCAACAACAACAAACACACCCCAAAAAAAAGCCCAACAACAACAAACACACAAAAAAAAGCCAAAAAAGTGATAAGAAGAAGAAGAAGAAAAGTTCCCAACCAAATTACCAGCCCAAATGGGATAGAAAAGGTTCAAATTGTTAGTTTACATAATTTGGTATCAAATTGAATAACTACGAAGAAAAAAAGCATGCAACATTGAATAATAATGAATAATGATACTAGAAAAGATAAATAGAAAAACTAAACTTACAGTGTTTGAGCAGGTTCACCACAATTCTTTAGACATTTATTTGAATCATATGGCCCTCTGTAATCACAATTTTCTGTGCAACCTGTTGATGGCGACAAATAAGCCGGCCAGTATCGGCCTATACTCTGCCCATTAACCCATGCTTGACCCTTTCCCATGCTCGCAAGATTTAACGCTAATGGGCCATTCCCTTCAGGTGCAATAAATGATGTCTGAGGACAAAAAGAAAAAGAAATTTTGAATTTAAAAGAGAGACATGAATTTCTACAAAAGAATTTTGACTTGCAAATAGGACCACCTAAAATTAAAGTAAACATAAGCACAATGATAATTTAACAGATATATTTCAAGCCATTATCATTACAGAACTTAAAGCACAGACATTCATATCTATTTGAAGATATTTTGTCTCATCTGTGCATTATATGATTGCTGCAATGATAAAATTTTGCTAACATCTATAATTTTATTTATCTTGTTTACTAGTCAATAGTAAATAGTTGTTTGTATGAAAACATAGTTATCAACTGACAACAAAGGGCGAATGATGCTAAATTTAACTGCCTGAATTTGTTTATGGGAACAAAGTTTCTGATGACAGAGCAATCCGAGAGAGAGAGAGAGAGAGAGAGAGAGAGAGATGATGTGTCATACAAACAAACTTATTCACATATATACTAAATAAATATGAGATTAAATAGGAAATCAAGTACAGTCAGACAGGCTCTTGTCTCGAAAGACTATGGAAACATAGTTCCTAGTACAAGGGTAGCATAGTGTATGGAAACTGGAGAGCCTGAAAGATAAAAGGGGACCGGTGTTTACATCCCTAATTCTGAAACACACACACACACAAGCGTGAGCGCGCGCACACTCACACTCATACGAAGTGGTTATGTATTGCTGGCTGAGTTGACTGTGACATTGACATCATTCTTCAAACTTAAATGTCAAGACACTACTAATAGAGCAATATTAGCATTATTTCCCTTAGGATGATCAGTTAACCTTAAGCACTCCCCAATCAGAAACTCCAATGCTACACTGCTTCAACATGGTAAGTTCCACAGTGTGTCGTTCATAATTTGGAGGCTTAAAGCATCTTGCAAACAGTGAAGTGTCTTCATGTCTTCACCATAACTTCTATTGCATCATATAATCCAAAAGCTATTATTATATATTATATAGAAAGATATAAGGTGTCCCCAAAATCAAGCTCTTTTTTGTCTTTTTCTATGCAAAATTAGTTTTAGCCCCCATTTTCCTTGATATTTCCATTTAGACCTTTGGTTCATATATTTGAGCTAAATTTTGGTTGTCTTTTTCTACGGAAAATTAGCTGTAGCCCCCGTTTTTCTTGGGTAATTCCATTTAAACCCTTAGTTCAAATATTTGCGCTCAATTTTGGCCTTGCAAAATTAGATTTAGACCCCCGAAGTTTTTTGAAGATTTCCATGTGGATCCTTGGCTCAAATATTTCCAATTGGCTATTGAATTGTCAAACTTCCCAATCACCCCTTCTTATTCTTGCATGGTTCCAACTAATCACATGAGAGAATCATGAGTTGGAAAATTACATGTTGCTCCCAATCGTAATGATAACACTTGGCTATATTTCCAGGTTTTCAATTAAAATATTTGATTATTACCCGCTTCTTTATGCAATTCTTTTAAGATTGTCGATATCTAAATATAACTTAATGCTTACTAATTGTTATGAATAAAAATAATTCTTCTCATTTCGAGTAATTTTTATCTAGAATAAGAAGTGAAAAGCCACGGCCATTTCCTTATAAAACTTTCATTTGAACCGATCAAGCTCATTTTTAGCAATATGAGGAAAAATTTAGGTCAAATCCCTATTTTACTTTGAATTTTCATTTGAACTTTGGCTCAAGTGCCTGTAATTGGATGTGAATTAAGCATAATTGATGTGGTCTTTTGCATGACAATTTTAACTATTAACATGCAACAATTTCTTACGAACTGAACTCTTATCAAGTAAAATAATCATTCCACGATATAACATTTCGCTTGAGATAATTTATGGTTGAACATCCATTCGCACAGTATGCGCTGGGCTCTTGCTAGTGTGTATATAAATATATGTCAACCTTATGCAGTGTACTTTGCTCATTAATAACATAACCTTTTCAAAATAAGATAATTTCCTGTCTTCTTCTTTTCCTTCCTAATTTCCAAATATTCTGAAGGCTACAGTACTCTCTTTCTTGCCCATTTTCTCGTTTCTTGCACATGATGAACAATCAAACCAATCAAAACTCCAATTACATGTATCTTTACCTTGTACCAGATCAAGCTTTGGTTAGTTGGAACGATGGTTCCAGTTGTCCAAAATGAGCTGTTTGCAAGATCCATTTTATCAAGTCCTAGATATTCACCTTCTGTGCCTACCTGATAAGAAGGGACGAAACATACGAGGAAAGTGAAGTTGGAACTTGGAAATAAGAAAAACAATTTTTTACAAGAATGATAAAGATCTAGCTGTAGTACCTGAAAACATTATCCGGCATGTGAAAATAGTTATATTTAGTATCAAAAAAAAGGTATTTTTCCAACATCCCATGCCATGTTGTTCTTCAATCACTTTGATGACGAAAAAATTGGCATCTCTCTACTGACCAGCTTAAAAATTGTTTACAGAGAATAATAATATGTGGACGGAGTTCTCAAATGCCGTTTATCCTTTTGAGTTTGTTGATGCATATATGACAACCACAACGTTCGATAAAACTTATGTGTAAACTGAATAATACTTGAATGCCATTGTCGTTAAATATTTCTCTAAATCTGTACTTATACTGGTTAAATGTACATTATTATAAAATAAATCAAGTAGAAGACAATAATTGGTACTTCTTCGTGAAGCTTCATATATCCATGTTTGCTCTATTTATCCATTTAAATTAATTACTTATTCTGACGATGTTTAAATTGTTTATTATTATTTTTTACAATAAATAGGAAACGTACCCAAAAGTAGGATGAAATACTAATATCAAAAAACTGATGTCTGATACTGAAATCAATACTGAGGTTTCAAACCTTGAAATACATGAAGAATATCTACTAATCCCACATTCACTTACTAAGTAACAACACTTACATTACTTCGTTTTAGTGTAAATAGATCTGATTTTGTCCAAAATGTAGCTGTGTTTCGTATAATTCAATCACAATCAGTTTGTCAGGTATAGCTGAAGTTGTGAGTAAATACACATGGACAAAAATTATGATCATTTGTTAAAGCTAAGTAAATGCAACATGATATTAAATGAGATTGGATAAAATACAGAACTGGCATCCTATTAAGTCTTCTGCAAATCCAATTCTCTAAACTAAAGGATACATCTCGGCTATAGTAATGCAACCTCTTGGAGGGTTTGTCTACTTCGAGATTTTAATTCACATTCATCTCCTGAATATCATGTGAACTTTTAGGATATGCAGCATGGCATTATCTACAAAAGGCTATGTCAATTAATGAAAACTATATATTTATTTTCATGTTAGTAGTTAAAATTTATAAAATTGCAGTATGAAGATATGGCTAATCTTAGTTTATTCCCTTTACATATCAATCCTCAAGTACAATAGATCCATAATTATAGGACTAATAATAACAGGGGTCATAGAACCTAACTCCAGCCTCTTGTTGCTCTAGCACAAGCGGAACACTTCCATAACTTAGTTTATTATAATGCACAACATCTTGACATGCCAAGAGGGCCGGCAATTGTTATACAAGAATAGCTCAACTATGTGTTACTAGGCCATTTTCCAGAGAAAAGCAAAGCCATGAGAAAGAGACGTGTTTCTCATTTTTCTGTTAATATTCTAATATTAGCGGCATGTGCGGAGCATGTTCCCAAAGGATGGTTTAACTTTAATGATGAATCAGAAATATTGAATAAGTCCAACCTGATAGGTCCATTCTTGGGTAGAAAGGTTTCCATGTGCACTCCCAAAACCAGCTATGGCAACTAAGAAGAGTCCCGCACCAGCTATATCAAACCACGGACCAAAATTCTGGAAGGAAGAAAATTTATATGTTAATCCACTTCGTCTGCATTGCACGTTTAAAAAAGGAAAAAAAAAATAGCATAATACACGTTGCAATAATATAGGTAAACATCCACGCACCTGAAGTCCAACCATCATACTCAACACCTCCAGTGAGTTGTTACCTTGGTTGAGTGTAATTTTCTTGTCAATCGAAAAGCTTGCATCATCATGATTACCGTAACCAAAGGCTGCAGGTAATGATGAATAATGATGATTTATTCACCATGACGGTATGTACAAGTCTTTTCTATCCCTAAATGTGAAAAATATATTTGAAAATGGGATTTTCAAAAATTATTAACTTAACAAGCTGGCACAGATATTAAAGAGGTAAATATTAAATAGTGATTGGTTGCCCAAAATATTGATCTCTGATGCATCTATATACAGGTGGATTGTCAAAAGAGTTATGGAAACATTATATGTAAGTTAAACATTCTCTCTCAACGCATAAATAGTTGAGTAGACCTAGATGATGATCTCAAGAGAAATGGTTGGAAAGAAACTTTCAGAAGGCTGCAGATGATCTGTTTATGAATAAATAGCCAAGTTTAGGTTAAAGATACTTTTAGAACAAAAGATTTAGGTAAACGGTTGCTTGCTCAATGCAACATGAAGTCGTTTCAAGATCATGGTTTTTTTTAAGGTAACAAGATGGTCATTTGGTTTTGCTGAACAGTTGGGCTTATCTAGGTGGCTGAACGGTAACATGAAGCAGCAAATTATACACCAGACTCAGGAGTGTTTGATTTGCAACATTAGGAAAATGCAACACTTGATCCATTCAACAAAAGTTGCATTTGTTGATGGAGTTCCAAATCACAACTAATTCCAAATCAAAATTACACACCAGACTAAGGAGGTGTTTGGTTTGCAACATTAGGAAAATGCAACATTGAATTCATGCAACAAATGTTGCATTTGTTGATGGGTTCCAAATCGCAAATTATTGCATTTGGTTGCCAGAAAAAGGTGAAATGCAACATATGTTGCAAATTAGCTTATGTGGTTTATGTGGCATCTTTAATAATTACCTTGAATACATCTTCCAAAGTTGCAACATTTACCATTTTGGTTGGCAACAAATGTTGCAAGAATGTCATGTCTTTTTGCAACTCAATTCCAAATCCAAACCAAATTGTTGCTAACCAAACATAGGAAATGAAATTTTTTTGCAACAAATGTTGCATGCAACTCCATTTCCATGCTACCAAACAGCCCCTAAAATTGGATCAAGACTTTTCTTTGATTTTGATTTTGATCAAGTATCGTGATACTGCCACAATTCTAGCTGCCTATGCAATACTAACAGGAAGATATTATAATTGCGAATTACTTCAAAGCAGAAGACAGATATCATTAATTATCACCTGCGAAAAAATCGTTGAAATATAATCACAACAGGTATAAGAAACGGTTTCAAACCTGTAAGTTTTTTGTTCACAAAGAGCAACGCAGCATGTCCCAGACTCTGAATGTGAAGAAACACTTCTTTCTGTTCCTCATCTGAATTCACACTGTCCAAAAAAGAATACATGATGAATAAATATTGATCGATGTGTTGAGGATTCCGATCCTCTCATCATGATCAAGAACACAGTATAGTATATAATATCACACCGTGAAGAAGATAGCACACCAGATTTAACGTCATTCGACCTTGGTCTACATCCAAAGGGCGAAAATACGAAGATTCCATTACTTTGAAAGAGGTTACAAAGAGCTCACACCACCCAACAATCTCTCTGATCCCCCCTCTTGCTCTCACATCAGGGAGGCACAAAATACTCATCCTCACAAATTACAACTCAACCCACCCAAGAGATATTTATAACACTGAAACCCTAGCATCCATTGGTAGCGCACACCAATAGATGGCCCGGCCCAAATTGACCATAAATGCATAAATGGATACAAGACACAATCCCAATGAGATGGACCTCAAGGTAAGATTGGTGGGAAGTAAATCACAGCCCTAGGAGAAAATTTTGAAGTTTCAAATGTCATGAGCATGGGAAGGTATATCATCATCATCAAAGCGGCTAAGCCTTTTCCCATTTAAATGGGGTCGGCTATGAAGCAAAGCTCCAATTGAGATCATGGGAAGGTATATATAAAGCGCAAATGTTATTATACCATGACTTACTCAAAAGATGTCAGTATGCTAGTAGTAAAGGAGTTGTAAGAAAACATGGGCTAAAACATGCTCATGTTTATTATATGCCGTAGTTCCAGGAATGCATACTGTAATAAAAATAAAAAGTCTACAACAAGAAAGAGTCAGTTGTTTACACTCATGATTCATCCATCTATATAGGGTCGCCATGGGGATCATAATTTGATCAATAATAGTCGGCAATATTATGAAGAGGAATAAAGTTTATAATACTAAGAAACAAAGGTTCAAATGCTGAAAAATATGAAGCGCATAAAACAAAAGGTTTATGAGCCAATTAAAATGTGGTATAAAACAGCAGCAGCAGCAGCAGCAGCAAAAACAATAAACCTCTTATCCAATGCTGTGGGGGCTAAGCATTTCCTCCATCCAGCTATACTAAAGGCTTTAAGCTGAGCTAGATTAGCAAGCTTGCCCTTCAGTAAAGCCTCAAACCAAGTCACGTCTATTTGCAGTACAGATGAAGAATGGTCCTGACATTCCTAAATGTTAAGAATATAATTTGTTATGACTATAGTTAGTTATTAGATTGGTTAAAATATTTGAACTATGACTCTATATATAGTTGTATGAACTCTTGTTTTTATTAAACCAATAAATTATTTCCTCTTTGTTCTTTTCATGATATCAGAGCTTTGAAAAAAATTAAGAGGAAGCCCTAATTTCCCAAACCCTAACCCTAATTTCCCTAGCCGCCTCCCCCTCCTCCCACCGCCGCAGCCCTCACTAGCCGCCGCCGATGCTGCCCTAGCAGCACCCCCCCCCCCCCGCCCCTCTCCTCCTCTGCCTTCGATCAGCCCTCCACGTCCCTCCATCACCCCTCGCTGCCCTCCAGCAACCCTCCAGCAACCCTCCAGCACCTGCACCCGCACTTCCAGCCCTCGCTGCCCTCCACGTCCCTCCTCCAGCAACCCTCCACGCCCTCGACCACACGCCCCTCCTCTGCCATCGATCTCCTGCTTGCTACCCCATAGCCCCTCTAACCGCCTCCTCCATGCCTTATGCTAATGGGAGATCTGCTATCAAAGATAGGCTAAGAAGCAGGAGCTGATGTCTTGTACAAAAATATATGCTGCATGCGCGCTAGCTCGCAGGCTATGTTTGGTTTTTCTGGACTTGTGTTTTGAAAAGAGCATTGCTATCTTCTTCTGCTTGGATATTTGACTTGAGGTTTCTGGACTTGTCTTCTTGAGAACTTTGCCGCCTCCTCGTTACATCTCACTTCCCTTGCTCTGGAATTTATTGATTGATACAAGATTTGATTGAACAAGCTCTGGATTTTGTTGATTGCCTAATGGTCTCTGGCTCTGGATCAGTCATATTTGAGAGTGGATTGTGAACTGCCGCCTCCGCCTGAATTTTATTGATTTTGTTGCTTGTGTACCTTATTCTCGCTCTCTCGTAATTTACCTTTGCGGCATTCATCATGAAATCTGATTCGGTCTCAATTACTGCTTGTGATCGTTCTCCTATTACTACTTATGCTCATGGTCCCCGTACTCAATAGTCCTGGCTGTACTGGCCTTTCTTGTTATTATTGCAGCGGCACTAATCATCGTGTAAACTGGTATTGGAAGAAGCATGGCTATTCTGATGATATACCTGCAGCTCGTCAGACATCCACACCAGTTGCTACTGCCCGATCTTCCTCTTCTGCAGGCAATTTACCTTTATCCAGTGCTGATTGGGATCGGTTGTGTCGTCTTCTCTCCTCTGTAACTCCTACCGATATTTCTACTCCATCAGGTATATCGTTCATTTCTCATTCTAATTCATGAGTCGCTAATTCCGGCGCCTCACATCACATGTCTTGTAATTAACCGTCTGATCTTGATTCTAGTCCTCACAAGTTAATTTTCATAGATGATGGTAATACGACACATGTTTCTGGCTCTACTGATTTATCACTTACTTCATCTTTACACCTGAAAAATGTTTTAATTGTGTCATCTTTAAAACAAAACATGCTTTCTATTTGTCAGTTTATAAATGATTCAAACTGCTCTGTAATATTTTATCCATCACACTTTGTGATACAGGATCTTCTGACGGAGCAACGGATTAGTGGGGGCATGAAGAGAATGAATTATACTATGTTGATCACCTTCTCAGTATGTCTTTAGCTGTTTCTACTATTCAATGGTATCGGAGACTTGGTCATCCTCCTCTTTCTTCTTTACAAACTATGCTACCATTCTCTCGATTTTTCAGAGTTCAGTTGTGAATCATGTATTTTTGGTAAACATCATCGCTCCTCTTTTCCTCCAATTAATAAACGACATGATTTACCTTTTGCATTAGTTCGCTCGGATATTTGGTGTCCTTTTAAATCTTCTCGTGTGTCTGGTTATAGATATTTTGTGACATTTATCACTGATCATTCACGTATGACTTGGTTGCATTTTCTACGTAATAGATCTGAATTTTTGTCTACCATTAAAATCTTCGTAAGTGAGATTACTAATTAATTTGATGTTCCAGTAAAGATTCTTCGTTTAGATAATTTTAACGAGTATATTAGCATGGAGTTTGCTGTATTTTGTCAGACCCATGGTATATTACATCAAACTGCATGTTCCTATATTCCTCAACAAAATGAGATTACTGAACGGAAGAACCAACATTTTCTTGAGTTAGCCCGGTCTTTTCTTTTGCATATGCATGTTCCTAAATGATTGTGAAATTTTATGGTCTTAGCTACATGTTTTTATATCAATCGCATACTTTCTCTGGTCCTAGGCAACCAGCCCATTTTCTCTATTTTGTTTCTACAGGGTAACTCTTTTTCTGCTACTCCTAAAGTGTTTGGTTATCTATACTACCCTCATTCTAGGTCCTCAGGCAGACAAATTTGATCCTCAAGCTACTCGTATGATGTTTATAGGTTACTCATGATCCCAAAAAGGGTATGTTTGCGTTAACCCTGCCACTTCTAAAGTTTGTATTTCATATGATGTTGCCTTAAAAGATCAAGCATATTTTCCACCACCTGTTAAGAACCCCACTTCTACTATTCATGTTCCTCACCTATTTTCACCGAAGCTTGATTCCTCTGTTCAACCTGTGTGTCCTAGTTTTAAGCCTTTGTCCCCTTATCCACAGGTGTATCACTGTCGTGATCCGAAAGCCCTATCCCCTCCCATCATTTCTACACCTAACGATTCTTCTGCAGGTCCTCCAATACAATCCACTATTCTTAGTTCTCCACCACTGCTGCTTTCAGAATATCTCTTCCTATTGACTTACGCAAGGATAAGCGTTCGTGTATCACAGCACAGCCGATTTCTAATTTTGTTTCTTATCATAAACTGACACCATCTGCTCGTCAGTTTGTTTTTTCTTATCTGTCATCACTCTTCGTTTCTCTGTTCAGAAAACACTTCAGCACTCAGGTTGGCATGCAGCTATGTTAGAGAAGCTTTCCACACTGCGCTCTAATCAGACTTGAAAATCGATAACTCTGCCTTCAGATAAGAAGGTTGTCAGCTGTCGATGGGTCTTTACTGTCAAGAAAAATCCAAATAGGACGATTGACCGTCTCAAAGCTCGATTGGTGGCCAAAGGTTTTACTCAGCAGTATGGTTTGGATTATGTTCAGACTTTTTCGCCAGTTGTCAAATTGACATCGGTTCGCGTTATTATATCCTTGGTTGTTTCTAAGACATGGTCACCTCACCAGCTTGATGTGACGAATGCCTTTCTTAATAGCGATCTTTCGGAAACTATTTATATGCGGCAGCCTCCTGGGTTTGAGCGATCGATGGAGTCTATGGTTTGTCTTCTACATAAATCGATATACGGATTGAAGCAGTCACCGCGTGCCTAATTTGAAAAATTTAGTACAGTTCTACGACAGATTGGTTTCAAACGCAATCACGCCGACATATCTCTCTTTACACATAATCGTCCTCAGAGCAGGGTAATTGTGTTGGTGTATGTTGATAATATTATCATTACTGAAGATGATTCTGCTGGCATCTCCAAGGTGAAAGAAAATTTGGCTTCACTTCCATACCAAGAACCTTGGACCACTTAGATATTTTCTTGGAATTGAAATATCACGGAATTCTGATAGATTACAGCTCTCTCAACGCAAGTATGCACTTGATCTTCTATCTGAGACAGGATTTCTGGGATGTAAACCAGCAAAAACTCCAATGGGTTCCTCAGACAAGCTATCTCGATTGAGCGCTCTCTCGGATCCTCCACTATCTAACCCATGACGATATCAACGTCTAGTTGGGAAGCTTATTTACCTCACTGTCACTCGTCCTGATATTGTCATTGCCGTTAACACAGTGAGTCGATATATGCGGAATCTTTTGACCTCCCACCTTAAGTTGAGCATATTCTCATATACATCAAGGTTCTCCAGGACAGGGTCTTCTTTACAAACCATCTACGTTGTCGCTCACAGCCTTTGCGAATGCTGACTTTGCTGGATCTATTGATGATCGTCGTTCCACGAGTGACTATTGTGTTTTCTTGGGAGGAAACTTGGTTACGTGAAGGAGTAAGAAGTAAAATGCAGTGGCTCGTTCTTCTGTAGAGGCTGAGTATAGATTTATGGCGCATACAGTTGCTGAGTTGGTATGGCTTATCTTCCTTCTGAAAAATTTTGGGGTTTCGTCTTCTCTTCCGACTACACTCTTCTGTAATAACAGGGCTGCGATCCACATTGCTGAGAATCCATTTTTTCATGAGCGGGCCAAGCATATCGAAATATATTGACATTTCATTCATGACAAGGTGACAGATAAGATGGTTGCACTCCAATATATTTCTTTTCCGACTCAACTAGCAGATATTCTTACCAAATCTCTTTCTCGACCGGTTTTCACTCTTCTGTCCAAGCTTGGCATAATCGACATCTATATTTCAGCTTGCGGGGGAGTATTATGAATATAATCAATTATTATATATTAGTTATGAATATAGATAGTTATTAGATTGGTTAAAATATGAGAGGTTGTCTATAACTCTCTATATATAGTTGTATGAACTCTTGTTTTTATTAAGCTAATAAATTATTTCCTCTTTGTTCTTTTCACTAAATATAACACCCAACTAGTTACATTATTAAACCTGCGCACATGATTTTTGCTCATCTTCACTCAACTGATTCTACCTCAAAGTTTCCAATAATCACACTTCTTATTTCCTATATGTTCTTATTGCTTCTTGATTACCAACATGCATGAAAATATAGATTAACAAAAGATGACCATTTTACATTTCGTTTTTTGACGATTATTTAGTCTCATATTTGCATCTACCATAAGTGACTAATTAGAAAGACTATCTCATTGTTGCTAATATTTTATTAGTTGCTGACCAGTCACTGACCTCTAGGATCTCAAAATTCTTGAATTTTACCAATTTGTTTAACAAGTAAACAGATATAATTGTATTTGTACTATATCAAATTACCTGATAGTATACCACAAATAATCACTCACATCCCTTGTGGTGTTTATCTGTTCTAAGAGGCCAGGCCTAGTGAATGAATTCTGAACTGAAGTCCCAATTTGTTCTGTATACCACTCCCAAGCTGAAAATGTTAGATGATACTCCATGCTGGCTTCATGTTTGTGCAATGAACCAGCAGGAACCTTTTGTGAGACGACCTTCAGTAGAGATTAAAGATAAGGGTAAATTCAGTGCAAAGTACACATTTATACATAATAACTTCTGAATAAATTAAAAATGAAATTAGAACATGAAGAACTATTTTAGTCAACAACTTAAAACAATAATGTATGGCAACTATAATAGAAAAACAACCAAACAGGCTAAAGAGCAAGGTTCAAGAACTCGGTTTCGGTTTCGGTTTCGGTCTCTCATAATTTTATTAGTTTCGCTAGGTTTCAACTAGTTTCACTGATCTCGGTTCAGGTTCAGGTTTCGGTTTCGGTTTCGGTGGTAATACATCATACATAAGTGTAGATATATTAAATACTTAAATTTGTGGTTCTATATTACAAGGCAATGATCCTAGTGTTTAAAAATCCAGCCACGATGCAAAATATATTGAACAGTGTACTTAGATAAGTATTAATATAGGGTTTTGGTTCACTTTTTTGCAGTTTTCTAACAACGATGGCCTACAATAATCACAATGACGGTAAAAATAGTATTAAAAAATTAAGTTTTAAAAGGTTTCGGTCGGAACGATATTGTATGGTTGGTCTCGTATCGGTCTCGGGATTTCGTATCGGTCTCCACCGAAACCGATACGAAACTACCACGTATCGTAGGTTTCGGCCGAAACCTCGAACCTTGCTAAAGAGACTACTAAAGTAGAAAATTAAATGAATCATATGTCCCATAATTTTGTTTTAAAGAGGGTAACAAGGTTGCTTAATTTTTAAAAAGAAATTCACTCTTTTCCACAATCACCTATAAGAGGACTTTGACAACAACTCTAGGGATTGATGTAAGGTTTTACAAATTAAACGCGGCCCTATTGATAGGGTCGATCTATGCCGATAATTATATATTTTTCTATACTCATCCCAACAAGACAGAAGTTGAGGTCATCCCGATAGCACCATGCACACCTGTAAACAAATATAAAAATATATAAACATGAAGAGTACAAGCTTACATCTATACCTTCTATATGGGCTCAGATCCTATGTAAGGATAGCACGCTATGGGTCATGCTTATCCACTCACTAGTTCAACATGCAACTATTGCAATTATTGATAATATGGGCATCATACAAAGGCACGGCTAGTACAATGAGTCAGTAACACATAGTATTTCAAAGTTAGCCCTACTCAATTATTGAAAGATAAGCCTTGTCAGAGATTGTAGCACTTTAATTGGCCAATTAACTATTGGTGTATATTTCGTAAGAAACCAAAGAAAATGATTCCACTACCCAAATGTTGCAATCTTAAGTGTCAAACATAATTAGCTAACCGTGTACTCAACATCAGTTACGATGACCAAAAAAAGTGACCGTCCGTGATTGATAGTTCTAACGATGTTTAAAAGTAATTTCCACAACTTTGGTGTTACAAGGTAAATTGCCGAAAATTTAGGCATACATAAATGAGATACAAGCTGATAACAATAAGGAAGTGTAATTGGACCGTGTAACATGTAGATGTGCTAAGATCTAGTACAAATTAGAATTTATGATCAAAGTGTACCTTTGCGGTGTTAAAAATAACACTTTTGCAGTCTGGAAGAATACTAACAGACCAAGCAGGAAGAAAATAAGAGTTTCCATTGAATGAGACATTTGCATCTAGACTGTGGTCAATGTTTGCAAGAAATGCAGCACAGCTTGAGGTACCATTGTAGACATGTGCCTGGTAAGAAGAGATCAGAAGAAATCACAAGAGAATAAAGAATATTAAGAAAGCAACGGCTCCTGAGCAACAGGATAAGAACAAAATCAAATCATTGTCGCACATATATGAGGGAAACTTATGCCAAATGACCATTTATTTTAAGAATTCTGGAGATTGAAATTCATCAAGGATAACAGTCACCACTGTCGGAAGATAAAATCCAACCGCAATGCCCATTGCCAGTACTTTGCATACATGCATGCATGCATGCTACATAAACATGGGTGTGTGAATATAGTTCAAACGAAAACCTTCCCCAGTTAAATCGAACAGTGGGCAATTTATGTTATAAATTCATTCCGATCATTTTTATCAACAACTCAGAAACCCTAACAAATAAAATTCATGGGGAAGAATGTAAGTTATCATGCATGAGTATCATGAAAATGGTCAACCAAACTAACGGATTGGTTAAATATTTTGGAGCACATGGAAAACTATTGGTTCGTTTGGTTGTAATATTAACCCTTCAATATCAACTTTCATTGGGTATTGAACATCCTAAGCCTAAGTCCAAATAACATCCTACTTTCTTAGACGTCTAATTTTTCCCCACTTGATGCATATGCAAGAAAACTCAATATCATTATTTTCTTATTATTAGGCATTAGAAAAATATATTCAAAATAAATAATGGATTCGTAATTTGAATGACTCGTTTTAGAGTGGGAAGGATGCCAGAAAATTCCTGAAGAAGACTGCGCCAACATATTTGCTCACAAAATCCTCGTGTTAATTTCTTTTTAAAAATCAAAGATGTATATAGTGTAATGAGGTATTTTGCTTCATCGATGTAAGTGTGACTGTGTAATAGCATGAATATTTTTATGAAGCATTTAACATTCATTAGGAAATAGTGAATATGATTTCTCAAAAAAGAAAAAGTGAATATGGCATTTATACTTAACAGGTTACTTGTGATTCTGGCACCTCATAATACTTTTGTGAGAATAAATTGAATCTTCATAGATGGAGGGCAAAGTTTGCAATTAAGTTACACTACATTATTAAAGTTATGAGTAAAACTACAAAAGGCACAACGATGATCGATAATATTACTACTTGGAAAAAGAAGGAAGATCCAGGATGTTAAAGAATCCCACTAAGCTGCGGTATTTTATGAAGCCTCTAATGCGAGGAAGGTAACTAGCTATGTTTATGGTGATTGATTCTCATAACCTACAACTACTGCATCCTAATAAGTAATCCAATTTACAAGTTCTATCAACTTTGAGTTGCTAGCTTCAAGTTTAAGACAAATAAGACCAATAGTATTAATATTAATTTTGAGATATTTAGACATTCAGACTACCAAGACACAAACAATCTTTTCCCAATTATCTAAGATTCTAGATACTGAAAAATATTGTGTTTACCTCTAAATTTGATCCGAGGGAGATGTAAGATGGATCATAGTTGACCAAAGAACTTTCGCATGATTTTATGGACTTGTGTAGGTCTCGCAAGTGGCTCCATTTTGGGTTCCTAAGAAAACCTGCAAGAAATTTGTATTATAGGAAAAATGCACACGAACAATACCTTTAATGGGGAAAAAAGATAACAAGAACTCAGTTGTTTTATTATTCTAAATTGTTAGAACAGTCATGGAAGTGCATTTATTAGATCCAAGAAAATAATTGCTATTATTCACTGATTATAATTTAAACGCAAAGCCTTCAACATCAGGGTAATATAAGTCGGCATTGCTGACTGATAAATACTTTTAGACTTACACAAGCTCATATGAGCTAAATTTAATTAAGCTGATGAGTTAATCAAACAAATCACTGCAAAAAAGAAGAAGAAGAAGAAGGGCAGTGTTGCTAGGAAAATGCTTTAAGCAAGCATATCCATTCATGCAAGAAAGAAATAAATAACATGGGCATCATGGATTTGATTACCTTACAATGCTAGTGTATCCCGATTCTAAGGTTGGACAATTTATATAGTTCAGCGATCTTTGATTTAAATTCTTCATCCATGGTTTTGGTTAGTTAAGGTAATTCTCTGTTGAGAGTTTATTAGTCCGTTCAATTTATATAGCTCAGCTATCTTTGATCCAAATTCTGCTTCATCTATGGTTTTGGTTAGTACGGTTAATTCTCTGTTGAGAGTTTATTAGTCCATTCAGCTCAAGTCCAGACCCCATCAAGGAATTCTCATTTAATTTAGGTGAAAATGCTATGAAACAGTCTATCGACGTTAGCATCTCTTGTTTGGATATTGTCAATTCCTAACAAGTGGTATCACCGATATAATAACGATAGTTCATAGAGCCATTGATGCATAGTGAGCAATAAGATTCTTGATTTAGTCTTCATTCAGGTGCCTGACCTTTTCTTTATACTATAACTCCGAATCTTTCTCCCAAGATTTCATTTAAAATTTTGGATATGATCATACCAGTATATCAGGTATCTAAGCAATTGAGGCTAAATCCAGTTGTACCAAGGAGGACTTATCAATGAATGTGTCATACTTCACCAACATTAGCCGCAAGATAAAAGAGCTAACCATTTATGGAATAAAATATGCCCGTGAAATTTATGATGCAAGTACAGTTATAAATTATCAAATGATAATCTCCGTCCTTTCTTTTTACATTCATGTAAATTGTTATGTTCATCCATTGACAAATGATTGAACAAATACCATATTCATTGATTGGAGCATCATAGTCATAGCTTGTTGCAACCAAAGGTCCTCCAGCTGTCCGCCCAAAATTTGTTCCTCCAAAATACTGCAATGATCAATTTTATAAGATATGGGTAAGCATACGTATAAAATTATTCAAGATTAAGCATATGTAAAGCAGAATTGAAATATAGTGGCTTACCATATAATAATTCTGGAAAGTACCACCTGTCTCAAAAAAACGTGCAACTGAGAAGGCAAGGTCCTCTACCGGCCTGTATGGAATTGCATAGCCAAATGACAGAAACCTGGAGCAACATAAAATTTAATATGTTCAAGTGCAAATATATTTAACGCGTATCTTTTCTTTTATGTATTCTTACAAATATTTTAATCCAATGCATTAATAAATAAATAAAATGTAACCATCCAGGGTAATTCTCTGTCCACATCTTTGGCTTGGAAGGAGAATTGGGCGTAAATTGATCACAGTAAAACCCATTGCATGCATTTATCTGCATCGAAGATTATAGACAGCTGTAATAAGGAAAAAGTCTACCCTTGCAATTTCACAATAACCAAAAAATGGATCTAAACTCACAACAAGTGCAAGTTTGAATAAAACCCAAGTCAAAAGCTGTGTCCAAAAGGATACACTTTTGTATGTCAAAAATCTATCTTCATACGAACAACATGTTCCAATATTGAAAGAACAAAACAAAAAGAAAGGTGGGAAAGGCAGGGGGAAAAGGTGCCTAGTGCCTACAAATATGGGTAGTGAAGTTTTTTCTTTTTTGGGCCGCTTGGGTGGGGGGGGGGGGGGAGGGGGAGATAAACGAAAACTTGGATCATTGCAGTTTTGATGTGGCATTCTGTAAATCTCTCATATTGATTAAGACATTGCACATTTGGACCAATAAAAGGCAATATTGTTGGGATGTATTCTGTTTTGCTCTTGGATTTTCATTTGCGTCAACTTAAAACACAATTCCCTATAGCAAATTATCATCTTAGGAGGCTTTGGAGGACGCAAACCAGCCATGTATATCTAAGAATTAGACAGAGTGAGGGAAATCTTTCATGTAGCTCTCTATTTCCCTCATGAATAATAAGTTGCAAATGCAAACCCAGAATTTTCCAACTCTTCCAGCAAACAAGCAGATGACCACAAAATGATAGTGCACTTACAATAGGATCAGGTGCATCTTCCTGTGCGCACATCACCCAGGGAACAGTGGTATTAAGAGCAAGAGCGGTAGATGCAGCCCATTTTACATAAAGTTCCCCACCAACCCCATATGCCCATTCTACGTCTCCATATTCGTTCTCAACCTGTCACATGTAGTGGCAAAACAAGTGTCCATGTGCAATTGAAATCGAATGGACCTATTTCACAATAACAACTAAGAAGAGAGCTTGGTATGTTAACTGATGGATTATATTGCTTTAACAAAACGTAATACAGATACAAGTGCAGCAATGAGACCCATGAATATGAACACTAACAATACTTTATTTAGAAAAGATAAAATAAGTTGTATAAGGAAACTAATCATGACCAATCAAAATATTAGTCGCTTGGTTATTCAGAATACCACAATAGAATTTAGAAAAAATTCTATGGAAAGTAGCATACAGCTGTAACTGAATGTTTAGTTCATTTCGGTGACGAGTTATTGTGAGGACAATAGGCAATGGTTGGGCAACCAACAGATATCTAGGATAGCACATTGGCAGTTAAGTTTAAAGCAGTGTTTAAAAAATCCATGATGTACCAGCAAACGAGCCCCTCAGTATCTGGTATATACAGATACTAATAGGTACTGATTGGGACCTGTATGTAAGTTCTAATAAATTATTGAAGTTTTATATAAATGATATTATATACCTACAATGTTTAGTGTAAAATAATACGAGAGTAATTAGTAACTTAGTACATAAAAAGCATTGCCTATATTGAATGACGGTTACACCAAAACCGACCTGGTATCTGTTTTACTGGCTGGTATACCCTATGATGAATGGATTTGTCGTTGAGGTGGCGAATCCGTATAAAATGTGTATTCGATGTATTCCTATCTCATTCATTTGGATTCGTTTGGATTCGTCAAGAATGTTTGTTGTAAGACTTGACGTAATCTTAATCTAGAATTTCTACAACAACTACTGAGCCTTTTTATCCCAAGCATATAGGGTAGGCTACATGAACAAACATGACAATCACGCCGGGTCCAGCACATGAAGCCTCCGCCTCCACTCACTCCTATCGAATAATATATTTTTATTGAGGCCTTTGGCAACCATATATTTTTGTATCACCTCCATCCATGTTTTCTTCAGTCTCTCTTTCGTCCTTTTGACATTGCCTATATCGAAAATATCCATTCGTCAAACCGATACTTCCATAAGTTTGCGTCGCACATGACCAAACTATCTTAACCGGTTTTCCCGTATCTTCTCCTCCACAGGTACTACACCAACTTTTGCATGAATAATCTCATTTCGCACCTTATCTTTTCTAGTGTTACCACACATCCAACGAAGCAGGTGCATCTCCGCTACGTGCGTCTTCTATGTATAATGCTTCTTAAGAGCTCCGACAAAACTTCTCTTTCAATCTTAATGAAAAGTCACACAAAATCACTGTTGCACTCCTCCATTTCAACCAACCAGCTTGGATCCTTTGATTGACATCGCTATCGATCTCCTCATCCTTTTGAATGATGGAATCTAGATATCTAAACTGATCGCTCGGTGATCTCTTGCCCATCCAGTGTTATGCCAATGTGGTCTCGACTTCTCTGTTTGCTAAATTTGCAATGCATATATGATGTCTTGGACCTGCTCAATCTGAATCCTCCAGATTCCAGCGTTTGCCTCCATAACTCCAATTTGGTATTAACTCCTGCTTTCATCGCATTTACTAGAACAATATCATTATCGAATAGCATACACCAAGGTATCTCATCTTGGATAATTCTAGTAAGCTCATCCAACACGATGGTAAACAGAAATGGACTTAATGCAGATCCTTGATGTAAACCAATTGCAATCGGAAAATCACTCGTTAGGTCGCCGCAAATTCTGACATTTTCCACTACTCATTGTACATATCTTTGATTATGTCAATGTACTTGACTGGGCCCCCTTCTTCATCATCATCCCCCATAATACCTCTTTAGGAATCTTGTCGTACGCTTTCTCTAAATCAATAAATATCATATGCAAATATTTTCTCCTCTCTTGAAAATGCTCAACAAGTTGACGAAGCAAGTAAATAGCTTTTGTTGTCGATCTTCCAGGTATGAATCCAAACTGATTTTCTGTTATCTTAACATCCTTCCTTGGCATGTGTTTAATTTAGAATTTATAAACCCATGAATTTTGTTATTATGTATATTTATATCTAAACCATGTTTGAACAGCTTAGGATTGTTCAAGGAGTTTTGTTTACTGTTCACATGTATATATTAATATAAATTTAAATTTAATTCGATTGAGTTAATCCAATAAGTATTTGGAAAATTGCACATCAATGGATCAAACCATATTGTGTCTCGCATCCGTATCCGTATCCATGCTACTTATTTACACTGTTAAACCAGTATGCTTCAAACATAAGACTGAGACAAAGGCAGATGTTCCACCAATGGACGAAAAAGAGCCAAGAAATTCACTGTTTCGTTCTGAGAAGAAAACTGTATTGTGTATATCCTGACCATGTAATTTGTCTTCCATGCAAGAAAAGGAGGGGTAATTCACACCCACGTCTGTACAAATCCTAAAAAATCAAACTGGCTGGCATTCCTGATGGAAGACTGCATCACTATTATGTGGCAAAAGGGAATAGATACTATATATGATTATGCCTTTTACTTAAAATTTAGTCGAATTACAGGATTCTCAAATTTTGAAAACAAACCCAATATCCAGTGACGAAGCATGTGTTGTATCTTATTCACCTGTGCAAGTATGATAGGCCCACCTTGGGATGCAAAAAGATTATTCTCCTTCATGAGTGTAACTATCTTCGTTAGAAAGCGCTCCATTTCATTCTGTATAACGCAGCAGTGTTCATTATATAGTTGTGGAAGAATTGTTGCAACTAGATGGAGATTGTTGAAAGAGGAGGCAAAAGAATATAGATAGATTTTGTACCTTAAACGGTGTATTATTAGTCCGAAATTGTATCCCAGGAATGAAATGCAACCACATGGGGAAACCTCTGTGATAAAATGATAAATTCATCAAACCAAATCGTATATGTAAGTTGATTACTCATTATACTGCTGTAATTTTTCTTTTATCATCCAAAATACCAGTGTTCGACTAACGGGCCCTTTCAGACTCCTTAAAAGATCAAATGATTTGTTTTGCATAATTGAATGGATGAACTCTTACATGTGTAGGTATGAGCAAAATTACCGAACTTCGGCGTGTTAAAAAAAAATAAGAAGAAGAAGAAGAAGAGCACAAAACTATACAAACCCATAATTCCATTCAGCACAAGCATATGGGCCGATCCTCAGATGCACATAAAGCCCCGCCTCTTGCACTGTCCTCACAAACGTCACCAGATCAAACCTTTCTTCAAAGTAATACTAGCAAAGTATGCAAAACAAAAAGATGTTAGATTCAAACTATGCGTCCAAATGCCATAATCAAGCTCCAATTCCATGGGTCTATACCTTCCCTTGTACGGGCTCATGGTAGTTCCAAAACACGTAAGTCTCGATCACGTCCAACCCCCCTTCCTTACATTTGTTAATAAGGTCCGGCCACACCTAAACATCACAATTCACAAATCTCATCAAAAAAAAGCCCCAATATACTCCTTTCAATCAATAAAAAAAGTAAAAAGGAAATTGGAAAATTTACTTCAGGTGTGGCTCTAGGGTAATGGAGTGACCCGGAAATAAGAACGCGCCTCTGTCCATCGATTACGAGCGCTTTGCTGTCGTACGTGACCGTTGCCGCTGATCCAAAGACCACAACAACGCATAGAAAAACGAAAAGGGTCGAATAAGGCCTTCCCATTAAAACAAAATCCAAGCTATTTTGCAAAAGATAATCAATTTTTCTACAACTAGATCAATATATGATCCTGCAAACAAACCCTAGATTTCTCCGAGTCCTAACAAGTTGAGCATTGTATAAGTAAAGAATCCAGCATCAGCAAAGGACAAGAGAGAAGCTGACCTTGGGATGAAGCTTTGTCGCGGGGGTGGATCCAAGGCTTGAGTGGTCGAGGGGTTAGGGTTAGGGTTTTGAGAGGAAGAGGACGAATTTGGGAACGAGGAGACAAAATGCGGGGGCGGAGATGAGAGGGTTCCCGCGGATTTACCTCTACGGACCCTTTCAAACCATGGAATAAGCTTACGCTGAGAATGATTGGAGTATTGGTTGTTCCAGTGATGGCGACTGATTATAAACATTTTTAAATTAGGCGGAATGGGCTACATTGGGGAAATGGCATGTAAATACCATTGTTTTATCCTCCAATGTTTCAAACTGTCGCTCTTTAATACTTGAAGGGTTTTTTTTTCTTTTCCGCATTTTTCTATCTACTCTTTCTGTAAATTCCTTTCTAGATCTTCACATGCTACTCCAATGACTTTTAGATTTTTTTTGCTGTTGAAAATATAAAATAATTTTATACCGTTCTGAAGGATGGATGGATAGATAGCAAAATGCAAAAAGCAAAACTCCATATAATAAAGTGCCGTGTTTTTCAAACGGACACATTTATCCGCAAGTTGGATAAATGATGGGTATTTATATGCTATTTGCATATATTATAAATGAATCTGACGTGACATTATTTTTTTGGATGTTATATGTTATTCTAACGGATATGACATAAAAATAACCATATATTTATTTGGAGGAGAAATCGATAAGGGCCGATAAGATTGCATTTTGGTTTTTATTATTAATTTTATGTCTCCCTGTTATCATTGTACGGATCATCTCCTCTTTCATTGTTTTTCATAGAAATTACAATTCTCCCTTTTACTAGATTGTTTGGGGGAAATACAAATGTTTGAGGGAAAAAACGTGAAATGAACCTTTTTGATCGGCTATGACAAGTGTATTAACCAATTTTCCTATGTATTTCTCTCTTTTTTGGGCGCGTTAATTCAAACGAGCATGTTCTTGCTTCTATGAAAATTGATATAGATATATAATATGTCACACGATATAATGACAACCGCGTTGTCGTTAACCGACGGTTTATGCTTCTCTTATGTTTGGGTTTTAAAATTTATCAACCAATATAAAAGCTTCAAAGATGGGGAAAAGGCGGATGCATTTTTTTTATACCTGGGTTGCTGGCTCCAAATCCATTTGTGATTACAATGAAATTTTATTGATAAATATTCAAAATGATTTCGAATGCCCGGTTAAAAATACAGAACTTGTCAATTTCAATCTTAGATTACACCTGCCCAAAAATAAATGAAGTTTGTAAAAAGGGATGGAAGAAATGTAAACCAAGATGAGCTATCGATCCATATAGCAACCATGTATATATATCCAAAAATCAATACAATTTTTGTGATTAGAATTAGTAGCATATAACATGCTGTGTATCTTCGGATCCTTAAGCATGAAATATAACACAACGGAAGCCTTTAAAATGTTGTCACTATGTTGTCGGATTGTTCACGATTACGGCGTTTACAATTGTAAACGATTCTATGATTTTTTTTTTGGGAAAGAGGACAAATATACCGAGCTTAGTATTATATCATCTATAGTAAATTGATTTTTTCATTGTTTTAAAATACCATATCATATAACTTGTAGACCATACAAGCTTATAATAATCAACTAGGAAATGATTTATTCCCAACACATTTTCCATTTAAGCGTAATTCTCCATGGGAATACCTTGACCTTTTGCTTCTATGCCAGTTTTTTTTTAATAGAGAGAGAAACACACACACACATATGTTATCTAATCGTCTAATAATTATAATTAGGCTTTAGAACCCCGCACTCTTCCTAAGAGAGGAAGCGACCATAAATTAACGCTTTCGGGATAAATTTGTCTCTCTGGGTTGCGTGTGTATGGATGTGTTTATGTGCCTGGACGAGGCTTACTGATGAAGCTCGATATCGGTGATCTCCCAGATCGTGACACGTGGCTGATGACGTGTCCCGAATCCCGCAAGGAAAAACCAAGGACAGCACGTCGGAGGAACACCCGAATCCATCTCCCAGATCGTGACACGTGGCCGACCTTCTGGGCCATCCACACCACTCCTATGCCCGCCTTGCAAACAACTGTTGGCTCGTCTCCGAGCCTCCTGCACATTTGGCCTCCTCGGCCCTCTCAGCTCGCCTCCGGGCTACCACAGAACCGAGATAGCTCGGCCTCCCGCTCGGTCCCGAGCCCCCGCCGAGCTCATCTTCCTCGGTCCATTCGATCGACCAACAGCATCATTCGCAGGTGCTTCTGCATCGGCTTCGCGAATCTTGCCATGCGCCAGATATCCGCTGCCCACAATCCCGCGTTCCACGCCATCATGATCCCCATTAACGAGCATGTCTCGCCATTAATGGGAGATCGTGCCCATCACGCGGGCGTGACGTCGGGGGCGTAACGGCCGGCGTGATTCTCGCACCTGCCTGCCTGCTGCCACCGCTATATAAACCCCTCCTTCAGACGGTTCAAGTAAGTCATTTTCCACTCACTAGGCCGTTACTCTGCTCGGATTTCCTGTCTAACTTGATCGTCGGAGGGTCCTCGGTGGTACAACCACCCCGGGACTTCCTTGCAGGTAGCTCGGCCCCAACAACCTCAAACCCATTGACATCCACACACTTCAGGAGCTATCCTCCAACTCAAATCTCGGGCGTCCATCATCGCCAACAGCAAATCAACGGAATGTAACATCTTAACGCGATACGGCACGCGTCAGCTGGCGCCATATGTGGGAAACTTGATTCCACTAAGACAAAGTTCATCTTCCGATCTCAACCCAATGGCGAGCGGTCACCATGACGATCCAAGCACTAGTCACCGCCTCCCCCACAACGGAGGCGCGGACGAATCTCCTCTCCCGAAGGCCGTCAACGCCCTAGCCGTCCGGATAGATCGACTCGCATCCATCGTGGATGCGTACGTCCGTGTCCAAACGGCGGGACAAGCTCCCCAGGTCGCCGCTCCCCCACCTTGGGACCAGGACCCTTACAGAGGGAGAGAAGACTCTGCTCGCGTCGGCACGACCGATCATCGCCTCGCTGTCTCCAACAGTTGCAGGTCCCTCGGGCCGACCTATTTGACTTCGAGATCTCACGTCAGAGAGCTTCTCCCTGAGTCTCATCGCATCCCTGTCCCCCCCGAGGCGGTAGCGGTCAGCTCGCCTGCTCCCAGGCATGACCGGCACCTCCTCCCTTGACGGGGTCGCGCACGCGAAACTCGCCACGGTAGCTCAAAAACGACCTTCCCAGGGGAGACCTAAGGGACCTCGCCAAAAGGAACCGAGACTCATCAAAAATCATGGTCACGTCAGCAGGGGCTCCGTTGAGCACCTACGAAACTCAGCACCCCGCGCCGGCAGTGGAGGCCGACAGCCACCCGAGGAAGAAGGCCAGGGATAACGAGCCGATCATTTTTTACGACGGGGACTTCCACGGCATATCCCTGCCCCACAACGACCCTCTGGTGATCACGGCTCGAGTCCACCAATACGAGGTGCACAGGATACTGGTCGACTCGGGTAGCTAGGCTGACATTCTCTTCTACGACTGCTTTCTACGCATGGGGCTCACCCCAGCAGACCTAAGGGACCCCCCATGTCCTTTCAGGGTTCACCAACCACTCCATCCCGGCGGAAGGTATAGTCACTCTGCAGTTTAACGTCGGGGAGGCCGTCCGCACGCGAACATTGCCCGTAGAATTCATCGTAGCAAGAATCCTATCGGCTTACAACATCCTCCTCGCCCGCCCAGCACTGAACTCCCTCCGGGCCCAGATATCAACCTACCACCTGGCGATGAAGTTCCCTCTCGATCAGGGTGGGATAGGTCGGGTCTATGGAGACTAGCGGATTGCAAAGGTATGCTTCACCGCAACATCTTCGTCTGAGCAGCCAGCCGACGATGTCGAAGGTGAAGGCGACATCAGGGGTTCTCTGGACACTCGAGACGAGCAAAAAGAGGTCCGAGAAACCCCGGTCGAACCATTGACAGAGGTCCCCCAGATAGAAGAGGACGACGAAAAGATCGTCCAGATCGGATCGCTTCTGACAGGAACTCAGCGAGATGACCTGGTTAATTTCCTCAGGAACAACTCCGACATTTTCGCCTGGGCGCCTGCTGACATGCCTGAGATCGACCCCAAAATCATATCTCACAAGCTCGAGGTTGATCCACGGCCCGACCCGTCAAGCAGAAAAAGCGAAGCTTCGCCCCGGTCAAACAGAAGGCTATCGAAGACGAGGTGGATCGGCTCCTCGCCGCCAACTTCATTCGGAATGTACCTTATTCGGAGTAGCTGGCGAACGTAATTCTGGTCAAGAAGTCAAGCGGGAAGTGGCGCATGTGCGTCGACTTCATCGACCTCAATAAGGCCTGTCCCAAAGACAACTATCCCCTCCCTCGGATAGATCAGCTCGTCGACAGCTCGGCTGGCCACGAGCTATTGAGCTTCATGGATGCCTTCTCCTGCTATAATCAGATCCGTATGAATCCGGCAAACGAAGATCTTACCGCATTCACAATAGACCGGGGGGTATACTGCTGCAAGGTGATGCCCTTCGGCCTCAAGAACGCCGGAGCCACGTACCAACGATTGGTCAACCGCATGTTCAAGCCACAGATCGGCAGGAACATGGAAGTTTACGTCGACGATATGCTTGTTAAATCAGTTTCGTCGACCGACCACGCCAAGGACCTGGGCGAGGCCTTCGGAGTACTCCGCAAGTTCAAGATGAAGCTGAAACCCGCAAAGTGCGCATTCGGGGTCACCGGGGGAAAGTTCCTCGGTTTCATGGTCACCCACCGTGGAATCGAAGCTAACCCAGAAAAAATCAACGCTATCCTCAACATGACCGCGCCCAAGACCAACGTCGAGATCATGCGACTAACGGGGCGGATAGCCACTCTGGGCCATTTCATGTCGAGGTCTGGAGAGAAGTGCCTCCCATTCTTCAAAGCTCTAAGGAAGATCCCGAGGTTCGAGTGGTCAGAGGAGTGCCAGACCGCCTTTGACCAATTAAAGTGGCACCTTGCGATGCCACCGCTGTTCACCCGGCCAGTTGAAGGAGATGAGCTATCATTGTATCTGGCGGTATCCAACAAAGCAGCAGGCTCAGTTCTCGTCCGAGAGGTCGACGGAGTGCAGAAGTCGGTGTACTACGTTAGCCACGTCTTCAAAGACGTAGAAACGAGGTACCCAGCCATAGAGAAGATCGTTCTGGCGCTCATTGTATCCTCAAGGAAGCTACAACACTACTTCCAGGCGCACACCATCCTCGTTCTTACCGAGCGCCCGCTGAGGGCTATCCTCGTGTCACCCGAATTCTCGGGCCGCTTAGAGAAGTGGAGATGGGAACTGTCCCAATTTGACATAAAATACCGCCTGAGGCAGGCCATCAAAGCACAGGCCCTGGTTGATTTTATCGTCGAATGCACCATCCCTAGTAAGGAGTCGGAGTCCACGCCGACCCTCGAGGCTCAACCCTCGATTGAGGGGGGGCCTGACTCAATCCCTGAGTGGATTATTTACTTCGACGGGTCCTCGACAGAGGGAAGCTGTGGAGCCGGCCTCATCATTCGAGGCCCGAACGAGGCAGAAATGGAGTATTCTCTGAAGCTCGGGTTCAAAGCCTCAAACAACAATGCAGAATACGAGGCCCTGCTGGCTAGACTTCGCATGGACTCCGGGGTGGGGCTGAAAACAATTCGGATCCTCAGCCCTAGTCGTTGGCCAAGTGACCGGCCGTTTCGAAGCCCGGGAACCTCTAATGGTGAAGTATCTCGCCGAGGTAAGAAGACTTCGGAAGAACTTCGACGAGGTCTAGGTAGAGCAAATACCCAGACAGCTCAATGCTCAAGCCGACGCCCTGAGTAAGCTGGCTTCATCCTACTCGGCCAACAACAAGCGATCTATCCTCTTCGATACCATGCCACGGCCTAGCGTGGAAGACGGGGCGACAATGCTTCATGTGTACACAGCCCAGGAAGAGGACCTAGACTGGAGGAAGCCCCTCGTGGAATTCCTAAGGGAAGGCATGCTCCTAGAAGATCGGAAAGCAGCCCGCCGTCTCCGAGCCAAAGCTCGTCACTTCGTCTAGGGCAATAAGAACCTTTACAAGAAGTCTTTCACTCAACCCCTGCTCCAGTGCGTCGACCCCCACGAAGCCAACTACGTCCTCCGTGAAATTCACGAAGGGGTCGGCGGCGTACACCAATCGGCCCGTACCTTGATCTAGAAGGCATTGCTCCAGGGGTACTACTGGCCAACTATTCACTAAGACGCCCAGAAGCTCGTCAGAAGATGCAAAAGTTGCCAACTCCACGGAAGCATACCTCGCCTTCCGGCTACTGAGCTGACCGCCCTTACCTCCCTGTTGCCGTTCGCCCAGTGGGGATTGGACATGATAGGCCAGTTCCCTACCGGTACGGGCGGGCATAAGTACGTCCTCATCGCGGTGGATTACTTCACGAAATGGATTGAGGCGGTCCCCATCAGGAAACCGGATGCCACCACGACCATCAAGTTCCTGCAGAACAACGTGATACTCCGGTTCGGCATCCCAAGGTGTATCATCACCGACCACGGAACAAACTTCGAGAACGGGAAAGTGAAGGAATTCTGCAATGAATATCACATCCTCATGAAGTTCGCCGCGGTTGCGCATCCCCAATGCAACGGGCAAGCCGAAGCCGCTAATCGGGACATCCTCCGAGGTCTCCGGACCCGCCTAGAAGGACGCCAAAGCATTTGGGTCGAGGAATTACCCCGGGTCTTATGGGCCCTGCGCACGTCAAAGAAGACCCCTACCGGGGAAACCCCTTTCAGCTTCTGCTACGGGACCGAGGCAATGGTCCCGGCAGAGATCGGGCTACCCAGTCACCGGGTCGAACACTTCGACGACGAAGCAACACCACGGCCCTCCGGACCAACCTAGATATCTTGTTGGAGAAACGAGACCGGGCTCATACCAAAGCTGCCGCTTATCAGCGGCAAACCGCCCGATTCTACAACGCGCGAGTTAAGTGCCGCTTCTTCAAGACCGGAGACCTAGTCCTGAGGCGAAACGAGTTCATCGATCAAGGCAGGCTGCATAAGTTTTCCCCTAAATGGGACGGCCCCTTCCTCGTCTCCGAGGTCCTTCCCGACGGAGCCTACCGACTGCAAGACGCGGACGGGCGCAAGTTTCCACGGCCTTACAATGTTGAGAAACTCAAGCTATACCAGTGAAAGGAATATCCACGAGTGTGTATTTCTTCTTTCACAAGAACAATGTAAACTCTTCTAAAGTCCTTTCTATTTAAATAATACGAAGGGAACGCTAGAACGTTGTGAAAAGAAGAATTTTATTCATTCAAAAAGGTACTATGGGCTCCTCAGCCTTACAAAAAAAAGGGTTACAACAGAGGTGGAACGGGATCAAGAAAGCACTCCTGGTGATACTCACAGTAGATTTCAGTTAGCCGGGCCCTAGCCGTTGCAGCCCGCTCCTGCCGATGCTGCACGCGGACCCAGGATGCCACGGAAGCACCCGACCCTCCGCCCTCTGAGCCTTGGCCCACGAGGTACCTCATCTTGAAACACTCTAGAATCATAGCCAAGGATCGGTCGTGCCTGGCTTTCGAGATGAGGCTGAACAGGAAGATCGAATGCACCTTATCGAGCACCTCGTCCATAAGTTCCTCGGTGAAGGGGTTGTCCAACCCCGGGGACCTCCTCCAGATCGCGTACATCAACATCTGAAGCAAAGACAAACGTCGAGGGAGAAGCCGGCCGAAGTGATCCTCGAGGCGCTGAACCACTCTCCGGTACTTCTCCTCGGCCAGAGATTGGTCGTACAAGGAGACATCACCAAGGGTGATAATCTCTTCGATCAAATACACGCGCCCAGTCATCTCGAAAGTAAGTAGTGCCGAAGGAGCCACCATCTCCTTCCCTATTTATAAATCCAAACAGTATCTTCAAAGACCTGTATTCTCGCTTGCACTAGTGCGAATCTTAGGAATCGCAGCAACTAATCCAATGCCATGTCGCCACGAAGCGAAACTGACGCGGTTTCCCGAAACGTTCTGCCTTCCCCCGTACATTCCTGACACGTGTCGCCCGTGACTATTACCCTTCCCGATGCTCACACGTCTGGAGGGTCGGGCGAACCCTTGCGCGACCAGGCAACAACCCTGCTCGGTCCATCCTTAGCAGGCCTCTTACGGCCCCTCTCGCACTAAGGATCGAAGCCCTCATCAAGAGGCAGCCGAGCGGCTACCCTGCTCGGCTATCCTCGGCTGGTAGTTCACTACCACACAGCGCCAGGGATCGAAGCGCTCGCCAAGAGCCAACCGAGTAGCTTCGCTGCTCGGACCATCCTTAGCAGGCCTCTTACAGCCCCTCCCGCGCTAAGGATCGAAGCCCTCATCAAGAGGCAGCCGAGAGGCTACCCTGCTCAGCTATCCCCGGCAGGTAGCTCCCTACCCCATAACGCCAGGGATCAAAGCCCTCATCAAAAGGCAGCCGAGTGGCTGCCCTGCTCGGCTATCCCCGACTGGTAGTTCACTGCCATACAGCGCCAGGGATCAATGCCCTCGCCAAGAGGCAACCGAGCAGCTTCACTGCTCGGACCATCCTTAGCAGGCTTCTTACGGCCCCTCCCGTGCTAAGGATCGAAGCCCTCATCAAGAGGCAGCCGAGCGGCTACCCTGCTCAGCTATCCCCGGCTGGTAGGTCCCTACCACACAGCGCCAGGGATCGAAGCCCTCGCCAAGAGGCAACCGAGCAGCTTCACTGCTCGGACCATCCTTAGCAGGCCTCTTACGGCTCCTCCCGCGCTAAGGATCGAAGCCCTCATCAAGAGGCAGCCGAGCGGCTACCCTGCTCGGCTATCCCCGGCTGGTAGCTCCCTATCCCACAACGCTAGGGATCAAAGCGCTCATCAAGAGGCAGCCAAGAGGCTACCCTGCTCGGCTATCCCCGGCTGGTAGCTCCCTACCCCACAACGCCAGGGATCAAAGCCTTCATCAAGAGGCAGCCGAGCGGCTACCCTGCTCGGCTATCCCCGGCTGGTAGTTCACTGCCCCCACAACGCCACGGATCAAAGCCCTCGCCAAGAGGCACCGAGCAGCAACCCTGCCCGGCCCAGTCCTTAAGGATCAAAGCCCTCGCCAAAAGGCACCGGGTAGCAACCCTGCTCGGCCCATCCTTAGTAGGCCTCTTACGGCCCCTCCCACGCTAAGGATCAAAAGCCCTCGCCAAGAGGCAACCGGGCCCGCCCTTGCTCGGTTATCCCTGGCTGGTAGCTCCATACCCCACAACGCCAAGGATTAAAGCCCTCGCCAAGAGGCACCGGGCAGCAACCCTGCCCGGCCCCGTCCTTAAGGATCAAAGCAATCACCAAGAGGCACCGGGCAGCAACCCTGCTCGGCCCGTCCTTAGTAGGCCTCTTACGACCCCTCCCTTGCTAAGGATCAAAGCCTTCGCCAAGAGGCAAGCGTGCCCGCCCTTGCTCGGTTATCCCTGGCTGGTAGCTCCCTACCTCACAATGTCAGGGATCAAAGCCCTCGCCAAGAGGCAACCGGGCCCGTCCTTGCTCGGTTATCCCTGGCTGGTAGCTCCCTACCCCACAACGCCAGGGATCTAAGCCCTCACCATGAGGCACCGGGTAGCTACCCTGCTCGGCCCGTCCTTAGCATACCTTACCATGCCTCCCGCGACTAAGGAACAAAGCCATCACCAAGAGGCATCCGGTCTATTTACGTCTGAGCGATCTCTACCTCGAGTTCGGGGCCATGGAGATACCGTCTCCCCATCGGTCTTTGCACACTTGGCAAATGAACAGATTCAACTCGACGTGTGATCTCTAGACGAAAAACGGGCTTAACACGAAGGCAGTACTGTGCAAATACAAGTGTTTACAGACAAAGGAAAATACGCGCACAAATACTACTATAAAAAGCCAAAAGTCTTTACAAGGGTATTGTGGGCTCCCCAGCCTTATCAAATTACCCGGAGGCTTACAAAACAGAGAGGAGGAAAAGCTAAAAAGTTCATGCCGCAAGCCCCGCCTAGACCTCACCTCCCTCATCACCATCGACCGGAGGCATGACCACCGAAAGTGGGACCCGAGCACGGAGCTCACCGTCGGCAAACTCCGGAAATTGATCCTTGATGGGCCAATAACTTTAATAAATTTATCTATATCTACATTAATCCCACCTGAAGGGCCTAATAATAACCATCAAGATCTCTGTTCCATGCAATGGCGGATGCCTTGACGAGATCGACGTAAAACTGGTCCGACCCCTTGTAATCAGTCACCGCCTTTCTAGCCCGAATCTCGACAACCTCCACCGCCTGAAGCGCCGCCTCGACATCCCGCCTGCTAGCATCCCTCGCCCTCTTCATGGCTGCAAAGCGATCGGCCAGTTCCATCAACTTTGCCTCGATGACTCAGTGGGACTCACTTAGACGGTGATAGGACTCCCGGCACTTTGAGACGGCGAGCTCCGTGACGGTCGATCGAGCTTCAAGGATGACCATCCTCTCCCTCTCCAGATGCAGCTCAAGTCGTAGATCCTCGGCCTCCGAAGAAGACTCTCCCGCCGGCCTCGTAGCATAGATAGCCCCCTCGGCCTCCATGTGAGTAACGAGGGCGCAGTGCTGAAGGACCTGACGAAAAACAGTAAAGAGACTTAGAGACACTCGAACTAAAGAAAGGGCGCTCGAAATAACACATGAGGGAGCATATACCTGCACCGCCTCCTGAACTATAGCCACCATTTGGGCCCTCAGGGTCCCCCGCGGAATCTTGCCCCCGGCTGACTCTTCCATACCAGCAAGCAGGCTGGCAGCAATGGAAAGCCCGGACGGGACTACGAAACGGACGTCCCCCTCCTGCACAGGAATCGCCTCAGGAATCTTCGTCGGTGGCGCACGAGAGACCTTCCTCTTCCTCTTATGAGGAACCCCATCTTCGTCCTCTCCTGCATCCCTCGTCCGGGGCTCGGGAACCCGTGGACGCCTTTGGCCGCCGCCTCCTGCACAAAAATCTCAAATGACATTTTTAAACTTCAGATGTCTTCCCATTCGAACTTCAGACGTCTGGTTTTGGCACTGTACTTTCCAGTAAGAAACACAGACATCTGATGTTGTATTTTTTCCAAAACTTTATCTGCTTCAGACGTCTTCCTATTCAAACTTCAAACGTCTGCTGTTGAGATTTTTTCAAAAATATAGCAGTTGGGTTACTTTTTCTAAAAGGCCAGACGTCTGTCTCGATGTTTTTTAGATATCTGCCGTGAGCGTTTTGTGCTGATTTTGACCTATAACGGCTAGTTTTCTTTGGGGGCTATAAAAAGGTTTTGTGTTGGTATTTTGAGCCCCAATCACTTAAAGATTTCAGTTGCATATATTATAAAGTGATTTTCAAAAGAAATATCTCATATCCTGTGAGAGTTTTCAATTTGCTATCCAAATTCACTCACACACAAAATCAAAAGCCTTCATTTGATTATCCATACTTGTAAAAGCATTAGAGAGAGCGCTTTGAGAGAAACTCCTTTGAGAGTGTTGTGTTTCATTGTAAACTCTCTTCTTGTCTTTGTATGAGAATCCTTGAGTGCAAAGATACCTTTGTAAGAGAAAAGAGTGAGAGATTTGTATTTCTTTCTCTGTGTGAGGACCGAGACGTTATCGGTGCCTTTATAAGAGAGGAGTGCAAGTGTTTATAGAGAGAAGAGTCACTCGTGTGTCGAGCGATGTGTTTGGTTGAGGGTACGCAACGTGATAGTCTCGGTGGAGACGTGTTTTAATGGAACAGGCTCATATGTCTAAAGAAAGCGAACTGGGAGATCTCCCGAACAACTATAAATCGACTCATATTTGCATTTGCAATTTCTATGCTTTATAGTTTATTTGCTTAGAAATTGCATGCTAAATTATTTCTTCCACTTTATATGCTTTTTACTTGCTTTATTGTTGATCCATTGCTTGCTATATGTTTATGTATTTACAATTGTGATTAGCTTAACTACTCATCTCTATTGGTATATCCATTGTTTAAGCAATTCAATTGTGATATCTTTACAAGTGTAGTTGATAGAATTTTTAATTTGGACATGTTGTTTGTATAGTTCTATTCACCTTCTTTAAGACTATTTGTGTTAGCTTCCGCATACTTTCAAGAAAAAGACATGGGAGAGGCGAAGAGGATGAAGATGGCGAAATGGTACGTTCCATCTGAAATAATAATAAAAAAATCAATTTCTCTTCCATGCAAACCCTTAATGAGATCCAAAACTGTATGCAGGCAATGGGAATCCTGCATACACGATAGTCAATTTCTTGATGAATATAGAAATCTTACCATAAAGCATGATAACCCTTCATATTTCCTAGTATGGGATCCTAACCATCCTAGAACTTCGAATAAGTTGCACCTGTACAATATTGGTGATGATAGCTACTCCCATATTAAACCCATTGCATGTCGTGCCTAAATCCTATCAAAATATGCTACCTTCTTCGCATGGTTTGATTTGTCTTCACGGCGTGACGCCTTGCCGTTTTGAACCCTAACTCCGGATATATCATACCCTTACTGAATTATCCCAATAATATTTATTACAACACTTTGGGCTTCAGGTTCGATCCCGCAAGAAGTATATACAAAGTTGTTCAACTGGTTTGAAATCCAAACACTTCAGGTGGTTCAGGCTGTTATGTATTAACCGTAGGGCGGCACCATATTGAATCAGATTGGAGGAGGATAGTGCCTCTTTCGATTCCGAACTTAATGTTTTTTAGCCTCTCTACATTGATGGAGTACTCTATTGGGAAAACCACATGAACAATCCTAAGAATTTTGTGCCGATTCTTGCATTTGATTTAAGGTGTGAAGAGATGAAGACGATGTTATCGCAGGGAAAATGGAGGTACGAATACGATAAGCCAGGGTCATGCAAGCATTTGGTAGAGTTGTGTGGGAAGCTTTGCTCTGCGGAGATGGCACCTCCGAATAGTGGACCATCACGAATGGACATATGGATGTTAAAGCGCTCAAACTCTGATGTCGACTGGACTCCGTTGTATAAATTGGAGCTAGGATCGTGCTCTCTCACAACTGTTTCCTGCCTTTTCCCTTTATGCATGGAAGGCCATGAGAGGGCCTTATTGGAAGATAGAGAAACATTGTACTCTTCTGACGTCAAGGGCAATATTATGGAGCTCTATATATAATGGGAGTGGATTAAGGAACGAAGCTCTACTACGTTGGTACTTTAAAGATGATGCAATTGTTCATATCGAAACAATAGCTCTACTTGATTGATGTTATTCTTTTAATAGGTTTCAATAATTCATTAATTTGTTACCGGTTTTTAAAATTATTTGTTGCTTTAACCGTTGGATTTTTAATTCAAAAGCTCTCTATTTTACAGAGAAGATCTTGTTTGTTTTTAAGAAGATTAAGAAAATACTTCCTAACATAGAATTTAATTCTATCATATGAATATCTTGTTGGTTTAATAAAATTAGGAAAATATTTTCCTAATATAGAATTTAATTTTATCATATTAATATCTTGCTAGGAAAATATTTTCTTAACCATAGAATTTAATTCTGTTTAACAAAGAACATCTTTCTTATTTTAGAAAGATCATAGAAATATTTCTCACATAAAATTTAATTCTATCAGATGGTTTAATTGGTGATATTTTATCACCATTGGATTTTAAATCCAAAGATTCTCTGTTAGAGAAAGATCTTTCCAAAGATTCTTTGCATATGAGTGCTGCCAAAAGAATGCGGTAAGAGAACTCACGTGTATGCTCACGTATCTAACACGTGGAGGCTATCATAAGATTTCATATCTGAAGATGGTACTCATATGCTATGCATGTGAGTGCTCACGTGTTTAACGCATGGGTGCTGGTATAGAATTTAATCCTAACTGTAGCAAATACTCACGTGCTTTGCACGTGAGTGTTGTCGTAAGATTTAAATTTATATGAAGCTGCTATTCACATGCTTTACATGTGATTGATCACGTGTTTAACACGTGGGGGCTGCCTTCTATTTTTATAAAAGGAACAGTAAGTTTCAAACCAAATTTTTTTGGTGGGAACAGGGTTTTTGGAGATGGATTCTCCTTCTTCCTCTTCCCTTTTGGATCTTGAGGAGGAGAGGGAGGGAGTCAAAAATCTCTTCTTTTTAGGTTTTGATGGGTTATTCACTCTCTTTTTCAATGGTTTGTGGCATAATCCTATTTATTTCCAAAAAAGAGGGGTTTCTTTTTTGATTTAATTTAAAAAACGAAGAAGAAGAAAAATCTTGAGGAAAGAGAGAGAAGGCACAAAACCCTAGAATGATATGGGAATTAAAGTTGTTATTGATTTCTTATTATGTTTACCTTATATAGGCTTTACATTTTACATTTTGCCCCTTATGCTTTACAAAATGACTATTTTGCCTCTCCCATGCTCATATGCTCATTTCTTTTTGCATATAAATCACGGGTTTTACATAATTTGACTTTATGCCCATTCTTCTTACATTTATTCCTAAAAATTATATTTAAATTTATTTATTACATAATTCTTTTCTCCTCATGGCATGAGGCCGGTCCGTATGCTCGGGCTTGATTTGGGTTCGGGCTCGCTTGCTTGGGTGTTGATCTTGACTTTTGAGTTGACTTTTTGGTCAAAAGAGGTGTAAATTTTAACCCTAACAAAGTGCCCCCATCAATAAATGCACACAATATTTATGTGTTGTGTGCATAAAATTGATGGATCTTCTTTCGTGTAGAGTTTGATTTGATTCGGCTCCCGCTTTTATGAGGCTGACATTGACCTTTTGAAGACATGAACGGTCAATATTGTCCTTTTTGCGACTTGGACGGTCGATACTTGATTTGACTTGCTCCAATTCTTACGGTGTTGGTACTGAATTTGACTTACTCCGCTTCTTGCGGTGTCGGGGCTGGATTTGACTAGCTTCGTTTCTTGCGGTGTCGGGATTTGACTTGCTCCGCTTCTTGTGGTGTCAGTACTGGTTTTGACTTGCTCTGTTTCTTGCAGAGTCGGGATTTGACCTACTTTGCTTTCTGTAATTTCGATGCTGAACTTGACTTGCTCCGCTTCTTGCAGTGTCGAGATTTGATTTATTTCTTAAGTTGAGTTTGATTCCGCCGGAGAGGTCGATGGTTGGTTTGATTCCGAGACGGGGCTTGATTCCGACTGGGAGGTTGATGGTTGAATTGGTTGATTTGATTTGTTTTGGAAGCTTCCTATCTGTCCAGTGGGTCTTTTGACTTGAAAGTACTGTCGGGTGGGACTTTAATTTGATTTGTTTGACTCATGCCGTGTTCAGCAGGACCTTGGAGCTTAGAAGCACTGCCGAGTGAGACTTGGAACTTGGATTTTTGCTTGGTATCGATATCGCTACACTGGAATGGTACCAAGAGAGACTCATCATTTGTCATTGGAGGATTTGGAGATTTGGATTTTAGTTTGGCGTCAGCATCGTTACACCGGAATGGTACCAAGAGCGACTCATCATTTACCATTATAAGATTTGGAATTTTGTTTTGGTTTGGCGTCAATATCGCTACACTGGAATGGTACCAAGAACGACTCATCATTTTCCGTTGGAAGATTTGGAATTTTGGCTTTGGTTTGGCGTCAACATTGCTACACTAGAATGGTACCATGAGCGACTCATAATTCACCGTTGGAGGATTTGTATTTTGGTTTGGTGTCTATCTGTTCCTATTTCAATGGGTTAGAGGTCATTTTTCTTAGTTTAACATCTTAGGGGTCTGCTTTGGCTTCATTTTCTTGTTTGGCATCTTTGCGGGGCTGCCTGGGTTAGCTTATCCACGATTTAGAGAGATAACGGCCATTGAAGAGTGACATAGGCCTATTTCCCTCAACACTTATCAGTTGGTAGGATTCTCCGTCAAATACTTTCTCGATGACGTATGGCCCTTCCAAGTTTGGTTCGAATTTTCCTTTTGCATGTCGGTTGGGGATAATCGGTCTTCTGAGGAACAACACCAATTCTCCTTTCTTGAAAACACGGAGGCGGGTCATCTTGTTGTATGCCCATGACATTCGGGCTCGGTACAACTCCAGATTTTGTTGTATTATGAGTCTCTTTTCTTCGAGCGCATCGAGCTCTTCAAGCCGGAAGAGAGCATTAATTTTCCTCTTCTGTCAGACTGTGCTGGACGGCCATTCTTAAACTTGGAATTTCGACTTTGAAGGAAAGGATTGCCTCCATTCCGAACAGCAGCGAGTATGGGGTAGATAGGGTTGGAGTGCGGTGCGTGGTATGATACGCCCACAACGCCTCATGGAGCTTGAGATTCCTTTCCCTTTTGTTGGCTAAAGTATTTTTCTTTAGAAGCTTGCATAGAGTTTTGTTGAAGGTTTCGGCTAGCTCATTGGATCTTGGATTATAGATGGAGGAATATATCTAGTCTATCTTGTGTTGAGTAGCGAACTTTGAGATTTTGAAGCTCTTGAAAGAAGGCCCGTTGTCAGAAATGATTCTTCTTGGTGTGTCGAAGCGGTATAGAACGTTATGCTAGAAGAATGTCAGAATGTCTTCTATCTTGACTTCTTCTACCGGGACAACTTCAGCTCATCTAGAAAAGCAGTCAGTTGAATCCAATATGAACCGATGGCCTTTAGATGACGGAGGATCAATTGGACCAACTATATCGGCGCCTTATATTTCGAACGGCCGTGACGCTACAGTGGGATGCAACGGATTGGGATGCTTGTGTATGAAGTTGCCGTATATTTTATGGAGGTAGCATTTCTTCGCATGTTCTTCACAATCCCTTATCACGGTTTACCAGTAATATCAATGCCACTTGATTTGAAGGCGCATTTTAAGGCCAGATTGGTGTGCTTCGCAGACGTCTGAGTGGACTTCTTTCATAACTTTTTGAGTTTCGGCCGAGAACAAACACCCGAGCCAGAGTTGGTCATTTGGTCCGCGGTATAGTTTGTCACTTATGAACACGTATCGGAGAGCTCTCTCTTTTATCTGAACCCTCACAGATTTTTCTTCTGATAGCTTATCATATCGGAGATACTCTATGAAGGGCTCTCTCCAATCTGGCTCATCTTTGATGACCAGGGCTCTTTCAGCAGGATAATTCTCTCGTTCTACGACTTCTTCTTCTCGTAGAGAAACTGGAGGTAGAATTTGCCGGCTTCTAACCATGATCAGAATTTCATCCATGTCGAGATCAACCAACTCTTTGGCTAGGCGAGCGAGTACGTCAGCTTTTCCATTCAACGTCCTAGAAATTCTCATCACTTCAATGTAGATAAACTGTTCCGTGAGTTCTATGACCCGGTTTCTGTATCGAGCCAACTCGGATTTGTATACTTTGTAGTTGTCGCTTACTTGGTGGATGGCCAGCTGAGAATCTCCGTAGACACGTAGCCTAGTGATCTTCATTTCTATGGCGAGCTCGAGACCAGCTATTAGCGCTTCATACTCAGCATCGTTGTTTTGGCGAGTTCGGTAAGAGCAAAAGATCGTTATAGGGTCCCCCTGATGGTGTGATGAATACCAGTCCTATCCCAGCTTTTATCTGCGGGATGCTTGATTTGCTGGAGGACCTCATTAATAAGACTCCATTGAAGTAGAGCTCCCAGCATGGCTCATTATCTTCAACGTGCGGTGATTTTTCATCGGGTTGTTGGGGTTTGATTGCGCCCTGGCCATCTACCGTAGCCGATGCGGAACAAAAACGGTGTTTAAAAAGTTTTGGCGCTAAAAACCCGTCCTACAATCGAAACCATAAACCTAAAACTAGCTACAAAAGATAGAAGTGTTATACCAAATGATTCATGTCCTTCGGTCTTCTACCCTCTTCTTTGGCTCCTTGAGGTCCCCTCGATCGAGCTTGGCCGCCGGTCTTCCTCCGTCAAAGATAATCCACCCAAGAGAAGTAGATCATGGCTCTAGCTCCACAATAAGAATCTAGTGAAGCAACTAGGGACTCTAGGTTGCAAATCTAGAGTGTCTAGGTATGTAATAAGTTGCTCTAAGTTTGTATCTATCTCTCTTCTCCCCTTGATTCTCAACACATGAGATGATAGAGTAGAAGATGAAGAAGAAGGATGAGGAGCTCAAGAAAGGTAGTGAAGAAAGAAGATGCAAATGGTGAAAGTCTTTTTTCAAATGACCATCCATCAAGTGAGAGAAAATATGAAGTAAGGTTTTGTAAAACCATTTTTTCAATAAATATAATGCAACCATACTTGAATAATTTGCACAAATGAATTAACAATTCATTTGTCAACACTATTCAAGCATGGTTCTCACCATTCTCTCTTCTTTACCTTTACACCTCATTTCCATTTAATTTAATAAATGGATAAACCAAAATGAGGTGTCCACCTTCTAGAATGTTTTCCGTATAAATACGGATTACACTCAACTGTATATGCATACATGTATTCGTACCAAAATACGAATACCCAAAGAGATAGAATAACACAAAGAACATAATACTAGAATATACATATCGAAATATATATATACATAAATTATTAATCAATACCTGATTTAATAATCGGGCTCATACCCGAGCCGGCTAGTATTATCAATCGTCCGATCGAATGTACGGGTAACTAGTACAATCATTCAATCGGAGCCATGCACATATCAAAATACAGCTACTACATCATTTCGTCTGAACCAGGGAAACCCTCTGTATGGGACTCTAAAGACTCGTCAATATGTTGGCAGTGGGTTTAACTACAAGCACTTCAGCGGCACTAGCTGTACGTAACGGCTACCCAGGTATTGAACGAAAGGAAGGCCGACGAGCAAACGCATCCGAACCTCTACTGAGCCTGTCTATGACAATCTCCATACAGTCCGGTCTGTTCGTATAAGAGTATCGCATATCAGGTCTAGGGCATGGATAAAGTCAGACCCATAATAACGCGATATTTCATGTCGGTGTGAAGCCCATCACCTACTGAGAAACTACCGATCTAAATCAGTAATTCTCGTCTACCTTGGCCAAGGATTTCTAGTGATGGCCACCCGTGCACAGCGCGACATTAACCCTCAATACTGGGAGAGACGAATCCCCGACGATCCGCTCACTGCCTCTATATAGCTCGGGACTATACCCAACTAAAAGCTGTTTGCACGACTCCTTTGAGCCGTGGTAGGGTAGTAGTCAAAGCACAGTGGGAACTCACACGAGACAAAAGATGATCTCATGTCGACAGACTAGCCTGTACTCATGTGACCTGAGAACTGCTATCTGACAATAGGTATAATACCATCTAGCATGTTCCCGGCGAGTCCGTCCAGTGTAACTCATAACCTAACGAGCACCTGTATACTATCTTTGGTGACTAACTGACACCAATGGCTTGTGAGGCCGGCCACCGCCTCTCGTCAGGGTCTCGAAAAGTATACACTAGTCTACTCTGGAGTATCTGTCACGCCCTGCTTCTCAGAGTACGGTAAGGAGACATGACGGGTCACGCGACGTATTTACTCAGAAGTAAACACGCTAAGCGTAAATAAGCAATAAAATAAAGTACACAAGTAAGACATGAGATGTAAATAAATATCAACTTTTATTTGATAAACATCCTTTACAATACAACTAGAAATGTAAATACAAAACTGAAAAGCAATGCCTAAACAATGGCATGAACTGAAAGTAAAGTATATACAAGTGACTAGAGTTCTGGGTCTTCTGAGAACTGCTCCAAATCGTCTGTGCTGGGCTCGATCTCCAGAGAATCGAATCCCCCTGACAACATTCCAAAGAAAGAAGAGAAAAGAAATGTTGTCGGCGAACAATCGCTCGGTAAGTCCCAAAGAGATGTAGAATGAGAATAGACAAGTAAGAGATTATAACAGGTATAAAGTTGATAGTTATGTTAACGCAGTTGTTTGTAGCTTGATACAGAATTATGCCAGTGTATACGAGAGGAGTCTATCTTACCCCGTAGACTATGGTATACGGATCACAAGGCTCCGTCAAAACCCATGGGACAACGACAACGAATGTTCAGGTCAGGTGTATTAAAGTGACCGTCTTGTGCCACTTTTAACACATTCCGTACCAGTCTACCCCTTTAAAACCCCGTAATTGTAACGTTTTAAAAATAAATAAATAAACAAATAAAATTCTTTAGGTGAATTTTCTGATAATCGGTAAAATAAATCGTATTTTCCGTAAAACTTAACTATAATTATTTTTCATTATAGACTTAAATACGTCTATTTTAACTATATGATTGCTAGTAATTGGTATTTAATTAGTCACTTATAAATTGTTAGTTACTTAAATATTTTTCCTTAATTAATTATTTTAAATAATATTTTAAGCTTTCATTTAGGCATTAAATTAGTGGTAATTACAAATTGGAATGGGTTAATTATACAAATGTGAACCATGGCAACACAAACACTTAACTTGTAACATGCTCATGCTTTCTTAATTTGTCTCCAATATTCTAGAGAATGCTAGGGTAAAGATTAATTATAAAATAAACTAATTAACATGTGAACTAATAAATGAGCTTGAAGGGTTGTATTATCCTAGAAATTTCTACACACATATACCTCACATTTTCTCTCTCCCTCACTTGTGGCTGAGCCTAGGTGGCAGCCCCCCTCTCTTCAAAAAATTCTCATCTCATTCTCTTGTTGAAAATTTAAAAGAAAAGAAAATTTTAAAAAGGGGAGGTTTAATATGTAAAATGGTGAAGACACTTCTACACACCTCCACAAACTTCTCTCTCTCTCTCTCACCTCACTTCATTTCTGGCCAAAAATTCCTCATGCTGCTGCTCTCATTTTCCCCCTCTCATTTCTCTCAAAAATTCTTCATTTTTCATCAAAAATCCAAATAAAAACCTCACAAATTCTTCATTTAACCTCCACCCATTTTTCTTTTACCCAAATTAGCTTAAATCTTGGAGCAAGAGACCATCTTCGGTGGCAAAGTTGCATGTTGGATTTCATGATTATTGAGGTATAATCCTAACCCATGTTTAAATTGTTGCTAAAGTACTTCAATCTAGCCTAATTAGGAGTTTAATTTATGGCTTTAATCTTTAGATTTAAAATTCAAGAGAGGGTTTTAAATCAAGTTAGGGTTTTTATAAATTGATTATAGTTTAAAAGTGTTGTGTAATATCTTAAGGTATGCAAATTGTAATCTAGTTGTCAAATTACTAATTGTTACTTTTAAATTTTCCTAATTAGGCTATTTTATAAACTAGGTTTTTAGGTTTTATATAAATTGGTAAGATAAAATTTTAGTAATGGTTTATGTGACTTAGTTAAGATGTTTAATGAGCATTATAACCACTAGAATTGCTAAAATATTTAGATCGGTTAAAACATCAAGTTTTGAACTAAAATGGAAATTTAAGCTTACTAGGTTTTTGGAAAGAAATCGATTTGATTTAAGTTCGAGATTTTGATGGTTTGCCACCTAATTCATAAAATATCAAGGGCGTTATGAGTGTGCGACGGGTACGATTGGGTTTTAGGCTTGGTGATTTTCTTGTATAGCGACCCTAGTTGTAGTTTGCGGCGTTGTCGCGAGCGCGTTTGTGCACCAAGTGTGTGCGCGTCCAGTAGTGCGCGTTGTTTGAATTGTGTCAATTTTCTATGTGACTATTCATATATTATCCTCATAATTACTTGTATACGATTTTAGGATCGGGTGTAGAGGTATCGGACGCGGCGCGGAAAGACAGGGCGGATATCGGATCAGATTAGCCGAGCTGTCCCGGTGAGTAGATGTATACATCTATGGGGGGATCGTCTGGATGGCGCGAGGCACCCGATGGTTTAGTATTACTTAAAGTATTTGAATTATATGCGTAGTTTCCTAGTTAGCCATCATATTGCATCGCATCATTATGTGTGTGTGTGTGTGTGATATCATCTCATAGGACACTTGCATCATTACCTTTGGTTCTTGCCGCACATGCACTAATTATGCGAACACACACGCCATTGGTAATTGCTATGTCACGAACACTATAGAACTTGCTTAAAATAAATATTTGTGCATTCGCATCGTATATGATCCGTATATTTTTACTTGTATATTCATCTCATTAAATGGATACATAGGATTGTTAATCATGTATACATACCTCATTGCATCATGATTTATGCATAGCTTCTGGCCATGTTTCTTTTGGCGTATACTACCGTATCATAGATTTCCATCATCACCGGCATATTTATATATTGTGATTCTTCTCGAGGATTTCAGTATTTATGAGATTTCTGGATTTTGGGGAAAACCGCAAGAATTTTATGAAAACTTATTATCATTTTAAAATGCAAGTTGCGGTTTTCTCGTGATGTATGGGCCGTCCACCATGAATTTTCATGTTTTCTGTTGGATTTCGAGACCTGATTCGAGGAGTGGAGGAACCTTCTCGGGTGCATGGTGGGCCCGGTATGGTACTCCGGGGCGAGATAGAGATTTCGTGGGGATGACGATGAGCCTGGCAGGGGCACGGACTACCTACTGGTGATGTCTGGCACGGCGGATATCCAGAGGATACCGACCGTTGTTGTGAGATTTGATGATATGGGTCGATCCGGATTGACGGAGCCCGAGATATTGAGACATTAAGACATTGAGATATTGAGACATCGAGATCTTGAGACATTGAGACATTGCGATATACATGTTTTGTGTCGATACTTGACACGGATTTCTGTTGATTTCATTGATATTACCTCAGTATTTCATAGGAGTTTTTCTTAAAATGAAAATAAGGATTTTCTCATACCAAACATATTCATGTTTCATGTTGATTATGCATTCATATTGCATACATACCAGCGCATTGTATAATATCGGAATATGTAGGTTGTGACGCATTTGCGTGCATGCTTATGATAGCCTTATTAGATGTTACTTACTACTCACGAGTTGGCAACTCACCCCCGTTGTGCCACAGTATCTTGCAGGTCTGACCTGTCGGAATATGTAGGTTGTGACGCATTTGCTTGCATACTTCTTCCTTTGCTTCATTTGCTTCGGATTGCAGCTTACTTATAGGTGGGTTTGGAGGATTTTCTTTTGTTCCCGCCATGTATTTTATTGTATCTAGTATACTCCATCTACCTTTCGTATATTGGACTAGATGGTGAGACTTGTGAGATATGTATGTATTTTATTTCTGATGTCGATGCTCACTTGAGCCGACGTGTTGTTTTCTTACTTTCGTGCTTTCATATACTTGTTTTCGCATTTGATGATATATATATTGTACGTGGTTGTGATCCGCCTTTGGCGAAGAGCTAGCTCCCACTTGGGGATGCCTTATTCTTGATATATATGTATTTCTCTTGTTTGTACCCGTTTCGGGGCCAGTATTTACAAAGGAGACTCTGCCGAAATTTTCGGGAAAATTTGTTATTTTAATAAAATGTTTAATGTGACTTATTCATTTTAAAAATTTCTTTCTTTAAAACATGTTTTCCTTCACTCTACTTCTAATTTGGTTTAGATTTCTGGGCCTAGGCTTACTTAGATTACGTTACGCCTTTAGACGTTTCGTAATTTAAGTGTCAGTCACGTTCCGTACCTTCAGGTCGTGACAAAGTTGGTATCAGAGCGATAGGTTTTACCTTTCTGAGTGTAGGATGACCCTTAGTAGATGGATTAGGTGACTTAAGCAGAGTGGCGTAGCGTGGGTATGTTCCGCGGTATACTTACGATGCGGTACTCCACCTAAGTGACCTTATGATATATATTTGCTTGTATTTCCTTCCTTGATTCTGGAAAACCTTTAATTTGATTGCAATATTCCTATCGATCCTGTTCCTCGTTCCAGCCACTATGCCGTCGGAGACTACGAGGGCCAAAGGGTTGCCACCGAAGATGAGATTAGAGTAGACTCATTTGAGAGACCGATCAAGGCGGTATGCCTACTCCTCAGGGACAGAGTGGTCCTCCTTTTCTGGGATGGCTAGGCTGGAGTCGAGTATTCAGGACATGCGACAGATGGTTGGATTGTTAGTTGAGGCTGGCCGAGCTCCGAGAGACGATGAAGTCCCACATATTTCAGGGACCGTGTTTGTACCTGCTGCATAGGCAGCTGTTTATGTTATTACAAAGTTTATTTCCGTATCCTTTGTCATGCCCCGCTTCCCAAATACGGAATACGAGGGATTGACAAGGCCAGCCATGCTCCTACGGTCAAGAAAATATCCTGTCGTAGTCACACTTCGGCTTCTAGTATTACATGGTAATCAGTAATCAACACACAGGTAATGAGAAATACAGTCACTAAATCAAAACATATATAAAACTAACCAGATAGAGTCAAAAGAAAGATAGCGCTGGCATCGCTGATCTAGATGTCCGCAATATCCTCGAGGTACGTCAGGTCCTGATCCGAGCTAAGTCCACTTCTCACTCTGAGCATGCATACTCAGGTCGTCAGAGCGACACAATAGCAATATATATAAATGCAAAAGTAAACACGTGCAATGATGATGAACATGAAGCAGTAAATATAGAATGATGACGCGCATGAAATAATCGGTACAAGTAAACAGTAAAGCAAGTATATCGAATCAGTATCAATGCATGTACATGTCACTAAACCTACCAGTATCTAAGTTTCACTGTCCAGGTCGCTAAGCCTATCGTCAGTCCAAGTGTGAGAGTCAACCACGCAGGAGTATCCCTAACCCAAGGGTAGGGCCCCAGGGGCAAGGGAACACGGGCCCGAAACGCTCGCAAATAATCAGTAATATCACCCATATGACTCCCAGAATCGCTGTATATGCCGGCAATGGGACTCCCGAGCTTCCGTTTAACTCACACTCAAACTACCCCACACCCCGTGGTCTACATCAAATACCGACCATAAACACAAATACTAGTCGGTCCATGACAAGTCTACGCGAGAACTGGAGACAGGATCTCCATCAAGCATGTCTCGACTGATACCCGAGATAAATGGACAGTGTTTAACGTCTTACCTATGACACTAATATAAGTGCTCCATAACCGTCCAATTTCAGTTATAGTTACACTTATATATGTCCCATAGACGTCGACAATGCAATAAATTAACTGGGTCCGCTGATTGTGTACAAGTATGTATCACTTCACTTATTCCTTCACGCTTTAACTCTAACGTACTTGCCACAATCAAAACACTAATATCTATCACTGGGTAATGTACACGGTCACTAGGTTATCAATGTATGTGACCACTATTCAAATGAGGGTACTACTACTATATGATATGATGAGAATGCACTAAATACGATAGGAATAAAATATCAGCAGCCAGTGTCATACCACTTGAATAATTTACTATAAATCATATGCGCAGAATTAAGCAAAACAATATAAAAGGAGTAGGTAGTATGTTTAATTATCTGTCCATAAAAATTAGTTTCGCGTCAATTGGGCTTCAGGTTCTCTAGTTATGGCGAGTTCATTTTAAGTGTTCACTGCTGGAAATCCAATTCCTGAACTGGAAGTTCTTTTCGTAACATGATTTACTCCCAGTTGGGAGCATAATTAGACGATACTACAGTTAAACTAATTGTAGATTTTTCTATTATATTTCTAACTCATCAGACGGATTATCGATAGGATTCCTGTATTATAAGTTAGGTTGTGTTCAAGGTGCTGGTGTAAGAGAGGTCACGGCAGAAACTGCAGAACACCACGGTATTCTAAAATACAAATTAAATAACAAATGATGGCAAAACGACACGGGACTAGATTCAGGGGTTAGATAACTAAATTATCTACGTAACCATATGGGGCCCCGCATTTTCAGTTTAAGGAAGGGGTGTACAGGTGTTCTAAAACCTGGTATCCAGGTGAAAGGCTTCCCCGGACTGCAGTTCCGTGGCTCGTTCGCAATCTAGTATCATTGAAATAAACTAACATTGTCGAGAAATAAGCTATGGATAGTTTTAGGCCAGCGAGTCGGCTTTGATATGAGCCGTAGAACGTTACATTCCGATTTGTATTTAATTTATAATGATTCTAATAAGGTAACATGCACGGTAAAATTTTCAGATTAAGACAACTAGGCGAAGGTATCATTCATAGCGGTGAAATCAATATTTTTTCCTCGAATTCTTATGAGTTATCTGTTATTATGAAAGGGTTTTGAGGCTCATAAATTCCTCCATTTTAAATAGGGTTTTTATCTAGAGCGTCGTGTCAAATACATAGGTTATGTATAGGCATCAAATGAAACATCCGTTCTCATTAACCGATCCAACTAAGGTTATTCAATTTAAATGTAATATGGTATTGATAAGGGATGGTAACTCTCCAAATAATTAAACGACGTGGTTTGCTACAAAACTATTTGATATTTAAATATCGATATCGCTATACACATGAACATTTACACCGTAGTATGTAACATTGTTATTTTAATTAACTAATACGATTATTATCATGAATAAGCAAGGGAAGATGGTTCCACTTGCCTAGCGACGAAGTCGATGGTACAGCGGTGACGACGATGGCGGACGGCACGACACGGGCAAGAGCATGGCACGACACGCGCACGAATCTTGGCACAGGAGCTTGGCACGCGGAGGGCTCGGTTGTGCAGTGGCCTGGGTTGGCGCTCGGGGCAGGGGATGGTTTGCTGGGCAAGGTGGCGGTGGTGTTGGTGGTGGCCGTGGCGATGGTCGGAGCTGGGGAGAAGTTCGTGTCACGCCCCGCTTCCCGGTGTACGGCGAAGGGGATGCGACGAGGCCGCTGCGTATTTACTGTGAAGTAAATACGCTAAGAGTATCTAAGCAATATAAATAAAAATGCACAAGAGACAAAGACAGTAGGTATAACTGAACAACAACTTTATTTATTAATATTCCGTTGTACAATGCATGGAAAAGTAAATACATCTGAATGAAAGTAATGCCTAAACAATGGCATAACAGAAATGAAAAGTACTGAAATAAAATGTGTACAATGAAGCTAGAGCTCTGGGTCGTAGGCAACCTGATCCAAGTCCCCACTAGTAGGCTCGATCTCCTGAGTGTCCAGATCACCTGACGACACTCCAAAGAAGAAAGAGAAGGAATGTCGTCAGCGAACAATCGCTCGGTAAGTCCCTAAGATATGGGAGAAATAGAATAGACAGTGAGTAAGAGAGAGTGTAGCTTTTAAAGTTGTATTATATTGTTATAATGTTGTATTTAGTGTTAACGCTGTTGTTTGTAACTGTAAGTCTACGGTAGCGCCCCGGCCGTCAATCCGAGGCCAAATGCGGAACCAAAAACTTTTTAGGAAACCGGCGCTATCGTAGTCTTTCACCCCGGACCGAACCATTAATGCTAAACTAGCTAACTACTAAGAAGTGAGAGTGGCTATACCGATCGATCCGTGTCCTTCGGTCTTTGGCCACCATCCCAAGCTCCTCGCGGCATCTCCGATCTCCGGTCTCCTCGTCGGAAGGGCACCACATCAATGAGTCTTTTTACGGGCTCCCGCTTCATCCGAAGCAACTCGAACATGAAGTTTGCTAGCCGACATGTTCAAGATGAAGTAGAGAATGTGTGTGATAATTTTGTCTCAAGCATCCATTGATTCTCAACACATGAGAGTGTATGGATGGAGGTTAAAGTTGATGCCAATGGTGGAACTTGTGAGCAAGAGGAAGAAGAAGAAGAAGAGCCTTTCTCCTTTTGTTATTGTGTTGCAATGAAAAAAATGAGAGCAAGAAGAAATCCCAAGAGCAAGCCCCACTCATATGGCTCCTCTCTCTCTCACTACCTCTCATTTCAAAACAACAATCAATCAAATAAATTGACATAGCACAAGTAAAGAGACCATGAGTCACCAATGAAGCACATGTCTCATTTAATGCACTAAATCATCATTTCCACTCATAATTTCCACCATCCAAACATTAATCCAAATGTTTGGTCCAACAAAAAGATACGGCAACATCTAAAGTAAACTCATGACGGATCACAAGGATACCCCTCACCTGTATATACATACCTGCATCCGCATTCCAACTGAGTGTGAATGCAATGAGACTAAAATAATCCAACAAATCTAATACTAGGATCCGGCTTAAACCAAAGCCCACTAATATGATCCGTCCGATCATGATCCGTGCACGACTGCACGTATATGATCGAACCCTGCCATAATACCATACGGCCTCTACAACGTTTCGCCCGAAACTTGAGAAACTGTCTGTGGGGGACTCTAAAGACTCGTCAATACTTTGGCTATAGATTTAACCACTACCACGTCAGTGGTACTAGTTGTACATAACGGGCTACCAGGTATTGACCAAAAAGGAGGTCGATGAGCGAACTCATCCCGACACCCTACCGAGCCTGTCAGTGACAATATCCGTACAGTCCGGTCCGTTCGTCTATGAGTATCGCATGTCGGGCCTAGGGGGTTGGTAAAAGTCAGACCCCCAAAAGCGGTACAAGTCATGTCGGAGTGTAGCCCAGAACACCCTGAGATACTACTGAAATACCTACCAGTAAATCTCCTGCCTTGGCCAAGGACTTCGTGTAATGGCTCTCCTAGACACAGCGCGATCTCACCCCCAATACCGGGAGAGACGAAACCCCTGCCGATCCGCTCACTGCCACCATGTGGCTCGGGACTGTACCCAACTAAAACCTGTTTGCACGACTCTTTTGAGCTGTGGTAGGGTAGTAATCAAAGCACAGTGGGAACTCACACGAGACAAATGACGATCTCAGGTCGATAGACTAACCTGTACACATGTCACCAGGGAACTGCTATCTGACGTTAGGTATAATACCAACTAGCATGTTCCCGGTGAGTCCTGTCCGGTGTACTCATAACCCAATGAGCACCTGTATACATCTTAGGTGATCCAACTGACACCAATGGCTTGTGAGACCGGCCACCGCCCCTTGTCGGGGTCTCGACTGTATACACTAGTCTACTAATGGAGTGTCGATGCCCAGTCTCGAAACTCCCATGACTAGGGACCACTTTAAGGATGTGCTTATAAACTACCCAACTCTCACGTATATGATCGCCATCATACTGCTGGTAGTCAAGCAAGAATCCTAAGGGCTCTATCAACATGTAATTGTGATCTGTAATATCATCTAAAGCATGTACACGATGATAAAGATAAACCAGATAGCATACTATCATCTTGAGTAAGACTGTCCTTCCGGCATAGGTCCTCCCTCAATCATTGCAATCACGTGCCTGCGATCCAATAATTGACTTTGAGGGCACTATATCCAACAATATCCCACTTGCACTCAAGGCTAATTATTGCGATGTCGCATACTCACAGCCCGTGTGATACCGAACACCCAACTCCTCTACTGATCAGTCTCACAAAGCCCGTTTGTGAAACTATTGCGTTCGAGGAATAGCCTCAGTGAGTGGATCCGCTCTGATGTTTCTTTCTATGTCTCTCTTTATCTCAAGTTCGCGGAGAAAGCCATCTCCCGAAATGAGCAATACTTGTCTTAGACTATGTCTGGATATCTGATGGGACCTAGTTCATAAATGAACTCCAAATCCAAACTTCTTAGACTGTATCGTCAACTGAACTTAATCAGTATCCTGCGCCATGCCTCCCTCAGTATCCGTTTGGACCTCATATCCAAACTACTGCCCCTTGTCAAAGGGAAAGCTATAACTCTGACAGTCACTCTGTCATCCAGGTCACCTTGGAAGTCTGGAATGATAACCGTCTCCCGAAGGAGGCTGTTGTTATCATATCCCTAGAACATCCACTTATGTTCTAAAACTGCTTCTGAATGTTTCTCCAGGATTGGATTAGTATCATCTTATTGCATCTAGTGCAAAAACAACACCTGGTGTGGTACTTGACATCTCGTGATTGACTCAATTGCCTAAGCAAGTGATATGTCAATCATGCACATTCCTCTCCCCTTTAGTCTATAAGACACCTTTAGAGAGAGTGACTCCATCACCTGCAGGTATACTACCGTGCCAGGAGTCGTCCATTCCAAAATACCTGTAGAATGCTGTCTAAGTATCCAGATTGGGAAACTACCCAAATCTAGATCTAAAGCCATAGATCTAGTAACCAGAATGTTTGATATTATATATATATCCTATGTGGAGAAACCACTGTGTGACAACCAAAGTATAACCGATCGTAGTATAGGAATTTCACTTCCTACTCTGTGTATGTCATCCAAATACCAGGACATCACACCCTACTACCTTCTTAACAGATCCATCCCCTATTCTGATGAAGTCAAAGCCCATGACTTTCACATCAAAAATAGATGATCTATCTCCGCTATATCTGCTTTAGTCTATAAATAGACATAAGCTACTTGTCCACTATGCTTCCGCTGCTCCCACTGACTACGTCAACCCTCTGGCAGAGTCATATACACATTCTCTTCTAAAGCTAGTTTAGAACGACGCTATATTCATCCTCCTGCCGGGTCTCATAGTCTGGAACAACAGTAGTGTCAAGTCTGGGTAAACAAGAACCTCCCTGTCACCATCCTTGAGGATACCAGAGTACCTCTCGGGTGCTTGAGGTTACCCACCATATCTGCGGAGTGGCCAATGGAATGTCAAACTAGATTGAATCTTTAGGTTCTTATCAAATTTTCAGTAATCGTTTGCGGTTCTGGAATCACTTCCAGTTCTACCATACTCCTACTACTGTTTTATGAAAAAAAATCCATTTTTATTAAAACTGTGGCGAGTCAAGAACAATATCACTATTGATCTTCCAGATGGTAGAAAGTCAACCCTCGTCATAGCTCGGGCTAACTCACAAACAGCCATTACAGAAACGCGCCTTGAGTTATCCAGAGTCTGGTTTTAAGCATAAGCGGGACAACTCCCCGTACCTTAACATTGTTAAGATATGAACTATTCTATATCTAATATAGAAACAGAGGCCCTGATTTAATTGGAACCAGATTCAAATCATGCATCTATCTCCAGTGCATGTCAACTAAATGGAGAGAGGCCAATCAGCATTACTCAACTTAGGAATACATCCATATATGAGTAACCTGAAAGAGAAGCAAGTTCTCATAATCATTACTATCAACTGAATACCATACACAAGTATCTACATCTTCGATCACCTTGAAGAATCCTGATACTTGTACTATCTGGTTCTCTACTCTACTCTTATACCTATAACTTCTCAAAACTTATACCTTGCATTTCTACAAAACGCTTGTCTAAAAACTAGAGAAGTCACAAGTAAACAGAATATAGTACAAGGACCAACCCCTCTGTCCTAATGGACTCTGGACAACACACAATACTTTGTATAAGTCCGCTGAGTTGAATAACTCAAACCCTGTGTGTCGTAGGTTGAAAACTGTATTTATGGTTAAGAAGAATTACACCGCTGTTTAATGCTCCTTACCTAACCATCCACTGATATAGGTAAATGTCATGGACATAATTTCAAAAAGTTATATCTCACTTTATAAAAATAAACGTACAAATATATCAATTTGAAATTGGTGCATAACAAAGGATATTCAAAACCAAATATTTGCCGTCCGGCAAACACCCAGGAGATTTCCTCAAGTATCACCATAACTTACTCCCACTCATTATCTATAAAACCATACAGATGTGAGAATCATACCTGGTAAATACATACCCTGGAGTAAGGGCTTATAGGGAAATCAGTTTTCTTTTAACAATACACAGTGAGACCGAAACATGAAAATGTTTCGAAGGGGTATCCTGGTATTCCTAGTAATGCCTCTTCCATTATCAGATTCACAACTATAACCGTATATCTCTTTGCCATCTCTCCAAATCCCTTTATATGTCTTTAGTCATTACCTTCTGTATACCCTCTTAGGCTAAATGGTTTTCTTCCTTCCCTACCGTTCGGCACCAGCCTATGGTTTGGAAGAAGACTATCCAATAAGCGTAATAGGTGTACTCTCCTAATCCTAGGAGCACTCGCAACACGAGAGAAGGTAAAGATAAAAGAAAACTGAATAAACCTTATTCCTATTTCTCCTAAACCAGAATCCATCCCCGAACTGGAACAAGTTCCTTCGAGTTCGTATATAACCATACGATGGAGTATCCAAATAACTGTGGATCTTCGTAGTGATACGGAGTGTTCTGGATAAATACAAAAGGTGAAATAGGTGTGGCGATGAAATACGTGGTTTGGTCGTGAATGATAGCAGTTGCAATTTACTTTGCCCTCTTTCTGATCCCTTTATTTGTCTTTACTTATACCTTCTGTACACCTTTTAGGCTAAATGGTTTTCTTCATTCCCTACCTTTCGGCACCTGCCTATGGTTTGGATGAAGACTATCCAATTAGCATAATAGGTGTACCGTCCTAATCCAAGGAGTACTCGCAACCTGAGAGAAGGTAAAAGGAAAAGACAACTGAATAGTCCTATTCATTTCTCCAGAACCGGAAACCATCCTCGAATCTGGAACAAGTTCCTTCGAGTTCGTATATAACCATAATATGGTTTTATCCAATGGAAGTGGACATTCGTAGTGATACGAAATGTTCCGGAGAAAAAGGGTAAAAGTAGGAGTGGCAATGAGGTATGCAACTCAGACAATCCAAAAGCCAGTGTTTTAAGAAGGTTCGGTTAATCTTGGTCACTGAGTGATAGTCTAAGGTCGGGCCATGGTCGCTGTCAAAGAGAGAGAGAGAAAAGAAACACTCTGCGTGCATTCTAACCTAGATTAGAATGGTTAATCACTTTATCTAATCAGGATGTTTCCCACTGTATCCTCAAATTCTCCTCCAAACCTGAAAGAAGAATTAGTCGGGATCACCCGAAGAGTAAACTAACTCATCAGTGGGAATCGGGATCCAACTATCATCGCATGATAACGTGATGGAATCCACTCACATTATCACACTCCAGAAGGTATGCGCATGCCTGGAAAGTTTCAGTTTCTTTAGAAACTCCCGATGTATGTTTTTACCCCAAGCGGTTTATGACCTTGACTTTGGCCAACAAACCATAACCCGCAAGTTAAGTTCTACCCGTCATTGTCCTGTTTGATTTAGACCCACCCGCACACACCCTTGACTTTGGCCAACAAAGTGGTACGACTGTCCTAAACCAATGCATCTATCTATGCAACGGACAAGCAACACACAGCTACCGCACATGATGCCTTGACTTTGGTCAACAAACACCGCACGAATACTATGCGCTACTTATCCGAAATAACGGAGGGCTACGGTTGGTTTTTGGCGAAAAACCTTTAACGTAATGAACTTGATATCGTTGAAGAAACCGGATAGCTTTTTATAAATATATAGTGGCGAAAACCTTTGCTAAATAGGTCACTCCCGGTGAAGGGATCTCGGCTCTTTCCCCGTAGAATGAGGTGCAGGATATTCCAACTGAATACCACGATGCAAAGCAAAAAGTAATCGACTATAGTGAAGTTATTACCCTGACGCAAACTTCTGCCCAAGGGGTCACTCCTGGTGAAGGGATCTCGGCCCTTGCCTCGTCGACTGAGGTGCTGGATATTCATTACCGAATACCACTGTGCAAAACAAAAGAGAACGTCCTTGTAATAACAGCTTTTTGAAAAATTATTCCAACAACATCAAACAGGCTTGTTTAGCTTGCATTGATCCGAATCAATGCAGTCCCGTCAATTAATCACACCACAAAAGAACGAAAATATGATGTACGTATATGCCATCCGCATTCGCCACTGGGTCCCGTCATCACCCGTTAGGTTACTTAACTAACGATAGAGCGGGGACTGGACTAGCGCGGGTATAAAACATATACAACATGTACTAGTATATGTCACGCCCCCGCTTCCCAAAATACGGAATACGAGGGGTTGACAAGGCCAGCCATGCTCCTACGGTCAAGGAAACATCCTGCCGTAGTCACACTTCGGCTTCTAGCTTTACATGGTAATCAGTAAATGATGCGCAGGTAATGAGAAACGCAGTAACTGGAACAAAACAGTATAAAGAACTGACCTGATGGGAAACAAAAGGTATAACCCTGGATAGCTAATCAGGATGTCCGTGATGTACGTCTAGTCCTGGTCCAGGCTAAATCTTCTCCTCACACTGAGCATGCATACTCAGGTCGTCAGAGCGACACAATAGCAATATAATACATGAATTCATGTGACAATTCTAACAGTGATAATAGATATATATAACAGTAAATCAATGACGGTATATGTATGAACATGCAGTAATCAATGCAGCGGAACAGTAAAGCAGTAGAATGATATGCCACGCATGTCAACACAGTAAGTATGTATATCGATGCAATCATCCCTATCAGTCTCTAAGTCTCACTGTACAGGTCACTAAACCTATCGTCAGTCCAAGTGTGAGAGTCAACCACTCGCGAGTGTCCTCCACCCAAGGGTAGAACCCAAGGGCAAGGGACCACGGGCCCAACATGTAACTCACGGTAATAATCATGTACCCTGTAAATCTCCATATATCTCCATATATATAAGCCGGCAAGAGACTCCTGAGATTCTGTTGAACTCACACTCAAACTACCCCACACCCCGTGGTCTACATCAATCGCTAACCATAACCCTAAATACCAGTCGGTCTGTGACAAGTCTGCGCGAGAATTGGAGGCAGGACCTCCATCAAGCACGTCCCGACTAATACCTAAGATAAATGGCAGAGGCTGATGTCTTATCTGTGACACACGTGCAAGAGCTTCCATAAGTGTCCCATACCACTTATAGTTACACGTACACGCGTCCCACAGACGTCGACAATGCAATAGAATCATAAGGTTCGCTGATTGTGTACAAGCACGTATCACTTTCACTTATTCACTGATACACGAACACTAACGTACTTGCCACAATCATCACTAATATCTAACACTGGGTAATGTACGTTATCACTAGGTTATCAATGCAGTGACATGTGTATGATATGATGCGTAAACAGTATGTAAAACATGATTAGGGTGTCATGAATCAATAATCTACCACTTGCATAATTTATCATAAATCATACGGTTACAATTTAGTGAAACGATGAGCGGGGAATAAATAGTATGTTCAGTTATCTATCCAGCGAATTTAGTTTCATGCCAATCGGGTTCCAGGATCATTAATTATAGCCATTTCATTTTAAGCGTTCACGGCTGGAAATCCGGTTTCAGAATCGGAAGTCCGTTTCGCAACGCATTTTAATCCCAGTGGGGATCAGATTTTAGCGACGCTACAGCTGAATGAAATCTAGGGTTTTCAGCAAGGTTTTCAACTCAATAGACGGACCTTCAATCGCGTCTGTACGTCAGGAGATATACACTATTCAATCCTAGTATGTAAATTCTGATTCTGTTGGGACTGTTATACGTCCACATCTATTAAATTACAGATTAAATATCAAACGATAACGAAACAGGATGAAACCACTTGTGTTGTCTATCTAACAGATTCACCTATGATAAACAGTGGAGTTCCGCAACCTACGAGTTAAGGAAACAGAGTGGTGCTCATTGCGGGACAGCACACAGTAAACAGAGTCGCTCTGGACTGCAGTCCAGAGTCGCACTCCGATCCAAATATTGTCACAGTTTAAGTACAGAAATAATTAGAAATTTATATAGGGTTATAGTTCGTCGAGTCGTCTTCGTTTTAAGCCCTCGAACGCATCATTCCAGTGTGTATACAATTTATGGAAATTTTAACGGTTTTCAGGTACAAGAAAATTCTAGTTTTACGAGTAAACTTAGGGGTAGTCATTTTAGTCGTTAACGGTCATATTATCCAACGAAATTCACACACTAGATTCACAGCCATACGGGCCAAACTATACCATTTAGTTCCATCAAATTAGGTGAGTATTTTCATTGGGAACACACATCGAACAGGTATGGCACATAATTGATCTAAAATTGTAACTTTATGATCTATGTAATTAAAGATTGTGACTTGAGTATATAACATGTAAGCAAGTAAAATACTTGCCCGGGGACGTGTCGACGATGATACTGCAACGACAACGGCACGATCGCGACACACGCGCGGCACGACAACTTGGCTTGGCTTGAACTCGAGTCTCGGCTCAAACTTGGCACGATCTTGACGGCTTGGCAGCTGGTGGCGAAGGGAGGTGGTGAAGCGATCGACTATGGAGTTGTGAGGGGTCGGCTGGTGAAGGGGTTGAGAGAGAGAAAGTGATATATATATATAGAGAGAGAGAGAAGTGTAGAGAGAGAGAGACAGAGAGTTAGAGTGAGAGTGAGAGGGAGAGAGAACACAGAGATAGAGAGAGAGGCAAAGAGAGAGGCAGAGAGAGAGAGAGGTCAGATAGAGAGAGAGTGGAAGAAGAGAGAGAGAGAGAGGGAGAAAACAGAGAGAGAGAGAGGGAGTGAGAACTGCGAAAGGGAGAGAGATAGAGAACCAGAGAGATTTGCGAGAGGGGAAGAGAGGGGATGATGGGGTCGACGATGGTGTGAGGGTGTCGACGAGATGCAGTGGGGAGTTCGTCGACTTCGTGGGTGCCGGTGAAAGGCGCGGGAGTTCGAGCTTGGGTGCACAGGGGCCGTCTCGAGCTCGAGCTCCGGTGATGTAGGGTGTGTCGGCGAGGGAGGAGGTGGATGGAGAGATGAGGTGGTCGGTGATGGTGGTTGCTGCCGACGACTATGGTGGCTGAGCTCGGTTGCGGGGATGGGTTGCAGTGGGTTTCGTGAGAGAAGGAGGAGAACGAGGGTGCTGTGGGTTGGGTGAGGGAGTAGAGGGAGAAAGAAGGAGCGACAAGGCGTGCGTCATGGGGAGTAACGGCGCGCGAGCGTGGCCGACAAGAGCGCGAGCGTGGGCGAAAGAGGCAACGGAGAAGGCAGATCGCGCGCGGGAAATCAGGAAATAGCCGTTGGGGGAGAAGGCACTGTTGGTGGCGGGTTGGGTAGTGAAGCGGGTGCGGTTGAGGGCTGAAGCGGGAGCGGGCCGAAGAAAATAAAGGGAAATGGTGAAGGATGTGGGCCGGGCTGGGGTTGGGCCAGGAAAAATAGAAAAATAAATAGAATTGTGAGGAGAAGGAAAAGAGGGCCGGGCCAAGGAATAAAATCAAGAATAAATGAAGAGAAGAGGCCGGGCTTAAAGAATAGAATGGGGAAAAAAGAATGGGCTGGGGGTTTTGCAATAAAAAGAAATATAAAGGAATGGGAAGGGAACGGGCCAGATAATTTAAAGGAAAATTAAAATGGGGAAAATATAGGGAGTGGGCCGGGGATTTAAAATAAATTCCTTTTTATTAAAATGCAGGGTTTAGGAGATGGGGAAAGGCCTGGTTTTATTTTGAATAGAAAATTGGGCTGCAGGGATTATGAAAAGGAAATGAGGCATTGGGATTAGGGTTTGGGGTTTAGAAATAAAATTAAATGAATTAAATAAAATTCAAGAATAACAAAAATACAGATTTTGGTATAATAAGAAGCTGGGTATTACATTATACCACCCTTACAAAAAATTTCGTCCTCGAAATTCAAAATAGCGATGAGTTATACAAACATAGGCGAAAGTTATTATATTGCAAACTAACACAATGCTTTACTTGAAATAGGCAGATGGGGAAATTTGAAGGTTTATATATGTAGTAACAACATACAAAAAGATAGGTCTACATAGGTATAAGGCAGGAATAACTATAGGGGCAACTACATGTATACGAGAATAGCAATAAGAACAATAACGAACAATGATATTCTAGGCGTACTCGATAAAATCGAAACTCAAATATGTGCACGTATAAGTATATTCAAAGGTAGCATGTCAGGAATAATAAGTATAAGGCCCCACCATTTATAATAGTAAACGTAGGCACAATACCCGAAAATAAAGTAACGACAATAAAATAGTGAAAGATTTGTCGGTAGGTTAAAACATTTTAGGACGATGTATCGATCAGATAGTTTTAAAATAACTTAGAAAACTCACATAATGAAAATGAGGAATATGGAACAAAATATGCGCGGTGTATGGTTGCGCTACTGAAAAATAAGGATAATAGTAGTGCACTTTAAAATACGTAAAACTAAGCAGTCAATAACACGCACTCTTCGACAAATACAAGATAATGAAAACCAAATTTCGAATAATAAAGTTCCTAAATATATATAGGGTAATAGGAAAACACACAAAAAAATGTATAGGGCTAGCTAGGGTAAAGATTACAAGGAAGTGTGGATCATTCAAAGGTTGGAGTATGGCGGCTTTAGGCTGAATGTTAAGGAGATTGGGATCGGGTCAGCACATGAAGTAAGGGTGAGCAACAAAGGACTACAAGGGAAAAGTATGTGGAGGATAACGTTCGGTACATCATATGAATCAAGAATTTGAAGGGTTGGTGAACTCGGAAGTTTCACAAGAAATGTTCTCCTCCCAGAAGGATCTCAAACGGGGCACAGACGAGGGATGAAGGGTGGACCTCTAAAAGATCGGGTGTGGTACTGGTTAATCTCAGTGAGTGTTAAGACAATGTAAGGAGTAGGGATGGACAGATCTCAGTAGGAAAAATAATTGTATAGAAGAAATAATCAAACATCAAGGGAACTAAGAAGATCGATGGATTAGCGAACTCAACAATTTATTTCATTTTAAAAGATTTTAAACAAAGCATTCTCAAAGACGAGAAGTGGCCCTAAACTATACACAGTTTTATTTGGCTAGAAAAGACAACATCTAAAAAAAATCCCGTCAGTCGCGGTTGTGGAGATTCAGCAGGTTGCGGTAGGCTCGCGCGCTCAGGTAGGGGCATCCATTCCCATAGCGCCTCGCAGGGATCGCCATTGGGAGTTCTTCCACAGCCGGGTCTTGATCTTCTGGTCCTTCTTCCTCGGCTGGAGCTTCTTCATCGAGGTCTGATTCCATGTGATTCTCTTCTTCTGGATTCTCTTCCATGGGGTTTTTCTCCACTGGATTTTCTTCTATCGGTTCTTCCTCGGGGTCTTCCTCTATCGGGTTCTCTTCAGGGTCTCCTTCCTCTTCGTCGGAATCGCCTATCATGTCGAACTCTGGGGCGGCTGCTCCTTCGTCCTCTGAATCGCTGTTTCCGAAATTGACCTGGGGACCGTTGATCTCATTGTCAGAACTCATCAGCGTGTGGTCTAAGGAAACACATGACTGTGCATCCTCATCTAGCTGCGGCGCTACTCCAGGGTGGGCCATGGCCTGAAAAGTAAGAGTCATGATTAGGCAGCGGAATACATCAAGAAAATAGCTCAGGGTATGAAGTATAGGAAAATATGCGGTGGCAGGAACTGAAAGATCAGGATTAAAATGCTGTGATAATGAATAGTATAAATAAGAAGAAAGCAAGAGAATGATACATATATTACGATTCAAGTTTTATTGCATTCAACTAAAAGTTCAACGAATACAAGATTTCAAATGGAAAGAAATATTTATAAGAGGATGACAACATTATTACTGAAATTAGAAAACATGAAAATTCTTCTTTGATTGCTAGACCGCTGCATTCTCGTCATGCGAGTTGAATCCTGTGTTGGGTCCGCTTTATTCTCAAAGTTCGAACTACGCAATAATCATCACTTGGCAGAAGTGGAGAGTGTGGATGAGTCTCCTCCTTGTAGCTCCTTCCTTTTTGGGCAACCGTTGATAAGATGTTCGCTGGATCCGCAAATCAGACATTTCCCTTGGGCGCGGCGACAGTCCCTTTGAAGATGTCCTGGCCTTTTACAGTACCCACAACTTGGGGTCTTCTGCTGCTTCTGTCGCGGGGAAACAAATTGGCGCTTCATCTTCTTCTCGTTTCCTCGTCTAACAGGGATCCCTTTGCAATTTGAGACTCCCGTTGGCGCTTGATTCACCTGCCTTCTCAGTCCTTCAGCTAACAAGTCGTTCGTTCGCTCCTGTGCTTCCTTCAGACCTTACAGTACACTCAGAATCTCGATGTTCTGATTCTGGGGAGTGGAGATAGACGAAAAGTCGTTGGAAGACATGATCCTGAAACAATAATTTTGAGGATGATATAAGGCACAAGCTATAAGAATCAAATATAACATGGATTGGACAAAGGTTCAAGAATATCAAATGTGATGAAATTCATTACAAGTGGAAAATCAACTGTAGGATTCTAAGTCACTTAAACAGAGTACGGTAGTGCAATTGCAACCACGTAACCTTGCCAAGTCACACGAATCCCTAGCGAATGGATTGCAGAACACTCAATGTGAATATGGATCAAGGATATCAAGTTTACAATCTAGACTGAGGGACGTCTTAGATTGTCAAGCTCTTCACGGAAAACTGCAATCTCGATCGAAGCAAAACCTGGCTCTGATACCAACTAAACCATGTCACGCCCCGCTTCCCAAAATACGGAATACGAGGGGTTGACAAGGCCAGCCATGCTCCTACGGTCAAGGAAACATCCTGCCGTAGTCACACTTCGGCTTCTAGCTTTACATGGTAATCAGTAAATGATGCGTAGGTAATGAGAAATGCAGTAACTGGAACAAAACAGTATAAAGAACTGACCTGATGGGAAATAAAAGGTATAACCCTGGATAGCTAATCAGGATGTCCGTGATGTACGTCTAGTCCTGGTCCAGGCTAAATCTTCTCCTCACACTGAGCATGCATACTCAGGTCGTCAGAGCGACACAATAGCAATATAATACATGAATTCATGTGACAATTCTAACAGTGATAATAGATATATATAACAGTAAATCAATGACGGTATAGGTATGAACATGCAGTAATCAATGCAGCGGAACAGTAAAGCAGTAGAATGATATGCCACGTATGTCAACACAGTAAGTATGTATATCGATGCAATCATCCCTATCAGTCTCTAAGTCTCACTGTACAGGTCACTAAACCTATCGTCAGTCCAAGTATGAGAGTCAACCACTCGCGAGTGTCCTCCATCCAAGGGTAGAACCCAAGGGCAAGGGACCACGGGCCCAACATGTAACTCACGGTAATAATCATGTACCCTGTAAATCTCCATATATCTCCATATATATAAGCCGGCAAGAGACTCCTGAGATTCTGTTGAACTCACACTCAAACTACCCCACACCCCGTGGTCTACATCAATCGCTAACCATAACCCTAAATACCAGTCGGTCTGTGACAAGTCTGCGCGAGAATTGGAGGCAGGACCTCCATCAAGCACGTCCCGACTAATACCTAAGATAAATGGCAGAGGCTGATGTCTTATCTGTGACACACGTGCAAGAGCTTCCATAAGTGTCCCATACCACTTATAGTTACACGTACACGCGTCCCACAGACGTCGACAATGCAATAGAATCATAAGGTTCACTGATTGTGTACAAGCACGTATCACTTTCACTTATTCACTGATACACGAACACTAACGTACTTGCCACAATCATCACTAATATCTAACACTGGGTAATGTACGTTATCACTAGGTTATCAATGCAGTGACATGTGTATGATATGATGCGTAAACAGTATGTAAAACATGATTAGGGTGTCATGAATCAATAATCTACCACTTGCATAATTTATCATAAATCATACGGTTACAATTTAGTGAAACGATGAGCGGGGAATAAATAGTATGTTCAGTTATCTATCCAGCGAATTTAGTTTCATGCCAATCGGGTTCCAGGATCATTAATTATAGCCATTTCATTTTAAGCGTTCACGGCTGGAAATCCGGTTTCAGAATCGGAAGTCCGTTTCGCAACGCATTTTAATCCCAGTGGGGATCAGATTTTAGCAACACTAAAGTTGAACAAAATCTAGGGTTTTCATCAAGGTTTTCAACTCAATAGACGGACCTTCAATCGCGTCTGTACGTCAGGAGATATACACTATTCAATCCTAGTATGTAAATTCTGATTCTGTTGGGACTGTTATACGTCCACATCTATTAAATTACAGATTAAATATCAAACGATAACGAAACAGGATGAAACCACTTGTGTTGTCTATCTAACAGATTCACCTATGATAAACAGTGGAGTTCCGCAACCTACGAGTTAAGGAAACAGAGTGGTGCTCATTGCGGGACAGCACACAGTAAACAGAGTCGCTCTGGACTGCAGTCCAGAGTCGCACTCCGATCCAAATATTGTCACAGTTTAAGTACATAAACAATTAGAAATTTACATAGGGTTATAGTTTGTCGAGTCGTCTTCGTTTTAAGCCCTCGAACGCATCATTCCAGTGTGTATACAATTTATGGCGATTTTAACGGTTTTCAGGTACAAGAAAATTCTAGTTTTACGAGTAAACTTGGGGGTAGTCGTTTTAGTCGTTAACGGTCATATTATCCAACGAAATTCACACACTAGATTCACAGCCATACGGGCCAAACTATACCATTTAGTTCCATCAAATTAGGTGAGTATTTTCATTGGGAACACACGTCGAACAGGTATGGCACATAATTGATCTAAAATTGTAACTTTATGATCTATGTAATTAAAGATTGTGACTTGAATATATAGCATGTAAGCAAGTAAAATACTTGCATGGGGACGTGTAGACGACGATACTGCAACGGCAATGGCACGATCGCGACACACGTGCGGCACGGCAACTTGACTTTGCTTGAACTCGAGTCTCGGCTCAAACTTGGCACAGTCTTGACGGCTTGGCAGCTGGTGGCGAAGGGAGGTGGTGAAGCGATCGACTATAGAGTTGTGAGGGGTCGGCTGGTGAAGGGGTTGAGAGAGAGAAAGTGATATATATATAGAGAGAGTGAGAAGTGTAGAGAGAGAGAGACGGAGAGTTAGAGTGAGAGTGAGAGGGAGAGAGAACACAGAGAGAGAGAGAGGCAGAGAGAGAGGTCAGATAGAGAGAGAGTGGAAGAAGGGAGAGAGAGAGGGAGAAAAGAGAGAGAGAGAGAGGGAGTGAGAACTGCGAAAGGGAGAGAGATAGAGAACCAGAGAGATTTGCGAGAGGGGAAGAGAGGGGATGATGGGGTCGACGATGGTGTGAGGGTGTCGACGAGATGCAGTGGGGAGTTTGTCGACGTCGTGGGTGCCGGTGAAAGGCGCGGGAGTTCGAGCTTGGGTGCACAGGGGCCGTCTCGAGCTCGAGCTCCGGTGATGTAGGGTGTGTCGGCGAGGGAGGAGGTGGATGGAGAGATGAGGTGGTCGGTGATGGTGGTTGCTGCCGACGACTATGGTGGCTGAGCTCGGTTGCGGGGATGGGTTGCAGTGGGTTTCGTGAGAGAAGGAGGAGAACGAGGGTGCTGTGGGTTGGGTGAGGGAGTAGAGGGAGAAAGAAGGAGCGACGAGGCGTGCGTCGTGGGGAGTAACGGCGCGCGAGCGTGGCCGACATGAGCGCGAGCGTGGGCGAAAGAGGCGGCGGAGAAGGCGGATTGCGCGCGGGAAATCAGGAAATAGCCATTGGGGGAGAAGGCACTGTTGGTGGCGGGTTGGGTAGTGAAGCGGGTGCGGTTGTTGGCTGAAGCGGGAGCGGGCCGAAGAAAATAAAGGGAAATGGTGAAGGATGTGGGCCGGGCTAGGGTTGGGCCAGGAAAAATAGAAAAATAAATAGAATTGTGAGGAAAAGGAAAAGAGGGTCGGGCCAAGGAATAAAATCAAGGATAAATGAAGAGAAGAGGCCGGGCTTAAAGAATAGAATGGGGAAAAAAGAATGGGCTGGGGGTTTTGCAATAAAAAGAAATATAAGGGAATGGGAAGGGAAGGGGCCAGAGAATTTAAAGGAAAATCAAAATGGGGAAAATATAGGGAGTGGGCCGGGGATTTAAAATAAATTCCTTTTTATTAAAATGCATGGTTTAGGAGATGGGGAAAGGCCTGGTTTTATTTTGAATAGAAAATTGGGCTGCAGGGATTATGAAAAGGAAATGAGGCATTGGGATTAGGGTTTGGGGTTTAGAAATAAAATTAAATGAATTAAATAAAATTCAAGAATAACAAAAATACAGATTTTGGTATAATAAGAAGCTGGGTATTACAGTATATATATAGCAATATATAATAATCGCTCCAGGCATGATAAATGCAAAATCACAGAAAAGTAATAAGTATCACATAGCAATACAGATAATCTGGGATCCCCGGGTTTCATTGAGCCATAACTGAAACCCGACGTTCCCCTGGTCGTGTAGATAGCCTGTGTAATGAAAACCTAGACCCCTACGGGTGCGGCAAGTTACCCTCCAAAACCTGAAGCGAGGCAGCCCCCTTCAGCAAAGTGAATGGACCACCCAGCACTTCACGGAATCCGGTAACTTGAGCACCCCTCCTTGGGTCAACCTATACCCCCTACGAGTGCGATGAATAGCCCGCCAATTCTAGAGTGAAGCCCCCTCCGTCTCAAAGCCATGAGATGCGGGCCCATTGCCCCTAGAACCCGGCTATCCGTGCACCCCACCGTAGGGTAATCCTAATACAGAAAAGAAAAATATATACAACGGGTGCATCGACCTCAACCCGTTCGTTCCCCAAAAGAATAATGTACAAACATGCAGTGACGACAGTCCACATGTCGGACGCTCGCCCCGCAATATCAAATGTACAAATAATACTAAACTGCACTAACATTGCATCCAAGCTATCCACCACGACAAATCCGTAACAACACAGCACAACACAAAACATCAACGTGAACGTCACGTTCGCAAATCCGTCTAAAAGAGCTATAACAATTAGACAAGATTTACCGCTCGAATGATATTCACGGTCGCAGATATAATGTAAGTACTGTAAAGTAACTTATTTAAATTTCGATCGACAAAATTTCCCGATGTGGGCCCTAAGTACAAATCCGGTACTGCAACAAATCTGGGCCCAAACAAAATATTCCAGAAACCGCAACTCCACACAAAAGACCAGCACAAGAAAAATGGTGCACTGAAGCCGCATAACTGCGGCGGAACCGCGGCCAAAACATGGGTATTGTCGCGGTTCCGCGGCGTTACTGTGGACTCACGCTACCAAATTTCTACAGAGGTCTTAGAAAAGCCTACCTGATTTTCTGAAACACTCAAAATAATTTTTCGACGACAAAAAAAATTCGACAGAAATTTTGAACTTTGAAATGCAGTTTCGGAAATTTTGATCGATCGATGTTTTAAACATGTTAGAACAAGCTAGTAAAGGTTAATGGCGTGGCTCTGATACCATGTAAGTCTACGGCAGCGCTCCGGCCGTCAATCCGAGGCCAAATGCGGAAACAAAAACTTTTTAGGAAACCGACGCTATCGTAGTCTTTCACCCCAGATCGAACCATTAACGCTAAACTAGCTAACTACTAAGAAGTGAGAGTGGCTATACCGATCGATCCGTGTCCTTCGGTATTTGGCCACCATCCCAAGCTTCTCGCGGCATCTCCGATCTCCGGTCTCCTCGTCGGAAGGGCACCACATCAATGAGTCTTTTTACGGGCTCCCGCTTCATCCGAAGCAACTCGAACATGAAGTTTGCTAGCCGACATGTCCAAGGTGAAGTAGAGAATATGTGTGATAACTTTGTCTCAAGCATCCATTGATTCTCAACACATAAGAGTGTATGGATGGAGGTTAAAGTTGATGCCAATGGTGGAACTTGTGAGCAAGAGGAGGAAGAAGAAGAAGAAGAAGAGCCTTTCTCCCTTTGTTATTGTGTTGCAATGATAAAAATGAGAGTAAGAAGAAATCCAAAGAGCAAGCCCCACTCATATGGCTGCCCTCTCTCTCACTACCTCTCATTTCAAAACAACAATCAAATAAATTGACATAGCACAAGAAAAGAGACCGTGAGTCACCAATGAAGCACATGTATCATTTAATGCACTAAATCATCACTTCCACTCACAATTTCCACCATCCAAACATTAATCCAAATGTTTGGTCCAACAAAAAGATACGGAAACATCTAAAGTAAACTCACAATCAAATAAATTGACATAGCACAAGAAAAGAGACCGTGAGTCACCAATGAAGCACATGTATCATTTAATGCACTAAATCATCACTTCCACTCACAATTTCCACCATCCAAACATTAATCCAAATGTTTGGTCCAACAAAAAGATACGGCAACATCTAAAGTAAACTCATGACGGATCACAAGGATACCCCTCACATGTATATACATACATGCATCCGCATTCCAACTGAGTGCGAATGCAATGAGACTAAAGTAATCCAACAAATCTAATACTAGGACCCGGCTTGAACCAAAGCCCACTAGTATGATCCGTCCGATCATGATCCGTGCACGACTGCACATATATGATCGAACCCTGGCATAATACCATACGGCCTCTACAACGTTTCGCCCGAAACTTGAGAAACTGTCTGTGGGGGACTCTAAAGACTCGTCAATACTTTGGCTGTGGATTTAACTACTAGCACGTCAGTGGTACTAGCTGTACATAACGGGCTACCAGGTATTGACCAAAAGGGAGGTCGATGAGCGAACTCATCCCGATACCCTACCGAGCCTGTCAGTGAAAATATCCGTACAGTCCGATCCATTCGTCTATGAGTATCGCATGTCGGGCCTAAGGGGTTGGTAAAAGTCAGACCCCCAAAAGCAGTACAAGTCGTGTCGGAGTGTAGCCCAGAACACTCTGAGATACTATTGGAATATCTACCAGTAAATCTTCTGCCTTGGCCAAGGACTTCGTGTAATGGCTCTCCTAGACACAGCACGATCTCACCCCCAATACCGGAAGAGACGAAACCCCTGCCGATCCGCTCACTGCCTCCATGTGGTTCGGGATTGTACCCAACTAAAACCTGTTTGCACGACTCCTTTGAGCCGTGGTAGGGTAGTAATCAAAGCACAGTGGGAAATCATACGAGACAAATGACGATCTCAGGTCGATAGACTAACCTGTACACATGTCACCAGGGAACTGCATTCTGACGTCAGGTATAATATCAACTAGCATATTCCCGGCGAGTCATGTCCGGCGTACTCATAACCCAATGAGCACCGTATACATCTTAGGTGATCCGACTGACACCAATTGCTTGTGAGACCGGCCACCGCCTCTCGTCGGGGTCTCGACTGTATACACTAGTCTACTAATGGAGTGTCGATGCCCAGTCTCGAAACTCCCACGACTAGGGACCACTGTAAGGATGTGCTTATAGACTATCCAACTTTCACGTATATGATCTCCATCATACTGCTGGTAGTCAAGCAAGAATCCTAAGGGCTCTATCAACGTGTAATTGTGATATGTAATATCACCTAAAGCATGTACACGATAATAAAGATAAACCAGATATCATACTATCATCTTGAGTAAGACTGTCCTTCCGGCATAGGTCCTCCCTCAATCATTGTAATCACGTGCCTGCGATCCAATAATTGACTTTGAGGGCACTATATCCAACAGTAACTTGATACAGAAGGATGCCAGTATATACGAGAGGAGTCTCTATATGCCAGAGACTAGAGCAAATGGAAGTACAAGGCTCCGTCGATAATACCACGGAACAACGGCATGAATGTAATTATGTCTTAATCTTGCAGTCTCGTGCCACTTCTAACACCTTCCGTACCATTCTACCCCTTAAACCCCGCGATGTCTTATTTGTATTGTATTGCAACTTGTATTGTCTTGTAATTTAGATTGTATAATTGGTGTTAGTGTATATGCCCTAGGGGCCATTATTGTATCATACTAGTTTGTATATTACTTAATAGAAGCTTGGGATATTCACATGTATATAACAGTCTTGCTAAACATGGTAGTATGCTACTTGGTTTTTCTATCTTAATATGTGATTATACGTATTGATAGAGCTCTTAGGATCTTACTTGACTACCAGCGTTGTGATGGCAGTCATACTAATGGGGGCTGGGTAGTCTACAAGCACATCCTTATTCAGGTCCCTAGTCGTAGGATTATCGAGACAGGGCATCGATACTACGGAGTAGACTAGTGTGTACGCTTCTCATCCCAGTTGGGGAGATGGTCTGTCCTACAGCCGTCAGTACATCGTACTGGAGATAGTATGCAGGTGCTCGTTAGGTTACGAGTACACCGGACATGACTCACAGGGAACTGTTGGTTGGTTTTATACCAGTCGTCAATGAACAGTTCCCAGGTGACATGAGTACAGCATAGTCCGCAGACTTGACACTGCTATTTCGCCTCGAGTGTGTCCCACTGTTCTTAGATTGCTACCCTACCACGGCTCAAAGGAGTCGTGCAAACAGGTAGCAGTTGGGTGCAGTCCCGAGCACTTGGAGGCAGTGGCGATTAGACAGGATTCATCTCTCCTGGTATTGGGGGTTGATATCGCGCTGTGTCAGAGAGCCATTACGCAAAGTCCCTGGCCAGGGCAAGCGAGATTTGCTGATAGGTTCCAGTAGTTTCACAAGGTGTAATGGGCTTCGCTCCGACACGACTTATACCGCTATTAGGGGACTGATGCTTGCCGCCGCCTAGGCCCGATATGCGATAGTCTTAGACGAACAGACCGGACTGTACGGAGATTGTCACATCAGACTCAGTAGGAGTTCGGATGAGTTTCCTCATCGGCCTTCTTATCGACATCTACCTGGGGACCGTTACGTACAGCTAGTGCCGCTTGCGGTCTGTGGTTAAACCCACTGCCAGCGTAGTAGTCGAGTCTCTAGAGTCCCACACAGAGAGTTTCCCTACTCCAGGCGAAACGATATAGAGGTCGTATGGTTTTACGACAAGGGTTCGGACGCATACGTGTGTTTACGCACGTACGACATCCGGACAGTTTTTACTAGTCGGCTTTGGTTTAAGCCAGTTTCTAGTATCCGGTTATTGGATTTATACAGTCTAAAGTTTTTCCGTGTTTTCACGGATAGGAGGGGCGTTCTCGTAATTGCGCGAGAAGCTTCTAGAAGATGGTGACTTGGGGGTTAAGGTGGCATATGCATTAAATGAGATTAGTGAGTCATTTGAGTGATTCATCCAAGTCATTAATGCATCATAAATGCTTAATGACTCATGGAGATGAATCACCCTGTTATATTTATTAAGCATGATGATTAATCATTTATTTGGATAAATCATAATACTTGATATATATTATGATAGCTCATTTTCTCATCTCATTCTCTTGCTCACTTTCTCTCTCCTCAAGCTCTCCCTCTTCAAACCCTAATCCTCCCCTCTCATGTGTTGAGACCAAGGATTAGAGTAGACTACTTAATCCTTAACCACTCTCTATATCACCTAGGTTACTTAGATTAGCGATTTAAGAAACCTAGTTACCTCAAGTTAGAGGTGAAGCTTGTAGTTAAGCTCTCGGGTGGATCTTCTACTACATAGAGAAGGCCGGAGAGAACGTGGAGATCGACAAGACGAAGGACTCGGTTCTATAGGTATAATCACTTATCATAGTAGTTAACTCTTCTATGGTTTCTTGTTAGTTATTGTTTATGTAAAGATTCTCGGTTAGTCGATGTTTACGCCTAAAACAAGATCGTTTTTCATTATTCCGCCTCCCCGCAAGTCGTGGGGTGTTGTACATCGATTTACAGTGGTATCAGAGCCTCGCTAAACAATAATTAACTCATTAGCAAAGTCGTAAGTATTTCGAACGAAAAAAGAACCGGAAACATCATCGAATTATCACAGTTTCTGTCGAATTTAAAACATGCCCTAAAATTTTTTCAGGGACCTTCAGTTTAACATGCATAGAATAATAGGGCTACTGAAGAAATTTGGACTCCTAACTCGGCCAACTCACGGCGGAACCGCAGCGGATCCATGCGATCCGCCGCGGATCCGCGGCCGAGTTGGGGCCGAGTCAGCCCAAATTCCTTCAGTAACTCTCCTGTGTTAATAATGATGTTTCTGGGATATTTTATTTTCTGCTAAGATCTCAGGTGCACAGAGAAGTTTTGGAGTAGAATCTAAAGTGTTTTGCTCGATCGAAATTTTACGATATTTGCTAATATGATTATATCTGTGTTTGTATAATGTGTTCGTAAACCTCCCCTAACTGCCAGTATGTCGGTTGGCAGGGGGTTGCACATTTCTGTAATGGTTTTTACTGTTTGTGGTTGTGAACTGTATTGGACTGTTGTGATGATTAGCCGGGGTTTGAGATGGGTTATTATATTCATTCATTCAATGTAATTGTAATATATTGTAATATTATTTTGCGGGGCACATCCAGGTTGCGGTTGTAGCCACCGTTGTATTATTTCATTTTACTGTTTTTGCTCCTAGGATAGACCCAGGATGGGGTGCACAAACTACCGGGTACTTTGAAGTGTTTAGTGACCTACTCACTTTATTGAGGGAGACCGCTTCACTTCGGACATGGCAATTATCGATGATGAAGTGTGTGAGTCGGCAACAGTGTACGTGGAACATACGCATCATCGATAATGGTGCTGGTGTCCTAGCAGCATGACTGAATATATCAACAATACAAGCGATGCGATACAAATAGCATGAATATGCGGAATCGAATAATCAACGCAACAGTAGAGAACCTGCCTCAATAGATATATCATGCAACCTTGCCTTTTGAAATAAGACGAATCAGGGCTTTTGGTAAAATAAGGGCTACGGTGTTTTAAGAAAAGATGCCCCTTTTGAAAATATCCGTATAAACACTTTTGCCTATCTTTAAAATATCCCTGATTCGTTAGTTTTGAAATAGGTATGACTCGGGTCTAGTCTAACGCCTACTATGCGAACTAAGAACCCAACAATCAAGTCAATAGAGAGGGGTACGGAAACCACCTAAATCTGAGTCGATATCACACTATCTCATCACATGATAGGTATCACTACCATCATATCACATCTCCAATACGAACTCTGTCATGTCGCCAAATCTCACGGCCTCAATCGAATCTCATCGACTCATCTCAATCCCACGTATCATCCTCAAATCTCGTATATGAACACATAGTCCCATACCCATGTGTAGATATACACACCATCATATGCGCACAGATAAATGAAAGAATGTATGCAAGTATGTGTGTATGTGTGAGTGTGGGTGCAACCACTACTCTAGGGTTTCGCACTATACTCAACCAATACATCCTTATCACCAATAATCCATTATTACCATCAATAATCCTAAACAACACATAATAAATATATGTGTGTATACGTATTCGTATACATCACCACGGACTGCGGGGGTGCTATACGCCATCCACCCGACTTCTCCCCGTAGATATAAATCTACTCACCTTGCTTCTCATGTATCGGTGCCGATGTCGCCATCTTCATCTTCTTTGCCTCAATATCTCGTAGGGTACCTACAAGTATATCACAATGCTAAAGCACATGAAAATCACATCGGAAACCAAAATAGCACACGCTACCCGCATAGGTAAAAACCTATCGACTCGCATGTAAACACGATCAATATCCACTTGTCGTTGACGTACAAACGCCACCCGACAGGAATGAATCACCAAATACCAAAATCCATACTAAAACAAGTCGTAAATCATACACCAACTCAAGCAAATCAACCCAGATTTCACCCTAGATGGAATCAGTCAAAACTAGACATACCCAGGGTCAAGAATAGAGGAAATAGGGCCATGCACGAAAATCGAGGCAATTCCCTCCTTCTCTGGCCGCAATTTGCGGCCAGAAGGGATTAATTGGCGGCCTAGGGAATGAGTTGGGGGCTAGGGTTTGGTGTGGTGGTTCTATGGTGCCTGCACATCTCACTGTCAACTCAGTTTTATTTTTGGGGTCTCGGGGTGATAGCAGATTCCACAAAACACTTCCAGATTTACAGTTTTCCCCGATATCGATTCCGTAATTCCGTATTCTGGTTTCAAGTTCAGGTTTGGGTCTAAATTAGCATCACACAAGGGATTCTAAGGTCACCACAATCCTCAATTCCATCTTTGATTTCAGTTTTACCCTAAACCCTAACTAGAAATCTCTAAAGTCCACAAACAACACAATATCGATATAAAACTAGAATTGATGCACAAGAAATGAGATACTACTCTAATAGGTGCAGAAATTACCTCCTTTGGTAACTTAAGAAAATTCTTGAGTTGCTCAAAGTCCTCCAAATCCAATCTTGCTAGGTTCAATGTGTAGCTAGTGAGCTTGGGAGTAAGTTTTGTGAAGTGGAAATAGGGTTTTGGCTTTGTTTTCATGGTGGATCTAGGGTTTTTGTGAAGAGAGGGAGAGAGAGGGCAGCAGCTCAAGAGAGGGAGAGGAGAGAGAATGAGAAGGGGAAAATGATGGGGAATGGTTCATAAAGGTGAAGGTTGACTTGGTCCCTTTCTCTCTCTCATCATACTACTTTTTCCCTTTTCTTTTCTTTTCCTTCTCACTCCAATAGTGAACCCAAAAGAATAACCATGGCAAAAGAAATGTAACACAAGTGTAACAAGTGTGGAAAATGATATGTGCACATTTTTGCTCAAAAGTGCTAAAAATCCAATTAGCGATTTTTAATCGCGATTAGCACTAAATTAGCATATAACTAATCTTAAAAACTTTAAAATGGCATAATTCCATAAAATACCTTATTTTAGAATTTTCCCTATTTATTTGTATTTAATTATACCAGAATATTAAAATATTCATTAAAATAATATTAAATTATAAAATTTCCTAAAAATCATATTTTATTATTTTGAAAACGTTACAATCTACCCCCCTTAAAGAAATTCGGTCCCCGAATTTAAATTTAAACTCCCAAATACTAAAATATTGCAATACAAATTCCAAGTCATCGGGGCTCCGAAATCATCTATACCTAAAACATCATAGCACAATGCATGCGCATGAGTACTGAGCAGATAACTTAAAAGCAACACTCCATCAAGCGTCCGCAATCATCGGAGTCATGGTAAAGACACAAATGTCAAATCCAATACAAAATCAATATGATATAAATCAGGACTATACATGTAGACATCCAATCTATACATGTGAATAGCTGATGTAAATGCATGCCAAATATTTTTAAGTCATTGTGCGATGTGCGTAACACTGCACAGTGGCGGACGTTTTCACAAGAAAATAACTATATACGTATATATATCCTTTGTTTAATAGGTGCGCTCCGCCGTTTTGAAAACAATTTAGAAGGGTTTCCTTGTTTTTAAACGTTTCGTGTCATATCGGACACGTAGGTATATATATATCGAGACCATAGCTCGCTCTTGGAAATCCCTTCGAACTATCAATGCATGCAAAATATATCCAGGTACTGTCCTCTGACTAGTCCTGCTCAGTATGAAAACAAATATCCAATATCATAAAAATGTACTGCTCCAAAAGGAATAAATCCCAAAAATGCACATAACACCACCCTGTGCGTCTGGTGCGCACGGAAATCAAAATCCATATATGTGCCATACAGGTGAATAAAACAACATCTAGGTGCAACGGGTGTGCACGAAACATCTGTCATAGGCAACGTGTGTGCCTGACAGCCAAAACATGTGCATCTGACATGCACGAAGAATCTCAATTTAGTGCATCTGGTGTGCCCCAAAATCGTATCTCAAAACATGGGCCCAACATGCGCGAAAATCCAAATCGGTGCATCCATCGTGCACGAATGAAAATCTAAACCCTGCGCACTCAACATGCACGGAATCACAAAATCCAATAGCAACGCCGAACATGCGTAAGTCCAGTCAAAAGCACAGAGTGCAAGAATCCATATCAATATCACAATCAAAATCGACATACCGAAAGGCATCAAATCGAAGTCAGGTGCAACCGTAATGCACAAAATATAAATCCGGTGCAACAAAGGCACGAAATATAAATCTGATGCGATAAACGCAAGAAACATAAAACTGGTGCGACAAACGCACGAAGTATAGAACTGGTGCATCCCATGCACAAATACCAGCAATAACCCAAATGCGTAAGCAGCAACACTAAGTGTACCCAGATATAAAGAAAATCATAAACGTGTGCAACTGCGTGCACAAAATACATATCAATGCACTACAAGCACATATAAGCTATACCGAGTGCAAAAATCAAATCGTGTGCATAACATATGCACAACATCAAATCAACCATATGAAATCCATAAAGTCATAGGCAGGTGCAGCCAAGGCACGAAACGATAAACAACGCGGCTTAATCAAATCAGGTGTACCGCGATGGAAAAACTCACAACCGCGTGCATCAGCGTGCACAAATCAAAACACTAAAAGTACATGAAACTATGCTGGAAGCGTAAATCAAATCACCGGCATAAAATAGGCATGAAATCGCAACCAACACCTCAAGAGTAGTAACTATGTGCAAGGTATAAATACCCAGTAGGTGCAACCATGGTGCATAAAATCAAATATCATGAAACTCAGTCATCAAGACTAAATCATGTGAATAGATCGCCCAAAATACCGAAATCCAAAGTGACGGATACGTGATAATCAAATCACAAAATCACAAATCATAAATACCGTCGTCGGTATATCCTTCTTCAGGGTCGAGAAGGTACCGGAACATCCGATTCTAGCGGCGCAAGATATCTACTTGCCTCTTGCTCGCGGCTGGCGTCCTCTGCCTCTGGTTCCTTATCTTTCCTGTGGATTACCAATGTCGCAATCCATCGGCTTATCGGCCCGGTCAGGTGTGCTGACAGGAACGATTCCGTTCTGGCACTTTCCTGGTCATCTCTCGGTCAATCCTCACGACCGCTCGTAAAGCAGCACATCTCTGGCGCCGACCTCGGGTCCTCTGAATGTACATCACGCATCTACTCCTGGTGCAAATCATATAGCAGCAGTGTACTGGAAGGAATCCTACTCAAGGTCTCTTCTGATCTTGCCTAAGCCAAACTGTAAGGAGGCTGGTACTCTGGCGTAATCTTTCCTCGCTTTCTGAACATCTGCACCCTTAGTACAACATCTTCTCGGAAGCTGGTCGCATCTCTGCGCCTCTGTACGCATATCCGACCTTTAATCTTAACGGGGTGTAGTAACAGCTCGTCTGCCTCTCGCACGAACTTCTTGTCCCGCTTGTCTGTATCATCGACCATTCGACGTCGCGTCTTTATCTGCGCACTGCAATGTCCTCAGCTACGGCCCATCCGAAGTCTCTAACACGGACTCGAAATCACGAACTCGGTATCTTCATCACTCAGTAGAAGATATCTAGCCGAACACGTCCTCAGCGTGCATATCACATCTCTGATGTCAGCGGAGTGGAACGTCATCTCGTCGAAATCTCGTGCGAACTCTTTACTCCACTTTGCTTCAATATCGACTGATTCGGACTCACCTCATCGTGGCTACACGGACTGCGCTCTGACGGCTATGCTCGTATCTGGAGTCTCCCAAGCAGTGTCCCATCACATGATATCCGAATGATGTCGAATCGTCCGATCGACTCGTCAGAACCTCACAATCCCCCAAGATCTCAACATCTCGGGTACAGTTTAATAGTATCGAGTACATACCACAGCATCGGTGGTCCAGCCGTAGAAGGGCAAACCCAAGCCTCACTAATGGCGCCGAGGAACTGCCGCAAACCCTAAGGTTCAAAGGCTTTCACACGGTCATTATGTCGAGTTAGGGTTTCATTCTTCTAGAGGGTCCATAGAATCGCTTGCATGTCTTTCCAAATACTTTAAACTTGGAAAATGGGTTCCTGACATTCGATCGTCTCAATCGACTCTCAACGAACCTGCGTGAAGTCGTCTCTAGCTGAAATCAATCTACCTGATGACCTCGCATCGGGGTAAGCGAACGAACCACATGTCCTAGTCATTCATCCTCGGTGACTAGCGACTCACCGTCATATATCTAAGTATATGCTCATGCTGCAGTAGCTCCAATCATCTGGGCGATATCTCATCATTCGCAGCAACAACCGGCTCATTCGTCTATACGCTAAACAACGCCTCAATCGTCCTGAATAAGCGACATATCAACGGTCATCACATCCTGGCTGGCCTCTATCAGTGGCTCAATCCTCTGGTTCCGACCGGAACATCCGAGAAATCTTGCAAAAGCGATCAATCCAACGCTCATGGCGCAAAACACAAAATACGAAGCCTCAATGCAACCGTATGTCTATGGAATCACGCCCCGGTCAGCCCTCGTCTACGACGAGCTCATGCTGACGCAACTCGAGCCGTAGCTCACTCTGCCCGTGCAATCGCGGCAGCAAAACCATAACCAGTATCGATGAAGGTAGATCATAGGAAGGAATATAATACTGTGTAAGGGAATGTACATCCTAAGGTTTCTTAAGAGGAGTGGCGTGTCGTAAGTATGCCGCGGAACATATCCACGGTACGTCACTCTACTTTAGTCACCTATTCCATCAACCAAGGGTCATCCTACACGACGAAAGTTCGGGTCTAATACCCCCTCGACTAAGTCTAAGTTTTGTAAGGTCAAGCCGAAGTTCCTTATATAAATAACGCCCTAGGCTCCACATAGTCCAACTCAGACTCGAACCAAGGTCAACCTAGCGCTTTGATACCAACTTTGTCATGACCCGAAAGAGCACGTGACTGGCCCTTGAACCATATGAAGTCTATAGGACCCCATCTGATCCAAGTAAGACAAAAGCCCAGAAATCTAAAACCATTTAAAGAGTAAATAAGGAAAACTGGTTTTAAGAAGTAAGGAAATCACGTTTCGAAAATCAAGTTTTTAAATAACTAAGCCGAATATGCATTTTTAAAATGTGTAACCTTTCCTGAAAATTTCGGCAGAGTTTCCTTTGTAAAAACTGGCTTCAAACGGGGTACAACAAGAATAATATATATGAAATGATAAAAGGCATCCCCAAGCGGGAGCTAGCTCTTCGTCAATCGACGGTCACAACCACGCAAGCAATAATAATATACAACGCCAAAGGGCGAGGATCAAAACCCAAAAAGAAACTCAAAACAGCCAGAAAACCGTAATACTACAAGCGCAACTCTAAGGTCGAAATAATACAACACTATTTTCTAAGTTTGAAACAATATACAAGTTTTGGTTGATAGAATGATTAGATACAATGAATAATACAGGAGCAATGGCGGTTCTGATACAAAAGAACCCACCTACCAACGCAAGTCACCCATATGGAAGCAGTGTGCCAGAATTGCCGCTATGGAATCTGTACGGCAAAAACCTGCAAGGACTGTGGCACAACGGGGGTGAGTTGCCAACTCGTGAATAGAAAATATCTACAATCAGAGATCGAATGCATGACCCATCCTAGGTCAATACGATCAGATATATATAAACCTCAATATGAATAAGTCTGAAACATGCTAAACTGGCAATGTAATCTCTATACATGAGTGTAGTGCTAAGTACTCGTGCCAGTGCCTCAGGTAATAGCATAACATAAATGTGAGGTACAATCAATGAAATCAATCTGCATGTACGTGGATCCCGTCCACTCGTCACCCAATGACAATAACCATCATGCATGTAAATATCATCCGCATATGCATGGAAATATGAGGATATAAACCACCTGTGTCCCTCGCGACACGTCAAAATCATGGAACCGGAGTGCCCAGCATCGGCACTCGAAAACATCATGAAAACTGTGCCCAGCATCGGCACGTAAATCCTCATATATCGGGCTCCGTCAGTCCGGATCGGCCCACAGGCTCTGTCTGCGGTATCGGCCCTCGGCCCCGGCAGTACGCCCATATCCATCTATCGACTCCGGTCAGTATCCTCCGGATAACCGCCAGGCCCAACAAAATCACCGGTAGGTACTCGCCACCCTTCCAGGCTCATCGTCTACTCCACGAAAAACATTTCTTGCCCCGGGGAACCATACCGGGTCCACCATGTACCCGCAATTGGCCTCATCCGCCTCCTCGAATCGGGTTTCACATGTCGCTCTCAGCACCGAGAAAACACATGGTGGACGCACTGAAATATCATATCAAGGGTAACCGGGTTTTCAAAACAATTACATATCCTCTTTGAAACACCCACGGTTCCCAAAACCAGAAATATCATGGAAACAACATATCTCAATGCGTATAATCAGAAAGTAGCATGTATACGACATATAGCAGAAAGGTAAGCATATCAATATGTCATGCAAGGGTCATATCCTGAATGCAACAGTACTACAGTGTAGTGACATGGCAATTATCGATGATGAAGTGTGTGAGCCGGCAACAGTGTACGTGGAACATACGCATCATCGATAATGGTGCTGGTGTCCTAGCAGCATGACTGAATATATCAACAATACAAGCGATGCGATACAAATAGCATGAATATGCGGAATCGAATAATCAACGCAACAGTAGAGAACCTGCCTCAATAGATATATCATGCAACCTTGCCTTTTGAAATAAGACGAATCAGGGCTTTTGGTAAAATAAGGGCTACGGTGTTTTAAGAAAAGATGCCCCTTTTGAAAATATCCGTATAAACACTTTTGCCTATCTTTAAAATATCCCTGATTCGTTAGTTTTGAAATAGGTATGACTCGGGTCTAGTCTAACGCCTACTATGCGAACTAAGAACCCAACAATCAAGTCAATAGAGAGGGGTATGGAAACCGCCTAAATCTGAGTCGATATCACACTATCTCATCACATGACAGGTATCACTACCATCATATCACATCTCCAATACGAACTCTGTCATGTCGCCAAATCTCACGGCCTCAATCGAATCTCATCGACTCATCTCAATCCCACGTATCATCCTCAAATCTCGTATATGAACACATAGTCCCATACCCATGTGTAGATATACACACCATCATATGCGCACAGATAAATGAAAGAATGTATGCAAGTATGTGTGTATGTGTGAGTGTGGGTGCAACCACTACTCTAGGGTTTCGCACTATACTCAACCAATACATCCTTATCACCAATAATCCATTATTACCATCAATAATCCTAAACAACACATAATAAATATATGTGTGTATACGTATTCGTATACATCACCACGGACTGCGGGGGTGCTATACGCCATCCACCCGACTTCTCCCCGTAGATATAAATCTACCCACCTTGCTTCTCATGTATCGGTGCCGATGTCGCCATCTTCATCTTCTTTGCCTCAACATCTCGTAGGGTACCTACAAGTATATCACAATGCTAAAGCACATGAAAATCACATCGGAAACCAAAATAGCACACGCTACCCGCATAGGTAAAAACCTATCGACTCGCATGTAAACACGATCAATATCCACTTGTCGTTGACGTACAAACGCCACCCGACAGGAATGAATCACCAAATACCAAAATCCATACTAAAACAAGTCGTAAATCATACACCAACTCAAGCAAATCAACCCAGATTTCACCCTAGATGGAATCAGTCAAAACTAGACATACCCAGGGTCAAGAATAGAGGAAATAGGGCCATGCACGAAAATCGAGGCAATTCCCTCCTTCTCTGGCCGCAATTTGCGGCCAGAAGGGATTAATTGGCGGCCTAGGGAATGAGTTGGGGGCTAGGGTTTGGTGTGGTGGTTCTATGGTGCCTGCACATCTCACTGTCAACTCAGTTTTATTTTTGGGGTCTCGGGGTGATAGCAGATTCCACAAAACACTTCCAGATTTACAGTTTTCCCCGATATCGATTCCGTAATTCCGTATTCTGGTTTCAAGTTCAGGTTTGGGTCCAAATTAGCATCACACAAGGGATTCTAAGGTCACCACAATCCTCAATTCCATCTTTGATTTCAGTTTTACCCTAAACCCTAACTAGAAATCTCTAAAGTCCATAAACAACACAATATCGATATAAAACTAGAATTGATGCACAAGAAATGAGATACTACTCTAATAGGTGCAGAAATTACCTCCTTTGGCAACTCAAGAAAATTCTTGAGTTGCTCAAAGTCCTCCAAATCCAATCTTGCTAGGTTCAATGTGTAGCTAGTGAGCTTGGGAGTAAGTTTTGTGAAGTGGAAATAGGGTTTTGGCTTTGTTTTCATGGTGGATCTAGGGTTTTTGTGAAGAGAGGGAGAGAGAGGGCAGCAGCTCAAGAGAGGGAGAGGAGAGAGAATGAGAAGGGGAAAATGATGGGGAATGGTTCATAAAGGTGAAGGTTGACTTGGTCCCTTTCTCTCTCTCATCATACTACTTTTTCCCTTTTCTTTTCTTTTCCTTCTCACTCCAATAGTGAACCCAAAAGAACAACCATGGCAAAAGAAATGTAACACAAGTGTAACAAGTGTGGAAAATGATATGTGCACATTTTTGCTCAAAAGTGCTAAAAATCCAATTAGCGATTTTTAATCGCGATTAGCACTAAATTAGCATGTAACTAATCTTAAAAACTTTAAAATGGCATAATTCCATAAAATACCTTATTTTAGAATTTTCCATAATTTTTCCCCATTTATTTGTATTTAATTATACCAGAATATTAAAATATTCATTAAAATAATATTAAATTATAAAATTTCCCAAAAATCATATTTTATTATTTGGAAAACGTTACATCCTCGCTGGTAGGCTCGATCTCTGGAAGATCCGTATCACCTGACGACATTCAAGAAGAAAGAAAGCGAATGTCTTCAGCGAACAATCACTCGGTAAGTCCCAAAGATAAAGGAGAAATAGAATAGACGGAGAGTAAAAGTGAGAGAGAGTGTAGCTTTTAAAGTTGTATTATTTTGTTATATTGTTGTATTTAGTGTTAAAGTTGTTGTTATCGTAAGTTCAAAGGTGAATGTCAACCAATCTCAAGAGTGTTCTCAAACAGGCTCCAATCCAGGGGTAGGGAACCACGGGCCCAAATCAAATGTTAGTAGCGGGACTTTGACCGTCGTCGAAGTATTCCAAACTCAACAGGCCACAATCCAGGAGCATGGAAACACGGGCCCTCATGATTTCTTTCTTGTGTTAGTATACATGGATTCATGATCTATGGGGACTTTTGAGATTCTGTTGGATTCACGCATGAACTACCCCAATACCCCGTATATTTATTATATTGATAGTAATGATTGTACTGATGGTATTGTATTATCTTGAAAATTGAATTGTATAGATGACTTGCCGAAACCATGATATCAGTAAATGGATGTAGCTGGAGAATCATGTAGATGTATGAATCATGTAGATGGATGTATATCCATGGTTCGATGCAGTCAATATAGATTGAATAAATTGAATAATTTGAATATATAGATTCATGGATTCATGTTGAATTGTAGTTTGGATGCTTGAATCATATTCAAGTCAGATTATTAAGAAGAGACTCAGTCTGAGTCGGAACAATTAGAAAAGAAATTGAAGTCCTGATTGTTCTGATGTTATCGGTAACCGCTGCGCATGGACGGTAGGATTTGTGTCTTTTTCAAAGACGATTACCGTGTTGATAACACCGTTGTTAAGTTGTCTACCTTAAATAGGCAAGTACCCACTTCTCCGGCTCCCTGAGGCTCAAGAGATTGGTCCCTCTTAAACCTATATTTACTAGGGTTCTTATTGTAATTTATAAAACTTGAGTGGTTTTTATGTAAAAATACTTTTGTATAATTTTCAAAATACACCCCAGGTATTTAATTATCATCTTTAGAGTTGTAATGAATTTAGATTTCATATTTTGTGACATTTCTAGTGAGAATAACCTATTTTTCATAATACATGGTATTTAATTGTAATATTGAACCTGTATGGATTTCATGGTATTTTAATATAAAGTGATTCTTGTGATTTTGGAAAAGTTGAAGTATTTATATTATAAAAAAATTGGTATTTTTGATATTACATATATATATATATATTTATAAAACTAAATTTTAATATATATTATATTTCTAGAAATCTCATTTTCTTAAGATGTTCGTATTTTAAATCTCTCGAGACCGAATGCTCCTTGCGGAGGTCTGCATCTTGCACTACTAAGCCCAGGGATGTGCGATAATCCACACCATCCCAGTCAGGTTTCCCAAATTGGGTTGTAGCGGCGCTTTGCAAAGATTTGTGTAAAATACTAAATCTTGTAAAAATGGTTTTATTAGTAAATGGTATTTATTTGAACTGTTGCGTTTTACCGTATTATAGGTTTCCAAAAGTATTGTGCTATGTTGCATATGAGTGTTGTGAGGAGGTAAGTCATTACCTCGTGATCTAACTAAAAGGTATAGCAAGATTGTGATGATTTAATGTCAAAATGAAACTACATTGTATTTTACTGAAAAAGAGCAATAAAAGTTACAAAATGATATAGATTGTCATGAAACTTTTTCAATATGTTTGTTAATGATTAATAGTCAACAAGTAATGGTTTAATAGGGTTGTGTTCAAGAAAAGTGGGATTTTTAGAAAGAAACCGAATCGGAAATCGGTTTGACTCCGATTCAGTCGGGTTTTATTAAAAGATGTTTTTAGAGTAGAAAAGGAGAGAGGGAGGTGGGACTTACTGGCTTAGAAGTTAGGGATGAGGAAGAAGAAGTGAACGTAGCTTCCGGTGCGTCGTTTCGTCGCCGGGAGCTCCTAGCGTCGTCGTCGGAAAATCGCCGAAGCTTTCGCCCTTCGGTACTCCAAAAGTATACTAAACTTCTAGGAATTTTCTTGAAAGTTTTGTTCATAATTTAGAAGTGAGGGGTGTGTGTAGGGGTTGTATTTGTAGGGTAAGGCTAGGGATAAGGTAGGTGAAAGGTTTAATTGAAAAAATGTAATAAAATGTAATAAAATAGAGTAATTGAGGTTTTAAGAAGGCTCTGTTACTGGTCTAAGTATTTAAAGTGTGCAGGTGTACAGAAAATCCCAAAAGACACACTTCTACTGTCGGTGACTCGCCGGAATCGGCTACTCCGGCCGGCGGAGGTGGCCCGAGCCGGCCGAGATGGCCGATCCGGGCCGAGTCCGGTGGTCGGAGGGTGCCCCGTCGGTTAGTGATTCTTCTGACACAGTTAAGTTTTCTAGGGTAGTGGGGTTTTGTGAGATATGCACGTGTAAACTGTTGGTATTCTAAAAATCCAAAATAAAACAAAATTAAAAATAATGTGGGGGTATGGGATTTGAACTCTGGTGCCTTGGTTCAGCAGTGCAAGGTCTTACCAATGAGCTACAAGCTTTCGCTTGCTATTAAGAAGCAAAACAAACTTATAACTTGTGCTCAGGAAAATATACCCCTTTCTGTAATTTTGAAAAAAATTGTACAGAAAGTTGCACAGAAAGTTTGGGGTTGTTACATTCTACCCTCCTTATAAAAGTTTCGACCTCGAAATTTGTAAAAGGAAAGTGTAACAGATTTAAGAAAAGTTTTGTGATAGTGTATGAATAATAACAAAGTGATACCAGTGTTTGAAAAGGTTGAAGAGAATTACCAGGATTATCCTGGCCAACCATCTGAGCTTCTACGGACGCCAAATTGCAAGCCTGGCGTCTCGGCATGTTTCATCGTGCATGCTGGTACATTGCTGATTGTCGAGGTAAAGGTGGTTCACGTGGAGGTGGTGCAGGAAGAGTTAACCGAGTAGGTGGAGCTTGGATAGCTGGTCTAGCTGCGGAATTAGGATTAGTTCGGTTGTGTGGGCAAGTTCCAATGATATGTGAGGATGATCCACATATCAGGCAAAGACCGTTTGCTCGTCTGCAGTCTTCCATCAGATGTCTAGCTCTCTTGCAGTAGGTACAAAAGGTTGGGCTGGGCCTGTTGATTGGTACTCCCGGTCTCCATGGTACAAATGGTGGTCCTGATGCGGCTTCTACTGCCATCTGGTTGGCAGGGCGCTCACTCCGGCAGATTGAGGTCTGCCATTCTTCTTCACCACAGCCTCATATTTTAAAGCAGCTTTCAAAGCCATATCATGGGTTGGGAAATCCCCTGTAGCTAATGCAGCTTCGATTTCCGGGTCCAACCCTTGCTGAAATCTTCTAGCTCTGATCTCAGTAGTCGGTATGAGATGGGCCGCAAACCTATTACGGTCTTGTGTTAGCTGTATTATATGTGATATAAAATCGAACATTGAGACATATCTTACCGACTGAGCATGGTGAACTCAGCGTCATACTCATCTACTGACTTGGTCCACATCGAATCTTGTTGCAGATGTATGAACTGCTGTTCCATGTCGAACTTGGCAGTCTCAGGGAAGTACTTAGCGTCGAACATGTCACGAAAAGACTTCCATTCGATGGGTGGTTTAAGACGGCTTTCTTCCGCCTTCCACCAGTTCCGTGCATTGTCCGTGAGCTGTAATTTTGCAACACGAACCCAAGCGATTTTTGGCACCTGTGCTGCTGCCAGATCATCTTCTATACTCTGAGCCCATTCCTCAGCATCCAGTGGGCTCTCCTTTACTGAGAACTGTTTGGGGGTGCAAAGCCCTGAATTGCTTCACCCCAGGTGCTTCTGCCTCGGGACGGTTCATTAAAAGAGCAGTCTGCTGCTGCTGTCCCTCGAGGAGGCTGCGGATTGCCTCAAACAGCACCGTTTACTCGTTGAGCGGAGCAGGAATGACAGGTGTGATTGGTAGTGGAGGTGGAGTGTTGTTGAAGTTGGTGCTGGTGCTGTTTGGGGAATCCATAACCTTTGAAAGAAAGATTTAGGTTAGGACAGATTCAAAGTATATGAAATGATGAGATTCAAGAAGTATGAATTGTAAAGAATGTTTTAGTTGCTGGTTCTTGTGTTATATTGATTAGGTTGTTCATGCAGAACAGAACAGTATGGTAGTGTTCCATACAGTTCGGGACCTACATGGGCCACCAACAAAACCTGTCATGCCCCGCTTCCCGGTATAAGGCGAAGGGGACGCGACGAGGCCGCTACGTATTTACTCTGAAGTAAATACGCTAAGCGTATCTAAGCAATATAAAAATAAACGCACAAGAGACAAGATATAATAAAACAGCAACTTTATATATTCACATTCTTTTTATACAATGCATGGAAAAGTAAATACATCTGGAAGAAGCAATGCCTAAACAGTGGCATAACAGAAAAGGAAAAGTACTGAAATAAAAAGTGTACAATGTAGCTATAGCTCTGCAAGCTGGTCTAAGTCCTTACTGGTAGGCTTGATCCTTGGAAGATCCGTATCACCTGACGACATTCAAGAAGAAAGAAAGAGAATGTTGTCAGCGAACAATCGCTCGGTAAGTCCCAAAGATAAGGGAGAAATAGAATAGACAGAGAGTAAGAGAGAGTGTGTGTGTAGCTTTTAAAGTTGTATTATTTTGTTATATTGTTGTGTTTAGTTTTAAAGCTGTTGTTATCGTAAGTTCAAAGGTGAATATCAACCAATCTCAAGAGTGTTCTCAAACCTAACAGGCTCCAATCCATGGGTAGGGAACCACGGGCCCGAATCAAATGTTAGTAGCCGGACTTCGACCGTCGTCGAAGTATTCCAAACTCAACATGCCACAATCCAGGATCATGGAAACACAGGCCCTCATGATTTTTTGCTTGTGTTAGTAGACATGGATTCATGATCTAGGGGACTCTTGAGATTCTGTTGGATTCACGCATGAACTACCCCAATACCCCGTATATTTATTGTATTGATAGTAATGATTGTACCGATGGTATTGTATTATCTTGAAAATTGAATTGTATAGATGACTTGCTGAAACCATGATATCAGTAAAAGGATGTAACTGGAGAATCATGTAGATGTATGAATCATGTAGATGGATGTATATCCATGGTTCGGTGCAGTCAATATAGATTTAATAAATTGAATAATTTGAATATATAGATTCATGGATTCATATTGAATTGTAGTTTGGATACTTGAATCATATTCAAGTCAGATTATTAAGAAGAGACTCAGTCTGAGTCAGAACAATTAAGAAAGAAATTGAAGTCCTGATTGTTTTGATGTTATCGGTAACCACTGCACATGGACGGTAGGATTTGTGTCTTTTTCAAAGACGATTACCGTGTTGATAACACCGTTGTTAAGTTTTCTACCTTAAATAGGCAAGCACCCACTTCTCCGGCTCCCTGAGGCTCAAGAGATTGGTCCCGCTTAAACCTATATTTACTAGGGTCCTTATTGTTATTTATAAAACTTGAGGGGGTTTTATGTAAAAATACTTTTATATAATTTTCAAAATACACCCCAAGTATTTAATTTTCGTCTTTAGAATTGTAATGAATGTAGATTTCATATTTTGTGACATTTCTAGTGAGAATAACCTATTTTTCATAATACATGGTATTCAATTGTAATATTGAACTTGTATGGATTTCATGGTATTTTAATGTAAAGTGATTCTTGTGATTTTGGAAAAGTTGAAGTATTTATATTATAACAAAAATAGGTATTTTTGATATTACATATATATATATATATTTATAAAAATAAATTTTAATATATATATATTATATTTCTAGAAATCTCATTTTCTTAAGATATTCGTATTTTAAATCTCTCGAGACCGAATGCTCTTTGCGGAGGTCTGTATCTCGCACTACTAAGCCCAGGGACGTGCGATAATTCGCACCATCCCAGTCGGGTTCCCCAAATTGGGTTTTAGCGGCGCTTTGCAAAGATTTATAAATCTTGTAAAAATGGTTTTATTAGTAAATGGTATTTATTTGAAATGTTGCGTTTTCCCGTATTCTAGGTTCCCGAAAGTATTGTTCTATGTTGCATATGAGTGTTGTGAGGAGGTAGGTCATTATCTCGTGATCTAACTTAAAGGTATGGCAAGATTGTGATGATTTAATGTCAAAATGAAACTACATGGTATTTTGCTGAAAAAGAGCAATAAAAGTTACAAAATGATATAGATTGTCATGAAACTTATTCAACATATTTGTTAATGATTAATAGTCAACATGTAATGGTTTAATAGGATTGTGTTTAAGAAAAGTGGGATTTTTAGAAAGGAACCGAATCAGAAATCGGTTTGACTTTGATTCCGTCGGGTCTTATTAAAAGATATTTTTAGAGTAGCAAAGGAGAGAGGGAGGTGGGACTTACTGGCTTAGAATTTAAGGATGAGGAAGAAGAAGTGAACATAGCTTTAGGTGCGTCATTTCGTCGTCGGGAGCTCCTAAGGTCGTCGTCGGAAAATCGCCAAAGCTTTCGCCCTTCGCTACTCCAAATGTACGCTAAGCTTATAGGAATTTTCTTCAGAGTTTTGTTCAGAATTTTGGAGTGAGGGGTGTGTGTGTAGGGGTTGTATTTATATGGTAAGTCTAGGGTTAGGGTAGGTGAAAGGTTTAATTGAAAAAATGTAATAAAATGTAATAAAATAGAGTAATTGAGGTTTTAAGACGGCTCTGTTACTGGTCTAGGTATTTAAAGTGTGCAGGTGTACAGAAAATCCCAAAAGACACACTTCTCCTGTTGGTGACTCGCCGGAATCGGCTACTCCGGCCGGTGGAGGCGGCCTGAGTCGGCCTGTTCGCCGGCCGAGTTGGCCGATCCGGGCCGAGTTCGGTGGTCATAGGGTGCTCCATCGGTTGGTGATCTTTTTGGCACAGTTAAGTTTTCTAGGGTAGTGGGGGTTTTGTGAGATATGCACGTGTAAACTGTTGGTATTCTAAAAATCCAAAATAAAACAATATTAAAAATAATGCAGGGTATGGGATTTGAACTAGGGTGCCTTGGTTCAGCAGTGCAAAGTCTTACCAATGAGCTACAAGCTTTTGCTTGCTATTAAAAAGCAAAACAAACTTATAATTTGTGCTCAGGCAAAAGTACCCCTTTTTGTAATTTTGAAAAAAATTGTACAGAAAGTTTGGGGTTGTTACATTCTACCCTCCTTATAAAAATTCTGTCCTCGAAATTTGTATAAGGAAAGTGTAACAGATTTAAGAAAAGTTTTGTGATAGTGTATGAATAATAACAAAGTGATACCAGGGTTTGAAAAGGTTGAAAAGAATTACCAGGGTTATCCTGGCCAACCGTCTCAGCTTCTACGGCCGCCAAATTGTAAGCCTGGCGTCTCGGCATGTTTCTTCGTGCATGCTGGTACATTGCTGATTGTCGAGGTAAAGGTGGTCCACGTGGAGGTGGTGCAGGAAGAGTTAACCGAGTAGATGGAGCTTGGATAGCTGGTCTAGCTGCGGAATTAGGATTAGTTCGGTTGTGTGGGAAAGTTCCAATGATATGTGAGGATGATCCACATATCAGGAAAAGACCGTTTATTCGTCTGCAATCTTCCATCAGATGTCCAGCTCTCTTGCAATAGGTACAAAAGGCTGGGCTGGGCCTGTTGATTGGTACTCCCGGTCTCCTTGGTACAAATGGTGGTCCTGATGCGGCTTCTACTGCCATCTGGTTGGCAGGGCGCTTCACTCCGGCAGATTGAGGTCTGCCCTTCTTCTTCACCACAGCTTCATATCTTCGAGCAGCTTTCAAAGCCATATCATGGGTTGGGAAATCCCCTGTAGCTAATACAGCTTGGATTTCCGAGTCCAACCCTTGCTGAAATCTTCTAGCTCTGATCTCAGCAGTCGGTATGAGATGGGCCGCAAACATGTTACGGTCTTGTGTTAGCTGTGTAGTATGTGATATAAAATCGAATATTGAGACATATCTTACAGACTGAGCATGGTGAACTCAGCATCATACTCATCTACTGACTTAGTCCACATCGAACCTTAATGCAGATGTATGAACTGCTGTTCCATGTCGAACCTGGCAGTCTCAGGGAAGTACTTAGCGTCGAATGTCGCGGAAAGTCTTCCATTCGATAGGTGGTTCAAGACGGCTTTCTTCCACCTTCCACTAGTTCTGTGCATTGTCCGTGAGCTGTAATTTTACAACACAAACCCAAGCGATTTCTGGCACCTGTGCTGCCGCCAGATCATCTTCTATACTCTGAGCCCATTCCTCAGCATCCAGTGGGCTCTCCCTTTCTGAGAACTGTTTGGGGGTGCAAATCTCTGAATTGCTTCACCCCAAGTGCTTCTGCCTCGGGACGGTTCATTAAAAGAGCAGTCTGCTGCTGCTGTCCCTCGAGGAGGCTGCGGATTGCCTCAAGAAGAACCGTTTGCTCGTTGAGCGGAGCAGGGACGACAGGTGTGATTGGTAGTGGAGTGTTGTTGAAGTTGGTGCCGGTATTGTTTGGGGAATCCATAAGCTTTGAAAGAAAGATTTAGGTTAGGACATATTCAAAGTATATGAAATGATGAGATTCAAGAAGTATGAATTGTAAAGAATATTTTAGTTGCTGATTCTTGTGTTATATTGCTTAGGTTGTTCATGCAGAACAGAACTGCATGGTAATATTCCATACAGTTCGGGACCTGCATGGGCCACCAACAAAACCTGTCTTGCCCCGCTTTCCGGTATACGGCGAAGGGGACGCGACGAGGCCGCTACGTATTTACTCTGAAGTAAATACGCTAAGCGTATCTAAGCAATAAAAAAATAAACGCACAAGAGATAAGATATAATAAAACAACAACTTTATTTATTCACATTCTTTTTGTACAATACATGGAAAAGTAAATATATCTGGAAGAAAGCAATGCCTAAACAGTGGCATAACAGAAAAGGAAAAGTACTGAAATAAAAAGTGTACAATGTAGTTAGAGCTCTGCAAGCTGGTCCAAGTCCTCGCTGGTAGGCTCGATCTCTGGAAGATCCGTATCACCTGACGACATTCAAGAAGAAAGAAAGAGAATGTCGTCAGTGAACAATCGCTCGGTAAGTCCCAAAGATAAGGGAGAAATAGAATAGACAGAGAGTAAGAGAGAGAGAGAGAGTGTAGTGTTCCCACCAAAAATTTCTGCGCAAAAGAGCCCAAGGTATCAAATGACAGCGATACGCTTAAGAAAATGTGAACCAGTATTTTTCGGGCTGTATTTTGACAAACTCTCGAATAAAAAACAGCTAAATTCTGATGGTATCAAAAGTGTCTCGAAAATTCCTTCGATTTGATATATTATGGGCCTCATAATTCATCCGGGATCAAAAGTTATGAGGCATCACGTGCCCACACGTGACCGGGCATCACGTGCAGACACGTGACCATTTACAGGAAAAGCCTGTAGGTACTGAATAAAATAAATAATTGAAAATAATTAATCAGTGGGGTCACGTGCCAACACGTGATAGGCTCTTAAACCCTCTGAAATAATAGAATTAAATTCTAATTAAATAATTTATCAGTGGGGTCGCGTGCCAACACGTGATGGGTTCCTGAGCTCTCTAAACCAATAGAATTAAATTCTAATTAATTGCTTAATCAGCGAGGTCACATGCTAACACGTGATAGACTCTTAAACCTTCTGAACTAATAGAATTAAATTCTAATTAAGGGAAATCAAAATCCCTAATATTTCCCCTGATCTTTCCAAACAAAAAGATTACGCTCTGTAAAGTAGAGCACCGTTGGATTAAAAATCCAATGGTGATTAAAAATCACCAATTTATAGAAAGATTCTATACAAGGAGATATTTTCCTGAAATTTGCCAGGAATAACAGACAAAATATCTTTTGGATTAAAAATCAAATGGTGAATAAAATTCACTGAGTGATCTAAAAGATCATGTTGGTTACAAAATTAATTAAAATCTTTTAATGAAAGATTGACTAAACAAACTGATTCTTTTCTTTCTCCTATAAATAGGAGCCAAGGAGAGTACAAAAAAAGGGAATACAACAAAAACAGATAGAGAAAAAAGAAGAGAATTTAATTCTCCAGAGAGAAAAAAGGTTTCTTGAGAAAAGAAAGAAATCCTAGGTGAGAGATCTAAGATCCATTTAACAAAAGAGAATTTAATTCTCAATTTAAAAATTTAACTCTTCTGAATAAGAACTTAGTTCTTCCTTTGGTTGAAGATCTGTAGAAGCAGATCTCCCAACAAGTTGAGAATTTAATTCTCATCGGGAAGATTCTGCTATGCAGATCCAAAACTTAGAGGGAGAATTGAGTTTAGGGAATTTAATTCCCCCAAATTCATAGGAATTTAATTCCTCCAAATGAAACTAGGGTTTAACCCTACATAAGAATTTAATTCTTCCAAATTCATAGGAATTTAATTTCTCCAAATGAAACTAGGGTTTAACCCTACATAAGAATTTAATTCTTCCAAATACATAGGAATTTAATTCCTCTAAACAGAACTAGGGTTTAACCCTACAAAAGAATTTAATTCTTAAAACAAGAGACTTGAAACTCTCCATGCATGTAAAGATTAAGTATTCAACATGATCACGTGGTAACACGTGACCCTTCATCCCAACGAACAAAAAGGAATGAATAAGGCATACTCACGTGCCTCCACGTGACCCTTTAATGGACTCCTTAAAATAAGAAGGAATTAGCCCAGAGGCAATGCCTTACGTGCTCCCACGTGACCCTCAAAATAAAAGAGAACAAAGCCAAAGGCAGTACTGATATATGGCGCCTCACGTGTCCCCACGTGACCCCTGACAAACACCCTTTTCAAAAGAATAAAATAAGGGAAAACAGAGGAATTGATGTCCAACGCAGAGACATTGTCACGTGTCCACACGTGATGATTCCAGAGGCTAAGTGTTTAAAACTCATTGGCAGATCTTGAGAGAAAAATAAAGGAAGTCTACCCCAATTCTCTGGCGCCTCACGTGCCCCCATGTGACCACCTCATTTTTAGTGTTTAACACTATTTTGAGTGTTTTTTCCTTAGTGTTTAACATTGTTTTAAGCACATCACATGGGAACACGTGATCGCCAAATATTCTCTAGTGTTTAACACTATTCTAAAGCCAAGCTTAGCCCAAATTGACTAAGTTTTCCAGAGGCAAATCTCTCCTTCAACTGAACCTCAAAATTAATCAGTTCATATAATATGCAAAGTAAAGTCCAGAGCTATGATGGATGGTTAGTGCTCAGCCAAAGACAAAATGTCGTCAGAGCCCCCCCAAACCCCTATTTAGTATTGCTAAATAATGGGAGGGCTGAACCCAGACAAATGTTTAACAGTCCAACAAAGGGCCAACATTTCAAACTTAATTGGACTTAGCCCAAGTTGGCCATAAGTTCTCAATTCAGATTTAACTGAGACAATGTGCTCATAATCGAATTAATTGATCTTAGTCCTAAATTGGACTACAGATTTCCCAATCAAAATTGGTTCAAGGGTACATCTCTGAACCTCTCTGATATTTGTCGTTGTAATCCTTCAACGTCTTCAGAGAGGTGACGGATCCTGACAGCCATACATTTCATAGACTATGACATCTTTAAACTGGACTGTGGGGTCCTTAAGCCCATAGACTATGATGTCCTTAACCTCGGACTGTGGGGTCCATTTAAACCCACGGATTATGATGTCCTTAACCTCGGACTGTGGGGTCCCTTTAAACCCACGGACTATGATGTCCTTAACCTCGGACTGTGGGGTCCTTAAGCCCATGGACTATGATGTCCTTAACCTTGGACCACCATGTCCTTAAACTGGTAATTGACCGCAAAGTCCCTAAATTAAAATAATAGAGCCCAAATGCTCTTTTGTTGGATCTAAATGATCATGTTAAGTAGATCTTAGTCTAAAATTAGACTAACGCATTCTTAACAAATGGTTAAGTTGACCTTAGTCTAAAATTAGACTAACGTGTCCTCGACAAACTGTTAAGTTGATCTTAGTCTAAAATTAGACTAACGTATCCTTAACAAACGTTTAAGTTGATCTTAGTCTCAAATGAGACTAACGTATTCTTAAACCCAACCTCCAAACCCAAATCTAAGAAAATACGGATTTGGACTAATCCACGCCCTACGGGCGACAACATAAATTAGTCTCCGTATATAATCTACGGGCAACCAAAAACAAAACAAACACCCACGACACGAAGTGACCATCTGGAGAAGAAGAAAGTGGTTACCGCGATGCGGTATCGTAATTAACTGTAGGGGCTTGCGCCTGCAGGGAAGAGCGTCCCCACAATCAAAACCCCCTCAAATGAGGGGGAATCTGACGAAATCTGCTACATTGGCCGCATCCGTCTAAACCTTCGATACGTAGTGTCATAAATCAACTTGGCATCTTTGGAGAGGTGGACGGATAACACCAATTAGCATCTGCCCCGAAATTCTGGAAAGATGGACCTACGCGGTCGCATCTCCGTGTTTCGACGGGGAACAGATTCTGGCACGTCCGGTGGGACCTTTTCCTCTTTCCACTCCACACTTCTTATGTCGTGTTTTTCCCGTGATCAGATAATCGCGGTGTGTATGTTTGTGGTTGCCCTTAGGGGAGTGGATACTGAAGTCGGCGCTTCGTCTCTATGAAGAATGGCATTTGTTTCTACCTTAACAACACAGGCTCTGTCATATCTGGTGGAGTCAAGTACGGGCCACTTGCAGGCTCAAATATCTATAATCCGGCTCTTCAAGAAATCAACGAGCTTCTCTTTGGGTCGATACTCCCATCTCCCACCCTCGGTGCCTCAACGCCGATGGAGGAAGCCCAGAGAAAATCTGTCTTCCACAGACTGGTTCCCAAGCTGCAACTTTGCCGACAGAATCATTCCTCCAACAACTGGCACCTGCCAAGGACCAAGGTCGACGCAGGGGACAGAATATTTAGGCTCTCAAAGGAAACAGGAGGCAGGCTAGGCAAAATCTTGAAGCTAGTCGAATCCTGGCCATAAGAAACGGTCAACATCGGTATCAGCATCATACAAAATGAGCTGGGGGCAGCTCTCTGTATGGCCCTGTTTCAACCCCAGTGGTGAATGTTGTTGTTCCAACTGGGAACAGATTCAAATTGTTGTGACGGGTCAGACAAAGTTTTCCTACCGCAATATTGAAGAAGTCTCCGCAGCCCATGGAGATCCCACGAGAGCAGAAACCAGTTCGCTCCCTGAGACAACTTTCCTCATATATATATATAAGGTGTGGAAGCAGGTGAAGGGGACTCACCCCAAGACGGATCCTGATACAGCGGTTCCTCCCAAAACCAAAGCGGCTTTTCACAACAAGAGGCCCAATAAAGCTCAAGTGCCCGAAGCAAACTCCAAAGGCCAAAACTCCAAACGCCCCAAGTCTGGGGGCATGGTAACACATACCGTTTATATGGCTTCTGGAAAAGAGGAAAGCCGTGCTTCTACGGGTCATCGACCGCTTACCCGATCGATAACAAAGGCTCAGGAGCAACAACAACAAAAGCTCCAAGAGATGCTAACAGCTATGGCCACACTTACGGGACCGAAAGAAAGCCCGGAGACATCCTTGGAGCAGCGCCGTGAGCAGGAAACTGATGCTGAATTCCTTCGGAGAATACTCGAAAAGAAGGACAAGGAGGCAGCGGAACAAGCGGCCAATATAAAGCAAATGACCCTTCTATTCCAAGATATGGTGGGCATGATGATCCAGCCGGACCCTCCAGCTGAAGATCCTCCGATTATCCTCGAAGACGACCAAGCGGAGACATCAAACCCTCTTCCGGCTTGTTCGGCAGCCAAGGAGGAGACCATCTCAAAAGCCGCCCTGGATGATTACATCGCTCAGTAGATACGAGCTCATCAGGCGAACGAAACGGCCGGCCAAATTGTTAAGACTGGACGACCATATCCGGGTTGGTATGACCAAATAAAGTACCCACCAGGATACACGATCCCCAAATTCCACGTATATAAGGGGACTGGAAATCCGCATCAGCATGTCGCTAAATTTAGGGCTCTGTGCGGCAACACCGGAGGCGACGATAAGCTACTGCTTCGCCAATTCATTGGCAGCTTGTCGGAGATGGCATTCGAGTGGTATTCGGAACTCCCGAATGACTCTATCGAGACGTTTGCAGAAATGGAGTTGCTATTCACCCAGCGTTTCACAGGCGCTAGCGAATGCACCCTAATCACGGCATTGATCAATGCCAGGGTGAAGCCTGGAGAAACTTGGGTCCAGTACACGATACGTTGGCAGAATTTGTGGTCGAAGTGTGAGCAGCGCATCGAAGAGGCTCCTGCGGTAGGCATGTTCGTGGGTACTCTTGACCCTCAAGCGACCATTTCACAATTCATGATGTTCTTCAAGCCAACCACTTTCCAGGCCTTGATTGACAAACTGGCCCAAATGGACCAGATGGGTCATAGACCATCTTCTTCAAAAATGGAATCTCGGAACGAAAGGGGTAAAGGGAAAGCTATCTTCGTCGCCAACCCTCAACAACAACCGAGTGGCTCGAGACCGGTTGTTCGCCAAGGCAACAAGCGGCAATCCCTCGATGAGAAGTTAAGACGTCCTTACTCATTTCCCAGGGATAAAACAAGAAAACTGTTTGAACTGGCAGTGCGCAATGGGCTCATTACTCTACCGGAGTCGGGACGCCCACCGCGATCGAACGACGTCAACGATCCTAATTACTTCCCCTACCACTGAGTATTGGGCCATCCGATCGAAGACTGCTACGTCTTCAAAAACTGGGTTGAAGACCAATACCAACAAGGCAAGTTCGCGCTATCTAAAAATTGGAACGTGAATCCACCACAACAGCACACACCTAAAAGGGTGGACACACCGGGGGCATCGTGCTCTTTTATAGAAGAAGCTCCATGGAAGGTCGCTCTTTCAGCCAAAACTAAAAAAATGTTGAAAGATCTTCAAACATGTCCGGCGATCAGGTGGAAAAGTCCGCAAGAACCGGAGATTATCGAGGGGATACTGAAACCACGCCCAACATTAGGAGTTAATAATGATGGTGGACAAAACATTCAGGCCCAGCCGTCAAAGTCTTCAAAGAAAAAGAAGAAGACCAAAAAGCCCGCGCAGTTTGATGATAAGCGCACGGATCTGCAAAAGCATATTGACGCGCTGGAGGAATATAACCAGAAGGCGCGCACCCTGGTCACACTCCAAGAATTTCTCAACAATATCCTTGAGAGCGAAGATAACGATAATAACGACGGGGATGACTCGTCAGAAGAATCTGAGGACTATGTGGCAAGTTGCCACATGATCTCTCATTCAGCGTTAACTAACGAAGAAGCTCACTCGGCGATAGAAGACAGCATAAAAGAGCTAGGGGCAGGATCGAAGCCAAAACCCTTGGAACCGTCTGACGAGATGATCGACTTGCTACTGAACGAAGCCCGTCAGAAAAGCAAAGCCAATCGAGAGCGCGAACTGGCTATATTCGGAAAAGCCAAACGCCGACGACTGGATGAAAAGGTCGAGGCACCCCAACCGAATCGAAGTATCCCTATCGCCAGCCAAAGCAAGCTTAAAGTAAGGAAACGATTCCCTAGGGTCCTGTCAATAGGAATGAAGTTGCCCTCTTTCAGAAGAAATTCTCCTGGCAGTATACATCTTGATGAAGCGCACATACATCCTAAGTTATGCTTATACCATCAGAGGATTGCACCCCCTACCGAGGAGTGCATAGCCTTTAGAAACTGGTGGCAGGGATAAATTGTCCACCGACAACGCGTTCAGGGAATGTAGCGCAAGGCTCGTCGGGAACAGAAAAGCACGACAGATGAGTGCAAAAGAGCTGCTGGCAACTGTCACATAGTCGACACCAAGGAATCGCGAGTTATCGCCTTTGGAAGCGACTCTGACAAAGAAATCGCCCTCAGCCCTCTCTTCATGGAATCCACCTCCGACATAAAAGATGCAAAGATTTGCGAGAAAATCTAGCTGCGTAATCGTACGTTGCCCGAAAAATCTCGGACCTATGAACAAATGACCGAAATGTCGTTAAACTACTAGAAACCGTGGTGTCCCCAGGCTGACGTGGTAAAAAAAAGGTATGTCCATAAGCGAGATGGGCACGGATGAAAACCCGAAAGGGCTCCGTGAGTAAAAACAGCAGGGCTACCGGCGAGTTTTGTGAAAACCCGAATGGGCGCAATCTCATCAAAAGACACTTGCAAGGTCCTCTCGACCCTGTAAGGAGAAACCACCTGCGTGAGATCCTTACGACTCATAAAGGAGAAACACACTTAGGGTTGTGTTTAAGAAAAGCGGGATTTTTAGAAAGAAACCGAATCGGAAATCGGTTTGACTCCGATTCCATCGGGTTTTATTAAAAGATGTTTTTAGAGTAGAAAAGGAGAGAGGGAGGTGGGACTTACTGGCTTAGAAGTTAGGGATGAGGAAGAAGAAGTGAACGTAGCTTCCGGTGCGTCGTTTCGTCGTCGGGAGCTCCTACGGTCGTCGTTGGAAAATCGCCGAAGCTTTCGCCCTTCGCTACTCCAAAAGTACACTAAGCTTCTAGAAATTTTCTTGAGAGTTTTGTTTAGAATTTTGGAGTGAGGGGTGTGTGTGTAGGGGTTGTATTTATAAGGTAAGGCTAGAGTTAAGGTAGGTGAAAGGTTTAATTGAAAAAATTTAATAAAATGTAATAAAATAGAGTAATTGAGGTTTTAAGAAGGCTCTATTACTGGTCTAGGTATTTAAACTGTGCAGGTGTATAGAGAATCCCAAAAGACACACTTCTCCTGTTGGTGACTCGCCGGAATCGGCTACTCCGGCCGGTGGTGGCGGCCCGAGTCGGCCGGTCCGCCGACCGAGTTGGCCGATCCGGGCCGAGTCCGGTAGTCGGAGGGTGCCCCATCGGTTGGTGATCCTTCTGGCACAGTTAAGTTTTCTAGGGTAGTGGGGTTTTTGTGAGATATGCACGTGTAGACTGTTGGTATTCTAAAAATCCAAAATAAAACAATATTAAAAATAATGTGGGGTATGGGATTTGAACTCTGGTGGCTTGGTTCAGCAGTGCAAGGTCTTACCAATAAGCTACAAGCTCTTGCTTGTTATTAAAAAGCAAAACAAACTTATAACTTGTGCTCAGGAAAAATTACCCCTTTCTATAATTTTGAAAAAAAATGTACAGAAAGTTTGGGGTCGTTACATTCTACCCTCCTTATAAAAATTCCGTCCTCGAAATTTTTAAAAGGAAAGTGTAACAGATTTAAGAAAAGTTTAGTGATAGCGTATGAATAATAACAAAGTGATACCAGGGTTTGAAAACGTTGAAGAGAATTACCAGGGTTATCCTGGCCAACCGTCTCAGCTTCTACGACCCCCAAATTGTAAGCCTGGCGTCTCGGCATGTTTCTTCGTGCATGCTGGTATATTGCTGATTGTCGAGGTAAAGGTGGTCCACGTGGAGGTGGTGCAGGAAGAGTTAACCGAGTAGGTGGATCTTGGATAGCTGGTCTAGCTGCGGAATTAGGATTAGTTCGGTTGTGTGGGCAAGTTCCAATGATATGTGAGGATGATCCACATATCAGGCAAAGACCGTTTACTCGTCTGCAATCTTCCATCAGATGTCCAGCTCTCTTGCAATAGGTGTTAGTTATATGTATCCCTAGAGGCCATTACTGTACATTGGATGTATATTGTAGTGGATGCTGGGACGTATATAGGGAGGACTTTCTTGCTCGACATGATAGTATGCTATCTGGTTGCTCTTTACCTTAACGTGTACACTGATTGTCTCTCTGTTACATGTTGGTAAAGCCCTTAGGATGTGTACTTGACTACCTGGACTATGATGCGGATCATATTAGTGGAGACATGGTAGTCTATAAGTACATCCTTCAAAGTCCCTAGTCGTGGGTGTATCGAGATGGGGCATCGATATACCAGAGTAGACTAGCGTATACCTTCTCGACCCATACAGATGGGCGATGGATGATCCCATATCCATTGGTGTTTGACATCGGAGATGATGTACAGGTGCTCAGTAGAGACTGGGTACACTGGACGGACTCGTCGAGAACTCCCAGATGGTATTATACCTCACGTCAGATGGCAGTTCTCTGGTGACACTGGTACAGAGTAGTCCGTTGACCCGAGATCGTCATAGAGTCTTGTGTGGTTCCCACTGTGCTTTGATTTCCATCTTACCACGTCTAAGAGGGCGTGCAAAACGGTGGTTTTTGGGTACAGTCCCGAGTCACATGGAGACAATGAGCGATAGGAGGGGATTCGTCTCTCCCGGTATAGGGAGTTGATGTTGCGCTGTGTTCGATTGGCTATAACAGGAAATCCCTGGCCAGGGTTGCTGAGATTTACTGGTAAGTGTTACCAGTAGTTTCTCGAAGTGTTATAGACCTCATATCGACACGACTTATCGAGCTATTGGGGTCTGACGTTTACCACCCCTAGGCAAGATATGCGACATATCAGACGATCAGACCGGACTGTACGGTAGTGTTACTGGTCGGATTCACTGGAGTGTGAGCGGGCTTGCTCGTCGATCTTCAGATCGCTCAATACCCGGGTGGCCGTTACGTTTAGCAGACCGCTTGCGGCTTGTAGGTGCTTGATATGATCATCACCTGCTGCCGGCGTATTGACGAGTCTTTAGAGTCCTACACAGAGGTTTCCTGGCTCAAGCGAAACGAAATAGGAGCGCATATGAGATATGTGAGGGACCGAGAATGATACCAGTATGTGATACTGTATTTGATTCTCGCGATGTGACATTGATCGGTTATATCCGATATAGCCGGGTTATCGGATCAAGTGTTGATTCGAAAAGTTGTTACTAAAGATACCAGTCGGTTTTGTGCGACATGACCGGATCATTGAATCAAGTGTTGATTTAATGATTTAATGCATAATTATATATTTGATATATTACTTTGCATTAACTAGTATCGGTTCACTTTAAGATGGATTTTCTCACTCGGATGTGCGCATTATATATGTGATATGATTTTGTGCACTAGCTTGTATCATGTTTGATGATACATGCTTTTTGGTTAAGTGTAAAGTGTTAAACCTTAGTTAATGAATAGGTTAGGGTTTATTATTTGTTATTCATTTATCTTATTTAATTATCCATTTCTTTATGATAAATGAATAAAAGAAAATGAAATGAAATGGTTGCTAATTTTGGATTCTAGTTGAAGCTTCTTGATCTTTTGACTAAGTGACCATTTTGTCTCTAGTTTGACCCTAACCATTCCTTTAACCATGATTGATTCTCTACACCTAACTATGGTTCAATTATGATAAGAATGAATTTATTTTCTCATGATTATTATTCTTATCATAATATATTCTTCTTCTTCTTCCTTCAACTCAAGAAGAAAAACCTAGACTACATCAATGGTGGATTGATGATATGAGTGAGAAATCCAAATCTAAAGACTACCCACTTCCTATTTCCTCATTCTCTACCTCTTGCCAAGTAGTAGAGTGTGTTTCCTTCATAAGTTTTTGGACTTGGTGAAGTTGGAGCTTGATTTAGCGATGCCTCGACGTAGATCATCTTCGGCATGGACATCGACGACCTAGCTCGCTTATTCTCCGATGAAGTCGACGCAAGAGCCCGGATTCTTTTTGGACAGCGGAGAGGACTTCGTTGCGGAGCTATGGAGGTGGAGCACCGGATCTACAAAGGTTGTATTTCCGTATTCTCATTAGTTAAGTGTTAACTAGTTATCTTTTCGCCTATGTATATCTAGCAAACGATCCGTTTAGGGTTTCCCGGCACCGTTAAATTTTGAAATTAGCGTGTTTGATCACTTGTGAGACATCACTAGGGTGCCTAGGAACCTTTCAATAGGTACAAAAGGCTGGACTGGGCCTGTTGATTGGTACTCCCGGTCTCCTTGGTACAAATGGTGGTCCTGATGCGGCTTCTCCTGCTATTTGGTTGGCAGGGCGCTTCACTCCGGCAGATTGAGGTCTGCCCTTCTTCTTCACCACAGCCTCATATCTTCGAGCAGCTTTCAAAGCCATATCATGGGTTGGGAAATCCCCTGTAGCTAATGCAGCTTGGATTTTCGGGTTCAACCCTTGCTGAAATCTTCTAGCTCTGATCTCAGCAATCGGTATGAGATGGGCCGCAAACCTGTTACGGTCTTGTGTTAGCTTTGTAGTATGTGATATAAAATCGAACATTGAGACATATCTTACCGACTGAGCATGGTGAACTCAGCGTCATACTCATCTACTGACTTGGTCCACATCGAACCTTATTGCAGATGTATGAACTGCTGTTCCATGTCGAACGTGGCAGTCTCAGGGAAGTACTTAGCGTCGAACATGTCGCGGAAAGTCTTCCATTCGATGGGTGGTTCAAGACAGCTTTCTTCCGCCTTCCACTAGTTTCGTGCATTGTCTGTGAGCTGTAATTTTGCAACACGAACCCAAGTGATTTCTAGCACCTGTACTGCTGCCAGATCATCTTCTATACTCTGAGCCCATTCCTCAGCATCCAGTGGGCTCTTCTTTCCTGAGAACTGTTTGGGGTGCAAAGCCCTGAATTACTTCACCCCAGGTGCTTCTGCCTCAGGACGGTTCATTAAAAGAGCAGTCTGCTGCTGTTGTCCCTCGAGGAGGCAGTGGATTGCCTCAAGCAGAACCGTTTGCTCATTGAGTGGAGCAGGGATGGCAGGTGTGATTGGTAGTGGAGGTGCAGTGTTGTTGAAGTTGGTGCAGGTGTTGTTTGGGGAATCCGTAACCTTTGAAAGAAAGATTTAGATTAGGACAGATTCAAAGAATATGAAATGATGTGATTCAAGAAGTATGAATTGTAAAGAATGTTTTAGTTGCTGGTTCTTGTGTTATATTGCTCAAGTTGTTCATGCAAAATAGAACTGCATGGTAGTGTTCCATACAGTTCGGGACCTGCATGGGCCACCAACAAAACCTGTCACGCCCCGCTTCCCGGTATACGACGAAGGGGACGCGACGAGGTCGCTACGTATTTACTCTGAAGTAAATATGCTAAGCGTATCTAAGCAATATAAAAATAAACGCACAATAGACAAGATATAATAAAACAAAATTTTTATTTATTCACATTCTTTTTGTATAATGCATGGAAAAGTAAATACATCTGGAAGAAAGCAATGCCTAAACAGTGGCATAACAGAAAAGGAAAAGTACTGAAATAAAAAGTGTATAATGTAGCTAGAGCTCTGCAAGCTGGTCCAAGTCCTCGCTAGTATGCTCGATCTCTGGAAGATCCGTATCACCTGACGATATTCAAGAAGAAAGAAAGAGAATGTCGTCAGCGAACAATCACTCGGTAAGTCCCAAAGATAAGGGAGAAATAGAATAGACAGAGAGTAAGAGAGAGAGAGTGTGTAGCTTTTAAAGTTGTATTATTTTGTTATATTATTGTATTTAGTATTAAAGTTGTTGTTATAGTAAGTTTAAAGGTGAATGTCAACCAATCTCAATAGTGTTCTCAAACCCAACAGGCTCCAATCCAGGGGTAGAGAACCACGGGCCTGAATCAAATGTTAGTAGCAGGACTTCGACCGTCGTCGAAATATTCCAAACTCGTCGATATAGTAAGATTGTGATGATTTAATGTCAAAATGAAACTACATGGTATTTTACTGAAAAAGAACAATAAAAGTTACAAAATGATATAGATTGTCATGAAACTTGTTCAATATGTTTGTTAATGATTAATAGTCAACATGTAATGGTTTAATAGGGTTCTGTTTAAGAAAAGTGGGATTTTTAGAAAGAAACCGAATTGGAAATCGGTTTGACTCCGATTCCGTCGGGTTTTATTAAGAGATGTTTTTAGAGTAGCAAAGGAGAGAGGGATGTGGGACTTACTGGCTTAGAAGTTAGGGATGAGGAAGAATAAGTGAACGTAGCTTCCGGTGCGTCGTTTCGTCGTCGGGAGCTCCTAGGGTCGTCGTCGGAAAATCCCCGAAGCTTTCGCCCTTCGCTACTCCAAAAGTACACTAAGCTTCTAAGAATTTTCTTGAGAGTTTTGTTCAGAATTTTGGAGTGAGGAGTGTGTGTGCAGGGGTTATATTTATAGGATAAGTCTAGCGTTAGAGTAGGTGAAAGGTTAAATTGAAAAAATGTAATAAAATATAATAAAATAGAGTAATTGAGGTTTTAAGAAGGCTCTGTTACTGGTCTAGGTATTTAAAGTGTGCAGGTGTACAGAGAATCCCAAAAGACACACTTCTCCTGTTGGTGACTCGCCGGAATCGGCTACTCCGGCCGGTCCGCCGGCCGAGTTGGCCGATCCGGGCTGAGTCCGGCGGTCGGAGGGTGCCCCGTCGGTTGGTGATCCTTCTGGCACAGTTTAGTTTTCTAGGGTAGTAGGGTTTTTGTGAGATATGCACGTGTAAACTGTTGATATTCTAAAAATCCAAAATAAAATAATATTAAAAATAATGTGGGATATGGGATTTGAACTCTGGTGGATTGGTTCAGCAGTGCAAGGTCTTACTAAAGAGCTACAAGCTCTTGCTTGCTATTAAAAAGCAAAACAAACTTATAACTTGTGCTCAGGCAAAAGTACCCCTTTCTGTAATTTTGAAAAAAATTGTACAGAAAGTTTGGGGCTGTTACGCCCGCTTCCCAGAGTACGGAAGGGAGACATGACGGGTCATGCGACGTATTTACTCAGGAGTAAACACGCTAAATGTAAATAAGCAATATAGTAAAGTACATAAGTAAGACATGAGATGTAAATGAACAGCAACTTTTATTAATTAAACATCCTTTACAATACAACTGGAAATGTAAATATAAAACTGAAAAGCAATGCCTAAACAATGGCATGAACTGAAAGTAAAGTATATACAAGTGACTAGAGCTCTAGGTCTTCTGAGAACTGCTCTAAGTCATCTGTGCTAGGCTCGATCTCTAGAGAATCAAATCCCCCCGAAAACATTCCAAAGAAAGAAGAGAAAAAGAATGCCGTCAGCGAAAAATCGCTCGATAAGTCCCAAAGAGATGTAGAATGCGAATAGATAGGTAAGAGATTATAACTGGTATAAAGTTGATAGTTATGTTAACGCAGTTGTTTGTTGCTTGGTACAGAATTATGCCAGTGTATACGAGAGGAGTCCAGCTTACCCCGTGGACTATGGTATACGGATCACAAGGCTCCGTCAAAACCCACGGGACAACGGCAACGGATGTTCAGGTTAGGTGTATTAAAGTGACCGTCTCGTGCCACTTTTAATACATTCCATACCAGTCTACCCCTTTAATACCCCGTAATGTATTTTGTATTGATATGTATGTTGGGGTCAAAATTTACACCCCGGTTGACCAATTCAAAATCAAAGTCAATCCCAAGCCAAGTGGCCCAAGCCCGGGTCAAGTGGGCCAATGCCCGGGTCGAGCCCGAACATAGAGCGGCCGGCCTCCCCACATGCCAAGATAAAAATTTTGTAATAAATAACTTTGGTGTATTACTTTTATTCTATTTTATGAATAAATGCAAGAAAAATGGGCATAAAACCAAATTTTTGTAAAGCTCATGGCTTATGTGCAAAAAGAAATGGCACATGAGCCATGGGATGGGCAAAATGCCATTTTTATAGAGCCCAAGAGGCTATATGTAAAGTGTATAGCCTATAAAGGTAAGGATAATGAAAATATCCCAACAACTTTTTCTCTCTCCAAAAAAGAATCAGATCTGTGATCTTCTCCTTCCTCAAGGTTCTAAAACCTTCTTCTTTCTTTTGAATTAAATCAAGAGTTTTACTCTTCCTTTTCCAAAACTAAATAATTTTTCACCACAAAACCCATAAAGGGGAGCTTGGATCTTCCATCAGATCTTAAAAAGGAGAGATTTTTAAAATAACCCCCCTTTTCATCCAAGATCGGGCCAACCGAGGAGAAGAAGAAGAAGTCCCATCTCCCAAAATCCCACTTTGGGAAGATCCAGAGCTCAAGGGAGAAGCCCCTTTCATCAACTCCAAAAACATCTTAGGAGTTTAACTCCACTCTAAATCCTCTTTCGGGAATTTAAATCCTATTTCTTGAGCTAAAAGCACCTTTTTCTCGTCGGCACCCAAGCGCCAGAGCGCCTAGCGTCCAAGCGCTCAGCGCCCACATGCCGGGTACGTGAAGCGCTTGCGCTCGAGCGCCCAGCGCCCACATGCCGGGCACGTGATGCGCTAGCGCTCGAGCGCCTTGCGTTCAAGCGCCCAAGCACCCAGGGCCCTTGCGCTCGAGCACCTTGCGTTCAAGAACCCGAGCGCCCAGCGCCCACATGCCCGGCACGTGATGCGCTAGCGCCTAAGCGCATAGCGCTCAAGCGCCCAGCGCTCAAGTGCTAGGTACGTGAGGCGCTGGCCCCACGCGTCCTTTGGGCGCTTTTCCCCTTTCTATATACATGTATATACACATATACACACGCACACATACTCTACAACACTGTCCCCCGTTAGAAAAAATTTCTAACGGGGCGCTGCCCCGCACCCCACAAGGGGGCTGCGCTGCCCCGCACCCCCAGCCCGCTATCGGGGTAGCGGGACCCCCGTAAAAATTCTGCGGGGCCCCCGATATACCCAAAACCCCTTCAAAACACAACATTGCACATTGAGTTCGCATGACCAGTTTAACCCGTTAATCGGAGGTTCGCTCGCTCCAAAGGCGAGGGGTAATTAACGGCAGCTTAGTCCGCGGCTGCCGGAGATTCGGATCCCCACAATCAATAAACCCCCAGCCTACCTTAGGCAGGGGGAATCTGTAATACGCCTGAAAAGTGCGCCCGTACTCCCATCTCAATGGGGTGACGAAAAACACCCTACAGATTCTGGCACGCCCGGTGGGACCTTTCTCTCCTCCCATATCTCGGGTCAAGCGTTCATGCGAACTCAATTGACATATATGCCGATTTTTGTACTGAAATAATGTTTTCTTTTTCCGTGCAGCAATCAACTTTCAATGACAATGTCTCCCAAGACGAATTCATCTTCCAACGCGACCCCGATCTTGTACATGGTCAAGATCAATGCTCGTGTGGTTCTCCCCGCAAGCCTCAGTCGACAGTGGGAGGAACTGCCCCGCCAGTTTGGTTCTGTCGTCATTTATCCTGCCGGAAGCGCTCATCTGGCAGAAATCCCGGCAAAATAGGTGGCCAAGCCGATCTCAAGGGACAAGAGGCCGAATGTTGTGATCGCTAAGGCACCACAACCGAAACTTAAGACGGTGTCTGAACGACTCTCAGATGCTCCAGCTGGGGGCAAGACTTCCGGTACAAAGGGCAACATCAAACGTTGCGGACGAGCTCAGGCGATGACTCCAACAAATGCACGAACGGGCGTCTTCTCTGGGCTCTCTATCACTCGGTCTACGGCATCTTCCCGAAGATTGACGACCTAACGAACGTTGTGATGCAGCTTACGGCTCAAATTGGTCGAGCGCCTCTCAACCAAGCAAAAGTCGCTACTCATGAGCTGGATGATGACAATCGGAAGCGGCCGATGCCTGTCCCTTTGGGTCCAAGAGTGGTCGAGCCGCACGCAAGCCGGCCACATTCCGCTTCTGGGGACGCCTTGACCCTAGATAGCACTATTCCGCTAACACAAGATCGGATAATGGATTTGGTCACTAGCAAGGTTAGAACATTGGTAGAAGAATCCGAAGCTCAGAAGGAAATTGGCAGTAGTGGGCGGCCGTATCCCGCACAATACGATCTGATCGAGTTCCCCAATGGTTATGTCATTCCTAAATTTGGAAGATTTGACTGGATGGGAAACGCAAATCAACACGTTGCCCACTTTAAAATATCGTACGGAAATACAGAGGGCAATGATGCGCTCCTTCTTCATCAGTTTGTCAACAGCCTGACCGGTGTCGCTTTTGACTGGTACGTGAGTTTACCAGACGGGTCCGTCATTGCCTTTGCCCAAATGGAGTCTCAGTTTCGGCAAAGGTTCATGAGCGTCAGTGATAAAATATCCATTGCTGACCTTATGAGGACCAAGCCGGGGAAGAATGAAAGCAACACCGACTTTATCACCCGATGGCGTAATCTCACAGTCAAGTGCGAACCGCCGCTGGAGCAGGACCAGTCCATCAGCCTTCTCATTGGGAATCTCATCAATTGGATGGTCCCATTCTTGTGTACAGCAGGCCTCAAGACGTTTCAAGAGCTAACCAAGAAAGTCCAAATGCTGGAACGCTCGAAGCAAGAGTCTACCTCGGACTCTTAGAGAGACAAGACTTGGAAAAACAAGCGGGACGACAACCGTAGAAGCGGGAGTTCCAGCAGCACCAATGTCTTCAATGCGCTCGACAATGAAGAAAAGCCAAGGGTGGGAGAATCCAAAACCAACCGGTCTCGAAAGCCATTGCTGGGAGGAGATGGGCCTTCCCTAGAGGAGAAAAAGAACAAGGTTTACTCTTTCAGAAGGGACAAGGTCCGCAAGATATTTAAAGATGCCTTGAACAACGGTATACAATTTCCAGGTCGAAAAGACCTCAAGAAGCGAAAATGACCGACAATCCCCAGTATTGCCCGTACCACCGAGTAGTGAGCCATGCGATCGAGGATTGCTATATCTTCAAGGACTGGGTCGAGAAGTAGTACAAGGCTGGAGAGATCGAGCTGTCCAAAAGTGTGTTGGTAAACAATCAAGTTGCAACCACCAACTTTATACAGACAGAAGCTGAAGCCTTCTGGGAGCAGACAGCCGAACCCGCTGCCCTGAGAAATGAAACGGACTCACCGCGGTCTCCGTGGAGTACGCACATATCTAATAAGATGAAGAAGATGCTAAAGCTACTTCGGAAAGAGCCCAGAACGGAATGGGAAGGGTAGAAGAAGCCTACCGTACCAGCTGCCAATCTGGCTCCATCAGTCTCAAAATCCAAAAAGCTCAAGAAGAAGAGAAGTGCAGCTCGACGAGAAAAGAGTCTGCAGGGAGATCGACCATTCAAAAATATATTGATTCCCTCGAAGACTATGAACAGAAGGAAAGAACTCTAATTCAATTGAAAGAGTTCTTCTCTGTAGAAGCGGCTGAGATTCTGGAGGAATTAGAAGAAGACTCCAATGAAGAGATCCCTATAGTGACCTGCTACGCCATCCACCTGGGCAGCGACTCTGAGGAGGAGCTCTGTTTTCCCGAAGAGGACGAAGAGCTCGCCACTAAGGCCAACCAAATCCAGCTCAGAAGCGGCAGGGCTCTACCGCCAAATCAGGGCAACACCCCAAAAGGGAAGGAAAAACAAGTCGCTAATGAAGAAGATGGTAGAGAACTTGCTCATGAAGATTCGAGTCCTTCCCCAGCAGACTATAATGTCTTGTCTCATCTCCGAAAGCTTCCGTCTCTCCTTAGCATCTACGATGCCTTTGTTCTATCTAAAGAGCTTAAAGATGTTCTCATCCATGCTCTACAAAACCCTGAGCGGTATCAGGCTCGTTTTGCGGAAATTAATATGAAAGAAGCCCAGTACGCTCTGCATGCCGCCGCAGTCACGTTTAAGGACAAAGACTTGCTACTGGGAACGGCTGAGCATAATCGGCCGCTTTATATGACCGGGTACAATGACGGAGATTGGATTAATCGCATATTGATTGATCCGGGGTCCTTAGTGAACATCATGAACTTGCGGAATCTGAAGATTTTGTCAATGGACGTTCGACACCTGTCAATGGAAAGGATTGTCATTCAAGGCTTCAATCAAAACTGCCAGCAAGTTCTGGGGTCTATAGCTTTGCCAATCAAATTTGGGGATCAGCAAACTGAAGCTAAGATATACGTGATCGACGCTGACATGTCTTATAAAATTCTCTTGGGACGGCCGTGGCTCCACGATTATGGCATCGTTCCATCAACTCTCCATCAATGCATGAAGTATACTAAAAATGGCGAAGAAAGACGCATTGACGGAGACATCCTTCCGTTTGGCGTGCATGAAGTCCGATATAAAGATTCTCGGTACTTTGTGAACCTCCAAAGTGCTGAGCCACACCTGACCAAAGACAGAACAGCTCCGAAACTCAAAAGCAAGTCTGAGCCGGCTGTCACTTTCAAAAGCAGAAACCCCCATGTGCGTCCACGTTTCGGCAGTGACACTGATGGATCCAACGCTGGAAGTCCATCCTTCCGTAAAACTCGCCCTCATTTCGGTAGCGATACGGACGAATCTGATACTGAAGGCCCACCGGACGACAAAATTCAGCCTTGTTTAGGCAGTGACACTGAAGAGTCAGAGGAAGAGGGCCCGTCTTGCAACAGCTGTGCATATTGGACTCCCATGCAGCAGGTGAAACTATGAGAGACCTTCGAAATTGCAGAAGGGTCCCTGACCATCACAAGGGTGCCGGAACGGATGTGCAAAGAGCTCGATGCATTGTCAGTCTCTACCGTGGATCAGCTGAAAACTTTCTACGTTCTCGGGAGGAAAAGTGGACAGAAGGGCATCCTATTTTATGGGTCAAACCCCGTTGTGCACCCGGACGATTTTTCTGTCGCATGCCTTCCCTTTAAGAGAGGCATAAGAGTCGTCCTCAATCCCAGATACTATGCACCCGAGATGTGGGAATATTTCAAAAGGTGCGGATGCCGGTTATATCAAACGGGGTCTGAAGCAAAGTTTTATGAAGGGCTATGGCATACGCCCCCAGGTCCGAGCACTCATCGATAGACGAATTCCAGATAGAAGGAGCATAGGCTTCATTCAATCTGATTCCAAAGCATGCTACATGATCCATGTTGGTGAATCCAGCGAAAGATCAAATGATGATGATGAGATAGCCAAGCCAGAAGAAGCTCCTCAAGAGCTCGAAGATGGCAGACAAGCAACCTTCGATGAGCTAACCGAGATCGATTTGGGAACGCCTAATAATCCAAGGCCGACCTACATCAGCTCACTCCTGTCAGAGGAAATGAAGGAGCAGATAATTGCCATGCTGCATGAGTTCGCCGACTGCTTCGCGTGGACGTACAAAGAAATGCCTGGCCTCTCCCTTGAAGTGGCCGTGCATAAGCTGGCTATATCTCTTGATGCTAAGCCAGTCAAACAAGCTCCTCGAAGAATGAGAAGGGAGATAGAAGAAAAGGTCATCGAGGAAACTAAGAAACTTATCATTGCTGGCTTCATCAGAGAAGAGAAATGTGCGGACTGGATCGCATGCATAGTCCCAGTGAAGAAGAAAAATGGGCAGATCCGAGTTTGTGTCGATTTCAGGGACCTCAACAAGGCATGTCCTAAAGACGACTTTCCGCTACCGGTCATGGAAATGATGGTCGATGACACCTCAAATTACGAGTTGTTCACCTTCATGGATGGCTCGTCTGGATATAATCAGATCAAGATGTCGCCTGAGGATGAGAAGCACACATCATTTAGAACCCCGATCGGAATATACTGCTATAAAGTGATGCCGTTCGGACTGAAGAACGCAGGTGCTACATATCAAAGGGCAATGACCAATATGTTTGATGACCTAATTCATAAAGTCGTCGAATGTTATGTTGATGATCTGGTCGTCAAGACTAAAGCCAAGGCCGATCACATCCAAGATCTTAGGACCGTTCTCACCAGACTGAGGGAGTACGATCTGAAAATGAATCCTCTGAAGTGCGCTTTTGGCGTGTCATTAGGAAAATTCCTGGGCTTCATAGTCCGACATCGAGAGATTGAAGTTGACCCATCCAAGATAAAGGTCATCATGGAGATGCCCCCTCCGAAGAATCTGACGCAGCTAAGATCCTTTCAAGGCAAGTTTGCTTATATACGAAGGTTTATCTCAAATTTATCAGGGAGATGTAGGCCCTTCTCAAAGCTCATGAAGAAAGGAGCTCCTTTTGTCTGGGATGCTGAATGTCTAGAAGCGTTCGAAAGCATCAAACAGTACCTTTTGCACCCTCTAGTGCTTGCTGCTCCTATTCCAGACAAACCGTTGATTCTCTATACTGCCGCGCTAGATGAGTCACTCGGTGCGCTCCTTGCCCAGACAACGAGGACGGAAAAGAGAATGCCTTCTACTACCTCAGTCGAACTTTAGTCGGGGTGGAACACAACTATTCCTCGATCGAAAAGCAATGCCTGGCTCTGATGTTCGCTGTGAAGAAGCTGAGGCACTATCTGCTCACTCATCGGGTTATGCTGATCTCTAGGGTCGACCCGCTCAAACACTTAAAGACCAAAGCAAGCCTAACCGGTAGAATGTCAAGATGGGCTGTCATGCTGCTTGAGTTTGACATAGTTTATACTCCTCAGAAAGCAGTAAAAGGGCAAGCTCTCGCAGACTTCCTTGCTGCTCGTCCCGTATCAGAGGGGTCAGCGCTTAATTGCTAGCTACCCGACGAACAAGTGCCGCACCTCGAGGAAGATGAGCTATGTTGGGAGCTCTACTTCGATGGAGCCTCATCAATGAGGACCTCCAGCAAATCAAGCGTCTCGGAGATAAAAGCAGGGATAGGATTGGTGTTCATCACGCCATCAATGGGAACCCTATGATGTTCTTTTGCTTTCACTGAGCCTCGCATAAACAATGAGGCCGAGTATGAAGCTCTGATAGCTGGTCTGGATCTCGCCATAGAAATGGAAGTCCTTTGGATGCAGGTTTACGGTGACTCCCAGCTTGTCGTCTACCAAGTAAGCGGCGACTATAAGGTATACAAACCCGAGTTAGCTCGGTACAGAGGCTGTGTGGTGGAACTCATGAAACGGTTCACTCACATTGAACTAATGAGGGTCCCTAGAGCATTGAATAGAAAAGCCGACATACTCGCTCTCCTAGCTAAGGAGCTAGCTGATCCTGACATGGACGAAATTCTGATCACAGTCAGGAGCCGACAAATTCTACACCCAGTCTATCTACGAGAACAGGAAAGCGCGGAACAGAAGAGCAGTCCTGCTGAAGAAGCTTCGACCGTTCAAGACGAGCCCGATTGGAGAGAGCCCTTCATAGGGTACCTCCGATACGACAAGCTGCCTGAAGGAAAATCTACGAGGGTTCAACTGAAGAAGAGAGCTATTCGGTATGTGTTTGTAAATAATACTCTATACCGCAGATCATATGACCAACTCTGGCTCGGGTGCTTGTCATCGGCCGAAGCCCAAAAATTTATGAAAGAAGTTCACTCAGGCATCTGCGGGGCTCACTAGTCCGGCCCCAAAATGCGGCTTCAGATCAAACGGCTTGGATATTAATGGCCCACCAAGATAAGGGATTGCAAAGAGCATGCAAAGAAATGCCATCTCTGCCAAATCCATAGTGATTTCATTCACAAGCATCTCAATCCATTGCATCCTACGGTGGCGTCGTGGCCCTTCGAAGTTTGGGACACCGACATAGTTGGTCCAATTGATCCTCCGTCATCTAAAGGCCACCGGTTCATACTGGCTGCAACAGACTACTTCTCCAGATGGGCTGAAGCTTTCCCACTAAAAGAAGTCAAGACAGAAGATATTCTGACATTCTTCTAGCATAATATTCTATACCGTTTCGGTACACCAAGAAGAATCATTTCTGACAATGGGCCTTCTTTCATGAGCTTAAAAGTCTTAAGGTTCGCTACTCAGCACAAGATAGACTGGAGATATTCCTCCATCTATAATCCAAGAGTCAATGGGCTAGCCGAAGCCTTCAATAAAACTCTATGCAAGCTCCTGAGGGAAAAATGCTTCAGCCAACAAGAGAGACTGGAATCTCAAACTTCACGAGGCGTTGTGGGCATATCGTACCATGCACCGTACTCCAACCCAGTCCACTCCATACTCATTGCTCTTCGGAGTGGAGGCAGTCCTCCCCCTCGAAGTCGAAGTTCTAAGCTTAAGAATGGTCGTTCAGCACGAGTTGATGGAGGAGGAAAACGTGCTCCTTCGGCTGGAAGAGCTTGACGCTCTCGAAGAAAAGAGGCTTGCAGTACAGCAAAATCTGGAGCTTTACCGGGCCCAGATGTCACGGGCCTATGACAAGATGACCCGTCTCCGCGTTTTCAAGAAAGGTGAATTGGTGTTGGTCCTCAAAAGACCGATCATCCCCAATCAACATGCCAAGGGAAAATTCGAGCCAAACTGGGAAGGACCGTACGTCATCGAGAAAGTGTTTGACGGAGGATTCTACCAACTGATAAATGCCGAGGGAGAAAGGCCCATGCCACCCATCAATGGCCGATATCTCAAGAAATACTACGCGTGAATGCTCCAAGTCGCAGGCGAATTGAGCACACCAGCCCTACGGTCTGGATCACACATCCTGCAAAACCGTATACAATCCATGGGCGTAAACGACCTCTATCTCTCCCAATTCCTGCCGGTGAGACTTATTTTAAAAGGCCCACCAGCGCGGAAAACAAATGGTATGTCCACAAGCAAAACGGGCACGGATGAAAACCCGAAAGGGCTCCGTGAGTAAAAACAGCAGGACTGCCGGCGAGTTTGTGAAAATCTGAAAGGGCGCAGACTCAAGAAAAGAGATAAAATACACTAGCAAAGTCCTCTCGACCTTGTGAGGAGAAAACCCCTGCGTGAGATCCTTACGACTCACGAAGGAGCAACACACTTAGGAATCCCTACGATTCCTAAGGAGAACATACACCTACGAGATCCTCTCGACTCGTTGGGAGAAAATACTTTTATGAGACCCTTACGGCTCATAAAATTGAAAAGCCTTAGGTGATAGGGATTTAAACCTGTCTCCTGAGCCATCGCTCCCCAACGGGCAACGGCAAATGATGAGTCGCTCCTGGCATTTAGCTTCAGTGTTAGCGGTGCTGATACCGACCACAAACCCAAATCCCAAGTTTCCCAACGGCAAATGATGAGTCGCTCCTGGTATTGCTTTAGTGTTAGCGGTGCTGATGCTGACCCAAAAACCAAATCCCATGTCCTCCCGGTGCAAATGATGAGTTGCTCCTGGCATTATTCCAGTGCAGCAATGCTGATACCAAACAAGATCCAAATTCCAAATCCCCAAACGGCGAATGATGAGTCGCTCCTGGTACCATATTCCAGTGCAGCGATGCAGACGCCAACCAAAATCCAATTTCTCAAAATTCTCCCAGCCCTACGGTTGGTCCCCAAACTGGCTACCGTATACAATCCACGGGCTCAAATAATTCTCAGCATACCCATGCCCCACCGCAATCACCAGTTACGCGGCTGGTCTCCGCCCTCGGAATTATGCTCCATTTGGGAAGACCCATCATGTGTCCTTACGTACATGAGGAGAACAAACCTTCGTGGGATCCTTACGACTCACAAAGGAAAAACACACTTGGGAGTCCCCACGACTCCTAAGGAGAAAGTGCACCTACGAGATCCTTTCGACTCTTAGGGAGAAAATTCTTTTATGAGACCCTTACGGCTCATAAAATTGAAAAGCCTTAGGTGACAGGGATCTAAACCTGTCTCCTAAGCCATCGCTCCCCAACAGGAAAAGGCAAATGATGAATTGCTCCTGGCACGTGTGCTTCAGTGTTAGCAACGCTGATGCGTGCCCTAACCCCAAAATCCCAAACCTCCAATCCAAAAGACCTCTAAGTCTTTAAACTGGGAACAGATGACCTCTAAGTCATTAAACTGGGAACAGATGACCCCTAAGTCGTTAAACTGGGAATGAGGGAAATCGCCTCATGACAAATGATGATTCGCTCCTGGTACCATATTCCAGTGCAGCGGTGCTGATGTCAACCCAAATCACATCGAATCAGCAAGTCAACTTCAACCCTGACACCGTAAGAAGCGGAGCAAGTCAAATCAAGCACCGACTGTCCACGTCACTAAAAGGGCAGCACCGATCGTCCAAGTCACAAAAAGGGCAGAACCGACTGTCCACATCACTAAAAGGGCAGCACCGACCGTCCAAGTCGCAAAAAGGGCAGAACCGACCATCCACATTGCTAAAAGGGCAGCACCGACCGTCCAAGTCGCAAAAAAGGCAGAACCGACCGTCCACATTGCTAAAAGGGCAGCACCGACTGTTCAAGTCGCAAAAAGGGCATAACCGACCGTCCACGTCGCTAAAAAGGCAGCACCGACCGTCCAAGTCGCAAAAAGGGCAGAACCGACTGTCCACGTCGCTAAAAGGGAAGCACCGACCATCCAAGTCGCAAAAAGGGCAGTACCGACCGTCCAAGTCACAAAAAGGGCAGAACCGACCGTCCACGTCGCAAAAAGGGCAGCAACGACCGTCCAAGTCGCAAAAAGGGCAGCACCGACCGTCCAAGTCGCAAAAAGGGCAGAACCGACCGTCGCAAAAAGGGCAGAACCGACCGTCCAAGTCGCAAAAAGGGCAGAACCGACCGTCCAAGTCGCAAAAAGGGCAGAACCGACCGTCCAAGTCGCAAAAAGGGCAGAACCGACCGTCCACGTCGCTAAAAGGGCAGAACCGACCGTCCACGTCGCTAAAAGGGCAGCACTGACCGTCCAAGTCGCAAAAAGGGCATAACCGACCGTCCACGTCGCTAAAAGGGCAGCACCGACCGTCCAAGTCGCAAAAAGGGCAAAACCGACCGTCCACGTCCCTAAAAGGGCAGCACCGACAGTCCAAGTCGCAAAAAGGGCAGAACCGACCATCCACGTAGCCAAAAAGGCAGAACCGACCATCCACGTCGCTAAAAGGGCAGTATCGACCGTCTAAGTCGCAAAAAGGGCAGCACCGACCGTCCAAATCGCTAAAAGGGCAGCACCGACCGTCCAAGTCACAAAAAGGGCAGAACCGACCGTCCACGTCGCTAAAATGGCAGCATCGACCTCCACGTCGTTAAAACGGAAACCAGATCAAGTCGACCTCCACGCGAAAGAAGATCCATCAATTTCGTGCACACAACCCACATATGTGGTGTGCACTTATTGATGGGGGGCAATTTGTTAGGGTCAAAATTTACACCCCGGTTGACCAAGTCAAAATCAAAGTCAACCCCAAACCAAGTGGGCCTAAGCCCAGGTCAAGTGGGCCAATGCCCGGGTCGAGCCCGAACATGGAGCGGCCGGCCTCCCCCCATGCCAAGATTAAAATTTTGTAATAAATAATTTTTGTGTATTACTTTTATTCTATTTTATTAATAAATGTAAGAAAAATGGGTATAAAGCCAAATTTTTGTAAAGCCCATGGCTTATGTGCAAAAAGAAATAGCACATGAGCCATGGGATGGGCAAAATGCCATTTTTGTAAAGCCCAAGGGGCTATATGTAAAGTGTATAGCCTATAAAGGCAAGGATAATGAAAATATCCCAACAACTTTTTCTCTCTCCAAAAAAGAATCAGATCTGTGATCTTCTCCTTCCTCAAGGTTCTAAAACCTTTTTCTTTCTTTTGAATTAAATCAAGAGTTTTACTCTTCCTTTTCCAAAACTTAATAGTTTTTCACGACAAAACCCACAAAGGGGAGTTTGGATCTTCCATCAGATCTTAAAAAGGAGAGATTTTTAAAATCACCCCCCTTTTCATCCAAGATCCGGCCAACCGAGGGGAAGAAGAAGGAGACCCATCTTCCAAAATCCCATTTTGGGAAGATCCAGAGCTCAAGGGAGAAGCCTCTTTCATCATCTCCAAAAACATCTTAGGAGTTTAACTCCACTCTTAATCCTCTTTCGGGAATTTAAATCCTATTTCTTGAGCTAAAAGCACCTTTTTCTCACCGGCGCCTAGCGCCCAAGCGCTCAGCGCCCACGTGCCGGGCACATGAAGCGCTAGCGCTCGAGCGCTCAGCGCCCACGTGCCGGGCACGTGAAGCGCTAGCGCTCGAGCGCCTTACATTCAAGCGCCCGAGCACCCAGCGCCTTTGCGCTCAAGCGCCCAGCGCCTACGTGCCGGGCACATGATGCGCTAGAGCTCGAGCGCCTAGCGCTCAAGCGCCCAGAGCTCACGTGGCGGGCACATGATGCGCTTGCACCTAAGCGCACAACGCTCAAGCACCCAGCACTCGCGTGCTAGGCATGTGAGGCGCTGGCCCCACGCGTCCTTTGGGCGTTTTCCCCCTTTTTATATACATGTATATATACATATACACACGCACACATACTCTACAACACTGTCTCCCGTTAGAAAAAATTTCTAACGGGGCGCTGCTCCACACCCCGTAAGGGGGCTGCTAGCCCCCTTGACCCACAGCCCGCTATCTGGGTAGCGGGACCCCTGTAAAAACTCTGCGGGGCCCCCGATATACCCAAACCCCTTCAAAACACAACACTGCACATTGAGTTCGCATGACCAGTTTAACCCGTTAATCGGAGGTTCGCTCGCTCCAAAGACGAGGGGTAATTAATGGCAGCTTAGCCCGCGGTTGTCGGAGATTCGGACCCCCACAATCAATAAATCTCAGCCTACCCTAAGTAGGGGGAATCTGTAATACGCCTGACAAGCGCGCGCGTACTCCCATCTCAATGGGGTGACGAAAAACACCCTATAGTGTTTTGTTTTGTTTAATAGATGTAAGACTTGCCGAAACCATGATATCAGTATTTCATGAAAACGAATAAGGATGTAAACGGATAGTCATGTAATCAGGGTATATCCATGGTTCGGTTCAGTTGAGTCATGTTGATATTGATTGTATCTGGTATAAATGGATTCATGTTGTATTAGAGTTATATTTGAATTGTATTCAAGAATGGATTGTATTCGGATTGTATTCCGATTAGACAGAGACTCAGATTGAGTCAGACACTTTAAAAAGAATTGAAGTCCTGAATTAGTTTTGGAGTTATCGGTAACTGCTGCACATGGACGACAGGATTTATGACTTTTTCCAAGCTAATTACCGTATTGATAACCCCATTTTTAGTTGTCTACCTTAAATAGGCAAGCACCCAAATTCTCCAGCTCCCTGAGGCTCAAGAGAACTGGTCCCGCTTAAACCTATATTTACTAGGGTTCTTATTGTAATTTAATATAACTTGAAGGGGTTTTATGAAAAATAGTTTTGATATATTTTCAAAGTACACCAAAAGTATTTAATTATCGTATTTAGGATTTTCATGGATGTAAATTTTAAAAGATGAAATATTCTAGTGGATATAAACCTAAATTGAATAGTATATGATATTTTAGTGTAAATTGGAATTTGTATGGATTTGTGAAGGTATTTTTATGGAATTCCCTTGTTTAGAAAACATGGAATTTATTATATATATTTAAAATAGATATTTTATAATATTATATATAATTATTAGAAAATAAATTTATTTATCAAATAGAAAATCACATTATTCTTAAAAATTGTATTAAAAATTCCATCGAGATCGGATGCTCCGTGAGAATGTCTGCATCTCGCTCTACTAGTCCCGAGGATGTGCGATAACCCGCACCACCCCGACCGGGTTCCCCAAAATGGGTTGTAAAGGCTTATTTGCAAGGAATTAATTAAAAAAAATTAAAGAATACGGGTTTTGATAGTTTAAGGTATTTTAATGTAAAATTTGCATTTGTCCCAAAACTTATTGTTTCTAAACCATCATGCTATGTAATGATGAGTGTTGTGATGAGGTAGGTCATTACCTCATAAATTATCTAAAGGTAATACAAAGGAACATGATGAAATATGTCGAATGTAAAGTTTGTGGTATTTAACCGTAACAATATGATAAAAGTTGCATAACATGTTATTTTGAAATGAAACTTGTTCTAAAGTGTTTGTTTATGATTGCTAAACGGTATATGAAAAAAATAGTAGGTTTGTTATTAAGAAAATTTAGGTTTTTAACAAATTGAAAATCGGAAGTCGGAATAACTCCATTTCCGACGAGTTTTGAAAAGAAATCTTTTTGAGTGGTGAAAAAGAGAGAAGAGAAAGGACTTACCGGATGAAAAAAAAGAGGAGAGGTCTATAAACAAGTTGAGGTCTCGTAGACTCGTGGTGTCACCGGATTCTTCCTGAAACGTCGCCGGAACTTGACCTTGAGCTAACTACACTTGTACAACTTTTGGACTTGGAAAATTTAGAGAGTTTTGATACTAGATTTCAGAATAGAGAGGGCTAGAGTGTAGGGTGGTATTTATAGGAGAAATTAGGGTTTAGGGTATTGAAGAATGGAATTAAAATGCATTAACATTTTGGATTAATGCCTCATTTTAATTCTCTAGAAATATGCAGGAAAATCAAACATACTAGGATTAGTGGAGGAGTCCAAGAGGTGCTAGGGTAAAAAAAATTGAAGCATTTGGGACGGGTTCAACCGCTGCGCCGGCCCCAGAAGCTCCTTCGCTGGCCGATTTGGTAAGTTGGGCCGTCGGATGAACGCCACATGTCCTAGTCGTAGTTAATAGCATTTTGCACATGTTTGATTTTTCAGTGACTTTTCATTTTACGTGTATATAAACTTTTGAGCTTCTAAAAGTTTAAAAGAAAAATCATTAAAAAAATAATATGTGGCAGGGGGATTCGAACACAGGAGTTATGTCACAACAGTGCAAGGCTTTTCCAATGAGCTACAAGTGCTTTCTTGCTGTTCAAAAGCAAATTAAATACTTATAGCATACACAGGATTGCAAATACTCCATTTATACATTAACTTTTAAACAAATTTTCTGTACATTAAAACAAATTCATTACATTATCGATGCCCAGTCTCGATACTCTCTCGACTAGGGACATTTAAGGATGTGCTTATAAACCACCCAGCTCTCACGTATATGATCGCCATTATAATGCTGGTAGTCAAGCAAGAATCTTATGGGCTCTATCAATATGTAATAGTGAACTGTAATACCACATAATGCATATACATGATGATAGAGACAAACCAGATAGCATACTATCATTTTGAGTAAGACTGTTTTACCTGTATAGGTCCTCCCTCAATAATCACAATCGTGTGCCTGCGATTACAATAATTGACTTGAGGGCATTATAGCCAACAAGGGTAACTCACAATTTAACGGTGAATCTTCAGGTATAGGATGGACAGTGAGGAAATCGGTTAAGGCTTGCCCTTTTACTACTTTTTGAGGAGTACAGACTATGTCAAATTCAAGTAGCATGACAGCTCATCTGGCCATTCCGGTTAGGGTTGGCTCGGTCATTAAATATTTCAGCGGATCGACTTTGGAGATCAGCATAACCCGGTGAGCAAGCAGGTTGTGCCTCAGCTTCTTCATGATGGATATCAGGGCCATGCACTGCTTTTCAATTGGAGAGTAGTTATGTTCTACCTCGACTAATGGTCGGCTGAGATAGTAGAGGGCATTTTCTTTTCCCTTCTCGTTATTTTGGGCGAGGAGCACGCCGAGTGATCTGTCTAGTGCAGCAATGTAGAGGATCAGTAGTTTATTTAGAAGGGGAGCAGCGAGCACTGGAGGGTGCAACAGGTATTGCTTGACGCTTTCGAACGTATCTTGACATTCGACATCCCAGACAAAAGGGGCATCTCTTCATAAGCTTCAAGAAAGGTTAACATATTCCTGATAGGTTCGAGATGAACCTTCGTATATAGAGAGCTTACCTTGGAAGGATATTAGCTGCGTCATATTCTTTGGAGGAGACATCTCTGTAATTGCTTTTATCTTTGACGGGTCAATTTCGATCCTTCGATGTCAAATTATAAAGCCCAGAAATTTTCCCAATGACACACCAAAAGTGCATTTCAGATGATTCATCTTTAGATTATACTCCCTCAGCCTGGTGAAGACAGTTCGGAGATCTTGGATGTGATTGGTTTCAGCTTTTGTTTTGATGACCAAATCATCAATGTAGAATTTGATGAATTTATAGATTAATTCATCAAAGATCTTCGAAATTGCTCTTTGATATGTGGCACCCGCGTTATTTAGTACGAATGGCATCACCTTGTAGCAGCATATGCCGATCAGGGTTCGAAACACTGTGTTTTTCTCATCCTTGGATGATATCTTGATTTGGTTGTACACAGACGAACCATCCATGAGGGTGAACAGTTTGTAACTTGAGATGTCTTTGAACATCATTTCCATTATCGGGAGCGGGAAATCATCTTTAGAGCATACCTTGTTAAGATCCCTGCAATCGACGCAAACTCAGATCTGCCCATTTTTCTTTTTTACTGGGACAATGCATACGATCCAGTCCCCGTATTTCTCTTCTCTGATGAAACCGGCATCGATGAGTTTCTTGGTTTCCTCGATGATCTTTCCTTCCATCTCCCTTCTCATTCTTCGAGGGGCTTGCTTGACTGGATTGGCATCAGGAGATATAGCCAGCTTATGCACAGCCAGCTCAGGAGAGAGTCCGGGGCATTTCTTTATACATCCACGCAAAGCAGTCGGCGAACTCATGCAGTTGGGTGATTATTTGCTCTTTTACTCATTTTGGCAAGAGCAAGATGATATAGGTTGGCCGTGGGTTATCAGGTGTTCCCAAGTTGATTTCAGTTATCTCGTCGAAAGTTGCTTGTCCGCCATATTCGAACTCTTGAGGGGCATTTTCTGGGTGAAATAACTCATCATCATCCCCCGATTTTCCACTGGTCTCACCAGCATGGATCATGCAGCAGGAATTGACATCAGGCTGGATGAAACCTATGCCCCGTTTATCTGGGATTCACCTATCGATGAGCGGTCGGGCTTGAGGCGGATGCCATAACTCTTAATAGAATTTTGATTCAGACTCCGTCTGATATAACGGGGACCCGTATTTCTTAAAACATTCCCGCATTTCAGATGCATAGTATTTGGGGTTTAGGACAACTTTTATACCTCTTTCATAAGGAAGGCATATTAAAGATAAATCGTTCAGTTGTACGACAGGGTCTGACCCATAAAACAAGGTGCCTCTCTGCCCGCTCTTTCTTTCAAGGACATAAAAAGTTTTCTGTGGATCCATGGTGGAGACTGACAGCGCGTCAAGCTCTTTGTACAACTGCTCCGGAACCTTTGTGATGACCAGAGATCCTTCTGTGATTTCAGGGGTTATCCTCAGCTTTGCTTTTTGGACAAGAGTCTTTTATGCACACCAGTTGCAGGACGGATCCTCCGCATCTGATTCATCGGTATCGCTGCCGAAATGCGAGCGCATTTTGCTGGAAGATGGGCCTTCAATGTTAGACTCGTCAGTGTCACTGCGAAAATGCGGCGAACCTTACGAAGGGATAGGCTTCCAGTGTCAGATTCATCAGTGTCACTGTCGAAACGTGGATGCATTCAAGGATTTTTTTTGTTTTAAAGATGACAGTCAGCTCGGGCTTGCTTTCGGACTTCAGGGCCATTTCGTCCTCGGCCGGTTGTAGATTAGCATTTTGGAGGTTCGTGAAGTACCGAGAATCCTCATACTTGACTTTGTATACGCCGAAAGTCTGTATGTCTTCGTCAATGCGCTTTTCTTTGCCTTCTTTGGCATACTTTATGCATTGATGGAGCGTTGATAGAACAATATTGTATTCATGTAGCCATGGCCATCCCAGGAGGATCTTATTGTAGAGTGTTTTTCGTCATCCCATTGAGATAGGAATGCGCTTGTCAGGTGTATACAGATTCTCCCTACCTAGAGTAGGCTGGGGCTTATTGATTGTGGAGATCCGAATCTCCGGCAGCCGCGGACTAAACTGCCGTTAATTACCCTTACCTTTGGAGCGAGAGAACCTCCGATTGACGGGTCAAACTAGTCATGCGAACTCAATATGCAGTGTGCGTGTTGTGTTTTGAAGGGAATTTGGACGTATCGGGGGCCTCGCAGAGTTTACGGGGGTCCCACTATCCGGATAGCAGGCTGAGGGTCAAGAAGGCTAGCAGCCCCCTTGTATGATGCGGGGCAACGCCCCGTTAGAAATTTTTTCTAACGGGAGAGGTATTTTTAGTGGGGAACGTATGGGAAAAAGAGGGGTGAGGAGCGTCCTAAGGACGCCTGAGACAACATGTGACCGCTGGGCGCCAGCGGGTCACGTAGGGGGCGCGGGGGCGCTGGGCGCCAGCGGTCACCTGCCAGGCGCATGGGCGCCAACGGGTCACGTGCGTGGCGCATGGGCGCTGGGCGCAAGCGGGTCACATGCCAAGCGCGTAGGCGCTGGGCATCAGAAGGGTCACGCACGCGACACACGACCGTTGGACTCCAGCGGGTCACGTGCGCGGCACGCGACCGCTGGAAATACCAGCGGAAGAAGGGACTTAACCCCTAGGCTGGGAGTTGAACTCCTGAGGGATTTTGGAGTTAAACTCCTGGGGGAGAAATTGGATGTGGATTTGGAGTTAAGAGGCTTGGATTTGAAGTTAAACTCCTAAAAGGTCTGAATTTGGAGTTAAACTCTTTTGAGGATTTAGATCATAGAGTTGAACCCCTCAAAGATTGATTTGGAGTTAAACTCCTAAAGGATTTAGATCTTGGATGATGAAAGGAGCTCCCTTTTCGTCATCTTCGAGCCTTAGACTTCCTTAAAATAGGTTCTTCTGAAATGGTTTCCTTCTTCATCCTCTCTTTTTTTGGATCTTGAAGAAAAGGAGCATTGAAATTAAAAGTCTTCCTTTTAGAGATTTGATGGGAGATCTGAGCTCCCCTTCGAGGGTTTTATGGTGAAAACTATTTATTTTTGGGAAAAGAAGAGTTAAACTCTTGATTTAATTCAAAAAAAGTAAGAAGGTTTAGAATCTTGAGGAAGGAGAAGGAGCCACAGAACCCTAATTTTTGAGAGGAATGAATATTATTCATTATCTTGTTCCCTTATATAGGCTTATAAGTTTACACATAGCTCCTTAGGCTTTACAAAATGGAATTTTGTCCATCTCATGCCTCATGTGCTTATTTCTTTTTGCACATGAGCCATAAGCTTTAGAAAAATTTGGCTTTTTGCCTATTTATTTTACTTTCATGCATGAAAATTATATCAAACTTATTTATTACATAATTTTCTTCTTGGCATGAGGGGGCCTCTTCATGTTTAGGCTCGACTTGGGCATGGACCCACTTGTCTTGGATTCGGGCTTGGACCTACTTTTCGGGCCTTGACTTTGACTTATTAATCTCGACCTTGGGGTGTAATTTTTGACCCCAACACTTATATGACGTGTCGGTATCGAAGACGTATATCTTTGCTTATGTTTGTAAATCCCCAAACTTTATTAGAAGAGTTATGGATCCTAAGACCTGCTGGAAATTCTGATTGAAGCCTTAGATGATGATTCTTTCTTTTGATAGGTGTCGGGCATCTATCGATAAACTCTTTAGAGACTGCAGGTTCATGATGTTTACTGAGGATCCCGGATCAATCAATATGTGATTAATCCCGTCTCTTTCATTTTATCCTGTTACGTAGAGTGGCCTGTTATGCTCGGTCGTCTCTAGTAGCAGATCTTCATCCTTGAATGTGGGTGAAGCTGTATGCAGAGTGTACTGAGCTTCTTTCTTATTGATTTATGCAAAGTAGGCCCGGTACCGCTCAGGGTTTTGTAGCGCATAAATGATGACATCCCTAAGCTCTTTGGACATAACAAGAGCATCATAGACGCTCAGGAGAGATGGAATCTTCTGGAGATGGGCCAAGACGTTGTAGTCTACCAAGGGAGGGCTCGAATCTTTATGAGCTGGCTCTTCATTGCCCCCTTCGCAACTTGTTTTCTTTTTTCCTTTGGGGGATTGCCCTGTTTTGGTGGTAGCACTTTGCCGCTTCGGAGCTGGATCTGGTTGACCGTTGTGGCGAGCTTATCGTCTTCTTCGGGAAAATAGAGATCCTCCTCAGAATCGATGCCAAGATGGAAGGCATACCAAGTCACCACAGGGACCTCATCGTCGGCATCCTCTTCTAGCTCTTCCAGGATTTCTACTACTTCATTGGGGAAGAACCCTTTCAATTTGATTAGAGCTCTTTCCTTTTGCACATAGTCTTCGAAGGAATCGATATATCTCTGGATGGTCGATTTCCTTGCAGACCCGTCTTCGTGTCGAGCCGCGCTTTTCTTTTTCTTCTTTTAAGATTCTTGGGTTTTGAGCTTGATCAAGCCGAGTCGATATCCGTAACAATGGGCCTTTTTTGCCCCTCCCATTCGATTCTGGGCTCTTTCTGAAGTAGCGTCAACATCTTCTCCGTCTTCTTGGATATGTGTATGCTCCACGGCGGTTGTGGCAGAATGGCACCATTTCTTAGAGCGGATGATCGAGCCATCTGTTCCTAGAAGATTTCGGCTAAGTTGGCTATCGCGTCTTTATTGTTTGCTAACATGCCATTGGACAGTTCGATTTCTCCGGTCTTATATTGCTTCTCGATCCAATCCTTAAAAATATAACAGTCTTCAATTTTATGACTCACTACTCTGTGGTGTGGGCAATATAAGAGATTGTCGGTCATTTTTGCTTCCTGAGGCCTCTTTGACTTCGACAGTTGTACACCGTTGTTCAGGGCGTCCTTGAATATTTTACGGACTTTGTCCCTTCTGAAAGAGTAGACATTATTCTTTTTCTCTTCTAGAGCCGGTCCTTCTCCTCCCAGTACTGGCTTTCGAGGTCGGTCGTTCTTTGATCCGCCCTCTCTTCACTTGTCTTCATTGTCAGATGCATTGAAAGCGTTGGTATTGTTGGAATTCCCACCTCTGCAATTATCATCATTCCAGTTCTTCCAAGGGTTTTTTTGTTAATCTGGATGTTAGGGGTGAAATCGTGTTTTGAGCGTTCCAACATCTGAACCTTCTTAGTTAGTTCCTGAAATATTTTGAGACTAGCCATGCATAGGAAAGGAATTATCCAGGTGCCGAGGTTTCTTATAAGAAGTGTAATACCCAGTCCATTTTTCTACACCAATACCGGTATTTAAATAAAATATTTTACCCACTTTAAATTTTGGTATTATATTCTAATTATTTTGTTTCCTATGAACCTAACCCTAAGCCCAAGTCCATCTTTAATCCCTTTCTTTTTCCTTTTAAATTTTTCTTGAGCCCAAGCCCAACAAGCCGCATAACCCTTCACTTCCTTTTACCCAATAGTCACTTTCTCCCTTTCAAAATTCAAAAATTATTCTAATTTAACATCCAAATCCTACCCAATCCATTTCTTTAACTCCCAAATTAAAACCAAATTATTTTATAATAAATTCTCCTTCTCTCTCTGTCTCTCACTAATTTTCCTTTATTATTTTTAAAAAAAAAACTCTACGTTCTTTCTTTCCTCTCGATCACGTTTTCTCTCTCTCTCTCTCCTCTCGAATCACTCTCCCTCTCTCCCTTCTCTCTCTCCTTCCTCGCTCGTCCCCTCCTCTTCCCTATGAGAACCCACGCCCAAACACCCCGTGCTCGCCTCCACCTCCAAGCTCCGTCCACGAAACTCACCGTCGGTGCCGTCACGACCTCGCCACTCTCGCCAACACCCCTGCTACCTCCCACTCTCTACTGCACTGCGATCACTAAGCCTCCCCTACCTCCACCGACGCCCACTGCTCTGACCTTCATCACCGCCGTCGGCGACCCCTTCCACTCTCCCCCGAGCTTCCCTCGCCTTCACCTCCAGCGCCCATCTCACCACCGAGCTCGACCCCTGCACCCAGCCTCGACGAACCCATAACCGAACACCCGCACACCCATCTCCTCTGTCGCCGTCGCCCCACGCCGCCGGCCACCTCGTCGGTTTCCCCTCATCACCGTACCCGTCTCCTCACCTCCTTCTCCCTTCAATACCCGACACCACAGCAAGTCCCGACCCGGCACAGCCCCAGTTTTGCCCGAGCTCCCTACCTCATCGAAGCCGTCTCTAGACCGCCAACGACCTTGCCAAAGGCACACCGTGCTCATCGCCACCGCCACCGTCCTATCACCCGACCCCTAGTCGCTGCCGAGCCGTCAAATCCAAGTTCAAGTCGAGGTCGAGTTTACCGTGTCATGCCTAGCTGCGCTTGTGTCATGACCATGCCATGTCATTGCCATAGATCACTATTGTTGTCACGCCGTTGCCTTATCGTCATCGATACGTCGTCAGGCAAGTTCAAATACTTGCCATATGCTATAGTATATTTATTTCGGTTGCGAATCAAATGTTCATTATAGGTGATCGATGCAAACCCTAAGCTAAAAACCCTATTAAAATGATGGAACTTAGGTGTAACTGATTACCTTAGTGATAACGAATACTGTGCAAAGGGTTGGCTCGAAAATACGGACCCTAACCCCGTGAAATGTCATCCCCAATTAGATTCGTCGACTCTGAAACCTTCCGTACCTGGAATTTATGAAAATCATAGTAAATTGGTGGTGTTAGAGGGATCATATCAAAGATGACTCGACAACCTAGAACTCCATATAATTTATATTTTGTTTCTAATTTATAGCGGTGACAGAAACTGTTCGGGAGTGCGTCTCTGGACTGCAGTCCAGAGCAACACTGCTTGTCAATACTTGATTTGAAATGCTTTTACATCTCTGTGTGAAAATGGTATTATGTGTAACCCTATACCATAGTGAATATAAATCTGTTAGCTAACTATTGGAAGAGATTTCATTCATTTTTACCATCGTTTGCTATTTTAATCACATTTTAAACCATCAATACATACTGCAGTCCCAAGCAGGGACAGAACGTATATCCCGATATTAAATAATACATAACTCCTAGCACACAGCGGATATTATTGATCCGTATGGTGCGTTGGAAACCTAACTGACAAAAATAAATATTATCCAACTGTAGAGTTGCCTAATTATGATCCTAACAGGGTGAAAACTTTGTTACGAAATGGACCTTCAGTTCAGGAACTGAATTTCCAGTAGAGAACACTTAAAAAAGAAATAACCGTAATTCTTAAACCCAAAGCCCAATTAACTTGAAACCAATTTCCTTGAATTTATGATTAAGTCTAATTTTTACCCCTTTTGTATCATTTTACTTAATTCTGAACGTACGATTTAATGTGATTTTTCTAAATTCATAAGACGCGCAATGACTTGTATTGCATATGATTTGTTTAGCGGCATAATTCACATTTTTACCCGACTGCAATACCTAGTGATAGTGAACGTACTTATTAATTCTGTGTGTATAATGCATTGTCGAACGTGAGTGGTATCGGTTCAGTTGTGTCGAGTACGCCAGTAAAAAGTGAATGATTCGTGATAGTGAACCACACAGTGAATAGTGAATAAAGCAGTGTTATTGGTACGTACTTGTACACAACTTGCCATCCTCATAGATAATGAAACTTTGAGAAAAATGGGAAATCGAAGTGAAAAGGAACTTGTATTTAGCGACGTTAGCGATTTTAGAGGATGATTATTCGAACAACGACTCTTATATATATTAGGTTTGAACCTAGCGGTCCGGCTGACAGGGTTATGTCCCGAGCAACAGTGGGCCATAGTCTCGGGTACGTATGAGACCCTCGTTAAACATGATCACTCCTTTCCATAAATCGATTTCAAAAGTAACTTAGAGACCGATAGGGACACAGATCATATATTGCATTGTTTAATGGCATATCGATTACCTGCATTTATTGCCTCCACCGTCATTACTTTATTTTCTTGCCTCTTTGTTATTATCATAATATTACTATTGTGCCGCCCTAACGACTTGAGTATGCATGCTCAGAGATTGGAGAGGACCCAATTCAAAAGTCAGACCTACCATTCGAGCTCGCAGAGATCTTGACGGTCGTGCCTTCAGTGCTTTTACCGCTTTTCATAAATCAACCTTGTATTTGCACATGGTTAGTAGTTTCTTTTTTCTTTTGAACTATTGTAAATTATGAACAATGAAAGTTGGTGTAATAAACTAGTAATGTGTTTCCCTTACTTCTGTGCTGTTTTTACTGATTACCATGTAATGCTAGAAGCCGAAGTGTGACCACGGCGGGATTGTTCCCTGACCGTAGGAGCATGGCTGGCCTAGTCGCCTTCCGTATTCCGTATTTTAGGAAGCGGGGCGTGACAAGAAGGCTAGTGGATTGGTCCTGCTCTAACGGCAGTTCGCACTTGACGGTGAGATTACGCCATCGGGCTACAAATCTGTGTTGCTTTTATTGTTCTCGGGTTTGATCCTCACAAGGTCGGCAATGGTGATTTTATTGTTGAACCTAATGAATCTTTGCTTGAATAGAGATTCCATTTGAGCGAATGTCATGATCGAGCCATCCGGTATGCTTGCATACCATTCGAAGGCGACGTCGGTCAAGCTATTAACAAACTGCCGGAGGAGAAGCACATCATTGCCTCCGGTATTTTCGCACGATGATTAAAAGTGGGTAATGTGCTGGATTGCATTTCCCATTCCATCAAATCTTCCGAATTTAGGAACAACGTAGCCGTTGGGAAACTCTACGAGATCATATCGTACAAGGTATGGTCTCCCACTAATGCCGACATTTTTCTGCGTTTTGACTTCGGCCACCAATGTCTTGGCTCTGTTGGTGACCAAGTCCATTATTTTATCTTGATTTAACGCGCTACCGTCGTCGAGAGTTGGTATATTTCCTGACACTGAATGTGGTCGACTTCCCTATGGCTCGCCTACCTTTCGACTTAGGGGGACAAGCATCGGTTGCTTCGGGTCGTTGTCACCCGGCTCATGAGTAGAGCCTTGCACTTGATTGGACTGCCCTTTAGCAGCTTTGACCGTGAGTTGCAGCACGATATTTATCAAGTCATCAATCTTAGAGTAGAGCTTAGTTATCTCCTTGTATTTGCTTTTGAGTTGTTTCCGAAGTTTTTGGAACAGCTATTTTTCTGCGGTCTTGGGGATGAAAATCGACTCCTCATCGTTCTCCGAGCTCGATTCCTCCTGAATTAAGGCATCTTTTTGCTTAGCAGCCTTACCGAAAGGGTTTTCATTATCTTGTGGAGGAGGCTGGGCCTGGGAAGTGCCATATTCAGACCAGACCGGGCTAGGGAAGTGACAGCCACATTCAGACCAGACTGGGCCTGAGAAGTGGTACCCCCTTTCTTGCTCTTGCTACGAAGGTTGTCACTGGGGTGTGTGCTGGCCATATAAATAGTGTGGACCGTACATCCAGCCAAGCCTTTACCATTGGCAGCAGCATTTGCCGAGCCTTTGGCATGTTTCTTCGACTCGCTCTTCTTGGGAAAGGATAAGCAGCTAAAGACTGTTAATCTGGCTGGATCTTCAGCTAAAACTGGTACCCTCTGTTCGAACTCTTTTCTTGGCCTTCGTGCAGCAACGGGAGCTTAAACTCTTGATGAGATCGTATCATGTCTTCGATTTGGGGCTTAGACACGCCCTTTTGCAGGGCTCTTCGGGTCGTCTGTTTCTTTATTCTCGCGGTCATAGAATTCTTCTGAACCAGCTTTAATGGATCAAAAGAGTTGGCGATTTTTGAACGTGTATCCTAGCACCACCATAAGGTTTCAACTGGCATCAAGCATGCAATTTTAAAAAAATTGGGGTGCTAAGCTACACTACCTAGAATCTAACTAGATAATTAGGGTTTAAGCTATGATATAACAAAAACTATACTAAGTGAAAGAAAATACAACCTTTGAAGACCGTCCTTCACTTATAAAGATCCGGATAGTAGTCCCTACGACTCCTCGTAGCTCCACTTGAGATTGGATCGAGCTTCCTTCGTGACCTTCGTGCCGAAGATGATCCATCCGAAACTTCTTTAATACAAGCTACCTCTTCACTAATCTTTCTTTAGTGAAGGAAACACCAAAAACTCAAGTGCTAATCAAGTGTAGGATGTTGAAGTAGGGGTTCTAAGGTCACTTAGGATTTATCCAAAACCCTATGGTTCGCATCACATGTGAGGATTAGGGTTTGGAGGAGGAGGAAGAAGAAGAAGGAAAATGGAGAGTGAAAGAGCTAAGAAAATGAACCCACAAAAAAATCAAGTGAAGAATGGCTCTATCATTCTCTACACTTATTGAAGTATGGATTATAATCACATTATTAAAATCCAACCATACTTCAATAGTATGGACAAATGAATAAACAAATAGAAAGGCCATGCCTCACCCATTCCACAACTATCTCCCCATTTTCCATATCTTTTTCTATTTTATAAAAATAGAAAATCCAAACCATGCTTCATAATATATATATATATATATATATATATATATATATATATATATATATATATATGTATGTATGTATATATGTATGCAACAACCCTAAATTTCCTATACAAGTTTTTACAAAAAATTTCAAAATATCCATAAGGGGTATTTATTACCTGAGAACAAGATATAAGTAATTATTTTTCTTTTTAATTACAAGTTAAAAGAATGTAACAACTCCAATTTTAGTGTACAAAAATTTGCTTGAAAATTAATGTATACTTGGGGTATTTACATTTACTGTTATTACTTTAAGTAATTAATTAGCTCCATAATTATAAGAAGGAGCATGTAGCTCATTGGTAATACCTTGCACTGCTGAATCAAGCCATCAGAGTTCAAATCCCATACCCCCATATTATTTTTAATATTGATTTTTTTAAAACCTTTAGAATACCAAAGGTTTACACGTGCATATCTCACAAAAACCCCACTACACCCAAAAATGCAACATTGCCAAAGGTTAGATGAACCGTCAGGGGGGATCCCGGCTGTCTGACTCGGCCGGGAATCGGCCAAATTGGCCTTGACTCGGCCGACTCAGTCCTCCGACCGAGTCACGGCCGAGTCGGCCGATTCCGGCGATGACCCCAACATGAAAATTGTGTCTTTTCACATTCCCTACACACCTGCAAAATTTTAGCCTCAGACCATTTCCAAAACTCTTTTAAAACCCCAATTACTCCACTTTTAATACATTTTATCACATTTTTCTTTTTAACCTTTCACCTACCCTAACCCTAGCCTAACCCTATAAATACCACTCCTACCCTCTACCCTCTCATCCCAAACTCTAAGCCAACTCTCTAAAATTTCCAAGAAACTTGTGTACTTTGAAAACGAGCACGAAGCGAAGCTACGGCGAAATTCCCGGCGAACTTCCGGCGATCGTTCTAGGAGCCCTCGACGACGAAGCGACGCACCGGCGATTCCTCTCCTTCCATCTCATTCTCGTTATTTTCCAAAACCCTTAAGTCCCATTTTCTATCTCTCTTTTCTATTCTAAAAATACGGATTTACAAAACCCGACGGAATCGGAACAAATCCGATTCGGTTTTCTTATAAAACTTCACCTCTCGTTAATACAATTATGCTTAAACTCTCTCATATTGACTATTAAACACTAATCAACCAAATTGATCAAGTTTCATTTCATAAAATGATGGCCATTTCAATTTATCGTATTTTTCACTTAAATACCACATTGTTTCAATTCTACATTTTGTTAGTGTATATGCCCTAGAGGCCATTACTGTATCATACTAGTTTGTATATTACTTAATGGATGCTTGGGATATTCACCTTGTATATACAATCTTGCTCAAAATAGTAGTATGCTACTTGGTTTGTCTCTACTTCAATGTGTACTTGTGTTTATTTTACTATATCACTTATACGCATTAGTGGAGCCCTTAGGATCTTTTGCTTGATTACCAGCGTTTTGATGGCAGTCACACTAGTGGGGGCTGGGTAATCTATAAGCACATCCTTATACAGGTCCCTAGTCGCAGGACTATCGAGACAGGGCATCGATACTCCGGAGTAGACTAGCGTATGCGCTTCTCATCCCAGTGTGGGAGATGGTCTGTCCCACAGCCATCAGTACGTCGTACTGGAGATAGTATACGGGTGCTCGTTGGGTTACGAGTACACTGGACAGGACTCGTCGGGAACTGACAGGTTGGTATTATACCTATCGTCAGTCATCAGTTCCTAGGTGACATGAGTACAGCTTAGTCCGCTGACTTGACACTGGCACTTCGCCTCGAGTGTGTTCCCACTGCACTTTGATCACTACCCTACCACGGCTCAAAGGAGTCGTGCAAACAGGTGGTGGTTGGGTGCAGTCCCGAAGCACTTGGAGGCAGTGACGGTTAGACAGGATTCGTCTCTCCCGGTATTGGGGGTTGACATCGCGCTGTGTCTAGGAGAGCCATTACACGAGTAGTCCCTGGCCAGGGCAAACGAGATATACTGGTAGGTTTCCAGTGTTATCTCAGGGTGTTTTGGGCTTCGCTCCGGCACGACTTGTACCGCTATTGGGGGACTGACGTTTACCGCCCCCTAGGCCCGCCATGCGATGTATCAGACGAACAGACCGGACTGTACGGAGACTGTCACATTCAGACTCAGTAGGAGTACAGATGGGGTTTCACCTCGTCAGCCTTCTTGTCGACATCTACCTGGGGACCGTTACGCACAGCTAGTGCCGCTTGCGGTCTGTGGTTAAACCCACTGCCAGCGTAGTGTCGAGTCTTTAGAGTCCCACACAGAGGGTATTCGCCTCTGGGCAAAACAGAGTAGAGGTCGCATGGTTTTGCGACAGGGTTCGTTCTCATCCGCGCACTTGTGCACGTTTGGAGTCCGGACAGATATTACCAGCGGGCTCTGGTTTGAGCCGGATACTGGTATAGTATTTGGGGTTGCTTTTATCTCTCAGTATTCATGTTCCTCGGAACAAGAATGCAGGTGTGTATGCACAGTTATTTGAGGAGGAGGAAGATGACTTTCATTAGGGTTTCGGAACGGGTGCGTATGCACAGTTGACAGTCGTCTTTTTCCAAACCCTAATGGATTTGTATTATATCATTTAATAATATATAATAAAATGAAATTGTGTCATGGTTAGTTTTTGTTGACTTGTTGACCATGGTTGACTTGTTGACCATGGTTGAACTTTTGACCATTATCATTACAAAAGAAAGATGCTCTTGATTCTTGCATTTTCATTTAATGCTTGTAATGATATTGGTCATTCTAAAACTTTCCATCAACCTTTTCATTTTGATTATTATTATTTGATAATTCATTTTCTTTTGGCATTATGGTTGCAAGAAAGGAAATGAGAGCTCATTATCTCATTTAGATTCTCTCTCTTCTCTTCATCTTCTTCTTCCTCTAGCAAAGAGAAACCTTCTCATGTGTTGAGAATCATTCTCTTTAAAAACAAAAGCAACCCTTAGACACTCTCTACTCACTCTAGGATCAAGGGTTTAGCAAGCCGGCGATTCTAGTTCACTCCAAGTTCGAGAAAGAGCCCAAAGGTCGAGCCTTCGAGGTGGATCCATCTTCGACGGAAGAAGGCGACAAAGGAGAACCATCAACCTCTACAAAGTTTGAAGAAGAAGGAGTTCAAGTTTAGGTATAATCATCTTTATCCGAGTAGCTAAATCTCTTTAGCTAGTTTGCTAGTTTTAGTTTAGACAACGATCCCGACCTTGGTTAGTCCATGTTGCCTCTTGCGATAAAAATTTGTTTTTTATGCCGTTTCCGCCTCCACGTAAGGACCGGGGGTCGCAACGTGGACTTACAGTGGTATCAGAGCCTAACTAAACTTAAACTAGCTTGGTAGTGAAGTGTAACGAAGTTCGGAACCGATAAAAACCCAAAAACCATACTTTTTCAAAACCTGAGTTTCTGTTGAAATTTTTTTGGCTCAAAATGAAAAACTTTATACTTGTAAAATCGTCTCAGGGTTTTGTGAGTGCACCCATGAAAAACGATCCACTGTTGAGCTCAAAGCGCCGCCCTTCCGCGGCACGAGGTAGGCTCGTGCCGCGCAACCGCCGCGCTTTGTCGTCTTCTTTGCGTCGTTTTTCGTGCAGTGTATTTGTGTGTTGGTTTTGGGATTTTTAATATATATTATATGTGCCCAGATTTTCCAGAAAAGAAATTTCCTTTTGGGGTCCTATAATTCCGTATTTTTTCCGAACTTCACTGCACTTTGACTATGATGGTTATATCTGTGATGCTTGCATGTATTGAACGTCGGCTAATCGCTATAAGTCGATTAGTCGGGGTTATACATGATCTGTGTTTGATATTGGAATGTGTATATGAATGTGTTGGACTGTCGCGGGTGAATAGCCGGGGTGGATGTGAGATGAGCTTTTGTTTTTCTTTCATTCATTGTAAATGTAAATTGATGTAATAATATTATTTGTTTGGCCGCACAACCGGGTCGGGGTTGTAGCCGTCATTGTATAATTCTTTTTACTGTTTTTGCTCCTAGGATAGACCCATGGAGGGGTGCACAAACTACCGAGTACTTGGCGGGTAGTTTGCCGCACCCGTAGGGGTCTTGGGTGGGGTATTTGGCTATTCACCGCGACCGTGTTATCCGCTTTTCGTTTCAGGCTCGAAAGGATTGCGGATTGCTAGTATATCCAATGCATTCATCTGTGATCTGTAATGTCTACTATTGCTATATCTATAACTATTTAGGCGTTGCTTATGTTTTACAGACGCGCTAGCCCAGCCCCCGCTCTGTCGTTAGTTAAGTAACCTAACGGGTAATGACGGGGCCCCGTGGCGAATGCGAATGGCATAAGCGTACGTCATATTTTGGTTGTTTTCTGCAATGGTAGGATTAAATGATGGGACGCATTAAAAGAACTAATGCAAGAATATCACGCATTAAAAGAACTAATGCAAGATAATAAACCAAGTTAAAGTCGTTGGAACACTTTCGAAAAACCACTCGGTTCTTTTCAAAACCAATTTTTAAAATACGGAGTTTGAGCCACTCCATTTAAAAGCTATCTCGTTCCATCGACCAAATCAAGTTCACTACGTTCACGGTTTTGCCAAAACCATTCGTAGCCCTCCGTCGTTTCGCATGAATAGTCAATAGTATTCAAGCTGTGTATGTTGGCCAAAGTCAAGGCACAGTGATTGGTAGCTATTGGGTGTTCATGTGTAGCATAGATAGATGCGTTGGTTTGGGACAGTCGTACTGCCATTTTGGCCAAAGTCAAGGGTAGGTACGGATGGATCCAAATTAACCTGGATAATGACGGGTAGAACTTGACATGTGACTTATGATATTTTGGCCAAAGTCAAGGTTATAAGAGCATGGGGCAAAAATCCACATCGGGAGTTTCATAAGTACTGAAACTTGCTAGATTTGCATACCATTTGGAGTGTGATGATTCTGGTAGGATTCCTTCAGTTTCGTCACGCAATGATATTTGGATCCCGATCCTACTGTGAGTATATGCTACTCCTCGGGAAATTTCTCACTTAACGATCAATGCTATAAACCTAGTAGGTGCCTAGAAAGGTGTTAGCGGGGCTACGCCCCCAGGGAAAAGAGGTTCTCTAATTAAGGAACTTCGCGAAAGCGTTGGAAAACCTCCCTCGAAGTACCGACACCGGCCTGGCTGAACGGTTAAGCAAGTATTGTACGGTGGGATTGATCCTGGCTAATTCTTCCTTTATGGTTTGAGGAGGGATTCGAGAAACAGTGGGAGCCATCCTGTTTAGACAAACTAAAAACCACTCTAAACTTGCAAGAGCATCATGCTGAGTGTTTCTTCTTCTCTCTCCTAATTGCAGCGACCAATCAACATGACTGGACTTAAGTTACTCCTAGATAAAAACAAGCTGACAGGGCCAAACTACAAAGATTGGCTCAGGAATGTCAAGATTGCAATCACTTATGACAAGCTGGGGTATCTTCTTACCACCAAAGCTCCCCCTGTCCCTGGTCCAACTTCCAGCGTCGCGGATAAGGAAATCCGCAAGACTTGGGAGATTGATAGCGCGAAGGCCAAATGCCTCTTGCTTGCCTCGATGGACAATGAACATCAGAGGAGGCATGAGAATATGGACATGGAATCCATATTGCTCCATACAAAAGAACTGTATGGAGAGCAATCTCGTATCGCAAGATACGAAGCGTCGAAAAAGTTATTCTCGACAAGAATGGCTGTCGGATCATCAGTAGCCGAGCACGTGCTAAAGATGATCGGCTACATTGAGGAGCTCGCTGACCTAGGGATCACATTGGAGAGTGAGCTATATACGGATATAGTTCTCCAGTCCCTTCCTTCCACTTACGCCCAGTTTATAATGAACTTCAACCTACAAGAAAAGGAGGTTGAACTTTCAGAGCTCCTCAACCTGCTGAGGAGCGCAGAGGGCACCCTACAGAAAGGTAGGGAAACATCCACTTTGTTTGTAGGAGGATCATCTTCTTCTAGGTCCAAGGCGAAAGCCAAGGGAAAGAAGAAGAGGGCCCCCGCCAAACCAAGGGGCGGTGTTAGTAAAGTGGATACGAAGGGAAAAGGTAAAGCAGCAAAGATAGCGGGGAAGCTTGTGGATAAGGAAGAGTGCTTCTATTGTCATAAGAAAGGACACTGGAAGAATGATTGCAGGGCCTGGAAGGCCAGAACACAGGAATTGAAGCAGGTTGCAGCTTCAGCTTCAGGTGTGTATGTTATTGAAAACTGTCTTTCAATAAACTCTACTTTCTGGGTATTGGATACCGGATCAGGATCTCATATCTGTAATTCTTTGCAGGCGTTGAGAAACCGTAGGGTTTTGAAGGCAGGTGACATGACCCTCAGAGTTGTGAACGGAGCTAGCATGGATGCAAAAGCCGTGGGGGACTATCACCTGGGAATGTCAGATGGACATGTTTTGGTTTTGCGTAATTGCTTTTTTGTACCCAACGCAACTTGTAATATCATTTCTGTATCTTTAGTTTCTAAAGAAGGTTATGAATTTGCGTTTGTAAGTAATGTTGTAAACATTCACCTTAATCAAGTTCTGATTGGGTCAGGTACATTGAGTAATGGTATATACGTATTGAACCAACCACAGATTTTCAATGTCCAGAATACACACAAAAGAAAGTCTCCAGAAATAAACCAGACTTTCTTATGGCATTGTAGATTGGGTCACATCAATGAGAGAAGGTTGACGAAGTTACATACAGAAGGGTATTTGAATGCGTTCGAATATCAGTCATATGCCACTTGTCAATCCTGTCTCAAAGGAAAGATGACAAAGACTCCGTTTACTGGACATGGAGAAAGAGCGAGCGAGCTCTTGGGACTCGTACACAGTGACGTGTGCGGTCCAATGTCTACACATGCCCGAAGCGGACATTCTTACTTCATTACTTTTACGGATGACTTCTCAAGGTACGGTTATGTCTTCTTAATGAAACATAAGTCCGAGGCCTTTGGAAAATTCTAGGAGTATAAGAATGAAGTAGAGAAACAGACCGGCAAAAGTATTAAGATTCTAAGATCGGATCGAGGTGGAGAATACTTAAGTGCCGAGTTCCTGGACTATTTAAAAGAGAACGGAATTCTCTCTCAACTTACTCCTCCTTACACCCCGCAACATAACGGTGTATCGGAGAGACGGAACCGCACCCTATTGGATATGGTGCGGTCCATGATGAGTAACGCTGAGTTGCCGCGATCATTCTGGGGATATGCGCTAGAATCAGCCGCATACCTTTTGAACCGAGTTCCCACTAAGACTGTGCCTACTACGCCATTTGAGATGTGGTGTGGGAAGAGACCCCATCTTAATCACATTAAGATATGGGGAAGTCCAGCTTTTGTCAAAAAGCAGCATGCGGACAAGCTCGAGGCACGCTCAGTACTGTGCAAGTTTGTGGGATATCCAAAGTATTCCAAGGGATATTGCTTCTACTGCGAAGAGGAACAAAAAGTTCTTGTTTCTCGTCATGCCCACTTTCTAGAACACCAGTTCATAGAAAAGGAAATAAGTGGGAGCGCAGTAGAACTGGAAGAAGTTCCAGAACCACAGACTGTTACTGAAAGTTTGGTGGAACCAGAGGGTTCAACAGAACAGGACATTCCTACGCCGCTCCGCAGAAGTAGTAGGCAGTCTCATCCGCCCGAGAGATACTGCGGTTTTCTCATAGACGGGGATAGAGAGGATTGCATCATAGATTATGATGAGCCTACTAGCTTCCAGCAGGCCGTTCAGAGCGTTGACTCAGTGAAATGGCTGGATGAAATGCGGACCGAAATGGAGTCCATGTACACCAACAAGGTATGGACGTTGGACATTGCTCCAGACGGGGTAAAACCCGTAGGATGCAAGTGGATCTTCAAAAGGAAGATTGGTGTAGATGGACAGGTTGAGACCTATAAAGCTAGGCTGGTAGCAAAGGGTTTTCGTCAAAGACCTGGCTTGGACTACGACGAAACCTTTTCTCCAGTAGCCATGCTGAAATCCATTCGGATCCTTCTTGCCATTGCTGCCTTCCACGATTATGAGATTTGGCAGATGGACGTAAAAACCGCTTTTCTAAATGGAAATTTAGAGGAGTGTGTCTATATGGATCAGCCAGAGGGTTTCATTCAGAGTGGGAGCAGCGGAAAAGTGTGCAAGTTGCTTAAGTCCATCTATGGACTAAAGCAGGCATCGCGGAGTTGGAACATCTGCTTTGATGAGACGGTCAAAGAATTTGGCTTTATCAAAAATCCAGATGAACCATGCATCTATAGTAGATTTGTAGCGAGAACTGTAGTATTCCTCGTTTTATACGTGGATGACATTCTCTTAATAGGAAATGACATTCCTATGCTACAATCTGTCAAGGGGTTCTTGTCACACAAGTTCTCTATGAAAGACCTGGGTGATGCCTCATACATCCTGGGGATCCGGATCCATCGTGATAGATCCAAGAGGATATTGGGACTTTCTCAGTCCAGGTACATCGACACCATAGTGAAGAAATTCAGTATGGAAGATTCCAAGCGCGGTAACCTACCGGCTTGTCACGGGATCACCCTCTCTAAAGAGATGTCTCCCAAGACTGATTTGGAGAGGGATCGCATGTCTATTATACCCTACGCTTCTGCGGTAGGCTCTATAATGTATGCGATGTTGTGTACCAGACCGGATGTAGCTTATGCACTGAGTGTGGTAAGCCGGTATCAGTCAAACCCTGGGGAGAAACACTGGATAGCGGTAAAGAACATTCTCAAGTACCTGAGAAGGACTAAGGAGATGTTCTTGGTGTATGGCGGAAAAGACCTCCAGATCGAGGCCTTTGCTGACTCCAGCTTCCAGAGTGACAAGGATGATTCCAAGTCCATGTCGGGCTTTGTCTTTACCCTCAATGGAGGGGCAGTGTGTTGGAAGAGTTCCAAACAGGAAACCGTTGCAGACTCGACGATGGAAGCGGAATACATCGCTGCATCTGATGCCGCAAAAGAAGCTGTCTGGATGAGGAAGTTCTTGAAAGAACTTCAGGTGGTTCCGTCCATTGTTGATCCAATACCTCTGTATTGCGACAACAATGGGGCTATAGCTTTAGCGAAGGAACCCAGGTCCCATCAGAGATCCAGGCACATCTTGAGGCGGTATCACCTGATCAGGGAGATTGTGGATCGCAAGGAGATCGAGGTTCGGAGAGTTGCTTCAGAAGACAACACTGCAGATCCATTCACCAAGGCCCTGCCCCAGACTCAGTTCGAGCGGCTGATCGAGATGATAGGTCTTCGATACGCCAGTACATGGCCTTAGTGCAAGTGGGAGATTGTTAGTGTATATGCCCTAGAGGCCATTACTGTATCATACTAGTTTGTATATTACTTAATGGATGCTTGGGATATTCACCTTGTATATACAATCTTGCTCAAAATAGTAGTATGCTACTTGGTTTGTCTCTACTTCAATGTGTACTTGTGTTTATTTTACTATATCACTTATACGCATTAGTGGAGCCCTTAGGATCTTTTGCTTGATTACCAGCGTTGTGATGGCAGTCACACTAGTGGGGGCTGGGTAATCTATAAGCACATCCTTATACAGGTCCCTAGTCGCAGGACTATCGAGACAGGGCATCGATACTCCGGAGTAGACTAGCGTATGCGCTTCTCATCCCAGTGTGGGAGATGGTCTGTCCCACAGCCATCAGTACGTCGTACTGGAGATAGTATACGGGTGCTCGTTGGGTTACGAGTACACTGGACAGGACTCGTCGGGAACTGACAGGTTGGTATTATACCTATCGTCAGTCATCAGTTCCCAGGTGACATGAGTACAGCTTAGTCCGCTGACTTGACACTGGCACTTCGCCTCGAGTGTGTTCCCACTGCACTTTGATCACTACCCTACCACGGCTCAAAGGAGTCGTGCAAACAGGTGGTGGTTGGGTGCAGTCCCGAAGCACTTGGAGGCAGTGACGGTTAGACAGGATTCGTCTCTCCCGGTATTGGGGGTTGACATCGCGCTGTGTCTAGGAGAGCCATTACACGAGTAGTCCCTGGCCAGGGCAAACGAGATATACTGGTAGGTTTCCAGTGTTATCTCAGGGTGTTTTGGGCTTCGCTCCGGCACGACTTGTACCGCTATTGGGGGACTGACGTTTACCGCCCCCTAGGCCCGCCATGCGATGTATCAGACGAACAGACCGGACTGTACGGAGACTGTCACATTCAGACTCAGTAGGAGTACAGATGGGGTTTCACCTCGTCAGCCTTCTTGTCGACATCTACCTGGGGACCGTTACGCACAGCTAGTGCCGCTTGCGGTCTGTGGTTAAACCCACTGCCAGCGTAGTGTCGAGTCTTTAGAGTCCCACACAGAGGGTATTCGCCTCTGGGCAAAACAGAGTAGAGGTCGCATGGTTTTGCGACAGGGTTCGTTCTCATCCGCGCACTTGTGCACGTTTGGAGTCCGGACAGATATTACCAGCGGGCTCTGGTTTGAGCCGGATACTGGTATAGTATTTGGGGTTGCTTTTATCTCTCAGTATTCATGTTTCTCGGAACAAGAATGCAGGTGTGTATGCACAGTTATTTGAGGAGGAGGAAGATGACTTTCATTAGGGTTTCGGAACGGGTGCGTATGCACAGTTGACAGTCGTCTTTTTCCAAACCCTAATGGATTTGTATTATATCATTTAATAATATATAATAAAATGAAATTGTGTCATGGTTAGTTTTTGTTGACTTGTTGACCATGGTTGACTTGTTGACCATGGTTGAACTTTTGACCATTATCATTACAAAAGAAAGATGCTCTTGATTCTTGCATTTTCATTTAATGCTTGTAATGATATTGGTCATTCTAAAACTTTCCATCAACCTTTTCATTTTGATTATTATTATTTGATAATTCATTTTCTTTTGGCATTATGGTTGCAAGAAAGGAAATGAGAGCTCATTATCTCATTTAGATTCTCTCTCTTCTCTTCATCTTCTTCTTCCTCTAGCAAAGAGAAACCTTCTCATGTGTTGAGAATCATTCTCTTTAAAAACAAAAGCAACCCTTAGACACTCTCTACTCACTCTAGGATCAAGGGTTTAGCAAGCCGGCGATTCTAGTTCACTCCAAGTTCGAGAAAGAGCCCAAAGGTCGAGCCTTCGAGGTGGATCCATCTTCGACGGAAGAAGGCGACAAAGGAGAACCATCAACCTCTACAAAGTTTGAAGAAGAAGGAGTTCAAGTTTAGGTATAATCATCTTTATCCGAGTAGCTAAATCTCTTTAGCTAGTTTGCTAGTTTTAGTTTAGACAACGATCCCGACCTTGGTTAGTCCATGTTGCCTCTTGCGATAAAAATTTGTTTTTTATGCCGTTTCCGCCTCCCCGTAAGGACCGGGGGTCGCAACGTGGACTTACACATTTAACTCCATTAAACTTGTTATACTTTTAAGTAGATCACGAGGTAACGACCTACTTCCTCACACACTCATATGCAACATAACACGATACCCTCGAGAACTTAAAATACGGGAAAACAAACATTTTCATTTAAATACCATTTACTTAATAAAACCATTTCTAAAAGATTTAGTATTGATACATCTTTATAAATAAATACCACTTATTATGAAAATAGGATAAGGTTGTGGGAATTCAGTCGTTTATCTAAACCTGACTTTGTGGTGTTTAGGCTAGACAAGTGAGAAATGTAACTTTAAAAGTTCCGTCTCACGGTGATTCGTGAGCGGATCCCTCCTTTCTTCACTTGTACTTACCTGGCCACAATTGGCGGTGAAGAGGCGATTTGAGGTATCTCACAACTTGTCGCTTTGGACTAGTTAAAAGCAGTCTAGTTGAATTAGGAGACCCTAGAACATAGAATACGGGAAATTTGACAACTTCACAAATAAATACCATTTACTTCATAAAACCGTTTTCTAAAGGATTTAGTATTTATACAATCTTTGCAAAGCGCCGATACAACCCATTTTAGAAAACCCGTTCGGGATGGTGCGGATTATCGCACATCCTCGGGCTTAGTAGTGCGAGATTCAGACCTCCACAAGGAGCATTCGATCTCGAAAGATTTAAAATACGACATCTTAAGAAAATGAGATTTCTAGAATATTATAGATATATACAAAAACTATTTTCATATAAATATATGTATATGTAACATAAACATATCTATTTGAAGTATTATAAATATTCCACCTTTTCTACAATATCACAAGAATCAATTTTACACTAAAATACCATGAATTCCATACAAATCAATATTACAAATAAATACCTTTATTTTTGAAATTAGGATATTTTCACTAGAAATATCACAATATAATAGCCGCATTCATTACAACTCTAAAGACGAATAATAAATACTTAGGGTGTATTTTGAAAAGTATATAAAAGTATTTTTACATAAAACCCCCTCAAGTTCGATAATTTACCCTAAGTACCCTAGTAAATATAGGTAAGCGGGACCAATCTCTTGAGCCTCAGGGAACCGGAGAAGTGGGTGCTTGCCTATTTATGGTAGACAACTTAAAAATGGTGTTATCAATACGGTAATCGACTTTGAAAAAAAAGACACGAAAGGTTACCGATAACATCAAAACAATCAGGACTTCAATTTACTTTTCTAACTGTCTGACTCAGATGAGTCTCGTTATAATCTGACTTGAATATGATTCAAGTACAATTTACAATTTACAATCTACAATCTATAAATTACAATCTACAATATTACAATTCAACATGAATACAACTTGACGGAACCAAACCATGGATATACATTCCATTTACATGGTTCTCCAGTTACTCCATTTACATGATTCTACGGTTGCATCCGTTTACTGATATCATGGTTTCGGTCAGTCATCCAATTATACAATCAATACAATTTACAATACAATACAATACAAACAAGACACTACGGGGTTTAAGGGGTAGATTGGTACGGAAGGTGTTAAAAGTGGCACGAGACTGTAAGACTTAATACACCTAATATGAATCCAGTTGTTGTTGTACCGTGGCACAAACGATTCCTTCTACTATACTTGCCTCCAGTCTCTGGTATATAGAGACACCTCTCGTATACACTAGCATCCTTCTGTACCAAGTTACAAACAACAGTGTTAACACAACATTACAATAATATAATACAAATTTAAAAGACACCTTTTTATTTTGTCTATTCTACTTTTCTCTTATCTTTGGGACTTACCGAGCGACCTGTTCGCTGACGACATTCTATTTCTTTCTTCTTTGAATGTCGTCAGGTGATTTGGACCCGTCAGAGATCGAGCCAACTGCAGAAGATTTGGATCAGTACAGTAAAGACCCTGAGCTCTAGACATTGTACATTTTCTATTCAGTACCTTTAATTTCCTGTCATGCCATTGTTTAGGCATCGCTTTTATTTCAGTTGTATTTCCTTTTCATGTATTGTACAAAAGAAAGTTAATAAATAAAGTTGTTGTTCAGTTTATATATCTTGTCTCTTGTGTATTTACTTTATAATGCTTAGATACGCTTAGCGTATTTACTTCACAGTAAATACGTAGCGGCCTCGTCGCGTCCCCTTCGCCGTATACTGAGAAGCGGGGCGTGACAGGTTTTATTGGTGGCCCATGCAGGTCAGAACTGTATAGAACCATACTATACAGTTCTGTTCTGCGTGAACAAACCTAAGCAATATAACACAAGAACCAACAACTAAAACATTCTTTACAATTCATGTTCCTTGAATCTTATCTTTCATATTCCTTGAATCATATACTTTGAATCTGTCCAATCTCTTTTACAATCTTACCAAAACCTTCGCATTATTTCATTCCTTCACACATTTTTCACATTTTTTAAAAAAAAAACCTTGCACCACCTTGTTATTTTTTTCATATACTATCAGTACTTCAGTCCCCAAACTTTCCTTGAATCTGTTACACTTTCCTTTTACAAATTTCGAGGACGAAATTTTTATAAGGAGGGTAGAATGTAACAACCCTAAATTTCCTATACAAGTTTTTACAAAAAATTTCAAAAAATCCATAAGGGGTATTTATTGCCTGAGCACAAAATATAAGTAATTATTTTGCTTTTTAATTACAGGTTAAAAGAATGTAACAACTCCATTTTTAGTGTACAAAAATTTGCTTGAAAATTAATGTATATTTAGGGTATTTACATTTACTGTTGTTACTTTAAATAATTAATTAGCTCCATAATTACAAGAAGGAGCTTGTAGCTCATTGGTAATACCTTGCACTGCTGAACCAAGCCACCAGAGTTCAAATACCATAACCTACATTATTTTTAATATAGATTTTTTTAAAACATTTAGAATACCAAAGGTTTACACATGCATATCTCACAAAAACCCCACTACACCCAAAAATGTAACATTGCCAGAGATTAGATGAACCGTCGGGGGGATTCCGGCCGCCTGACTCGGCCGGGAATCGGCCAAATCGGCCTCGACTCGGCCGACTCAGTCCTCCGACCGAGTCACGGCCGAGTCGGCCGATTCCGGCGACGACCCCAACATGAAAATTGTGTCTTTTCACATTCCCTACACACCTGCAAAATTTTAGCCTCAGACCATTTCCAGAACTCTTTTAAAACCCCAATTACTCCACTTTTAATACATTTTTAATACATTTTATCACATTTTTCATTTTAACTTTTTACCTACCCTAACCCTAGCCTAACCCTATAAATACCACCCCTACCCTCTCACCCCAAACTCTGAGCCAACTCTCTAAAATTTCCAAGAAACTTGTGTACTTTGAAAAAGAGCACGAAGCGAAGCTACGGCGAAATTCCCGGCGAACTTCCGGCGATCGTTCTAGGAGCCCTCGACGACGAAGTGATGCACCGGTGATTCCTCTCCTTCCATCTCACTCTCGTTATTTTCCAAAACCTGTAAGACCCATTTTCAATCTCTCTTTTCTATTCTAAAAATACGGATTTAAAAAACCCGACGGAATCGGAACAAATCCGATTTCCGCTTCGGTTTTCTTATAAAACTTCACTTCTCGTTAATACAATTATGCTTAAACTCGCTCATGTTGACTATTAAACACTAATCAACCAAATTGATCAAGTTTCATTTCATAAAATGATGGCTATTTCAATTTATCGTATTTTCACTTAAATACCACGTTGTTTCAATTCTACATTTAACTCCATTAAACTTGCTATACCTTTAAGTAGATTACGAGGTAACGACCTACCTTCTTACACACTCATATGCAACATAACACGATACCCTCGAGAACTTAGAATACGGGAAAACAAACATTTTCAGTTAAATACCATTTACTTAATAAAACCATTTCTAAAAGATTTAGTATTGATACATCTTTATAAATAAATACCACTTATTATGAAAATAGGATAAGATTGTGGGCATTCAGTCGTTTATCTAAACCTGACTTTGTGGTGTCTAGGCTAGACAAGTGAGAAAGGTAACTTTAAAAGGCCCGTCTTACGGTGATTCGTGAGCGGATCCCTCCTTTCTTCACTTGTACTTACCAGGCCACAATTGGCGGTGAACAGGCAATTTGAGGTATCTCACAACTTGTCGCTTTGGACCAGTTAGGAGCAGTCTAGTTGACTTAGAAGACCCTAGAACATAGAATACGGGAAATTTGACAACTTTACAAATAAATACCATTTACTTCATAAAACCGTTTTCTAAAGGATTTAGTATTTATACAATCTTTGCAAAGCGCCGCTACAACCCATTTTGGGGAACCCATTCGGGATGGTGCGGATTATCGCACATCCTCGGGCTTAGTAGTGCGAGATTCAGACCTCCGTAAGGAGCATTCGGTCTCGAAAGATTTAAAATACGATATCTTAAGAAAATGATATTTCTAGAATATTATAGATATATACAAAAACTATTTTCATATAAATATATGTATATGTAACATAAACATATCTATTTTTGAAGTATTATAAATATTCCACCTTTTCTAAAATATCACAAGAATCAATTTTACAATAAAATACCATGAATTCCATACAAATCAATATTACAAATAAATACCTTTATTTTTGAAATTAGGATATTTTCATTAAAAATATCACAATATAAAAGACACATTCATTACAACTCTAAAGACGAATAATAAATGCTTGGGGTGTATTTTGAAAAGTATATAAAAATATTTTTACATAAAACCCCCTCAAGTTCGATAATTTACCCTAAGGATCCTAATAAATATAGGTAAGCGGGACCAATCTCTTGAGCCTCAGGGAGCCGAAGAAGTGGGTGCTTGCCTATCTATGGTAGACAACTTAACAACGGTGTTATCAATACGGTAATCGTCTTTTAAAAAAAAGACACGAAAGGTTACCGATAACATCAAAACAATCAGGACTTCAATTTACTTTTCTAACTGTCTGACTCAGATGAGTCTCGTTATAATCTGACTTGAATATGATTCAAGTACAATTTACAATTTACAATCTACAAATTACAATCTATAATATTACAATTCAACATGAATACAACTTGACTGAACCAAACCATGGATATACATTCCATTTATATGGTTCTCCAGTTACTCCATTTACATGATTCTACGGTTACATCCGTTTACTGATATCATGATTTCGGTCAGTCATCCAATTATACAATCAATACAATTTACAATACAATACAATACAAACAAGACACTACGGGGTTTAAAGGGTAGATTGGTACGAAATGTGTTAAAAGTGGCATGAGACTGTAAGACTTAATACACCTAACATGAATCCAGTTGCTGTTGTACCGTGGCACAAACGGTTCCTTGTACTATACTTGCCTCTAGTCTCTTGCATATAGAGACTCCTATCGTATACACTGGCATCCTTCTGTACCAAGCTACAAATAACAGCGTTAACACAACATTACAACAATATAATACAACTTTAAAATATACCTTCTTATTCTGTCTATTCTACTTTCCTCTTATCTTTGGGACTTACCGAGCGACCTGTTCGCTGACGACATTCTATTTCTTTTTTCTTTGAATGTCGTCAGGTGATTTGGACCCGTCAGAGATCGAGCCAACTGCAGAAGATTTGGATCAGTACAGCGAAGACCCTGAGCTCTAGACATTGTACATTTTCTATTCAGTACCTTTAATTTCCTGTCATGCCATTGTTTAGGCATCGCTTTTATTTCAGTTGTATTTCCTTTTCATGCATTATACAATAGAATGTTAATAAATAAGTTGTTGTTCAGTTTATATATCTTGTCTCTTGTGTATTTACTTTATATTGCTTAGATACGCTTAGCGTATTTACTTCACAGTAAATATATAGCGGTCTCGTCGCGTCCCCTTCGCCGTATACTGGGAAGCGGGGCGTGACAATATATATATATATATATATATATATATATATTAAGAAAAGAAAATAATTAGTGAGCAATAATATTAGTTAATATATAATTATATCAAATATAAATTTATATATCATATTATTAAATCAACACTTGATTCAATAATCCGGTTATATCACATATAACCGACTAATATCATTTATATGTACATTATCAAATCAACACTTGATTTAATAATCCGGTTATATCACATATAATCTGACCGATAACAAATGTCGCCGGATTAGAATACGGGCTCCCACACATATCAGCATATGTGCCCTATTTCGTTTCGCTTGAACTATGAAACTTCTGTGTGGGACTCTAAAGACTCGTCAATATACCAGCAGTAGGTAATGATCATATCGGTTACCCACAAGCCGTCAGCAGTACTAGCTGGACGTAACATCTACTCAGGTATTGAGCGAATAGAAGATCAACAAGCAATCTTGTCCAAACTCACATGAAGCCTATAAGTAACACTTACCGTACAGTCCGGTCTCTTCGTCTGATATGTCGCATATCGAGTTTAGGGATGGAATCGTCAAACCCCAGTAATTTGATAAGCCATGCCGATGCATGGATAATAACGGTTCGAGAAACTACTGATAACACTTACCAGAAAATCTCATCAGCCCTGGCCAGGGACTTACTGTTATAGCCAATCTAGTATAGCGCAACATCAACTCCCTATACCGGGAGAGACGAAACCCCTCCTGTCGCTCACTGTCTCTATGTGACTCGGGACTGTACCCAAAATCCACCTGTTTACACGACTCCTTTAAGCCGTGGTAGGGAGGAAATCAAAGCACAGTGGGAACCACACAAGACACTATGACGATCTCGGGTCTACAGACTAACCTGTACCAGTGTCACCAGAGAACTGCTATTTGACGATAGGTATGGTACCATTTAGGAGTTCTCGGCGAGTCCTGTTCGGTGTACCTGTTTACCGCCGAAAACCGGGAAGACGCATTGTCTTGCCTGAATTTGGGGGCAGATGCTATTTGGTGTTATCCGTCCACCTCTCCGAAGATGCCGAGTTAATTTATGACACCATGCATCGAAGGTTTAAACGGATACGGCCGATGTAGCAGACTTCGTCAGATTCCCCCTCATTTGACGGGGTTTTGATTGTGGGGACGCTCTTCCCTTCAGGCGCAAGCCCCTGCAGTTAATTACGCTACCGCATCGCGGTAACAACTTTCTCCTTCTCCAGATGGTCACTTCATGTCGTGGGTGTTTATTTTGTTTGTGGTTGCCCGTGGATTGTATACGGAGACTAATTTACGTTGTCGCCCGTAGGACGTGGATTAGTCCAAATCCGTATCTTTTTAGATTTGGGTTTGGGGGTTGGGTTTAAGGATACGTTAGTCTCATTTGAGACTAAGATCAACTTAAACGTGTGTTAAGGATACATTAGTCTAATTTCTAGACTAAGATCAACTTAACAGGATCATTTAGATCCAACAAGAGAGCATTTGGGCTCTATTGTTTAGTTTAGTGACATTTCGGTCGATTTCCAGTTTAGGGACATAGTGGTCCATCGTTAGTTTAAAGACATTCCGGTCAAGGTTAAGGACATCATAGTCCGTGAGTTAAAGACCTCACAGTCAAGGTTAAGGACATCATAGTCCGTGAGTTTAAAGACCTCACAGTCAAGGTTAAGAACATCATAGTCCGTGAGTTTAAGGACCTCACAGTCAAGGTTAGGGACATCATAGTCTGTGAGTTTAAAGACCTCACAGTCAAAGTTAAGGACATCATAGTCCATGAGTTTAAAGACCTCACAGTCAAGGTTAAGGACATCATAGTCCGTGAGTTTAAAGACCTCACAGTCAAGGTTAAGGACATCATAGTCCATGAGTTTAAAGACCCCACAGTCCGTAGTTTAGAGACGTCATAGTCTGTGAGATGTGTGGTTGTTGGGACCCGTCACCTCTTTGAAGACGTTGAGGAATTACAATGACAAATATCAAAGGAGTGAAGAGGTGTACCCTTGAACCAAGGTTGCTTGGGGATCTGTAGTCCAATTTGGAACTAAGATCAAATAATTAGATTATGAGCACATTGGCTCAGTTAAATCTGAATTGAGGACTTATGGCCTGTTTGGGCTAAGTCCAATTAGATTAGAAATATTGGCTCTTTGTTGGACCATTAAACATTTGTCTGGATTCAAGCCCACATTATTTAGCAATGCTAAACATTTTCATTTTTGATTTCCTCAATTTTGAGATTCATTTGGAGGAGGGACTTTTGTCTCTGGAAAATTAGCCAATTTGGCTAAAAGTAGTGGCTAAAAGTAGTGTCAAACACTAAAGAACAACAGTGTTAAACACTGGAAATATAGAATCCCAAATTAGTGTTAAACACTAGAAAATAACAGTGTTAAACACTAATCAGTGTTAAACACTAAAAGATAATCAGTGTTAAACACTGGGAATAAAGCTCTCGAATTAGTGTTAAACACTAAAGAAAAAGGGGTCACGTGTGGACACGTGAGGACGCCCAAAGGTGGGACCGGATTCCTTTTCTTTGTTCTGCAATTAAGTGTTAAACACTTTTTATATTTTTGTTTTGAGCATCACGTGTTGGCACGTGATGGTCATCTGTGCGCTGACTGTTAAAGCGTTTGCTAAGGGGTCATGTGGTAACACGTGACAGCGCCCAAAGCTTAGATTTCCCTTGCTTTTATTCCCTTTGTTTTAGAGGTCACGTGAGGCATTGCCTCAAAGCCTTTTCCTTTTTATTTTTGGGGATCTCTTCAGGGGCCACGTGGGGACACGTAACCTTAGTTCTTTTCATGCACAGAGATCTTTTAAGTCTCCTTATTTTATTTTGAGAATTAAATTCTCTGTAGGGTTAAACCCTAATTTCTTTTAGAGGAATTAAATTCCCATATATTTAAAAGAATTAAATTCTTATATAGGGTTAAACCCTAGTTCTGTCTTGGAGGAATTAAATTCCTATGATTTTGGGAGAATTGAATTCTCATGCAGGGTTGAACCCTAATTTTATTTGGAGAAATTAAATTTCTATAACTTTGGGAGAATTAAATTCTCATATAGGGTTACACCCTAGTTTTATCTTGGGAGAATTAAATTCTCTAAACTCAATTCCCCCTCTAAGTTTCGGATCTGCATGGCAGGATCTCAACCCGATGAGAATTAAATTCTCAACTTATGGGGAGATGTGCTCTTTGCAGATCTTCAACCAGAGGAAGAACTAAGTTCTTTATGCAGAAGAGTTAAACTCTTAGATTTTGAGAATTAAATTCTCTGTTTGAAGTTTTGATTCCCTTTCTTTTCTCACCAAGGGTTTTCTTTGCTGAGAATTAAATTCTCCTTTCTTTTCTCTCTGAATTTTCAAGATGCCCCAAAATTCTATATCCTTCTTCTCTTCTTGGCTCCTATTTATAGGAGAAGGAAAAGAATCAATTTGTTTAGTAAATCTTTCATTGAAGGATTTTGTTTGTTTTCATAATTGATATGAGCCTTTAGATCATTAAGTGAATTTTATTCACCGTTGGATTTTAAATCCAAAGATATTCTGTTTGTTATTTCTGGTGAGATTTTCAGGGAAATCTTTCCATGTCTAAAATCTTTCCATAAATTGGTGATTTTTAATCACCCTTGGATCTTTAATCCAACGGTCCCAATAATCCTTTTCCATTTGGAAAGATTTAGAAGCTTTTAGAATTTTAATTCTATTAACTGTAAGGCTTTCGGAGCTAGTCACGTGCTGACACGTGACCCTTGGTCACGTGTGAGCACGTGACTCCCAATTGAGTCCTTTTCTCAGCGTTTACTTACGCTTCAGTTTTAACCATCACGTGTCAACACGTGACCATTGGTCACGTGTGAGCACGTGACACCTCATTGAGCTATTTCCTTCAGACATTTGTTATTTTAATTCTGTTTTAATTGTGATGTGTCAACACGTGACCACTGGTCACGTGTGAGCACGTAATACCTCATTGAGGTAATTCCTGATTTTTTAATCAGGAAACAAATGCCCCCACAGCGTTGCTCTCACGTGTCTGCACGTGAGTGCAACGCTGTCACTTTTATGACCGTTGGATCCATCTAGGGAAACAGGGAGATGAAGCGTTTCCATCACATCCTATAAATGCAGTGGTCTCTTCAAAAGCGCCTCCACTCTTTCATCTTCCTCCTTTGCTAACTTTTTCCCTTTTGAGAATTTAATTCTCGTTCCCAGAGCTTAGTTCTCTGCCTTGAAAATTTTTTAGAGTTTAACTCTGTTGAAAGATTTCCTTTTCTTTAGGTAATAATCTTGAACGAACGAAGAATTTTCACAGAAATCACCACGGGATTTTAAATCCATACCAAGGGTTTTCCCTCTTAACAAGAACCCATTTTTAAGTTCTTTAAATTAAAGAGAAAACTATTCAATCTTTCATCAATGGACCCTTTCGGGTTTCTCTGATCTTCAGGGGGCTTCTTGGGGTCTTTCTGCCCTGATTTGTCTTTCTGTAACCAAGAAGAAGAGGTTTGCATTGCTGCTTTCTCCCTAGGGAATGTACAGAGTTGCTTGAAATCTATTGTTCATCTAGACAAGTATTCTTCTTGATTGGATTATTCATTAAATTCTCATGATCTTTATTTCAGATACTATGAATGCCCATTTGTATGATCTTGATGAAATCATTTCTTACGGAGATATTCGTGCACTGGGACGCAGCCAGAACCAGGAGCTCACCAACGCTCAGCGTGCTGAGATCATGAGCCGCTTTGACGAGTACAACGGTCGACTACTCCCTCGTCGCTCTTCTCTTTTGAAACTTATCGTGAGGGCGATTTGGGAGGCGCTCCCTATATTCTGTACCGGCGTACCTCTTAGAGCATTGGATGCCGCCGAGGATAAAGTGCATTCGGTGTATCTGATGATCCTAATTTCGAAGAGAAGGCGATACCATCTTATTGATCTCCTGCATCAGGATTTTCAACAGTCGGCCATACTTGCTGCCTATCGGAGGGTGGAGGACATCCGTGAGGATCCCGACGCTTGTGATCGCGAAAGAACGCATACTGGGATGGTTTGAAATGCCTGGAAGATTCTGGACAAAGTCACTTTTGAGTTCCTCAATCCATGCCCTGGATCTGAGGTCCTGCCATTGTAATTGTTTTCTCTTACTTTTTTTAATGAATTTTCAAAATATGAATGCTAAGTCTTTCCTTCCCCTTTCGTGTTTGCATGCCTCCTTTATGAAATTTTGTCATATTGTTGTTGTTGCTCACATGTTTTGCATGTGAGACACTGTTGGGGATTTTGATCTCACATCGGCATCCACTTACGTGTTATTCACGCGTGACACGATTTCAATTCTCGGTATATGCCAAGGTGTGTGATCACGTGTCTTGTGCGTGGTGCTCTATTGATGGGATTGTTTAATTTTTCATGCCATATTTTCTGTGCACAGCATTAGATGCAGAAAAGGAGCCTTGGGAATTGTCACGCCCCGCTTCCCAGAGTACGCTAAGATAGGCACGTGACATAGCCAACCATGCTACCTGTGGATAGAAAAATCCTCCCACAGTCACATTACGGCTGTAAAGATATCAAGAACATGAAAGTAAACTAAACTATCTAGTACATGTCCATGAGCCAGAATAAATGAGTCAAGAAATAATATAGTATGCTGAAGCAAAAGATCAAATAACACCTGGAAAGTAAAACTGGATACCAACAGGATCCCTACCGCTCGGTCTAACAGCGACAATACTCCTGATCATTCTGCAACAAAGGTAGAGGATCTGGGCCATGCAAAACCCAGACGTCAGCGCGTCATAACATCAAACAATAATATAAACAGGGTAGCAAGACATGCAAGTATGATCATAAAAGGTAAAGCAAGTGTAACAGCAATATAAATCAGGGCAGTGAAAGGTAGTGTGCAGTGAGTAATCTAAACTGGTCTAATGGGTTAACCACTCTCCAGTCTTTGAAATCAATTTGATGAATCATCGATGTAACTCAATAGTATCCCGTGCGTGCCCGGGATCACGGTGAAGATTCTCGGGCTGAAACCGAGACATGCCGCTAGGCACTAAAGGAAAAGGGTAACGATGAATGATGTCCATGGCATCATCCCAAGGCTGGCCTAGCCTCTAAAAAGGTAGTGGATAACGATGGATGATGTCAGCATCATCATCCCAAGGCTGGCCTAGCCTCTAAAACTGATCAGTAAAGATAGCGAACTGTCGAGTTACAAGTCAGGTTTCATCATTGACTTCCCCATACCCCTAGGTTATATGTATTCAAGTCAGGTATTAAATAATCTAGAGCTAATGCCAGCACAGGATCAGGCAGGTACAGGTTTGTCTGGATAGACAACAGGAACTGTCCGTAAGGACAACAGGTCAGGTTTGTTGGCATTAGACACAGATCAGGTAACAGGTAAAGCCATGGTACATCAGGTCAAGTCAAGTAATGTATATAGGCGCCATGTCATGTCAAGAGTTGCACGGTACCATGTCGTGTCAAGTAGTAGGTGTAACAAGTATGTCAGGGTGCACAAGATGTCAAGTGGGTGCTCATAATCAAACTAGCATAAGCATGGGTATACAAAACAAGCATGGGTACTAATAGAACAATAAACTGGAACATGTAATATGATATGCAAATAGGTACAGATTAAACTATATGGATGTACGGTTATCGATTAGAGTTAGGGTTATGGTTCCAACATTAAGTATCATACACTTAAATGAATATGGAATATTAAAATCACATTAACATGTATTAAATGACCTATTGATGAAATTATATGTAAAAAAATAGGTTAGGTGGATGCAAACGGGTGTCCGATAGGGTAGAAACTATTGAAAGGTACTGTGGGCTATGTAGACAATTATTATGTGATTTAAACATGGATGGGGGTCCTATGTACGGTAAACTAAAATGCAACGGTTATGTTTCAAGTTCTGAATCTAAAAGATATAGACGGAACATCGAACTGTTAAATTGGAACACGTGACTTTAGATTCGATCTATAGGTTTAATATGCAAATAAATTGTTATAAAATCATATAGATAGAATGTAGCAAGTTTTACTTGCCTCAACGGATCGTGATACTGGTATACGAAACATCACACGTCGGCGGGGAAAGTCACGACGCACGCACGGTACACGGAACGAATCCACACAACGCACAATGGGCTCACACGGGTCAGGTATCCTCGCTGGATTGTCGGGGTCGTCGACGGCACGGCCGGATTTCGGCAACCCAAAACGACAGTAAATAAATCAAGAATGAAATGTGAAAACAAGTGAAGAAGAGAAGAAGAAGAAGAAGATCTTATGGTGGTTAGGCATCCTGGGATTCCAGGGAAATCGGCAATGGGCGATAACGACAGGGTTTGCCGGCGTGGGGGTTTTCCGGCGAAGGGCAGTGGGTTTCTTGGGTGCTGTTGTGGTCGTAGGGTTTTGTGCAGGGGAAAGCCTCGGGCTCTGGCGAGTAGGAGAGAGGAGAGGGGGAGAAGGTGGTGGCGAGGACGAGGGCGTGAGGTCGATGGTGAGACGAGCTCCAGCGAGGAGGTGCGCAGGCACGGTTGGCAGCGAGGTCGGGGTGATGGTTTGCAGTCGGGGAAAGAGAGGAAAGATAGGAAGGTGAGAAGGAGAAGAGGAAAGGTGGTGAGGGTGGTGACGAGGCCGACGAGTGAGATCGGCGGCGAGGGGCGTGCAGACGAGGGTAAGGTGAAGGCTGTGGGGGTTTGGTGATGGGTTGTGGGGAGTTGCAGGTGGTGGTGGTGATGAATGGAAATGGAGGAGAAGGTCGAGGGTGAGATTGGGATGAAGGCGAGGGTGGTAGCGAGCTCCGGCGGCGACCGCGAGCGTCGGGCATGGGTAAAGGCGAGGAGGCGGGAAAACGGCAACAAAGAAATAAAAGGAAGAAGATGATGAGAGAGGCAACGTGGGTTTTAGGTTTTCAAAAAAAAGAATACATAATTACGTAGGGGAAGAGAGAGAAGGTCAGAAGGAAGCGAGAGAGAGAGATCTGCTAACTAAGATTTTATTAAAAAAATATAAAATATATTTGTTAGTTGAAAGTTTGTTAATCAGTTTGAAATATTAGAAATATAATATTATAATATTAGTCTATTTTGAGATTTGGCAAAATATGAACTTACTCCAAAACATGCCCGGGTCGGGTCTAAAAATCCGGTTTTAAAATATGAAAAATATATGCGACTTCCAAATTTCAAAATGAAAGCCCAGTTAAAGAAAATGCATACCCCCAAGAATGGATGCACGTACGTGCGCGTAGCCATCCAAAAACGTCTGTTTCACTGAACGGGACGAGAACAAGATGTGCGGGTATCATGCAGGTTATGAAATGAAATTTTAAATTATTTTCTGTGACCTAAAATGTTATATGATAAAAATGCGATACTAGATAAAATACCAGTTTGTACTAAACATGGTATGCACGTGTCCATGCAACAAGTCAAGGTAATCTATACATAAGAATCAAACAAGTTCAAGCAAGCGGGTCGGGTCGAATGCAATGTAGAGTGTAAAAATACCATTCGCACCCAAAATACGATAAATCAAGAAAATACCATGAATAAAGAAATACGAGAACTGAAATTGGTATAAATGAACTCGGGTGTTACATTATACCCAACTACAAAAAGAATTTCGTCCTCGAAATTCCAAGAATAAGAAAGGATAAACAATCAAGAAACTACAAGAATAGATAGGGAAACTTCTGCCGGATTTCATCTTCTCATTCCCAAGTTGACTCTCCATGTGAGCGATTACCCCAAGAAACAAGTACAAGAGGGATAACTTTATTCTTAAAAACCTTTTCCCTTCGATCCAAAATCGACATCGGTCGCTCCTCGAAAGTCAAATCTTCTCGTACAGTCAGCTCTGAATGATCCAACACATGTGTTTCGTCTCGAACATACCTACGGAGTTGAGATACGTGAAACACATCATGAACATTCGCCAATGATTGCGGTAACGCCAATCGATACGCTACCTCACCAACACACTCTAAAATCTCATAAGGTCCGACGAATCGAGGACTGAGCTTTCCTCGACTTCCAAAACGAATCACCCCTCTAGTCGGTGATATCTTCAAGAATACCAAATCACCCACGGCGAACTCTAGAGGTCTTCTAGACGTATCTGCCTAACTCTTCTGTCGGTCTTGTGCTGCTTTCATATGATTCCGGATAGCGTTAACTTTCTCAACTGTCTGCACAACCAACTCTGGTCCCAACAATCTTCATTCACAGACATCGTCCCAACAAACAGGCGAACGACACTTGCGACCATACAAAGCTTCGAATGGAGCCATCTGAATAGTCGCCTGGAAACTGTTGTTGTAAGAAAACTCCACTAAACGTAAATGATCCTCCCATGAACCCTTGAAGTCCAACATGCAAGCTCTCAACATATCTTCAAGAGTTTGGATCGTTCTCTCCGACTGGCCATCTGTTTGAGGATGATAAGCTATGCTAAACTTCAATCGAGTCCCCAACTTTCCTGTAAGCTCCTCCAAAAGTGTGTTAAGAAACGAGTGTCACGGTCAGACACGATACTCACATACTCCATGCAATCTCACAATCTTCTGCATGTACCGTTTTGCCAAAGTTTCTGTTGATTGACCAACTCGAAAATGAATTAAATGAGCTGCCTTGGTCAAACGATCAACAATCACCCAAACTGCATTGTTGCCCTTTGGACTCCGCGGTATAGCTGTCATGAAGTCCATGGTTATATGTTCCCACTTTCATTGAGGAATCGGAAGTGGTTGCAATAAACCAGCAACCCGTTGATGTTCAGCCTTAACTTGCTGACACACCAAGCACTTTGCTACAAAGCGGGCAATCTCCTGTTTCATGCCTTCCCACCAGAAATATTGTCGTAGATCTCGGTACATCTTTGTGTCTCCTGGATGTACGGAATATGCGGAACTATGCGCCTCCTTCATAACTTCTTCGCGGATGTCTCCCTTTGGCACACGCAAACAACTACCATATCGCAACGAACCATCTTCATGAACCAATAAATCCATTCGAAGTCCAGCTTCAACCTGTTCTCGAAACTTCTGCAATCTTGGGTTCCGCAATTGCGTTGCTTTAATATTCCCGATCAACGACGACTGTACTTGCAGCTGCATTAACTGTCCTGAAGAATGCGGTAGCACGACTTTCAAATCGGATCTCCGAAAGTCTTCAACAAGTTCCTTCTGTGCAGTCAACATCTGAATTGCTGGCAACCGACTAAGCGCATCCGGCACAACAACGACTTTCCCTGGATGGTATTCAAGATCAAGATCGTAGTCAGCCATCAGCTCCAACCATTTACGCTGCCTCATAATAAGATCCTTCTGTGTGAACACATACTCCAGGCTTTTGTGATCGGTAAATACTTTGACCTTTTTTGCCCAATAAGTAGTGTCTCCAAATCTTCAAAGCGAAAATCACAGCTGCTAGCTCCAAGTCATGAGTTTGGTAATTCTTCTCATGGGTCTTCAACTGTCTCGATGCGTAAGCTATAACCTTCCCATGCTGCATCAAAACACATCCCAGACCTTTCCCAGATGCGTCGCTGTGAATCACCAATTCTCCGGAACCGTCTGGTACGGTTAAAATAGGTGTGGTTATCAACCTCTGCTTCAACGCCTCCAAAGTTGACGCATACCTATCCGTCAACACAAATGGTACCTCCTTGCGCGTAAGCTTAGCCAATGGCTCCGCTAGACGAGTAAGGTTCTCCACGAACCTTCTGCAATACCCGACAAGTCCAAGAAAGCTTCTTATCTCCGCAACATTCTTCGGAATCGGCCAATCTCGAACTGCTGCAATCTTCTCGAGTTCAACGGCGATTCCATCACCGGATACGACGAGCCCAAAAACTTTGCTTCTTCAAGATAAAACTCACACTTGCTCATCTTTGCATACAATCTTTCTTGCCTCAATGTCTGAAGTGCGATCTTCAAGTGTTCTGCATGCTCTTCAATACTCCTTTGAGTAGACCAGAATATCATCAACGAACACTACTATAAACTAGTCCAAGAATGGTGAAAAGATTCGGTTCATCAAGCCCATAAATATCGCCGATGCATTCGTTACTCCGAAGGGCATCACTAAGTACTCATAATGTCCATACCGAGTTCGGAACGCCGTCTTGCAAATATCTTCTATTTTCACTCGGACATGATGATATCCGGATCGCAAATCCAGCTTCGAGAATACCCTCACGCCACTAAGCTGCTCAAATAATTCGCCAATACGAGGGATCGGGTACTTGTTCTTAATAGTCACCCGGTTTAATTCTCGATAATCGATGCACATTCTCCTTGTGCCATCTTTCTTCTTGACTAGAGGAACTGGAGCTCCCCAAGACGAGTTATTGCTTCGAATCCAACCCTTCTCAAGTAATTCAGTAACCTGCTTCTTAACTTCTTCCAACTCCACTGGTGCCATTGGATAGTACGTCTTTGAGATTGGCGATGCACCAGGAACAAGATTAATCGCAAACTCCACATCTCGTTTTGCGGTAAACCCGAGGTATCTTCGAACACGTCCATGAATTCTCGAACTAAAGTCGGCGCTTCTTTCTTATCAACTTCCATCAACGAAAGAACATTGTTTGTCGGCCTAGCCCTAAACTCAACTGGCCCGATAGAATCGCTTCCTCCAGCAAAACAAGCTCCGGATGTCCGGAAATATGGAGAATCGCCTTCCTTTCCTTACAATCAATATGAGCGTGGAATGTGACATGAAAATCCATTCCCAAGATAACAACAAACAAAGGGATGCACCAGAATTGAATAATTCTAATGCGAGGAAAACATGAACAAGAAAATTACCGAGATGACTTCATCCGAAGTCAAGATACTGAAGAGGATTAAGCACGGTAAACATGATTCAAGCTGGCGATACAACAATAATTGGTAAGCAATGAAACCGAGAGAAGAAAGGTAATATAACGATCATGAAACAAGGAAATGAATCAAAACTAGAATTCCAAGTTACTTAAATAGAGTACCGCATTGTAACCATGCTGCAGTTCATGGGTACAATTACATAACTCCACTCAAGTCGTCCAAATCCTAGTATCCGAATCAAGGAACGGGGAGAAACAATGGTGAACCAAAAAGGTTTCAAGCCGAGATGCAAAGTGGTTTGCATATCGTCAAGAAAAGGATCAAGAGATAGATATGATTCAAGAATCGTGATAACAATGTGGCAGGACATGCTCCTAGTTACGAGTATTCTGATTAGTGTATTGGGTCCAATACCCAACTACAAAAGAATCAAACTCGATTAACCTATATCCTATGTCTCTGATACCAAAAGAACCATGTCACGCCCTGCTTCCCAGAGTACGCTAAGATAGGCACGTGACATAGCCAACCATGCTACCTGTGGATAGGAAAATCCTCCCACAGTCACATTACGGCTGTAGAGATATCAAGAACAGGAAAGTAAACTAAACTATCTAGTACATGTCCATGAGCCAGAATAAATGAGTCAAAAAATAATATAGTATGCGGAAGCAAAAGATCAAATAACACCTGGAAAGTAAGACTGGATACCAACAGGATCCCTACCGCTCGGTCTAACAGCGGCAATACTCCTGATCAGTCTGCAACAAAGGTAGAGGATCTGGGCCATGCAAAACCCAGACGTCAGCGCGTCATAACATCAAACAATAATATATAAACAGGGTAGCAAGACATGCAAGTATGATCATAAAAGGTAAAGCAGGTGTAACAGCAATATAAATCAGGGCAGTGAAAGGTAGTATGCAGTGAGTAATCTAAACTGGTCTAATGGGTTAACTACTCTCAAGTCTTTGAAATCAATTTGATGAATCATCGATGTAACTCAATAGTATCCCGTGCGTGCCCGGGATCACGGTGAAGATTCTCGGGCTGAAACCGAGACATGCCGCTAGGCACTAAAGGAAAAGGGTAACGATGAATGATGTCCATGGCATCATCCCAAGGCTGGCCTAGCCTCTAAAAAGGTAGTGGATAACGATGGATGATGTCAGCAGCATCATCCCAAGGCTGGCCTAGCCTCTAAAACTGATCAGTAAAGGTAGCGAACTGTCGAGTTACAAGTCAGGTTTCATCATTGACTTCCCCATACCCCCAGGTTATATGTATTCAAGTCAGGTATTAAATAATCTAGAGCTAATGCCAACACAGGATCAGGCAGGTACAGGTTTGTCTGGATAGACAACGGAACTGTCCGTAAGGACAACGGGTCAGGTTTGTTGGCATTAGACATAGATCAGGTAACAGGTAAAGCCATGGTACATCAGGTCAGGTCAAGTAATGTATATAGGTATCATGTCATGTCAAGAGTTGCACGGTACAATGTCGTGTCAAGTAGTAGGTGTAATATGTCATGTCAGGGTGCACAAGATGTCAAGTGGGTGCTCATAATCAAACTAGCATAAGCATGGGTATACAAAACAAGCATGGGTACTAATAGAACAATAAACTGGAACATGTAATATGATATGCAAATAGGTACAGATTAAACTATATGGATGTACGGTTATCGATTAGAGTTAGGGTTATGGTTCCAACATTAAGTATCATACACTTAAATGAATATGGAATATTAAAATCATATTAACATGTATTAAATGACCTATTGATGAAATTATATATAAAAAAATAGGTTAGGTGGATGCAAACGGGTGTCCGATAGGATAGAAACTATTAAAAGGTACTGTGGGCTATGCAGACAATTATTATGTGATTTAAACATGGATGGGAGTTCTATGTATGGTAAACTAAAATGCAACGGTTATGTTTCAAGTTCTGAATCTAAACGATATAGACGGAACGTCGAACTGTTAAATTGGAACACGTGACTTTAGATTCGATCTATAGGTTTAATATGCAAATAAATTGTTATAAAATCATATCGATAGCATGTAGCAAGTTTTGCTTGCCTCGACGGATCGCGATACTGGTATACGGAACGTCACACATCGGCGGGGAAAGTCGCGACGCGTGCACGGTACACGGAACGAATCCACACAACGCACAATGGGCTCACACGGGTCAGGTATCCTCGCTGGATTGTCGGGGTCGTCGACGGCACGGCCGGATTCCGGCAACCCAAAACGACAGTGAATAAATCAAGAATGAAATGCGAAAAGAAGTGAAGAAGAGAAGAAGAAGATCTTACGGTGGTTAGGCGTCCTGGGATTCCAGGGAAGTCAGCAAGGGGCGATGACGACGGGGTTTGCCGGCGTGGGGGGTTTCCGGCGAAGGGCAGTGGGTTTCTTGGGTGCTGTTGTGGTCGTAGGGTTTTGTGCAGGGGAAAGCCTCGGGTTCTGGGGAGTAGGAGAGAGGAGAAGGGGAGAAGGTGGTGGCGAGGACGAGGGCGTGAGGTCGATGGTGAGACGGGCTCCGGCGAGGAGGTGCGAAGGCACGGTTGGCAGCGAGTTCGGGGTGATGGTTTGTAGTCGGGGAAAGAGAGGAAAGATAGGAAGGTGAGAAGGAGAAGAGGAAAAGTGGTGAGGGTGGTTACGAGGCCGACGAGTGAGATCGGCGGCGAGGGGCGTGCAGACGAGGGTAAGGTGAAGGCTGTAGGGGTTCGGTGATGGGTTGTGGGGAGTTTCAGGTGGTGGTGGTGATGAAGGGAAATGGAGGAGAAGGTCGAGGGTGAGATTGGGATGAAGGCGAGGGTCGTAGCGAGCTCCGGCGGCGACCGCGAGCATCAGGCATGGGTAAAGGCGAGGAGGCGGGAAAAACGGCAACAGAGAAATAAAAGGAAGAAGATGATGAGAGAGGCGACGTGGGTTTTAGGTTTTCAAAAAAAAGAATACATAATTACGTAGGGGAAGAGAGAGAAGGTTAGTAGGAAGCGAAAGAGAGATAGAGATAGTGGAGAGAGAGAGATCTGCTAACTAAGATTTTATTAAAAAAAATATAAAATATATTTGTTAGTTGAAAGTTTGTTAATCAGTTTGAAATATTAGAAATATAATATTATAATATTAGTCCGTTTTGAGATTTGGCAAAATATGAACTTACTCCAAAATATGCCCGGGTCGGGTCTAAAAATCCGGTTTTAAAATATGAAAAATATATGCAACTTCCAAATTTCAAAATGAAATCCCAGTTAAAGAAAATGCATACCCCCAAGAATGGATGCACGTACGTGCGCGTATTCACTGAACGGGACGAGAACAAGATGTGCGGATGCTACCACGGGGTTAGGGTATCATGCAGGTTATGAAATGCAATTTTAAATTATTTTCTGTGACCTAAAATGTTATATGATAAAAATGCGATACCTGATAAAATACCATTATGTACTAAACATGAGATGCACGTGTCCATGCAATAAGTCAAGGTAATCTATAAATAAGAATCAAACAAGTTCAAGCAAGCGGGTCGGGTCGAATGCAATGTAGAGTGTAAAAATACCATTCGCACCCAAAATACGATAAATCAAGAAAATACCACGAATAAAGAAATACGAGAACTGGAATTGGTATAAATGAACTCGGGTGTTACAGGAATAGTTCTATCTCCGTTATTTCCAATGCCTTCCCTTTTATGGGCCTTGGAAATAGTCCCATCATGCAGAATCTCCCGTGTACAGCATTTAATGCTCTTCTTTATAACCTGATGCCATTGTCTTCTTTTTCTCTTCACAGAGAAATCTATTCACAATTTAGTGTGGTTTATCTTGAGGAAACAACTGAGTGTCATGGCCTGCAACCGCCCCCATGCTCGTCGACCTGAAGACTTCTATATTTTTTTTTACTCTTCCTTTGTGCATACTTCTGAATAAGAGTATATATATATTTTTTTGTTCTTTCACGAATTGTACTTTGTATCCATTTTGGTTCATGAATAAAAGACATATTTCTTTTTCACGATGGTGTATCTCTTTGACTGAATGTATTCTGTGGAGGGTCTATCTCAATTTCTCTGCAGGAAAACGATGGCTTAGGATTCAGGGTTAAGGTCTGCCTCCTAAGACTTTTCAACTTTATGAGCCGTGAGGGTCTCATAAAGAGTTTTTCTCCTTACAGGTCGAGAGGATCCCGTAGGTGTAATTTCTCCTTAAGAATCGTGAGGATTTCTAAGTGCGTTTTCTCTTGAGAGTCGTAAAGATCTCACAGGAGAATTTTCCCTCTTACAAGTCGAGAGGACACATAAGCGGTTGTTTCCCTCCTTGTCGATGTTCGACTTCGGAGAGTGTGGCCTACAGATAGTCTATCTTGACCTCCTTGTAGGGCACCGATGGCTTAGGAAACAGGGTTAGGATCTGCCACCTAAGACTTTTCAAATTTATGAGCCGTGAGGGTCTCATAAAGACTTTTCTCCCTACGAGTCGAGAGGATCTCGTAGGTGTATTTTCTTCTTAGGGGTCGTGAGGACTCCTAAGTGTGTTTTCTCTTAAGAGTCGTAAGGATCTTACAAGAGAATTTTCCCTCTTACAAGTCGAGAGGACCCATAAGCGGTTGTTTAGATTCGACTTTGGAGAGTGTGGCCCGTGAATAGTATGCAAAAGTCCATTTTGGACCGACTTGCAGGGCCCCAGTGCTTAGGAAACAGGTTTTTTAATCCCCGCTGCCTAAGGCTTTTCCTCACGAGTCGAGACGAATCGAGCATTTCTCGCAAGAATATCCTAACGTCACAGTTAACCTCTGCTCTTTACGACAGAGGTCCGTTAGGGTCTGTGGTACTAGGGATTTGTCCGTCGTACCGTCGCGTTGGCTGATGTATCCCTCGATAGGCAACCTTGCAGTTCGAGTAGCCTTGCGATTGTTATGTCTCTGATCCCTTCGGGGGCTGGACAAGACGTCTTGAAGCAATCCTCCTAGGCAGTTTGACCGTCGGAAGAGCAAGCGTTAGGAATTTTTCCATGCTTCTTTTTACTTGAGGTTAGGCTCATTTTGGAGAGCCCCGATGAGTCATAACCACTCCGCGCTGGCGTGGGATGATCTCCGATAGTCTTTCAGGTTTTATATGAGTTGCCGTCAAGACCCTGAAGCTAGGAATTTGGCCTTCGCTTCGTTTGTTGGCATTGTGTCTGCTGTATCGAGACGAATGTCACGGTTGTCTCTAGGTTGTTAGTGAACCGTCGAGGTTTGGAACTAGGGATTTTGCCGTGGCTCCGTTGTTTGATTGTCGCGTTTGAATCCTGCTGGAGAAAGAACATTGTGGTGACATCTCGTCTGCTGTATCGAGACGAACGTCGAGGTAGTGACCACTCCGCGCTGATGTGGGATGATCTCCGATAATCTTTCAGGTTTTATATGAGTTACCATCAAGACCCTGAAGCTAGGAATTTGGCCTTTGCTTCGTTTGCTTTGGCGTGTCCGAATCCTGTTGGAGGAAGGACGCCGTAGTGACATCTCGTCTGCTGTATCGATTCGAACGTCGAGGTGGTGACCACTCCGCGCTGATGTCGGATGATCTCCGATAGTCTTTCAGGTTTTATATGAGTTACCGTCAAGACCCTTAAGCTAGGAATTTGGCATTCGCTTCGTTTGCTGGCACTGTGTCTGTTGTATCGAGACGAATGCTGAGGTGAAGCTGGGATTTTGCCGTCACTCCGCTTTGTTTCGACCATGAGGTCTTTTGTTGACGTTGCATCTGCATCCTGCTGGACTGCGGAGGAACTTCGCCGTGGACATCTCATCTGCTGTATCGAGACGAATGCTGAGGTGGAGCTGGGATTTTGCCGTCACTCCGCTTTGTTTCGACCATGGGGTCTTTTGTTAACGTTGCATCTGCATCCTACTGGACTGTGGAGGAACGCCGTCGTTGACATCTCGTCTGCTGTAACGAGACGAATGCTGAGATGGTCTCTAGGTTGTCTGTGCACCGTCGAGATTTGGAACTAAGGACTATGTTGTGGCTCCGTTTGATGGTATAACATCATTGTCCTGCTGGAATGAGGAGGCACACCGTTGTTGGTCTCCAGGCTGTAGATGCGGCCATTGAGATTTGGAACTAGGGACTTTGCCATGGCTCCGTTTCGTTGCGACTCTGAGGTCGGTTGTTGACGTCATGTATGCATCTGGTTGGAGTGAGGAGAAACGTCGTTGGTGATCTCTAAGTTGTCGATATTGACGTCGAGACCCTGAAGCTTGGGATCTTCCTTTGCTTCGTTTGTTGACATTGTGTCTGCAATATTGCGGCAAATGTCGAGATTGTTTCTAGGTTGTCTATGAACCGTCAAGATTTGGCTTCGCTTTCTGATGGAGCTTGTTGGGAAGGTATGGTTCCCTCTTTGTTTGTGTCCTTGGATTGTATACAGGGATCGATGTGATCTCACCTGTAGGGCAAAAAGTTTTATTCTTTCATCATTTTTTTTCATGCTTTCCGCGATGCTCTATCATTCCAGCTTTTTATATCGCGAAAATCACGATTGCCCAATCATTTCGGCTATTTTTCACGGTGCCCGATCATTTCGGCTGTTTTTGTATGCATACATTTTTACTTGCTGATTTCGTTGCAAGTTGCCCCATCATTTCGGCTATTTCGTATGCATGTGTGGCTCGTTGGCTTTTCGCTGCAAGCTTGGAATTAGACACCGATTTTTGCATAAGCATCGCTACAACTTGGATATTGCCAGGAGCGAATCATCATTTGCCTCTGTTGATATCGAACAAAGGTGGCTTAGTAAACAGGGTTAAGATCCTGTCGACTAAGGATTTTGACTTCATGAGCCGTAAGGGTCTCATAAAGGTATTTCTCCCTACGAGTCGTGAGGATCTCGTAGGTAATTTTCTCCTTAAGAATCGTGAGGATTCCTAAGTGCATGTTCTCCTGTAAGTCGTAAGGATGTTATGAGAGAGTTTTCTCCTTATAAATCGAGAGGACTTATAAGGGTTGTTCACCGTGCAGACATATCCCTAGTCACGGATGGGACTTTGTTAGGGAAATGTTTATTCGCGTCCGTGGATTGTATACAAGGGTCAATACTGAACCGCTTGTAGGGCAGTATTGAAGGTTGTAGGGGGCACTTAAGAACAGGTTCAGGTCCCTGTAACTTAAGACTTTTGAATCTTATGAGCCGTGAGGGTCTCATAAGAGGGTTCTCCTTACGAGTCGTGAGGATCTCGCAAGTGTAATTTCTCGTTAGGAGTCGTGGGGATTCCTAAGTGTGTTGCTTCCTTTGTGAGTCGTAAGGATCTCACGCGGGTGGTTTCTCCTCACAAGGTCAAGAGGACCTTGCAAGTGTCTTTTAATGAGATTGCGCCCTTTCAGGTTTTCACAAAACTCGCCGGTAGCCCTGCTGTTTTTACTCACGGAGCCTTTTCGGGTTTTCATCCGTGCCCATTTTGCTTATGGACATACCTTTTTTTGTTTTTTTGTTTTTTTTAACGAGGTTGCGCCCTTTCGGGTTTTCACAAAACTCGCCGGTAGCCCTGCGGTTTTTATTCACGGAGCCCTTTCGGGTTTTCATCCATGCCCATTTTGCTTATGGACATACCTTTTTTTATATATTTTTTTAAACGAGGTTGCGCCCTTTCGGGTTTTCACAAAGCTCGCCGGTAGCCCTGCTGTTTTTACTCACGGAGCCCTTTCGGGTTTTCATCCGTGCCCATTTTGCTTATGGACATACCGTTTTTTTTATCAGCTTCGGGATGCTGCAATCCACCGTAGTTTATCGACATCTTGGTCAATTGCAAGTTTTAGGACATTGCGGTCCATTGTTAGTTTAGGGACATTTCGGTCCGCAGCCAGTTTTAGGACATAGTGGTCCATCGTTGCCATATTTGAGGCGAGTTTCTAGTTTACGGACTTTTCGGTCTATGGTGCTTTCTCTATGAATGAGCACGATGCCTCCGGCATGTCCATCTTTTTCGGAGCATGTGGTTGTGGTGGGTTCACCTTCCAATTTTCAGACAACGTGAATTTGCCTTGCTGGTATTGGTCTTCAACCCAATTTTTGAAGACGTAGCAATCTTCGAGTGGATGGCTCAATACTCGATGGTAGGGGCAGTAATTAGGATTGTTGACGTCGTTTGGTTGCAACGGACATTTTGGGTCCGGCAAATTTATGAGCCTGTTGCGCAATGCCAGCTCGAACAGTCTCCTCGTTTTATCTTGGGGAAACGAGTAAGGACATTCTAGTCTCTCCTCGAGGGATAGGCATAGACGCATAATGTTTTGGCGAACAACCGGCTTTAAGTTGCTCGGCTGTTGTTGAGTATTAGCGACGAAAGTTGCTTTTCCTTTCCCCTTTTCATCCCGAGGATCCGTCTTCGAAGAAGATGGTCTATGATCCATCTGGTCCATTTGAGCCAGCTTGTCGATCAAGGCTTGGAACGTGGTCGGCTTGAAAAACAGCATAAATTGGGAAATGGTTACATGAGGGTCCAGAGTGCCCACGAACATGCCCACCGCCGGCGTTTCTTCGATGCGTTGTTCGCACTTCGACCATAAGTTCCTCCACCGTATTGCGTATTGAACCCATGTTTCACCTAGCCTTACCCTAGCGTTGATCAATACGGTGATCGGGGTGCGCTCGCTGGCGCTTTCAAATCTTTGTGTAAACAGCAGCTCCATCTCTGAAAATGTTTTGACATAGTCGTTCGGAAGTTCAGAGTACCATTCGAATGCCGTTTCTGACAAGCTGCCGACAAATTGGTGAAGTAGCAATTTATCATCACCTCTGGTGTTGCCACATAAAGCCCTGAACTGGGCAACATGCTGGTGGGTATACATGAAATTTGGGGATCGTATATCCCGACGGGTAACTTATTTGGTCTTACCAGCCCGGATAGGGTCGTACAGTCTTGATAACTTGGCTAGCCGCTTCATTCGCCTGGTGAGCTCGTATGTGCTGAGCTATATAATCATCGAGCGCAGCTTTTGAGATGGTCTTCTCTTTGTCTGCTGAAAGAGCCGGAGGAGGGTTTGACGTCTTCGTTCGATCATCTTCAATAATGATCGGAGGGTCTTCAGCTGGAGGATCCGGCTGTAACATTATCCCGACCATGTCTTAGAAGAGAAGCGCCATTCATTTTATGTTGGCAGCTTGTTCTGCTGCTTCTCTGTCCTTCTTTTCGAGGACTCTGCGGAGGAAGTCAGCATCGGTTTCTTGTTCATGACGCTGCTCTGATGACGCCTCTGGGCTTTCTTTTGGCCCGGTGAGTGTGGTCATTTGCGTCAGCATTTCTTGAAGCTTCTGTTGCTGCTCCTGGGCTTTTGTCAAGGATCGGGTGAGCGGTCGGTGACCCGTCGAAGCGCGGCTTTCCTCTTTTCCCGAAGCCATATAAACGGTATGCACCGTCGTGCGCCCAGACTTAGGGCGTTTGGGCTCAGCGTCTTTACAATTTACCGCAGTCACAGTGGTCTTTCCCGGCCTCCTTTTCTTTTGAGCAGTTGACGTTGAGGGAGCCGTTGCAGTGGGCACCCAGGTGGTTGTCGTCCTTTGTGATTTGCTAGGACGGTTCTCTTCTTGCTGAACCTTCGCACTTTTCTATAGGTGAGGGTAATCTTGATCAATTACTGAGTCCTGAACCTGTCGCCAGACATTGTAGATTTTGGAGGACAGCCGCTGAGGGGGCTGATCCGGCTTTATTTCTGTAACATTCTCCACCGGTGGAGGAGATATTTTCAGTACGGCGGTAGGAGAGTTCCTGCGCACCTTGTTCAGCAGTTCAAAGCTGTTCCCAGTTGGAACAGCAGCATTGACTTCCACCGTTGGATCTGGTGGAGTTAGCCCAGAGGGGGAGTTGCCTCCAGCCTTCCTTACTCGGCGCCAGTGGCGACGTCGAGCGTGTCGAGCGGACGGTGTTGGTTCGGCGATGGGGATGGCTTCGTCTTGCCCCCTGTCCAGATGAGGCGCCGCTGGTGCCAGCCTCTTGAAGACTGACGACTTTTGAGTAGCGGTATCTAATCTGTCAAAGACAGACCTTCGAGCAGGAACGGGAGCCGGAATAGTCAGTCTTGTGAAGACCAATCCTTTGGCAGGAGAAGCCGCCTTGACGACTTCAGGAGCAGAGATGGCTATCCTCTTCGGAATAACCTTTTCTGGTATTGCAGGCTTCTTCATGGGCCCACATGAGTTTTGGTCCAGTTTGCTGAAAGCCGGGTCATTGGACTTGGGCGACCCGTTGAGAGGGGCCGTGGTAGTTGTAAGCCGATCAAAGACCGACTTTTTTGGAACTTCTTGCGACGACATTGGGGAATTGAAGCTTGTCGGTGGGAGCATGGTCCCAAAGAACAGCCCAGTGGTGGCCTGAGTTACCTGTTCCACTGGCATCTTGAAAAGGGAGGCCGCTTGAGGCCCGTAGGTCACTCCTCCGGCGAGGATGGAGTGGGAGTTGTTGCAATGAGTGCAGTTTGAAGCCATTGATCTTCTATTTTCTGCACGGAGCAAGACACAAAATCTAAGTATCTCGAATCCACAGGCAACCATAGCAAACCGCGATTCGTTCGTGAACACGACGCACGAAGTGTGGAGTGGAAAGAGGAAAAGGTCCCACCGGGCGTGCCAGAATCTGTTTACCGCCGGAAACCGGGAAGACGCATTGTGTTGCCTGAATCTGGGGGCAGATGCTATTTGGTATTATCCGTCCACCTCTCCGAAGATGCCAAGTTGATTTATGACACCATGCATCGAAGGTTTAAACGGATACGACCGATGTAGCAGACTTCATCAGATTCCCCCTCATTTGAGGGTTTTTTGATTGTGGGGATGCTCTCCCCTGCAGGCGCAAGCCCCTGCAGTTAATTACGCTACCGCATCGCGATAACAACTTTCTCCTTCTCCAGATGGTCACTTCGTGTCGTGGGTGTTTGTTTTGTTTTTGGTTGCCCGTGGATTGTATACGGAGACTAATTTACGTTGTCGCCCGTAGGACGTGGATTAGTCCAAATCCGTATCTTTTTAGATTTTGGTTTGGGGGTTGGGTTTAAGGATACGTTAGCCTCATTTGAGACTAAGATCAACTTAAACGTGTGTTAAGGATACGTTAGTCTAATTTCTAGACTAAGATCAACTTAACAGGATCATTTAGATCCAACAAGAGAGCATTTAGGCTCTATTGTTTTGTTTAGTGATATTTCGGTCGATTTCCAGTTTAGGGACATAGTGGTCCATCGTTAGTTTAAAGACATTCCGGTCAAGGTTAAGGACATCATAGTCCGTGCGTTTAAAGACCTCACAGTCAAGGTTAAGGACATCATAGTCCGTGAGTTTAAAGACCTCACAGTCAAGGTTAAGGACGTCATAGTCCGTGAGTTTAAAGACCTCACAGTCAAGGTTAAGGACATCATAGTCCGTGAGTTTAAACACCTCACAGTCAAGGTTAAGGACATCATAGTCCATGAGTTTAAGGACCCCGCAGTCCGTAGTTTAGAGACGTCATAGTCTGTGAGATGTGTGGTTGTCGAGACCCGTCACCTCTTTGAAGACGTTGAGGAATTACAACGACAAATATCAAAGAAGTGAAGAGATGTACCCTTAAACCAAGGTTGCTTGGGGATCTGTAGTCCAATTTGGAACTAAGATCAAATAATTAGATTATGAGCACATTGGCTCAGTTAAATCTGAATTGAGGACTTATGGCCAGTTTGGGCTAAGTCCAATTAGATTAGAAATATTGGCTCTTTGTTGGACCATTAAACATTTGTCTGGGTTCAAGCCCACATTATTTAGCAATGCTAAACATTTTGCATCTTTGATTTCCTCAATTTTGAGATTCATTTGGAGGAGGGACTTTTGCCTCTGGAAAATTAGCCAGTTTGGCTAAAAGTAGTGTCAAACACTAAAGAACAACAGTGTTAAACACTGGAAATATAGAATCCCAAATTAGTGTTAAACACTAGAAAATAACAGTGTTAAACACTGGAAATAAGATTTTCAAATTAGTGTTAAACACTAAATGATAATCAGTGTTAAACACTGGGAATAAAGCTATCAAATTAGTATTAAACACTAAAGAAAAAGGGGTCACGTGTGGACACGTGAGGGCGCCCAAAGGTGGGTCCAGATTCCTTTTCTTCGTTCTGCAATTAAGTATTAAACACTTTTTATATTTTTGTTTTTAGCATCACGTGTTGGCACGTGATGGTCATCTGTGCGCTGACTGTTAAAGCGTTTGCTAAGGGGTCACGTGGTAACACGTGAGAGCGCCCAAAGCTTAAATTTCCCTTGCTTTTATTCCCTTTGTTTTGGAGGTCACGTGAGGCATTGCCTCAAAGTCTTTTCCTTTTCATTTTTGGGGATCTCTTCAGGGGTCACGTGGGGACACGTGACCTTAGTTCTTTTCATGTACAGAGATCTTTTAAGTCTCCTTATTTTATTTTGAGAATTAAATTCTCTGTAGGGTTAAACCCTAATTTCTTTTAGAAGAATTAAATTCCCATATATGTAAAGAATTAAATTCTTATATAGGGTTAAACCCTAGTTCTGTCTTGAAAGAATTAAATTCCTATGATTTTGGGAGAATTGAATTCTCATGCAGGGTTGAACCCTAATTTTATTTGGAGGAATTAAATTCCTATAATTTTGGGAGAATTAAATTCTCATATAGGGTTAAACCCTAGTTTTATCTTGGGAGAATTAAATTCTCTAAACTCAATTCCCCCTCTAAGTTTCAGATCTGCATGGCAGGATCTCAACCCGATGAAAATTAAATTCTCAACTTATGGGGAGATGTGCTCTTTGCAGATTTTTAACCAGAGGAAGAACTAAGTTCTTTGTGCAGAAGAGTTAAACTCTTAGATTTTGAGAATTAAATTCTCTGTTTGAAGTTTTGATTCCCTTTCTTTTCTCACCTAGGGTTTTCTTTGATGAGAATTAAATTCTCCTTTCTTTTCTCTCTGAATTTTCAAGATGCCCCAAAATTCTATATCCTTCTTCTCTTCTTGGCTCCTATTTATAGGAGAAGGAAAAGAATCAATTTGTTTAGTAAATCTTTCATTGAAGGATTTTGTTTGTTTTCATAATTGATATGAGCCTTTAGATCATTAAGTGAATTTTATTCACCGTTGGATTTTAAATCCAAAGATATTCTGTTTTTTTATTTCTGGTGAGATTTTCAGGGAAATCTTTCCTTGTCTAAAATCTTTCCATAAATTGGTGATTTTTAATCACCCTTGGATCTTTAATCCAACGGTCCCCATAATCCTTTTCCATTTGGAAAAATTTAGAAGCTTTTAGAATTTTAATTCTATTAACTGTAAGGCTTTCGGAGCCAGTCACGTGCTGACACGTGGCCCTTGGTCACGTGTGAGCACGTGACTCCCAATTGAGTCCTTTTCTCAGCGTTTACTTACGCTTCAGTTTTAACCATCACGTGTCAACACGTGACCATTGGTCACGTGTGAGCACGTGACACCTCATTGAGGTATTTCCTTCAGACGTTTGTTATTTTATTTCTGTTTTAATTGTCACGTGTTAACACGTGACCGTTGGTCACGTGTGAGCACGTGATACCTCATTAAGGTAATTCCCTGTTTTTAAAATTAAATTCTATTAAGCTGCAAGGCTTTTAAAGCCTATCACGTGCTGGCACGTGACCCTTGGTCACGTGGGAGCACGTGACCGCCAATTGAGTCATCTTTCAGCCGTTTGTTTTCCTTTCTGCTTGATGGGGTTTTATCCATCACGTGTCATCACGTGACCATTGGTCACGTGTGAACACGTGATACCTCATTGAGGTAATTCCTGATTTTTTAATCAGGAAACAATACCCATTCTTTAATGAACACATGTGTACAATCTTTGATGTCAAACACCAATGGTTATGGGATCAACCATCGCCCCATACAGGGTCAAGAAACGTACACACTAGTCTACTCTGGAATATCGATGCCCTGTCTCGATATTCTCTCGACTAGGAACAATTAGAGGATGTGCTTGTGGACTATCCAGGTCGCAGTAGTATGATCTGCATCATAGTCCTGGTAGTCAAGTTAATATCCTAAGGGCTTTATCAACATGTATAAGAGAGACAGTATAATAATAATAAGTGTACATGCTAAGATAAAGAGCAACCAAATAGCATACTATCATGTCGAGCAAGAAAGTCCTCTATATATATGTTAAAGCATCCACTATATCATACAATAATGGCCTCTAAGGCATACATATTCCTAACAATCTCCCACTTGAACTAATACCAGTTGTTGTAGTATCTCATACCCAACATCCCAAAAAGTCTCTCAAACTGCGTCTGTGGGAGGGCCTTCGTGAGTGGATCCGCTACGTTGTCCTTCATGTCAACTCTCTTTATCTCAATCTTCCATCGATCTACTATCTTCCGGATCAGGTGATACCGCCTAGGAATATATCTGGATCGCTGATGGGATCGGGGTTCCTTGGCCAAAGCCACAGCTCCATTGTTATCACAATACATAGATATTGGATGCTCAATGGATGGAACCGCACCAAGTTCAGCTATGAACTTCTTCATCCAGATAGCCTTTTTGGCAGCATCGTTGGCAGCGATGTGTTCAGCCTCCATCGTCGAGTCTGCTACGGTATCTTACTTGGAACTCTTCCAACATATCGCCTCTTCGTTGAGGGTAAAGACAAAACCCGATACCGACTTACTGCCGTCCTTATCACTCTGGAAGCTCGAATCGGTAAAGGAATCCACCTGGAGTTCTCCGTTAGTTACACCAAGAACATTTCTTTAGTCATTCTCAAGTACTTAAAAATGTTCTTCACAGCTGTCCAGTGCTTCTTACCAGGATCTGATTGATACCTACTCACTACACCTAGTGAGTAAGCTACATCCGGTCTAGTACATAACATCGCATACATGATAGATCCGACTGCCGAAGCATAGGGTATCCTTTGCATGCGAGCCCTCTCCAAATCAGACTTGGATGACATATCTTTGGAAAGAGTGATTTCTGAACAAGCGGTTAAATTACCACGCTCAGAATCTTCCATACTAAACTTCTTTAGTATGGTGTCAATGTACCTGGATTGGGACAACCCCAACAACCGCTTAGATCTATCTCTATAGATCTTAATCCCCAGGATGTAGGAGGCATCACCCAGATCTTTCATGGAGAACTTGTGTGATAAGAAGAGCTTGACCGAGTGTAGCATAGGAACAGCGTTTCCTATCAAGAGTATATCATCCACGTACAATACGAGAAAGACAACCTTACTCTCTACAACCTTCTTGTATATATATAGTTCACTTATATTTTTGATGAAGTCAAACTCTTTGATAGCTTCATCAAAACAGATGTTCCAGCTCCGCGATACTTGCTTTAATTCGTAGATGGATTTAAGCAGCTTGCACACGCTTCCGCTGCACCCACTGTCTACGAAGCCCTCTGGTTGTGTCATGTACACGCTCTCTTCTAAATCACCATTTAGAAAAGCGGTATTGACGTCCATTTGCAAGATTTCGTAGTCATGGTATGCAGCAATGGCAAGTAAGATCCTGATGGACTTAAGCATAGCCACTGGAGAAAATGTTTCATCATAGTCGACACCAGGTCGTTGACGAAAACCTTTTGCTATAAGTCTAGCTTTGAAAGCCTCAACTTTTCCATCTACACCAATTTTCTTTTTAAAGATCCACTTGCACCCGATGGGTTTTACCCCTTCAGGAGAAACTTCCAAAGTCCATACTTTTTTGGTGTATATGGATTCCATCTCAGATCGCATAGCATCCAGCCATTTCACAGAGTCCTCACTTGTGATGGCCTGCTCGAAACTAATTGGGTCATCATCTTCCATGATACAATCCTCGCTTCCACCGTCTATGAGAAAACCGTAGTATCTCTCAGGTGGATGAGGAACCCTACTAGATCTGCGGAGTGGTTTTGGTTCGTCGGGGACTATTGAATCCTCCGGTTCTACCAAATTGTCAGTTATAGTTTGTGTAGCTGGAACTTCTTCCAGTTCTACCTCATCACCAAAAATTTCTTTCACAAGAAATTACTTTTCTAAAAAGGTGGCGTATTGAGAAACAAATACTTTTTGTTCCTAAGCGTGGTAGAAGATATATCCATATGAATCCTTTGGATATCCCACGAACTTGCACAAAACAGACCTTACCTCGAGCTTGTTCGGATTTTTCTTTTTAATATAGGCCAGATAACCCCATATCTTAACTTGTTTAAGAGATGGTCTCTTCCCATTCTATATCTCATATGGAGTGGTAGGCACAATTTTGGTCGGAACCCTATTCAATAGGTATGCAACCGTCTCAAGTGCATAACCCTAAAAGGAAATAGGTAACTCAACAACACTCTTCATAGAGCGCACCATATCTAATAGGGTGCGATTTCTCCGCCCCGAAACTCCATTGTGTTGTGGTGTATACGGAGGAGTAAGCTGAGAGAGAATCCCATTCTCTTTTAAGTAGTCTCTGAATTCCGTGCTCAAGTATTCTCCTCCTCGATCAGATCGTAGGATTTTAATACTTTTACCCGTCTGGTTTTCTACTTCGTACTTATATTCCTTAAATTTCTCAAAAGCTTCAGATTTGTATTTCAATAAGAACACATGTCCGAATATTGAGAGATCGTCGATGAATGTAATAAAGTACGAGAAACCACGGAGTGCTTTAGCGGTATTATTGAACCAGACGAAACCATTCCTGGCATGTGTAGACATAGGACCGCATACATCACTGTGTATTAGTCTCAAGAGTTCAGTAGCTCTTTCTCTGTGTCCAGTAAACGGAGTTTTGGTCATTTTACCTTTGAGACATGACTGGAAAGTTTCATAAGATGTAAATTCAAACGGATTTAAATATCCATCTTTATGCAACTTGGCTAGTCTTGTTGTGTTGATATGACCTAGTCTACAATGCCACAAGAAGGCTTCGTTCATTTCTGAACTTTTCCTCTTGAGTGTGTTTTGTACGCTTAAAACTGTCATTTGATTTAGAACGTATATACCATTACACAACGTACTAAACCCAATCAACACTTGATTTAGAAAAATGTTTGTAATATTATCCTCCAATACAAAGTTATATCCTTCTTTATGTAACAAAGAAACTGATATAATATTGCACATCATGTTTGGTACGTAATAACAGTCGTTCAGAATCATTATATTACCATTTGGTAATATCAGGTGATATTCACCAACTGTTTTGGCTGCAACAATTGCTCCATTCCCTACTTTGAGACACATCACCCTTTCCCAGTTTTCTACCTCTCCTTAGTCCATGTAGCAAATTACAGACGTGGGTCCTGATCCGGTATCTAATAGCTAGAACGTAGAGAAAACTGAGAAACAGTTCTCGGTAACGAACACACCCAAATAAGATGTATCATCATGCTCTTTCTTCGTTCGGGTTGCGTGGGAATCCTGATATTCCCTTATTCCTAGCTCAAACTTATGACAATCATAAGAAAAAGCGGAACCAACGTTCTCCAGCTCAGTATAATAAGTGGGTTCGGTCAATACATCCATATTATTATCTTGATTAAGGAGTGCCATTGGTTGCTACCTGGAGAGAGAGAGAGAGAGAGAGAAGGAAACGCTTTAGCGTGCTCTCTATGCAAGATTAGATTGGTTATTATCTTATCTAATCAGGATGGCTCCCACTGTTTTTATCAAATCTTCCTTCAAATCATAAAAAGTAAGATTAGTCGGGATTAATTATACCCTACAAGTTCGCCAATCGGTCAGCCAGGCAGGTATTGGTACTCCGAGAGAGTCTCCCCATGCTTTCGCGTGGTGCTTTCGCATGGAACTAATTAAATGACCTCGTTTCCGCAGGGGCATAACCCCATTAACACCTTTCTTAGACACCTACTGGATCAGCTAATTGTAAATTGGAAAACTCTCTCAGGAGTAACACTTACTCGCAGTGGGTATCGAGATCCAACTATCTCATAGAAGGTATGCAATCTCATTGCAAATTTCAACACTTGAAATTCCCAATATCTGTTTTTACCCTTAGCAACTTATGACCTTAACTATGGTCGACATATCATAAGCGCTAGCCAATTTCAACCCGTCATTTCGTGATTGAATTAAACCCACCCGCACGACCCTTAACTATGGTCAACAAGCCCGTACGACTACCCTATCCAATCGCATCATATGCGGCAGATAAGCACCAATCATCTACCGCACACTACGCCTTTATTATGGTCAACAAACGCAGCACGGATACTAAATAGCACTTATCTGAAATGACGGAGGGCTACAACTGGTTTTGTAGAAAACCTTTAACATAATGAACTTGATATCGTTGTAAAATCTAGTGATTTGAAAAGGAGTGGTTTTTGTAGTATTTGCTAGTTTTGCTAAAGAGGTCACTCTCGGTGAAGGGATCTCGGCTTTTTCCTCATCGAATGAGGTGCTGGATATTCATCAAAGAATACCACTATGCAAAGCAAGAACTAGAGAAGCTATCAAAAACAAAACCGAGTGGGTTGTAGCATTTAGCTAGTCTTGCTAAAGAGGTCACTCCCGGTGAAGGGATCTCGGCTCTTTCCTCATCGAATGAGGTGCCGGATATTCATCAAGGAATACCACTATGCAATGCAAGAACTAGAGCTACCTTTTTAAATAATTTTGATTCTACAACATCTTTCGGTTTTTTTTTCTTTCCATTAATCTCATTAATGAAGTCCTATTATTTATGTTTCCCTAAACATCATAGAAAAAACGAAAATAGAACGTATGCTTATGCCATCCGCATTCGCCACGGGGCCCCGCCATGCACCGTTAGGTTACTTAACTAATGGCAGAGCGGGAGCTGGACTAGCGGGTGCAAAACATAAGTAACATTTATTATATATATATATATAGCATTCGTCTCACGCAGTTATATGATCACATTACAGAACTCAAGTAGCAGAAGTCAACATATGAAATATTAGATATACTAGGTGATCCGCGTTTTAAATTCAGCCAGTAATGAAAAATATGGATTCCACGGTCGTGATGAAAGCCAAACCCATATCCCTAGACCCCTACGAGAGCAGCAAGCAACCTTGCCAATTCTAGAGTTAGGAGACCCGGTATCGACTCCTCGAGATGGCCTCCCAATGGACTCTAGAACCCGGTTACTTGTGCTCCCCGTCTTGGGTCTATCCCAATGCGGAAAAGTAAATAATATACATCAATGGTGACATCATTCTCAACCCGGAAAAGTCCTAATAAAAAAATATTACATACATTTTTACATAAATGAAAATTGAAAAAACTTTCATCTCACGCAACCCCTCCCCCCCGGCCGGCTATTCAATCACGACGATCCAATATAACATATCACAGCAACACATAACATCACATGTCATCAACGTAAGTAAATATGCGTATCCCGAATTCCGTTGACATATAACAACGAGATCGGGGATACCCCACATATTGCACTTACGGTCTCAGGAAAGAAATGAAAAATACAATAATTAGAATCCGCAAATATCTTAGACATCATAAACCCGGAATATCTCATATTCCGAATTTCATGCCTAACCTATAAACCTCGCATTTTAGTCTCAAATCGAAAACACTTTTCAATAACTTAGTCAGGTAATTCAACAAGATTTCCGACTACCTGATCAAATGCTCGTCGGGAACTTTCGTAGATGGTCGCACCCTCCGATACCGTCGATGTAACAACCCCAAACTTTCTGTAAAAATTTTCACAAAAAAAATAAAGAAAGGGGTACTTTTACCCGAGCACAAGTTATAAGTTTGTTTTGCTTTTTAATAGAAAGAAGGAGCTTGTAGCTCATTGGTAAGATCTTGTACTGGTGAACCAAGCCACCAGAGTTCAAATACCATACCCCACATTATTTTTAATATTGTTTTATTTTGAATTTTTAGAAGTCCAAGGGTTTACACGTGCATAACTCGTAAAAACCCCACTACAATAATAAAACAAACTGTCCCAGGGGGTAGATGATACGACGAGGAACCCAACGCATGCCTGACTCTGCCGAATCGGCCGGCGACTCGGCCGACTCGGGCCGCCGCCGCCGGCCGGACTCGGCCGGACCGCCGAGTCCCCAACATGAAAGTTAGGCCTCTTCACCTCCCCTGTACCCCTGTATACTTTAAATATACTACCCAATAACATAGACCCTTTAAAACCCTATTTACTCTATTTTATTACATTTTTAATACTTTTTAATACATTTTTCAATTCACCCTTTCACCTACCCTAAACCCTAGCCTTACCCTATAAATACAACCTCTAAACGCACCCCCTCACTCCAAAATTCTGATCAAAACTCTCAAGAAATCCCAAGAAGTTTAGTGTACATTTGGAGTTAGCGAAGGACGAACCTCCGGCTAAATTTCGACGACAACACTAGGAGCTCCCGGCGACGAAACGATGCACCGGCACCTCCTACCGTTCCCTCTTCCTCTCCTCTAATCTGAAAACCCGTAAGTCACACCTCCCTCTTCTCTATTCTTTTCTAAAAACACGTATTTCTAAATACCGACGGAATCGGAGTTAATCCGATGTCCGATTCGGTTCTTCCTAAAAATCTCACTTTTTCTTAAATACAATCATACTAAACTCTTACATGTTGACTATTAAACATTAACAAGTCATATTGAACAAGTTCCATATCAAAAGGATTTCTATTTCAATTTTTATCGTGCTTTTTCACTAAAATACCATGTAGTTTAATTTCGACATTTAAAACATCATAATCTTGCTATACCTTTAAGTAGATCATGAGGTAATGACCTACCTCCTCATACACTCATATGCAACATAGCACAATACCTTTCGGGAATATAGAATACGGGAATACGAAACTTTATATATAAATACCACTAACTATTAAAACCGTTTTCTATAAGAATTCGTATTTTTATAAATCTTTGCAAAGTGCCGCTACAACCCATTTTGGGGAACCCGACTGGGATGGTGCGGATTATCGCACATCTCTGGGCTTAGTAGTGCGAGATGCAGACCTCCGCAAGGAGCATTCGGTCTCGAAAGATTTAAAATACAAAAATCTTAAGAAAATGAGATTTCTTGAAATATAATATATATATAAATTATTTTTATATAAATATGTATATATGTATCACTAAAATATCTATTTTGTGATAATATAAATATTCCAACTTTTTCCTAAAATCACAAGAATCATTTTACATTAAAATACCATGAATTCCATACAAGTTCAATGTTACAATTAAATACCATGTATTATGAAAAATAGGTTATTTTCACTAGAAATATCATAAATATAAAATCTATATCTATGACAACTTTAAAAACGATAATTAAATATTTGGGGTGTATTTTGAAAATTATACAAAAGTATTTTTACATAAAATCCCCTCAAGTTCTATAAATTACCCTAAGGACCCTAGTAAATATAGGTTTAAGCGGGACCAATCTCTTGAGCCTCAGGGAGATGGAGAAGTGGGTGCTTGTCTATTTAAGGTAGACAACTTAACAACGGTGTTATCAACACGGTAATCGTCTTTGAAAATGATACAAATCCTGCCGCCCATGTGCAGCGGTTACCGATAACATCAAAACAATCAGGACTTCAATTTCTTTTCTAATTGTTCTGGCTCAGACTGAGTCTTATTATAATAATCTGACTTGAATCTACAATCTACAAACTATAATTCAACATGTATCCATGAATCTATATATTCAAACTATTCAATTTATTCAATCTATATTGACTGCACCGAACCATGGATATACATCCATCTACATGATTCATACATCTACATGATTCTCCAGTTACATCCATTTACTGATATCATGGTTTCGGCAAGTCATCCATCTAATCAATTTACAAGACAATACAAATCAATACCATCAATACCATCATTACTATCAATCCAATAAATACACGGGCTATTGTGGTAGTTCATTCGTGAATCCAACAGAATCTTAAGAGTCCCTCTAGATCATGAATCCATGTTTACTAACACAAACAAGCTATCATGAGGGCACGTGTTTCCATGCTCCTGGATTACAGCCTGTTGAGTTTGGAATACTTCGATGACGGTCGAATTCCCGTTACTAACATTTGATTCGGGCCCGTGGTTCCCTACCCCTGGATTACAGCTTGTTGGGTTTGAGAACACTCTTGAGATTGGTTGACATTCACCCTTGAACTTACGATAACAACAGCATTAACACTAAATACAACAGTATAACAATATAATACAACTTTAAAAGCTACACACTCTCTCTCTCTCTTTCTTTTCTACTTCTTCCTTATCTTTGGAACTTACAGAGCGATTTGTTCGCTGACGACATTCTCTTTCTTTCTTCTTTGAATGTCGTCAGGTGATTCGGACCTTCCAGAGATTGAGCCTAGCACTGAAGACTTGGACCAGTTTATTGAAGATCCCGAGCTGTAGTCTCACTTGTACATTTTCCTTTTCATTCCAGTACTTTACATTTCTGTTATGCCACTGTTTAGGCATCGCTTCATTCAGATGTATTTACATTTCCATGTATTGTAAAAAGAATGTTAATAAATAAAGTTGCTGTTCAATTATATATTTTGTCTCTTGTGCATTTCTTTTATATTGCTTAGATACGCTTAGCGTATTTACTGTAAGTGCACGGCGGCGCCCCGGCCGTCAATCGGACGCCGGAATGCGGAAGCGGTGATAAACTTTAATTTTGCGAACTTAGCAAACCGGCACCACCGCGCACTAAACACCCGGATCGAACCATTAACTAGTCTAAGCTAACTACAAGACGGGTTAGAGATATACCGAGTGATCCGAGTCCTCCGGTCTTCTCGTCATCGTCCCGATCTCCCGCGGAAAGTCCTGTCTCCATGTCGTCGCCTCCTCGCCGGAAGGGCACCACATCGCCTGCATCTTTTACGGGCTCCCACCTCAATACCGAGGCAACTCGGGCATGAAACTGGCAAGTCGACATACCCAAGGTTTACTGTAGAATGTGTAGGATTGTGTCTCATTTGGGGTTTTTGTTGCCTTTGTAGATGGAGGAATGAGGTTAAGAAAAATGGTGCTTTCATTTTTCATGCAAGGAATTGAGATGAAGAATAATGCCACAAGATCAATATGAAACTCTCTTCTTCTCTTCTCTTAAGTGAAGCCTCTCTCTTCTAGTGAGAATGGTGGAGGAATGAATATATGAAACATAACAAGAAGGGAGGTGAGTGTAGGAGAAGAGAATGGGTGACTACATCCAAAACATCATGATAACAATCTCACATCAACTCCAAATCAACTCTAATCACCATTAATGCAAATCAAGTGATGTAAAGAGAATCAAATGATGGTTGAAAAGAAAAGATGCCATCATAATCAAAATATTTGCAAGAAACCCCTCCATAATGTGTTATTAGCAAACTTGCAAATAACCCCCTCCATCGGAAAAGTCCGGCCGGGAAAGGACAAAGGAAAACCGGCCGGAACGGAATGCAAACTGGCAACATCAGAAAACTGGTCCCGTAATAAATTACAGGAAAACCCCGCTACTGCAAATACATGCCCGCATTTGTATTCCCACTGAACACAAATGCAAAGAGACAAAACTACACTATCTAATACTAGAATCCGGCTTAAGTCAAAGCCGGCTAGTAGAAACCGTCCGATCACGATCCGTGCAATACCACACGTATCTGATCGAACCCTGCCATATCTCCATACGGCCTCTACAGCGTTTCGCCCGAAACTTGAGTAACTGAAAGTGTGGTGGACTCTAAAGACTCGTCAATACTATGGCTGTGGATTTAACCACTAGCACGTCAGAGGTATAAGCCAATACGTAACGGGCCACCAGCTATTGACCAAAAGGGACATCGATGAGCGAACTCATCCTGACACCCTACTGAGCCTGTCAGTGACAATATCCGTACAGTCCGGTCCGTTCGTCTATGAGCATCGCATGGCGGGCCTAGGGGGTTGGTAAAAGTCAGACCCCCAAAAGCGGTACAAGTCGTGTCGGAGTGTAGCCCAGAACACCCTGAGATACTACTGGAATACCTACCAGTAAATCTCCTGCCTTGGCCAAGGACTTCGTGTAATGGCTCTCCTAGACACAGCGCGACCTCACCCCCAATACCGGGAGAGACGAACCCCTGCAGATCCGCTCACTGCCTCCATGTGGCTCGGGACTGTACCCAACTAAAACCTATTTGCACGACTCCTTTGAGCCGTGGTAGGGTAGTAATCAAAGTATAGTGGAAACTCACACGAGACAAATGATGATCCTCAGGTCGATGAACTAACCTATACACATGTCACCAGGGAACTGCTATCTGACGTCAGGTATAAGACCAACTAGCATGTTCCCGGCGTGTCCTGTCCGGTGTACTCATAACCCAATGAGCACCTGTATACATATTAGGTGAACCAACTGACACCAGTGGCTTGTGAGACCGGCCACCGCCCCTCGTCGGGGTCTCGACTGTATACACTAGTCTACTCTGGAGTATCGATGCCCTATCTCGAAACTCCTACGACTAGGGACCTTTTAAGGATGTGCTTATAGACTACCAGCTCCCACGTATATGATCGCCCTCATACTGCTGGCCGTCAAGCACAAATCCTAGGGGCTCTATCAACGTGCAATGGTGACATGTCAGGTCACCTAAAGCAGTACACGATGATAAAGGTAAACCAGATAGCATACTATCATCTTGAGCAAGACTGTCCTACCGGGATAGGTCCTCCCTCAATCATTGCAATCACGTGCCGGTGATCCAATAATTGACTCTGAAGGCACTATCTCCAACAATCTCTCACTTGCACTCAAGGCTAATTATTGCGATGTCGCATACTCACAGCCCGTGTGATACCGAACACCCAACTCCTCTACTAGTCAGTCTTACAAAGCTCGTTTGCGAAACTATTGCGTTCAAGGAATAGCCTCAGTAAGTGGATCCGCTTAGATGTTTCTTTCTATGTCTCTCTATATCTCAAGTTCGTGGAGAAACCCATCTCCCGAAATGAGCAATACCTGTCTTAGAATGTGTCTGGATGTCTGATGGGACCTAGCTCATAAATGAACTCCAAATCCAAACTTCTTAGACTGTATCGTCAACTGAACTTAATCAGTATCCTGCGCCATGCCTCCCTCAGTATTACCTTGGACCACCTGTCCAAAATACTGCCCCTCATCAGAAGGAAAAACTATAACTCTGACAACCTCCTTGTCGTCCAGGTCACCTTGGAAGCCTGGAATGATAACTGTCTCTCGAATGAGGCTGTCGTTATCAAATCCCTAGAACATAACTTATGTTCTAAAACTGCCTCCGACTGTTTCTCCAGGATTGGATTAATATCAACTTATTGCATGTAGTGCAAGAACAACATCTGGTGTGGTACTTGACATCTCATGATTGACTCAATTGCCTAAGCAAGTGATCTGCCAATCATGAACATCCCTCTCCCCTTTAGTCTGTAAGACACCTTTAGAGAGGGTGACTCCATCACCTGCAGGTATACTACCGTGCCAGGAGTCGTCCATTCTAAATACTCTTAGAATGCTGTCTAAGTACCCTGATTGGGAAACCACCCAAATCTAGATCTAAAACCATAGATCTAGTAACCAGTATGTCTGATATAATGTCCAAGTCCCATGTGGAGAAACCACTGTGTGACGACCAAAGTATAACCGATCGTAGTATAGGAATATCACTTCCTACTCTGTGTATGTCATCCAAATACCATGACATCACACCCTACTACCTTCTCAACAGATCCATCCCCTATTCTGATGAAGTCAAACCTATGACTGTCACATCAGAAATAGATGATCTATCTCCGTTATATCTGCTTTAGTCTATAAATAGACATAAGCCTGATATCCACCAATGCTTCCGCTGCTCCCACTGACTACGACAACCCTCTGGCAGAGTCATATAGGCGTACACTTCTAAAGCTAGTTTAGAACGACGCTATACTCATCCTCCTGCCGGGTCTCACAGTCTGGAACAACAGCAATGGCAAGTCTGGGTAAACAAGAACCTCCCTGTCACCGTCCTTGAGCATACCAAAGTACCTCTGGAGCGCCTGAGGTTACCCACCAAATCTGCGGAGTGGCCAATGGAATGTCAAATCAGATTGAATCTTTAGGTTCCGTATCAAATCTTCAGTAATCGTTTGCGGTTCTGGAATCACTTCCAGTTCTACCATACTCCCACTACTGTTTTTGAAAAAATCCATTTTTAATAAAACTGTGGCGAGTCTAGAACAATATTTCTATTGATCTGCCAGATGGTAGAAAGTCAACCCTCGTCATAGCCTGGTTCAACCCACAAACAGCCATTACAGAAACGTGCCTTGAGCTGTCCAGTGTCTGGTTTTAATCATAAGCCGGACAACTCCCCGTACCTTAACAACGTTAAGATATGAACTGTTCTATATCCAATATAGAACCAGAGGCACTGATTTAATTGAACCAGATTCAAATCATGCAGCTATCTCCAGTGCATGTCAACTAAATGGAAGGAGGCCGATCAGCGTTACTCAACTTAGGAATGCTTCCAATTATGAGTAACCTGAAAGAGAAGCAAGTTCTCTTAACCATTACTATCATCTGAATACCATACACAAGTATCTACATCTTCGATCACTTTGAAGAATCCCGATACTTGCAATATCTGGTTCTCTACTTTATTCAAATACCTATAACTTCTCAAAATTCGGACCCTGTGTTTCCACGAAACACTTGTCTAAAAACTAGAGAAGTCATAAGTAAACCGAATATAGTACGAGGACCAACCCCTCTGTCCTGATGGACCCTGGACAATATACAATACTCTGTATAAGTCCCCTGAGTCTAGTGACTCATTCACTGTGTGTCGTAGGTTGAAAACTGTACTTTTGGTTAAGAAGAATTACACCGCTGTTCAATGCTCCTTACCTAACCATCCACTGGTATAGGTAAATGTCATAGACATAATTTCAAAAGGGTATGTCTCACTCTATAAAAATAGACGTACAGATATATCAATTTGAAATTGGTGCACAACAACGGATATTCAAAACCAAATATTTGCCGACCGGCAAACAACCCAGGTGGTATCCTCAAATATCACCAATTGCAACGAATCCCAATATAATGAGGATGGTCACCTAATTCCCAATAACTTACTCCCACTCATCATCTGTAAAACCATACAGATGTGAGAATCCAACCTGGTAAATACATACCCTGGAGCAAGTGTCTAATTGGGAAATCAGTTTTCTTTTAACAGTACACAGTGAAACTGAAACATTGAAATGTTTCGTTGGGGTATCCTGGTATTCCTAGTAATGCCTCTTCCATTATCCAGATTCACAACTGTAACCGTATAATTCTATGCCACCTCTCCAAATCCCTTTATATGTCTTTAGTCATTACCTTCTATACACCCCTTTAGGCCAAATGGTTTTCTTCTTTCCCTACCGTTCGGCACCAGCCTATGGTTTGGAAGAAGACTATCCAAAAAGCATAAAGGGTGTACTGTCCTAATCCTAGGAGCACTCGCAACGCGAGAGAAGGTGAAGATAAAAGACATCTGAATGTACTTTATTCCTATTTCTCCTGAACCAGGATCCATCCCCGAACTGGAACAAGTTCCTTTCGAGTTCGTATATAACCATACGATGGATAATCCAATAAACTGGGATCTTCGTAGTGATACGGAGTTTCCTGGAGAAATACAAAGGTGATTTAGGATTGGCAAAGAAATACTTGGTTTGGTCGTGAATAGTAGTTGCAATTTACTTTGCCCTCTTACTAATCCCTTGCTTTGTCTGAACTTAATACCTTCTGTACACCGTTTAGGCTAACTGGTTTTCTTCTTTCCCTACCGGTCGGCACCAGCCTATGGTTTGGAAGAAGACTATCCAATTTGCGTAAAGGTGTACTACTCCTAAACCAAGGAGTACTCGCAACCTGAGAGAAGGTGAAAAGAAAAGACAACTGAATAGTCCTATCCGTTTTCTCCAGAACCAGAAACCATCCTCGAAGTCCTTCGAGTTCGTATATAACCATACGATGGTTTTGTCCAATGGAAGTGGACGTTCGTAGTAATACGGGGTGTCCCGGAGAAAAGGGTAAAAGTAGGAGTGGCAATGAGGTTTGCAACTCTGACAATCCAAAAGCCAGTGTTAAGTAGGTTCGGTCAACTTGGTCACTGAGTCATAGTCTAGGGTCGGGTCAATGGTCGCTGCCAAAGAGAGAGAGAAAAGAAATACTCAGCGTGCACTCTAACCTAGATCAGAATGGTTGTCACTTTATCTAATCAGGAAACCTCCCACTGTAACTCAAATTCTTCTCCAAACCTGAAAGAAGAATTAGCCGGGATCACCCGAGGAGTAAACCAACTCATCAATGGGAATCGGGATCCAACTATCATCGCATGATAACGTGACGGAATCCGCTCACGTTATCATACTCCAGAAGGTATGCGCATATCTGGCAAGTTTCAGTTCTTTTGAAACTCCCGATGTGGATTTTTGCCTCATGCTCTTATGACCTTGACTAAGGCCAACAAATCATAAGTCGCATGTCAAGTTCTACCCGTCATTGTCCAGGTTGATTTGAACCCACCCGTACAAGCCCTTGACTAGGGCCAACAAGGCTATACGACTGTCCCAAACCAACTCATCTATCTATGCAGCATATGAATACCCAACAGCTACCAAACACTGTGCCTTGACTATGGCCAACAAACACAGCTTGAATACTATTGACTACCCATATGAAACGACGGAGGGCTACGAATGGTTTCTGGCGAAAACCTTTAACGTAGTGAACTTGATATCGTTGAAGGAACTGATAGCTTTATAAAAATATAGTGACGAAAACCTTTGCTAAAGAGGTCACTCCCGGTGAAGGGATCTCGGCTCTTTCCCCGTAGAATGAGGTGCAGGATATTCCAACTGAATACCACGATGCAAAGCAAAGTAATCGGCTATAGTGAAGTTATTGCTCTGATGCAAACTTCTGTCCAAGGGGTCACTCCCGGTGAAGGGATCTCGTCCCTTGCCTTGTCGACTGAGGAGCAGGATATTCCAACTGAATACCACGATGCAAAACAAAAGAGAACGCCCTTGCAATAACAGCTTTTTGAAAAAGTGTTCCAACAACATCAGAATAGGTTTGTTTATCTTGCATTGATCCGAATCAACGCAGTCCCATCAATTGATCACACCACAAAGAACGAAAATATACTGACGTACGTATATGCCATCCGCGTTCGCCACTGGGTCCCGTCATCACCCGTTAGGTTAGCTAACTAACGACAGAGCGGGGACTGGACTAGCGCAGATGAAAAACATATACAACATCTACTATTATATATATAATATATAATTTTCGCTCAAGGCGTGATAAAATACAACATCACAGAAATGTACAGCATCACAGAACAATACAGATATCTGGGATCCCCAGGTTCCACAGAGCCACTACTGAAACCCGACGTTCCCCTGGTCGTGTGGATAGCCTGTGCAATGAAATCCTAGACCCCTACGGGCGCGGCAAGTTACCCGCCAAAACCTGAAGCGAGGCAGCCCCCTTCAGCTCCGTGAATGGACCACCCAACACTTCACGGAATCCGGTAACTTGGGCACCCATCCTGGGTCAACCTGTACCCCCTACGAGTGCGGCGAATAGCCCGCCAATCCTAGAGTGAAGCCCCCTCCGTCTCAATGCCATGAGATGCGGGCTTGTTTCCCTCTAGAACCCGGCTATCCGTGCACCCCTCCGCGGGGTAATCCTAGTACAGAAAGTAAAATATACATACACCGGGTACATCGACCGCAACCAGGTCGTGCCCCAAAATAATAATACAAACTGGCAATGACGGCAGTCCACATGTCGGACGCTCGCCCCGCAATATCAAATGTACATAATACAACCACAACAGTACTAGCATTGCATCCAGGCTATCCCCCCCGACCGATCCGCAACATCACAGCAATACATAAAACATCAACGTGAAAATTACGTTCGCAAATCCGTCTAACCGGGCTATAGCAGTTAGACTGGATTTACCGATCAAGTAACATTCACGGTCGCAGATATAATGTAAATACTGTGAAAATAATGTGTTTAAAATATCCGATCGATCAAAAATTAACAAGTGGGCCCCCAAGCAATACTGTAGCACTCACAGAAATTCTGGGCCCAAGTTTAATATTCCAAAACCCCTATTTTCAGCCCACAAGCCCACTGGAAAATTTTGACGCATTGATCCCTCAAACCTGCGGCGGAACCGCGGCGCCAAGTGGGGTTTGGCCGCGGTTCCGCGCTCTCCCTGAAGGATCAATGTCTCGAATTTTCCCAGAACTCTTAGAATTTCAAGTACATCAGTTTTCTACAACCTGAAAAATTTTTAGAACCAGAAAAAATTCAACAGAAAACTGATGTGAAGAAAACGCGGGTTTTTGGAATTTTGGTCGATCGGAAATGCAAACACATCAAACAAAGCTAGACTATGTTAATGGCGAGGCTCTGATACCACTGTAAGTGCACGGTGGCGCCCCGGCCGTCAATCCGACGCCGGAATGCGGAAGCGGTGATAAACTTTAATTTTGCGAACTTAGCAAACCGGCACCACCGCGCACTAAACACCCGGATCGAACCATTAACTAGTCTAAGCTAACTACAAGACGGGTTAGAGATATACCGAGTGATCCGAGTCCTCCGGTCTTCTCGTCATCGTCCCGATCTCCCGCGGAAAGTCCTGTCTCCATGTCGTCGCCTCCTCGCCGGAAGGGCACCACATCGCCTGCATCTTTTACGGGCTCCCACCTCAATACCGAGGCAACTCGGGCATGAAGCCGGCAAGTCGACATGCCCAAGGTTTACTGTAGAATGTGTAAGATTGTGTCTCATTTGGGGTTTTTGTTGCCTTTGTAGATGGAGGAATGGGGTTAAGAAAAATGGTGCTTTCATTTTTCATGCAAGGAATTGAGATGAAGAATAATGCCACAAGCTCAATATGAAACTCTCTTCTTCTCTTCTCTTAAGTGAAGCCTCTCTCTTCTAGTGAGAATGGTGGAGGAATGAATATATGAAACATAACAAGAAGGGAGGTGAGTGTAGGAGAAGAGAATGGGTGACCACATCCAAAACATCATGATAACAATCTCACATCAACTCCAAATCTACTCTAATCACCATTAATGCAAATCAAGTGATGTAAAGAGAATCAAATTATGGTTGAAAAGAAAAGATGCCATCATAATCAAAATATTTGCAAGAAACCCCTCCACAATGTGTTATTTGCAAACTTGCAAATAACCTCCTCCATCGGAAAAGTCCGGCCGGGAAAGGACAAAGGAAAACCGGCCGGAACGGAATGCAAACTGGCAACATCAGAAAACTGGTCCCGTAATAAATTACAGGAAAACCCCGCTACTGCAAATACATGCCCGCATTTATATTCCCACTGAACACAAATGCAAAGAGACAAAACTACACTATCTAATACTAGAATCCGGCTTAAGTCAAAGCCGGCTAGTAGAAACCGTCCGATCACGATCCGTGCAATACCACACGTATCTGATCGAACCCTGCCATATCTCCATACGGCCTCTACAGCGTTTCGCCCGAAACTTGAGTAACTGAAAGTCTGGTGGACTCTAAAGACTCGTCAATATTATGGCTGTGGATTTAACCACTAGCACGTCAGAGGTATAAGCCAATACGTAACGGGCCACCAGCTATTGACCAAAAGGGACATCGATGAGCGAACTCATCCTGACACCCTACTGAGCCTGTCAGTGACAATATCCGTACAGTCCGGTCCGTTCGTCTATGAGCATCGCATGGCGGGCCTAGGGGGTTGGTAAAAGTCAGACCCCCAAAAGCGGTACAAGTCGTGTCGGAGTGTAGCCCAGAACACCCTAAGATACTACTGGAATACCTACCAGTAAATCTCCTGCCTTGGCCAAGGACTTCGTGTAATGGCTCTCCTAGACACAGCGCGACCTCACCCCCAATACCGGGAGAGACGAACCCCTGCAGATCCGCTCACTCCCTCCATGTGGCTCGGGACTGTACCCAACTAAAACCTGTTTGCACGACTCCTTTGAGCCGTGTTAGGATAGTAATCAAAGTACAGTGGGAACTCACACGAGACAAATGACGATCCTCAGGTCGATGAACTAACCTGTACACATGTCACCAGGGAACTGCTATCTGACGTCAGGTATAAGACCAACTAGCATGTTCCCGGCGAGTCCTGTCCGATGTACTCATAACCCAATGAGCACCTGTATAAATCTTAGGTGAACCAACTGACACCAGTGGCTTGTGAGACCGGCCACTGCCCCTCGTCGGGGTCTCGACTGTATACACTAGTCTACTCTGGAGTATCGATGCCCTATCTCGAAACTCCTACGACTAGGGACCTTTTAAGGATGTGCTTATAGACTACCAGCTCCCACGTATATGATCGCCCTCATACTGCTGGCCGTCAAGCACAAATCCTAGGGGCTCTATCAACGTGCATTAGTGACATGTCAGGTCACCTAAAGCAGTACACGATGATAAAGGTAAACCAGATAGCATACTATCATCTTGAGCAAGACTGTCCTACCGGGATAGGTCCTCCCTCAATCATTGCAATCACGTGCCGGTGATCCAATAATTGACTCTGAGGGCACTATCTCCAACATTTACTTAAGAGTAAATACGTAGCGGCCTCGTCCCGTCCCTTTCGCCGTACACCGGGAAGCGGGGCGGGATAGTCGACGAAGTGTACTTAGGCGGAACACTGTGGCCGCGAGCACCAGAGTGAATGCTCTTGACAACGGGGTTCTCCTAAAGTCACGTGGTCGGGGCTTAGAGGCGTGGCTATCTAGTAATGTTATCTGGCAAATATTCACGTACTATACGAGATTGCGACGGAGTTTTGATCCGAATCAAAACTCCAATCGATCAATAGAGACTAACATGCTAGATTTAAAATTAGCGAACTAGTTTTCAAAAAACTAATTAATGTAAATTCTAAATATTGTATCACATATCAAATTTAAACCCGAAACGATATTAAAACGCGACTACGAAACACTCATAATTGCCCCTTAACAAAGTTAACATCACATGCATTTTTGGGCAAAACAAACATAACCTGAAACCCTAGATTCTACAGACCACAACACCAAACAAAAACGAGCCAAAAAATGAACAGAAAAATCGGCCAGGCCGGCCAAATTGAGGTTTTCGCCGGGTTGTTTTTGGAGTTTTGGCTTTAAATTTCTCTGGTGCTCTAGTTATATCACATGTAACATTCTGTACTTGTTTAAAAAAATTTCAGAGTCCATTTAAAAATCGATAGAAACTTAGGGTTTCGATGCGACTGTTTAGGAGTTGTTTCGTTTTCGCAATTCTACTAACATCGTATAATTCTCTAGCCTGTCTCTGATACTATGAAAGTGTATCCTAGCACCACCATAAAGTTTCAACCGACATCAAGCATGCAATTTAAAAAATTTTGGGGGTACTAAGCTATACTAACCTGGAATCTAACTAGATGATTAGGGTTTAAGCTATGATATAACAAAAACTATACTAAGTGAAAGAAAATACAACCTTTGAAGATCGTGTACTTAACTTCTAAAGCTCCGGGTAGTAGTCCCTACGACTCCTTATAACTCCACTTGAGATTGGATCGAGCTTCTTTCGTGACCTTCGTGCCGAAGATGATCCACCCGAAGCTTCTCTAATACAAGCTATCTCTTCACTAATCTTTCTTTAGTAAAGGAAACACCCTAAACTCAAGTGCTAATCAAGTATAGGATGGTGAAGTAGGGGTTCTAAGCTCACTTAGGATTTATCCAAAACCCTATGGTTCACATTACATGTGAAGGTTAAGGCTTGGAGGAGGAGGAGGAAGAAGAAGGAAAATGGAGAGTGAAAGAGCTAAGAAAATGAACTCACAAAAAAATAAAGTGAAGAATGGCTCTATTATTCTCTACACTTATTGAAGCATGGATTATAATCACATTATTAAAATCCAATCATGCTTCAATAGTATGGACAAATGGATAAACAAATAGAAAGGCTATGCCTCACCCATTCCACAAATATCTCCCCATTTTCCACCTCTTTTTCTATATTCTAAAAATAGAAAATCCAAGCCATGCTTCATAATACACACACACACACACATATCATATATATACATATATATATTAAGAAAAGAAAATAATTAGTGAGCAATAATATTAGTTAATATATAATTATATCAAATATAAATATATATCATATTATTAATTCAACACTTGATTCAATAATCCGGTTATATCACATATAACCGACTTATCATTTATCTGTATATCACATTATCAAATCAATACTTGAATCAATAATCCGGCTATATCACATATAACCTGACCGATAACAAATGTCGCCGGATTAGAATACGGTATCACATATTCGTATTTAATCATGCTCCTACACATATCAGCATATGTGCCCTACTTCGTTTCGCTTGAACTATGAAACTTCTCTGTGGGACTCTAAAGACTCGTCAATATGCCAGCAGTAGGTAATGATCACATCAGTTACCCACAAGCCGTCAGCGGTACTAGCTGGACGTAACAGCTACCAAGGTATTGAACGAATGAAAGATCAACAAGCAAGTTTGTCCAAACTCCCATGAAGCCTATAAGTAACACTTACCGTACAGTCCGGTCTCTTCGTCTGATATATCGCATATCAAGTCTAGGGGTGGAATCGTCAGACCCCGGTAACTTGATAAGTCATGCCGATGCGTGTCTCATAACGGTTCGAGAAACTAATGATAACACTTACCAGTAAATCTCATCAGCCCGGGCCAAGGACTTACTGTTATAGACAATCGAGCATAGCGCAACATCAACTCCCTATACCGGGAGAGACGAAACCCCTCCTATCGCTCACTGTCTCCATGTGACTCGGGACTGTACCCAAAATCCACCTGTTTGTACGACTCCTTTGAGCCGTGGTAGGGAGGAAATCAAAGCACAGTGGGAACCACACAAGACACTATGACGATATCGGGTCTACAGACTAACATGTACAAGTGTCACCAGAGAACTGCTATCTGACGATAGGTATGGTACCATCTAGGAGTTCTCGGCGAGTCGTGTTTGGTGTACCCATTCTATAATGAGCACCTATGTACAATTTTTGATGTCAAACACCAATGGTTATGGGATCAACTATCGCCCCATACTGGGTCAAGAAACGTACAGACTAGTCTACCCTGGAATATCGATGCCCTGTATCGATATCCCCTCGACTAGGAACAATTAAAGTATATGCTTGTGGACTATCCAGGTCGCAGTAGTATGATCTGCATCATAGTCCTGGTAGTCAAACTAACATCTTAAGGGCTTTATCTACATGTATAAGAAAGACAGTATAATAATACTAATTGTACATGTTAAGATAAAGAGCAACCAGATAGTATACTATCATGTCGAGCAAGAAATTCCTCTATATATATGTCCAAGCATCCACTATATCATACAATAATGGCCTCTTGGGCATATATATTCTTAACAATTTTCACAGCCAGTTCAGCTTGTATCAAGGGGTAACCATCCTTTTGGAACCTCATGAAATCCAGCTGCGCAGGAGCTCTAACCCTAGCCGCTTCTGCTTCAACTTTTCAGTTTTGAGGGCTTGGCGGGCATCTGCTTTTCTGGATGTCGCCGTAGGTCGATCGACAGGGAGTCTTAAGAAGACGCCCAGTCATGCAGTTGTCAAGAGTATCGCCTGAGCTTACCCGGGACACCTTGTTATTTCCTTGGTGTTAACGACCTTTCCCCTAGCTGGAGAAACGGAGAGCCATTCACAGACGGACTTACGCTTGGGTTTAGACGCCTTTGCGATTACGACATTTTACTTCCTCGCTCTGGAGAAAGGTCTATCCATCACTGGAGTTTGAGGAGCAGGAACGTTGCTATCCAAGACGAATGAAATGGAGCCGAATTGTGGCAGCAGTTCCTCCCACTGCTGCGCGAGATTTGCCGGGAGAACCACTCGACCTTTCATCTTCATTGTGTACGAGATTGGTCTTGCGTCGGATACTGAGTTTGTTTTTGGAGATATCGTTGAGCGATATTGATTGTTGTTGATTGTTGATTGTTGCATAAAAGAGTATAATTTCAGTACAAACAACAATATATGAATCGAATGAGTTCGCATGATTGTTTGACCCGAAATATGAGAGGAGAGATATGTCCCACCGAGTGTACCAGAGTTTGTGGAGTGTTTTTCGCCACCGTATTGAGATAGGAATGCGCTCGCTTGTATAAATTCCCTCTGTCTAGGGTAGGCCGGGATTTATTAATTGTGGGGATTCTAATTTCCAGCAGTCACGAACAAAACTGTAGTTAATTACCCCTCGCTTTGAAGCGAGAGAACCTCCGATTAACGGGTCATGTGAACTCAATATGCAGTATGCGCTTGTTTTTGTGATGCTGACGCTCCTGGTGTGGCACAAGCGTGCATACGATTGGCGTTGCACCACGTGCTTTGCACGTGATATAGTGGAGCATGCGTTCCTGGTGTGAGCGCAAGCGCACGTATGATTGGCGCTACGTCACGTGCTGTGCATGTGGTTTGGTGGGACATGTGCCCTTGGTGTGGCGCAAGCACACATACGATTAGCGCTGCACCACATGCTGTGCACGTGGTTTGGAGGAGCATGTGCTCCTGGTATGGGCGCAAGCACATGTATGATTGGCGCGGCGCCACGTGCTGTGAACATGGTTTGGTGGAGCATGCGCTCCTGGTGGGACACCCCTTAGTGCAAAGCGTCCGTGTATTTGTTAGCGCTGGCGCAAACATGGGAATGGCACTTGCGCATGTGCATTGCACGGGAGCTGACGAACACAAGATAGGCGCTTGCGCCACCGTGGAGCTTGCGCTCCTGGTCGTGGAGCTTAAGCTCCTGAGGGTTTCCCCAAGGAAAAAACCTGGAGGCATCCCCTTTGATGGGATCATCCCCAATTTTCTTCTATTTTGGTCCAAAATGCGCTCTTCAATATTCAAAACTTTGGATTTGAATCTTGAATGATGCAAATGGGTCTCTTTTTTCTTTTTCAAGCTCTAGATCTTGTCACAATAAGGTTTTTGAAGACGAGTTCTCCTTCATCTTCTTCCCTTTTGGATCTTGAGGAGGAAGAGGGAAGGAGTAAAAAATCTCATCTTTTGGGATTTGATAGGAGATTCACTCTCTTTTCCATTGGGCTTGTGGTCTAATCCTATTTATTTCAGAAAAAAGGGTTTTTTCTCTTGATTTAATTTAAAAAAATGAAGAAGAGGAAGAAAAACCTTAAGGAGAAATTGAGGAGTCTCGAAACTCTAGAATGATATGTGAATGAAAATTGTTATTGATTTCTTGTTATGTTTGTCTTATATAGGTTTTACATTTTCCATTTTGCCCCTTGGCCTTTACAAAATGGTTCTTCTGCCTCTTCCATGACCATGTGCTCATTATTTTTGCACGTAAGCCATGAGTTTTACATAATTTAGCTTTATGTCCATTCTTCTTATATTTATTCTTAGAAATTAAATTTAAATCTATCTATTACATAATTATTTTCTCCTCATGGCATGGGCCGGCCCATATGCTTGGGCTCGGCTTGGGATCGGGCCCATTTACGCTTGTTTGGATGTCGATCTTTTTGATTTTGATTTTGACTTTTCCTCTAGCAAATAGGTTGTAAATTTTGACCAATCAGATATCGCAACTTCAACCCCAAAGCCCCTTGTGATAATGGGCTCTGTTCTTCTTAAATCTGCCCCGTACCATCCACGGCTAAAGTTAACCTTTACTCTGGTTTCCTTGGCGATTTCTGCCATTTTCTGAAATGCCCCCAGCCTGCTAGCTCCAAATGCAGACGCATGTGTACGAGAGTACACAGCAGTTACCTTTGCTTCTTGATCCACACGCTTCAGAAAGGCGTTTTTCACCTTTATGTACTCACCACTTGTCTCCTGTAAGCTCTTAAGGTCTGCATGCCATAGAGAGTTAAAGGAAGGTCTAGGCTCTCCCACTACTCCTATTCGGCCGGACGAGTCAACCATATAACCATGCGCGCCGAGTAGGCTGGCCACAGCTTGAACGCCATCAATGTCGACTTTTGTTGCTATATATGCCTCGAAGCTCGAAACATTTATTGATGGTCACCGTGGCGTTGGATGGGAGATCAATCCAGCCAGATGAAGTGAAGCACATCAGCTTCTCCGGCATCTTGGTGGCATAGAAGGCATGCATGTTGGGTGCATGCATGGGAGGATAATCTCAACAAGCTAGCAATCTTGTTTGGAGAATGAGGTCGAGCGCTGTAAGGTTATTGGGTTTTGACTCCATTGGAGTTCTGAATATTTCTTTTAGAAGATGGAAGTGGGAACTGTACGTTCTTAAGAAATAAAAACTTGACAATCGCTGGCTCTTCTCAATGGAGGCGACTTTAGTATGAAAACTTCTTGCATTTATATTGAATTATTGAAACCGTTGGGGAAAGTGTTTTGTCCTGGAACCAAAGTACCAATGTAACTTCCTCCAAAAGAAATGAACCATGTATTAGAAATTGAAAGTGTTGTCCAAGAACAAAAGTTGAAATGAACTTCATGTGTTAGAAATATTAGGCTAAATTAATTGCACATAGCCACTTTTGCGATTGATACCATGAACTAATTAAATTACAAGTAAGTACCATGAACTATTTTTTTTGACATAACTACCGTACGACATTATTTTTGTGACTTAACGGACCCATTATGCCTCTCGAATTTTTAAGGGTTGAGTGATAACATAAGGGTAATTAAATAGGGAAAACAAGTCAAATGTTGATGACATGACAATTAAATATAATGTTGGCAGACGGAAGAAAAGTTGATGGTATTTAGTTGTAATCAGGAGTGATAGTTAATGATACTTGTTTGTAATTAAATTATTTTATCGTATCAATCGCAAAAAAAATGAAATTCGATGGATACATTTGTGCAATGTAGTCTAGAAATTATGAGTTACCTTGAAAATGGATGGACAGTCAGAGAGGAAGTATATAGCCCTTGCATACAATGAATGAAATGATTACTGTTCTTTGATTGTTTAAAATGTATTATACAGTTCTATATGCTCATAAATTTATACGTCAGACGTCAGTTTTATTCAGTGTCTTTTGTTCGTGAATCAGAATCTATGAAATGTTTTTAGTTAGTTTTTTTATGTAATATGTTCTTAATGCAATTATAATCAGAAATAAGAATGAACCTTTCCATGCTAAACCTCATGAATTATCATTGTGAGATCCGGTTTTTCTTTTTCCATCTTTTTTAGCAGCTACCAACTCGGTATTACATCAGACCGAAGTGTCAAGATATAAATAAATAAATAAATTCCAACTTGAAGTTCCCCTTAGTTGCATGAAATTGCAAATCCATGTGAACTTATAAATCAAGAGAGATAAAAAAAACTCGGAATTTCATTAATAATACATGCTGTTCCGTTTGCTGTATTGTTTGGTAATTCTGTTTCTACGAATACAAAGAGGAGGAAACGTATAAAATAACTATTTGAAATTGTACTAGGCGAATAACGTTAAAATTCAGACCTAAAGTTTAAGATAGAATCTGATGGAAGAGCTGGTGAGAACAACTAATGCATGGGACATGACACCGTTTTCATGTCACGTACCAGTCATTAATATATTTGCCAGAAATTCTGGCAGTGAGATTTTATTTCTTAATGAGTATTTTCAATAATTTTATTTCTTAATCAGATAATATTTTCTGGACATCGGTTCTACTGTACTAGCAGATGTGTGTGTGTGTGTGTGTGAGTGAGAGAGAGATAGAGAGATAGAGAGAGATGCTGGGTGATTTGTACCATACAAGAAATTGCAGTACGTAATGTCCTCGTCCATCATTAAGTAGTCGCTAATTTTTTTCTGGTTCAAAGTCAAAATTTCCTGGTTCAGAGCCATCTAAGACAAACTAACAGATGACTGCTAAAAAAGTCGGATTGCCATGAAAGCCAATCAAATCATTATTATGCACCAATTTTGAACTTAACGCTATCGTGCGCTGTTCTGAATTGAAGGCTTTACTACAATTAGCCTGACAGCATTCTATTCTATTTAAGACCATTTTCATTTCATTTTAGTTTTTGTGTAGAGCAGGCAGTGCCATAACCAAACCGGAACGAAGTTATGAGAACTGCATGCTGTGACTTAGACTGGATGTTGGAAATGGTATGCGATCCCTCGACTTTATATCAGTCTTTATCACACTTCTTGGTTTTCTGCAATACTACATGGTGCATCAAAGTTGCTATATTCTGCTCATATCAATGAACTTCTCTTTTCTTTTCTTTTTTCACTCAGAAATTACAGCTGATAAGCTATTTGAAGTTTGTAGTCAAGTAGTTAACAGTTTACTAGATTAAGTATTCATAAGTTTGTAGACAAGTTTCAGAAATTGGGTTTGTGCAAATATTCACAGATTTGTATTGCGAAATCTGATATCAGAATTTGGCAATGCAATCAAGAATTTTTCTCCCAAACATGTTTGATAAGACATAGCAACCTTTGGATAAGTTCCATGATACATAACCTTATCTTGTAAGACAGGGATTACAAAAATGAAAGTAATCGTTTAGAATTTATCTCTGATAAGATAAATCTTCGCTCCGAATTCCTTTCGGTTCTAGTTGTATGAGTTGACACATCTCTCTGTCTTTTACCATTATCAGACAATATTTCTGCAAATTGGTTGCGCATCATATATCTTGCATTCATTCTCAATAAATATCTTAAGCCTTTTCTTTCTGACATATTCATTTTCTTATTGAAATTAACGGTTTCCTGCATTACTTAAATTCAATTTAATCCGTTTTGTTTCGTTAGTTCAATTTATCACGAACGTTCATCCTTGAGAGAAACTACTTTCCAAAGAAGGCTTGAGGATATACATAATAGCGTTGCATGATTTCTTTTCTCCCCAACGCAAAACTTTTATGGAAACTATTAGGCTGAAATTTGCCTTCTATTCTTTTGTATGTATTTACGCTTCCTGACACCTCGCATATTATATTCGGACTACTTTAATTTAAAGCTTGGATCCGTACATATTAATAAGTTCCAGTTCCATTTTTCTACAGTTTAAACATATTGATTCTATTTACCACACTCTCTTCTGTGATCGACGCAGACTGAGAATGGAAAGGAAAGCATGTATCCCGTTCGTGCTTAGCGACACCTGGAATTGCAAATTCATGCATCGTTTTTGAGCATATCGATTTTTGGAATTGCAAATTGAATTGGATAAGATGAGCATATCATAACTTCTGCTCATTTCAAGCATATTGATACTTGGAGATCATATACGCTGGATTTTGTTATGAACCCAATCGTGCGAAAGGTGGTGTTGTAATCAATGTTTTTTTAAATATATAATTTGTTTTTCTTATAGATATCTAGTTTAGTTTGTATGCATCTATACTAGTCCGTGAGATCATTTCGAGTAAGAAGGAAAATAAAAATAAAAATTGGAGATGGATATGAACAATTGGTTGTCTCTGTGATTATTCTGTTTAATTATTTTTGTAGAATTTCATCTGTGTTTTTTAGTGTTGGTTTTGGGTCCATGAGGCTGAGAAACATGGAGTTGCAAATTAAATTGATTGCTTTTCAATTAGATGCTGAATTTCATCGAATTTTGATGTATTTATGTTATTTGATTAGATGTGTTCGATCAGTATGCTAATGCCAAAACTAAAGGCATATGAGATTGCCAAAATTATACTTTGCCTTGGGTGAAATGTTGCAATCTGATCCGAAACATTTAAGTTGATAGGTCAAAAGCTTTTTTTGCACAAGTAAAAACTGAACCATAAACTATTTCTTTACTTTGTGTTAACTTTACCATATTTAGATAAATGCCTAAAACTATATAAAGTGAAGGGCTAAAGGCACAACCATAGGCAGAAAAGATGTGCACATGCACAATTTTTCTCTGCAGCATATTGATGAGTTTGGTGAAAAGCAAATGATGGTTGAGGTTTTCTTCATCACTTTCATAATCTTACCAATCAAAGGATCTAATGCATCAGTGCAAATAACTATCCATTCTGATCCAAAACCGAATCCAAAAACCACAAAGATATTGCACATCCCGCTACTTCCATTCTCACCACCATTATTATTTGATAAATAATGTTATGCTTTGGTAAATAATGTTATGATTTGATAACAACGTCACGGTTTGATAATCAACATTATAATTTGATAAATAATGCTATGGCTGAAGGAATAATGTTACTAAAGTTAAATGTGTATTGTTTGAGAAATGATAAACATGGTGTATAAAAAAAATAAGTATGGGTTTGAAATTGGGTTTTTTACAACTTTGAAAATACATGGGTTCAAAAATAAGCCGCTTCTCAAAACTAACCCAAATCTAATTTTCCCTTAAAAAACAGCTGGCAATAAGATATACATGAATTAGACAGGCTAAGGTGAAATGAACCACGATTACATTCAAAATTAATAATGGAATCCATCATATTTCCATAAAAGAAATATTCCTCCCCCTTGGATAACAAATGAGATAAGCTCGCCAAAAAAAATTCAAAAAATAAATAAAAATAAATAAATAAGGATTAAAACAAAAACAAATAACCAGTTCAAATGAGACAAAAATCGCCGTCATACTAAAATTCAAATCCTCACACTCCCCAAATTCCAAAACCAAAATCCTCGTCCTCATGGATTCCTCATCCGCCGCCGCCGCCGCCGCCGCCAGCGGTCGCCCCGTCCGCCGCGCCGCCGCTGCCGCGAAGTCCCTCCTCGACGAGTCCAGCTTCGACGCCCTGATCCTGAGCCACGTGGGCCCTCTCTCGTCGAAGCGGAAGAGGCAGCGCCTCAAAACCCTAGAGTCCCGCCAAAAGGAGACGAAGACGGAGGCCCTCATCGCCCTCTCCCTCGGCTTCCCCATCGACGCTCTCCTCGCCGGTGAGCACATCCCCGCCCCCTTCTCCCAGAACGACTACATCGTAGTCCGCAACCACGTCCTCGCCACCTGGCGCTCCGACGTCGCCTCCTTCCTCTCCCCCTCCCACCTCAAAGAGACCATCTCCGCCGACTACGACCCCCTCATCGCCGCCGCCTACGGCTTCCTCCACGACAACGGCTACATCAATTTCGGGGTCTTGAAAACGGTTAGGGCGCAGCTCCCGGAGAGTCTCGACAAGGGTTCGGTGGTGATCGTAGGTTCGGGGCTCGCGGGCCTCGCGGCGGCGAGGCAGTTGTTGGGTTTCGGGTTCAAAGTTTTGATCTTGGAGGGTAGGAAGAGGCCTGGGGGTAGGGTTTATACCTCGAAGATGGGGGAAAGGGGAAAATTCATGGCGGTTGAGCTCGGGGGCAGTGTCATCACTGGCGTTCATGCGAACCCGCTCGGGGTTTTGGCTAGGCAGCTCGGGATTCCTCTTCATAAAATTAGGGATAGGTGTCCGCTTTATAAGCCGAATGGGGAAACTGCAGATGAAAAGTTGGATCACGAGGTGGGTTTGGTGTTCAACAAGCTTCTTGATCACGCAACGAAGTTGAGGGAGGTGTTGGGTGAGGTCGCGGAAGAGATTTCGCTTGGAACGGCGATCGAGAGGATAAGGAAGTTGTATGGGGTGATGAGGAGCGAGGATGAGAGAGAGCTCCTCGATTGGCACTTGGCAAATTTGGAGTATGCGAATGCAGGTTGCTTATCGGATCTCTCCTTGGCCCATTGGGATCAAGATGATCCTTATGAGATGGATGGAGATCATTGCTTTCTCGCAGGTGGGAATTGGAGATTGATCAATGCGATGTGTGAAGATGTACCGATTTTGTATGGGAAAAAGGTTATAAAGATTGAGCATGGGGAATTGGGTGTTGAAGTTGTACTTGAAGGAGGTCAAAAATTTCAAGCTGATATGGCGCTTTGCACCGTGCCTCTTGGTGTTTTGAAAAATGGGAGTATCAAGTTTGAACCAGAGTTGCCTTCTAGAAAGTTAGAGGCTATTGGGAGATTAGGTTTTGGGTTGCTGAATAAAGTGGCGATGGTTTTTCCTCATGTGTTTTGGGAGGAGGATCTTGATACTTTTGGGTGTCTTAACAAGGAGAGGAGCAAGCGTGGGGAGTTCTTTTTGTTCTATGGCTATCATACTGTTTCTGGAGGGGCTGTTCTTATTGCATTGGTGGCGGGAGAAGCCGCGCTAACATTTGAACGCATGGATCCGGTTGCTGTACTTCATCGTGTTCTTGAAGTGCTTAGAGGTATTAATCTTGTGATTTTACTGACTCTTGATGTAGATTTTCACATGTACTTTCTCAAGCAATCAATAAACCTTTTGACCATTCACGACCTTGAGCTCAAAGATCTTTTTTCACATTCATGCACGGCATGTACAAGCTTTGTAGCTCTAAACATGTTTCCTACCAATTATACATTATATACAACTCTCGTTCAAGTTATCTTGTGTCGTCTTTGTCTTGTCTGTCTTTCTTGCCTAAGGTTTCTATTACTTAGACAAATGCCATATCGAAAAAACGTGTTCTAAAATTTGTGAAGGAAACACCCCATAATTTGTGATCAACATGTGAATATGCATTTTGTTATGGAAGCAATGAGCCATTGTTCGTGAAAATAAATTAGGTTTTTATTTGATGGGTCTAGATTTTATATGTACATATCTAAAAATTGCAGTAATTTGGAAATATTGTTGATTATATGTGAGCAAAGAGTTGAAATTGTTCAGAACATGATATATGTAATCAAGAAATAATCCACATGCACGAATAAGTCCACAACTCCAGTATATAGTCTACCATAATGCACCAAAACCACAGTTAATCTAAAATATTGTTAACTAGTTGGTAAGGTAAGATTTCAAGGTATATAGAATTATAGATCATGATCAATTGTTTTTATTTTCAATTTTATATGCTCCAAACTGTATATCTAAGCAACTTTCTATTAGTAGCCCGTCGTTTTATGTTCCCACTTGATTGATGGCAAAAAGCTCAGTCATTCCCTTTCCTTATTCCTGCTATAATCACTGCATGTGGAGTAGATCATGTTGAACCGAGTAAGATCTTAATTTGGATAGTCGCACAGGATGGGAAGGATTTGGCATCAAAACCTTCATTGACACTTATATTCTAACTTATTAGGACGGACATGTCTTATACGTCCACATGTTTTTTTTTTATCCCTATTAATATCAGTGCTGCAGATTACAATCCATGAGCATGATACGAAAATGGAGAATGCTATAAATATTTGTATTCATTATGAATAGAAGATTTAATCTTGTTAGGAAGTCGATGTTCCTGTTAGGTCCTATCTCGCTTTCCAAGTTTCATTTGGATGAGTGGACGCGGCACGAATAGATCTGGGGGACGAAGGTGCATAGAAAAGGAGTTCAAGTGTTTAGCAGACATTGCATTTTAACATTTCTATAAATGCATACTTTTCCCCAACGGATAATATTTCTGCCTACCATTAAACATTCGCTAAATGAAAAGATGTAAGGATATATACTGCTTTCATAGAAAGCTTCCTTGTATTTATTTTAGCCACATGCCAAAATTCTAGTACATATAATACTTTTTTAAAAGGCAATTAGAATCAGGTAAACATTCATAAACTCAAGATTGAAGATTATTAGGCAATGCTGGAAAACGAGAGCATAATGTGTAGTTCTTGACCTCTCAGCACCAAAAAGCGTTATTATCTTAGCGTTGGTATAGGCTACATAAATTTACTTTTTTTTCTTAAATAAAAAAAATCATCCCAATGACATAAAGTAGTTTGATGTAAATGATAGATAAAATTAGTACGTACTTTGCTAAAATGCGGAACTGAGGATTTTGAATAAATAAAGCTTAAAATTTATTTTAGATGATAGAAATTTTGAAAATATTTAAAAATGATTTACGCCTTGGACATGAGGCCTTCTTGTCACAGTTTTCATGCCATGTCAACTCTTCCACCCCTTTAAGTCGCAACACAGTTTGTTAAACTGGTTTTAGGTATTTTAAGTCAAAGCCTAGCTCCATTAGTTACCCAATTCTTCGAGGTTGGGTTTGACCATACTTGACTTGAAAGTAAAAACAATGTTCCATCTTGTAATAGGATATAAATACTTTCTATTAAAAATTGTGACAACTAAGTTATGTCGTCACAATTATCTTTACCATATTTTTACCAACGATATTTACTTTTTGTGTATGCCTGCCTGATTTAGTAATAACACATCTTTATGTTGTGGCCATATCTAAGAAGAGTTTCTAATTTACGTTTCGCGAATATTAATTAGTGTTGTATACCTTCCAAGATACATAGCTTTTAAGGCCATTAAAAAACTTCACACAAATCTACCAGGGATTCTCTTTCTGGATAAAGCATTCGTTCTTTAAGTTTCACTACAACTTGCAACATACTAGGCCGTATTTTCTAACATATTTACATTTGTAATTTTCTATATTCTCCTTGCATTATTGGATAGAGAGCCGATCTAACCAAGCAGACAGCCCTTCAACAGAGCGGAATGGAAGAAATGGATCCATACTGAGCCCAGAAATTTGGATGAAGTCTTCTTGTTGTATTATTAATAATGAACTCCGAGCTTTCCAACATTGTTTGAAACTTACATTCAGATCCTACTACTTTGCAGATATATACAAACCAAGAGGTGTTCTCGTGCCTGAACCAATCCAAACTGTTTGTACAAAATGGGGCAGTGATCCCCTTTGCTGTGGGTCCTACTCTCATGTCAGAGTCGGCTCATCCGGTAATGACTACGATATTCTTGCTGAAAATATTGGTGGGCGACTATTTTTCGCAGGGGAAGCAACAAATAGGCAATATCCTGCAACTATGCATGGTGCCTTTTTGAGCGGCTTAAGAGAAGCCGCCTCGATTCTTCATGCCTTCAAGAGTAGAGCCCATGAGAACAACGAGCCGAAGAAGCCTATACAGAAGAATTTAAAACAGTGCAACGACATTCTCATGGATTTGTTTAAAGAGCCAGATGTAGCTTTCAGCTGCTTTTCTTTTGTGTTTGATCCATTTCTAACAATGGATCCCAAGGCAACAGGATTCGTAAGAGTTACTCTCGAAAAGTCTAAGAATGAAGCCGTGCAAAGTGAAGCTTTATATCTCTATGCAACCTTATCTCGAGAGCAGGCGCAGCAAATACAACTGGTGAGTGAGGATGATATGGTCAAATTAGAAATTTTATGCAAACAATTTGGTTTAAAACTGATGGGATGTAGTAGCATATGTGCTACCGCTAGCTCATTGATTATAAGCATTTCTAGTGCAAGAAAGGGTTGGAATAGGCATTATCGGTTGATGCATCATAAAATGCAACTTTGACGGTGTATTTTTGGGTTACCAAAGTACCTTAGGTTACCATAATTCACAGAATGGTATACTGTAGGCAGACTTTAGATCGGCGGAAGATGCCCATACACCTGTTTGTTTTGTTGTTGCTCACCGTGTAGTGAACACCAATTCAGGTGATTCATTCTTTTTGAACTAGTAAGAAGGATAAATTTTTCTTGGAAGCTTCTGACATGTGTCTCCTAGATCTTTTACTCATATAGTTCGAAGCGTGTTTCTTTCTATAGCTTAATTTCCTTATATTTATTAGATTCTGAAATACTACTTTGAATTATCAGAATAACATGACAAAAAGGTAAATACCCTGAACTATCATTGTCTTTCACTAAACTACCATAATTTTTTTTTAATTACAGTAAACCCCGTATAAACTTTGGTTTTAAGGAGCTTTTTTCCAACTAAGATACCTTAAAATATTGCACTTCAGGGAACTCACTGTAATTAGAACCTGTAAAATGTCTAGTAAAATACTACACCAGTTAAGGGTATTTTAGTGTAATTTATCCTTGTACCTCTATACTTCTTAGGTCTTCTAATTATCCTGCTAATTGCTTCGTCTCCTTGCTTCGAAGGAGCAAATTGCGTTGTGAATTTGGTATTTAGTTTATTGAAGTCGTATAACCTAAGTGATTTGAAAATTGTAGGTCCCATGACGAAGCCTGGAAAGGTTCAAGAGGGCAGATACTTAAACAAGTAGTCCGAATCTAGTTTAGATTTATGGCAGGAAGGTTTAGACTTGCCCAAGAAAATGAAGGGAGGATCTAGAGAAGATGACTGGCTTTGTCGCTTGCATTATGCAAATGAACACCAAGTGTTGAAAAATATTACATGTAAATATTGACAACAAAAATATACTGAGAGAGCCTGCAAGATTTTGAGAATTTCCTTCTGACAATGAATTTGACTAATAGCCTAACACTTTGTACAACGTAGCCAATCCGAATATTTGGGTCTTGTACATTGGTTTATACAATCTGTAAATAACTTAATGTTCTATATCATCTGGGCGGTTAAAAATTATTGGAGTGAATAGTTTGATTATGGAGTATGTTACATTAAGAACATGTCAAAGCGTATCATACAAGATTGTGTTTTGATACATTTGTTATGTAAAGGAGATGGTGGGCATGCATAAATGAAGTACATGATGATTGAATGATTTGGGGATAAAGGGAAAGGTGATTGAATGGTGCATAAACGAAGCACAAGAATTGCATTATCATATATGTGGAGGTGCACAAAAGTGGTTGTTAATTGGAGTACATGAATTACATAATGATTGAATGATTCGAAGGTTTTGATGGTCTTGGTAGTGAATTTGAGGCTTCTATCAAAATTAATGACTGACCAAAATTGAGGTTTTTATTAAATTAATGGCCCAACAGTTGCAGTTTCCATTTCCAGTTTCGTTAAACTTAAACATGTAATGATGTGAGGGAGAAATGGATGTCAATGATCATGCATGCTATTGATAGAGAATAGAGAGTGATCATGTGAGAATGGGTAGGAGCTAAGGTTTAGGCTAGATGTTAGATGGGTGTTTTATCAATTTATTTTCTTGTTTGGAGATGGATTATTCAAATTCTCTATATACATAAACACACTATTAAATCCATTGGTTCATAATAAGAGAAATACAAGGACTTGTTGGCTTCTACCAAAATTACGGTGCACAAATGTGGTTGTTAATTGGAGTACATAAATTACATGATGATTGAATAGTTCAAATGTTTTTATCGTCTTGGTAGTGAATTTGAGGCTTCTATCAAAATTAATGATCGAACAATTTCAGATTCGTTATCTTGGATGGATTATTATAGTGGGAGAGAAAATAAATGTAGTGAAGTTGAGGTTTTTATTAAAGTAACGGCAAAACAGTTTCAGTTTCGTTATCTTAGACATGTAATGATTGTGAGGGAGAAATGAATGGCGATGATCATACATGCTATTGATAGATAATAGAATGATGCTATGACAATGAGTTGGAACTAAGGTTTACTCTTAGGTTAGATGGGTGTTTTAACTATTTATTTTCTTGTTTGGAGATGATATATTCAAATTCTTTATATGTATAAACACACACTATTAAATCCATTTGAAGGTTAAAGATGGTAGTTACTTTTCACCGCTCTTAAGTTTTTGATAGTTTTTCGGAATTTAACCAAGATTTAAATTTGAGGAAACATCGGATCATCAACTCTGCAAATTGGAGGCTATGGTGATCATTTTTGGAGCTTTGGAAATAGTCATAGCATCAAGACGGACGATTAAATTGGAGAAGATTTTAGAGTATATGTGAATGTGATTGTCGAGCCCTTATAAATCAAAGGGAAATTTCCACAGCACAATTATAATACCAACATTTCTCTATCAGTATCTGAAACAATAATGAGATGTGTAACGGATGATCGAGATAAAACAGAAATAGAGATTAAGGCAACACCATTTAAAGATCAATCAACACAGCTAGAGACAGATTTTTATGTGAAAACCTCAAATCGAGAACTATGGACAGCAACAGAGATCGATTTCACTATTTTAATACAGAATTACAGATTTTCAGATGATGGCTTCTAAGCCTCTATAAACCATGACATAGCGGTTAAGGTTTGTTTACAAACGGAATTCCCAAAATTCCCCTCAACAATTACGGGTATAAACACATATAACACTAAATATATGATTCGGCTACAGGTCGTTCCGCTTGGGAAAGATCTTAGACAGTTGGTGAACTGAGCCAATTTGGTAACACATAACAAAGTTAGTATTCAGGACATCCTAACAAGATAGATAAGCTACAATATTTGGAGAGAATGAGAAACGGATTCGTTTGTTAGAAGTTAGAAATAGCTTGCATAGAAGATAAGTGAGAATACTTTGAGATGGTTTGAACAAGTGCATTGGTGGTTGATGAGCCCACTGAGTTAAGTGTGAACAAACTAAAGGTAATGAACATAGAGGGCTAGAATGTTGGCTATAGTGCCCTCAAGGCAATTATTGTAATCGCAGACAGGTGATTATGATGATTGAGAGAGAACCTATACAGATAGAACAGTCTTACTCAAGATGATAGTATGCTATCTGGTTTGACTTTATCATTATGTACATGTATTATGTGGTATTACAGATCATTATTACATGTTGATTGAGCCCATAGGATTCTTGCTTGACTACCGGCATTATGATGGCAATCATATACGTGGGAGCTGGGTGGTCTATAAACACATCCTTAAATATCCCTAGTCGTGGGAGTATCGAGGCTGGACATTGATACTCCAGAGTAGACTAGTGTGTACTTATCGAGACCCCGACGAGGGGCGGTGGCCGGTCTCACAAGCCATTGGTGTTTGATTGTCACCTGATAGTATGCAGGTGCTCATTGGGTTATGAGTACACTGGACGGACTCGCCGGGAATATGCTAGTTGGTATTATACCGATTGTCAGGTAGCAGTTCCTAGGTGACATGTGTATAGGTTAGTCTGTCGACCTGAGATCGTCATTTGTTTCGTGTGAGTTCCCACTGTGTTTTGATTACTACCCTACCATGGCTTAAAGGAGTTATGCAAATAGGTTTTAGTTGGGTACACTTCCGAGCCACATGGAGGCAGTAAGCGGATCATCAGGGATTCATCTCTCCCCGTATTGAGGGTTGATGTCGCGTTGTGCACGGGTGGCCATCAGCAGAAATCCTTGGCCAAGATAGTTGATAATTACTGGTTTGGATCAGTAGTTTCTCAGGTGGCGATGGGTTTCATACCGACACGAAATATCGTGTTATTAGGGGTCTGACTTTATCCACCCCTCTAGACTCGATTTGCGATACTCTTAGACGAACAGATCGGACTGAACGAATATTGTCACGAACATGCCCAGTAGGGGCCAGGATGAGTTTGCTCGTCGGCCTTCCTTTCGCTCAATACCTGGATAGTCGTTACGTACAGCTAGTGCCACTGACATACTTGTGGTTAAACCCACTGCCAGCGTATTGACGAGTCTTTAGAGTCCCACACAGAGGGTTTCCCTGTTTCGGACGAAACGATGTAAATGCCGTATGGTTTTACGGCAGGGTTCGATCATATACGTACACTTGTGCACGTATCATGATTCAGACGGTTTATACTAGTGGTTTTGGTTTAAGTCGGATTCTAGTATTATATTATTGGATTATTTTCGTCTCATTGTATTTGTATTTTGTCGGAATACGGATACGGGTATATATATACGGATGAAGGCTATTATTGTAATTCATTACAAGGTGCTTCTAGAAGAAGACACCTCAGTATATTTAATAACCATTTGATTAAATGGTTATTTGAGGTGGAGGATGAGGTGTCCTTGGCTTTAATTGATGGCATGGCTCACTTGGTGACTCATGGGGTGACTCATGATCACTATTCTAGCATGCTTGATATTTAGTTTGTGTTGTGAGATATTTCTTTACTTGATGCATTATTCTATTCTCTCAACACTTAGCCATTTTTCTTAAGTTGCTTCACACTCTCATCCCCATGCTTCTTCTTCCTCTACCTCCACCCTAAAAGTCTCATGTGTTGAGAAACTTAGGATATTTAGAGACAAATCAATCCATTATTAGACTCTACATCTTAAAGGCTATCTAGTTTGGCGAACTAGGTACCCTAGTTACCTCGACTATAACGTTGGAGCTCGTTTCATAGACTCTTAGATGAATCATCTTCGATGGAGGGAGACCGGAGATCAAGCTTGATCATGGAGGCCTCTAGGAGTTTGGGATGATGGTTAAAAGACCAAATGACACGAATCATTCGGTATAATCTTTCTAAACTCATTTTAAGTTTGCTAGATTAGGGTTAATGGTAGATCCGTAGCATCCGGTTGTTCTAGCGCCATTTTGTAAAATTTTTATTCCGCATTCGGCCATGGATTGATAGCCAGGACGCTGGCATAACCCAATATAGTATCAAAGCCAACCTATAAACCCTATACTAGCTGTTTAAACGATGTTTTAAATAATGAAACTGAAACAACTCTGAAACAATACCCTAAATATTCTAGTTTCTGTCGATTTTAAATCAGTCTTCAAAAATTATTTAAACAATTGCAGAAGACTATTATTGTGACAATTAGAACACACCTAAAAAACGAGTCCAAAATTCTTTACTCTGGACGACGAGATTGGGGAAAAGACCGGCGTCGCCGGTTTTTGCATGGACTTAGGGCTTGGGTTTTCTGGTGTGTTCTGGTCTCTGGAATATTGGATTTTAGGTATTGTTTGTTTTTGCCAGATTGCATATTGTGTTATCTTTGGTTTGAGGGCAATACAGAGTATTTCAAAGTCACTATTTTTAACACTGTTTAAAAGTTTTCAATGCGTGCATTACTATCTGCGACCGTGAATGTCATTAGAGCGGTACAACTCGTCTAATTGCTATATGTCTTTTAGACGGGTTTGCGAACATGACATTCAGGTTGCTGTTCTGTATTGTGCTGAGGTTGTGGCTGGATCGTCGTGGTGGATAGCCAGTGGTGCAATGATAGCTGTACAATTCAGATTCATTTGTACATTTGATTTTGCGGGGTGACCGTCCGACATGTGGACTGCCGTCTCTGCCGGTTTGTATATTATTTTTTTGGGGCATGGCCGGGTTGAGGTCGATGTCACCCTTATACATATATTTTCTTTTATGTACTAGGATTATCTCGCGGTGGAGTGCTCAAATAGCCGGGTTTTAAAGGGCAACGGGCCTGCATTTCATAGTATTGAGACGGAGGGGGTCTCACTCTAGAATTGGCGGGCTATTCGACGCATTCGTAGGGGGTACAGGTTGACCCACGGAGGGGTGGCCAAGTTACCGGATTCCGTGAAGTGCTGGGTGGCCCATTCACGTTGTTGATTGGGGTTGCCTCGCTTCTGGGATTGGCGGGTAACTTGCCGCACTCGTAGGGGTCTAGGTTTTCATTACACAGGCTATCCGCACGACATGGAACGTCGGGTCTCATTTGGGGCTCAAATGAAACCCGAGGCTCCAGGATTATCCACCACTCTGTGTTGCTTGGCTGAGATTCTGTGATGTTGCTTATATATCATGCCTGGGACGAATGTTATATATATTTATATATTTACTAGTAGATGTTGTATATGTTTTGCACCCGCGCTAGTCCAACCCCCGCTCTGTCGTTAGTTAAGTAACCTAACGGGTGATGACGGGCCCGGTGGAGAATGCGGATGGTATATACGTACGTTATATTTTTCGTTCTTTTATCTGGTATAATATGTTTAATTGATGGGACTGGGTTGATTCTAATCAATGCAAGGAAAACAAACCTATATGATGTTGTTAGAACCAAGTTTTTGAAAACTGACATTACAGACGTTTCCTTTTGCTTTGCACAGCGGTATTCGTTTATGAATATCCAGCACCTCATTCGACGAGGCAAGAGCCGAGATCCCTTCATAGGGGGTGATCTCTTGGGTAAAAGTTTGCGTCATTGTAATAACTTTACTATAATCGATTCTTTTGTTTTGTATTGTGGTATTCAGTTTGGAATATCCTGCACATCATTCGATGAGGAAAGAGCCGAGATCCCTTCACAGGGAGTGACTTCTTTAGCAAAAGTTTGCGCCACTATATATTTGTAAAACCACTCGGTTCTTTCAACGATATCAAGTTTATTACGTTAAAGGTTTTTCGCCAAAAACCAGTCGTAGCCTCCGTCATTTCTTACGAGTAGTACTTAGTATTCATGCTGCGTTTGTTGACCTTGTCAAGACGTAGTGTACGGTAGCTGAGTAGTGCTTGTTTGTAGCACATGATGTGGATTAACTAGAACAGTCACATAGCCTTGTTGACCTTGTCAAGGGCTGATACGGATGGGTCTAGGGTAATCAAGATAACGACGGGTTGCACTTGACTAACAACTTATGATTTGTTGACCTTGTCAAGGTCATAAATCGTTTGGGGTAAAAAAATCCACATCGGGAGTTTCAAACATACAGGAAACTTGACAGGCATGCGCATACCTTCTGGAGTGTGGTGACTTGAGTGGCTTCTATCAAGTTATCATGCGATGATAGTTGGATTCCGATTCCCACCGATGAGTAGGATTACTCATCGGGTGATTTTAGATGATCCCGACTAATTCTCCTTTTAGGGTTTGAGGGAGAATTCGAGGGAACAGTGGAAGCCATCCTGATTAGATAAAGTGATTAACCAATCTGATCTAGGTTTGAGTGCACGCTGAGTGTTTTTCTCTCTCTCTCTCTCTCTCTATTTGGCAGCGACCATGGTCTGACCTTAAAAACTCATGAACCAAGTTAACCGAACCTTCTTAAAAACATTTTGGCTTTTGGATTGTCACGGAGTCGCATGTATCATTGCCAATCCTACATCCCCTTTGCATTTCCCCGAAATACTTTGTATTACTACAAAAATCTATATTGCTTGGATATTCCTTCGTATAGTTACATACGAACTCGAAGGAACTTGTTTCAGATCGAGGATGGATTCCGGTTCTGGAGAAATTAAATATGATTATTCAGTTGTCTTTTCCCTTTACCTTCTCTCAGGTTGTGAGAGCTCCTAGTGTCAGGAGAGTACACCTATTATGCTTATTGGATAGTTTTCTTCCAAACCATAGGCATGTGTTGAAAGTTGTGGAAGGAAGAAAACCAATTAACTTAAGTGTGGTGTACAGAAGGTAATAAGTAAAGACATATAAAGGGATTAGAGTAAGGACAAAGGAAATTATGACTGATATCATTCACGACAAATCGCGTATACCCCTGCCACTCCTACTTCACCTTTGGATTTCTCCAGAACACTTCGTATCACTACGAAGATCCATATTGCTTGGATATGCTATCGTATAGTTACATACGAACTCGAAGGAACTTGTTCCAGTTCGAAGATGGATTCTGATTTGGGAGAAATAGAATAGGATTTTTCAATTGTCTTTTCTCCTTATCTTCTCTCAGGCTGCGAGGACTTCTGGTATTAGAAGAGTACACTTATTGCGCTTATTGGATAGTCTTCTTCTAAATCTTAAGCTGGTGCCGAAGGGTAGGGAACGAAGAAAATCAACTAGGCTAAAGTGTGGTGTACAGAAGGTAATAAGTAAAGACATATAAAGGGATTGGAGTGAGGGTAAGAAAATATACGGTTACTGTCATGAATCTGGATAGTGGAAGAGGCATTACTAGGAATACCAGGTTACCCATTCGAAACATTTTCGTGTTTCAGTTTTACTGTGCGGTGTTAATTGAAAATTGTTTTCCCAATTAGATTCTAACTCTAGGGTGTGTATTTACCAGATTTGATTCTTACATCTGTATGGCATTACAGATGGTGAGTGGGAGTAAGATATTGGGAATTGGGTGATTAAATCCTCATCATATCGGAATTCTTTGTAATTAGTGATATTTGAAGAAATCACCCGGTTTTTGCCTGATGACAAATATTTGGTTTTGAATATCCATTGTTATGCACCAATTTCAAACTTATATATCTGTACGTTTATTTTATAAAGTGAGATATAACATTTTGAAATTATGTCCATGACATTTGCCTATATCAGTTGACGATTAGGTAAGGAGCATTCAACAACGGTATAATTCTTCTCAACTATAGTACAGTTTTCAATGTACGACGCACAAGGTTTGAGTTATTAAACTCAGTGGATTTATACAGAGTATTGTATGTTGTCCAGTGTCCGTTAGGACAAAGGAGTTGGTATTCGTACTATATTCTGTTTACTCATGGCTTCTCCAGTTTTAGACAAGTATTTTGTTGAAATATAAGGTCCAAATATTGAGAAGTTATAAGTATAAGAATAAAGTAGAGAACCATATGTTGTAAGTATCAGGATTTTTCAAACTGATCGAAGATGTAGATACTTGTGTTTGGTATTCCGTTGTAAGTAATACTTTTGAGAAGTTGCTTCTCTTTCAAGTTAGTCATAAGTGGATGCATTTCTTGATGAGTAATGTTGCTTGACCTCCTTCCATTTGGTTGATATGCACTGGAAACGGCTGCATAATTTTCGAATCTGGTTCCAATTAAATTAGTGCATTTGTTTCTATATTGGATATATAGAATGGATTCATATCTTAACGATATTAGGGTATATGGAGTTGTCCGGCTGATGCTTAGAACCAGAATCTGGACAAACTCAAGGCACGTTTCGGTAATGGCAGTTTGTGGGTTATCCCGGGTTTTGACGAGGGTTAACATTCTACCATCTGAAAGATCAATAGTTATATTATTCTTGATTCGCTACAGTTTTAGTAAAATTGATTCTTTTCAGAAAATATTAGTGGGAGTATGATAGAACTGGAAGTGATTCCAGTACCACAAACGATTACTGAAAATTTAGTAAAACCTAAAGATTCAAATGGATTCGACATTCCATTAACCACTCCGCAGATTAGGTAGGTAACCTCAGGCATCCGAGAGGTATTTCGGTCTCCTCAAAGACGGTGACATGGAGGTTTATGATTACCCAAACTTGCCAATACTGTTGTTCTAAACTATGAGATCTGGCAGGAGGATGAGTATAATATCGTTCTAAACTAGCTTTAGATGTGCACGTGTATATGACTCTGCCAGAGGGTTGTTGTAGTCAGTGGGAGCAGTGGAAGTATAGTGGGCAAGTAGCTTATGTCTATTTATAGACTAAAGCAGGTAAAACAGAAAACGGAGATAGATCATCTATTTTTTGATATGACAGTCATAGAGTTTGACTTCATCAGAATAAGAGATGGATCTGGTAACAAAGTAGTAGGGAGTGATGTCCTGTATTTGGATGACATGCACTTAATAGGAAGAGATATCCTATACTACGATCGGTTATACTGTGGTTGTCACAATGTGGTTTCTCCACATAGGATATGGATAAAATATCAGGAATTCTGGTGACTAGATCTATGGTTTTAGATCTAGATTTGGAAAGTGTCCCAATTTGGATACTTTGACATTATTCTAAAAGTGTGTTAGAATGGACGACTCCTGACATGGTGATGTACCCGCAGGTGATGGAGTCACCCTCTCTAAAGAGATGTCTTTTAGACTGATGAGGAGAGAGATTTGCATGATTGGCATATCACTTGCTTAGGCAATTGAGTCAATCATGAGATATCAAGTACAACACCAGATATTGATTTTGCACAGGCTGCAATAAGTATATATTAATCCAATCCTGGAGAAACATTGCCAAGCAGTTATGAACATAAGTGGATATTCTTGGTATATGGTAACGGTAGCCTCCTTTAGGAGGCGGTTATCATTTCAGGCTTTCAAGATGACCTGAATGACAGAGTGACTGTCAGAATTATAGTTTGTTCTTCTTTCGAGGGACAATATGTTGGACATGTGGTCCAAGCGGATACTGTGGAAGGTATGATACAGGATACCGATTAAATTCAGTGGCTGATACAGTCTAAGAAGTTTGTTGGATTTGGAGTTCGTTTGTGAACTGGGTCCCATCAGATATCCAGAAAAATTCTAAGACAGGTATTGCTCATTTCGGGAGAGTCTTTCTCCGCGAAGTTGAGATATAGAAAGAGATAAAAATAGAAACATTGGAGCGGATCCACTCACTGAGCCTATTTCTCGAACGCAATAGTTTCACAAACGAGCTTTGTGAGATTGATTAGTAGAGAAGTTGGATGTTCGGTATCACACGGGTCATGAGTATGTGACACCGTAATTATTAGCCTTAAGTGTAAGTGGGAGATTGTTGGCTATAATGCCCTCAAAGCAATTATTGTAATCGCAGACATGTGATTATAATGATTGAGGGATGACCTATATGGATAGAACAATTTTACTCAAAATGATAGTATGCAATCTGGTTTGATTTTATCATCATGTACATGCATTATGTAGTATTACAGATCACTATTACATGTTGATAGAGTCCATAAGATTCTTGCTTGACTACCAGCATTATGATGGCGATCATATACGTGGGAGCCAGGTAGTCTATAAGCACATCCTTAAATGTCCCTAGTCGTGGGAGTATCGAGACTATGCATTAATACTCCAGAGTAAACTAGTGTATACTTATCGAGACTCCGATAAGGGGCGGTGGCCGATCTCACAAGCCATTGGTGTCTGTTTGTCACCTAAGATAGTATGCATGTGCTCATTAGGTTATGAGTACACTAGACACACTCGCCGGGAATATGCTAGTTTGTATTATACCTATTGTCAGATAGCAGTTCTCAGGTGACATGTGTACATATTAGTCTGTCGACCTGAGATCGTCATTTGTCTCGTATGAGTTCCCACCGTGCTTTGATTACTACCCTACCACGGCTCAAAGGAGTCGTGCAAACAAGTTTTAGTTGGATACAGTCCCGAGCTACATGTAGGCAGTGAGCGGATCGTCGGGGATTCGTCACTCCCAGTATTGGGGTTTGATGTCGCGTTGTGCATGGGTGGCCATCACCAGAAATGCTTGGCCAAGATAGTCAAGAATTACTGATTTGGATCAGTAGTTTCTCAGGTGGTGATGAGCTTCATACCGACACGAAATGTCGCGTTATTAGAGGTCTGATTTTATCCACCCCTATACTCGATATGCGATACTCTTAGACAAACAGACCAGACTGGACGGATATTGTCACGGGCAGGCTCAGTAGGGGTCAGGATGAGTTTGCTCGTCTGTCTTTCTTTCGCTCAATACCTGGGTAGCCGTTACGTACAGTTAATGCCGTTGACGTGCTTGTGGTTAAACCCACTGCCAGCGTATTGACGAATGTTTAGAGTCCCACACAGAGGGTTTCCCTACTTCGGGTGAAACGATGTAAACACTGTATGATTTTACGGCAGGGTTCGATCATATACGTGCATTTGTGTACGTATCATGATTCGGACGGTTTATACTAGTGGTTTTGGTTTAAGCCGGATTCTAGTATTATATTGTTGGATTATTTTTGTCTCATTGTATTCGTATTCGTATTTTGTCGGAATACGGATACGGATATATATATACGGATGATGGGTATTTTTGTAATTCATTACAAGGTGCTTCTAGAAGAATGCATTTCATTATGTTTAATAACTATTTGGTTAAATGGTTATTTAAGATGGAGGATGAGGTGTACTTGGCTTTAATTGATGGCATGGCTCACTTGGTGACTCATGGAGCGACTCATGGTCACTATTCTAGCATGCTTGAAATTTAGTTTGTGTTGTGAGATATTTCTATACTTGATGCATATTTTATGTTCACAACACTTAGCCATTTTTCTTGAGTTACTTCACACTCTCATCCTCATGCTTCTTCTTCCTCTATCTCCACCCTAAAAGTCTCATGTGTTGAGAAATCTAGGGTGCTTTGAAACAAATCAATCCATCATTAGACTCTACATCTTTTAGGCTATCTAGTTTGGCGAACTAGGTACCCTAATTACCTCAGTTATGAGGTTGAAGCTTGTTTCATAGACTCTCAGGTGGATCATTTTCGATGGAGGGAGACCGGAGATCAAGCTTAATCATGGAGGCCTCTAGGAGATTGAGATGATGGTTAAAGACCGAAGGATACGGATCATTCGCTATAACCTTTCTAAACTCCTTTTAAGTTTGCTAGATTAGGGTTAATGGTAGATCCGTAGCATCGGGTTGTTCTAGCGTTGGTTTGTAAAATTTTTGTTCCGCATTCGGCCACCGATTAATAGCCAGGACGCTGGCATAACCCAACATAGAAATAGTACCTAACTAACACAGATGGAGGAAGTTGAAATATATGTTAAATGTAATTTATCCTTCAATGATATTAATAGAATGGTGAAAAGCTGTAGCCACCCAAAAGATTGGAATAAAGTCTTGTTATGCTTTGGAAGGGTGAAAGTCTAATTTCCAGGCATTTGGTAATTGAATCCAAGGCCCTTGGGAGTTGTATTTTTCCATGCAGTGAATAGAAAGTTCCATGGTGTTGTTTTTGACTATGTTAGCTTTATTACCCTGTATTCAAGTATGAAGAGATGCCCAAGGGAGGTGGAAGGATCAATTGATGAGGTAAAATCAAAGAAGGGTAAAATATAGCAAGAAACATGGTCATGAGTATTCAAGACACTCAATTGAGCACTTTTAATATTTTAGCTACAGTGATGTCTAATTTATTGTCTTATATATTGGCTGGCTGATATATCATTTGGATTCACTTATACACTATGAGCGATAATAGGTTACCATTGTTTTGCTGATGTTTTGAATATCAGTTGATATTTCTACCACTTCATATTGGCCTAAAACCACCCGTAATGCAGTGGTTTCGATTTAAATGTTTGAAAACTATTTTTAAAATTGACATTTAGCAAGTTTAGTTACAGCCATAGCTAATGCGACACATGTTTTCGCTCAACGTTTTTTTTACTTCGACATGATTTATTTTTTTGCATGTGTAACACCTTATAAAATCCCATATGGTAGATATGTATATTGAAATCCCCAATATGAACTTCCATTATGAACGTCCAATATTGATTCGTATCTCGATATAGCATATATAGACATAGAAAACACCAATCCGTTACGATCTTGATATCCAGTAGTCGCATCCATTGTCAAATTCCAATCAACTTAATGGTGTTTGGGTCGGATTTTGATAGGTTAAGTCTAAAGTTTCAATTTTATTTGGGTATCTATGATACAAGGATGTTTTGTGGTCCTCCTTTGGGAATCTTAGATTACAATACACAAGATTTCGTTTGGGATAAAAATATCTCAGAATGCATATTCATGGTTTTACATGAATATCTTAGAAGTATTTATATTATAAGGGCATGTGCTTTGCGCGTATTGAGAAGTAGTCGATGACAGAGACTGAATATAGATATTTAATTAATGAAAAGAATGTGACGCAGGAAGCTCGAAGACTAGGGTTTTCTAAAGGGTTTCTCCAGCATTTTCTTGAATATGCAAGAAAGATGGCATCTTCATAGGACTTGAGAGGCGAATCAATTCGAACCCCTCCAAGAGATTTTTTTTGTGTGTGCGCGCACGCGCAACGAAGATATAATTCTTTGGACAATATAGAACCTCTCTGGAAAATCAAAAGAAAGAGCAGGACGATTCAGTAAAATTGGATAGAACATCGGTTATAAAACTAAAGAAATTTATAGAAATGTTGATGCATGCCATAATAGGTGATGATTCAAGGAGATAGAATTTCTTTCTTGCTCTTCATAAATTTTGTTTGTTTGTCAGTAGGAGGTCAGGCTTCAGCAAAATCTAGGACCCTAACAAAATGTACCAGCAATAATAGTACCAATATCCTCATATGACATAGATGCAACAAATTTGATATGAAGAGTACTATTGATAGTGAATATAAGATTCTCTTTTGCTTTATTAAGAGGAGGTATCATGGAGAATATAGAATGATTCCTGCGAATCTATGAATGATATTAAATCATGATAGTTTTTTGCTTTGAAAAAATGTTAAAAAATAAAATAGAATGCTAGATGTCTCGTGTGGTCAAACAATGAAAAAACCAATAACCCCATTTATGTCCAAAGCAGTAGATAAATCAAATTATTTGAAGGAATGTTTTAGCTTTGAAAATTGAATTTCGCATGTGTTTTAGCTTTGAAAATTGAATTTCGGGAAGTAAACACCCGCAGACAAAGCGAGAAATAAAACAGAAAGAGACATTGTTTTGATAATACTTTTCAAATCATAAAACATAAAGATATAAACATTACAACCAAATCAAACGGTTCAAAGAATGCCCAAAAACTGCTCTCTTTCTCCATAGAAAACACTGAAGGCAAGAGGAGCAGTCTTTGTATTTCAGCAAATGAAATAATCAAATAAAATGACTACCAACTGAATCATGAATTTAGATGAAATAAACCAAACTACAAGATATGAATGAAATCTATACAATTCACATCACTGGCAACCACCTTAAACATAACATATAAAGATGCTTTAACTCAACAATAAAACAAGAATTTTGTGAATTCAAAATAACTAGATAAAACAAAATATCCTTTCATTTTATGGAAAGATGAGCAGAATACCAAGATTTATTATTACAATTAGAAAGAAGTCCAAAACCATGTCCAAACTCAAATATAGAAAGGTTTGAGAGAAGCTATAACTGTTTTTCTGAGCAACTTCAGAAGAAGCTCCGAACAACTAAAAAAGACCAAGAAAATAATGATGAGATGATCTTTTTAAATATCGGCATTTGTCACGAAATCGACACAGAGTTGGCAGTTGCAGTTTTCAAAGCGGCAGAGCTCGCACCCGAAACAGACACAAGAAGTGCAACCATTGCACAAGGTGGAGCAAGGGCATCCTCGTAATTTCTTTCGGCTTGCACGCTCTTCATCGTCATCGCAACTGAGCCTGATGCATGACTTGGATCATTAGTAGCTCATCAAGTAAAGAAAGTGAAAGGGAAAGAGAATGCACACGCATAAAAAAATAAGTAAAGGATGTATCATGTATATAATGGCAGGAAATGGATTTTTCTAAAAAACGAAATCGATTACTATTTGCACACCTAAAATTTTCCTAGACTTGAGGGGAAATTCTAGAAGGATAAATAAGAAAGACTTGTTATAGGAAATTACGATCAAACTCTCATTCACACATAAAGCCTAGAGTCAAACAAAAAACAATGTTGGATCCAATTATATCATTCTTATCAGTCGATATTTAAACAAATCCACAAGCGTCTGGTATCTGTCCAAAATTCAATATCTGATGTGGGGAAAAAAACTATTAGATGCTAGCCTGCAAGCTTAAAACCTTGAAGATGATGTTTATGCTGAGGGCCGGTATTTACTGTATTGCTGTGTATAAAAGTGAAAACTTAAAATTTCATACACTTTGCTTTCATTCCCTATCCGATGATTCTTACGATAACGGAGGCTGTAAAATTATGATTCTTACGATAAAGGAGGCTGTAAAATTTCGCTAAGAAACATTGCATAAACAATATATTCCGGTTAAATGACTTTACAGTTTCAAACTAAACATTGCAGAGATTAAGTGTAGTGCAACAGAACATTGACAAAATTTGCAATCAAGGTGAACTAGATGACCGTATGCAAAGTTGCAAATCATTCATATTCATAGCTGAATTTTCCACTATACCCAGAAAAAAGATGCATTTCCGAAAACTTGTCAAAAATTATCAAATATAAATTCTACTTCAAGAAAAACACTTACATGCCATGAGGAAAATCCGAGCATTTCCAGTTACGATTCAGCACAGCATCATGGTGAATGCGGCATTCCTCTTTACTCTGAAGTCGGAATCTGCGCTCTTTCTTGCACTCGACGCAAGAGATAAACTCGTCATGGTGAAAAGTCTTCGCACTGTTACCTTTAAGCAAGCCAGTGGCCTTTTCTGCTCTGTTGTAATATTTAAGCAAAGCGGTTTTCAACAAGGGAACCTTCTTGCCTCTAACTATGACCCATATGCTGTTTTTCCATCTTTTTGGAGCGTCTCCTCGCGCATGCGTTTCAAACTCGGATGGAGTCATTATCTCTGAATAATGTAATAAACAGCCATCAACAAACAGGCAAAATAAGGAGTATATGGACATATTAAAAATTATTCTACACCAAATAAATGCAACTTATATGACTCGATGCACAATTTATACATTAAAAGTATCTGATATATTGGGAAAAGATATATAATCTTAAAGCGAGCATCAAATAGGTCAGGGATTATTAAGATATAAAGTACTCGATGCACAGTTTATACATTAAGCTACAACCTAGATTTCTGCCTATGCAATATGAATCGTTCAAGGATTATTAAAACATATATGGGTAATATATTTCCTGGAACTCTTCTAAAGCATCTACTATTAAGTGTTTCAACACATTCCCTGCTAGTGAAAACATTCATAATCCATTACGGGACTCTAAGCTCCCAAGAGGCATAAAGACATGTTCAAAATAGCGATAGCGTGTAGCATAGCGTTCCACTACTGAATTGCGAAAAGCGCAAACAGTATTGCGCATAACGTAAGCTACACGAATTATTAATTATACTAATTACTATTATTATCATCTTTTTTACAATAAATTATATATTATAATGATATAAAACATACAACAATAAGTAAACATTATTTTCTTAGTTTCAATCCTTGAGTTCATATATATGATTCATAATTGTATTAAACGTATCGAAAATTAATCAAATAATCTCTACTTGAGAAACATGTCTAGTAAATATGATTTCAAATTGAAAGGTAATAACTTCAATGGGTCTGTCTTTAAATAGTTTAGGATTAGATATCGAAAGGCTAAAAACTTCAATAGAAAATCTTATGTGATAATAGCGTACGCATAATGTAGCATATATTATTTGTTAAAAAGCGTAAATTACTTGAAAGAATAACCTACTTTGTATTTAGGCTATTTTCCGATGCTATGTAGCGAAGAGGCTAAGCTACATTACGTAGCGCAAAATAACGAGCCACGTTGCGAGCTATTTTCAACTTCGGCATAAACATATATTTGGATCTTTTGTTCAACTCCTTGGGGATGCTTTCGGTTTTGTCTAATTATATATTCTTGGACTAGAAATATGTATAATGAATATAACTATTCGTAATGTAACAGATTGCTAATATTCACCATACTACATATATTTATGGACTGTCTAATGCCTAGCCTACTGGACAGTTTATATCCATAGATTATATAGCAATAAAGATAATTCATTTTACACTATTGGCACAACAACAATATATTTTTACACTTTCAGTGCCGGTCAACGGTTCTTTTCTTCTTCTTCTTCTTCTTTAACATCAATCATGTGAAAATTTTGAAATATACCCTTTAAGAACTATGCTAAATGTGCAAAGATGAATTATCAATACGCTCCAGTCAAAAAATGTATTTCAATGTTGACATAGCGATCATTTATTGTTACCCATCTGAATAGTTCTTGAAAGGAATTTTAGATACCCGATAACGGTGTGCCAGAAAATAAGAAAAACTCGTATCCCAAAATTGTAAAACTGAATTTTTATATGATGAAAGCGTTAAAACCCCATGATCTAAAGGAGTTGTAGATTTGTCAAAAAGAACTGATACATGATAGGAATTCCTTTATGGTCAATATGACAATATACCGCGACTAAAGAATTAAATCAATTTCCACTTTATATTATAATGCAAACTTTTTGACAATACAAGATATTTTGTATTCTAGTATTCCTACTGAATTGATCTCATGTCCACTTTTAACAATACCATGCATGTTGAGAAATAGACCCTCTACCACTCTCTCTTCTACACATCTTATAAACATAAAAAATGAATCGTCGTTTGCAAAGAAAACCAATTGTATAGCCATGAATATTCACCGCCTTACCTACACTTTAGAAAGGAAGGGAATTATACACTACATTAGTTAATAACCTATAAAACTAGTACTCAGTGACACCAATTCTCTTCTTAAATATACTTACGACAAATGTGTACAACAGTAAACTGCATTGATGATGGGAATGCAAAGAGATTAGCATATTAATAATATATTCAATATTCTGCAAAATGCTTTTATTTTTTGAACAATAGGCGCCGTGAGCTAATGGAAGTGGGAATCAAAACCCAGATCTCTTGCTCAATTGCAAAGAGGCTTACCCTATGCTATAGGGGCACTCGCCGCAAAACCCACCATTGTAGTGCATGTGGGTTGTTATTCTAATTCATGAGAAACAACCACACTTAAAAGACAATGTTTATAAACGAATATCTACGGAAAAATCACAAGTTGAGTAAAATCCACTAGATGAAATTTAAAGCTTCATACAATAAGTGTGTCCATATATCGAAATTCTTAGCTAAGCACAAAGCTAGCACAATCAGAACTCAAGTTAAATGAACAAAACATAACACTATACTTCTAATACATGGTCCACATTACTATAAGAAATATGATAAAAGTCTATGTTTGCCATTGGGCCTGATCCGGCCCAATATACGCCCATATGAGTGGGTGCCCTATATAAGGCTAGAGTTTCATACAAGACATATGATAGATATGTATGCTATATAGAGAGTTTTTCTAGAGAGAGAAACAACATAAAGCCGTCGTCTACTTTCCTCATCCTCTTCTATTTTGGGTTGGCTTGCGGGATGATCAAGAGAGAGATTCTCACTTTCTACCAAAGTGTAGTTTCCCTCCGTCCGTTGCTTAAAAATGCTAAAGATCATATCTCCAACTTGACGTGGGCAAGAAACGATCATACAAATCTAATCAGGTATATCGGTGAACCTTTTAGGATAGTTACATGTATTTCCGCTGCGCATGGTTGCATGTTATGTACTACGTCACCTAAATTGTGCATTGGTATCAGAGTCATGCATCCCATGTTTGTAGAATTATAGATCTGTGACATTTAAAATATTTGTAACTCAAAATTTGTGTTTTTTTTAATCTAAACATTGATTAAAAAAATTAAAATTATTTCATGACTGATATATATTTTTAGGGTTATCGTTTTGATGGATCTTTCATAGATCTATCGATTTTGCATCATATTGTCACCATAGATTAGATATATTTTTATGACGCTTACGATGTAATTTTTCTAGTTTGTTGATGTGAAATTACCCATGAAACAATGTGAGATAAAATTTATTTTAAAAGATTGGATCTTTTTTTTTTTGAGTAAAAGGAAAAAAAATTAATTTTTTTCACTTTTGGTGAGCATTAATGGCGATTAGATCACATTTTTTCCCTAAAACTCTAACCCTATTTTTTTTAATAAAAGAAAACTTATGGGATTTTTGGATTTTGGTAATAGCAACAAATATTTTATTTAGATTTTTGGTTTGGAACCAAATATTTTTTAAGATTTTGGTTGGGAACTAAATATTTTTTTGTATTTTTGGTATGGGACCATTGTATTTTTAGCAAAAAATATTTCTGGAAAAGAAAAACAATTTTTCAGATTTTTTTTAAAAAAAAACTCTGGGGGCTAGCCCCAGGCTCCCTGGCCTGAGCTGTCCTCGGGCAGGGCCCCGAGGCCCGAGCCGGGCTCGGCGAAGCGAGCCGAGCCGAGAGCTCGTCTTCCTGAGCCAGGTCCATTTTTGAATCTTAAAAGAAATCTCAGAAAATTCCAAAAAATTTCCAGAAAATTGAGAAAATTATTTTTGGTGTTTTCTTATATTTTTGGATTTCCCACTCAAGTTTGGGCTGGTTAAGAGTTTTGCTGTTAACTCTGGAAATTATATTTGTTTTCGAAAATTTTGTTTCCTTACCAAAAGTTTCAAATTTTTACTCACATAAAATCTTGAAGATTTACCATGTAGTTGTTTCAGTAAGAGCGTCTGGGACACGTATTAATTTTACGAATAAAACGAAAACCCTAATAAAACGGACAAAATTAGATAGGGTGGTTTAAATGAAAATGAAATTTGTTTGATAGTTGCATTTTGTGTTGTACATGGCATATTATATATACAAAGACGCATACTGCATTAATCTGATAAATTTCAAGTGGGAGATTTCAAGACGAGACGGGAGTGTAGATTCAACTATCCAATCTACTCCGTTTCTAGGAAATCTGTATTCCATTATTCATTCATATTAACAAATTTTATATTTTATATTTTTGAAGCATGTGGTTGGGGCCGTGGGCCTTCTTCTCTTTTTCAGAGTGTAAAATTCATTATTTTTGTTAAGATGGGTTGAAAACGAATCATTCTTTGGAAAAGAACGGTACTCCATTATATATCGTAGTAGTCTTAACGCATTTATGATAAAATCAAGATATCGTCAGTTTCACCAGGGTGAGATGATAAATGACGATAACATAATAAAATAGAAACATTAGTTTAATGTTACATAAACAAGCTGAAAGATTTGGACACTAGTAGTAAGGTGACAGCAATGTAGCAAGGCTACACGATGCAACACCATCGAGATGGCAGTAATGTAGCGGGACTACAAGACGCAACACCATCGAGATGCAACGATCTTCAGAGGATTGGCGCATCTAGGATCGTTCTACGTGTTGGACGTGATGAAGAGCGATGTCATTAGTGATTATATGTTTTATTGCCAAGCACTCGCGGTTTATACTGAACGGTATAAACTACACACCAAGAGATTAATTGTGATTTGATTACAGAGTAATCTATACGACGTGGCAACGTCATATTATTTCTCAGTTTTGACCTTATTTTCATATAATGAGTCAAATCACGTAATGTGGATACACTTAAGTGTTATATCTTCATCGATCCGGGATTTGAAGAGTGTTGCTCCAGTTAGACTGTCGAGCGATAGCAGTGGACGGTTACATGTTTTATACTCGATCCATGAAGCAGTTAGTTATGCGGAAAGCGAATGTGTTAACGTTTGCTAGTACGTTTGAGTAACTGAGACTTAACGTTTAATCGCCAGGGGCGATAGAACCAAGAGCGAGCGCTGCTGATATGTTAACGAGATCAACAGTGCGCAAGGACGGATGTCCTAGCGCAAGAAGAGTTCAATCGAGCTATGAAAACAGGAATAACACACCAACTTAAGTTATCTGATATGGAGAAATGTGCTGGCAATAATGGATGTAATAAGTCCAATGTTTGACTATGGGAATTTGAACTACTCCACTCATAAAGTTACTCCACTTAAAGGTGGTAATTGAACGAGCCAGCTCCGGTTCGATTAGGGTTCAACTTGGTATCAGCTCGTTCAAACTCGGTTCACTTATTAATGAGCTGAACAAGAGCCAGAAAGCCTGGCTTGTTTATTAAACGAGCCAAACTCGAGCTCAGTCAGGCCGTTCGGTTTTGACTCGAGTTCGGTTCAGTTAAACAGTTTGAAAAAAATAGTAATATGTAATATAGAATAGATTTTATACAACTCTCAGGGTACTTAAATCAATTAAGGGACGGTATATAAAGTGCAACTGAGGTGAATATAAAATACAGCACTCGGACCCATTCCATGCTTTTGATATTAATTTTTTTAATCTTTCCATATCTTAAAGCACTGGGTTTTAGGTTCTATAATTGTTGTCCCTGACCTAGTCTCTTACAAAATACTTTCATGTTTTCTTCTGAAACCCTTATAATGGCCATTGACTTATTTTCAGCCTCCACCAAGCGCTTCTTTGTCGTTTTTCTTTCAGAGACCGCTTAATAGAATGCGAGCTCGACTTTGGCTAGTTTAAGGCTCGGTAAGCTAACAAGTCGAACACGAGTCAGACTTGTTCGGCTCGAGATGAACTAAAGCCGAGCTTGAGCTAGCAAAAACTAAGCCGAGCCGAGCTTGGACAAGAGTCGGCTCGTTCAAGCTCGGCTCGGTTACATCCCTAACTCCACTCATAAAGGTACTGAGTTGAAATAGGCCTTCTGCTTGGAGCAGAAAAGTTTGTGAAAGCAAATCATGTGTAGAGAACATATGAATCTATTCTGCATCGGAGATGCAGATAGCTATACATAAATAATCTTCCTGTCAGGGTACTGAGTGGAAGAAAGCCTTCTGCTAAGAGCAGAAAATTCTGGGAAAGCAAATTATATGTCGAGAACATATGATTCTATTCTGCATCGAGGATACAGATAGCTATCCATAAATAATCTTCTTGGGGTGGAAGAAGACCTTCTGCAGGGAGCAGAAAATTTTGTGGAAGCAAATCATGTGTCGAGAACATATGAATCAATTCATCTCGGGATGCAGATAGCTATCCACAAATCTTCCTGTCGGTTACAGTTTCGGTTTCGACTTTAGGATATTTGGATAGCTTAATGGGTCAATCTGTTTTATGAGTTTCTTATGGGTTTGAGGATTGACCCATCTATAAATGTCATGAGAGGCATGGTAGATTAGGTCAACAGATAGATAGGATGACTTAACCATCTAGGATGGATGAATTGGTATTTGAGCCAAAGTCAAACCATCTACTTATGAGAGTCGTCTTGGAAGCAAAACTGCCAGAGGAAAACCATTTGGATATCCGTTGCAGATAATTCACTCCAATAAATAAGGGCCAATAAACATGAAGACACGTAATGGAGTTTCCTAATTCAATACCTTCATTAATAATTACTCGATAGGCTACCGATCTCACACGGAACTGAAACGTTGATTTGTATCAAGCGCTGTATCAGTAATGTGTAGAGTCAGCTCACGCAAACAGGGTTGCGTGTGTTTCTTTTGAAGAAGTTCCGGAAACTGTAAGTAAGATATGCGTATTTATTTTAGTAGTTCAAGGAACTGAATGAAGGAAAAGAAATCTTCTGATAGCTGACGACACCGTAAACTCTACAACAAGATGTTGTGGAGAGAAGAATTAGAAAACCGCTAGATGTGATAAACATGATGATAAAAGCCAATCTTCCATGTTGTTTAGGAGATGCACTGTTGACAGCTGTTTATATTCTTGCTCATATGTTTTCAAAGATAGTACAGTCAACACCTTATGAGTAGTGGACGAATGAGATACCTGATAGGTCACTTGTGTCCATGAGTATGTGATGAGACCGTGACTAACACTTGGTCATGCGACGTTGATTTTCTCGAAGAGAAAACACCGAACGATTTTCTCGAAGAGAAAACAACGAACGATTTTCTCAGGGAAGAAACATCGAGCGATTTCCTCGGTGAGGAATTTTCGCAAAAGGCAGAAGTAGGTCAGGATTTGGGATTCTACAAGATTGAGGAGACTCCTAGTCGATCAACGATGCAAAAGGAATTAGTTCCTTCAGTGGCCGGCGACAGTGGGAACGATACTTCCGCTGATGGCTCGGAGCCAATCACGGATCCTCAGAAGACTTGTAGATAGTGCTGTGGAATGACACTCCGACGATATTTCGATATCGAAAAGGAGATGTCTATGGTAACTCTGCATTGGTTATGGAACCCAAGTCACATGAGAATGCTATTTATGTGACTATTGCGAAGGAGTGAATAATGACAATGGAAGAGATGCAAGAGTCAACGATAAAAGATCAAGTCTGAGATTTGATCGATTATCCTACCGGACGCAGGACTGTTGATAAAAACTGGATTTTTCGAGATCATGCGAAAGGAGGACGATACTGTAGAGAACTACAATGCGCACTTGTTGGCGAAGAGATTTACCTAGCGTGGGTGGACAATGAATAGACACTTCACCCGAGGTGATGATTGTGTCTATTTCGCTTTCCTTAATAAATCGTTGCACATAAAGATCTTGAGCTAGTCCTGAGGACTTAGATCGTATTGTCGATGGAGATTTGGATGAGAAGATCTGCCTACGGGTTTCAAAGCCAAGATGACTCAAGTTGACTCAGAGAGTATTTATGGCTTGAAACACTTATCCAAGCAGTTGTTGGTTCGATGTTATCAATCCATATTGGATATGGACTGACGATAATTAAATGCGACAACTGTAAATTCAGAGATCTTATTATGAATGATGTTGTGATGAAAAAAAGTGACTTAGAGATAATAAGTGCCATTTGGAGTGGTTGTTTTCGCTATAAAGAACACGTAAAATGTTGAGTTTGTGCTTGAGAATTGGATCCATGAGGAGCCGTTTCAGGAGCATTCTATATTTGTTTTCGGTGACTCAAATGAGATATATCTTAAAACAGTTCCGCCTGCACAGTCACTCTCCAGTTTATTACTCCAGTCACTAATGAACATGTTTTTACCCTTGATCTTTACTATAAAACTCTTGTCACAGAGAGGCAAATTTTGTGGGTTCCATTGTGCATAATCAATAGTCTGATGTATGCATAATGTGTACTTGACCAGACATATAACCCTTGCCGATTGGACTTAATATTAGGGTCTACTTGTTAGGATGAAATGACGAGGATATTGAGATATTTATGTAGGACGGCCCACAATACATAGTGCTATAAGGAATCAGGTTTGCAGTCATGTGGACATACAAATGCCGACTGGGCCGGCAATATGGGTATGCGTACATCCACATCTACACGTGCTTTCTTGCATAATGGCAGGGCCATCACTCGGAATAGAAAAAAACAGGAGGTGCAACTTTTTTCACCGTGGGGTGGAATATGCGGCTACCGCGGTAGCGCCAAAGGGGTTGCTAGGCTGAAGGGATTCCTCGGGAGTTTACGCGTGATTTCGCACGTAAAGAAAACATAGTTTCTCTTTATCGTGACATCAGGTCAACGATAGCATACTCAAACGATCTCATATATATGGAAAGATGAAGCACTTAACAGATCTGACGACACTTTATCAAAGAGTAAGTGGCATGCGAAGGTGGTCTAAGCTATAAGATTTTCCTTCAGGTCAGACGATCGGGAACCTGATGACGAAGGAAATATCTGAGTAACGCTATATGCGTTTGGGCTTCGTCCTAGATGGCGTATTGCATTTCAGATAGCTTAATAGACTTTACTCTTATGTTCTGGTATTATTATTATAATGGATGGCGACTTTTTATAGATGCATATTTTGAGATTGATTGTGTTGTTTTCTTTTTTTATGATCAGGGATGGATATTTCTATATTTTGTTTGACTATTTCAGGCATGAAGTACAAGTGTGCGGGGTACACATTTAACAAGGATACGTCAACAAGTAAGAACTCTTCCTCACGCGAGAGATCTTCTTTATGCTAAGGAAGCATACGAAAGTAAGACTAAGTGTTAAACGTCAGCTGCTCGAAACAGTGACTGTGGTGTTGCATACTGGGTATGACGACAGTGGGAGCACTTAATAGAGTCGCCCTGACCGGATCGGGATGAGGTTGCCATGTGCTATAGACTGAGCGACTAAAGTGGTTATCTCATGTTCACTTTTACCTGTTTACATATAGCCGGACTAGGAGTCTAACTCGTCGTACGGGATGCGAGCTTGTCAGGAGTTTCTAGGCATATCGCAGAGCAATATGGCCGGGCAAGTCAATCACAAAGTGATTGGACTTAGGTCCGTAAGGTATAACCTTAATGGCGTATGCTCTCAGGGAGAGAATTTTATACCGCGGTATGTTGTCATACGACGTGCGCTTGGATCGTGCACATAAGAAGGTTGAGAGACGGATCTCATCTCTCTTACTGTGTGGGCCCTTATGACGACCTCCTTCATGGAAGGACGGGCAATCTATACCCTTAGCGACACTGGGTTGTCTAGATATGTATGTTATGAGTGTCTGCTATTTTGGTTGTTTTATCCTGCTGCAATGACAATATGCCGCACATACGGGGCAGTGTCAGGAAAATGGGTGAATAGCAGACCTAACTATTCAGATCCGGAAGAAAATCAATTGGAATATCTCCTGATTGCGCCACATGACCAACTCTTATTGACGCCATGGAGGCGAAATTTAAGACTGCGATGAATCGAGAGGTACACTTAAGTGTTCGAGTACACTATTGAGAAGGACCGAAGATACTTGAGCAGACATATCTGATCAGATCTAGGATATAAGATTTCAAAAGCCTAGCATATTTTGGTTTATGTTGTTTTCTTTTGGGGAGATCCTTGTGTCAGTCCTGACGGATATGGCTGCAAGGCTACCCGCTTGCAGATTCTCAATGGTCCACGCCGCACCAACATGTTATGTATGGGTAGGAATGAGGAATAGGAGGAGATTCTTAGGGAAACGATTGATTTAAGGAATCAATGGTTCAGGGAACCAGCTCAGGGAGCTATGGACGGCAGACACTCGAATGTGCGAGTGGGAGTATATTAGCCATTGAGTCCGATCCGGCCCAATAAATGCCCATATAAGTGAGTGTATATTCATATATAAGTGAGTGTATATTCATATATATAGGGATAGGGTTTCATATGTGATATATGATAGAAATGTATACAATATATAGCATTTTTCTAAAGAGAAAACAACAGAGAGCCTTCGTCTCCTTTCCCCATCCTCTTCTATTTTGGATTGGCTTGCGGGTGATCAAGAGAGATTCTCGTTTTCTACCAAAATGTGGTTTCTCTCCGGCCGTTGCTTTGAGGCGCTGAAGATCGGATCTTTTATATGACATGGGCAAGGTGATCAATCTAATCAATCAGATCAGATATATCATAAACCTTTATGATAGATACATGTATTTCTGTTGCGTATGTTTGTATGTTATGTATCTATGTCATCTAAAGTGAACAGTCTCATATAGCTTGGACTAGTTATTGTCTCTTCTCTGAAGAAGCTTTATATGAAGAAATGCAACAAAAAAAATATGCAGAGTATTTATGCAGGCCTACTTTCAAATATCAACATAGCTTATATGACATCAGTTGGAGCACTTAATAGAGTCGCCCTGACCGGATCGGGATAAGGTTGCCATATGCTATAGACTGAACGATTGAGTATCTCATGTTCACTTTTACCTGTTTACATATAGCCGGACTAGGAGTCTAACTCGTCGTACAGGGTGCAAGCTTGTCAGGAGATCCTAGGCATATCGCAAAGCAATATGGCCGAGCAAGTCAATCACAAAGTGATTGAACTTAGGTTCGTACGGTATAACTTTAATGGCGTACGCTTTCAAGGAGATAATTTTATACCGTAGCACGTTGTCATACGATGTGCGCTTGGATCGTGCACATAAGAAGGTTGAGAGATGGATCTCATCTCTCTCACTGTGTGAGCCCTTATGACGACCTCTTTCATGGAAGGACGGGCAGTCTATACCCTTAGCGACACTGGGCTGTCTAGATAGGCATGTTATGAGTGTATGCTATTTTGGCTGTTTTTTCCTCCCGCGATGACAATATGCTGCACATACGGGGCAGTGTCAGAAAAATGGATGAATAGCAGACCTAACTATCCCGAGTCGGAAGAAAATCGATTGGAATGTCTCCTGATTGCATCGCATGACCAACTCTTATTGACGCCATGAAGGCGAAGTTTAAGAGTGCGATGAGTCGAGAGGTACACCTAAGTGTTCGAGTATGCTTCTGAGAAGGACCGAAGGTACTTGAGCAGACATATTTGATCAGATCTGGGATATAAGATTTCGCAAGCCTAAGATATTTTGGTTTATGTTGTTTTCTTTTGGGGAGATCCTTGTGTCAGTCCTGACGGATATGGCTGCAAGGTTACCCGCTTGCAGATTCTCAATGGTCCATGCCGCACCAATATATTATGTATGGGTAGGAATGAGGAATAGAAGGAGGAGATTCTCAGGGAAACGATCGATTCAGGGAATCAATGGTTCAGAGAACCAGCTCAGGGTGCTATGGACGGTACACACTCGAATATGCGAGTGGGAGTATGTTAACCATTGGGTCCGATCCGGCCCAATAAACGCCCATATAAGTGAGTGCCCTATATATTCATATATAGGGGGTTAGGGTTTCATATGTGACATATGATAGAAATGTATACAATATATAGCGTTTTTCTAAAGAGAAAAACAACAGAGAGCCGTCGTCTCCTTTCCCCATCCTCTTCTACTTTGGGTTGGCTTGCGGGTAATCAAGAGAGATTCTCGTTTTCTACCAAAGTGTAGTTTCCCTCCGGCCATTTCTTTGAGACGCTAAAGATCGGATCTTTTATGTGACTTGGACAAGATGATCAATCTAATCAATCAGATCAGATATATCGTAAACCTTTAGGATAGATGCATGTATTTCCCCTGCGTATGTTTGTATGTTATGTATCTAAAGTGAACAGTCTCATATAGCTTGGACTAGTTATTGTCACTTCTCTGAAGAAGCTTTATATGAAGAAATGCAAAAAATAAAAAAAAATTATGCAAAGTATTTATGCAGGCCTACTTTCAAATATCAACATAGCTTATATGACATCACATTATTGTAAAATAATATAGAACTTATGTATGAAGTAACCAACATGACACTGTAGTTAAACAATAAATCATCAAATGATGCTCAAGTATATTATAAAAAAGAAAAAAGAAAAGAAAAATCAAACTGACCTTCTTGGCAACCCTTAATGCACTCACATCTGACGTCGAGATCCCCGGATTCGTAAACCTTGAGCCTTCCAACGAAATCACCAAGCTTCTTGCTAGTGCAACCACAAGTCACCTCAATGAAATCCTCTCCCTTCACCACCCCACTCATGTCTCTAATGTTCTCATCTTTGAAAAGAGCAGCGCCTCTTGCAGATCCATTAGCCGCCGCCGCCATTTCACAGTACTCTATATATCATAACACAGACATTTCTCAAAACAAATCAGACATAAATCCATGCCAAGATCAAATTTTTAATGGATGCGCAACTATTTAATGAGTAAATAGTACATGGGTATCCTTCAAAGTTCTTTTAAGAAGCTTCCAAGCATCAGAAAACAACATCACATTTTCCATATATCACAAATAAACCCATCAAGATCAAATTTTTAATGGATGGGGCAACCAGAGAAGGAGTAAATAACAAATGGGTATGGTGAAAAGAAAAAGAAAAGAAATTTAGACACTTTTCAGCATCAGGGGAAAACCCCGTCAAATAGAATCCCACATTATTTGCACGCTGCACCTAAAAATCAGGAGGAAAAAAAGAAAAGAATCCCCAAAAAGGGCTCCCCAAACTTTTCTCTCTCTTCCCTTCTTCTCCACAAAGAAACCACTGGAGAGAGTGAAGGCTGGAGAGAGAGAGAGAAGACTTTTGGGAGAGAGAGAGAGAGAGATTCCCAAAAGGAACCGTGCATGACATGACGAGGAGCAATTTGCTCTGAAATTCTACAATACTCTCTCTCCTCTTTTGGATTTTGGGGAGCAGACGAAGTGTTTCGTGAGAATGAGAAGAGTTTGGCGTCTTTTTTTGGTGCTACATCCCCCCCTAGAGACCAGAGAGAGATATAAAGGTTTCGTCTAATTAATACTATTTACCGGGTGAGCAATAGATCAGTTGAGAGAGAGAGAGTACCGTTAGGCCTGTTAGGCCCGTTTGGTTGTAGCATTTAGAAATTTGGATTCCAAAATAGTAAGGTTGGAAATTTCTGGATTTGGTAATTTGTTGTTTGGTTGGTTTTGGATTTCTTGTATTGGATTTGTAGATCCTTATAATCTTTATTTGGTTGGTGAAAAGAAACTGGAATTTGGATTTGAGGATTTTAGAGAGAGATAGAAAGAGAGGATTATTAAATAAATAAAGTACCACGAGTCCCATCTAAAAGTATAATGAATACTGCCTAATTCTTGCAAATCCTTAAAAAAAAATTAGGATTCAAGAATCCATATTTTGTGGTGGCCCTCCATAAAAAACAAAGGAATTCTAGAAATCCCAATCCACCAACCAAACACAAAATTATGGAATCGTAGGATTCCACAATCCAAATCCTAAATAATCCTGCAACCAAACAGGCCCTTATGAACCGAGTCGGAGGAAGCTGCCACAATTTAATCGCTTTGAGGGCAAATTTGTGGTCATCGGTATGCATGGATATGTTGTTGTGTGTGTTGTATGTACAGGTTAGGTCTTACGACCCTTCAGAGGGTGAACGTGTGGGTGAATTGATAAAGGTCTCGCACGTCATATCCATTTGAATGCATACTTACAAGATGATTTGATAAGATCTAACCGTCTCAGACTCTGTGTTTGATATGCTGGCCTGTGTGGAACAATTTTTTTCAATGTATGAGTATTTTTACATATTTATGCATGTTTCCACTAAATTTTTGCTTGGTGACATAGGATTGATTTTTTTAACTATATATAGCACACCCAATGATGTTGGCCAATATAAAAGAAACATGAAAAAGAAAAGGATTAGGTGGTGAAGGTGGTGTGATATATTTGAAGCGAATTTCATGAAAAATCCAATGAAATATAAAGGGTCTATTTTGTTCGAGTGATTGGGAAAACATAAATTTGCTCTAGTGAAGGACAAGCTATTAATGGTATATTAGCTATTTAGATACCTTTGAATATGGAAATGTATTGAAGTTTGAGAATTTTAATTTTAGTTTAGTTATACTATTTTTAGACTCTTTCTTAATTTGGGCAGATTTGCAATGTCTGTCTTGGTTGCACAACTCAAACTTCATGGCCAACAGAGTAAGATTTATATCATGCTGTATAAGATCTACAACAGAATCTTGGTATCCATAGTTATTTCTTGTGCATTTCGGCCCCATTTAATAGTTTGTTGTCAAAGTTTATTATTGATCATAAGAAAATAAGAAACTCATGAAACTTTATATATATATATAAGTCTAGGCAATGATTTATCATGAATAAATAGTTCATGACTTAAGAATCGATATAAATTTCATAAAAATTGAGAACAAAAGATTACGTTCCAATTTGTTTTGAAGGGCCAATGTATTTTAGCTTTTGATAATTTTCTTTTATTGTCCCTTCATAGAAAACTCTTTAATGTCGTTTTCTTTCTTAATCGAATAGTTCAGTTATATAACTTTTACAAGAAATGAAAGAGAATAATAGTTTATGGAACGGACTCTACAGAAAAGTCCTGCGCTTACATTTCAAAAAAAAAAATGAAAGACGAAGCTTTAGCTAGACAAAATCTCAATGTCTTTTTCGTCAACCTTTTTCAACTGCTAGCTAGGAAAAAAATACTATAAATTTTTTATTGGGGAAAAAATTGAATATCATGATGGAGAAAAAAACGTCAAATCTACTTATATTATGATGAACCTACTTCTAATTTATTTTGTTTAATACCATCTACGATCAAATCTTACCCCTTCTTTTTTGGTCTCTATGAGTCAACCTTATATTCTAAGTTTTTTATTGAAGAAATTCTTTTTTTATCGAAACCCTTTTCTATAGTAAATTTATTTATTTTCCATATGTGTTTCTTAACATTCTTTTGAAGATGATATCTATCATTCTTTTAAAAAAAATCATCATTTATTTTCTATGGTAATTTTGTTAAAAGGAACCTGTAATCATCACATTGATAGAATTTTTTCCTTTATTGTGATAACTTGTAGATCTAACCATCAAACATCTAAAATAAAACGAAATTTATTACAGATCTGTTAGATATAACAATAATGAGAAGATGAAATCCATTACTTTACCATTAAAATAAAAAAAACAACAATAATTGAAAAGAAAATCACTAACCTGTTTATGATAAAATGTTGAGAAACCCTCTTCTCGATGATAGAATTGCAAGATTGTGTGTTGGTGTAGCATGTTCCCTAATTTATACTCAAGGGTCACGAGAAAATTCCTCTCCTCTGGACAAAGCGTTCAATCCAAAGTCTTTGACACGCGTGGGTTTTGCATTGTGAAAATTTCCACTGCATTTTTGTATTAAATACGGTTAATCCTTATCTTTCCATTAATTTTCACGTGAATTTCTATATAGATTTTCTAGAATATTTCAAGTCCTGTTAAATATAAATGAATTTAATTAAATTCATCGCTAAAGAAAATGCACTAACATCAATAATTCATAAAACATTTTGGTTCAAGAGAATATATTGGGTATATATATAAACAAAATAAGAATCACAAATTTTTTATCCTAATTTCTTTGCATGGTTATCTAGGAGAATTCAATTCAATAATTCATTCTCCACATATATATATATATATATGTGTGTGTGTGTGTGTGTGTATTCAATCTTGGAGTTGAGAGGAATGCAGTTGTTTGAATTCAAAACTCTTGTTCTATAATGACTTATGGTAAATGCTACTTGATGTCTTATCAATTTCTTCTGCCATGATTTTCTTGAAATAATTTCTCCCCCTCTTAAATTAATGGTTCTTACTTATGGATACGAACATCAAATTGCATATTGGACTTATAAGTTTATTTTGCATTTGGCTTCCATGATATTGTCATTGAATGCACTTGTGGTCCATTTGTTATTTAGGGTTTTTTTTTATATACCAACCCAAAAATATGGTATTTTTAAAAATCATCCCTGTCACGTCCCGTTTCCCAAAAGACGGCGATAGGCACATAACGAGATCCGCAACGTATTTATGTTTAGAAGGGTCTTTATTGAAATAAATACGTTAGGCGTGTTATAAGCAATATAAATCTATAACAAGAATAAAGAAAGAAAATAAAAATCCAACTATCTCTTATTACATTCTTGTCACAAAGTTCAAACAAAAGACAATAAGAGTCTGAAAACAAGATACAATGAAATAAAATAACGAAGCCTTAACAAAGAGGCATACTGAAATGTAAAGGTATTTTAAGGCCGTATTTGAGAATAACCAAAACTATGGTATTTTCATAACTTTATTTTCTTTTACAAAATTGAAATAAAAAATAATTAAAATACAGCGATAAACAATATAATCCTAATTGGGTCTCCGAAATCTGAATATATAGTTTGAGAATAGCGACAAAGAAAAACTTATTTTCCTAAGAACTCATTTGTAGATGTATTATTATGCCATATCGGTTTCCTCTCGGTTCATGGTATTATTGATTAGGGTAAATCTAAATGCATGACATGGAGGAATGTTATTATACAAGGAAACAATAAATGTAAACTTGAACAAGAGGCAACCATAAGTCTAATCGAAACTTACACCAACTATATATGTTTGTGTGTGTTCAATATGTATATAGGTATTCATATAATTATTCTATTAGGATTTGGCAGAAATATGTAAAATTGTCCCTCCTCAAAAGATTATTCCGGAATAAATAGGCAATAGTTAGGAGAGGTGCGCCAGCGGCGAGCAGAAGCAAGGTTATTAGATACCGAAGGAAAGCCCGGCCAGAACCACACGTGCAAGTTTCCCTGCGATATGATGAGATCAACCGGTTTATAGAAGCATAACAAGAGGAGGAGAGAGAGACGGGTACTTACTCGCAGTGTGAGTCGGTTAAACAACCGGCTCACCGATTGTAAGGAAAAAGATTCGACCGGAGCCTTGCGTCACCTAGATGGAAGGTGATCTTCGATATGCCTTGGAAGGATATTTGGAGTAGAATTTTCAGAGATGAAGAATGGTTTTGGCAGCCAATGAAGGAGAAGAGGGCAACTAAAAGAATGGGTGTGTTAAAGAAAAGAATAAAAGACATTAAAAAGAAAATTGATAGAGGAAATGAAGAGCTGGGGGTTCACAGAATGAATTGGACGGTTTAGGATGTGAAGTGACAGCCACGAGACCCAAAGGACTCGTGCTCATGACCGAACATGTGTGGGCCCAACCTGGAACGGTTTTGAATCGAACGAAATATGAGCCGGCTCAAGTAATTCTTGAGCCATCTCAACGAGACAGTGAAGCAAGCAACTTTCCAGACGTGGATTGAGACGGGTCAAAATACTCATGAGTCGTCTCAAGAGAACAGAGAATCAATGATCATTCAAAATGATCAATGGGACGACTCACTCTTATCTGAGCCGTCTCAAACTAAGTCATCAAGAATTTAGATATGATTCAGTACTCGAAAAGAAAACGGCATTTTATTAACGAGGAATAATACAAGAAAGGGTACACGAATTTTAGGGTCGTTACAACCCTAAAAGTCATAAGCCATCCAAAAAAACCCTTCTGATTAGTTTAACCTGAGTATCTTTTGGGAATATTTTTTAAATTAGCTATGGGAAATTGGGAGGGTTAGTAAAAGATGATTTTGCCCTAAATGGTTTTAAGAGTTTTTACTTTTTACCGAAATTTAAAAATTTGGTTTTTCTTTACATCTAAAATTAGTGTCCCCCCAATCCAATATAGGCATTCTTTCATGTGACAATTATTTCAACTCCAAGCAAAATAATGAATTTTGAACATCCAAAATAAATCAAAAAAGAAAAAATTTGGGTTTCCTTGGCAATGAAAATCCTTCCTTCACACGATCCTTAAAATTCGAAATCAAAAAATAAAAGGATTTTAGGGTTTTTTTTTTGAAGAACAAGCAGTAGAGAAGGTTAGCAAGTTTAGGAGATGAAAAAAATGAAAAACTTGAAAGACATGAAAGGAACAAGAGTTTGTTTTCATGATCTTAATCCTAAGTAAGCTTAACCAATCCATGTTAAAAGTAAATGGATAAATTCAACGAAGGGTGTTTGATGGATGTCGAGATCTCTTTCAGATGTTACCTTCCGTTGATCTGCAGCGAGTGGAGACGAGCGGCTGAGATTTAGTTGGGAGGTTACCTCCTGGGACGTATGGATCTTAATGGGCTTGATGTGGTTGAGACCGAGCTACCTGCAAGGAGGTCCCGGGATGGTTGCGCCACCGAAAACCCTCCGACGATCAAGTTAGACGGGCTAAATGGGCAGAGTAACGGTCTATTGGGGTAAAATTGGCTTACCTGGGTCGTCTAAGAGAGGGGTTTATATAGTGGCAGCCATGGGCAGGCGGGCGCGAGATTCACGCCGGCCGTTACCCCCCTGGCATTACGCCCGCATGAAAGGCGGGATACCCCACTAATGACGAGATATGCTCGTTAATGGGGAAACACGATGGCGTGGAACGCGGGATCATGGGCGGCGGATATCTCGTGTCTGGTGAGATTCGCGGAGCCGTGGTGGAGACACCTGTGATCAGTGCTATGGGTCGGTCGATGAGACCGGGGAAGCTAGGCTCGGCGGGAGGCTTGGGAACAAGCGGGAGACCGAGCGAGCTTGGTTCTGTGATAGCTCGGAGGCGAGCTAGGGGGTTGAGGGAACTCAGCGTGTGGGAAGGCTCAGAGGCGAGCCGACGGTCGTTTGTAAGGCGAGCATGGGAGTGGTCTGGAAGGCCACCGAAGGTCGGGAACATCCTCGAGTCGAGGGCCCGGGGCATGCTTCCAATGTACCGTTCTTGATCCTTTCTCGTAGGCTTTGGGACACGTCACTTGCCATGTGTCATGATCTGGGGAAACCCCGGTATCGAGTATCATCATTAACCCCTCACTCTCGTCTCGACCCATTAATGGGTCGGGTCGAGAGTGGTCTGACCGATCACCCGGGGTAAGCCCCTGTTTGAAGATATCGTCGGTGCGTATTTCCGGGCAATTGATTGTATTTTTTTGATGAGGTCAGCGATCAGGGGAGAGATCTCGCATTAAAGAGGATGCGCCGATTCGGGCGTACATTCATTGGAGCGCCGGGTCACGTGTCCGACGCTGGTTGGCTGACGTGATGGGCCGCTGGTGTTCTCGCTCCCGATGGGACGCGCCCAATGCGTGTGTGACAGGTGGAGCGTCGACGACCGTTGAATGCGAAATGCCATTTTGGCGGGAGACAATCGGCGCCGCTAGAAGTGTTTGCCGATTGCTATAAATAGATGTGGGATTCCCCTGAGGGTCCTTCTTCGCTATAATTTTCTCTTCCCTCCGTATGTTAGCTCAGCGCTCTTCTCTCTAGGTCGGATTTCCTGCGTTCTTCTCTCGGACGTCCCCTTCCTCTGCTCAGGCTAGATGTCTTCCTTTGAGGAGTTTGTCGAGGTAGTTCGGGTAGAGTCTAGGGAGTCTTCTGCAGCTTCCTCCTCTTCGTCCGGGTCGGAATCTTCCCTGGAGGTTAGGGTTAGTCACGCTTCCCGGGGTCGTGCGGCGGGGACGGTCCCCAAAGCATAGGTTAGGGGCGTCCGTGACGTGTCATCCATATTGAGTCATGCGGACGAGCTTGCCACCATCCGGGCTCACTTCCACATTCCTCCCGGCTACTCGCTTCGTATGGCCGGGGAGGGGGAGAGGGTAAACCAGGTACAGGGCAAGGAGATTGCCTTATACCTGGAAGCCTTTTGGGCCGGAATGCGCCTGCCCTTCTCTCCCGAGGTGAGTAAGGCGTTGAATTGTTTTCAGTTAGCCCCGGGCCAGTTAGTGCCAAACTCTTGGAGGATTCTCCTTGGGTTCCTGGTCCGGTTGAAATTACGGGCGATCCCTTTCAGTCGGAGCCTTCTCCTTTACTCTCTCTGCTACAAAAACCATCCCGGCACTCGCAAGGACGAGCCGAGTTGGGTATACATTTATTTTAGAAAGCACCGGAGAGGTGCTGCCGGGTCGGGGGTCGTCGTAGTACCTTCTTCCATCCACGAATGGAAGAAGAAGTTTTTGTTTGTCAGGCCACCTGAGGATGAGAATTGGCCTGTGCCCATCCAGTGGCACATGGCCAACTGCCCGCGGGTGATGCGGTCAAATAATCCCGACGCGGTGGCGGTGTCGGAGTGGGAGCCCCTCCCACGGGCCGATGTGTTGCTGTCTGAGCAGGCTCTCAGTTGGGCCGGGCTCAGCCCCGCTCAATTTGCGGGTAAGTTAGGAGTTTTTAGGCGACCTGTTTAGACTTGTGTATTCTTCCACTTTTTCTGGCGTTGCTAACTCCTTCTTTGAATTTTCGTATTATGCAGAACCCATGGACTTAGCTAAATTTCGGGCAGCCCTGGTCGAACAAAAGAAGGGGAGGAAGGCTGGAGGCGCCGACCCCTCCTACCCGTCATCGAGTCCGGCTCCACCGGCGGCCGCTCCGGCCAGGCGCTCGAGCGCGCCTTGGGTTTCGGAGGTGGGAGGCGAGACTGGTTCTCCTGTGTCTCTCCTCAAGAGGTACCATAGGACGATGCCCCATTCCCCGGCTTTCCTGATCATCGTAGAGGAAGGGGAGCTTTGCTTCGAGGTGCCTTCGGATCTTTCTGTCACCGAAAGCTTGCTCTCGGAGATGGAAAGGTCGGCTGGGGGCAGAATCCCTCGGGGGACCCTCAGGGCCTAAATGGCGGCCATAGCCCAGGAGGCCGTGCAGGTCAGTGTTCGCACCTCACTCAGGTTTTTATTCAGTACTTTTTCTTCGCAAGATTGGGTGCCCCCCTTTTCTTTTTAACCCCTCATTTGTTTTCTTCAGGTCCTCCAGCACTGCGCCCTCGTCGTCAACATGGAGGACGAGGAAATTGCCCCGGCGATGCAGATCGCGGGCGAGTCCTCCTCACGGGAGGAGAGCTCGAGGCTGGAGTTGCAAGTGGCGATGGAGAGAGTCGCCGCCCTCAAAGACCGGGTGGCTGCCGGGTATCGGGAGATCGCCAACTGCCGAGAGGCCGTCCGAGCCACCGAGGCTAAGTTGGAAGATTCCAGGATGCTTGTCGCCACCCTGAAGAAGACGGCGAACACCCTCCGGAGGGAGAGCGAGGCGGCGAAGGAAGGAGTGAGGCGTGCTGACCTCCGAGCGTCGAAGGCGGTGGGGAGCTACAAAAAGTCGGACCAGTACTACGTCGACCTCGCTGAAGCCGCTGCCCTCGTTTGGCATGAGGCCCTCGACGCCGTCAAGGCCCTGATACTGGAGTTTCCCGATGGCGAGCTCCGGGGTGAGTATCTCCTCAAGGGTGAGACGCGGAGTAATGGCCCCGAAAGCGCTGCTGGGGGAAAGGCCCGTGGTAAGAGCGTTGGGGAGAAGTCGGTTGCCCCGGCTCCCAGCGCCGAGGCTCCTGCGGTGGACTCCGACCTTCAAGCCGCCAAACCCGGTTGTCATGGTGGAAGCTGAGCTCATCGAGGTTCTTCCCGGCCCCGAGGCCTGAACCTCCTCGCCTCCGTTTTTTTCCTTTGCGCTGAAATTTTGTAAGCCTCCGGGCGTTTTTGTAAGGCTGGGGAGCCCATAATACCTCTGTAAAGACTTCCGGCTTTGTGAATAAAATCATTTTGTAGGAATCTTTGCGTACGTATTTTCACTTTGTTTGTGATAAAATCTCCGTTCGCGCGGTACTGCTTTCATGATGAGTTAGGTCGGAGATCGGTTTTTCATCTGGCGATTGCACATCGAGTTGAATTCAACCATTTTCCAAGTGTGCAAAGACCGGTGCAAGGTCGGTATCTCCATGGCCCCGAAGTCGAGGTGAGGATCGCTTAGTAAAAACGTGTAGGAAGTCACCCTCTAAGGATGGATTGAGCATGGAAGTTGCTCGATGGCCTCTTGATGAGGGCTTTGATCCTTAACGCGGGAGGGCAATGAGTTGCCTGCTAAGGATGGACCGAGCAGGGAAGCTGCTCGGTTTCCTCTTGATGAGGGCTTTGATCCTTGGCGTCGTTGGGTAAGAGATTACCAACCAAGGATGGACCGAGTAGGAAAGCTGCTCGGTGGCCTCTTGATGAGGGCTTCGATCCTTACTGCGGGAGGGCAAGGAGTTGCCTGCTAAGGATAGATCGAGCAGGGCTGTTGCTCAGTTGCCTCTTGATGAGGGCGTCGATCCTTGGCGTCGTTAGGTAAGTGATTACCAACCAAGGATGGACCGAACAGGAAAGCTGCTCGGTGGCCTCTTGATCAGGGCTTTGATCCTTAGCGTCGTTGGGTAAGAGATTAACAGCCAAGGATGGACCGAGCAGGGAAGCTCCTCGGTGGCCTCTTGATGAGGGCTTCGATCCTTAGCGCGAAAGGGCAAGGAGTTTCCTGCTAAGGATGTACCAAGCAGGGTTGCTGCTCGGTTGCCTCTTGATGAGGGCTTTAATCCTTAGCGCGGGAGGGCAAGGAGTTGCCTGACAAGGATGGACCGAGCAGGGAAGCTGCTCGCTGGCCTCTTAATAAGGGCTTTGTTCCTTAGCGCGGGAGGGTAAGGAGTTGCCTGCTAAGGATGGACCGAGCAGGGAAGCTGCTCGGTTGCCTCTTGATGAGGGATTTGATCCTTAGCACAGGAGGGCAAGGAGTTGCCTGCTAAGGATGGACCGAGCAGGGTTGCTGCTCGGTTGTCTCTTGACGAGGGCTTCAATCCTTAGCGTGGGAGGGAAAGGAGTTGCCTGCTAAGGATGGACCGAGCAAGGTTGCTACTCGGTTGCCTCTAGATGAAGGCTTTGATCCTTAGCGTGGGAGGGTAAGGAGTTGCCTGCGAAGGATGGACCGAGCAGGGTTGCTGCTCGGTTGCCTCTTGGTGAGGGCTTTGATCCTTAGCGTGGGAGGGCAAGGAGTTGCCTGGTAAAGATGGACCGAGCAAGGAAGCAGCTCGGTGGCCTCTTGATGAGGGATTTGATCCTTAGCGTCATTGGGTAAGAAATTACCAACCAAGGATGGACCGAGCAGGGAAGCTGATCGGTGGCCTCTTGATGAGGGCTTCGATCCTTAGCGCGGGAGGGCAAGGAGTTGCCTGCTAAGGATGGACCGAGCATGGTTGCTGCTCGGTTGCCTCTTGATGAGGGCTTTGATCCTTAGCGCGGGAGGGCAAGGAGTTACCTGCTAAGAATGGACCGAGCAGGGTTGCTGCTCGGTTGCCTCTTGATGAGGGCTTCGATCCTTAGCACGGAAGGGCAAGGAGTTGCCTGCTAAGGATGGACCGAGTAGGGTTGCTGCTCGGTTGCCTTTTGATGAGGGCTTTGATCCTTAACGCGGGAGGGCAAGGAGTTGCCTGCTAAGGATGGACCGAGCAGGGTTGCTGCTCGGTTTTGCGAGGTTCCGCTTAACCCTCCTTGGTGTGTGAACATTGGGAAGAGCGACCGCCGTGGACGGCACATGTCAGGAACGCATGGGGGAGGCGAAGAGTTTCGAAGAGCCGTGTCAGTTCTGCCACGTGGCGGTGCGGTATTGGAGTAATTTGGGTGAATCCCAGGATTCACGCCCATGCGCGCGCGAATTTGGGTCCTTAAGGATTCTGTTTGAGGTTTGTTTACCGCCGAAACCCGGGAAAGACAAATGTCTTGCCTGAATTTGGGTTTATCTGTCCACCTTTCCGAATATGCCAAGTTGATTTATGGTACCGTGTATTGGAGGTTTGGACAGATGCGACCGTTGTAGCGGACTTTGTCAGATTCCCCCTCATTGTGAGGGGGTTTTGATTGTGGGGACACTCTTCCCTGCAGGCGCAAGCCCTTGCAGTTAATTACATTACCGCGTAGCGATAACCACTTTCTCCTGCTCTAGATGTTCACTTCATGTCGTGTGTATTTGTTTTATTTTTGGTTTCCCGTGAATTGTATACGGAGACTAATTTGTGTTGTCGTCCGTAAGGCATGGATTAGTCCAAATCCGTATTTTTTTTAGATTTGGGTTAATTTAAGGATCGTTACTCTCGTTTGAGATTAAGATCAATTTAAATGTCTGTTGAGGATACGCTAGTCTAATTTTAGACTGAGATCTACTCAGCATGATTTTGGGATCATTCTGACCCAACAAAAGAGTATTTGGACTCTATTGCTTTAGTTTAAGGACGTTACGGTCCATAGATCACTATTTTTGGTATGGGGGTTTAGTTAAGGACGTTGCGGTTCACAGCTAGTTTAACGACATTACGGTCCATTGTAATGTGCTCATGGGTTTGGGAGTGCACCCAAAAGCTGTTGGTTATTGGGACCCTCCTCCTCTCTTAAGACATTGAGAAATTACAACGACATGTATCAAAGGTATGGAGAGATGTACCCTTGAACCAAATTCTAGACCGAGGATAGGGATCATGGTGGACCATCTAAGAATCATTAGTCATTTTTGGGAGACTAAGATTAACTTAGGAGATATGTGATGGACATCATTCTGATCAATTGGTTTGAGAAGTCATGAGCATAGAGCCTCGGTCTATTTGGAGATCCAAGACGTTTTAACCTCAAAGGACTTAGCCAATTTAGGGTTGAAGACGGCTTCCTATAGTGTTAAACACTAATGTATACTCAGTGCTCACGTGTTCCCAGGTGAGACTCCAAGGTAGCGTTAAACATTGAAAATTGAGATGCTCATGTGTCGCACGTGAGGCACCCGAAAGTTGGTGTGGTGCCCTTGGGTTCAAATCCCCGTCTATACATATAAGTGTTGAACACTTAAATCTTGTGGCCATCACGTGTGGACACGTGAGGCACCCCAGAGTTGGGCACTGCCTCCTTGGATTTATTCCCTCTTCCTTTTATAAGTGCTAAGCACTTAGCTCATATAATACTCACGTGCAAACACGTGAGGTGCTCAAAATGTGAGCGCTATCTTTGAAATTTTTTTCTTTTCCATATAAGTGTTAGGTAACTGTTTGTGGGTCACGTGGGAACACGTGAGGCACCCTAAAACAGGGACTGTCTTTGGGTTTATTCCTTTTTTCTTTTATAAGTGCTAAGCACTTGTTTTAAGGGGTCGCGTGGGAACACGTGAGTCGATCTCAGTTGTTTTTTTTATGCAGGGTTAAACTATAGTTTTGTCAGAGGAATTAAATTCTTATATCTTTTGGAAAAATTAAATTCTTCAAATTTAGTTCAAGTTTTGGGACTGCATGACAGAATCTTCCCGATGAGAATCAAATTCTCAAATTGTGGGGAGATCTGCTTCTGCAGACCTCAACCAGAGGAAGAACTAAGTTCTTTTTTGGAAGAGTTAAACTCTTGTAATGGCGAAGAGGAGATAAAATGATCTCCAGGTCTTTTTTTTTCTTATATAGGGTTTCTTTTCTTAAAAGAGAGCTCCTTCTTCTTCTTCTTCTTTTTGTTTCTCAAATCTTATGGGGGGTCTCCTCTCTCTCTCTCTTCTCAGACTTGAAGTCTTGGGTCCTTTATATAGTAGAAGCAAGTTTGTTGATTTAGTTAAGGAAATCTCTCGTTGAGAGATCTTAATTGATTTGGGGATTTTATCCACCGTTAGATCTTTGATTTAAAGACTTCTGTTTTACAGAAGATATTTTTATTGTTTTTAACAAGATTAGGGAAATATTTCCCCATACAGAATTTTTCTGTAGGTAGGTGATTTTTTAATCACCATTGGATTTTTTAATCCAACGGTGCTATGTTTTACAGAAAGTAATCTTTCTCGTTTAGAAAGATTGGGGAAATATTTTCCTATACATAGCTTATTCTGTAGCTTGGTGATTTTTAATCACCATTGGATTTTTAATCCAACGGTACTCTGTTTTACAGAGCGTAATCTTTTTTGTTTGGAAAAATCTAAGGAAATATTTTCCAAATATGGTATTGAGCCCTTTTATATAGAATTTAATTCTATCAGCTTGGAAGGTGATTAGGAACCCTCACGTGTAGCACGTGACCCCCCATAGAATTAAACTGGTTTTCTTATATGCAGCAGTCCCAGAGAAAAGGCATCACGTGTTGGTACGTGAGCTGATGTTCAGAAATGTCACGTGTGGCACGTGACCCCCACGAAGTTAAGCCCAACAAAGAGCATCACGTGCTGACACATGAACTTCTCTGTTATGTTGTTTGTTTTAGGAAGGCCCCTATATACTTTGTATATTGAGCCTCACGTGCCTGCACGTGAGGCTCAATTTCAGCCTTATTTGTTAAGCGCAATGCGTATAATTTTTGCTCCAAAGCGCATCACGTGTGGGCACGTGATGCTCCATTAGAGGAATTTTTCCCATCTCTTTTCCTCTTTCTGTTTCTCCCTCCTTTTTATTTTTTTTATAAGGGAAAAAATTCCCCCACAGCGTTGTTCTCACGTGGCTTGCACGTGAGTGCAACGCTGTCACTTTTACAGCCGTTGGATTGCCTAGGGGAATAGGGAGATGAACCGCCTTCGTCACGTCTTATAAATGCACGGGTCTTGTCATTGGGAAGCCACTGTTCCTTCATCTTCTACTTTCCTTGTCTTCTTCGAGAATTTAATTCTCTTCTTCAGAGCTTAGTTCTCTTCCTATTGCAATTCCAGAGTTAAACTCTGTCAGAAAAAGAAACCCTTTTTAGGTAAAGATCTTGAACAAAAAAGAAACCCTTTTCTTAAAAAAAATCGTGGATTTTAAATCCACCATAAGAGCTTTGCTCTCTTCTGAAACCCATCTCTTAGAGATCCAAAGACGTGATTTTTGAGTAGTAAACCTCAATGTCTTGGGCATTCCCCTTCTGATCTTTAAGGATTCATGGCATTTTTATTTTTCGTTTTCTCCTCATGGGGGTTTCTGGAATTTAATTCCACCGCATAAAAAGAATTTAATTCCTCACCGAAGAGCTTAGCTCTGGAAGATTAAAAAGGGCCCTTCAGGAATTTCATTTCTGGTGTTCTTGAGAATATTTTCATAGGGATTTTCCTTATTTGCATGAATTTAAATTCGTTGGGTATTTTAACAGAACTTGTTTTCTCTATGAGGATGTCAAGAGTTGTTTAAACTCCCGTGTCTGTTTAATGAGAATCATTTTTTATTCTCACAACGATTGTCCTGTTTCATCATTGGTGAGCCGCCAAATTGATTTTATGGAGTCTGTTAGTTTTGCAATCAGTGGTCCCATGGAACAAACTCTCTGTCGTTTCCCTCTGTTGTTATATATATATATATATGTTTCATTAACGGTTTTTCTTTCCCTTATTTCAGGAACAATGACTTCCCTTCCTTACTTTCCCTTTACTTGCTCGGACGTCGCTTTCCCGCAATCGCCGTCGGATGAGGAGGCTATGGCAATGATCAGGGCCCATGACAGGGACTGTACTAGTTTGTTCTTATGGGGAGTTTGGTATGGGCACATCATCTGGGACCGCCGCAGCTTTACTTGTGAGGTGTTAGCAGAGCCTCTCCGCCCAATATTGCTGATGGAGCGTCTGCAAACCGCTTATGTGGTGGAGGTGGCTAATTGGACTCCTACAGACCTGCTTGAGCCATCAACAACCGGGATACCCAACCAGCCCTTACCGGCTATAGATATCTTGGGGCGCCGCATCTGTCAAGGTGAAGCCTAACTCTGGGGACGATTTTATAAGGTAGGTCTTACCCCTCGCCACCCAGTCGGCTATCTTCCTTGGGCTCGATATGTTCTCTCCGCCCACCGAGCACGGTTGCAGAAGGTTGGGTTATATCAAGCGGTGTACGCGTCTCTTTTTCATTACCCGGCTCCACACGTCTGGTGGGTTAAATCTTTCCTGAGCCAATGGAATCTTTTCACCAACACCTTCTTGCTAGGGGATCGTGAGGTCTCGATTTCACTGGAAGAGTTCCGCGAGATCTCCGGATTGCCGATCAGGGGAGAGCATTATGAAGAGTTGCTGCCTCCCGATGAGTATGTGTTCACGACCGTGCCTGCTACGCTTGACGGCTTGACGACTGAAAACGCCGTCCGTCATAAGTACCCCAGTCTAATCAAGACTCTGGGTATTTTCGAGAAGCTGTTCGCGGAGTCAGAAGGACAGGGCGTCACCTTTAAGAGCTTCATCGCATGTTTTCTCCGTGAAGATGTTTTATCAAAAGAGGCTCCAAAATTTGCGAACATTAACGACCCTTTTGGGTTTGGGCTGAATAAGCTGCCGGCCAAAGAAGAGGACTTGCCGCAGTTTTATATTCCGGCCTCGTCGTCCGTGCCCTTCGATGCAATTGCGTCCCCTGGCATGGACGAAGAGACCTTCTTCATCGGCTTCATCATCCTTTGGCTCAATTGGTTCGCCCTGCCGACGTATCGACGCTTCATGAGAGCCTCCGTCTTCTACCCCGCTCATCGCGTAGCCGAAGGAGCACGGTTGGCCGTTGGCATTGCGGGACCGTCGCATCTTTATCATGGATTAAGTTTTGCGGCCAACACTTCAACCCCAGGTACATATGTCGTGAATTCCTCCCTCCACTACTTCACGTCGTGGATCGAGATGCATGTACTGGGAGCATTCGCAGCGCATCGGCGGCCAGATTTCTATGACTCCTACACCTTTCCACGGGTTATGAGGTTGGTGGATACTTCCGCTCCCGATCTGACCCAGCTAGGAGCCCTCCGCGTGCTGCTTAACCCGTACTCCAATGAGGGTGGGATGGTTTTTAGCGACTGAGTCCTCTCTGCTCTCGCGGGGCTTATACAGTAGCTGTTTGATCTGTCGAAAGGTAGAGCGTCGTCTTTAAATCCTAAGGAGATCATGCACCTGTACTCGATTAGGTCAGGCTACTTGGTGTTTCGTCAGAATAACGCGACCCTTTTTATGCGGTACAATCCGCACCGCTTCGCCCAACAATTGGGTTATAACCAGGGTGTCCCTTTCGAGGCGTTATTAGTTGAGCCCACTCCGTCTCTGGAAGTCACGTGTGACGTCGCCCATCACTTTATGCGGCTGAACACCGGCTCCTGTTTCATGATCCCCGAGGCTGACTATATTCTAAGGTGTGTGTGGTCTTTCACGGGTTGGTATCGTTATCGAGTCGGTCCCGTTATTGTCGAGGAGAGGCAGGTACTCTTTGAATGTCGATCTTCAGCTCCGGCCCAAGCCACTGGTGTTCCATTGTGGCCGCGGACAGTAGTTCGTCCTCCATTGAGGAATAGCGGTGTGGTACTCATCCCTAAGGCCGCAGAAACAGAATCAACTCCCCACACTACTGGTATGCCAATGCGCACTAGAGCCCAAACAAAGTCTTCCAATGAAGTGCCAGCGACAGTGCCATCAGTGGCGGTGTCATCAGTGGTGGCGCCATCAATAGCGGTGTCATCAGTGGTGGTATCGCCAAAAGAGGATACCGGAATCGAGGTTGGCCAACGTCGCGTCAAAGCGCCGAGGGGAAGGAAGCGATCCTCTTCTAGTGTTAGCTCCAGCTCGAAAAGGAGGGAGAAAACAGTTGCTGGCTTGCTTGATCTCTTGTTAGAATCTGAGCCTATTATTCAAGACGAACCCATATCCATGCAAGAGCCGGATGTTGGTCTTCTCTTTCCGGGTTCATCTGCCGAGGAAGTCGCACAATTGGCTGAGGCTATAAGGCGCTCACAAGACGAAACGGAGAATGTGGGGGCCCCGAAAACAGCTTACCCTCCTGTTATATTCTACGAAGATCTCCCATCGCTACAGAGGGTACCTATGGATCCTCTGCGAAGGGAAGACGAAAGAGCCTTCAAACAGCCCATCTTGGCCGCTTCTGAAGATGAGCTGTCACTGAAGACCGGTGGTCATGAATCTGCATTTGAAACCCGGAGAGCACATTTCCTCAGGAAGGAACGGCGGCTCGAAAAAACTATACTAGAAGCATCTTGGTGTATTGGTATGCGTGTTTTCCGTATTTTTCTTTTGGCAAGTAATTTGTATCGCTTTTTATATCTTCTTATCTATGCGAGAACTTTGCAAGGACTTCAGCAACGAAAGAGGATTTGAGCTCAGGTCGTGCCATGACCGTAGATTCTATAGATGTCTCTCATGACGCATTGGCAGGTGCAGAAGAGATCACTACGCCCGCCGTTCCTGTTGTGGAACTTCCGGTGGTGACTCTTGTTCTTTCGGTGTCCATTTCTCGAGCAGAGGTGACTCCATTGGCCACGGACCCTATGGATGTCTCTAGTGAGGCATTGAAGGGTGTATAAGAGATTGTCGGAGCTGTTAGTTCTATCTTGGAGCTCCTGGTGATGAACTCCATCTCTTCGGCGTCTGTACTTTCTACAGAGGCAACCTTGCCGGCCGTAGCTTCAGTGGATCTCTCTGGTGGCGTCCTGGAGATTGTGGAAAGGACCACCGAGGCCGCTGTTCCCTCTTTTGAGCCTGAAGTGGCACTGTTCCGCAACTGGAAACTGTTACGCCAGCAAATATCTCCAGTGATGTTCCTGATAGCGTGGAGGAGGTTGCTGAAGCTGCTATCCCTCCAATTCAAGGCGGGCGGAGTATCGAAAGTAATCTTCTACATTTCATTTTAATGATCTCTCCGTTATTTGAACTCTTCTTTCATTCAGAATTGCGGGAATTGGCGGCTTCCATCATGGACCTATCTCCCAGGAAGTTCTTCCAGCGCCTACTTGATATGGCTGCCCTACAGGTGATATCCTCGAAAAGCATCGTCCTTTCTTCCGGGCAAGGTCGGTATTCTTTGACCCTTTTGCTTTATTATCATTTTTTATAACGATGCTAATATGCCCTCTGCAGTTCTGGAAGCTGATGACGAAGTGGAGATCCTTGATGGGCCTGGGGATCTTTCAAACCCTCCTTACATGACTGTGGGTAAGTAAAGCTTTACTCTTGGCATTGTTTTGTTTATTCCATGTTTGCCTGTCTCGCTGCCTATTCATAAATCTTGACAGATTTTCCAGCTCTGGCTCCGTTAGAGTCTCGAATCTCTATGCCACCAGGCCTATATGCCCGACGTGCATTTGAAAGGATGGCTAGACAAAGCATTCACTCCTTGTCGGCCCTTATTGAAGATCTTCGTGCTGGTAGTTCTGTTACGGCCGAAGAATTTGCTGTCGAAGCCAATACTTCTTTGCTCTTCCTTACCGCTTATCATGACAAAATATTGGTGCATGTTTGGGTTGAGTATTGTCGTCGAGTGGAGGCTTGCTTACATGATCTTGAGTGCATACACTTTCCTTCCGAGCTCCTAACTGCAAAGACGAGCCTGCGGGGGTGGATTGAGCGGTGTGCTGCCAATCTACAGCCTTGTGAGAAGAGGATCAAACGGAAATTTTCGGAGAGGGAGCTTTAGGCTCAACTCACTACCAAAGCCACTCGTGCGTACGAAATTTGGCGGGTGCTTCAAGAAGCTATCATAGAAGTGGTAGCTCTTGATGAAGCCGTCATCTTTACCCGCGAGATGGTTGAAGCTCATAAAGTTGCTGAAAAGGAGCTTGAGAGTCGGTTCGCTTCGTTTCAGACTTAACAGTCTCAGGCGGAGACCCGTCTTGTGGCAATAACAAAACTTGAAGCCGAGGCCCAGCGGAAGAACGATGAACTGACGAGCTTATTGCACCATCCACCGGCTTAAAGATTTTTTTTGTATATTCTCTTTTTTTGTATTTACTCCTGGACGAGAGTATCTTGTATTCATTTTGATTCTTTTATGAAATGTATCCTGTATTCATTTGGATTCATGAATAAAAGACATATTTTATTTCATACTGGCGTGTCCCTTTAGCAAATGCGTTTTGTAGATAGTCTATCTTGATCTCCTTGCAGGGTAGCGATGGCTTAGAAAACAAGTTCTGATCCGCCGCTTAAGACTTTTCAACTTTATGAGCCGTGAGGGTCTCATAAAGACTTTTCTCCCTACGAGTCGAGAGGATCCCGTAGGTGTATTTTCTCCTTAGGAGTCGTGATGACTCCTAAGTGCATTTTCTCTTGAGAGTCGTAAGGATTTCACAAGAGAATTTCCCCCCTTATAAGTCGAGAGGACTCGTAGGTGGCTGTTTCCCTCCTTGTCGATATTCGACTTTGGAAAGTGTAGCCCGTGAATAGTATGCAATAGTCCATCTTGGACCGACTTGCAAGGTCCTAGTGCTTAGGAAACAGGTCCTTATCCCCATTGCCTAAGGCTTTTCCCTACAAGTCGAGAAGTTCTCGCAGGAACATTATTTTCCCCACGAGTCGAGACGAATCGAGAAGTTCTCGCAAGGATGTCCTAACGTCACAGTTAACTCCTACTAATAGAAGTCTGTTAGGGTATGTGGTACTAGGGTTTTTTACCCGTCGTACCGCCGCGTTGGCCGGTGTATTTCTCGATACGCAATCTAGCTGTTCGAGTAGCCCCGCGACTATCATGTCTCTGATCTTTTCGGGGGCTGGACAAGACGTCTTCAAGTAATCTTCCAGACGATATTATCGTCGAGAGCAAGCGTTAGGGATATTCCATATCGCTTTTTACTTGAGGTTAGGCTCAGTTTAGGAGCCCCGATGAGTCATGACCATTCCATGCTAGAGTGGGATGATCTCCGATAGTCTTTCAGGTCTCATTTGAGTTGCCGTCAAGACCCTGAAGCTAGGGATCTTCTTTTGCTTCATTTGTTGATATTGTGTCTGCAATATTGCAACGAATATCGAGGTTGTCTCTGGGTTGTCTGTGAACCGTCGAGATTTGGAACTAGGGGATTTTGCCATGGTTCCGTTTGCTGATGTCGCGTCTGCATCCTGCTGGGGGGGAGGAAGACGCTGTTGTTGATCTTTAGGACGTAGATGTAGCCATTGAGACTTGGAACTAGGGACTCTGCCATGGCTCCGAAGTAGTCTCTAGGTTGTCCGTGAACCGTCGATATTTGGAACTAGGGGACTTTGCCGTGGCTCCGAGGTAGTTTCTAGGCTATCTGTGAACCGTCGAGATTTGGAACTAGGGGACTTTGCCGTAGCTCCGTTTTGCTGACGTCGTATCTTCTTCTGATTGGAACGAGAAGGAACGCCGTTGTTGATTTCTAGGCTGTAGATGTAGCCATCGAGATCTGGCTTCTATTTGACGAAGCATGGTGGGGTAATATGGTTCCCTTTCTGTTTGTGCCCATGGATTGTATACAGGGGTCGATGTGGACTCACGTGCAGGGCAAAAGTTTTATTTTTTTTTGTTTCTTTCCGCGATGCTCTATCATTTTAGCTTTTTATATCGCGAAAGTCGCGATCGCCCAATCATTTCGGCTATTTTTTTGCGGCGCCCAATCATTTCGGCTGTTTTTTCTTTTTACTCGCTGCTTTTTATTGCGATTTGCCCAAACATTTCGGCTATTTTATATGCATACATTTTGCTCGCTGATTCTTACTGCGAGTTGCCCTATCATTTCGGCTATTTCATATGCATTTTGGCTTGCTGATTTTTATTGCGAGTTTAGAACTCAAGATCTGATACCAATTTTAGCATCAGCATCGCTGCGACTGGAACATTGCCAGGAGCGAATCATCATTTGCCGTGAAAGGACTTAGAATTTGATACCGATTTAGGTATCGACATCGCTACAACTGAGATATTGTCAGGAGCGAATCATCATTTGCCTTTGTCGATTTGATCAAAGGTGGTTTAGCAAACAGGGTTAGGATCCTGTTGAGTAATTCTTTTCGACTTTACGAGCCGTAAGGGTCTCAAAAAGTCGTTTCTCCCTACGTGAAGATCTCATAGGTGTATTTTTTTTCCTTAGGAGTCGTAAGGATTCCTAAGTGATATCTTTTCTTGTAAGTCGTAAGGATCTCACAAGAGTATTTTCTCCTTGCAAGTCGAGAGGACCTACAAGTGTTGTTAACCAAATAGGGAAATTTCGCGCCATTGGTGGAACTAGATGAGGGAACGTTTATTTATGCCCGTGGATTGTATACAAGGGCCGATATCGGACCGCCTGTAGGGCAACTTGGGGAATGTGACAGCTTAAGAACAGGTTCAGATCCCTGTAACTTAAGGCTTTCGAATCTTATGAGCCGTGAGGGTCTCATAAGGGGGATTCTCCTTACGGGTCGTGAGGATCTCGTAAGTGCAATTGCTCCTTAGGAATCGTGAGGATCTCTAAGTGTGTTGCTCCTTTTTGTGAGTCGTAAGGATCTCACGCAGGTATTTTCTCCTTACAAGGTCGAGAGGACCTTGCAAGTGTGCATGAATTTTTTTACAAGTTTGCGCCCTTGCGGGTGTTCTCCGTCGAAAGACGTGACCGGGACGTTGTGACGTCTGGCCTGAATTTTGGGGGCAGATGCTATTTGTATTTATCCGTCTACCTCTCTGAAGATGCCAAGTTGATTTATGGCACCGTGTATCGGAGGTTTAGAAAGAAGCGGCCGATATAGCAGACTTCGTCAGATTCCCCCTCGTTGTGAGGGGTTTTTGATTGTGGGGACGATCTTCCCTGCAAGTGCAAGCCCCTGCGGTTAATTACGCTACCACATCGCGGTAACAACTTTCTCCTTCTCCAAATGGTCACTTCGTATCGTGTGTGTTTGTTTTATTTTTGGTTGCCCGTGGATTGTATACGGAGACTAATTTATGTTGTCGCCCGTAGGGCGTGGATTAGTCCAAATCCGTATTTTCTTAGATCTGGGTTTAGGTTGGGTTTAAGGATCGTTAATCTCATTTGAGACTAAGATCAACTTAAACGTTTGTTAAGGATACGTTAGTCTAGTTTTTAGACTAAGATCAACTTAACGTTTGTTAAGGACACGTTAGTCTAATTTTAGACTAAGATCAACTTAACAGGATCTTTTAGATCCAACAAAAGAGCATTTGGACTCTATTATTTTAGTTTAGAGACATTGCGGTCCAGTTTAAAAACATCATAGTCTGTAAAGTTTAAGGACATCATAGTCCATGAGTTTAAGGACCCCACAATTCGTGGTAGTTTAGAGAAATCATAGTCTGTAAAGTTTAAAGACATCATAGTCCATGAGTTTAAGGACCCACAGTCCATAAAGTTTAAGGACATCATAGTCCATGAGTTTAAGGACCCCACAGTCTGTGGAATGTCTGGTTGTCGGGACCCGTCACCTCTCTGAAAACGTTGAAGGATTACAACGACAAATATCAGAGGAGTGAAGAGATGCATCCTTGAACCAATATTGGTTGGGAGATCTGTAGTCCAATTTAGGATTAAGATAAAAATTTGTGAGCATATGGGCTCAATTAATCTGAATTGGGGATCTGTGGCCAACTTGGGCTCGGACCATTTAGTCTAAATGTTGGACATTTAATTAGGCTCAGTCTTTTTTCATTTAACAATGCTGAGTATTGGTCCTGACATCTTTTTGTCTTTCATTGAGTGCTGAGCACTCATTATAACTCTGGGGCTTTTATTTAAAGAACACTTTGTGTTCCCTCAGTGCACACGTGAGGAGCACGTGGCACGCTTGGCGCTGTGCGCCAGTCAATGAGCGCAGAGTGCTTCTGATGAAGTGACGCACACGTGAGGAGCACGTGGTGTGCTTGGCGCTGTGCGCCAGACATGGAGCGCTGAGGTGCTTCTTTAAATTTGGAGCGCTAAGGCTCTGCAGCGCTTTGCGCTAGATTTGGAGTGCTGAAGCGCTTCTTTTAATTTGGAGCACTAAGGCTCTGCAGCGCTGTGCGCTAGATTTGGAGCGCTGAAGCGCTTCTTTTAATTGGAGCGCTGGGGCTCTTTTTAGGCAGCTCTGTTCTCTGAGAATTAAATTCTCTCTTATAAGAGACTTCGTCTCGTGGATCTAAGAACAAAGTTCTTATTTTATAGGAGATGTTTCAATCTCTTATGTTTTTGGTGAAAGGCTTTGCCTTTATGGATCTGTGATCCTGAGAGAATTGAATTATTCTCCCCCTTTTTATAATGAGATGTTATGATCTTTTTTGTGAAAGACAATTTGTCTTAAAGATCTATGATCTAGCATAAGAACTAAGTTCTTTTTCTGATGAGATTCTTTAATCTCTTTATTTTACCTTGAAGAAATTCTTCTTCTACCAAGAGCTTGCTCTACTCTCTGAACTTTTTCAAAGTTTGGGGGGAGGTTCCTCTATCTTTTCTTCTTTCGATTTGAAAGTGTTGGATGTATATGCCCTAGAGGCCAGTATTGTATATGTATACATATGGATACTAGGGATATGTATGTACAGAATAATCTTGCTCAGTTTTATAGTATATTATTTGACTTGTCTTTATCGGTATATGTGTATTTATTTATATTGTTATTATATCTGGTTTGCACATATTGATAAAGACTCGATACGGTAGTATACTATTGTGGTTTGTCTTTATCTTAACATGGCATATGTCATACTCGTTATTACATATTGCGGTTACATATTGATAAAGCCCCTAAGATCTTGCTTGACTACTTGCGTTGTGATGGCGATCATACTTGTGGGGGCAGGGTAGTCCATAAGCACATCCTTAAATGGTCCCTAGTCGCGTGAGTATCGAGACTGGGCACTGATACACCAGAGTAGACTGGTGTGTACGTTTCTGGCCCCGTCGGGGGATGGTTGGTCCCGCAGCCATTGGTCTGATGCACCTAAGATCGTATACAGGTGCTCACTGGATGTGAGTACACTGGACGGACTTGCCGAGAACTTCCATATGGTATTATACCTATCGTCAGATGGAAGTTCTCAGGTGACATATGTACAGGTTAGTCTTTGGACCCGAGATCGGCATTTGTCTCGTGTGAGTTCCCGCTGAACTTTGATCACTACCCTACCACGGCTTTACTGAGTCGTGCAAACAGGTTTTGGTTGGGTTCAGTCCCGAGCCACATGGAGGCAGTGAGCGATTGTCGGTGATTCGTCTCTCCCGGTATATGGAGTCGATATCGCACTGTGATTCGATTGGTTAGGACCATAAGACCTTGGCCAAGGCACTTGGGATTTACTGAAAGGTTGATCAGTAGTTTCTCGGATTGGTCCTGAGCCACATCGGCACGACTTATCTGGTTATTAAGGTCTGACGTTCACCATCCCCTAGACCCGGTATGCGATACTCTTTGACGAAGAGACCGAACTGTACGGATATTGTCACGGATAGGCTCAGTAGGAGATCCGGATGAGTTTGCTCATCGGCCTTCTTTTCGACAGGTACCTAGGTAGCCGTTAGCTAGTGCCGCTGACGCGCTTGTGGTTAAACCCACTGCCAGAGTACTATCGAGTCTTTAGAGTCCCACACAGAGGGTTTCCCTGATTCAGGCGAAAGGATGTAGTAGCCGTATTGGATACGTGCAAGGTTCGATCGATCGATATACTTTGTACTCGGATTTTCGATCGGACAGTTTGTAATACTAGCCGGCTCGGGTTTGAGCCGGATTATTAAATCAGGTATTGATTTAATAATTTACATATATGTATCTCGGTATATATATTCTAGTATTACGTTCTTCGTGTTATTCTATCTCTTTGGGCGTTCAGATTTTTATCTGATTGCCGGTATGTATGTACAGTAGACGGAAATCCGTATTTATTACTGTTTTCCTTCTAGAAGGTGGCCACCTCATTTTGGATTTTCCATTTATTTCATAAATGGAAATGAGGTGTAAAGTGAGAGGTAAGGGAGGAAAGGTAGCGACCATGCTTCAATAGTAGTCAAATGAATTTATAATTCATTTTGGATTTACTATTGAAGCATGGTTGCTAATTGTTTAATGAAAAAATCATACACAAAACCTATGTGTGTATTTTCTCTTTCATGATATGCTTCATTATTTTTCTTGATCTCTCTTTTACTCTTGCTCTCCTCTTTCCTCTCTAGATTCCTCCACCTTCATCTTCTTCCTCTTCATTATCTTCTCATGTGTTGAGAATCAAGTGAAGAGGCTAGAAAGACATAGCTAAATACTAAGACACCCTTCACTACATCCTAGACTACTTGGTTTAGCAAACCAAGTTCTCTAGTTGCTCCTTTAGTCACATAGTTAGGAGCTAGAGCCATGGATCATACTCCCCGGATGGATCATCTACGACAAACGGAGGCCGGAGAACAAGCTCGATCCCGGAGGACCGATGGAGCCGGAGTTGGAGTTCAAGCATGTTCAAGGTGGATTCAAGGAGCTAAGGATGAAGAACGAAGACCGAAGGACTCGATTCTTTTGGTATACCATCTTTCACAGTAGATAGAACTCCTTTAGCTAAACTAGGTTTATGGTTAAAGATCCGGTTAGGGTTTAGTCTAGCGCCAAGTTTTCGTTCGTTTTGAAATTTTTGTTTCGCATTTGGCCACGGAAGTTGGCCGGGGCGCTAGGGTAACCCAACATGGTATCAGAGCCACCCATAAAACTTACACTAGCTACTCCTAACGTGTTTAAAATAACGATCGACCGGATTTTTCAAAAACCGCATTTCCATTCATGGGTTTTCTGTCGATTTTAAAAGTGCTCGAAAAATCAATTTTATGCTCTCAGAAAATCATGCAAGCTTTTTTAAGACGACAGAAGAAATTGGTCACGAGATCCCTCTAAACCACCGCGGATCCGCAGTGAAAACCCCTATTGGCGCCGCTTCCGCGGCCGTTTTTGGGGCCACGTGAACAAAATTTCTTCTGGGCCTCTTATTGCTGTGATTGTGGTTTCTGGGATAATTATTTTTGGGCCCAGTTTTGTTACAGTGTTGGTTTAATACTTGGGGCCCACTTGGAAAATTTCTTGTGGTTTCTGATCGACTAAACTTTCCAAGTTCTGCGACCGGGAATGTCACTCGATCGGTAAAACTCGTCTGATTGCTATATGTTCCTTTAGACTGGTTTTGCGAACGTGACATTCGCGTTGATGTTGTGTGCTTGTGCTGTGATTGTGGTTGGATTGTCGGGGTGGATAGCATGTGGTGCAATATTAGAAATACAGTTTATATTCATTTGTATATTTGTTATTGCGGGGCGAGCGTCCGACATGTGGATTGCCGTCTTTGCCGGATTGTATATTATTATGGGGCACGACCGGGTTGAGGCCGATGTCACCGCTTGTATATATTATTTTCTTTTTCTGTATTAGGATTACCCCACGATGGAGTGCACGAATAGACGGGTTCTAGAAGGCAACATGCCCACATCTCATGGCTCTGAGACGGAGGGGGCTTCATTCTAGAATTGGCGGGTTATTCGCCGCACTCGTAGGGGGTACAGGTTTTCATTACACAGGCTATCCACACGACCGGGAACGTCGGGTTTTATTTGCGGCTTAAATGAAACCCGGGGCTCCAAGATTATCCACCATTCTGTATTGTTATCTGTGATGTTGTTCATTATCATGCCTGGGACGAATGTTATATATATTTATATATATACCAGTAGATGTTGTATATGTTTTGCACCCGTGCTAGTCCAGCCCCCGCTCTGTCGTTAGTTAAGTAACCTAACGGGTGATGACGGGGCCCAGTGGCGAATGCAGATGACATATACGTACATCATATTTTCGTTCTTTTCTGGTGTGATGGGTTACAAATTGATGGGACCGCATTAATTTTAATTAATGCAAGATAATAAACCTAAATGATGTTGTCAGAACCAAGCTTTAAAAACTGACATTACAGACGTTCTCTTTTGCTTTGCATAGAGATATTCAGTTTGGAATATCCAGCACCTCATTCGACGAGGCAAGGGCCGAGATCTCTTCACCGGGAGTGACCCCTTGAGTAAAAGTTTTGTGTCAGGGTAATAACTTCAATATAGTAGATTATTTTTTGCTTTGCATCGTGGTATTCAATTTCGAATATCCTGCACCTCATTCGACGAGGAAAGAGCCGAGATCCCTTCACAGGGAGTGACCTCTTTAGCAAAGGTTTTCGCCACTATAGATTTATAAAACCACTCAGGTTCCTTCAACGATATCAATTTCATTACGTTAACGGGTTTTTCGTCAAAAACCCAGCCATAGCCCTCCGTAATTTCGGATTGGTATTGCTTAGTATTTGTGCTATGTATTTCGTGCTCAGCCGAGGCGTAGTGTTCGGTAGCTATGTAATATTTTTCTGTAGCGAATATAGCGATTGGTTAGGACAGTCGTGCGGTCATTTTGGCTCAGTCAATGACTCGTACGGGTGGGTCTAATGCAATCAAGATAATGACGGGTTGAACTTGACTAAGATCCTTTGATATGTTGGCTCAGTCAAGGTCACTTGGGTCCTAGGGGTAAAAACCACATCGGGAGTTTCAAACATACAGGAAACTTACAGATTTAGCATACCTTCTGGAGTGTGGTGACTAGAGTGGATTCCATCTAGTGCATCACACAATGATAGTTGGATCCCGATCCCACTGATGAGTAGGATTACTCTCGGGAGATCATTTCACTTAACAATCAATGCTATAAACCAAGTAGGTGTCTAGAACGGTGTTAGCGGGGCTACGCCTCCAGGGAAAAAAGGTTATGTAATTATGGAACTTCGCAAAAGCGTTGGAAAACCTCTCTCGAAGTACCGACACCAGCCTTGCTGAAAGGTTAAGCAAGTATTGTGACGTGCGATTAATCCAGACTAGTTCTTCTTTTAGGGTTTGAAGAAAAATTTGAGGAAACAGTGGGAGCCATCCTGGTTAGATAAATTAATAACCAATCTAATCTTGCAAGAGTGCACGCTGATTGTTTTCCCTCTCTCTCCAGGTAGCAACCATTTCACGCCCTAATCAAGATAATAAAATGTATCGTTTGACTGATCCGAATTCTTATTCGGGGCTGGGGAACGTCGATTCGGCTCTAACTTACGACAACTGTCATAAGCAAGGGAAAGAGGAAAGTTTGAATTCCTTGATAACCCCATCGAAGAAGAAACATACTGTTATGTCTTCTTCAGGTGTTCTTGTTATTGAGAACTGTTTTTCGGTCAGTCCTACCTCCTGAGTACTCGATACCGGATCATGATCTCATATTTGTAATTTATTGCAGGGACTGAGAAAAAGTAGGATAGTTGGACCTGGTGATATGTCCCTGAGACTAGGGAACGGAGTACAAGTTAATGCTGCAGCCGTCGGTGAATATCACCTAGTATTGCCAAATGGCAATGCTATGATTTTGAACAATTGCTACTATGCACCTTCCATGCTTTGCAACATCATATCAGTTTCTTTACTTGATAAAGACGAATATAACTTTGTTTTTGATAGAAATATCATGAACATTTACCTTGATAAGGTACTGGTTGCAGAAGGAACACTGTGTAATGGTATCTATGTTCTAAATCAAAACACAGTTCTCAATGTACAAAACACACGCAAGAGGAAGAGTTCAGATACGAACGAATCCTACTTGTGGCATTGTAGACTTGGTCATATCGGAGAGAAAAGACTGAATAAGTTACATAAAGATGGACTCTTGAATACGTTCGAATTTTCATCTTATGAAACTTGTCAGTCTTGTCTCAATGGAAAGATGACCAAATCTCCGTTCACCGGACATGGAGAAAGAGCAAAAGAGCTCTTGGGACTCATACACAGTGATGTGTGTGGTCCGATGTCTATACATGCAAGGGGTGTGTTCTCGTACTTCATCACATTCACTGACGATCTCTCTAGATTCGGGTATGTGTATCTTATGAAACACAAATCTGAAGCTTTTGAGAAATTCAATGAATATAGAAACAAAGTAGAGAACCGGACTGGCAAGAGTATTAAGATCCTCCGATCTGACAGAGGAGGGGAGTACTTAAGCACGGAATTCCTAGATTACCTAAAAGAGAATGGAATTCTCTCTCAGCTTACTCCTCCGTATACAACACAACACAACGGTGTATCGGAGCGGAGGAATCATACCCTATTGGATATGGTTCGCTCCATGATGAGTAGTGCTGAGTTGCCTCTTTCATTTTGGGACATGCACTTTTTACTGCAGCATATCTATTGAATGATGTTCCGTCCAAATCCGTGCCTAAGACACCATTCGAGATATGGAATGGCAAAAGGCCGTATCTTAAACGTATTAAGATATGGGATTGTCCGGCCTATGTAAAAGTACAAAATCCGGACAAATTAGAGGCACGTTCAGTTTTATGCAAGTTTGTGGGATATCCTAAAAATTCAATAGGATATCTGTTCTACCACACCGAGGAACAGAAGGTGTTTATATCTCGCCACGCCACCTTTTTAGAGTGGCAATTTCTTGCAAAAGATACAAGTGGGAGTTCGGTAGGACTCGAAGAAATTCAGCGACCACAAACTGAAACTGAAAATTTGAGACCAACCTCAGCCACTCCGCAGATCTAGTAGGATTTCTCATCCGCCCGAGAGATACTACGGTTTTCTCATAGATGGGGATCGAGAGGATTGCATCTTGGAAGAAGATGATCCTACTAGTTTCACGCAGGCCATTATCAATAGGGACTCTGATAAGTGGATGGATGCTATGCAATTTGAGATGGAGTCCATGTACACCAATAAAGTATGGACCCTGGATGTTGCTCCACCTGGGGTAAAACCCGTTGGATGCAAATGGATCTACAAAAAGAAACTTGGTGTAGATGGGCAGGTGGAAACCTATAAAGTTAGACTCATTGCAAAAGGTTTTCGTCAAAGACCAGGAGTGGACTATGATGAAACCTTTTATCCAGTGGCTATGCTCAAATCCATTAGGATCCTGCTTGCCATTGCTGCCTTCCATGACTATGAGATCTGGCAGATGGACGTGAAAACGGCTTTTCTAAACGGAAGTTTAGAAGAGCGCGTTTATATGGATCGGCCGGAAGGTTTTGTAGATAGTGGGAGCAGCGGAAAGATGCGCAAGCTGCTTAAATCCATTTATGGATTAAAGCAAGCATCGCGGAGCTGGAATATCTATTTTGATGAGACAGTCAAGGATTTTGACTTCATCAAAAACGGGGATGAGCCTTGTATTTATAAGAAAATTGTAGGACGAACTGTCGTGTTCCTAGTCTTGTACATGGACGATATTATTTTGATAGGAAATGACATTCCTATGCTACAATCGGTCAAGCTATTCTTATCACAAAGGTTCTCTATGAAAGACCTAGGTGATGCCTCGTACATTCTGAGAATCAAGATCTACAGAGATAGATCCAAGAGATTACTGGGACTTTCGCAGTCCAGGTACATAGAGACCGTACTAAAGAGATTTAGTATGGAAGATTCCAAGCGCGGTAATATACCTGCATTGCACGGAATCACCCTCTCCAAGGAGATATCTCCCAAGACTGACGAGGAGAGGGTTCGCATGGGCACTATACCCTACGCTTCGGCGGTAAGATCTATAATGTATGCGATACTATGTACAAGACCAGATGTAGCTTATACGCCGAGCGTGGTGAGCCGGTATTAGTCAGACCCAGGTGAGAACCACTGGACAGCAGTAAAGAACATTCTCAATTACCTGAGAAGGACTAAGGAGATGTTCCTGGTTTACGGTAATGGAGACCTCAGGGTCGAGTCCTTTACCGACTCAAGTTTCCACAGTGACAAGGATGACAACAAGTCTGTCTCGGGTTTTGTGTTTACCCTCAACGGAGGGGCGGTATTGTTGGATATATGTATGCCCTAGAGGCCATTATATGATAGTGGATGTATTTATACATGTATATATATATATATATATATATATATTCAGTGTACATTCTTGCTCGACATGATAGTATGCTATCTGGTTCTTCTTTATTTGACATGTTGATTTGATCATGTTTTTACTCATTCATACATGTTGATAAAGCCCTGAGGATATTGGCTTGACTACAGTGAATATGATAGAGATCATATTAGTGGGACATCTGTAGTTTATAAGCATATCCTGAAATGTCCCTAGTCGCAGGTGTATCGAGACGGGGCATCGATATACCAGAGTAGACTAGCGTATATGATACTAGACCCATATGATGGGCGATGGATGTTCCCACATTCATCGATGTTTGACATCAAGATCATATACGGGTGCTCAGTGGTGACTGGGTACACTGGACGGACTCACCGAGAACTCCTATATGGAATTATATCTATCGTCGGATAGCAGTTCTCAGGTGACACTGGTACATGTTAGTCTGTAGACCCGAGATCGTCATAGAGTTTTGTGTGCTCTCCCACTGTACTTTGATTACCACCCTACCACTGCTCTACTGAGTCGTGCAAACAGGTGGCCGTTGGGTACAGTACCGAGACACACGAAGGCGATGAGCGATAGGAGGGGTTTCGTCTCTCCCGGTATTGGGAGTTGATGCTGTGCTGTGCTCGATTGGTTATATCAGTAAGTCCCTGGCCAGGGCTGCTGAGATTTACTGATAAGTGCTATCAGTAGTTTCTCGATCTGTTATAGACCATTCACCGGCACGACTTATTGAGTTATTGGGGTCGACGTTACCATCCCTAGACTCGATATGCAGCATATCTGACGAAGAGACCGGACTGTACGGTAGTGTTGCCGGTTGGCTCGACGGGAGTTGTAGCAGGTTCGCTTGTTTTCTTCTGATCGCTCAATACCCGGGTGGCCGTTACGTTTAGCTGACCGCTTGCGGCTTGGGGGTGCTTGATATGATCATCACCCACTACCGGCGTATTGACGAGTCTTAGAGTCCCACAAAGGAGTTGCCTAGTCTAGGCGAAACGTTGTGGTGCGCGTATGCGATATGCGCATGGACCCTGTTAAAATACGCGTATGAGATACCGTATATTAATTGGGCGGCTTGCTTTTGGTCGGGTCGTATGTGATATGACCGGGTTGATAAATCAAGTGTTGATTTATCATTTAACCATTAGCTTCTCACTAGAAATCCTATCTTGTTTCTTTTGGATGTATGCATGCATGTATGCATTCATTTTTGTTCATGCACATATGGATGTGCATGCACACATGCATACGTACATCATTCTATCATGGTTGTTTATACATAGAGAATGGTGGCAATATAAGACTCACACCATGGGTTTTTATATGGATTATTATTGCATTTGTGTTAAAACAAAAGGAAAAAGAAAAAGGGTTAATTCATAGAATGTTTCTACACTCTTCTTCATCTTACCATGCTCACCTACTTATTAACCCTTGGTTATTTTTCCTTTGGTGTTTTAAACTCAAAGTCAATAATATCTTTATCATTAACCATGGTTTGCAATGAGAAGTGGAAAATATATATACTTATGTTTTTCATTTTCTCATTAGAGTTTATCTTCTCTTCTTCTTAAAAAAGCCATCATCTTCTTCAACCTTGATCTCTTGCTCTCTAGACTTTTCAAGTGAGCAAAATACTCAAAAAGATAGATTTTGAAGTGAGAAAGAGAACCACAACACCATTCTACAAAAGTCTAGCCCACTTGTTTAGAGTGTTAGCTTCATTTCATCCTCTTGTTAAAGTGAAGTTGCTAGCTTGGACAAAGGAGCTTCGGGTGGATCGTCGTGAACGTTAGAAGACTTCAAGCTAATCATTTTCCAACTCTCAAGTGGCCAAGGAGTCTACAAAAGGGAGCTACAAAGGTTGTAGTCTCAAAACCCTACCCTTTGTTACATATGATGTTGGTTAAAGTTTATGAAACCCTAATTTTCTAGGATAGATCCTTTGTATGCTTACTTAGCACCATAAAAAATTTGATCTTTGTGACATGTGATGCTTCCAAATCTCTCATAGGGTGCTAGGTAAAGCTAACATTGGTATCAGAGCCGACCTAGAACATTAGGCGATACTTTAGCGAAGTATAAACTCCGATCGAACCGAAATACGGAATTACGGGACACTCTCTGGACAATTTTTGAAAACTGATATTTTTCAGAATTAAAAATATGCAAAAAATTCAGCAGGTAAATATAAGAAACAGTGTAAAAAACTATGCAGTGAACAGTCAATCCCACCGCGGAAACGCAGCCAAAGCTTGCTTTGGCCGCGGTTCCGCGGCCGTACAGGTGAGTCAGTGCATGATTTTTTTACAGTAATGCTTATGTCGGCTTGTTTATTTTTTTGGGTATTTTTATTCTGAATTTAGTACTGTTAGTTCTGGAGATTGTTTTGAGTTCATTGATTCGATCGGAATTTTAACTTCTTGTCTTTCCGGGTAAATTAGAAAGTATTGAATTGTTCGAACGAGTGTCGTTTGCTCACTTTTCACGGGGTTTAAATCTTTCGGACAAATGCGCAAGTTTTGTGGTGGACCCTCTAGAAGTCAACAAACCTTAACTCGATTATGTGACCGTCTTGAACTGCCCTTTGAACCTTAGGGTTTGGGACAGTACGGCGTGCCACATGTGAGGCGTTGGCTTGACCCTTCTACGTCTGGACCGCTACTACCGTGTCACACTCCGGAATTTTTGAACTCCGCTCAAGTGTTGAGGGGTATTTGATCATTTGGTCGAAAACTTTAATACTGTCTATTTATCTGGAATGTGATACAATATGTGGAATTCATATAGTTTAGGCATGAAATACGAAGTATGTGATATTTCGCATTTATGATGTCTAAAGAGAATGTGGATTCCAAATATTGTAGTTTTACACTTCTTTTCTGTGACCGTAAGTGTAGTATGTTCGATATCACCGGTTTCGTTGCTATACATCAACGACAATCGGGGTACGCATACTTACTTACGTTGATGATATATGATATTATGTGTTGTTGAGATATGATGTGCAGGATTGTCGCGATCGAATAGCCGGGGTTTTTTTTTATGTGAGATGAGAGTTTTATATTTTCATTCATGTAAATTCAAATGTAATGTAATATTCTTTTATTTGAGGCACTTCCGGGTTGAGGTTGATGTCACCAGTGTTGTATATTATTTACTTTTCCGCATTAGGATAGACCCAAGGAGGGGAGCACAAGTGACCGGGTTCTGGGGTTCAGTGGGAGGCCATCTCGAGGAGTCGAGATCGGGTCTCCTAAACTCAAGGATTGGTAGGGTCGCTTGCCGCTCTCGTAGGGGTCTGAGGGTGTGGGCTTGGCTATTCATTGCGACTGTGGAATCCGTATTTTCTTTTGTTGGCTAAATACTAAATACGGACGTCCTAGTATATCCCACATCATATATATGTTTCTGCTGCCTTTGTTCTGAGATATCTGAGACGAATGACATATTATATATATGATATATAGTAGACGTTGCTTATGTTTTGCACCCGCGCTAGTCCCGTCCCGGTATGCCGTTAGTTAAGTAACCTAACGGTGCATAACGGAACATTGCGGCGAATGCGGATGGCATAAGCGTACGTGTTATTTTCGTTTCTTTTTCTGTGATTGGCTTAAGGACTTAAATGATGGGATTGCATTAATATGATTAATGTAAAGAAAATAAACCTTAAAAGATGTTGTAGAATCGGATTTGAAAACCACTCGGCTCTTTATGAAAAAGCTGTATTTCAAAAAACTGCGGAGCACAAGCCACTCCTTTTCAAAACCATTTGATTCTACGACGATATCAAGTTCAAAGCGTTAAAGATTTTCTTAAAAATCATTCACAACCCTCCGTCATTTTAGGAAGTAGAGTACTTAGTATTCGTGCTACGTTTGTTGACCTTAGCCAAGGCGTAGTGTACGGTAGCTAAGTGATGTCTTCCTACAATGCATATGATGCAGATTAATTAGGACGGGTATATGACTTTGTTGACCTTAGCCAAGGGTCATGTAGTCGGGTCTGATTAATCAAGAAATGACGGGCTGAACTTGACCAGTACTTGTGATTTGTTGACCATAGCCAAGGTCATAGGTACTAGGGGTAAAAATCATATCGGGAATTTCAAGTGTTGAGATTTGCAATGAGATTGCATACCTTCCATATGATGGTTGGATCCCGATCCCACTGTGGGCAATAGTTGCTCCTAGGAGAGTTTTGCAGTTTACAATTAGCTAACTCATTAGGTGTCTAGAAAGGTGTTAACGGGGCTACGCCTCTGGGAAAATGAGGTTTACTTTAATTAGGTCCGTGCGAAAGCACGGGGAACCTCCCTCAAGTACCGACACTGGCCTGGCTGAACGGTTAGTGAAGTTGTAGACTGTAATTAATCCTGGCTAGTTTTCTTTTTAAGGTTAGAAAGAAAAACTTGATTAAAGCAGTGGGAGATATCGATTAGACAAGATAATAACCAATCTGATCTATACAAGAGCTTTCGCTGAGTGTATTCTTTTCTCTCTCTTAATGGCAGATACCAATTGTCACGCCCCGCTTCCCAAAATACGGGATACGAGGGGTAGACAAGGCCAGCCATGCTCCTACGGTCGAGGAAATGTCCTGCCGTAGTCACACTTCGACTTCTAGTTTTTCATGGTAAACAGTAAATGATGCGCAGGTAATGAGAAATGCAGTAACTGAATGAAACAATGTAAAGAACTGATCTGAGGGGAAGCGAACGGGATATAACTCTGGACAGCAAATCGAGGTGTCTGTGATATACGTCTAGTCCTGGTCCAAGCTAAATCTTCTCCTCACACTGAGCATGCATACTCAGGTCGTCAGAGCGACACAATAGCAGTATAATATATGAAATCTTATGACAATTCTAACCGTAATAATAGATATATATATAACAGTAGATCAAAGGCAGTATGGGTATGAACATGCAGTAATCAATGCAGCGGAACAGTAAAAGCAATAGAATGATATGTCACGTATGTCAACACAGTATGTAAAGTATATCAATGCCAGTATCCCTATCAGTCTCTAAGTCTCACTGTACAGATCACTAAGCCTATCGTCAGTCCAAGTGTGAGAGTCAACCACTCGCGAGTGTCCTCCACCCAAGGGTAGAACCTAAGGGCAAGGGACCACGGGCCCAACATGTATATCACGGTGATAATCACATACCCTGTAAATCTCCATATATCTCCCTAAATATATAAGCCGGCATTGGACTCCCGAGATTCTGTTGAACTCACACTCAAACTACCCCACACCCCGTGGTCTACATCAAACGCTAACCATAACCCTAAATACCAATCGGTCTGTGACAAGTCTGCGCGAGAGCTGGAGGCAGGACCTCCATCAAGCACGTCCCGACTAATACCTAAGATAAATGGTAGTGTCTGGTGCCTTATCTGTGACACCCGTGTAAGAGCTTCCATAAGTGTCCCATACCACTTATAGTTACACGTACACGTGTTCCACAGACGTCGACAATGCAATATAAAAATAAGGTTCACTGATTGTGTACAAGTACGCATCACTTTCACTTAATCACTTATACACGAACACTGACGTACTTGCCACAATCATCACTAAAACCTAACACTGGGTAAATGCCCGTTATCACTATGTTATCAATGCAATGATATGTGTATGATATGATGCGTAAACAGTATATGAAGCATGATTAAGGTGTCATAAAATAGTATTCTATCACTTGCACGATTTATCATGAAACGTACGTGTATAGTTTAGCGAAACGATAAACAGGTAATAATTAGTATGTTCAGTTTTCCATCCATCGAATTTAGTTTCATGCCAATCGGGTTCCAGGATCATTAATTATAACCATTTCATTTTAAGCGCTCGCGGCTGGAAATCCGGTTTCAGAATCAGAAGTCCGTTTCGCGACGCATTTTAATCCCAGTTGGGATCATATTTTAGCGACGTTACTGTTGAATGAAATCTATGGTTTTCAGTAAGGTTTTCAACGCAATAGACGGATCTTCGATCGCATCTGTACGTCAGGAGATATACACTGTTTAATATTAATATGTCAATTCTGATTCTGTTGGGACTGTTATGCGTCCCGATTTTTTAAATTACAGATAAAATAGTAAATCATGACGAAACAGGGTGAAACCACCTGTATTATCTAGATAACAGATTCACCTATAATAAACAGCGGAGTTCCGCAATCTACGAGTTAAGGAAATCTTATGGTACCCTTTACGGAACAGCAAGCAACAATTGGAGTCGCTCTGGACTGCAGTCCAGAGTCGCACTCCGATCCAAATATCATCACAGTTTATGTACAGGAATATCAGGAAACAAGTATAAGGTTAAAGTTCGTCGAGTCGGCTTCGATTTGAGCCCTCGAACGCACCATTCTAGTATGTATATAATTTATGGTGAATTTAACGGTTTTCAGGTACAATAAAATTACAGTTTTACGATTAAACTTGGGGGTAGTCGTTTTAGTCGTTAACGGTCATATTTTCCAGCGAAACTTGCACAAGGTATTCATCACAGCAAGGGCCAATGAAAGTAATCCAGTTCCGTCAATTTAGAAAAGTATTTTCTTTGGGAACACGAGTCGAACAGGTATGGCATATGATTGGTTTAAACCTGTAACTTTATAATCTATGTACTTAGCGATTGTAACTTAAGTAAATAGCATGTAAGCAAGTAAAATACTTACCTGGAGGTGCACGGCAGCGAGGTACAGTACGGAAGCGCGACGAGCTAGCACCGCGACGACTGCGGCTCCGGGTGAGCTCGGGTCTGTTCTCGGCCACTGGGGGCTCGGGGCGTCGTCGGGGTGTCTGCGGTGGTCGCAGCTCCTGATGGTGGGCTACAGTGGGTTGGGTGAGAAAAGGGATCAAGAGAGAGGGAGAGAGAGTAGTGGAAGAGAGAGAGAGTGAAAGAGAGTTAGAGAGAAATAGAGTGAGAGAGAGAGATCGAGAACAGAGGGAGAGAGGGGGAAGTGAGAGAGAGGGAAACAGAGAGGGGAAGCAGGGAGTGAGGAAGAGAGATAGAGCTGAGATCAAGAGAGAGACAGAGAGAACACACAGAGAGAGGGATGAGGATACAGAGAGATTAGCGAGAGGGAGTTAGAGAGAGAAAGAGATACAGAAGAAAATGGGGAGGGGAGAGATCGGCGGTCGGAGCTCCGGCGAGGGGAGCGGATGAGAGAAGGTGAGGATGACGACGATGATGGAAGCGTCGAGAGCAAAGAGGCGGTGGTCGGCGGCATGGAGTGATGGCGACAGAGGAGAACGAGGGAGGTAGTGCTAGCGGATCGGTAGGGCTTGGTTGCCGACGAGGGCGACGGTGGTGGTCGAAGGTGGAGGTGAGGGAGAGAGGAAGAGAGGTCGTGGTTGTCGCCGTCAAGGCGTGCGACGCTGGGTGCTCGGGGATAAAGAATTGGGTGTGCAGTGGGTTTTGTGTGAGGGAGTAAGAGGAGGAGAGAAAGAGATTGAGGAGGCGAGGGTGCGCGTCGAGTGGTCGTGAGGGGCGCGTCGTGGGGGTAACGGTGAGGGGCGTGGCCGACAAACGCGCCAGCGTGGGCGAAGGAGGCGGCGGAGAAAGAACGGGCGCGCGGGAATTGAGGAGATAGCCGTTGGGGGAGAAAGAGAAGGCGGGTCGGGTCGGGCTGAAGCGGGTGAGGGAAGAGTGGGCCGGGCCAGGGATAGGGTTAATTAATTTATTAGAGGTAAATGAGTGGGCCGGATTTAATATTTATGAAATTAACCATAGTTTTGGGCTGTGGGATTTATTAAAGAAAAATTGGATGAGAAAGGAGTGGGCTGGTCAGAAAAATAGAGTGGGAAAAATAAATGGGCTCGGGGAAAATTAATTAGGTTTTAGGATTTGGTTTTAATTAAATAAAAGAAATGGGACTTGGGGAATAAGGAAAGGAATAATGGAAACGAAAGGAGAAATTTGGGGTTTTGGTTTAAATACAAATGAATTTCCATTTCCTTAATCTTTCTGGGCTGACCAATGGTGTTGGGCTGAGGGAATCAAAAATAAGGGAAAAGAATGGGGCCGGCTTGGTGGAAATAACTTGGGACAATTTTGGATACTATGGGATTTGGGTTTTATTAAAATAACAAAATTTGGTTTAAAAAGGGAAATACGGATTTTAGGCGTATAAAAAGAACCGAGTCTTACACCAATGACTGGACTCAAGCTTCTACTAGATAAAAACAAACTGAATGGGACCAATTATAAAGACTGGCTGAGGAATCTGAAAATAGCCTTGACTTATGATAAAGTATCATATGTCCTTACGGCTTCAGCCCCGCCCACCCCAGGTCCAAAATCCTCAGTTGCGGACATTGAAGTCCGCAAGACATGGGACGCTGACTGTGCCACGGCCAAATGCCTCGCGCTTGCATCGATGGACAATACACATCAAAAGCAGCACGAGAATATGGACATTCAAACCATATTCCTCTATACAAAGGAGTTGTATGGAGAGCAATCCCGCGTATTACGATACGAAGCATCAAAGAAATTGTTTCAGATGCGAATGGCCCCTGGCACACCGGTAGGAGACCATGTTCTGAAGATGATAGCTCTTATAGAAGAGCTTGAGGACCTAGGATGGACAATGGACAATGAACAATATACGGATCTTATTCTGCAGTCCCTCCCCTCCACCTTTGCTCAGTTCATAGTCAACTTCAACATGCATGGCATGGAGAAGGAGCTACCTGAACTTCTTAATATGTTAAGGAGTGCAGAGAGCACTATGAAATCGATGAAAACTCCCGTTATGACTATTGGGCAATCTTCTTCTTCTCGCCCAAAAGCTAAGGCCAAAGGAAAGAAAAAGAAGAAGCCCGCCAATCCTAAGGGTGGAGTTAAAAAGGTGAAGGGAAAGGAAAAGTCTAAAGATGGAGACTCGGGGAAAGGTGAATGTTTTCATTGCCACAAGACAGGACATTGGAAGCGCAACTGTACGGAGTACTTGAACCTCAAGAAGAAGCATGGGGATGCTTCCGCTTCAGCTGTGTTTGTGACAGAAAACTGTTTTTCAATAAACTCTGCTTCCTGGGTATTAGATACCGGTTCAGGTTCTCACATTTGCAATTCTATGCAGGGACTGAGAAATAGCAAAGTTTTGAAGACAGGTGACCATACTCTCCATATGGGAAATGGTTCCAATGTACATACAGTCGCAGTGGGAGAGTATCACTTGGGGTTGCCATCTGGGTGTATATTGGTTTTGAACCCATGTTATTTTGTACCAAGTATGCTATGTAAAATAATATCAGTTTCTTTATTAGACAATGAAGGATATAACTTTATATTGCAGAACAATGTTATGAACATTCACCTGAATCAAATGTTGGTTAGGTATGATACACTTAATAACGGGATATACGTCCTAAATCAACACACAGTTTTCAGTATACAACGCACTAATAAAAGAAAACTTTCAGAATTAAATGAAGCTTTTCTTTGGCACTGTAGACTTGGTCATATTAACGAAACAAGACTAAACAAGTTACACAAAGATGGATATTTAAACTCTTTTGAATATAAATCTTATGCGACTTGCCAGTCTTGTATCAAGGGTAAAATGACCAAAACTCCGTTTACCGGACACGGAGAAAGAGCTACTGAGCTCCTAGGCCTCATACATAGTGATGTATGCGGGCCAATGTCTACACAGGTTAGAGGCGGTTTTTCATACTTCATTACTTTCACTGACGATTTCTCAAGATTCGGTCATGTGTTTTTATTAAAGCACAAGTCTGAAGCTTTCGAGAAATTCATTGAATATAAACAAGAAGTAGAAAAACAAACCGGCTTGAGTATCAAGATGCTTCGATCAGATCGAGGTGGGGAATACCTTAGTACAGAATTTGCAAACTTCCTAAAAGAGAATGGGATTCTCTCTCAGCTCACTCCTCCTTACACACCACAGCACAACGGTGTGTTTGAACGCCGGAATATGACCCTATTAGATATAGTCCGATCCATGATGAGTGATGCTGAGTTACCCGTCTCATTTTGGAGGCATGCATTGGAGACTGCAGCATTTCTACTGAACTGGGTTCCAACCAAAACCTTGTCTACCTCGCCATATGAGATATGGCATGGGAAGAGACCATCTCTTAAGAGAATTAAGATTTGGGGTTGCCCGGCCTATGTTAAAAAGCAGAATCCGGACAAACTCGAGACACGGTCGGTCATGTGTAACTTTGTGGGATATCCAAAGAACTCATATGGATATCTATTCTACCACAAGGAGGAACAAAAGGTGTTTGTTTCTCAGCATGCCACATTCTTGGAAAAAGAGTTTTTCACAGATAAAGATGATGGCAATGTGGTGGATCTAGAAGAGGTTCTAGAGACACAAACTACAAATGACGACTTGGTTGAACCGACTGTTGAAATAGAAACTGAAGAACTTCAGCCACTCCGTAGGTCTGGTAGGACTTCTCGCCCACCGGAGAGGTACTACGGTTTCCTCATTGATGGTGACGGAGAAGACTGCATCATGGATGATGATGATCCTACCAGTTTTCAGCAAGCTATCACGAGTGGTGACTCTGTGAAGTGGCTGGATGCCATGAGATCCGAAATGGAGTCTATGTACACCAACAAAGTATGGACTTTGGACATTGTACCCCCTGGTGTAAAACCTGTGGGATGCAAATGGATCTTTAAAAGAAAGATTGGTGTAGATGGGCAGGTAGAGACCTATAAGAAAAGACTTGTGGCGAAGGGTTTTCGTCAAAGACCAGGTTTGGACTATGACGAAACTTTTTCGCCCGTAGCCATGCTTAAATCCATTCGGATCCTACTTGCTATTGCTGCTCACTATGACTATGAAATCTGGCAGATGGACGTTAAAACAGCATTTCTAAATGGAGATTTAGAAGAATGCGTTTATATGGATCAGCCAGAGGGCTTCATTGACAGTGGGAGCAGCGGGAAAGCATGTAGATTGCTTAAATCCATATATGGGTTAAAGCAGGCATCTCAGAGTTGGAACATCTGTTTCGATGATGTTATCAAAGAGTTTGATTTCATCAAAAATCCAGATGAACCTTGTGTTTATAAGAAGGCTGTAGGAAGAGCTGTCACATTCCTCGTATTGTACGTGGATGACATTCTTCTGATAGGAAATGATATTCCTATGCTACAGTCGGTCAAATCTTTCTTATCACTAAGGTTCTCCATGAAGGACCTGGGTGATGCCACATACATCCTGGGCATAAGGATCTATAGGGATAGATCCAAAAAGTTATTGGGATTGTCCCAAACCAGGTACATCAACACCATCCTAAAAAGGTTTAGTATGGAAGACTCCAAGCGGGGTGCCTTACCCGCTTGCCATGGAGTCACTCTCTCCAAGGATTCTTGTCCAAAGACCGATGAAGAGAGAGCTCGCATGAGCATTATACCCTATGCTTCGGCAGTAGGATCTATAATGTATGCGATGTTATGTACACGCCCAGATGTAGCTTATGCACTTAGTGTTGTAAGCAGGTATCAATCCAACCCAGGGGAGAACCACTGGACAGCTGTGAAGAACATTCTTAAGTACTTGCGAAGGACTAAAGAATTGTTCTTGGTGTATGGTAATGCAGATCTCCAAATGGAGGCCTTTACCGATTCGAGCTTCCAGAGCGATAAGGACGACAACAAATCTATCTCAGGGTTTGTATTTACCCTCAATAGAGGGGCGGTAAGTTGGAAGAGTTCCAAACAGGATACCGTTGCAGACTCTACGATGGAGGCTGAGTACATTGCTGCAAATGATGCCGCCAAGGAAGCCGTCTGGATGAAGAAGTTCGTATCGGAGCTAGGAGTAGTTCCAACCATTATTGATCCAATACCTTTGTATTGTGATAATAATGGGGCTATGACGTTAGCCAAGGAGCCCAGGTCCCATCAACGGTCCAGATACATCCTGAGGCGCTTTCATTTGATCCGGAAGATTGTAGATCGCCGCGAGATCGAGATTAAGAGAGTAGACACAAAGAATAACGCCGTGGATCCACTCACCAAGGCCCTCCCCCAGCCGCAACATGAGCGACTTTTTTAGATGTTGGGTATGAGATACGTCAATAACTGGCCTTAGTGCAAGTGGGAGATTGTTGGATATATGTATGCCCTAGAGGCCATTATATGATAGTGGATGTATTTATACATTTATATATATATATATATATATATATATATATATATATATATTCAGTATACATTCTTGCTCGACATGATAGTATGCTATCTGGTTCTTCTTTATCTGACATGTTGATTTGATCATGTTTTTACTCATTCATACATGTTGATAAAGCCCTGAGGATATTGGCTTGACTACATTGATTATGATAGAGATCATACTAGTGGGACATCTGTAGTTTATAAGCATATCCTGAAATGTCCCTAGTCGCAGGTGTATCGAGACGGGGCATCGATATACCAGAGTAGACTAGTGTATATGATACTAGACCCATGTGATGGGCGATGGATGTTCCCACATTCATCGATGTTTGACATCAAGATCATATACGGGTGCTCAGTGGTGACTGGGTACACTGGACGGACTCACCGAGAACTCCTATATGGAATTATATCTATCGTCGGATAGCAGTTCTCAGGTGACACTGGTACAGGTTTGTCTGTAGACCCGAGATCGTCATAGAGTCTTGTATGCTCTCCCACTGTACTTTGATTACCACCCTACCACGGCTCTACTGAGTCGTGCAAACAGGTGGCCGTTGGGTACAGTACCGAGACACACGAAGGCGATGAGCGATAGGAGGGGTTTCGTCTCTCCCGGTATTGGGAGTTGATGTTGTGCTGTGCTCGATTGGTTATATCAGTAAGTCCCTGGCCAGGGCTGCTGAGATTTACTGATAAGTGCTATCAGTAGTTTCTCGATCTGTTATAGACCATTCACCGGCACGACTTATTGAGTTATTGGGGTCGACGTTACCATCCCTAGACTCGATATGCAGCATATCTGACGAAGAGACCGGACTGTACGGTAGTGTTGCCGGTTGGCTCGACGGGAGTTGTAGCAGGTTCGCTTGTTTTCTTCTGATAACTCAATACCCGGATGGCCGTTACGTTTAGCTGACCGCTTGCGGCTTGGGGGTGCTTGATATGATCATCACCCACTACCGGCGTATTGACGAGTCTTAGAGTCCCACAAAGGAGTTGCCTAGTCCAGGCGAAACGTTGTGGTGCGCGTATGCGATATGCGCATGGACCCGGTTAAAATGCGCGTATGAGATACCGTATATTAATTGGGCGGCTTGCTTTTGGTCGGGTCGTATGTGATATGACCGGGTTGATAAATCAAGTGTTGATTTATCATTTAACCATTAGCTTCTCACTAGAAATCCTATCTTGTTTCTTTTGGATGTATGCATGCATGTATGCATTCATTTTTGTTCATGCACATATGGATGTGCATGCACACATGCATACATACATCATTCTATCATGGTTGTTTATACATAGAGAATGGTGGCAATATAAGACTCACACCATGGGTTTTTTATATGGATTATTATTGCATTTGTGTTAAAACAAAAGGAAAAAGAAAAAGGGTTAATTCATAGAATGTTTCTACACTCTTCTTCATCTTACCATGCTCACCTACTTATTAACCCTTGGTTATTTTTCCTTTGGTGTTTTAAACTCAAAGTCAATAATATCTTTATCATTAACCATGGTTTGCAATGAGAAGTGGAAAATATATATACTTATGTTTTTCATTTTCTCATTAGAGTTTATCTTCTCTTCTTCTTAAAAAAGCCATCATCTTCTTCAACCTTGATCTCTTGCTCTCTAGACTTTTCAAGTGAGCAAAATACTCAAAAAGATAGGATTTTGAAGTGAGAAAGAGAACCACAACACCATTCTACACAAGTCTAGCCCACTTGTTCAGAGTGTTAGCTTCATTTCATCCTCTTGTTAAAGTGAAGTTGCTAGCTTGGACAAAGGAGCTTCAGGTGGATCGTCATGGACGTTAGAAGACTTCAAGCTAATCGTTTTCCAAATCTCAAGTGGCCAAGGAGTCTACAAAAGGGAGCTACAAAGGTTGTAGTCTCAAAACCCTAGCCTTTGTTACATATGATGTTGGTTAAAGTTTATGAAACCCTAATTTTCTAGGATAGATCCTTTGTATGCTTACTTAGCACCATAAAAAAATTGATCTTTGTGACATGTGATGCTTCCAAACCTCTCATAGGGTGCTAGGTAAAGCTAACAGGTATGTTGGAAGAGTTCCAAACATGATACCGTCGCAGACTCGACGATGGAGGCTGAATACATTGCTGCAAGCGATGCCGCAAATGAGGCGGTCTAGATGAAGAAGTTCATAGCTGAACTTCAGGTAGTTCCGTCCATTGTTGATCCGATACCAGTATATTGTGATAACAATGAGGCTATAGCTTTAGCGAAGGAACCATGGTCCTATCAGAAATCCAAGCACATCTTAAGACGGTATCACCTGATCAGGGAGATCATTGATCGCCAGGAGATCGAGGTTCGGAGAGTGGATACGAAAAACAACACGGCGGATCCATTTACAAAGGCCCTCCCTCAAGCACAATTCGAGCGATTTTTTGGGATGTTGGGTATGCGGTACGCCAGCAGCTGGCCTTAGAGCAGACGTTGGGTATTCGGTACGCCAATCACTGGCCTTTAGTGCAAGTGGGAGATTGTTAGATGTATATGCCCTAGAGGCCAATATTGTATACGTATACATATAGATACTAGGGATATGTATGTACATAACAATCTTGCTCAGTTTTATAGTATATTATTTGACTTGTCTTTATCGGGATATGTGTATTTATTTATATTGTTATTTTATCTCGTTTGTACATATTGATAAAGACTTGATACGGTAGTATACTATTGTGGTTTGTCTTTATCTTAACATGGCATATGTCATACTCGTTATTACATATTGCGGTTACATGTTGATAAAGCCCCTAGGATCTTGCTTGACTACCAGCGTTGTGTTGACGATCATACTTGTGGGAGCAAGGTAGTCCATAAGCACATCCTTAAATGGTCCCTAGTCGTGTGAGTATCGAGACTGGGCATTGATACTCCTGAGTAGACTGGTGTGTACGTTTCTGGCCCCGTCGGGGGATGGTTGGTCCCGCAGCCATTGGTCTGATGCACCTAAAATCGTATACAGGTGCTCACTGGGTGTGAGTACACTGGACGGACTCGCCGAGAACTTCCATGTGGTACTATACCTATCGTCAGATGGAAGTTCTCAGGTGACATGTGTACAGGTTAGTCTTTGGACCCGAGATCGGCATTTGTCTCGTGTGAGTTCCCACTGAATTTTGATCACTACCCTACCACGGCTCTACTGAGTCATGTAAACAGGTTTTGGTTGGGTTCAATCCCGAGCCACATGGAGGCAGTGAGCGATTGTCGGGGATTCGTCTCTTCCGGTATACGGAGTCGATATCGCACTGTGATTCGATTGGTCAGGACCATAAGACCTTGGCCAAGGCACTTAAGATTTACTGAAAGGTTGATCAGTAGTTTCCCGGATTGGTGCTGAGCCACATCGGCACGACTTATCAGGTTATTAGGGTGTGACGTTCACCATCCCCTAGACCCAGTATGCGATATTCTTTGACGAAGAGACCAGACTGTACGGATATTGTCACGGATAGGCTCAGTAGGAGATCCGGATGAGTTTGCTCATCGGCCTTCTTTTTGACAGGTGCCTAGGTAGCCGTTATGTACAGCTAGTGCCGCTGACGTACTTGTGGTTAAACCCACTGCCAGAGTACTGTCGAGTCTTTAGAGTCCCACACAGAGGGTTTCCCTGATTCAGGCGAAAGGATGTAATAGCCGTATTGGATACGTGCAGGGTTCGATCGATTGATGTACTTTGTACTCGGATTTTCGATCGGACAGTTTGTAATACTAGCCGGCTCGGGTTTGATCCGGATTATTAAATCAAGTATTGATTTAATAATTTACATATATGTATCTCGGTATATATATTCTAGTATTACGTTCTTCGTGTTATTCTATCTCCTTGGGCATTCGGATTTTTATCTGATTGCCGGTATATATGTACAGTAGACGGAAATCCGTATTTATTACTGTTTTCCTTCTAGAAGGTGGCCACCTCATTTTAGATTTTCCATTTATTTCATAAATGGAAATGACGTGTAAAGTGAGAGGTAAAGGAGGAAAGGTAGTAACCATGCTTCAATAGTAGTCAAATGAATTTATAATTCATTTTGGAGTTACTATTGAACCATGGTTGCTAATTTTTTAATGAAAGAAATCATACACAAAACCTATGTGTGTATTTTCTCTTTCATGATATGCTTCATTATTTTTCTTGAGCTCTCTTTTGCTCTTGCTCTCCTCTTTCCTCTCTAGCTTCCTCCACCTCCATCTTCTTCCTCTTCACTACCTTCTCATGTATTGAGAATCAAGTGAAGAGGCTAGAAAGAGATAGCTAAACACTAAGACACCCTTCACTACATCCTAGACTACTTGGTTTAGCAAACCAAGTTCTCTAGTTGCTCTTTTAGTCACATAGTTAGGAGCTAGAGCCATGGATCATACTCCCCGGGTGGATCATCTACGACAAACGGAGGCCGGAGAACAAGCTCGATCCCGGAGGACCGATGGAGCCGGAGTTGGAGTTCAAGCATGTTCAAGGTGGATGCAAGGAGATAATGATGAAGAACGAAGACCGAAGGACTCGATTCTTTTGGTATACCATCTTTCACAGTAGATAGAACTCCTTTAGCTAAACTAGGTTTATGGTTAAAGATCCGGTTAGGGTTCAGTCTAGTGCCAAGTTTTCGTTCGTTTTGAAATTTTTGTTCCGCATTTGGGCCACTGAAGTTGGCCGAGGCGCTAGGGTAACCCAACAGAAAGCTTATGGGGAGGTCTCTCTATGTAAGATTTGAAGTCTGGGGTCCTTTATATAGTGAAGGCTGATTTGTTGAATCAGTTAAGAAGATCTTTTCTCTAATTGATTTGGAGATGTTTCCCCTATTAGATCTTTGATCCAAGGGCTTCTGATTTAAAGAAGGCAATCTTCTTATTTTTAACTAGATTGGGAAATTTTTCCCATACAGAATTTATTCTGTATTTTGGTGATTTTTAATCACCATTGGATCATTGATCCAACGATACTCTGATTTTTAGAACATAATCTTTCCTATTTGGAAAGATTCTAAGGAATGTTTTCTTAACAGAATTTTATTCTGGTCAATTGATGATCTATCATATTCATTGGATCTTTTATCCAACAGTGGGGAACATTTAGTTCCAGCGCTAGCGCTCTCATGCTTTGCACGTGAGCGCTGCAACAGAGTCTTTGACTCTCAGCGCTACCGCTCTCGTGCTTTGCACGTGAGCGCTGCAACAGAGTCTTTGACTCTTAGCACTGGCGCTGCTAGCGCTAGCACTCTCGTGCTTTGCACGTGAGCGCTGCAACAGAGTCTTTGAATCTCAGCGCTGGCGCTACTATGAAGCGCTGCTTCATTTTAAATTTCAAAATTTGAATAGAGCTTTGCTCTGATTGGGGAAACAAATGCCCCCCACCGTTGCGCTCATGTGGCCTACACGTGAGTGCAGCGGTGGCATCATCTATACCATTGGATCAACTCAGAAGTTGAAATGGCTCTCAGTGCCTATAAATAGGGCTTTTGGCCCTTGAGATGATCTCTATTCATCTTCTTTCTTGTTTTCTGAGAATTAATTCTCTCTCAGAGCCAAGCTCTTTTCTTTAAGAAATTTCTTAAGAGTCAAAACTCTGCCCAACTTAGGTAAGATTGAACTTTTTAACAGAGCTTTGCTTTCCTTAGATCATAAATCTAAAAATATATTTTTAGCGTTTTACCCATTAACAGAGCCATGCTCATCTTTAGATCATAGATCTAAAAACTTTAGGTTTTTTTTTTGTTTTTTTATCCAGAGCCATGCTCATCTTTTAGATCAGAGATCTTCAAGAGATAATCTTTTTTAAGGTAATTTTAACCTATGAACTGGAATATAGTTCATGAAGAACTCTTAGAGTTCACGGATCTTGAAGATCTCGGAATTTTTAATTCATTAAAAGGTTTACTTTAAGTTTTCTGATGGGTTATACCATCATTTTTACAGAGCATGGCTCTTCAGAATTTTTCTTGAGGAATTTTTATTCCTTTCATCATCAGAGCTGACAGATGTCACTCTGTTGTAGAGCGTTGCTCTCAATGGGAGATTTACTCCTTGGCCCGAGGGGCCTTCATTTAATGAGAATCCTTTGAGGACTTCCTCATTTAATGACAGTCTCATCAAATGATGAGACTGTTTTATTAATGATGAGTCATCATCTAGATTGTGTGGGTCCCCTTTGGTCCCCTTTCACTGCATTGCAGTGTGGTACGAAATTAAAGTACCAAGTGCCAGAACTTGAGCTGTAGCTTTGACGGCTAATTTTTTTTGCTCTTTTTCGCGCAGGTACTATATCTTTCGACATTTCTTCCCCGTTCGTCCGTTCGGAAAGCGGATTCCCTGAGGCACCTGTTGACAGGGAAGTGCTCACACTGATCAAAGATCATGACCCGGAACAAAAGAATCTTCATTTGTGGAGAACATGGTACAGTCAAATTATCAGAGGTCGACGGAGCTTCTCTTGCGCAGCACCTTCGGAGCCTATTTCGGCGATCCACTACGCCGACCCACCCCCAGTGAACTATACCGTGGAGGAGGTCAACTGGACTTCAGAGGGTCTCCTTCAGCCTTCTATAGCTGCAATACCCGTACAACCTCCAATGGCTTTGGATACCTTAGGGCGACGTATCTGCCAAGGCGAGTTGTGCCCTTCGAGACAACCATATATGATAGGCTTAACTCCTCGTCATCCAGCTGGGTATTTGCAATGGGCCCGCTATATTTTGTCAGCCAAGAAGTCGCAGTTGCTGAAGCTCGGGTTATATCCCGCCATTTACACTTCTCTTTTTCAATATTCTACGCCTCCTGCCTGGTGGGTCAAGGTTTTTCTGGAGCAATGGAATATTCCGACCCACACCTTCCTTTTGTTGGATCGAGAAGTCTCAATCTCTTTAGAGGAGTTTGCAGAGGTTTCTGGATTACCGGTTAGGGGAGAACACTACGAGGAGCTGCTTCCTCCGGACGAGTATGTCTTTACTGCCAAGTCAGTGATGACAGGCCTTACCCCTGAGAACGCCATTCAACATCAATTCCCCAGTTTGATTAAGGTGTTGAATATCTACGAGAGCCTTTTTCTCGAATCCGGAGCTCGTGGGGTTAATTTCATAGATTCCATCGCCCGTTTTCTCCGCTCAGAAGTCATGTCGAAGGAAACCATGAAATTTGCCAAACTCTATGATCCCTTTGGTTTCGGTTTGGACAACCATCCAGCAGCGGTGGCGGATCAGAGGAGTTTCTTTCTCCCCAACACCCCGGTCATCTCTTTCGCAGAGCTTGCAGCTCCTGGGATCGACGAAGAAGCGTTCTTTTTGGGGTTTCTCGGGCTATGGCTAAGCTAGTTTGTGCTTCCGATTCACCCTCGCCATATGAGACTGTCCGTTTTTTATCCATCTCACCGAATGATTATTGGGATGCAAGTGGCCGTCGGGGTCGCTGGATTAGCCCATTTGTATCACGGCCTCAGCTTGGTGGCAGACACTACTGAACCAAGGGTGCAGTACGTGAACTTCTCGATGCATTATTTTATGTCATTGATCGAGCTGGCGTTTATGGTGTCCACAAAAGGCCTTGCTTCTACGACAAGTATAACTTCCCTCGGATCATGCGGTTAGTTGACGCGTCCATTGTAAATCCGACACAACGGGAAGCCAGGGGTTTGCTCCTTCGTCCACGCACGGTTGGAGATGGCATAACCTTTACCGATAAGGTTCTAACCATCGGTAAAGAATCTGCAAAAACGGTGCAGCCCTTACGGGACATTTTTAAAGACGGGGCCTCTATCTTGAAAGCTCGGGAGATTCTTCATTTATACTCCATCAGGCCGGGCTTTCTCGTATTTAGGCAGAATGATTCGGCGTTGTTCATGAGGTACAACCCATATCGTTTCGCCCAATAATTAAGATATAATCAGGGCGTCCCACTTGAGGCCTTCTTAGCTGAGCCAGCTGCTACTGAAGAGGGTATCCGGAGCGCATTGTACAATTTTATGCAGCTGAACACCGGCTCCAATTTCTTTATTAGTGAGCCGAGTTGCGTTCCAAAAGCCCTGAACGTATATGTAGCGTGGTACCAGCATTCGATGGGCGCCGTTATTAGAGAAGAAAAACGATTATTGCTTGATCGCAAGGGCACCGCCTCAGCGGGTAATCCAAACGTTCCTTTGAAGTGACGGACCATCGTCCATCCTCCCTTGAGAGAAGCCGCTATGGCTGTGGTACCACATGTTATGCCTGTGTCACGCCCTGCTTCCCAGTGTACGGGCAGAGGCCGCGACGAGGCCGCTATGTATTTACTCTGAAGTAAATATGCTAAGCGTAACTAAGCAATATAAAAGAAAGGTACACAAGAGACAAAAGGTATAATTGAACAGCAATTTTATTTATTCACATTTTTTTGTACAATGCATGGAAAAGTAAATACATCTGAATGAAGCGATGCCTAAACAATGGCATAACAGGAATGTAAAGTACTGGAATGAAAAGGAAAATGTACAAGTGTAACTACAGCTCGGGGTCTTCAGTAGACTGGTCTATGTTTTCAGTGCTAGGCTCGGTCTCTCGAAGGTCCAAATCACCTGACAACATTCCAAAGAAGAAAGAGAATGAATGTCGTCAGCGAACAATCGCTCGGTAAGTCCCAAAGATAAAGGAGAAGGATAACAGACAAAGAGTAAGAGAGAGAGAGAGTGTAGCTTTTAAAATTGTATTATATTGTTATACTGTTATATTCATTAACGCTATTGTTTGTAGCTTGGTACAGAAGGATGCCAGTGTATACGAGAGGAGTCTCTATATGCTAGAGATTATGGCAAATGGAAGTACAAGGCTCCGTTATACAACCCGGAACAACGACAATTGGATTCAGGTTAGGTGTCTTAATCTTGCAGTCTCGTGCCACTTTTAACACCTTCCGTACCAATCTACCCCTTAAACCCCGCGATGTCTTGATTGTATTGTATTTCAACTTGTAATTGAATTGTAATATCGATTGTATATTTGGATGACCTGCCGAAACCATGATATCAGTAAAATGGATGTACTGGAGAATCATGGATATAACTGGAGAATCATGTAAATGGAAGTATATCCATGGTTCGGTTCAGTCAATACAGATTGAATAGATTGAATATATGGATTCATGTTGAATTGTAATATTGTAGATTATACTTGAATCATATTCAATTCAGATTATTAAGAAGAGACTCAGTCTAAGTCAGAACAATTAGAAAAGAAATTGAAGCCCTGATTGTTTTGATGTTATCGGTAACCGCTGCACATGGGCGGCAGGATTTGTGTCTTTTTCAAAGACGATTACCGTGTTGATAACACCGTTGTTAAGTTGTCTACATTAAATAGGCAAGCACCCACTTCTCCGGCTCCCTTAGGCTCAAGAGATTGGTCCCGCTTAAACCTATATTTACTAGGGTCCTTATTGTAATTTATAAAACTTGAGGGGGTTTTATGTAAAAATACTTTTGTATAATTTTCAAAATACACCCCAAGTATTTAATTATCGTCTTTAGAGTTATCATAGATGTAGATTTTATATTTATGATATTTCTAGTGAAAATATCCTACTTTTTTTATAATACATGGTATTTAATTGTAACATTGAACTTGTATGAAATTCATGGTATTTTAATGTAAAGTGATTCTTGTGATTTTTAGAAAAAGTTGGAATATTTATATTATTACAAAATAGATATTTTAATGATACATATATACATATTTATATAAAAATAATTTTAATATATATTAAATTTCTAGAATCTCATTTTCTTAAGATATTTGTATTTTAAATCTTTCGAGACCGAATACTCCTTGCGGAGCTCTGCATCTCGCACTACTAAGCCCAGGGATGTGCGATATCCACACCATCCCAGTCGGGTTCCCCAAAATGGGTTGTAGCGGCGCTATGCAAAGATTTATAAAATACTTAATCTTTTTAGAAAACGGTTTTGTTAGTAAATGATATTTATTTGAAAGGTTTCGTTTTCCCGTATTCTATGTTCCCGAAAGTATTGTGCTATAATGCATATGAGTGTGTGAGGAGGTAGGTCGTTACCTCGTGATCTAATTAAAGGTATAGCAAGATTGTGATGGTTTAAATGTCGAATTTAAACTACATGGTATTTTACTGAAAAAGAGCGGGTAAAAGTTACAAAATGAAATATATTATCATGAAACTTGTTCAACATGTTTGTTCATGTTTAATAGTCAACATGTAATGGATTATCATGATTGTATTTAAGAAAAAGTGAGGTTTTAGGAAGAACCGAATCGGAAATCGGATTTACTCCGGTTCCGTCGGGTTTTGGAAATACGTATTTTTAGAATAGCAAAGTGGAGAGAGAGAAGGGACTTACGGGTTTAGAAGTTAGGGATGAGGAAGAGGAGACGGGAGGAGGCATCGGTGCGTCGCCGGGAACTCCTAGGGTTGTTGTCGGAAAATTGCCGAAGCTTTCGCCCTTCGCTACTCCAAAAGTACACTAAGCTTCTAGGAATTTTCTTGAGAGTTTTGTTCAAAATTTTGGAGTGAGGGGTATGTATGTAGGGGTTGTATTTATAGGGTAAGGCTAGGGTTAGGGTAGGTGAAAGGTTGAAATGAAAAAAAATGTGATAAAATGTAATAAAATGGAGTAATTGGTGTTTTAAAGTGTTTCTGTTACTTGTCTGAAGAAATAAAGTATACAGATGTGCAGGAAATGTGAAAAGCCAACTTTTTCATGTTGGGGACTCGGCGGTCCGGCCGAGTCCGGGCGGCGGCGGCGGCCCGAGTCGGCCGAGTCCGGGCGGCGGCGGCGGCCCGAGTCGGCCGAGTCGCCGGCCGAGTCGGGTGGTCGGAGGGTCCCTTTTCGGTTCATGTAGCCTCTGGTACTGTTAGGTTTTCATGTGTAGTGAGGTTTTTGTGAGTTATTCAGGTGTAAACCCTTGGTATTCTAAAAATTCAAAATAAAACAATATTAAAAATAATGTGGGGTATGAGATTTGAACTCTGGTGGTTTGGTTCAGCAGTGCAAAGTCTTACCAATGAGCTACAAACTCTTGCTTGCTATTAAAAAGCAAAACAAACTTATATCTTGTGCTCAAGAAAAAATACCCCTTTCTGTAATTTTGAAAAAAATTGTACAGAAAGTTTAGGGTTGTTACATTCTACCCTTCTTATAAAAATTTCGTCCTCGAAATTTGTAAAAGGAAAGTGTAATAAATTCAAGAAAAGTTTTGTGATAAAACTATTGGTAGTGTATGAAAAATATGTGAAAGAATGAAAGAATGCGAAGGTTTGGTAAAATTGTAAAAGAGGTGAGGGAATTTTGGGTTAGGATAGATTCAAAGGATATGAAATGATAAGATTCAAGAAATATGAATTGTAAAGAATGTTTTCAGTTGCTGGTTCTTGTGTTATATTGTTTAGGTTATTCACGCAGAACAGAACTGCATGGTAGTGTTCCATACAGCTCTGATCTGCATGGACCACCAACAAAACCTGTCACGCCCCGCTTCCCAGTATACGGGCAGAGGCGCGACGATGGCGCTATGTATTTACTCTGAAGTAAATACACTAAGCGTAACTAAGCAATATAAAAGAAATGTACATAAGAGACAAAATGTATAATTGAACAGCAACTTTATTTATTCACATTCTTTTGTACAATGCATGGAAAAGTAAATACATCTGAATGAAGCGATGCCTAAACAATGGCATAACAGAAATGTAAAGTACTAGAATGAAAAGGAAAATGTACAAGTGTAACTACAGCTCGGGGTTTTCAGTAGACTGGTCCAAGTCTTCAGTGCTAGGCTCGGTCTCTGGATGGTCCAAATCACCTGACAACATTCTAAAGAAGAAAGAGAAGGAATGTCGTCAGTGAACAATCGCTCGGTAAGTCCCAAAGATAAAGGAGAAGGATAACAGACAGAGAGTAAGAGAGAGAGAGTGTAGCTTTTAAAGTTGTATTATATTGTTATACTGTTGTATTCATTAACGTTGTTGTTTGTAGTTTGGTACAGAAGGATACTAGTGTATACGAGAGGAGTCTCTATATGCTAGAGACTATGGCAAATGGAAGTACAAGGCTCCGTTATACAATCTGGAACAACGGCAATTGGATTCAGGTTAGGTGTCTTAATCTTGCAGTCTCGTGCCACTTTTAACACCTTCCGTACCAATCCACCCCTTAAACCCCGCGATGTCTTGATTGTATTGTATTTCAACTTGTAATTGAATTGTAATATAGATTGTATATTTGGATGACTTGCCGAAACCATGATATCAGTAAAATGGATGTACTGAAGAATTATGGATGTAACTGGAGAATCATGTAAATGGAAGTATATCCATGGTTCGGTTCAGTCAATACAGATTGAATAGATTGAATATATGGATTCATAGATTCATGTTGAATTGTAATATTGTAGATTGTACTTGAATCATATTCATGCCAGTTTATTAAGAAGAGACTCAGTCTGAGTCAGAACAATTAGAAAAGAAATTGAAGTCCTGATTGTTTTGATATTATCGGTAACCGCTGCACATGGGCGACAGGATTTGTGTCTTTTTCAAAGACGATTACCGTGTTGATAACACCGTTGTTAAGTTGTCTACTTTAAATAGGCAAGAACCCACTTCTCCGACTCGCTGAGGCTCAAGAGATTGGTCCCGCTTAAACCTATATTTACTAGGGTCCTTATTGTAATTTATAAAATTTGAGGGGTTTTATGTAAAAATACTTTTGTATAATTTTCAAAATACACCCCAAGTATTTAATTATCTTCTTTAGAGTTTTCATAGATGTAGATTTTATATTTGTGATATTTCTAGTGAAAATATCCTACTTTTTTTTATAATACATGGTATTTAATTGTAACATTGAACTTGTATGGAATTCATGGTATTTTAATGTAAAGCGATTCTTGTGATTTTTAGAAAAAGTTGGAATATTTATATTATTACAAAATAGATATTTTAATGATACATATATGTTGGATATAGTGCCCTCAGAGTCAATTATTGGATCACAGGCACGTGATTGCAATGATTGAGGGAGGACCTATGCCGGTAGGACAGTCTTACTCAAGATGATAGTATGCTATCTGGTTTATCTTTATCATCGTGTACTGCTTTAGGTGACCTTACAGGTCACTATTGCACGTTGATAGAGCTCTTAGGATTCTTGCTTGACGACCAGCAGTATGATGGCGATCATATACGTGGGAGCTAGGGTCTATAAGCACATCCTTAAAAGGTCCCTAGTCGTGGGAGTTTTCGAGACAGGGCATCGATACTCCAGAGTAGACTAGTGTATACAGTCGAGACCCCGACGAGGGGCGGTGGCCGGTCTCACAAGCCACTGGTGTCAGTTGGTTCACCTAAGATGTATACAGGTGCTCATTGGGTTATGAGTACACCGGACAGGATTCGCCGGGAACCTGCTAGTTGGGATTATACCAGACGTCAGATAGCAGTTCCCTGGTGACATGTGTACAGGTTAGTTCATCGACCTGAGATCGTCATTTGTCTCGTGTGAGTTCCCACTATGCTTTGATTACTACCCTACCACGGCTCAAAGGACTCGTGTAAACAGGTTTTAGTTAGGTACAGTCCCGAGCCACATGGAGGCAGTGAGCGGATCTGCAGGGGTTCGTCTCTCCCGGTATTGGGGGTGAGGTCGCGCTGTGTCTAGGAAAGCCATTACACGAAGTCCTTGGCCAAGGCAGGAGATTTACTGGTAGGTATTCCAGTAGTATCTCAGGGTGTTCTGGGCTACACTCCGACATGACTTGTACCGCTTTTGGGGGTCTGACTTTTATCAACCCCCTATGTCCGCCATGCGATGCTCATAGACGAACGGACCGGACTGTACGGATATTGTCACTGACAGGCTCAGTAGGGTGTCAGGATGAGTTCGCTCATCGACCTCCCTTTTGGTCAATACTTGGTAGCCCGTTACGTACGGCTAATACCTCTGACATGCTAGTGGTTAAATCCACAGCCAAACTATTGACGAGTCTTTAGAGTCCCCTACAGACAGTTTCTCAAGTTTCGGGTGAAACGTTGTAGAGGCCGTATGATATATGGAAGGGTTCGATCATATACGTGCGGTATTGTACGGATCATGATCGGATGGATCATACTAGTGGGCTTTGGTTTAAGCCGGATCCTAGTATTAGATTTGTTGGATTACTTTAGTCTCATCGCATTCGCATTCAGTTGGAATGCGGATGCAGGTATGTATATACAGGTGAGGGGTATCCTTGTGATCCGTCACGAGTTTACTTTAGATGTTGCCGGATCTTTTTATTGTTGCAAACATTTGGATTAATGTTTGTTAATGGAAATAATGAGCTAGAAATTCATCATGCATTTCATTAAATGTGACATGGACATTTAGATGACTCATGGTCTCTTTTTTAGCAAATATGTCACATTAGTGTTTTGTTTAATGTGTTGAAATGAGATGGAGAGAGAGAGGGTCTGCCATGGTGAGGATTCTTTGGTCTTGTATTTTTCCTAAAACTCACTCTCTCACTCTCATTCCAACAAAAGAAAAGAAAAGAAAAAGAAAAGCTCTTGTTCTTCTTCTTCTTCCTCTAGCTCATTGCTTCCATCAATGGCAACATTTTAACCTCCATCCAAAGCCATGGATGCAAGAGACAAAGTGATCACTACATTCTCTACAACACCTTGGATGCGTCGGCTAGCACACTTCGCGCCCGAGTTGCTTCGGACGAAACGGGAGCCCGTAAAAAGACTTCTCGATGTGGCGCCCTTTCCGACGAGGAGATGGAGACCGGAGATTCCGCGAGGAGATCGGGATGGTGGCCGAAGACTGAAGAACATGGATCGCTCGGTATAGCATTCTATCCCTTCTCTTGTTAGCTAGCATTAGGTTAATGGTCCGATCCGGGTTTTGGTACACGGTAGCGCCGGTTCAAAGTTAAATAAAAGTTTTTGTTTCCGCATTCTGGCCTCGGACAGACGGCCGGGGCGCTGCCGTGCACTTACATTGGTATCAGAGCCACGCCATTAACCTTTTCTAGCTTGCTCTAACGTGTTTAGAATTTCGATCGAACGAAAATTCCGTAACCGCGATTTCAAGTCATGTAGTTTCTGTCGATTTTCTTTTGTTGTCAAAAAATTATTTGGTGTATTGCAGAAAATCGGGCAGGGTTTTTGGTGAACACTGCAGAAAAATGGTCGCATGAGGTCACTGTAGCGCCGCGGAACCGCTGCCGTAACCCCCTTTTGGCCGCAGTTCCGCCGCGGAACAGTAACCTCTCTGCACCAATTTTCTTGCAGTGATTCCTGACTTGGAATTGGGGTTTATGGTATATTCTTTTTGGGCCCAGATTTTTATGAGTACTGGGTATTGTGTTTGGGGCCCACTTCGGGAATTTTTGTCGATCGAAAATTTTAAACATGTTAGTTCACAGTATTTACATTATATCGGCGACCGTGAATGTCATTTGATCGGTAAATCCTGTCTAACTGCTATAGTCCTTTTAGACGGATTTGCGAACGTGACATTCACGTTGATGTTCTGTGTTGTGCTGTGATGTTGTGGATTTGTCGTGGTGGATAGCCTGGATGCAATGATAGTACAGTTTGGTTGTATATGTACATTTAATATTGCGGGGGCGAGCGTCCGACATGTGGACTGCCGCCACTGCCTGTTTGTATAATATTCTTTTGGGGCACGACCGGGCTAAGCTCGATGTACCCGTTGTATGTATATTTTACTTTCTGTACTAGGATTACCCCGTGGAGGGGTGCACGGGCAGCCGGGTTCTAGAGGGCAACGGGCCCGCATCTCATAGATTTGAGACAGAGGGGGCTTCACTCTAGAATTGGCAGGCTATTCGCCGCACTCGTAGGGGGTACAGGTTGACCCAAGGAGGGGTGCTCAAGTTACCGGATTCCGTGAAGTGCTGGGTGGTCCATTTACTTTGTTGAAGGAGGCCGTCTCTCTTTAGGTTTTGGCGGGTAACTTGCCGCGCTAGTAGGGGTCTAGGATTTCATTGCACAGGCTATCCACATGACCAGGGGAACATCGGGTTTCAGTAGCGGCTCTATGAAACCCGAGGATCCCAGATATCTGTATTGTTCTGTGATGCTGATTACATTTCTGTGATGTTGCATTTTTTATCACGCCTTGAGCGAATATTATATATTGATATATATACTAGTAGATGCTGTATATGTTTTGCATCCGTGCTAGTCCAGTCCCCGCTCTGTCGTTAGTTAAGTAACCTAACGGGTGATGACGGGACCCAGTGGCGAATGCGGATGGCATATACGTACATCATTATTTTCGTTCTTTTGTGGTGTGATCAATTGATGGGTCTGCGTTGATTCGGATCAATGCAAGCTAAACAAACCTGTTTGATGTTGTTGGAACATTTTTCAAAAAAAGCTGTTATTGTAAGGACGCTCTCTTTTGTTTTGCACAGTGGTATTCGGTTATGAATATCCAGCACCTCAGTCGACGAGGCAAGGGCCGAGATCCCTTCACCGGGAGTGACCCCTTGGACAGAAGTTTGCGTCAGGGCAATAACTTCACTATAGTCGATTACTTTTGCTTTGCATCGTGGTATTCAGTTGGAATATCCTGCACCTCATTCTACGGGAAAAGAGCCGAGATCCCTTCACCGGGAGTGACCTCTTTAGCAAAGGTTTTCGTCACTATATTTTTATAAAAGCTATCCGGTTCCTTCAACGATATCAAGTTCATTACGTTAAAGGTTTTTCGCCAAAAACCATTCGTAGCCCTCCGTCATTTCAGACGGGTAGCACATAGTATTCATGCTATGTTTGTTGACCTTCGTCAATGCATAGTGAATGGTAGCTGCTTGTTACCTTTCTGCTGCATAGATAGATGCGTTGGTTTGGGACAGTCGTATAGCCTTGTTAACCTTCGTCAAGGGCTTGTACGGGTGGGTTCAAATTAACCTGGACAATGACGGGTAGAACTTGACATGTGACTTATGATTTGTTGACCTTCGTCAATATCATAAGAGCAAGGGGTAAAAATCACATCGGGAGTTTCTAAAGAAACTGAAACTTGCCAGATATGCGCATACCTTCTGGAGTGTGATAACGTGAGTGGATTCCATCACGTTATTATGCAATGATAGTTGGATCCCGATTCCCACTGATGAGTTGGTTTACTCCTCGGGTGATCCCGACTAATTTTTCTTTCAGGTTTGGAGGAGAATTTGACGTTACAGTGGGAGGTATCCTGATTAGATAAAGTGATAACCATTCTGATCTATGCTAGAGTGCACGCTGAGTGTTTCTTTCCTCTCTCTCTTTAGCAGCGACCATGGCCCGACCCTTGACTATGACTCAGTGACCAAGTTGACCGAATCTTCTTAAAAGCTGGCTTTTGGATTGTCAGAGTTGCATACCTCATTGCCACTCCTTCTTTTACCCTTTTCTCCAGGACACCCCGTATTACTACGAACGTCCACTTCCATTGGATAAAACCATCGTATGGTTATATACGAACTCGAAGGAATTTATTCGAGGATGGTTTCCGGTTCTGGAGAAAACGAATAGGACTATTCGGTTGTCTTTTCCTTTTACCTTCTCTCAAGTTGCGAGTGCTCCTTGGATTAGGACGGTACACCTATTATGCTAATTGGATAGTCTTCTTCCAAACCATAGGCAGGTGCCGAACGGTAGGGAATGAAGAAAACCATTTAGCCTAGAAGGTGTACAGAAGGTATTAAGTAAAGACAAATAACGGGATTAGTAAGAGGGCAAAGTAAACTGCGACTGCTATTCATGACCAAACCAAGTATTTCTTCGCCAATCCTACATCACCTTTGTATTTCTCCAGAACACTCCGTATCACTATGAAGATCCACAGTTTATTGGATACTCCATCGTATGGTTATATACGAACTCGAAGGAACTTGTTCCAGTTCGGGGATGGATTCTGGTTCAGGAGAAATATGAAAAAGGTTTTATTCAGGTGTCTTTTATCTTTACCTTCTCTCGGGTTGCGAGTGCTCCTAGGATTAGGACAGTACACCCATTATGCTTATTGGATAGTCTTCTTCCAAACCATAGGCTGGGGACGAACGGTAGGGAAGGGAGAAAACCATTTAGCCTAAGAGGGCGTATAGAAGGTAACGACTAAAGACATATAAAGGGATTTGGAGAGATGGCAAAGAAATATACGGTTACAGTTGTGAATCTGGATAATGGAAGTGGCATTACTAGGAATACCAGGATACCCCTACGAAACATTTCAATGTTTCAGTTTCACTGTGTACTGTTAAAAGAAAATTGATTTCCCAATTAGCTCTTGATCCAGGGTATGTATTTACCAAGTTTGATTCTCATATCTGTATGGTTTTACAGATGATGAGTGGGAGTAAGTTATTGGGAATTGGGTGATCATCCTCATTATATCGGAATTCGTTGTAATTGGTGATATTTGAGGAAATCACCTAGGTTGTTTGCCGGACGGCAAATATTTGGTTTTGGATATCCGTTGTAATGCACCAATTTCAAATTGATATATCTGTAAGTTTATGTTTATAAAGTGAGGTATAACTTTTTGAAATTATGTCTATGACATTTACCTATATCAGTGGATGGTTAGGTAAGGAGCATTAAACAGCGGTGTAATTCTTCTTAACCATAAGTACAGTTTTCATCCTACGATACACAGGGAATGAGTTATTAGACTCAGGGGACTTATGTTGGATATATGTATTCCCTAGAGGCCATTATGTGATAGTGGATGTATCTATACATGTATATATATTCAGTTTGCATTCTTGCTCGACATGATAGTATGCTATCTGGTTCTTCTTTATCTGACATGTTGATTAGATCATGCTTTTATTCATTCATACATGCTGATAAAGCCCTGAGGATATCGGCTTGACTACTCTGATTATGATGGAGATCATACTAGTGGGACATCTGTAGTCTATAAGCATATCCTGAAATGTCCCTAGTCGGAGGTGTATCGAGACGGGGCATCGATATACCAGAGTAGACTAGCGTATGTGATACTAGACCCATATGATGGGCGATGGATGTTCCCACATTCATCGATGTTTGACATCAAGATCATATACGGGTGCTCAGTGGTGACTGGGTACACTGGACGAACTCGCCGAGAACTCCTATATGGAATTATATCTATCGTCGGATAGCAGTTCTCAGGTGACACTGGTACAGGTTAGTCTGTAGATCCGAGATCGTTATAGAGCCTTGTGTGTTCTCCCACTGTACTTTGATTACCACCCTACCATGGCTCTACTGAGTAGTGCAAGCAGGTGGCCGTTGGGTACAGTCCCGAGACACACGAAGGCAATGAGCGATAGGAGGGGTTTCGTCTCTCCCGATATTGGGAGTTGATGCTGTACTGTGCCCGACTGGTTATAGCAGCAAGTCCCTGGCCAGGGCTGCTGAGATTTGTTGATAAGTGTTATCAGTAGTTTCTCGAACTGTTATAGACCATTCACCGGCACGACTTATTGAGTTATTGGGGTCGACGTGACCATCCCTAGGCTCGATATGCAGCATATCCGACGAAGAGACCGGACTGTACGGTAGTGTTGCCGGATGACTCGACGGGAGTTGTAGCAGGTTCGCTTGTTGTCTTCTGATCACTCAATACCCGGGTGGCCGTTACGTTTAGCTGACCGCTTGCGGCTTGAGGGTACTTGATATGATCATTACCCTCTGCCGGCGTATTGACGAGTCTTAGAGTCCCACAGAGGAGTTACCCAGTCCAGGCGAAACGTTGTGGTGTGCATATGCGATATGCGCATGCACCCGATTGAAATGTGCGTATATGATACCGAACATTGATCGGGTGAACTGCTTTTGGTGGGGTCATATGAGATATGACCGGATTGATAAATCAAGTGTTGATTTATTATTTAATCATTAGTTTTCTCACTTAAAACCTTTCTAGGGTTTGATAGATGTATGCATGCATGCATATGCTTCTTTCTTCTTTTCTAGTTTCATACACATGTAGATGTGCATACATGTACACATACATACATCAAACCATCATGGTTGATTATATATGGAAATGGTGGCAATATAAGACTCACACCATTGATTATTTAATGGATTATTATTTGATTATGGATTTAAAAAGAAAATGAAAAGGAAAGGATAATTATGCTAGTTTCTACATGCTTCTTCTAACCTAACCTTGCTCACCTACCACTAAACCATGGTTATCTTTTCCTTTATCATTCTAAACCCAAGTTAAATTAATCATCTATCATTTAATCATGGTTGGAGTCAAGAAGGAATAAATATATATAGTGATATTTATTTCTTTTGAAACCTTAACCTTATGGTTATCATTTTACCTCTTGCAAAGAAAAGCCACCATCTTCATTCTCCTCCATCTCTTGCTCTCTTGATTTTCCTAGTGAGCAAATACCACTCAAAGATAGGTTTTTGAAGTGAGATTCCACACCACAACATCATTCTACACTAGCTTAGCCGCTTCGTTTAGAGTGTTTCCTTCGGATTGTCGAAGTTGCGAGCTTGGACGGATATCTCCGTGGTGGATCGTCGTGGATACAAGAGGACATCAAGAGGACCTCGACTCAACACCAAAGAGCCTAAGGAGCGAATCAAAAATGGGAGCTACAAAGGTTGTAGCCTTCAAACCCTAATTTTTGTTAGCTTAAAGTCTTATAAACCTAATTTTCTAGGATCGATCCACTTGCGCGTTTGTTTAGCACACTAAAAATCATGACTTTTGGACATGTGATGCTTCAAAACACCTCAAAGGGTGCTAAACAAACCCTTCATTGGTATCAGAGCCGACCTAGAACATTAGGCGACCTTTTTGCGAAGTAAAAAGTCCGATCGAAACAAAATACGACTTTTGAAAATGCTCTCTGGAAATTTTTTAAAAATTGACCTTTTTCAGAATTAAAAATTCTCAAAAAATAGAGCAGGTAAAAATTAGACGATCTGGAAAATTCGAGCCAGTGAACAGTAAGTTCGGCCGCGGAAGCGCGGCATAAGCAAGCTTAGGCCGCCCTTCCGCGGCCATACTAGGGGCTCTTTGACAATTTTTTGCACAGTTATTTTATTTACCTGCTATATTATATTCTGAGCATGTTTAATCTGAATCTTCTGTTGAAAAATTCTGGAGATGTTTTTGGCCTCGTGGTTTCGATCGGATTTTTCATTTCGCTTTCTTTTCCGGGTAAACTAGAAAGTATTGAAGTTCTTGAACGAATATCATTTACTCAATATTCACGGGGTTTAAATAGTTTCGAGATACGTGCAAGTCTTTTTGCGGTGGTCCCTCTAGAAGAAAACAAACCTTAACTCGATTATGTGACCGTCTCGAACTGCCCTTTGAACCCTTGGGTTTGGGGCAGTACGGCGTGCCACATGTGAGGCGTTGGCTTGACCCTTCTACGGCTGGACCGCCGCTACTGTGCCACACTCCGGATCTTTTGAACCCTGCTCAAGTATTGAGCTTTAGTGAATCTTGGGTGTTTGATTGTTCGTTCGAAAAACTTTAATACTGTCCGTTTGTCTGGAATGTGATACAATATGTGGAATTCATATGGTTTAGGCATGAAATACGAGATATGTGATATTTCGCATTTATGATGTCTAAAGAGAATCTGGATTCCAAATATTGTAGTTTTACACTTTCTTTTCTGTGACCGTAAGTGTAGTATGTTAGATATCGCCGGTTTCGTTGCTATACATCAACGACAATCGGGGTACGCATACTTACTTACGCTGATGATATGTGATATTATGTGTTGCTGAGATATGATGTGTAGGATTGTCGCGATTGAATAGCCGGGGGGTTTTGTGAGATGAGAGCTTTATATTTTCATTCATGTAAATTCAAATGTAATGTAATATTCTTTTATTTGGGGCACTTCCAGGTTGCGGTTGTGTCACCAGTGTTGTATATTATTTACTTTTCCGCATTAGGATGGACCCAAGGAGGGGAGCACAGGTGACCGGGTTCTGGGGTTCAGTGGGAGGCCATCTCAAGGAGTCGAGACCGGGTCTCCTAAACTCCAGGATTGGTAGGGTCACTTGCCGCTCTCGTAGGGGTCCAGGGTGTGGGCTTGGCTATTCATCGCGACTGTGGAATCCGTATTTTCTATTCTGGCTAAATACTAAATACGGACGTCCTAGTATATCCCACGTTATATCTATATTTCTGCTGCCTGTGTTCTGTGAAATCTGAGACGAATGACTTATTATATATATGATATATAGTAGACGTTGCTTATGTTTTACACCCGCGCTAGTCCCGTCCCGGTATGCCGTTAGTTAAGTAACCTAACGGTGCATAACGGAACATTGCGGCGAATGCGGATGGCATAAGCGTACGTGTTATTTTCGTTTCTTTTCTGTGATTGGCTTAAGGACTTAAATGATGGGATTACATTAATGTGATTAATGTAAAGAAAATAAACCTAAAAGATGTTGTAGAATCGGATTTAAAAACTACTCGGCTATTTGTGAAAAAGCTACATTTCAAAACTGCGGAGATTAAGCCACTCCTTTTGAAAACTGTTTGATTCTACAACGATATCAAGTTCAAAGCGTTAAAGATTTTTTTAAAAATCATTCGCAACCCTCCGTCATTTTAGGAAGTAGAGTACTTAGTATTCGTACTACGTTTGTTGACTTTAGTTAAGGCGTAGTGTACGGTAGCTAAGTGATGTCTTCCTACAATGCATATGATGCAGATTAATTAGGACATTCATGCGACTTTGTTGACCATAGTTAAGGGTCATATGAGTGGGTCTAATTGATCAAGAAATGACGGGTAGAACTTGACTGGTACTTATGATTTGTTGACCATAGTTAAGGTCATAAGTACTAGGGGTAAAAATTACATCGGGAATTTCAAGTGTTGAAATTTGCAATGAGATTGCATACCTTCCATGTGATGGTTGGATCCCGATCCCACTATGGGCAATAGTTGCTCCTAGGAGAGTTTTACAGTTTGCAATTAGCTAACTCATTAGGTGTCTAGAAAGGTGTTAACGGGGCTCCGCCTCTGGGAAAACGAGGTTTACTCTAATTAGGTCCGTGCGAAAGCACGGGGAACCTCCCTCAAAGTACCGACACTGGCCTAGCTGAACGGTTAGCGAAGTTGTAGACTGTAATTAATCCTGGCTAGTTTTTCTTTTTAAGGTTTGAAAGAAAACTTGATAAAAAGCAGTGGGAAACATCGATTAGACAAGATAATAAACCAATCTAATCTGTGCAAGAGCTTTCGCTGAGTGTATTCTTTTCTCTCTCTTAATGGCAGATACCAATGACTGGACTTAAGCTTCTATTAGATAAGAACAAACTGAATGGGACCAACTATAAAGACGGGCTAAGGAATCTGAAGATCGCCTTGACATATGATAAAGTATCATATGTCCTCACGGCTTCAGCCCCGTCCGTCCCAGGCCCAAAATCCTCAGTTGCGGACATTGAAGTCCGCAAGACATGGGATGCTGACTGTGCCACGGCAAAATGCCTCGCGCTTGCATCGATGGACAATACACATCAAAAGCAGCACGAGGACATGGACATTCACGGGATACTGCTCCATACAAAGGAGTTGTATGGGGAACAGTCCCGCGTATTACGATACGAAGCATCAAAGAAACTGTTTCACATGCGGATGGCCCCTGGCACACCAGTAGCAGACCATGTTTTGAAGATGATAGCTCTTATAGAAGAGCTTGAGGACCTCGGATGGACAATGGACAATGAACAATATACAGATATTATTCTACAGTCCCTCCCCTCCACCTTTGCTCAGTTCATAGTGAACTTTAACATGCATGGCATGGAAAAGGAACTCCCTGAACTCCTTAATATGTTAAGGAGTGCAGAGAGCACTATGAAGTCAGCAAAGACTCCCGTTATGACCATTGGACAGTCTTCTTCTTCTCGCCCAAAAGCTAAGGCCAAGGGAAAGAAAAAGAAGAAACCAACTAATCCTAAGGGTGGAGTCAAAAAGGCGAAGGGGAAGGGAAAGTCCACGGCTGGAGACCCAGGGAAAGGCGATTGTTTTCATTGCCACAAGACAGGACATTGGAAGCGCAACTGCACAGAGTACCTAAGTCTCAAGAAGAAGCATGGTGATGCTTCTGCTTCAGGTGCGTTTGTGACTGAAAACTGTTTTTCTATAAACTCTGCTTCCTGGGTATTGGATACCGGTTCAGGTTCTCACATTTGCAATTCTATGCAGGGGCTGAGAAATAGCAAGGTTTTGAAGACAGGTGACCATACTCTCCGCGTTGGAAATGGTTCCAATGTACATACAGTCGCGGTGGGAGAGTATCACTTGGGGTTGCCGTCTGGATGTATTTTGATTTTGAATGCATGTTATTTTGTACCTGATATGCTATGTAATATAATATCCGTTTCTTTGTTGGACAATGAAGGATATAATTTTGTGTTGCAGAACAATGTTATGAACATTCACCTAAATCAAATGTTGGTTGGGTATGGTACACTTAATAACGGAATATACGTCCTAAATCAACACACAGTTTTCAGTATACAACACACTAATAAAAGAAAACTTTCAGAATTAAATGAAGCTTTTCTTTGGCACTGTAGACTTGGTCATATTAACGAAACAAGACTAAACAAGTTACACAAAGATGGATATTTAAATCCTTTTGAATATAAATCTTATGCGACTTGCCAGTCTTGTATCAAGGGTAAAATGACCAAAACTCCGTTTACCGGACACGGAGAAAGAGCTACTCAGCTCCTGGGCCTCATACATAGTGATGTATGTGGGCCTATGTCTACACAGGCTAGAGGCGGTTTTTCATACTTCATTACATTCACCGACGATTTCTCAAGATTCGGTCATGTATTTTTATTAAAGCACAAGTCCGAAGCTTTCGAGAAATTCGTTGAATATAAACAAGAAGTAGAAAAACAAACCGGCTTGAGTATTAAGATGCTTCGATCAGATCGAGGTGGTGAGTATCTCAGTACAGAATTTGCAAACTTCCTAAAAGAGAATGGGATTCTCTCTCAGCTCACTCCTCCTTACACACCACAGCACAACGGTGTGTCAGAACGACGGAATAGGACCCTATTAGATATGGTCCGGTCCATGATGAGTGACGCTGAGTTACCAGTCTCGTTTTGGGGGCATGCATTGGAGACTGCAGCGTTTCTGCTAAACAGGGTTCCAACCAAAGTCGTGTCTACCACGCCATATGAGATATGGAATGGGAAGAGACCATCTCTTAAAAGAATTAAGATTTGGGGTTGCCCGGCCTATGTTAAAAAGCAGAATCCGGACAAACTCGAGACACGGTCAGTCATGTGTAACTTTGTGGGATATCCAAAGAATTCTTATGGATATCTATTCTACCACAAAGAGGAACAAAAAGTGTTTGTTTCTCAGTATGCCACATTCTTGGAAAAAGAGTTTTTCATAGATAGAGATGATGGCAAGGTGGTAGATCTAGAAGAGGTTCTGGAGACACAAACTACAAATGACGATTTGATTGAACCGGCTGTTGCAACAGAAACTGATGAACCTCGGCCACTCCGTAGGTCTGGTAGGACTTCTCGCCCACCGGAGAGGTACTACGGTTTCCTCATTGATGGTGACAGAGAAGATTGCATCATGGATGATGATGATCTTACCAGTTTTCAGCAAGCTATCACGAGTGGTGACTCTGTGAAGTGGCTGGATGCCATGAGATCCGAAATGGAGTCTATGTACACCAACAAAGTATGGACTTTGGACGTTGTACCCCCTGGGGTAAAACCTGTAGGGTGCAAATGGATCTTTAAAAGAAAGATTGGTGTGGATGGGCAGGTAGAGACCTATAAGGCAAGACTTGTGGCGAAAGGTTTTCGTCAAAGACCAGGTCTGGACTATGACGAAACTTTTTCGCCTGTAGCCATGCTTAAATCCATTCGGATCCTACTTGCTGTTGCTGCTCACTACGACTATGAAATCTGGCAGATGGACGTTAAAACGGCATTTCTAAATGGAGATTTAGAAGAATGCGTTTACATGGATCAGCCAGAGGGCTTCATTGACAGTGGGAGCAGCGAGAAAGCATGTAGATTGCTTAAATCCATATATGGGTTAAAGCAGGCATCTCGGAGTTGGAACATCTGTTTCGATGATGTTATCAAAGAGTTTGATTTCATCAAAAATCCGGATGAACCTTGTGTTTATAGGAAGGCTGTAGGAAGAGCTGTCACATTCCTCGTATTGTACGTGGATGACATTCTTCTGATAGGAAATGATATTCCTATGCTACAGTCGGTCAAATCATTCTTATCACTAAGGTTCTCCATGAAGGACCTGGGTGATGCCACATACATCCTGGGTATAAGGATCTATAGGGATAGATCCAAAAAGTTATTGGGATTGTCCCAAACCAGGTACATCAACACCATCCTAAAGAGGTTTAGTATGGAAGACTCCAAGCGGGGTGCCTTACCCGCTTGCCATGGAGTCACTCTCTCCAAGGATTCTTGTCCAAAGACCGATGAAGAGAGAGCTCGCATGAGCATTATACCTTATGCTTCGGCAGTAGGATCTATAATGTATGCGATGTTATGTACACGCCCAGATGTAGCTTATGCACTTAGTGTTGTAAGCAGGTATCAATCCAACCCAGGGGAGAACCACTGGACGGCTGTGAAGAACATTCTTAAGTACTTGCGAAGGACTAAAGAATTGTTCTTGGTGTATGGTAATAAGGATCTCCAAATGGAGGCCTTTACCGATTCGAGCTTCCAGAGCGATAAGGATGACAGCAAATCTATCTCAGAGTTTGTATTTACCCTCAATGGAGGGGCGGTAAGTTGGAAGAGTTCCAAACAGGATACCGTTGCAGACTCTACGATGGAGGCTGAGTACATTGCTGCAAATGATGCCGCCAAGGAAGCCGTCTGGATGAAGAAGTTCGTCTCGGAGCTAGGAATAGTTCCAACAATTATTGATCCAATACCCTTGTATTGTGATAATAATGGGGCTATGGCGTTAGCCAAGGAGCTCAGATCCCATCAGCGGTCCAGACACATCCTGAGGCGCTTTCATTTGATCCGGGAGATTGTAGATCGCCGCGAGATCGAGATTAAGAGAGTTGATACAAAGAACAACGCCGCGGATCCATTCACCAAGGCCCTCCCTCAGCCGCAGCATGAGCGACTTTTTGAGATGTTGGGTATGAGATACGCCAATAACTGGCCTTAGTGCAAGTGGGAGATTGTTGGATATATGTATGCCCTAGAGGCCATTATGTGATAGTGGATGTATCTATACATGTATATATATTCAGTTTGCATTCTTGCTCGACATGATAGTATGCTATCTGGTTCTTCTTTATCTGACATGTTGATTAGATCATGCTTTTATTCATTCATACATGCTGATAAAGCCCTGATGATATCGGCTTGACTACTCTGATTATGATGGAGATCATACTAGTGGGACATCTGTAGTCTATAAGCATATCCTGAAATGTCCCTAGTCGGAGGTGTATCGAGACGGGGCATCGATATACCAGAGTAGACTAGCGTATGTGATACTAGACCCATATGATGGGCGATGGATGTTCCCACATTCATCGATGTTTGACATCAAGATCATATACGGGTGCTCAGTGGTGACTGGGTACACTGGACGGACTCGCCGAGAACTCCTATATGGAATTATATCTATCGTCGGATAGCAGTTCTCAGGTGACACTGGTACAGGTTAGTCTGTAGACCCGAGATCGTCATAGAGCCTTGTGTGTTCTCCCACTGTACTTTGATTACCACCCTACCACGGCTCTACTGAGTCGTGCAAGCAGGTGGCCGTTGGGTACAGTCCCGAGACACACGAAGGCAATGAGCGATAGGAGGGGTTTCGTCTTTCCCGATATTGGGAGTTGATGCTGTACTGTGCCCGACTGGTTATAGCAGCAAGTCCCTGGCCAGGGCTGCTGAGATTTGCTGATAAGTGTTATCAGTAGTTTCTCGAACTGTTATAGACCATTCACCGGCACGATTTATTGAGTTATTGGGGTCGACGTGACCATCCCTAGGCTCGATATGCAGCATATCTGACGAAGAGACCGGACTGTACGGTAGTGTTGCCGGATGGCTCGACGGGAGTTGTAGCAGGTTCGCTTGTTGTCTTCTGATCGCTCAATACCCGGGTGGCCGTTACGTTTAGCTGACCGCTTGCGGCTTGAGGGTACTTGATATGATCATTACCCTCTGCCGGCGTATTGACGAGTCTTAGAGTCCCACAGAGGAGTTACCCAGTCCAGGCGAAACGTTGTGGTGTGCATATGCGATATGCGCATGCACCCGATTGAAATGTGCGTATATGATACCGAACATTGATCGGGTGAACTGCTTTTGGTGGGGTCATATGAGATATGACCGGATTGATAAATCAAGTGTTGATTTATCATTTAATCATTAGTTTTCTCACTTAAAACCTTTCTAGGGTTTGATGGATGTATGCATGCATGCATATGCTTCTTTCTTCTTTTCTAGTTTCATGCACATGTAGATGTGCATACATGTACACATACATACATCAAACCATCATGGTTGATTATATATGGAAATGGTGGCAATATAAGACTCACACCATTGATTATTTAATGGATTATTATTTGATTATGGATTTAAAAAGAAAATGAAAAGGAAAGGATAATTATGCTAGTTTCTACATGCTTCTTCTAACCTAACCTTGCTCACCTACCACTAAACCATGGTTATCTTTTCCTTTATCATTCTAAACCCAAGTTAAATTAATCATCTATCATTTAATCATGGTTGGAGTCAAGAAGGAATAAATATATATAGTGATATTTATTTCTTTTGAAACCTTAACCTTATGGTTATCATTTTACCTCTTGCAAAGAAAAGCCACCATCTTCATTCTCCTCCATCTCTTGCTCTCTTGATTTTCCTAGTGAGCAAATACCACTCAAAGATAGGTTTTTGAAGTGAGATTCCACACCAAAACATCATTCTACACTAGCTTAGCCGCTTCGTTTAGAGTGTTTCCTTCGGATTGTCGAAGTTGCGAGCTTGGACGGATATCTCCGTGGTGGATCGTCGTGGATACAAGAGGACATCAAGAGGACCTCGACTCAACACCAAAGAGCCTAAGGAGCGAATCAAAAACGGGAGCTACAAAGGTTGTAGCCTTCAAACCCTAATTTTTGTTAGCTTAAAGTCTTATAAACCTAATTTTCTAGGATCGATCCACTTGCGCGTTTGTTTAGCACACTAAAAATCATGACTTTTGGACATGTGATGCTTCAAAACACCTCAAAGGGTGCTAAACAAACCCTTCAACTTATACAGAGTATTGTATATTGTCCAGTGTCCATGAGGACAGAGGGGTTGGTACTCGTACTGTATTCTGTTTACTTGTGACTTCTCTAGTTCTTAGACATGTGTTTCGTAGAAATACAAGGTCCAAGTTTTGAGAAGTTATAGGTATATGAATAAAGTAGAGAACCAGGTGTTGCAAGTATCGGGATTCTTCAAAGTGATCGAAGATGTAGATACTTGTGTATGGTATTCAGTTGATAGTAATGGTTTTGAGAAACTTGCTTCTCTTTCAGGTTACTCATAATTGGAAGTACTCCTGAGTTGAGTAATGCTGATCGACCTCTCTCCATTTAGTTGACATGCACTGGAGACAGTTGCATGATTTGAATCTGGTTCCAATTAAATCAGTGTCTCTGTTTCTATATTGGATATAGAATAGTTCATATCTTAACATTGTTAAGGTACGGGGAGTTGTCCGGCTTATGCTTAAAACCAGACTCTGGACAACTTAAGGCACGTTTCTGTAATAGCCGTTTGTGGGTTGACCCAGGCTATGACGAGGGTTGATTTTCTACCATCTGGAAGATCAATAGTGATATTGTTCTTGACTCGCCACAGTTTTAATAAAATGGATTTTTTCAGAAAACAGTAGTGGGAGTATGGTAGAACTGGAAGTGATTCCAGAACCGCAAACGATTACTGAAAATTTGATAAGAACCTAAACATTCAATCTGGATTGACATTCCATTGGCCACTCCGCAGATAAGGTGGGTAACCTCAGGCACTCGAGAGGTACTTCGGTATGCTCAAGGACGGTGACAGGGAGGTTCTTGTTTACCCAGACTTGCTATTGCTGTTGTTCCAGACTGTGAGACCCGGCAGGAGGATGAGTATAGCGTCGTTCTGAACTAGCTTTAGAAGTGTACGTGTATATGACTCTGCCAGAGGGTTGTCGTAGTCAGTGGGAGCAGCAGAAGCATAGTGGACATGTAGCTTATGTCTATTTATGGACTAAAGCAGATATAACGGAGATAGATCATCTTTTTCTGATGTGACAGTCATAGGTTTGACTTCATCAGAATAGGGATGGATCTGTTAAGAAGGTAGTAGGTGTGATGTCCTGGTATTTGGATGACATACACAGAGTAGGAAGTGAAATTCCTATACTACGATCGGTTATACTTTGGTTGTCACATAGTGGTTTCTCCATATAGGATATGGATATTATATCAGACATTCTGGTTACTAGATCTATGGTTTTAGATCTAGATTTGGGTAGTTTCCCAATCTGGGTACTTAGACAGCATTCTAAAGGTGTTTTAGAATGGACGACTCCTGGCACGGTAGTGTACCTGCAGGTGATGGAGTCACCCTCTTTAAAGGTGTCTTACAGACTAAAGGGGAGAGAGATGTACATGATTGGCAGATCACTTGCTTAGGCAATTGAATCAATCATGAGATGTCAAGTACCACACCAGATGTTGTTTTTGCAGTAGATGCAATAAGTTGATATTAATCCAATCCTGGAGAAACGGTCGGAAGCAGTTTTTGAACATAAGTGGATGTTCTAGGGATATGATAACGACAGCCTCATTCGGGAGATAGTTATCATTCCAGGCTTCCAAGGTGACCTGTATGACGGAGTGACTGTCAGAGTTATAGTTTTCCCTCTGACGAGGGGCAGTAGTTTGGACAGGTGATCCAAGCGGATACTGAGGGAGGCATGGCGCAGAATACTGATTAAGTTCAGTTGACGATATAGTCTAAGAAGTTTGGATTTGGAGTTCATTTATGAACTAGGTCCCATCAGATATCCAGACATATTCTAAGACAGGTATTGCTCATTTCGGGAGATGGCTTTCTCCGCGAACTTGAGATAAAGAGAGACATAGAAGGAAACATCAGAGCGGATCCACTCACTGAGGCTATTCCTCGAACGCAATAGTTTCGCAAACGGGCTTTGTGAGACTGATCAGTAGAGGAGTTGGGTGTTCGGTATCACACGGTCTGTGAGTATGCGACATCGCAATAATTAGCCTTGAGTGCAAGTGGGAGATTGTTGGATATAGTGCCCTCAGAGTCAATTATTGGATCACAGGCACGTGATTGCAATGATTGAGGGAGGACCTATGCCGGTAGGATGTTCACACCGTAATATTGTATTATTATATTCCTCATTCTTATTCTTGTTACAAATAAACAGGTGCTTTTGACGCATGTCTGCTACATATTACAGGTTACAGGTTCTTGGAGCGAAAACAGTGAAAAAGACAAAAAACGACACAAAAAGGGACTTTGACCAACAAATAGAAGGATCTTAATCAAGCCTACACAAAAGATCAGTACAAGGCAACGCAAGGTCCAAGATTACAAAGCAAACGATTAAAAGTCTACCGCAATTATTCACTGGAGATCTGGAAGAAACATAGAAGCTATTTTAATAAAAGAACCAAATAATAAGGAAGCCCAAAGATTCAAGGCCCAATACTTCCTTTTAAAAGAGACAGAGACATAAAATTTTACCAAAGCTTGAAGTCTACTTTGACTAGGTCTTCCTAAGGATATTTTGGTAAATGTAGACATGTGAATCAATTGTAACCTAGGGTTTCTATCTCCTATAAATAGAAGCCCAAATCATTGTATTCTTTTCATGCCTCCCTATGCCTCCTTTTAATAATAAATTCAGAATTCTTTATGGAGAGCATCGGTGTTTCTTTTCAATTCATGAATTCAGATCTGACAACCCTGCGTTGATGATTAGAGAGATGCATCTGTAAGTAGATTTAATTCCTTGCCCTAGTTTAGATTTCAATTCCTGCCCTAGGTAATTTTTATTCTCTGCCCTAGATAAATGTATTTTAATTCCCTGATGAGTGAGTAGTCTCCTCGCTTGTTAGGGTTAGATCTGGGGAAGGTTTGAGAGACGAATATCTCTCATCCCCTTTCTTGCCCGTCATATATTTTCATAGAACTCCATGCATACCTTCTTATTCCGCTCCCTACGGCACTCTATCCACGAGGTAGCGGTGATACCGTAGTCTAAAGGCCCGGATTTTAAGGTTTTCCATGGAGGTTAGGGTAATGATTTCTAAAGGAAGGACAAGGATCTAGAGGAAGAAAAATCTTCCCAATCATCCTAATCCCTTTTATTAATATTTACCATAACACCTAATTAGATCTTCATATGGGTATAGAAAGCGGTGAGATTTATTGACTTTCCAAACTTAACCTAGACCTAACCCTAGCAAGATTTAGATATAGATTAATTTAGTTTTTAGATTTAATAATCAATCCGGCTCCCATCGGAATTAACTCGTAAGAGCGATTAGAAGATTCACAACATCCCTGTGGACCGGCCCGTACTCACCGGCTAGCTGCAAAGCGACGCTGTTCTTGATTGCGGTTAATAGATAGTTTTTGAGATAAATCAAATGGCGCCGTTGCCGGGGATGGCGTGTTATTTCCTTTTTGCAATTTCGGGTTAATCAAAATTCAAAAAAATCAAAAAAATCTGAAAAAGTCAAAAAATATAAAAATATATCATCTGTTATTTTTGGGAAGGGTATTTTTGTGTGAATTTTGCAGGATCTACGAACAAATTCGGATCTGGAAATCTACAGAAATCAAAACAGAAAATATCAAATCCGAACAAACAGAAGATCACAATAACCGAGGAACAGAAGAAATTTGGAGGGCCGAGTCAAACAAGAAGAATCGCGGTGATAGTCCACAAAAAAAAAAAAAACCCGCGCGCGACCCCATTCCGGCCGCGGTTCCGCGGTTTGAAGCTCCTCCCGCCACGGTTTCGCGGTTCTTTGTGCTGATCAGACCCAAAAAAAAAAAGTTCCGCCACTGCAAATCTCTGTGGGTTTTCTCTCTCCTCCTCTACAAATCTCCGATATATCTTCTGAAAAATCTCCTGCAAGATTCTTTGCGCTTAAAAAAATCTTTTCCTTTCCAAATAACAAATCTTATGCAGGATTCGTTGCGCTATGCTTAAAATAATAATTGATTGCAAGTGATCTTTTCTGATTTGCATATCCTTAATCTTTTTGCTAAAAATATCTTTCCAAATAAAGAGCAAGAGGAAAAAGGAAAATTTTAATTAGAAAACTTGCAAACCTTGAAATTCACAAAAAAGATTTGATTGCAAGTGATTTACTGTTTTGCATATCTTTAATCGGATTTTAAGGGGCTTTTGACCAATTCAGATTGGGTGGGGATTTCATCACCCTTCCCAGGACCCCAGAAATCACATAAGGCATTTGCATTGAACATTCTTAATTAAAAAATACTAGACTCAGCCCTAAGGACTTCGAGCTCAATAGGACAGAGGACTAGTTATAGGCATCGACCGTTTATCCTAACCTGACTTTGCGGTGTCTAGGCAAGTGTGTCTAAGGCAAGTGGTTACTTAATTAGGACCGCTACTTGTAGCGGGGAGCCTCCCATTTACCTGGCACTTACCTGACTGCAATTGGCGATGAAGAGGCGGTTTGAGGTCTTATTTCTAGCCCTTTGGAACAGTTAGGAGCTGTCTAGCTGACCTAGGTGACCCTAGATCTAGGCCTGATTGTGCATTTTTGGTTGATCAAAAGTGTGTCTTAGTTTTTTTCTCGAAAATATTTTTGCAAAAAGTTCTAAATAAAGAGAAAAAGAAAAAAGGAAAAAGGAAATTTTTTTTAAAAAAAACTTGCAACTTTTGTCGCTGAGAAATCCTTGCACCACCTACCTTCTTCATCTTCTCTTTCTTCTATCATGGGTACCCCACATCATAAATCTCTTGCCGAACTTTGGTATCCCGAACCTAATTTTGCGTCGTTCGGCAATTTGTTCGATCAATTTAAAGACGATCCTTCCATGCCTAAAATATCTTTGAAAGATCAAATAGAGGCGTCTAGGAGAAACAATTCGACTTTTCAACCCACTTTGTGTCAACCATGTCAATCTTTACCATCTCCATATGTTGATACCACCTTTTCAAGTCCTTCTGTCACTTCTAAGCCGATGTCCATTGCTGAGCATATTGCTCAATCTCGCAGCCGATCTTTCACCCCTCTCCACTCATCTATTTCTAGGGATCCGCACGACTATTCACCTTTTTATCCATATGTTGACCCTACCCCTGTCCAATCACCCACTTCCTACCAGTCCTACCCGACTTTTCCACCGTCACTAGACAATGTTTCTACACAGCCTGTTGGGAGTTTTGCATATCCACACGATTTCGATTATTTTACCGAAACCCCCTTACCACCCAAGTCTAGCTTGGAAGAGGCGTTGGAGGCGTATATCGCAGCAACAAACAAAATGGTTAGGAATGTGGAAGCGTCCGTGGCCACCCTTATGCAACCTGCTGAACCGGAAGCTAATTTCCCGCTAGCCCCAAAATTTTCAATGTATGAGGAGGCGGTTGGACAGAATGAGAATGTGAGAGGATTCCAAATCAAACCTACCCTTACCCAATTGAAGCCCACAACTCCAGTTTTCCATCGAATGTCCTAAATGATTCACAAGTTTAAAATAAAAACGAGTTGTGCGACTTTGTAGTGTTTGATTTGCCAAATTGTGAAGAACTCCTTTCGAGTGAAACCACACTTAATCCTTTCGATATTTACACCTCCACTCTAAAACCTAAATCGATAAATATCCATGCTTTTGATGAGGTGTCAGAAAAAATTGATTTTCACTTGATTGAGGATATAGACGCCGGGAATATTTCGGATGATGAACCCGTCGATTTAATTGAAATTTTATGTCCAATTCATCATCCCGAGTCATTAAATGTTTCTCCCGAACTTCATATGCGTCTTGATTTTGATGATATTGGCATGGATAAGCAAATTTTTGAGGAAAATATTGAGGAGAATTATGAGGATAGCACTGAGGATAATATTGAGGTTGAACCATTTTCGTTTGATGTGTCGAATTTTCCAATACACCCTCCTAAATCCTTAACTGATACCCTTCCTCACTCTCTTCCTTCCATCCTTCCTATTGTTCCAACCGTGCAAGTGACCGTTACGCTTTCATCTCCTATACCAAGTTCGGCGTACCCATATTTTCTTGCGAATCTTGAGGGATTTGACCCCATTTCTCGACGGGTTGATAGGTTAGCGCAATCGCTTTTAACACATCGGTCATCATAAATTGCGCTAATTTATTCACTCGCTTTACACCCTCAAGATCGTACTCCACTTCTTTCTTCTTTCCGCCATTCTTCTCCCCCACCGAGACCATATTCTCTTCTTCCCATTCGGTCTCGTGTGTTTCTCATATCTTTTCTTTCCACTCCATTCTTTCACCAATTAGACCATTACCACGATAAGATTTTTGAATGGTTGGTGCTAACCTTTGGCTTGTGTAAGGCCAAGCTTAAGTTTGGGAGGGGGGGAACCTTGTTGTATATATGTATATATATTTTTGTTTTCTTTTTCTATAAAAAATAATTAAAAAATAATAAAAAACTCAAAAATTACAAAAATTTTTTGTAAATAAATAAACAGGGGAGTGCCGACATTTTGACCCTCTTGGTGTAGCATGACAGTGAGGACACTGTCAAGTTTAAGTTTGGGGGTATGCTCGGTACGTCTTCTTCCTTCGCATTTATTTGTACATATTTTTGCATTTGCATACTTATTTTAAAAACCCATAAAAAATTGAAAAATTTCAAAAATTATAAAAATTAATGTATTCAATGTTGGCCTAATTAACTTGAGTTTGACAAAAGGTTAACTTGCTAGGAACAACTAGATCTTTGACGTAGTAAATTAAAAAACCTAAAGATAACCTTTCTTAAACTTTAACGGTAGAAAGTATATGTCGTTGTAGTTTATTTTGAAATAGGCAAATTTTGAGTTCACTTCTTGGGCTAAGTTAAAACAAAGGAAAAGTATTGATATTTTTATTAGAGTATAAGTTTGAAAAATAATTCCTAGCTTAAGTCTAGATTCTGAAAATGTATACCCTACAATTTGCACAATCACGCACCTTGAAACTTGGAATAGTAGAGGAGACCTTGAAATGCTCTTGTCTAAAGTCCTTAGTATGAAGAAAAGAAAATAAAAGAAAAAAAAAGTGAATAAAGAAAAAAAAAATGAACACTGGTTTTTGTGAATACTTAAGGCTGCAAAAATAGAAAAATATTTAGCGAGGGTGCTTCATCACCTAGTGCCTTAGACTAACTGGTTTGGGAGTCACTGCTAAAAGCTTTGGGTGTTGCTAGACTAGGAATTACGCTTTAAAGTGCAAACGAATTTTGTAATCGGTCGTTGGTACCTCAAGAAGTATTAACGGTCGCATGAAGGATGTGTAAGCAAATTTCAATTAAAAATTCACCAATTAATAAGTACTTTGGACAACGGACAAGAGTACGATTGCTTGATTTGAATTTCCAAGTGTAGGGGTGATTTATACACACATGTGGGGATATGTGATTGGAGTTTAGATGAGAGAAAGAAATGAAGAATAGAACTTGTATCTTTATTAGAGTTGATAAAAATTCCTAAGTGGAAATGGAACCCTAGAAGGAAAACTTAAGAAATGCCGAAAGCTAAGTAAGTCTATAGAACATATATAATCTTAAGTTAGATGATGAGGAAGTGTGAAGAATATGGGTGGATAATTTACGGGTCGAAGATAATAGAATTCTTTGTTAGAAAACCTAATTGGAGAATAAAAGTCGATAAGCCGAATTGATAGGATTTTGTGGGTAGTATCCGCTGAAAACCTTCAGGAGACAATACTCCTCCTACTAGGGACACCTAGAGGTTTAACGGCTTGTTGCACGAGCTCAGTGCAATCGCGTTTCCCTGCGAAAGTGCGGCTAGGTTAGATTTTTATCGAGAATAAAAAATAAGTTTGCTCGAGGACGAGCAAAAGATAAGTTTGGGGGTATTTGTTCACACCGTAATATTGTATTATTATATTCCTCATTCTTATTCTTTTTACAAATAAACAGGTGCTTTTGACGTATGTCTGCTACATATTACAAGTTACAGGTTCTTGGAGCGAAAACAGTGAAAAAGACAAAAAACGACACAAAAAGGGACTTTGACCAACAAATAGAAGGATCTTAATCAAGCCTACACAAAAGATCAGTACAAGGCAACGCAAGGTCCAAGATTACAAAGCAAACGGTTAAAAGTCTACCACAATTATTCACTGGAGATCTGGAAGAAACATAGAAGCTATTTTAATAAAAGAACCAAATAATAAGGAAGCCCAAAGATTCAAGGATATTTTGGTAAATGTAAACATAGAAGCTATTCACTGGACAATACTTCCTTTTAAAAGAGACAGAGACATAAAATTTTACCAAAGCTTGAAGTCTACTTTGACTATGTCTTCCTAAGGATATTTTGGTAAATGTAGACATGTGAATCAATTGTAACCTAGGGTTTCTATCTCCTATAAATAGAAGCCCAAATCATTGTATTCTTTTCATGCCTCCCTATGCCTCCTTTTAATAATAAATTCAGAATTCTTTATGGAGAGCATCGGTGTTTCTTTTCAATTCATGAATTCAGATCTGACAACCCTGCGTTGATGATTGGAGAGATGCATCTGTAAGTAGATTTAATTCCTTGCCCTAGTTTAGATTTCAATTCCTGCCCTAGGTAATTTTTATTCTCTGCCCTAGATAAATGTATTTTAATTCCCTAATGAGTGAGTAGTCTCCTCGCTTGTTAGGGTTAGATCTGGGGAAGGTTTGAGAGACGAATATCTCTCATCCCCTTTCTTGCCCGTCATATATTTTCATAGAACTCCATGCATACCTTCTTATTCCGCTCCTTACGGCACTCTACCCACGAGGTAGCGGTGATACTGTAGTCTAAAGGCCCGGATTTTAAGGTTTTCCATGGAGTTTAGGGTAATGATTTCTAAAGGAAGGACAAGGATCTAGAGGAAGAACAATCTTCCCAATCATCCTAATCCCTTTTATTAATATTTACCATAACACCTAATTAGATCTTCATATGGGTATAGAAAGCGGTGAGATTTATTGACTTTCCAAACTTAACCTAGACCTAACCCTAGCAAGATTTAGATATAGATTAATTTAGTTTTTAGATTTAATAATCAATCCGGCTCCCATCGGAATTAACTCGTAAGAGCGATTAGGAGATTCACAACATCCCTGTGGACCGACCCGTACTCACCGGCTAGCTGCAAAGAGACGCTGTTCTTGATTGCGGTTAATAGATAGTTTTTGAGATAAATCATAGGACAGTCTTACTCAAGATGATAGTATGCTATCTGGTTTATCTTTATCATCGTGTACTGTTTTAGGTGACCTTACAGGTCACTATTGCACGTTGATAGAGCCCTTAGGATTCTTGCTTGACGACCAGCAGTATGATGGCGATCATATACGTGGGAGCTGGGGTCTATAAGCACATCCTTAAAAGGTCCCTAGTCGTGGGAGTTTTCGAGACAGGGCATCGATACTCCAGAGTAGACTAGTGTATACAGTCGAGACCCCGACGAGGGGCGGTGGCCGGTCTCATAAGCCACTGGTGTCAGTTGGTTCACCTAAGATGTATACAGGTGCCCATTGGGTTATGAGTACATCGGACAGGACTCGCCGGGAACCTGCTAGTTGGGATTATACCAGACGTCAGATAGCAGTTCCCTGGTGACATATGTACAGGTTAGTTCATCGACCTGAGATTGTCATTTGTCTCGTGTGTGTTCCCACTATGCTTTGGTTACTACCCTACCACGGCTCAAAGGAGTCGTGCAAACAGGTTTTAGTTGGGTACAGTCTCGAGCCACATGGAGGCAGTGAGCGGATCTGTAGGGGTTCGTCTCTCCCGGTATTGGGGGTGAGGTCGCGCTGTGTCTAGGAAAGCCATTACACGAAGTCCTTGGCCAAGGCAGGAGATTTACTGGTAGGTATTCCAGTAGTATCTCAGGGTGTTCTGGGCTACACTCCGACACGACTTGTACCGCTTTTGGGGGTCTGACTTTTACCAACCCCTTAGGCCCTCCATGCGATGCTCATAGACGAACGGACCGGACTGTACGGATATTGTCACTGACAGGCTCAGTAGGGTGTCAGGATGAGTTCGCTCATCGACCTCCCTTTTGGTCAATACTTGGTAGCCCGTTACATACGGCTAATACCTCTGACGTGCTAGTGGTTAAATCCACAGCCAAACTATTGACGAGTCTTTAGAGTCCCCCACAGACAGTTTCTCAAGTTTCGGGCGAAACGTTGTAGAGGCCGTATGATATATGGCAGGGTTCGATCATATACGTGCTGTATTGCACGGATCATGATCGGACGGATCATACTAGTGGGCTTTGGTTTAAGTCGGATCCTAGTATTAGATTTGTTGGATTACTTTAGTCTCATCGCATTCGCATTCAGTTGGAATGCGGATGCAGGTATGTATATACAGGTGAGGGGTATCCTTGTGATCCGTCACGAGTTTACTTTAGATGTTGCCGGATCTTTTTATTGTTGCAAACATTTGGATTAATGTTTTTTAATGGAAATAATGAGCTAGAAATTCATCATGCATTGCATTAAATGTGACATGGACATTTAGATGACGCATGGTCTCTTTTTTAGCAAATATGTCACATTAGTGTTTTGTTTAATGTGTTGAAATGTGATGGAGAGAGAGAGGGGCTGTCATGGTGAGGATTCTTTGGTCTTGTATTTTTCCTAAAACTCACTCTCTCGCTCTCATTCCCATTCCAACAAAAGAAAAGAAAAGAAAAAGAAAAGCTCTTGTTGTTCTTCTTCTTCCTCTAGCTCATTGCTTCCATCAATGGCAACATTTTAACCTCCATCCAAAGCCATGGATGCAAGAGACAAAGTGATCACTACATTCTCTACAACACCTTGGACGCGTCGGCTAGCACACTTCGCACCTGAGTTGCTTCGGACGAAACGGGAGCCCGTAAAAAGACTTCTCGATGTGGTGCCCTTTCCGACGAGGAGATGGAGACCAGAGATTCCGCGAGGAGATCGGGATGGTGGCCGAAGACCGAAGGACACGGATCGCTCGGTATAGCATTCTATCCCTTCTCTTGTTAGCTAGCATTAGGTTAATGGTCCGATCCGGGTTTTGGTACGCGGTAGCGCCGGTTCAAAGTTAAATAAAAGTTTTCGTTTCCGCATTCCGGCCTCGGACAGACGGCCGGGGCGCTGCCGTGCACTTACAATATATACATATTTATATAAAAATAATTTTAATATATATTAAATTTCTAGAATTCTCATTTTCTTAAGATATTTGTATTTTAAATCTTTCGAGACCGAATACTTCTTGTGGAGGTCTGCATCTCGCACTACTAAGCCCAGGGATGTGCGATAATCCGCAACATCCCAGTCGGGTTCCCCAAAATGGGTTGTAGCGGCGCTTTGCAAAAATTTATAAAATACTTAATCTTTTTAGAAAACGGTTTTATTAGTAAATGGTATTTATTTGAAAGGTTTCGTTTTCCCATATTCTATGTTCCCAAAGGTATTTTGCTATGTTTTTATATGAGTGTGTGAGGAGGTAGGTCATTATCTCGTGATCTAATTAAAGGTATAGCAAGATTGTGATGGTTTAAATGTCGAATTTAAACTACATGGTATTTTACTGAAAAAGAGCGGTAAAAGTTACAAAATGAAATATATTATCATGAAACTTGTTCAACATGTTTTTTAATGTTTAATAGTCAACATGTAATGGTTTATCATGATTGTATTTAAGAAAAAATGAGGTTTTAGGAAGAACCGAATCGGAAATCGGATTTACTCCGATTCCGTCGGGTTTTGGAAATACATATTTTTAGAATAGCAAAGTGAAGATGGGGAAAGGACTTATGGGTTTAGAAGTTAGGGATGAGGAAGAGGAGACGGGAGGAGGCGCCGGTGCGTCATTTCGTCGCCGGGAACTCCTAGGGTTATCGTCGGAAAATTGCCGAAGCTTTCGCCCTTGGCTACTCCAAAAGTACATTAAGCTTCTAGGAATTTTCTTGAGAGTTTTGTTCAGAATTTTGGAGTGAGGGGTGTGTGTGTAGGGGTTATATTTATAGGGTAAGGCTAGGGTTAGGGTAGGTGAAAGGTTGAAATGAAAAAAAATGTGATAAAATGTAATAAAATGGAGTAATTGGTGTTTTAAAGTGTCTCTATTACTGGTCTGAAGAAATAAAGTATACAAATGTGCAGGGAATGTGAAAAGCCAACTTTTTCATGTTGGGGACTCGGCGGTCCGGCCGAGTCCGGCCGGCGGCGGCGGTCCGAGTTGGCCGAGTCGCCGGTCGAGTCGGTGGTCGGAGGGTCCCTTGTCGGTTCGTGTAGCCTCTGGTACTGTTAGGTTTTCATGTGTAGTGGGGTTTTTGTGAGTTATGCACGTGTAAACCCTTGGTATTCTAAAAATTCAAAATAAAACAATACTAAAAATAATGTGGGGTATGGGATTTGAACTCTGGTGGCTTGGTTCAGTAGTGCAAAGTCTTACCAATGAGCTACAAACTCTTGATTGCTATTAAAAAGCAAAACAAACTTATATCTTGTGCTCAGGAAAAAATACCCTTTTCTGTAATTTTGAAAAAAATTGTAAAGAAAGTTGTACAGAAAGTTTAGGGTTGTTACATTCTACCCTCCTTATAAAAATTTCGTCCTCGAAATTTGTAAAAAGAAAGTGTAACAGATAAAAGGAAAGTTTTGTGATAGAACTATTAGTTGTGTATGAAAAATATGTGAAAGAACGAAAGAATGCGAAGGTTTGGTAAAATTGTAAAAGAGGTGAGGGAATTTTGGGTTAGGACAGATTCAAAGGACATGAAATGATAAGATTCAAGGAATATGAATTGTAAAGAATGTTTTCAGTTGCTGGTTCTTGTGTTATATTGTTTAGGTTGTTCACGCAGAACATAACTGCATGGTAGTGTTCCATACAGCTCTGACGTACATGGGCCAACAACAAAACCTGTCACGCCCCGCTTTCCAGTATACGGGCAGAGGGCGCGACGAGGCCGCTACGTATTTACTCTGAAGTAAATACGCTAAGCGTAACTAAGCAATATAAAAGAAATATACACAAGAGACAAAATGTATAATTGAACAGCAACTTTATTTATTAACATTCTTTTGTACAATACATGGAAAAGTAAATACATCTGAATGAAGTGATGCCTAAACAATGGTATCTAGAAATCTCATTTTCTTAAGATATTTGTATTTTAAATCTTTCGAGACCGAATACTTCTTGCGGAGGTCTGCATCTCGCACTACTAAGCCCAGGGATGTGCGATAATCCGCACCATCCCAGTCGGGTTCCCCAAAATGGGTTGTAGCGGCGCTTTGCAAAGATTTATAAAATACTTAATCATTTTAGAAAACGGTTTTATTTGAAAGGTTTCGTTTTCCCGTATTCTATGTCCCCGAAGGTATTGTACTATGTTTCATATGAGTGTGTAAGGAGGTAGGTCATCACCTCGTGATCTAATTAAAGGTATATCATGATTGTGATGGTTTAAATGTCGAATTTAAACTACATGGTATTTTACTGAAAAAGAGGTAAGAGTTAAAAAATGAAATATGTTGTGATGAAACTTGTTCAACATGTTTGTTAATATCTAATAGTCAACATGTAATGGTTTAGTATGATGTATTAAAGGAAAAGTGAGGTTTTAGGAAGAACCGAATCGGAAATCGGATTTACTCCGATTCTGTCGGGTTTTGGAAATACGTATTTTTAGAATAGCAAAGTGAAGAGGGAGAAGGGACTTATGGGTTTAGAAGTTAGGGATGAGGAAGAGGATACGGGAGGAGGCGTCAGTGCGTCGTTTCGTCGCCGAGAACTCCTAGCGTTGTCGTCGGAAAATTGCCTAAGCTTTCGCCCTTCGCTCCTCCAAAAGTACACTAAGCTTCTAGGAATTTTCTTGAGAGTTTTGTTCAGAATTTTGGAGTGAGGGGTGTGTGTGTAGGGGTTGTATTTATAGGGTTAGGGTAGGTGAAAGGTTGAAATGAAAAAAGTATGATAAAATGTAATAAAATGGAGTAATTGGTGTTTTAAAGTGTCTCTATTACTGGTCTGAAGAAATAAAGTATACATATGTGCGGGGAATGTGAAAAGACAACTTTTTCCCCAACATGCGGACTCGGCGGTCCGGCCGAGTCCAGCCGGCGGCAGCGGCCCGAGTCGGCCGAGTCGCCGGCCGAGTCGG